>OX422211.1:154329362-156734362 GCA_949130495.1 Sambucus nigra | reverse complement strand
GTGGAGTGTTAGTGTTCTAATGATGATCGTATTTAGGGTATTGTGATGATATCTGATTACTGGTCAAATTTTAAAGAGTCTACTAGTGTACGCCCTTGGTACTGTACTTATAGTTAGCACAAATGGGTGATGTAAACTTTTAAGAAAAATTGGAAACTTGTGTTATAATTGGGTGTGATCTTTGGTTGTCATAGGATAACTAGTGTGGTAAGTGTAGTAATTAATTTTAAGGAGTACTAGGAAATACATTTAGGACTTATACTGATGATGTCATGTTAGAGACTTGAAAACAGCATGTCAGAAGGGATATTGAAGCATGATTAGGATATCGACATATGTCAACAGTGTAAGTTACAATAGCCCTAGAAGGGAGAGGATTAGTTATTGGCATGTCTTACCAGACTGGTACGAATTTGGGAGAGTTGACCTATGTATTTTTTGTTGTCCTTATAGTGCTAATTGTGATCAGTGTTCCCATCACATAATTTTGTATTGGGTATAATCTGGAGATAGGAGCAGGGACGACCTTGTGTCAGTGGAGGTAATAATAAGGTGAATGCTTTTCTTAGTTAGGCATTACCTAAGGAAACACTTGGGATATGACCATGATTCGAAAATAAATAGTAACCTGGGTGTGTTAGGATGGTCACGACGTCACGTTGACTAGAGAAATGGACAAAGTCAGTGCTGAGAGTGGCTCGCGTCCGTCAAGGATGAAAGGAGAAAGACTTATTTTTAAGGAAGGAAGTCCAACGTTTGACTTCCCAAAGGACAATTGGTTCGTATGTTACATTCATATTGAGGAGACGATTGGATCATGATCGGATTCACCATAGTTGGTGACTCAATCCTGGGTATGTCCGTACTAGGATCGGGTGAGAATGCCTAGCAAGAATCATAGACTTCGAGCGTATGGCGTAGGTTTAATTTTTGTTGACTGTAGTTGTTGTATGCAGATGAGATTTCCTTGAAATGGTTGTTTGTTCATTCCGATTCATTATGTAATTTCTATTTTGGCGGTCGATGACTATATTCCTTATGTTCTCTTGGTTTAGGACGGTATCCTTTTAATTTTGGCGGTCTGGTGTTGTTCCATGTTGACAGTTTGGTTACAACGTGGCTTGGCTCAGTTTGAGTGTAAATGGACCTGGTATGGTCATTGCAGCTCTAAAATTGGGCGCGCTCTTATTTAAAATATTTATTGTTTGAGTTAGTTTTATATACTTATGGTTACGCGTTTTGCCGCACGAGTTTCTCGTATTACCCATTTTCCTTAAGATTAATGACCTTACTGATCGATCGACACAGGAATTGGCAGCCCTGGTTGTAAAAAGCAAGGTGATGCTTTGAGGAAATTTCATAGCGTTAGAACTAGAGGAAACATAGCACACAGTGTTGTTTTACCACGGTGAGTGGATTGGCGTAAAAATCGAGTGAGTGTTCCATAGTTATATGCCTAGAACGATCCTAGTTTTATAAAAGGATCTTATGGAAGCTATTAGTCCGACGCATGATTTGGGATTTATTTGGCATGTCGCCCCCTGATGTGACGGACTAACAATGCGAGGTTAGTATCGAGTTTAAGGGAACTTGAGTGGTCAGAGTGATCTAAGAATTTGAAGATACTTAGGATACGTGATCCTAATAATCAAAATAACTTATGACGATATATTTAGTGATTAGTTGTATGTCGTTTGCTCGTGGGTGAGTGCCGATCACTAGAGAGTGTTGCCCTAGTAGAGGCACTGGTACGCTTGGGTGTGATCATCGTACAAGTGGAGGATCGAGGACTATTATGTAATTTTGATAGCTAGCCTAATGGTGAGCATTAGAACATGTTGCATGTAGAAATCTTTAGTGACAACCCCTTGTGAAAGGGTGTATGATAATCGTTTGGTAATTGAGGACTTTGATGACATACCTAAAGAATCCTATGATTTGGAATAAGAGTTGATAACCCTGGGAATTTGAGGAATTGATGGATCTATAATTTTGACCATGAAATCTTCTAAGGAGTGGAGAATGTAACACCCACCCCGCGACTTTCATCATACCGTGTGATTTAGTAACTTAGTAGGACCCAATCTTGCTTTAGACCTGGTAAAGTGGACCTTGAATCGGATTTGGGTAACTTGGTGGACATTTCTCTTCTCGAATCGGAGTTTTGTGACCTAAAGTTTATATAGTGGAAAATGAAAGTCGTTCGAATGAGGTGTTCTCTCGTTTGAATGAGCTTCGTACGAACTTTTAACGATTTGGATATGGTCAATTTCCCTCTCTCTTTAGAATCTCGTTAGACGCCCACGTTAGAAGGAGGTTCCTAGTCATTAGAATGAGGTACTTCTCACGTACCTTTTAACTATACGGTTTTGGCTCGTTAGTACCTCGTCGGATCTCTCATTCGAATGAGAGGGGTTCTCATTCGAACGAGTTCCAATGTTGTTGAAATGACAAAAAAAATCTAAAAAATTCTACACATTTTAATGTCCTATCACGATATGGAGCATTGAGTTAGATGACATGTAAAGCTCTCAACGACTCAGATCAAAACGTTGGACAAAGTAATTAATTGACCTTTAGTTAAAGGGTTAAGTGTAGGGGCAATTGGAGTGTTTAACCCTTAGGGTTTTAGAATTATTTAATGTTAGTTTGGCTCATTTGGGCAAACCCAAATAAGATTTCTCCTCTCTCTCTCTCTCTAGCTCTTGGAGCTCATCTTCCACCACCACCCTAACACCACCATACCTCCACCTTAAAAATACCATGGATTAACCATATTCTTCCATATTTAAGCCTTATAAACCCATTTACACCATTGTAAGGCAAAGCTACGAATCTTAGACATATTATTGCGGGATTTTTAAGAAGAAGGTAGAAGAAATAATGGAGTCTGAAGGAGGTTTTTTATGGAGCTTTAAAGAAGAAAATTTTAGTGGAACAGGGAAAACTCATTAAGACCACCGTAGGAGGTGGGAGGTTTCCATCTTCTTCTACACTTCATCCACTATTGTTGAAGCCTCTTTGTACTGGAAAAATCTACTCTTAGCTTAAGAACTCTGTTTTTTCATAGTATTGGTCTTGTAGTTGAGTTTGTAAGAGTATGATGCATATATGATTTAAGATAAATATTTCTTATGCTTTGTGAAAAATGATTTATGAAGGATGCCAAGAGTTTTGAGAAAAATGATATATTTCAAGAAATCTCGGTATCTAAACATTTTATGGAATAAAATGTTTGAAAAGATATTTCTCATGTTGAAAATATTTTATGCACAAATGTCTTAAGGTTTTCTTGTGAAAATTGGGATTTTTGTATAGCCATTTACTCAAGTTTTGAAGAAATAAAAATGTCTTTAGCTCGAAAAGCATATTTATGCCAATATTATGAAATTTCTAGGATGCTCCACATGTTAGATCCATTTGATAGTATTTTTGGACTTAAAATCCATCTCTTCATGTATATAAACTTGTAGTATATTGATTATGAACATATAAACAATTTTAATGAAGGTTTTATTGGGTTAAAATATGAAATAAATAAAGTATAAATTTCATTCCATAATGTGAGTTAAAATGTGTAGAAAATGTGATAAATGGATATTTTAAGACTACATGTAAAAATAAGGGGAAACTTGTATTTTCTTGTAAAGTAGTCTCCGAAAGGTCAAAGGGTTTTCTTAGTAAAAAAAGAATGAAATAAATAGGTTTCCAACTTGAGAAGTATGTTACTCCAAGGTGTGAAATAAATGTTAATGAGTTAAAAATATTTAAGAAGTTAGTGCGTGTAACTTAATAATATTTTTGGGAAAAAACACTTGTGAAAATGGAGGAAAAGACAAGTTTTGAAACAAATGGGTAAAATGGTAATTTTACATAAAGTGGAACATTTTTATGAAATGAAAATGTTGAAAAAGGTGTTACATAAATTTTTTCTAAATTAAGGTTGTTTTTGGAATAAAATCAAAGCAAGCATACAAAGGAGAAGAAATGGTTATTTTTAAAGTGCAACACAAGGTGGGGTGAACCCCCCAGATTTTTGGCTTTGGTCGTTAAAGGTGGGATAATGTGGACATTTGATAAATGTTAAAACACATTCATATAGAGTCATACGACGTGGTGAATAATTAAAAAGGTCCCGGAGCGTTAGGATGAAAGACCCAAAATCAATTGCCAAAGTATATGGTAGCATAGTCGGCGGTGTGGAGCCCGTTAAAGTATACGGATATTTGAATGATTCCAAGAAAAAGATAATAAAAAGAGGAACATGTCAAGAAACGAGTTGTGTGATGAAAGTAAGAAAAGTCAACCTTACTTGAATGAAATTAATAAGTGTTCCAGGTAAGAGATAATGTGTACTAGTAAAATGTAAAATTGGCTAATGTCCATAAAGTAAAAGAAATTGTAAAATGAAGTGATGAAATGGGTAATTAAGGAACCTAAAGAGGCTTAAACCATAAGTAATACAAGAGTGTATTTATGAAAGGATTTCAATGAAAAATAATTATCTTCTAATGTAGTGCTTGCATGTGTCGAAAGGTTATTTTCAAGGAAAATACTAAGGTAAATTTGGCATTAGAAAAAGGGTAATTTCGATAAAATAAGTGCTCTTTCTTACACAATGGGTATTTATTTAAAGCACTTAATTGGGATTGTTAAATCAAGTATTAAATGTCGAGTTAAGAAAAAAGAGGTTATTTTACAAGATTAAGGAGAATTAATCCGAATAAGTAACGTATTTGGAATAAATACGATTTCATGTATTAAAGTATATATATATATATGTATGTGTGTGTGCGCGCGCGCGCGCGTGCGCGCGTGCATGTAGACATCACATGTTAGAGTATTTTTTCTTCTCTTCGATTTTATATTGCGTTGTTGTAATTTTTCACTGGGCATTAGGCTCATTCCATCCTCTTTGTTACGGAAGGTTAGGTGAGGTTATATATTTTGAGTGTGTTGTACAGGTAAGTATCCCTTTTATTTTACGTTAGTATCTATGTATACATGGATTTTGGGGATGCTTCCCATGGATCATTCATGTAGATTAATGTAAATTGGAATCGCATGCTAAATAAGTGAAACGCTAAACAAATAAAATTGAATTAGCAATATTGTTTAGGCCGTCTCATCGCATTTCACACCTAACACTCAGTTCGGATCGGATTGACCATGGGTAACCTACAAATTAGGTACGGGGCATTACATGTCATTGAGAGCAGTCTAGAACACTTTAGGAGCCTTAATGCATCTACTTCAATAGTCATACCCTTCGGTGCATTCACAAAAATAGACCAATTGCCATCGTTTATGCACTTCGAGTAGAATACCTACCTTACGTTCTGAAAGGCACAAATAAAGGATCATCGACTATGCGATCTTTACTCTTCATCTCTAATAAATCAACCATGATAACTTTTGCCTCAGGA
Source organism: Sambucus nigra (assembly GCA_949130495.1). Classification (NCBI taxonomy): domain Eukaryota; kingdom Viridiplantae; phylum Streptophyta; class Magnoliopsida; order Dipsacales; family Adoxaceae; genus Sambucus; species Sambucus nigra. The sequence goes on along the minus strand of OX422211.1, from coordinate 156,728,936 downwards.
TCAACTTTACAAGCATTCATAGTGTCCTCCACCTTAACCCAGTCATAATAGAAGACAATATTTGTGAAAGCTAAATAATCGAGGTCCAATATTTGTTGTACAATCCCATAGTATGTTGGCATGGTATCTTTTAAATTTTTTATCGCTTTTGCTAGGGACACAAGTATCTAGGGAAAAAATTGAAATTTTGTTATTTTGCGTCAAATTTTTTTCCTCAATTGGATATGTAATGAAATCGAAACCGTTTGTGCGGAATTTCTATATTTTCTCTCATGAAATTTGGGACATTTTCCTAGGAGTGCAAGCCTTGATGAGACATCACCTCCTTTTTGAAGTTTCATTTATTAATAATTTTATATTAGGACATGTTTTTACCACACATGATTAAATAACCACACACATAAGAGGTGGAAATTACCATGTTAATATCCATTTTTTTAAAATCATTTGTCATTTAACTAATCCTTTGATTTTGGGAAATTTCGTTCTCATACTTCCTAAATGTAAATTATAGAGTTAAGATCATAATATATAGAATGCATAAAATTAAACAAGAGTAATTCAATTAATTATGTAGCTACTTACTCTCTCCAATTTACAACTTCATCTTGCGATTCGAAGACATAGTGAGTTGCTTGCTCATATTTTCCTATTAGATCCACCCAGATATCTTCCTATTAGATGTTAGACAACATTTTTCTTCTTGTTCATCACATCAATTACATGCCTTAGACAAAGATCTTTTCAATACTACAAGTCAAAAAATATTGATCGTCTAGACCATGACTTCATTTTACTCGGGCATTCGGATCCCTCTAGATTTATGCTTCAGGTTTACAAACTGAGGGTGTTATCTTACATATGTATTCCCCATAATCTCAGCCTTTGCCTTCTCCTCAATTTTCTAATCAGAAAGTCGAGCAATTTCCCTCCTATGCTCATGACTGATAGGTAAGAAGTTATAGTTGTCATTCCTAAAACTGTGATTGGTCGGTAGAAATCTACGATGACCCGTATAACTCATCTTACAACTATGAGTTAACTAATTGGCTTCAGTTTCCTCCCCATATATGGGACATCCATAAGAACCCTGAACATTACAATTGGACAGGGTACCACAAGCAGGAATTTCGTGGATCACCTATATCACCATTGCTTTAAGTATGAACTCTACACCCTTAAGAGAGTCAAATGTTGTCACGCCTCTATCCCACAGCTCTTTATGTTATTATAATAATGGGGATAAGAATATATCAATATCATCACCGAGAGCCTTCGGTCTTTGTATCAATAAAGATAATAATGTGAACTTCTTTCTCATGCATAGTGTCGGAGGGAAACATAAAGGCACCTTCAAAATTGGCCAATAAATCTTATTAGTACTTAAATTACAGAAAGGTTTAAACCTACCGGTCGAAAATAAAAGATGGACATTGCACCATTCCTTTAAAATTTAACGGTGTTATGCGTTTGAAATTTTCCAGATGATTCGATCAATGGGATGGCACAACATATTCTCACCCACCTCATATCGAGTGTTCCATGTCATGGACTCTACTATCCACTATCCAGTGAAAACCCATTTTAACAGTGGCCTAAGGGGAAAATACTTCAAAACCTTTTGTGAAACTTGCTATATTTTGCAGACTTGACTTTTTGATTCTCACAAGGAACATATCTAGGCTCACTGCATACAGGATACTCTCTTCGTTATCGTTGAGGTACCATATGCAATTATATATGCATGTATGAATAAATTTATACTTAAACCCCAAACCCTTCAAGCTCTTCTTAATGATATGATAATTGTATGGTAACGTGTTCTCTTATAAGAGAATGTCTTTAAACCACTTAAGAATTTTGGTCACCCTGTTGCCTGACAAACTAAATTAACTCTTCAAATTATGTTAACCAATCATTACGTACAATACCGAGTGACCTTCTCCATAAATTTTATACAAAGGTCTAGCTATATTGACTTTCAACCATATGTATTCCCGATCTTCAGGTAATTCATCATCAACTTGTTCATTGACTTAGTCATAATGCATATTATCCGTATCCATAGGCTGATCGTTTTGAAGGTGGACTCCATAAGCATCATCTGTTAGGTCGGTCAAAGGATAATGTGCTGAATAATCGTTCACCACTTCCATCGGTGGAGTTATGTCACATAGTAATGTACCGATAATTCTTTCAAAACATATGGTATATTTTCCCCAATGAAATGTCCATATCTAATAGTTTTGCATTATACCCCACATTAGTAAATGCAATTCCACATCCTCTAAAGAATTAAAGTTTTTGGTTATACAACGGTTACTCGAACACAAAATCTTATCACTATTAAGATTTTTATTTATATATTTAATAAATTCTCGAACACCCTTCACATAATTATCAGATACTTTGTGTCTGCCTCCCATCCAATCATTGTATTGTGGGAAAGCCATTAAGTATTCTTCAAAATTCAAAAGAAATTCATACCAAATTCATTAAACTCAATCAAAAAGAAATATTACAAGCAAATTAATTCAAACAAAATAGATATTACAATCAAATTCATTAAGATATTATAAATTGGTTTAAAAAGAAAACATTGTTTAATGCATAGGCTTGATTAACAATAATTTGAGAATAATGGCCCTTACCCGTGATCAACGTATGCAGGATCATCTCCACAACTAGAGTATATTTTATTGATCAAGTTTGAGCTTCACACATCACCAAAGGCCAATTATGGACATGTGTTCCGACCATCATGGAAATGAAGGTGCACATTCCAATAATCCTACTATCGATCAAGTTTTGTATGTAATATGCCTCACTAAAGTCAGCATGCATGGACGATGATGCACGGAATGTTCCAGGTATAGGCATTTACAGGGGGAATGTTCTGAGAGAAGGCTTTTGGGAGGAAAATATTCAAGCCGGAGGCATTGGGAGGAGAGTGTTCCAGGGGGAGGATAGGAGTATGTTTGAGGCATCTGAGGGGGGTAACCCTATTTTAACTTAAGAGTTTGATCAACATATGGATTTCATTCGTCAGGAGTGACATGTCCTTTCGAAGTTCTGACGCCTCTCCTTTCGTCTTGGTACCTTATTCCAACCCCTTCACGACCTCACCCTTCACTGAAGATATCTCGTCTAACAAAGGTGCAATATATTGTAATATGGTACTTGGCATAGGTGAGCCCACACCACTTGTCCTCCTCTTATGGTCCCTCCTAAGCACTTTTGTTAGGGAATCTGATTAAATGTAATTAGAGTTGCACTCAGAATGACTGCTGGACATGCCTTCTATCCTTTCTTGTAACAAAATATTATATTTAGTTATACGATTTTAACAATAACAATATATATATATATATATATATATATATATATATATATATATATATATATATATGTGTGTGTGTGTGTGTGTGTGTGTGTGTGTGTGTGCGTGTGTGTGTGTGTGTCATAACTAAACTTAAACTCACCAAAGTCAGTGTCAGTTTGTGTGGGAATTTATTCGTCCATTTTCTCATTAGGCATCCAAGTACGAGTTGACCCGATTAGAGTCTTCACCTTCTTTCAGAGTTCCCTTGTTCCATTCCACCCTTTCACCCATAATGTCATCATAAGATTTTGCCTCGAGTCTGTGGGCATTAATCTTTTTTTATATGTTCAGCTTATTTCTTACCCTCTTATTCAGTTTTCCCTCCCTGACCTCATTCTTCAAGAAGACGTTCATTGTTCAGTGGGTGTTGATTCAAAAACTGATCCTGCTACATGGACCATTCACGTAATGAAAACGTGTTATCCATATGGGCATTAATCCAGGCCAGTAAGGGCGATTCACTAACCAATTGAAGGAATACCGACCAACAGGTTAAAGAAGCCCAACCAACACCAGGAAGATCGACCAACAATGATAGTACATCACCAATAGTTTTACACATTATTAACATTGTATAGATGTAAATTCCTATGTTATAAAGGCATTCCATCTTTTAATATTTCGACTCTCTTATACCCTCAAGGGGCTATAAATACATTGCAAACCCTATATCCAAGGGGCATAAAAAATGAGACAAGAAGAAATTGAACAAGCCCAAGGCAATACACAATAGTGGGCGTAGGCTTTTCCTTTAGTCGAACCACTTTAAAAACCATTTGTCTGTTTTTCTTATATTTAAGTGTGATCAATTAATTAGATAAATCTAGTTTTTGCATCAATAGATTGACGCCGTCTGTGGGAACGTATTTATAATCATCCTTATTCATTCAAACACTTAAATGGTTGATATTCCTATATCAAGTCTCAGGAACGATGGCATTCCATATGTCCCTTCTGCCCCTCCAACAGTGAATGAATTAACTAGAATTCTGGCCAATCCTGTAAGAGGCCAAGAGGCTATGCAGGACACTATCAGCCAACTCGCACAAAATTTTTAAGCAGGATTAACTGCTTTATCTGCTCGTGAAAATATGCCACCACCACCAATAGGTGGCAGGTGAACTACAGGGGATACTTCCTATCGTTTAGGGTCAAATTCTTTACTCAGGGGGTCAGAATCCTTCAATACACAGTCCTATTCTCTAGAGAGGCTAAGTGCTTTAGAAAGGCTAAGTCGCACTTATCCTTTCGATCGTTTGGGACCTAGGGGGAATATAAATGTTCCTAGGGCAATGTCAAGAAATACTTGGTGACCATCTGATTGAAAGGAAGGCTCTGTCCAGTCTAGATCGGATGACCGACATACTACTCGGGTCGAGCAACAATCCCAAGAAGAAAGTTCAGCAAACAATAGAGCAGCAACACATAGGTCTAATGATTGTAACAATGCTTGGAAAAGTTCTATCCAGAGATTCGAAGACAGTCTGGGAGAGATGGCTAAGGCCAAAAACCCAATACAAGGAAGCTTTATAGAAGGATCTCCTTTCGTACAGGCAATTATGGATTTCCCCACTCCATCAAAGTTCAAAGCTCGATTGGTTACACCCAAATATGATGGGAAAACTAACTCAGACCTCCATATGCAGCAATACCAAGCCGTCGCCAATATTTATGCAGTTCCCGACGAAATAAGGTGTAGAGAATTTTCTGGAATAATTACTGGATCTTGTAACACCCCGTATTTTTATACATTTAATATTTAATTAAATCGGGAATTTTAAATTACTTGGGTTGTAATTTTAATTGAATTAATTATGGCAATATGTTTATTTAAATATTAATCGGGGAGTGAATGGTTAATGTTTAGGGAAATTTATTTACGAAGTGAATAGTAATAATTTAATTACGTCGTTTCGAGTATTAATGACGAGGTATACACTTATCCCAGTCGGGAGTCGGTACAGACTAAATGGGGTGTGAGATGAGGATTTTTATAAATTAATTCGGATGTCAATTCTGACTGCGCGGTTGAGCCCGGATGGGTCGAGATAGTCAGAAAAGAGTACCCGGGGGTAGTAATTGGGTCTCGGGATATTTTTGGGCATAGCCGTGCCCACACGGGGTGAGTTGGGCCACTTTAATTAAGCCCATTAGGTGAAAAACGGGATTAAGGGTTTTTAACCTATTGGGGAGATTAGGAAATCAGCAGCCATCACAAATCTAAGCCTAGGGCTTGAGAGGGAAATTGGGGGAAAGCTTAGCAAAAGCCAAATTGAGGATTTTGGAGCCAAATCGAGGGACTACGCCAACGGAATCAGACACTACGAACACTTTCAGGCAAGTGGTTAACTGTTGTGATTTCTAAAAGTTTGATAATCAATTAATATCATGGTGATGTGTGTATGAAAATTCGTTTTGGGTGTGTCACCAAAATCTAAATTGGGTTTTTGTAAATTTATATATCTTAATGAGATTTAGGGGGAGATTAATCGTGTTTATGATTCTAGGATGTAGAGAACCGAATCGGATGTTAAAATCAGTAAGATTAGAGGGTGAATTACTGATAAAATGAATGAAATTCGTATTGGGGATTGAAAACCCGGATAATACCCAATTCGGGAAAAAGTAGGAAATATTGAGATTTAATTCCAGATTGATGTTCTATAAGGTGCTTTGATCCTATTCTTATGTAGAAATAGGGTTGATTGGGCTCGGGTTAGTCCAGGGGAAAGAATGAAAGTAGGATATTTTCGTTAATGGCGGAACTGTCTGTTGGAGAAGACGAAGTCAGGGACGATCGATCGATCGACCCAAGGGTTCGATCGATCGATGATTCGGAATTCTGGGCAGTTCGCCCAGTTTGTATATAAGGGGAAAATTAATTAAATTTAACTCCCAAACATTTATTTAGTGATAAATAAATATGAAACAAATATCCCTAGCAATTATTGGAGAAAGTAATTGGGACTAGGATGAAATTATGTGGGGCATTTAACGGATAAATTTGAGAGATTCTTATTCCAAAAATAGTGAGGTGCGGATCAAGTGAGTGATTCCGGGCATATTGGTCAAGCAACCCAAGGTAGTGAATTATGTTTGGAGATAAACTAAATAATTTTGAGTCGTGATATAGACTCGGGGAATATTTAATTATGGACCAAGTGGGCGAGTCCGGGTATGTTGATAATTATAGGCAAAAATAATTGGGAAAATTCTAGAAATAAAGGTGTGACACATTGTAGGCAAAAAAATGTGGGTATTATATTATGAGATGTAAATTGGACCAAGTGAGTGAGTCCGGGTATGTTGGTTAAGTGATATCAAGGTATTAAAATTAATTATAGAGAGAAAGTAATTAGTTGGAGTCGGAACATTGACTCGGAAATGTGGAGGTAAGGGCCAAGTGAGAGAGCCCGGGGATAATGGTTGGGTGACACCAAGTTATTAAATTAATAAATGTGATAATTAATTTAATTAGAGTCGGACGATAGACTCGGGGAGATATTATATTAATAGGGGTAATAATTAATTTAATTAGAGTTGGACGAAAGACTCGGGGAGATATTAAATTAATATGTGTGATAGTTAATTTAATTAGAGTTGGACGATAGACTCGGGAAGATATTAAATTAATATGTGTGTTAATTAATTTAATTAGAGTTGGGTGGTAGATTCGGGGAGATATTAAATTAATAGGTGTGTTAATTAATTTAATTGGAGTCGAGCCACAGACTCAGGAAATTTCAGGAAGTATACGGGATAATTTGAGTACACGGTAAAGCCGGAGTTTATATTATATATATACGGTGTAGTGATAGTATATATATATGTGTATATATATTGTGTGTGATAGTAAATATCAGTGACTAGATATTTATTCAATTTAAATACTCTAATGCTATCAAGGGAGGTTGCGCGATGTGGGTGAATCCCCTAACATGAGGAGTAGGGAGAGTATATCCCCAGGTCATAGCGTCCGGTACATGGGTGAGGAGATCATCTCACTTTCAGGAAGGAATATGACCGCCTCCAATTCGTTATGTAGTAGACCAGGTTGGTGAGAGAATCCAACTTGGAACACTAGGTTTTGTGAGCACACCTAGTGAGATGGCATTTTAGAGGGAATCATCCGGTGAGGGTATACTCGGAAGGATGGATACACGTATTATTTATGTGTGGATGTTAGTAAAGGTACGTATAATATGGTAGTAAATATTATATGTAGGTAATAATACAGTGCGTGATGTATTTACTTTATATAACTCGGGTACACTTATATGCAGTTAATTAATGGGAAATTAATTAAGTTAATCATTGATGGAAATAATACAGTGTGTGATGTATGTATTTTATATAACTTGTGACACGGTTATATGCTAATTTTTAAGAGGAATTAATTTAGTTAATTGTGAAATAACTTATAATTCAAGAATCATTATACTCGGGTTAGAGTAGTACGGCAAGGGAAGGTTATACCAGGACTAGTTGGACGGGGTAGCACAACTAGGTGGGGTTAAGGTAACCGGTAGGTGTGCACAATAGTGGAGGGGTGAGAATGTCCACAAGGGAGTGCGACACTAACTTAAATATGAAGCGTATTCATGCATTTTAAATTACTGCAGTTAATTCACTTACTAAATATTTTCAAAATGTTTTGGGTTCTAACCCTTGCTATAAAACTATTTTCAAAACCTTTTAGGTGTCCAGCCACAGGGACGCCAGGATTGATATTCTATTCCAGGGACACGGTGCTGCGGCATATGTGGATGCTAGCAGGAGTTTGGATTAGATGCATCATTCATTCATTCTTAGAGTAGGAATCTTGTATCAGTCTCAGTTTTATTTAGGGCTTGTAGCCCAGACTTCTCGATACAGTTTTCAGGTGTAATTCATTCAGATGTTGTATATTTGTATTGGATTATTTATTTGGTGGCCGGTGATTTATTCGGCTAGTTGTGTAATTATTATCCTATTTACTTTCATTCAGTTGTGTGAATGGTTTATATGTTAATTCCGCATGTACTGTTTTGATTAATTAAAAAGTTAAAATTGGCACCAGCTTTTGGAATACTAGGTGGTTAGTAAGTTTCAAAAATATTTCGACAGTGATGCTAAGGATGATCCAACTGGGATATTCCTGTTTTAATTTGGTATAGGACTGATCACCCGGTATTTTATTAGGTGGGGTGTCACAGATCTGCCCAAATCTGTAATAATAGCCTTCCTCGAGGACAAATTTCTAGCTTTAACCAGTTGTATGAGCTATTTATTATCAACTTTTGTTTTAGAGCCAAGCCTGTAAAAAGGGTAGCACATTTGCTCAGAATATGACAGAAGGAAGGAGAGAGCACCAAGGACAGTATCACTCGTTTCAATAACGAGAAGCTATAGGTTGCGGATTATGAGGAGAAAACTCCTATAATGACCCTTATGATTGGATTTCTCCCCGAGAAGATCTATTATACACTTGCTAAGGATATCCCCCAAAGACCAGGGTAGAATTAATGGCCAAAGCAGGCAAAATCATGAATGTCGAGGAAGCAATGGAATCCAAGCGGAGCTCGAGAGTAAAAGCTGAAAGAAAAAATGACAAGAAGGATCAAAGATTCCAAGGAGCACAAAGAGTCAAAACATAAAGGAATTATAGAAACGCTCAAGAAGTATAACAACTACACTCCACTAGCTACGGGCATTCATCATGTATTGAAGGAGATCAAACACAACAAAGATGTGTGTTGGCCTGATAAATTGATGTGTTCCCCTACCAAGAGGGACAAAACCAAGTACTGTGAGTTCCATAGAGACCATTGTCACACGACAGATCATTTCATTGCCCTTCAAAATAAGATTGAAACTCTCATCATAAGAGGAAAATTGAATCAGTTTGTCGATCGACAGAATAACAAAGGAGCTCGGTACAGAACATAATATCCTTACAGACCTAGAGAGGAGAAGAAGAGGGCTCATAAAGATGACCACGATGATGATTATGACTTACCTAAAAATACCCGACAATCGGAATGCTAGGTATTCACACTCAGTTTTGGTTCTTTTGAATGACAAATAATTACAGGTGGAGATGCAGGAGGAGGAGATCATACTACAGAGTGAAAATCTTACCTCAATAAGGTTCAAGCTTGAAAGTATATACAGATGATTAATCTTACTGAGGAAGACAGACCAAGGAAGGTTAACAAAGATAATCTCGTGATATAATTTTCTAAAAATGACCTATCAGGATAACTATACATTTATGATGACCCTGTGGGAATCAAAGTTAGAAAGGAGGATATCATTATCTGTAGAGTGTTAGTAAATAATGACAGCTCAACAGATATCATGTTTTATCCTTATTTTAATAGCCTGAAATTTAATCTCAGCCAGTTAGAGACTTATTATCGACCACTAAAAGGTTTTGCAGGTGATAAAGTCTTCCTTTTGGGAACCACTAAGATGGAAGTGACGATTGGCACATGGCCAGCTAGCCGAACCGAGAAAATATGTTTCTTTGTAATGGATAAAAACGTCAATTCAGCTTAAAATGTAATTATGGGAAGAGTTAGGCTGAAGAAGTTAGAGGTGGTGCCATCTACTATTCATCAATGCTTGAAATTGCCAACCAACTTTGGCATAGGAGTTGTGAAGGGTGACCAAAAAGTATCGCTAGAATGCTACTATTCATCTACCGAGCAAGGAGATTTGGAAGAAATAAAGAGGAAAGCCACCACTTACCAAGTGGATACCTCTGAACCTGATGAAGAATCTGAGGTTGAAACCTTATATCCAAGGGAATAAACAGAGCTCGTGAAGGTCCATATTGTGGAGGAAATAAAAAGCATTGTGTTAGATGACGACAAACAAGAGCACACCAATCAAATTGGAATAACGCTAGATCCTGTTCTTAAACAGGAACTAGTAAGCTTCCTTAGATGGAAAAAACATGTGTTCGCCTAGAGTCGCGAAGATATGCCAGGAATTCATCCGAGCTTCCTTTACAATGAGTTAAACATTAATAAAGAAGTCAAGCCGGTAAAGGAGAGACGAAGAGTATTCTACCCCAAAAAGAACCAATCCATACAAGAGGAGGTTCAAATGATTCAAAAAGCCTCCTTCATTAACGATGTGAAATATCCAGATTGGTTAGACAATGTAGTTATGATCAAGAAGAAAAATAATAAGTGGAGGATGTGCGCAGACTTCACAGATTTTAACAAAGCATGCCCAAAGGATCACTTTCCTTTGCCCCGAATAGATTAGCTTGTGAATGCTACCTCAGGACATGAGTTACTCAGTTTTATGGATGCTTAATCTGGTTATAACCAGATCAAAATGAAGCTTGAAGACAGGGAGATCACTTACTTCATCACTCCCTGAGGAACTTACTATTATAATGTTATGCCTTTAGGTTTAAAAAATGTCGGTGCTAAGTATCAAAGGTTGGTGAATAAAGTCTTTAAGGAGAAAATAGGCAAAAACATGGAAGTTTATGTGGATGATATGCTGACAAAGGGCAAAAAAACGTCTGATCATATTGCCGACCTCAGTCAGAGTTTCGACGAACTGGAAAAACACTAGATAAGACTAAACCCGACCAAGTGCGTGTTTAGAGTGCAAGAAGGAATGTTACTCGGGTATATAGTAAATCAAAGGGGAATTGAAGAAAACCCAGAAAAGATCAAGACAGTGATTGAGATGCAGTCCCTTACTTGCAAAAGGGATTTACAAAGGCTAACTAGGCGAGTAGCAGCTCTGAACAGATTTCTGTCCCGAGCTATAGATATGTTCCTGCCATTCTTTAAAGTGCTTAGAAATAATTTCAAGAGGAACGACCACTGCGAACAAGATTTTTTGGAGTTGAAAAGGTACTTAGGGTCACCTCCCCTACTTTCCCGACCAATTATAAGGGAAAATTGTACCAATACTTAGCCGTTTCTAAATCAGTCGTGAGCTATGCTTTGATCAGAGAGGAGAATGTAGTTCAAAAGCCTGTTTACTAACTAGTAAAGCTTTTCAGGGAGAAAAAATCAGGTGCATTCACTTAGAAAAGTTAGAACTGGCATCTATTGAAGTGTCTAGACGCATGAAGACTTATTTTCAAGCCCATACGATAGTAGTGTACACCGATATGCCACTAAGGCAGGCTTTGCACAATCCAGAGAAGTCTGACAGATTAATGTACTAGGTAGTGGAATTGGGGGAGTATGATATTATCTATGAACCAAGGTATTATTTAAAAGGCAAAGAAGTAGTAGATTTCATAGTTGACTTCACTTACCCTGAGGTTCCCGAGTAATAAAATCAGCAGGCCAAGCAAGGATTCGGAGAAAATAAAGTGAACGAAGTTATTGACAATCAAGCTCCCGAGGAACTTTTACCAGAAGAAGCCGTTGCCGATCTACCAGATTCTTCTTCCCAAACACAGGAGATGTCTAAAAAGTGTGAGGAAGAAAGAAGAAAAACATTCCACTATGGGATTTTGACAGACCAAGCGTTTGACGACGATCTCCCAATATGGAACGTGTACGTTATTGGGTCATATTGTGTAACAGGCAGTGGAGCAGGTATAATACTTTGCACTCCTGATAATATTGATATTGAATATGCCCTGCAATTTCAATTCCAAGCCTCAAATAACGAAGTATAATATGAAGCTCTCATTGTGGGCTTAAGTCTAGCTCAATCACTGAATGCTGAGAAAGTTATGGCACATAGTTATTCCCAGTTAGTATTAAATCAAATATTGAGCTTATATGGAGCCAAAGGCGAATTGGCAGCCAGATACCTATCCAAAGTAATGGAGTTAATAACAAATTACCATCTATTCAGATGACTAGAATCCGAAGAGTGGAAAATGTCCGAGAAGATGCTCTTGCTCGGCTAGATTCAGCTACCAGAGTTAAACTCCGGCGACATAATCCTATTGAGATTTTAGCTAATAGGAGTATAGCTGAGGTTTTGATGATCAATTTTATCGCTGTAGACATGGGGACATCTTTGATGGATCCCATAAGAGCATATATTGAATAAGGAACTTTTCCAGAAGATATAGTGGTGCCGAGATGGTTGGTTTAGTGTCAAGCTCTTGTTTCAGAGTCTGCATGTAGATGTATGGATGGAATCCATCCAAAGAGAGTGTGATGAAGATTCTATGCAAATCAAAACGTTGATGTAGCTAATCATTTGAGCTTGGTGAGCCATCTAAGCCTTCTATAATCAAAAGATTGGGTTTGGAAGCTTATAGAAGATTCTAAAGAACTTCAGTGTGAGGAAGGAGTGAGTTGCCATTAAGAGAACTGGATTATATGTTTGGGGTTGTTAAAATAGTTTTGTTTAAAGTTTTATAGGCTTGTGTTTTGAGTTTTGGATATTCGTATTTCATCTCTTTTTGATTTAATATACTAACAGGTTACCAAAAATAGTTTAACTCTATCATTTGGACTTATCATTAATTAATTGAAAGATTTGTTGCTTAAATATTCCAACAAGATTGCCTCTTGGACTGCGCATTCAGAAAACTTTTAGGGGATTTATTAGCTAATGGCCCCCCAAAATGCTATGTTGTTGTTATAAAATAAAAATAAAAATAAAAGAAAAAGGGGAATTTTCGTATATAATCATGCGTATTATGAGAAATTGAAAAATATGAAATAAAGATACAAACATCAAGAAAGATTGATTATTTGAAGCCTTCAACTGCGTCTATAATTCGAGAAGTGGGCCTTAATACTAGCTTGTTCTATAAATCATAGCAAACATTTTTGTACACTTATTGTAACGTAGGCCCTAAGTTCTTAATATGGTCTATTGTCTACAAATCCTTGTCCATTATATATGTGTGATACCCCGTAAAGTCCATATAAAGATTCATCGATCTAATATAAAAAAGAACGCGAATAAAAAATATTTGGTAACATTCGAAGCATAACGAAATAATATAAAACTGAGCAAGTTATATAATAAGAGATAAAAAATGATGAATAAGATAAACAATCTCTGATACCATCCAACTACTAATACAAAATAAAATCAACTCTAAAATATGAAAAAGTATCTCAAAATATAATAACTATCTCTCACTACTAGTACGACATATACAGTCTCTAACTCAGGATAAACTGTAAAATACAACTGCCTGCAAAAAAATATAAATTAATACGAGAAAGTACATGAGTTGCAGTGCTCGACTTCTACATCCTAGGAGCAATGAATGGAATGTCAATACAGATATTCCTCCAATGAACTAACCCACGTCTACGACAACAACAACAAACCAAGACTTGCAAAAACAAACTAAAAAATAATGTAAACAATAAGTTTACAAAGAATAATAATTTAACCGAACTAGGGCCATTATAATAAAAATACATATTCCTCCCATTTTAAGTGGATTTTAAGTTACAATATAAGAAAAAAAGACTTTTTATGACTTTTTTAGTGTCATAAAACACCTTTTATGACCATTTATTTTTCAATAAAAGATGTCATAAGTTTGGGTGTCATAATTGATGGCCATAAAAGTTGTCATATTAGGTTAACAGTAATATATGACTATTTTTTAAAAATAGTCATATAATCTATGAAAATAGTCATAATATAATCTACAAGCTGTCATACTCGATTTAAAAACCATCATGATAAATAATTTTCAAATATTTAAAAACATCGTATAAAATATGTCATCACATGAGGGTTTAATATAAACGGTCATAAATTAAACATATAATAAAAAATTAATAACTAGTATTAAGGTCATAATTGATAAATAAATCTAAACACAAATCAAAATTCATAGTAACATAAAAACAACCTTGATTTTTTTGTATTCGAAGTCACGTACATCTAAAATGCACCAAACCAAGTCATTTATCCATATAAAAAAAATTATGGGACACAAATATATATACCCACGATCTACAGTATTCACAAAAAATAACGATCTACTATATGTATAATAGCTAGATATACCCACTATGTACATCAATAAAAAAATCTCCAAAAATCACACATAAATGTGTCGATCTTCCTTTGGCTTTCGCAAAACTGTGTCGACACCTCAAATGTGCTCCAAATCGTATTATATAAGGCTGAATAAATTCAATAAACTCATGTTGAAGTTCAATGATCTCATGAGTTTGATATAACGACGGTACAACCAACTCCTTCATCTAAACAAGACAAATAAAATTACATTTATCTTTTATCACGTCTAAATAAAAAGGAATGTAAAAAAATATTAAAAAACATGTGACCTTCATTTTTATAGACTTTGATGAATTTTCCAAGAGCTCTCGGATGAACTTCAATACAAAAAAATCACACAAATTTTCCACTCGTTGTTTAGGGACCTGAAAATAAAGGAATTAGTATATTACCCATGTCAAATGTAAATATTTAAATATTTAATTTAATATATCAAACAAATACCGTAACATTCTGCTAGTCTATTAGTGATCTTTTTACTTTGATTGCCAAAAACCATCCAATTCTACTTCAATAAAAAAATTTAATGACATATTTTATATTACAATTATGTAAAATAAAATCAATAATTCTATTTTAAGCGTTTAGGACACTACTTACGTGCTTATATAGAGCTTAAGGTCCAAGCTAAATTCCTCGTGTAAAGATTCAACCCAAAACACATTGTTTGAAATAAAGTCGA
Organism: Sambucus nigra; assembly: GCA_949130495.1. Lineage (NCBI taxonomy): Eukaryota > Viridiplantae > Streptophyta > Magnoliopsida > Dipsacales > Adoxaceae > Sambucus > Sambucus nigra. Next base: position 156,713,892 of record OX422211.1, on the reverse strand, counting down.
TCACGACCAACACCCAATGATACATACATTACGAAGAATAATTGGATATTAAAAATATTATACACAACCAAAATTATTATGCTAAAAAACTGTGACACCCCGCCTAATAAAATACCGGGCGATCACTCCTATATCAAATTAAAATAGGAGTCTCATATGGATCATTCTTAGCATCACTGTCGAAAGTCCATTTAATTACTAATAACCTATTAGGACGGTGTCAAAATTTTACTTAACTACTCTTTTTAACAACAACGAATAAAAACACCCACACAGTTTTTGCGTAAAAGAAACTGAAATGAAATAAAATAACCGAACACTCGGTCAAAATATACAACCATATCGAATGATGCTATAAAAGAATAAATAAATGAAATTGGACCATTGGCCCGGATATTTATATAGTACCTCCTATCTAGAGTACAAGAATGGCAGCGGCTATCAAGAATCCTGCACGCATCCACAGCTGCTGCAGCTGACGTCTGACTCGAAAGACGTGCCATCCAGGCATCCCTGTGTTTGGACACCTATAAATATATAATATATATAGCAAGAAAGTAAAAGTAGATAAACGGGTCAGAGCCCAAGTTTGAAAATATTTTGCAAGTGCATAAATGCTTTATTTTTAGAAAAATATTTTATCTCATATTTAAATTGGTATCGCACTCCCATGAGTTATCCCTCACCTCTCCTCTAAAGGTGCACACCTAGCGCATCCCTCTAAACATCCTAGTCTAGCTACCCTACTAAACTAGTCTATTACCCAACCACTATCAACTCTAGATAGTCCAAGTACTAGGTGTCTCGCAAAGCGAAATCCAAATAAGGAACCCCCCCGATAAACTACTACGTGGTAAGGTCGATCGTCGAGCTCCATCAGACCCTCAGTACGTAACGTATAGATATATATACATCATATAAGAAAAATTAATATTAGATCACTAAGGATTAAACTTCTCCCTAGTCTCAACACAATGCCATATTCGTGCGTGGGGTGTCTCGCAGAGCGAAATCCAAACAAGGAACCCCCCCCCCCCCCCCCGATACACTACTATGCATCAAGGTCGATCGTCAGGATCCATTAGACCCTCGGCACCCAATTTATCCATAATATATATATACATATTCCCATCAACATCCGAATTTATCTCCCGGACTAAGGATTTATATACCATGTATTTATCAATACTTATCATATTTATCTTAAAACTTTCCATTTCCTTTCTTATATCCAGGAAATGTATATAAAAGCCAATTCATTATCATGAATTTCTTTAACATAACATATAAATTTTTAAAAGCCAATTTTATTATCATAAAAATGCTTTTCCATTTTAAAACAACCCATTTCCCTTCTCATATCCAGGAAATGTAATTAAAAGCCATTTTCATTATCATAAAAATGCTTTTACCATATCATATGCTTCCACTTCCCTTCTTCCATCCGGGTCATGTTACCGAAGCCAAACATTATACCATTTCCCTTCCTATACCCGGGAAATGTAATTAAATCCATTTTATTATAATAAAAAACTTTAACAAATCTAAGACCGTCCCTCCGAGTTTCCCCACTGGACGCACCCCTAAATGGCTATCATCTTCCAGGGCAATTCAAACAAGAAAACCCGGGAACCTAACAACGTCGGGAAGCGTCCATATTCCTGCGGGAAAGTCAAGACCACACCCAGAATCTCCTAACCAGCGCAGTAAAATATAATCTCCATATGGCCTAGGACTATATCCAACCTGCATTCAATAGCTAGGGGGCATCACCATACGCACGGAACTTCCCTTATGATAGCTATTTAGGGAGGTGTGTAACCATAATTTTATTAATTATGAAAATCTTTTCTTTTCCATTTTGAAAATATTCATTTTTATATTTTCAAAATCATGTACATCATATCACCTATATACTTTATTCACATAGTATATACACATACTATATATTCCTCCCCGAATATATATAAATGGCCATATCTGCCAATTTCATCTAGCGATGACCAATAATCCCAAAGATTCCCTTAAGGAATCATAATTATGCATTCATATAAGCATGATACTATACCCAAGGTATTTCCTTACTTTTATAACTAATAAATACCTTAATCATCCCTAAGGATTTTATTGGATGTCTCCAATTACCAATTCACTCTAAGTGAATGTTCATATCTATATCCCCAAATTATCATAATTATCTCCAAGGGTACACTCAACAGTAAATCGACATAATTATGCTTTCTATGTGCGTAATTATGTAGGCCTAAATACCTACTAGAATATTCCCGTGAGTATTCTTTCCCGGGTGATGTTATGCCCTCCACAATCTAAGGCATCCCTATCCATCTAAGGGTTTATTTTCCCTAAAGACCCTCATTTAGGAGTCCCAACATCAAAACTGAGAACCCCCATAAGAAACCCCAAATTTAATTTTATTCCCTATACTCCTTAAGGGAAGAAACTGGCAATCCTGCCCAAGGTGAATCGATTCGCCCCTATTGCGAATCGATTCGGCTAGGCGAATCAATTCAGTTCCCAACCCAAATCGATTCGAAAAACATTCTGCAAACAGGTCCCTAATGGCGAATCGATTCGGTCTAGACCCGAATCGATTCGGCCATTGCAGAAGCCCAAAACCACTTAGGCGAATCGATTCGGTCTGGACCCGAATCGATTCGGCTTGATCGAGGGTCAGAGTTTCGGCGATTTCTTAATTTCTACAACACCCAAAACTCCATTTTTGTTGTTTCCAACCTTATCCAACAACTCAATAAACATCTAATCTAGGTTTTACAACTAACACAACAAATATTTTTGGGGTATCGACCCATATCTCTTAGATTTAAACCCTAAAATCCCATAACCTATATTTGGGCATTTCTCCCAATTAAATTCAATCTTACATTCCATTAACTTGGTTTTAACACTAGAAATCATTGAGAGTTTACATTACATCAATTTGTAAACTCATATCCAAATTTTACCAAATTTATTTTAAGGGTTCTAAACCTAAAATCATGTTTATACCAACTATGATATGAGATGATTGCACAAAATGAAATAAAGCAAGTAAACACTTGCCCGGAGGATGAAATCCGACGACCTCGTGTCGAATCTGCGGAGTTTTGGCCGAAATCCCCCATCTCTCTCTCTTCTCTCCTCTTCTCTTTCTCTCTTCCTTCTTTTCTCTTTTCTTTCCTTTTCTCTTTCTCTTCCTCTCTCTCTTGACTTATAAGGGAGAAAAATAAGGGTTTAACCCCTTAAACCCCAAAAACGACTCGTTTACCCAATTACGAGTTACTTTTACCTCTAAAATTCCTCGAAACTCAATTTCGACAATCGGTCACTCTTTTTCGACTATCTCGGACATTCCAACACTCACGGCACAGTCGAAATTTCGATCCGAGGTACTTGACCGCAAATCACTATTCTACCCCATAATACTTAATGCGGGCTTTCTAATCAAAATCTAATCTTTTTGTCGCTTTACTCCACGGCGACATGAAATTAAAATACTTCGACCTATTTAATCCCAAAAATAATTACAACACTTATCGAAAATCATTAAATCCTCGAAAATCCCAAAAATAACTATTTCGATAAATTTTCCAAATTGTCAATTTATATTTAATTATTGAATTTAATCGTCCCCAAAAGGGAGGGTGGTTACATACTCCCCCCCCCCCCCCCCCCTACAACAAAATTTCGTCCTCAAAATTTAGATACAACCTACACCATCAAACTAGGATCACTCCAAATCCTAATACCTCAAGGGGAACGATACTAACCCAATGGTTCCCAACCATATGCTATACGACTACCACGATCGTAAAGTGACTCTAATACGTCACATTGTACCCATCATCTATAATGCCTCTCGGCATGAATTTTAACTTTATATGCCACGCCCATCCTATTTCAGGCGGTATATAAAACCATCTCACCAAGGTGCCCATACACCTTTCTAACCTGTGCACATATGCACAACCATAGCGAACGTTCGACACGCAACACTCTCTCTAAATGAGAGTATCCTTTCCTCGGTGTAATACTCAAATATGGGTTCTCCCAACCCGCGAAATGCAATTCTCCTAAACTTGGCGCCACTAACTCTATCGAACCTACAATCCTAATAATGTTGCGGTATAAGTGTTACCCTACCTACGTGAAACGATAGTCTAATTATGTCCCTAGTGCCCAAGGCGTCTCTCAACTTCCAACATTTGCTTGGTTTCATGCGTGGGACGTCTCGCCAATGCGAAATCCAAATAAGGAACCCTCCCGTTACACTACTCCCTCGCATTGTCGGTCATCGAGATATAGCGACCTAAGGCACACCAGCGGGACATCCTAAATCCTACCACGCTAACCTACGAACGAATTTCGACTATTCTATCCTTCCGCTCATACGAAAGGAAACCTAACCAATATAAGTGCGTACTCTCTGTAGGAGAACTACGTACATCGTACTCAAAACATATTTCATCAAAGTTTGCCTTTTTATTAAGGCCTGACTGTAATCCCCAAGTCAATTTCTCTAAGTCCTACTTCACCCACCTACTTATGGTGAGAGGACCACTTTAGTGCCTTTTTATAGCACAAAATTTCATCAACATACCATCATACCATGGATCATAGTTTATAGTGGTTCATCCACACTTTAAGACTTTTCCACAAAACCAACATCCTTGCATCCAATAACATCTCTCCACTCCCGACGCCGCTAAGATTCATGTGTGGAGCATCTCGTAAAGCGAAATCCAAACAAGGAACCCCTCTACACACTCCTACTTAACTTTGTCAATCATGGAGGTCCGTTATTTCGAACATGCAACCGGGAAAATCCTATCCCCTTTCAACAAAAGGTGGTCTTAACTCCTATCTCTAACTAAGAGTCACACCACCAAGCGCTCGTACTAATATTCAGTCCTCACGCAAACCAATAATGAGCTTAGACTCACAGCTCAGCAATTAACCTGGCACACCTCAAATCATATCTATAAGGTTGTCATATACTCAAATCACGATAATGAAACCTCTGCTCATCGAAGTTCATCTACCATAATAATAAAGGCGAACTCAACCTGTATCCAGGTGAGACACCGCAACAATAACCCGTTCCACCCTGGAACTGCGGACACGATAGTCTTGCCATCATTAGCCTGCTATCGCTCTGAAAATACCATAACGTTATATACTCACCATATCACCATACTCGTATAAACATATAAAATGAGTATCATAAACCATATATATATATATATATATATATATATATATATATATATATATATACAGAATATAAACACCCACCTTTATGGCGAATGAAGAAAAATAAAACTCCGCTATAGCGGAAAACACACAGGCATATATGATATAATGTTATCGATACCTCCACATCTCAAATTACACACACGAGTATAAGGCTAGCGAATACCGCGACTTTATCCAGTCACACCAAATATACCTCCTTCATTGAGGTAAAACTCATAACAACAACTTTGCCTCAACTAATTCCCCGGGTGGATGTCCACCAATGGGGTCCTCAAACATACACATTCTCCATAAGTGTTAGTAACACTTCTCTAGTGAGTCTATCCTTCCTGGAAAGGACTCATTATCCAGTGTACCTACCTTACCTCGGTACAAGGTTCACTTCTCCATCTTAATCTTTATTCACTGTCGGCCTCTGGCCGATCCTTATGTGAATAATCTAAAACAGCATTCTTCTCATTCCTGCTAAATCACGGGGACTCATAGTTAAAATTATTCGTAAGATCCCTTTCAAACCCTTAGCTTCACTAAAAATTTAACTTTAGTACCACACTCTACTATGGCGGTACTACGGCACTCATAACTACTATAATTTAGTAGTCGTTGAGACCATTATTAGTATACACTACAAAGGAAGCGACGTCTACTATGGTCCACATTCCCGACTTCTACCAGCTGCTCCAACTAAGCCTCACCTCATGCTGCCGTCCAAGCCTCGCACACGAATCTCAAACAAGCACGCAAAAGATTACTAAAATCTGATAATATGGCAGGAGAACGAAATCTCACAAGAAAAATCAACAATCCTAATTCTGAGGCTCTATAACAAATCGAGAGCAACGCTGAAAGCGTAGTATGTCCGCACAGATTCCTAAGGACACTAGAGTCTGATGCTCTGATACCATATGTGACACCCCACCTAAAAAATACCCGGTGATCACTCATATATCAAATTAAAACAAGAGTCTCATATGGATCATTCTTAGCATCACTGTCAAAAGTCCATTTAATTACTAATAACCTATTAGGCCGGTGTCAAAATTTTACTTAACTACTCTTTTTAACAACAACGAATAAAAACACCCACACAGTTTTTGCGTAGTAAATGAAATAAAATAACCGAACACTCGGTCAAAATATACAACCATATCGAATGATGCTCTAAAAGAATAAATAAATGCAATTGGACCATTGGCCCGAATATTTATACAGTGCCTCCTATCTAGAGTACAAGAATGGAAGCGGCTATCAAGAATCCTTCACGCATCCACAGCTGCTGTAGCTGACGTCTGACTGAAAAGAAGTGCCATCCAGGTGTCCCTGTGTTTGGACACCTATATATATATAATATATAGCAAGAAAGGAAAAGTAGATAACGGGTCAGACCCCGAGTTTGAAAATATTTTGCAAGTGCATAAATGTTTTATTTTTAGAAAAATATTTTATCTCATATTTAAATTGGTATCGCACTCCCATGAGTAACCCCTCACCTCTCCTCTAAAGGTGCACACCTAGCGCATCCCTCTAAACATCCTAGTCTAGCTACCCTGCTAAACTAGTCTATTACCCAACCACTGTCAACCCTAGATAGTCCAAGTACTAAGTGCTAAACTTCACCCCAGTCTCAACGCTATGCCATGTTCGTGCGTGGGGTGTCTCGCAAAGCGAAATCCAAACAAGGAACCCCCCCGATACACTACTACGCGGCAAGTTCGATCGTCGAGCTCCATCAGACCCTTAGTACGTAACGTATAGATATATATACATCATATAACAAATATTAATATTAGACCACTAAGGATTAAACTTCTCCATAGTCTCAACACAATGCCATATTCGTGCGTGGGGTGTCTCGCAGAGCGAAATCCAAACAAGGAACCCCCCGATACACTACTATGGGGCAAGGTCGATCGTCGGGATCCATTAGACCCTCGGCACCAAATTTATCCATAATATATATATTTATACATATTCCCATCAACATCCGGATCTATCTCCCGGACTGAGGATACATATACCCAGTATTTATCAATAATTATCATATTTATCTCAAAACTTTCCATTTCCTTTCTTATATCCAGGAAATGTATATAAAAGTCAATTCATTATCATGAATTGCTTTAACATAACATATAACTTTTTAAAAGCCAATTTTATTATCATAAAAATTCTTTTCCATTTTAAAACAACTCATTTCCCTTCTCATATCTAGGAAATGTAATTAAAAGCCATTTTTATTATCATAAAAATGCTTTTACCATATCATATGCTTCCACTTCCCTTCTTCCATCCGGGTCGTGTTACCGAAGCCAAACATTATCCCATTTCCCTTCCTATATCCGAGAAATGTAATTAAAGCCATTTTATTATCATAAATGCTTTAACAAATCTAAGACCGTCCCTCCGAGTTTCCCCACTGGACGCACCCCTAAATGGCTATCATCATCCAGGGCCCATCAAACAAGACAACCTGGGAACCTAACAACGTCGGGAAGCGGCCATGTGCCTGCGAAAAAGTCAAGACCACACCCAGAATCTCCTAATCAGTGCAGTAAAATATAATCGCCATATGGCCTAGGACTATATCCACCCTGCATTCATTAGCCAGGGGGAACCACCATACGCACGCAACTTCCCTTATGATAGCGATTTAGGGAGGTGTGTAACCATAATTTTATTAATTATGAAAATCTTTTCTTTTCCATTTTGAAAATATTAATTTTTATATTTTCAAAATCATGTACATCATATCACCTATATACTTTTTTCACATAGTATATAAACATACTATATATTCCTCTCCGAATATATATAAATGGCCATATCTGTCAATTTCATCTAGCGATGACCAATAATCCCAAAGATTCCCTCAAGGAGTCATAATTATGCATTCATATAAGCATGATACTATACCCAAGGTATTTCCTTACTTTTATAACTAATAAATACCTTAATCATCCCTAAGGATTTTGTTGGATGTCTCCAATTACCAATTCACTCTAAGTGGATGTTCATATCTATATCCCCAAATTATCATAATTATCTCCAAGGGTACACTCAACAGTAAATCGACATAATTATGCTTTCTATATGCGTAATTATGTAGGCCTAAATACCTACTGGAATATTCCCGGGAGTATTCTTCCCCGGGTGATGTTATGCCCTCCACAATCCAAGGCATCCCTCTCCATCTAAGGGTTTATTTGCCCTCAAGACCCTCATTTAGGAGTCCCAACATCAAAACTGAGAACCCCCATAAGAAACTCCAAATTTAATTTAATTCCCTATACTCCTTAAGGGAAGAAACTGGAAATCCTGCCCAAGGTGAATCGATTCTCCCCCTATTACGAATCGATTCGGCTAGGCGAATCGATTCGGTTCCCAACCCGAATCGATTCGAAAAACATTCTGCAAATAGGTCCCTAATGGTGAATCGATTCGGCCATTGCAGAAGCCCAAAACCACTTAGGCGAATCGATTCGATCTGGACCCGAATCGATTCGGCCTGATCGAGGGTCACAGTTTAGGTGATTTCTTAATTTCTAAAACACCCAAAACTCCATTTTTGTTGTTTTCAAACTCATCCAACAACTCAATAAACATCTAATCTAGGTTTTACAACTAACACATCAAATATTTTTGGGGTATCAACCCATATCACTTAGATTTAAACCCTAAAATCTCAAAACCTAGATTTGGGCATTTCTCCCAATTAAATTCAATCTTACATTCCATTAGCATGGTTTTAATACTAAAAATCATTGAGAGTTTACATTACATCAATTTGTAAACTCATATCCAAATTTTACCAAATTTATTTTAAGGGTTCTAACCCTAAAATCATGCTTATACAAACTATGATATGAGATGATTGCTCAAAATGAAATAAAGCAAGTAAACACTTGCCAGGAGGATGAAATCCGACGACCTCAAGTCGAATCCGGCGGAGTTTTGGCCGGAATCCCCCATCTCTCTCTCTTTTCTCCTCTTCTCTCTCTCTCTTCCTTCTTTTCTCTTTTCTTTCCTTTTCTCTTTCTCTTCCTCTCTCTCTTGACTTATAAGGGAGAAAAATAAGGGTTTAACCCCTTAAACCCCAAAAATGACTCGTTTACCCAATTACGAGTTACTTTTACCTCTAAAATTCCCCGAAACTCAATTTCGACAATCGAACACTCTTTTTCGACTATCTCGGACATTCCGAGACTCACGACGCAGTCGAAATTTCCATCCGAGGTACTTGACCGCAAATCAACATTATACCCCATAATACTTAATATGGATTTTCTAATCAAAATCTGACCTTTTTGTCGCTTTACTCCACGGCGACATGCAATTAAAATACTTCGACCTATTTAATCCCAAAAATAATTACAACACTTATCGAAAATCATTAAATCCTCAAAAATCCCAAAAATAGATATTTCGAGAAATTTTCCAAATTACCAATTTATATTTAATTATGGAATTTAATCATCCCCAAAAGGGCGGGTTATTACAAAAACTTTTACATATCTACTAAACTTACCCGATATTGATTGGAATAAAAAATATTTGTTTATCATATGCTTTCTGTAGCATTTTTGTTGTAAATTGATGCCAAATGTTTTTAGAAAATGCGTCCCGAATAGAAAACGGGATTTACTAATCTAATAACTTCAAAACTCCTTCCAAATTTGTCATAAATAGCTATACATAAGCCAATTGCACGTGAGTTAGAAGGGCATTCATGTATGCAATAATACAAACTCTATTTAACCTCATGTATGCATTCTTGAATTAAATAAAACATGGTAAAACTTAAATCTAACGTCATGTACGTGATAATACAAACTCCATCTAGTTCTTGTATCTTACAAAACCTCACTAATTAATTTTTTAGAATATAGGTTGTCTCAAGATCATCATAAAAAATGACCACTGGAATCTTTACCCCATCCATTGTCATGATGTTATAAAGCATATTAGTAAATGCAATAATTGTGCCATCTTTGCCACCAGAATCATTCGTTTTTTCCTTTACTTTTTACCTGATCTACAACGTCGAAATACAAAAGGTCAAATATGTGCTAAAACTCGAGAGGACTTTTACACCAAAGATATATATATATATATATATATATATATATATATATATATATATATATATATATATATATATATATATATATATATATATATATATATATATATATATATATAATACGTTTATTTATTGTGATATGTAATAAACTTATTTATTTCATTGTAACTATATTTAATATATGTAATATTGTTGCTTATGTTATATAACTTAAAACAAATATTGTACAAAAAATAATGAGAGAGGTTAGGTATTGATAGGAGGAGGGATAGACCATAGAATTTAGTTATTCAATTAGTTGTAGTAGAAGATTTCCATGAAGTGGATAACCACATCTTTGATATTTTTCCCGAATAATTTTTATTCATACTTTATTTTTTAGGCCATGTTCATTTTTTATAAAAAAAAATATGGATGATATGTGTTTAAAACAAATTCACGGTAAGAACACTACTCCGCCATAATCACATAGTTATACGTAGTCATTTTTTAATAAATAGATGGATCGTCTCATATATGAATACATATATAGGACAAATAACTAAGAGAAAAATAGTGTAAAATACATTAACAGTCCCCAAACTATTACTCGAATTTTAAAATATGAGTGATTTTACTCCATAAGTCAGTGCAATGCAGGTGATAGCCACCTTGGCAAGGCTAAGGGGTCATTTACTACATATGTGAGTGCATGATAACTCTGTTCCAGGGTTTTCTTCAGGGCAACATCAGACCACTCACCTCCTTTTTGTCCATATAGTGTGGTAGAAGTAGAGGTTATAAAATATTTAGATTCTTAATTTTTTGGACAAAGCAAAAAGATTATAAGTAAATAAGTTGTCCAAATTTTTAAATAACTTGCAATATGTGTTGAGTACATAGATCATGGATACTTATGGTAACATGTTTATTTCTTAAAAAATTGTAGATATTTCAAAGAAAAAAATGAAGACACCTCAATTTTTCCTGAAACCATATCATCAATAGTATCTAGAACCATAGGATAAAGCTGACACAAGGTACAAACACTCAAGTTAACACTCAAGTAAGTGAACTTGAAAGTGAAACACTCTCACTAGTGTAGTAATAGCAAACTGAAACATGCACGCAAACATAACACGGTAATGTAGGAGACAACTGGTTTCATATCAACTAGCTACCCCACATTATTAACAAATTAAAACCTCATTTAGATCATTTTTAAGGAGGGCTAGGGATGTCAAAGCCTGGAAGAGGAGGGGGGAGCTAAACATGTGGCCTTCCTTAGTCAGGGGCGTATGCCCTTAGTGGAGTTGGCTTGTGTTTTGGAGATGGACTCAGTATATGGTGATGATCAGGATTTATTTTCTCCCAATGGGTATCTTCTGGTGTTGGTGGTATATGGACATTACCTGGTTTGTGGTGATCATCAATGGAGGAGGCGGTAGTGATAAACACCACTCCTATAAGGAACAATATCCACAAGTGTCTAGCAGTCATCTTTTGGCTTTGATGGTGTAAAAACTTGGAAATGTGAGTGTCCTCAACCTTGGTTCTTCCTCACCCTCTCATTCCTGTATTTCAATCTCTGAATCACTAGATAAAACTTCATCAGGTATTTTACAACCTCCATTATTAATATAGTATGAACCCTTATTTTCTTTCTCCCTTCATACTCTTAATACTTCAAAACTATTTTGAGCTTCATCTTCATCACTACTGCTCTAGAAATCATAACTGCCCACTTTTAATCCTCTCGAGCCTATGTCCTTTTCATCATCACTAGAAATTAGTACCCCAACAAGCTCTATGGCTTCAATCCTGAAGCCACTAAAGTTTTGCGACCGCATTATGCACCTTTAAAATCTTATGATGAAACCATGGTGGAATCGGATTTAAAGCTATTACTAGCAGATATATAATCAGTTTTGGCCTTGACCTTGCCTACCAATGGAGAAATCTCATAAGAGTATGTGAAATAGGAGAGAGAAGAGAACTCAGTTTATCATCTACTAAATCTTTAAAGAAAATTGTTTCGTTTCACATGAAGCACAATGTTGAACCTAAGGCTGTCGATCTTTTGGAGGAGGGTGAAGACCTTAATATGTTAATGAAACATGTCGACAATTAAAATATGAAGAGAATATGCCTTTATCTCACTAGTTCATCAGGATACCTACCTGGACCAGAGGATACATACATTTTGGACATATCATATGTAATCTATGTAAAATTTAAAGAATTTTCTAGGGCACTTCAGATTGAAATATTCCTCCACAGCTTGGAGTATGTGGAGAAGGTTTTCGCTTCTTGTAATAATATTTTACATAAGAAGCAATAATGTTACATCCTTTCTTGACATGGCGCTAATATTATGCTTGATGATGAAATGTTTGAAGATGATGAAAACATGTATTTATTGCAAGATATCATCAATAATATGAAGTTAAGTGAAGGACATATTTCCCTTGTTCGTGATATAGAGGTTATGGGGCCTAAATCTCGAGATGATATTTACAAGGCACATTTCGTTGATGTACAAGATAGTGCTGGTGCAAGTATTGATTCAGCTAGACAGAACTTAGCATCAACATATGTCAATGCATTTGAAAATGTGGTCTTTGGTCAGAGTAAGTTATTGACAATCCCATCAGAGGTTTCAAGATGTGGTTCTTTAGTAAACCGGATTTATAAGAACAAAGATCATGGAAAGCAAGTGCTACAGCAAGCCTGGGTTTAATATTTCTTTGGGATGTATTCTAGGTTGGATAAAATTGAACTTGCATAGGAGTGAGAACCACATCATTGTAAGCACATTATTAGGATTTAGGATTATTAATTGTGGTGTCAATGATGGAAATGACAACACGTTTAGTATTAATTGATTCTTGTGCAGAATAGTTAACCTTATTTTAACACTTTAAATTAGTTCATACAGTTCCATCCTTATAGCCATTGCGGCATTGGTAGTGGAGCGATCTATTTAATATTTTCTTTTAAAGATGTTACATATTTACTGGATTTAGGTTTCTTTTAGTTTACTTTTGGATTATTTGAAAGAGGAGAGGAGGGTATGTGTAAATATTATTATGATGACTATTGACTATCCATCTTCTTAAAAAAATGATTCGTCTGAGTCATCAGAACATTTGATACGTCGTAAAAATCATATCCATCATTACCATCTTCGTCATTACTATTATCGAAACTTTGTTTGTCACGTGTATCTTTCTACCTCCTTGCCCCTCCTCTAGTCTCATCATTTGACTTCTTATAAAAAGAACTAAATCAATTTTGCTCCTAAAAGAAACTTTTGATTAGGGTTCAATCATATTCCTAAAATGATGGAGGAGGTAGACAATGAATCTTTATTAACTTTACATTCAATAGAGGAAGTTAAAAAAATAGTTGAAGACCTAAATGGAGACAGTACTTCTGGGGTGGATAGTTTCTCTCGTATGTTTTTTTTATAGAGAGTTGGAATGAATGTTCATAAAAGAGGGGGGGGGGGGGGGGGGGGCATTGTTTATAGGTTATGAGATAGATAATAGTATGTTCTCTACCCTTGTGTCCCTAATTCTAAAAAAAAAAATGTTACATAATTCTTAGATCTTTAATCAAAAAGTGTTTGCAACTTTTTAAATAAAATCATCTCCAAAGTTTGATCTTATTAATTGGGCGTAATCCTTCCTAATCAGCTTTCCCAGAATCGTAGTTGTTTTGTGCAAGGTAGATGTATCACATATAATATTATGATGGCTCAACTAATGATAGAGATGCTTAATCATAAGAACATTGGTAGAAATGTGGCTTTGAAGTTAGATATGGCAAAGATTTATGATAGGGTTCCCTGATTTTTTTTATTAAGGTGATGAAGAGGATGGGATTCAATGAAACATGGATTGATATGATATAGAAGAATATTTCTAATTATTGGTTATGTTTAATGATTAATGGATATATCGTGGGATTCTTTAAATATTATAGAGGCATATGGCAGGGGGTTACCCTATCCCCATATATATCCGTGATAGTAGTTAAATGGTTGAGAAGTAAATCTAATCAAAATCCTAATGAGGCAAATTTTATTTGATTTAAAAAGTTTTAAATGGTATTCCCTCCCATTAAATTTTTTTAATTAATTAGAAGTTTTAGTTGAATGTTATAATTTTCCCGAGTTTGTTTTTCCATCTTCATTTAGACGCATGCATTATTTTATCAAGTCATAATAGTGGTTCAACTCCTAACCAGAAAGGAAACATAAGAATTATTTAGGTTAATGTTAAAGGCTTGCCCAACTCCTAACCAATAAATATATACAACCCTTATTCATGGTTATATGAAGGATAAAAGGATGGGTGAATATGGCATGGTTTTGATAATGAACTCAAGTTATTGAATGTGGCATGGAATGTTAAAAAAAAGAAAGGGAAGTTACCTCAACATACGACAACACAAACTCTTTAGGCGAAGAAACATGTGAATTGTGTGTGTCTTTAATAACATACATGTTCGCGTTAGGTATTGGTAAAGCAAGATTTGTTTCGGGAGAGTGAACATCAGTTATTGATACACGTATATAATTATCCCCCAAACAAACATTACAGATGGTATCGTTAGGTGAAATACGATAAAAAGTTATTGTAGATGCAACAACATTCGCATGTGAATTCAATGCCAAACTACATCGTTTTTCCCTACATAGAAAGATAAAATGAATAATGAATGACATATATATACTAGTAAAAAATAAACACCACTAATATAAGTAAAATTATTACAAACCTTTCCAATATTAACTTTTGGATCTGGCGGTGAAATTATACATTCCATTCACATTGCTTTGGGCCTCCATACACATGAAATATTCCAAAATAAGTATAGTAAAGTATGAGACATAAATGTAATAAAGTTTTACCAATAACATGACTACCTTATCTTTTTTCCTCTTGGATGGAAATGATATGATTCACTCACATAATTTTGAATTCTTCTTGTATTTTTTTCACCAACTTCCTTGCTTACACTGTCTTCATTTTCTTCATTTCTAGATTATCGAGAAGTTATCCACATTAGAGACCTATCATCCTCATTAAATGCATCTCCGTGTCACTTTTTCTATCCCAATTATAAAATAAAATGTGAGAATTTAAGCACACAATACAAAATCCCAATAATGAATTGATTATGGTTGTATACTCTACATATAATATAAAAATTCAACCATATACCATGATTTTCTCAAGACCTGCATACCACAACTTACTAAGCTTGTCATTGAACTTATTATTTGCTCGTTTTTCTCGTTGTACATTGCGTAATTTCTATACACTGAATATACAAATAGTGAAGAATTTAACCATATTGTGCATAATATACATATACATAATAAAATGAATTTAATTACACCTCAAACTATTGGGATATTCTTCCTCTTACATATGCATCCAAAGCTTCCTGATCAATAAACTTTTTATACTTTTTTGGAAGGTTCCAAAGATTATCGGGTCATCTTTAAATGGCTTGACACAACTCTTGGTGGGTTCTCCTTCGAAATTCTTCCACCAACAACTAATAACGGATATAACTCCCTTATTGATTTTGGGTCCATGTTGAACTTAACCCGTAATTAATGAATATTATATTACATAACGGAATTAAAATAATACCAATATAAACTTCGAATAGCATCAATATGAATTATTATCATTTACCTCCATAGATATCCATAAATTCTCTTTTAATGACTTTGGGACTCCTGACCAACTTGGATAACTTATGGGCACCATTGTCCTTGCCAAAAGTCCCTTATAACTGAAAATTCCTTTCTTATTTCATCATTTTCTTTTCCTTTTCTATTTTAAGTTACTAGTATTCGACCACAAGAAGCCCTTTTGCTTATTTATTCAAAACAACCACAATTTTCAACTTTCATTGTTATTACTTGAATTTTGTGATGACTTAGCTAAATCATTTGGACTTTTTGAATGAAAATCATCTCCCTCATCCATATCCACTATAATGACAAACAAATAGATTGAAGTAAGCGTACACGTTGATGAATAACGTGTTAATGAATAACAAATGGCATGTTGAAACTAATTTGCAGGAAGTATGAGCATTGTTACTAATAATAAAACATATGGTATTCATATAATTCTTATTTATAAATGTAAGAATCACTATAAGTAACAAATTTATAAATATTTCATACGATACATATTTTTTCAAACTCAGAATGTATCATTAAAAAACATTTATCACAGATATTTAAAATGGTTAAAATTTTATAATATTAATAGTTCATACTTTCACATAAGAAAGTATTGAAGTTGTTATAACCCATAAACAATATTTGATAATAAATTAGCAAGGACGGAAACC
This sequence comes from Sambucus nigra, assembly GCA_949130495.1. Classification (NCBI taxonomy): domain Eukaryota; kingdom Viridiplantae; phylum Streptophyta; class Magnoliopsida; order Dipsacales; family Adoxaceae; genus Sambucus; species Sambucus nigra. Next base: position 156,697,175 of record OX422211.1, on the reverse strand, counting down.
AAAATAGTTTCCACACTTTAAAACATACATATGTTTTAATCAACTAATAATCAAATAAACTAACAAAATCCTAGACATAAAAAATTATCTAAGGACAAAATAAAAAATAGTTATATATTTTGGACGGAGAATAAAGCATCTAGTAGTTCCACTTGTTGACAATTATATTCTCAGCCACGCATCGTGTTTGAGGTGTTTGAGTTCTCTCTGACTACTATCGAATCATTCTGCCTCAGAAGAAAACTTATTGTTGTGCAGATACTCACTTAATTGAGTGATTCAGTGAGTGAGTATACCACTCCCAATTGGAAAACAATAAAGCAAACACTTACGAAGCTTGGTTATTTAAGCTGCATAACACAAAAATGAAAGTCAATGTATGAAAATGACGTATGTCTACAAGGCACATGTTGTTATTGTGAACAATCATAAAAAATTATAAGTCAATTAGACCCTGATAAAAAAATAGAAAAACAAATCAACAGATGTACTTGGGCATTTGGTTTAGTGGTATGATTCTCTCTTCGGGTGCAAGAATTAGTTTTTAGTTGTGAAGTAAACATATTATCGCACCTTTTAGTCCTGGAATAATCCTTTCTGAGTTCGATTCTTGGAATGACCATTTTTTAGTCCTGGAGTAATCATATCGCACTTTAATTGTTTCTTCTGAACTTTTACCCCTTTTTTATCCTAGTATATAATCTCTAACCAACTCAAATCTGCAATAAGAAAAGGGCACTTTAGTCATTAATAGGTAAATTGCCTCTGAATTGGAATACCTTTACGAGGAATTGTTAATCTCTAAAAACTTATCTTTGGAGATTTCATTATAATAAAACGAAATAAAAGCTTCAGATTTAGATTTTACATCACTCAGATAAGACCAGCACTCGGATAAGTCACCAAAAATTAATGGACAGCTGCAGACAATTTAATCACCCCATCTGTTAAAGTTTTTTATTTATTAATCCACTTCTGACTATACAAGGAAAAAGTAACTCGTACTTATAACTACCGAAACAAGCATTAAATAACTAAAGGAAAATGATGATTCCTTTTATCATAGTCCAAGCAGTTGAGAATTGAATTAATAGAGCAACTAAGCTACTTATCACACCAGAAGTTTATATTTCTACCATTGCCAATAATACACTGAGAGTTGACAAGAATATGATAAAAAGCATCTCTCAAACCGGACAAATGGAGCTTATCTTGTGACATGTGCCTTATTTCAGAGGTTTAAACCTGTTTGGGAAAAAATCAGACCAATTAGAAGGTTTAGTGATTAAGTCACATAAATATTTGAGAAGAGAAGCTCAAATAAGAGTTATGATTCTTCTTAAACAAAGGCCTCCTTCTTATTTATCTTTACATATGTGCTTTCAAGTAACATTTACCCATTTCCTCTCATTAATACTACTAGTCCATAAGAAATTGTTTATTCCCTATTGAATCCTCTTTAGAAAGATTTAAAGCCACTTATATAATTTGAAGATGTATTAAAGCATCGGATATACTAAAAAATTTAATAAGCTCAAGCATGGCAGCCATAGTGAGACATTTTCATATCCATCTTTTTAATCTATTCTTGATTTTGTCTACAATTGAACTATGATGACATAATATAGGCTTGCCTCTGAAGATAGTAACTCCTAGGTAAGTTAAAGTATCCCCTCCCATACTTATTTGTTGTAAAGAACATATAGAAGAAGATCTACGAGATAATCATTTTGCCAATAAAGACCTGACATTATCCTTACTAATGAACTGACCAAATTCAAAGGCATAATGATTAAATAGATTCATCAAATCAGTTAAATATCAATCTTTAGCTCTGTAAAAAGAGTTATACCAAAAACATTGTGAGTGGAAGCTTCATATCCTCTAGGACTTGAAATAGGCTTTAACTTTCCCTCATCCACTAGAAGGTTTATGTATTTACTAAGAACCTCTTCAGCAAAGTAAAAAAGGAGTGGAGATAGAGGCTCTCCTTCTCTCACACGTCAATTCTAATTCCAACACTGACTCCTAGACATTGATAATTGAGAATGTTAAAGCATTGAGACACATAACCAATACTATTAGTTATGTTCATCCTTTTAACAGAGCTAATTGATTATGAGATAAGATAGCAGGAGCCATAAATTCTATCTGTCAGTAAGTACTTTAGTTGACTCAAGATTCCAACTTAGCAATTAATTGACAATGAATGTATGTGTTGTGACCAATAAAGATAGACGAAAAAGGGCGAGTTAGACACCCAAATTGCTATAGTTCAGCCCTTAAATAAGCTTGTCTATGGTGGACCTCTTCTTCACTAGATATCGACACAAGAAGTATTCACCATCAAATAGTAATGAAGCTCCCACAATCTTTTTTGTAATATTTTTCATCTCATGGAAGAATGACAATGCCTCCTAAAAGACTACATTTATTGCATGACCATTTTTTGGTACTAAACATAAAAGAATCAAATACTAAACTGCTGTAATTATAAACTATTAGGATGGGATATCGATCAAACTTGCCAATTTGGTCCATTATACGAGATATATATGTATATATAGATCCCTTATGATGTGGGATCGTGAGCTAGCTTCAACCATATGTAGTCTAGTGTATAAATACAGAGAAGAAATCTAAATAATCATTTCACGGTATCATAGCATTCAAAACACCAACAAGTTCAAACTTATCTCCCATTGCTTATGTTCATGTCTATCATTGTTATGTCTTGTTTATCAAGGACCATTATTCCATTGTAAAAATCTGAAGTAATCATTCACTTCAACACATTTTCTTTATTTCATTAAAAATCAAACATCTGCTTGTTAAAAAAAAAGTTAAGAGTAGTGGCGGTGACAAAATGTGATAACAAGTCAATTCATTTCCTATGTACACCAAAATATATTCACCATAAACAATAATCACCATCGACCACTAAAATAAAAATTTTAAAATGTGGACTAGACATAGATAACTCTGAGAATCAGAAAACACAACTAACACTCCATTTTATTTTTCTATTATCAATCCAAAGGCCCTCACAATCTACACGTGCACAAGAATCTTCACTTTCATTAATCAACTCAGCCTTTGGTACTCTATTGGCGGCAACATGATTTTAGACACATCCACCAGCATAGTCATCATCATCACACCCATAGTTATAAACTCTTTGTGGAGTCACAAGAATGATTGACCATTTAGGATCGAGTTGGTCTTGAACATAAAAAGACTATTTAGCTTGAGAAGCTAATATAAACGGATCATTCTTATGGCTAACTCTACAAAGATCAATAGATCTAAAACCAAGCGTGTCCAATTTAATATCATTACTGTTATCGACCCAATCACACTTCAAAACTGTGATTTTGAAAGTGAAATAATCAAGCATCCATATTTTACTGATGACACCATAGAAACTCAAATTTGAAACCACGAGATGCTCATCATTTGCACTAGAAACTTGTATTATTGTGGTTATGATGCTAATTCCACTGTTTTGGTAACTCGTTCAGCATCACGTTCTTTCATATGGTAATGACAACCATTAACAATGTAACCCTGATATTTTATCAAATCTCGACAAGGTCCTCGAGCTATATACTTTAAGATGTTTGAAACATTGTTGTTGGAGATACTTAACTCCTTTTAACCTGATTTTTCTTAAATGTTAGTTATAATTTTTATAGTATATTAAATCATCACATAATGATAGTTATCATACCCTTTCACGAATCCATCCAATGATGGTCTTGCTATATTCCTCTTATAACTATTTTTCATATATGCACTTTTGAGGATACTTTTTCCTCAAACTCTCCATATGTTTCCTATAATGGTGTTGATAGAGAACAATATTTTAACCCTTAACACAAAGTAAAATATAGTACATGACTTGTTATAAAAGTAAAGAAAAGATAAATTACTCGATATATGGTTGACCATCATCTATGTTTTGCAACACATAACTATGTGCTTGCTCCTATAATAACTCATCCACGTCAATTACTTTACCACCACCTATTGGTTTTCTATCGCATATTTATCGTCATCATCATTTGTTGTATTTCTAACTAATGGAACCCCAAAGCCATCGAGCCCATGTAAAAGCTCCGTACAAAATTTAATTGCTTCTTCGGTAATACAACGTTGGGATATGTAACCTTTTGGATGATTTTGATTGTTTACCTAGCCCTTTAAGAATTTCATTTTCCTACAAACATTTTAAATAAAACAAACATCAATAATGTTTACTTATAACCTAATATAGTAATGACATATTTTTAAGCATATGAAAACCTTTCAAATAGATATATCCAATGACCAAAAACTGGACTACATAGTTCGACCTCCCTAACAAGATGTACAATTAGATGTACCATTATATAAAAGAATGCCGGAGGGAAGTACTTTTCCAATAAACAAAATGTGATCACAATGTCATCTCGAATATTATTCCACTTCTTCACATCAACTTCTTTTGCACAAATAGCATTAAAAAAGCTTACCTTTATGATTGCAAATCTAACGTGCTTTGGTAACACGAATCAAATGTTCACCAAAAGTATCTATTACACGAGTATGTGATAATCATGGGACTTGAGACCAAACAATTTGAACTCTTACATCGAAACAAGGTTATTAAAATTTGACGAGTATCCATCGGGAACTTTGAGTCAAAGCAACATCTCGCATACCTCCTCTCTAGACAATGTGTAACATGCGGGTGGTAAATACGCCCACTTTCACTTATCTTATGGTGCCATTTCCTTCTTAAACCTAATTCTATAAGATCGGGATGACTCTTGACTCCATCTTATCTTTTCAAGAATGTTGAGTAGCATCTCTATTATGTTATCACAAATATTCTTCTTAATATGCATAATGTCCTAATTGTGTCGAAAAAGAAAATGTTTTCAATACTCCAACCTAAAGAATATTGATTTTTCTTCCAACATTTGGAGTTATTAGTCTCATCTGTATTTTCCTTAGTGATTTTGTTTTTTGTTTCAATTTATCCTTTCCCTTTTCTATTTGCGCTTAAAAATTACCCATATTCTTTCCCTAACATGCATTAATATTTTCAACCCGCTCTAGTATTTACTCTCCGTTCAATGGATTAGGTTATTCATAAAACTATTGCTTACCATTAAAAGCATTCTTTTATTTTCGAAACGGATGATTTTGTGGAAGAAATCTTCTATGTGATATATATACATTCTTATTAGAAAGATTTAATCTAATAGATATGGTTTTCTCACCTCAAATTGGACATGCTTAATATCCCTTCACTACATAACCACATAAATTACCGTATGCACGAAAATTATTAATAGTCCATAGTAATAACGCCTTCAAAGTAAAGGATTCTTAGAGGTAAGCATTATAATCCTATACACCTTCATCCCATAAGGTTTTCAAGTCATCAATTAATGATCCCAAGTAAACATCAATATCATTGCCAGGCTATCGCGGACCTGATATTAACATTGTTAACATCAATGATATCGATGTTTACTTGGTCGCGGACGTGATATTAACATTGTTAACATCAAAAAAATTCTCTTTGTGATCTGCAATAGATTAAAGTTATAAGTTGCCAACAAGATCGACCGATAGCTTTACATACTACTAATATTACTATGTAGGTTAATTCCATCTATTAAAAGTGCTAACGAAAGGTTTTTAGCTTCGTTTCTAAACTCCGACCACTTGTCATCCACCAACTTCCATGCAGGGGAATCCACAGGGTGACGTAACTTACCATCAACTTATCTTTCATTTGCATGCCAAGTCAAGGCCTTTATAGTTTGAACAAATTGAAACCACCTTTTGAACCTAAGAATGGGTGAAAAATACCATAGTATTTTTGCAGGCACTCCCAGCTTAACCTTGCTTGTATTTTTTTCAACTTATACCATGGTGTTAGATAAGTAGGGCATTCAGTTGAATCTTTATACTCTTTTCTATAGAGTATGAAATCATTAGGGCATCCATGTATTTTTTCATACCCAATCCCAAATACGAGCAATGTATGTCTGGCCTTTTTCATAGATAGAGGCAGTTCGTTATCTTATGGGAGCAATCAGGCAAATAATTTGAGAAGCTTTGAAAAGCTCATATTAGTCCACCCACTATTAACTTTCAAAGTGGGTAGACTCACTAGTGCAGACATCTTCATAAACTTTTTACACCCTTTGTAAAAGGTCTTTTTGGCAACCTTAAGCAACTTTCGAATGATTTGGGTTCCCCCGTAAAGTTTTTATTTACCGTATCAAACATATCCACCATATAATCTCATCTTCTGAATTTTTAGCCAAATTATCGTGATGGATGGGCTCACCCATGTTTACATGTGAAAATTTTGAATTAGGAGAAACTTCCTCGGGCTATATCCATATACGATAACTTTGGTCAATACCGTTCGCAAATATATGATATTTTATTTCTTTTAAACTACATTTAAATAAATTTCCACATGATGTACATGGACATTGTATAGCTTCACTATTTATAGCATTCTTTTCAACAACTTCAAAAAAATATTCAACCCCTTGCAAGTACTCGTCTGATAATCTATGTATAGACATTCATGAATTGTCTGTTCCCAGGTCTCAAATTGTACCTATATTAAGATTGTAAATATTAGTTATACTAATGTTATTTCCCTATAAAATAACACGATCCTCAAATCATATTAATTTTTCACTTTCTAATTCAAAAAGTATGCATGTGTTTTAAATGATTCATCTTAGTTTAAGTCTTAAATAATATTATTAATGATGTAATACTAACACCACCGACACACATTAACTTTATTACCAAAGATAAATTATAGAATGGATGCATTTTAACTCGATCTCCCGAGGTTCATAATCACATGTATTACGCAAAAAATTAAGTAAAAAACCCGAGGTGAAATTCTTTTATACGACAACACGTTTTACTAGAAAACCCGATAATGTTTTACATAGCCCTATTATAAAACGATAGTTGACAAAGTTTATTAATTAAGATTGATTCATATTTATTGCTATTAAAAACTAGTACGTTAACCCAAAGCAGCACAACCCGATTATTATCCCTAAAGCCACGTCTGATGGCCATCCTATATGAGGTAATTAAGATCACTTCCATGAATTTCAATACTAAGATCAACGAAACAATTCTTTTATCCTGGGTTAAAGTGGAAAGTATTGATTTCATAGGGTCGGGAGACAAAAAAATTGTTAACTTCTAAGTTACTAGCTATAAAAATTTATTTAAAAAAAATTACAAAATTGCTTACCTCATCAAAACGTTGATGAGATCCGCAGGTTTTTTAGCAGGAGAGATGAGTTTACACATGATAGAAACAACGAGATCATGTGTAAAATTTTCAAACTACCAAAAGGTCTAGAACAACGAAGAAAAAACAAGTCTCACCAAAAAAAATTCAAACTATCAACCAATCATTAGCTTCACGCGTATGTCAAAATTTATGTAAAAAATCAATTACACAAAAAATACTAAATACCCAAAACAACGATAAAAAATCAATTATGTTAAAAATCAATTATGTAAAAAATCAATTATGTTAAAAATTAATTATTTAAAAAATCAATCATTATTTTTAAAGGGGAAGGAGAATGATGGTCTTACTAGAGAGAGGAGGTGGCTAGATAAAGTTTATCTAGATAATAGATTATTAATGATTAGACGAATGATTGGTCGTTCCAGAGAGAGGAGTAAATTTTTAGATGATAGAGGAACTTGAAATCTAACATTCATTTTTCTTATAAGTTTGTACATATTCGGTGAAAGCAAACACGATATATAAACTGAATGTTATCACCAAGAAAGTTAACAGTGATTATACCTTTACAAGAATGTGCCAGAAAAACAACAGGAGTAATTGAAGCCCTATACGAGGCAAGAAAATAACACAATTATTTTATTTCATGTGCACTCAATTTAAAATAAAAAAATAAATGACTCTATGAGACAAAACTTGTACAGCTAAAATAGAGTTTGAATATGACAAAAATCAAATCCTTGTATTGTTTTGTTAATGAGAAACGAATTTGTGAAAAAATTAAAGTCTTGTATTGTTTTCTTATAAGTTCGTATATATTGGCAGAAACCAATAAGATTATACCTTTACATAAATTCATGTGAGTAATAATTGGAGTCATGTAGAAGCCAAGGCACCACACATAATTCAAACTCACTGAGAGTTAATAGTGAGGTACCAAAAGAGAAGAAGAGTGACGGTCGCGATGTGAGAGAGAGAAGAGTGACGAGCCTATCAGCAGCATGTGTCAGTGTGAGAGAGAATGAGAGTCACCTTATAGCGAGATTCTGAAAGAAGGGAGTAGGAGTAAATGAAAGACCAAAAAATTAGGGGGGAAAAACTCCGCTCAAACTTTCAGGGGAGAAAAAAAGTTCATAATATGTACACCTAGGTTAGAAACTTTTAAAAAAGGTCATAATATCTATAATCAAAGATGATTTTTATATTTAAATTGTCATGAAAAATAATACTAATATGTATAAAATGACATTTTATTTTAGAAATGTCACATTAATAACAACATTAACCTTTAAATGACATTTTTGTAATAAACGTCTTTAAATTATTTTTTTCACCGTTATAAAAAGGTGTTTTTCCTGTAGTGTTATTTTAAGTTACCCTACCCAAAAACCCTAAAATAAACATGTGCTTCGACTCCCAAACCCATATGTGACCCTGGGATTAGAGTTCACCTCTTATGGTATATTTCATTGCAAACATGGAAAATGCATGGAAAATAATTCATCTGGATGAGAAGTTGAAAAATAAGTGGAAAAAGATATGAGTTTTTGGTCTTACTATTTCTATTTTTCATGAAAACTAATTCTTTGGTGGGAAGATAAGTAATATTTTTTGAAAAAATAAGGTTTCAAATGGAGAACTTGATACATGAATGAGTATTGTTCTTATATAAAATGTTTGCAATCAAGCTATAACAAGCATAAAACATGAGTCTTAATAACTATTTTCCATTGAAAAAATTTCCATGTCAATCAAGCACACTCTTAGTTCAATATTATTTACGTTCTTATTCATAAATTAACCTCTTGTGTTAAGAATAATATATTTTATGATAATCTCTTACCTTAACCCCATTTAGCTAACTAATTAAAGTATCATTAATAGTCACTAGGTACGATAAAAAACACGCATCTTATGTTTATAAGTCCAGATCAATCTCATGCCAATAATGAAGTATCTGCATCTCTAGTATATTTGTTACATAAATCCCGAGTCACAAGTTTATAGTTATCCATCTTTAATATAAATCATAGACATCTCTAGTATAAGATATAAACCAACATGATCCCTCAAGTACCACAACATAGAATCACATAAATCAAAGGAAAATAATCTTTATGTTTAGCCTCCACATAAGTACGGTTCCTGACACACACAAGTAAATGGGATACACTTGAGCCTGCCAACAAAAGTATGAAGACTTATTCATATTTCCTTCGGGGATCACTCGTACATACTAGGTATAGTTATAGGTTGTCCCAACCCAATAACATCAAATCCACAGTCACGGATAATCAATATGCATTCACATCATAACACATTTCCCCTATACCCAAGGTTATACACTAGAACTCCCCCATTTTGTCCTCACTCATGGATATAGGTACGTTAACCATAGGATCGTGGTAAAAGGACCAAGGTAAAGCATGTCTTATCACTGGGATACCAGTGTGGTATACACTATATGCGCCCCATCATTATTCCTCTTTATACATCACCCATGAGCATTGAGACACCATGGTATGCTTATACACATAAAGCAAGTAAAAAATTACAAACCTACGCAACCCGGTCAAACAAATAAATATAAAACACCATTAAATTGGGTTACACATAAAGTCTCTTAATATTATTAGTTAATATTCACGTTAACTAAAATTTTGATATATGTCACTAGCTCGAATCTCTAAGGCTATCCAAATCTAGGAATCATCTCATGCCTAACTTATACAAGATTGACTTAATAATATAACCACCCCACTCAATCGGTGGTAATGCATTATAATTAGAGGTTGATAATAAACAATTGCTAAAATCTCCCGACCTTCCCGCACTCCATGTTTGTAATGTCTCATAAATTAAATCCAAACAAGGAACCCTCTGATACACTTAAGTATAGGTTGGACGATTGAAAAGTCTCTATATAATAAACCATGTCCTACTACTCATTGAAACTAAAATTCTACATATTAGTTCAAAACAACCTTTGAGTGAACTTACAGATTTCATTATACTCTCGGATTACTAAACTTATATCTCAAACCTTACACTAATATTCTCCAATCAAAATAATACTAAACCATAAAATTCGACAAAAGTCATTTGAACGAGATCAAGGCCTCGTTCTAGAGAAAACACAAAAGTCATTCGAAGGAAAATTCTAAGTCATTCGAACGAAACTATCCAGGTCTTTATAAGTCATTATAATGAGATATATAATCTCGTTAGAACAAGAACCCTACGTCGTTCTACTGATGTATATCCCTTCTTCCCTAACTTATAGATTCACCATTAACAACCTCAAAACCTAAGTTTGAAGCCTCTATTTGATCATATGCCCATCCTCCTTCAGATATAAGATCTACAATAATAATATTACATTAATATAAAAGTTTATAGGTGATTACAGCATGGACTTACACATAAAATTTAGATTATACATCTTAGAACCTTAGGTTCATGTTCTACCCAAAAGAACTCAGATTTGGATCAATTTTCGAATTAAAATAAGTTTTTTACTTAATTCAGTAACAAGAATTAGTTTCTAGCAATTAAAACCAAAATATAATATCATATTCTTAAGATTTAACATCAAATCATTATAAATCACTAACATGAATCTTAAACTTAATATATTCATTTATCGAATTTCAAAAGTTATGTTTGAGTGATTAGAAAAAACTTATACACATTTTAATCAAGATTCCAATGACTACTACAACCATAACACAATCCCAATTAAATTTTTAAACGATATAAACTGTCCTTGGGTTGTTTCACTAATTAAAGCCCCAAAGTCTCCAAATCCACTTGACCCTTGAATGTATTTTCTCTCCATATCCCTCTAGGGTTTCCTAAATGTATAACATGTGTTTAGGTTATGACCAATTACCACTTAAGTTGGATTTACACGAAATTAACCTTAGTCCCCATATGAGCCTCAACCTAATGAGTTAAAATAACAATCCAAATGGACCAAAACTCTTCCCACACCATATAGTAAACCAATAGACTTAAAATCCAGTATTTAAAGTAAAAATGCACTTTTTACATGTCCCATATATGAACGTGAAATATAATAATTTATAAAAAATTAATAACTCATTAAATTAAGTTGTAAGCTAGTGCGAGTTTAATAAATTAAAATTTAATTATTAATTAATTTTGTACGACTGGGTATTATAAGTATCTAACTGGTGGAACCCGATACCGAGGGGATAATCTAGAAAAGAAAACCCTCAGCACCTAGTCCAAGACTATTCCATAGTCACCCATAATACTATGTCACTTCTAATATCTTATTAATGAATTATCGTGTATTGTAGTAGTAATTCATGAAACACAACTACAATCACGTATAAAATCCATAAACTTACATTCAACAAATATAATGAGTGGCATACCACATGTCATATACAATATATAATCAATTTAACAATTAATTAATTACTACGATAATATAGTGTATTACAATATATAAACTTAACAAGATCTTATAGGAATAAGGGTCATGCGTATTATTATTATGATACCCCATAAAATCTAAGCTGTATTGACCAGGTCTAAAATAAATAATACAAGATTCCAAAATAATTGAATATCATTCTAAGCATGAATGAAAAATAAAACTACTTTCATAAAGTAAATAACTGAGACATAATAAGATCAAACCACATAATCTTTAATACGAATATGCAATATTAATAAAACCATCACTAAGAACTACAATTGTCTCATAATAAACCCAACATGAACTGCAATCGTAATATTCACTCTAATAAAGATAAATACAAAATCCAATACAACTGAAATATAAAGGAAAGGAAAGTAAAAGAGAATTCAATCTCGACACCTACAACCTAATAGATCTGCAATTATAGATAATGTAAATAGATGAATCAGGGATGAGGCGGCAACGATAACCTAGTTCTTGACAAATGTTTACAAAGAGTAAAAATTTAATGGAATTTGAGATACAATAATAACTACGCAACCCCTTTCACATTTTTGTTATTTTTAAGTTAACCCTATCCAAACAACCCTAAATATATCATACATTTATTCTCAAGAACAATTGAACCCAATGATTAATTGTTATTCTACTCAATTGAATACAATTAAAGGTTCAATAACTAATAACAATATATACATTTCTAGTACAATATCAATATGAAAGACTATCTCTAAGTCTAGTATCCACATAAGTACGTTCCTGGATATGTTTAAGTAAATGGACTGTGCACGAGCCCGTATATAATAAGGGCAAAAAACTATAATCTTTCGGGATTACTCGTATGTACTAGGTCTACTTCCACACAAATAAGCGCATAACATCAAAAAGGATAATCACTACACCTTCACACCAATCATATGGCCCCATACCCTAGGCGATATGAGAGGATCCCGATGTTAACTCCCATAGGATACAATGGGTACTTTCAGTATGTAGGACTGGGGAAAAATGACCAAGGAAAACCTATCACATCATCGGGTACCAACGTGGTCATCATTGTACGCACTCCATTAAAATCCTTCCTAGTACGTCCCAAGAGCTCAAAACCATGCAATATGTCAACACATGAGATGAATTAATAGAAATTCGAATCACACAAAGATTACTAATCCTTTTCCAGAAATCTTAATTTAATTAAGCTCTTTAAAATAATAATTAAATTTACAAACAGACCCAATGTCATTCAAACAAAACCCTTATCTCATTTAAACGAGATTCTACAAGTCGTTCGATGGATCTACTAAAGTCGTTTGAAAGATAAACCATATCTCGTTCTAAAGATTGAACGAACCCTCTAATCTCGTTCGAATAAGATAATAATCTCGTTCGAATGAGATAAAAGAAGTTTATCTTCTCCGTAATTCCAAAATCTACCATTGTCAACACTAAAACCTAAATTTGAAGCCTCTTACCATCACCAAACCCATTCTCTCTTTCATATACGTTATTATCTATAAGTTTTAATCATAAATATCATGCTTTATGGGTTTAATTTCAAATTAATACCTTAAGAACCCTAGTTTCCAAATTTCATCAATAATTCTCAAATTTACATTAATTCCTAAAATTAATCAGGGATTTTGTTTGATTAAGGTATATAACTTAATCCTAAAAATTATAATCATGGGGATTTCAATAAAAATCAGTGTATAACATTAGCATGAATATTAATCTTGAATTAACTCTTAATTTAATTATGAAATTAGTGATTTGATTTCCATAATCAGATGATAACATCAATTAGTTTTGATTTACATGAATAATTAATTCTATAGCACAAAGACTATTAAATTTATACACAAAATAAACTTACCTTAAAGTTTTAGGTTGAATCCAAGCTAAGAATCTCTAATTCCTCTTTTCTTTAGAGTTACTATTCTCTCTGGGCCTAAGGGTATCTCATAAAAGCTTCTAATGTGAATTATGCTTAGCCTAATGACTCCCTAATTGTATTACCTACAAAATTAGACTTAGGTTCCATATGGGCATCAACCCAATGAGTCCAATTTCACCTCCAAATGGCTCAAACTCCAACCAAGACATATACTAACCCCAATAGACTTAAAGCACATTATTTTAAGTCAAATACGAAAATTTTATGCACCCTAAAAGTCAATCGAAAATATGACAAAAACTAATTAATTAAATATCGCCATAATCTAACATTTTTTGTATGAGTCCAAATATGAATGATTTAATTATTTATTAGTTAAGCGCAACAAGACATTATAGGAAGCTACTTCATGATTGGTGAAACCCAACACCGAGGGGATAATCAAAACAAGGAAACCCCAGATACCAAATCCCTAATGATTCCATAGTCACCCATAATAACTCTCTTCCAAACACTTAATTAATTATTTACTGCGTATTAAGTTTGAGTTTAAATAAGAATTATATAATACATACAAAATATAAGTAGTTACATCACATGTAACTGTAGGCAATTATAATAATTTCACAATTTTAATTAATGCACAAAAATAAGGAGTATTGCATTATCCCCTATTATAATCATATAGTCCCAAATGTGAATAAAATCCAAGTGCGAAAGGAATTAATAAATGTGTTTGGCTCCACTCAAAAATGAGGTCGTTTTAGTAATACTATTCTCAGCCAACCTACCTAACAGCTGTCACATCTGTATAAATAAAGTTGTCCACACCATGTGCTCCTATGGGCGCCTAGGCATTGAAGCATCCCTTATTAATCATGTGTTAATATAAGAACGTGTATGTTACAAATTAATCACCCACACACTTAATAATAACATCAGCCCATAATCCAAGGCACTTTAGTTTGTTATTATGATAAACATGTATCTTCATGAGTAATTGCCTGACTTATATGGTCAATCCACCCGTCCTCTTGTAAATATCCATAAATCACCTATAATTGGGGCACTAATCTACGAAAGAAATGGACTTTCGCTGGTATCTTCTCAATCAATGAGTTGTAACAGTAACCATAATTATAACTTTGCCAATAATGCAATAAAGCTTAGCAACACCATGGCTGTAGGTTTCCTTGAGGGGCCAAACCACATAAAATTCATTGAGTTTTCTCCGTATCTCATCCCCATTATCTATTCTTGTTGTTTATCTCTTTACTAATCTATCAATTATTTGGTGTCTCCATTTCTGGACGTAAATAAATTATCACCGTCTCTGGGAAACTCATGATAAGCCACTGTAATTCCTACCCAAATCCACTCATCCGAATGCCTAGATAAGGAATTCTAGAATGGAGGATAACCCCAAGAGCAGTCATATGATGGAAGTTCAGACACCATCCACCCTCACTGGGGTAGGCAATCTACACAGCATACTGTAGAGCTTGGCTAAAGGGCAAGAGGCGATGCAGGAAAGTATCAGGCAGTTGACACACACCCTCCAGGCAAGACCAATGCAGCCAAATCCGAATGACACAACCATTGGACCCGAGCTATCGAGGAGTGGAGAGAGGAGACTTCTCCCAGTGCCATATAAGGAACAGAATTAGCAATACCCAGTTAAGCAATTGCGAATCCTAGGAGGCTATACCTATGATCCTATGGAAAAATTATCTCCTCCCGATGAACTGGGTCGCAGTGGGACCGTTCCTATCACCCTGAGGAAACCTCCTCCATCCATTCACCCAGTCATTTTAATGACCAGTCATATTCAGAGGAGTGCCCCAGTGTGCTTGAAAGGTAAAGCAGGGGATCAACATTTGATCGACTGGACCCACGTTTCAATCACTGGGTAGGGGTTTTCAAAAAACCAACTGGACCGAAGGACCAGACTGAATCGAGCTGAACCAACACTTTTTTTCCAGTATATTTTCTTGATCGGTCCGTTCTCGATTTATTTTTCTGGAGGACCGACATAGTCAGTCCAGTTCACTGTTTACAGTTTCAAAAACCCTATTAAGCCCGACCCGGATCGATTCTATAAAAAACTAAACCGACCAGGGTCGATTAACCAACATTATCGATTCGATCTCGATCTTTTTTTTTAGAGGTCTGACCAAGTCGGTCCGATCCAAAAAAACTCAAAACTGAATCGGACCGGACCGCAAATACCCCTGCCGTTAGTAAGCGACAACGATCTCACGCGACTACTCCCGAAAGAATAAATCAGGTAATTATCTCACTAGAGGATCTCGTCAATCTATTAGAGCATCGACTGAGGCCGAGAAGACTTCCAAGGAAGAGAACTCGGTTGAAAGCCAAGGACGAGCAGAAAAGCCAATTAAAGGCACTACGTAAGGTGATAAGCACTCGTCGAAAGGATCCATCAAATGCCTGGAGGATCGCTTGGGAAAAATGGGAAAGTCAAAGAATCCCCTACATATGGACTACACAAAAAGATTCCCCTTCATCTCTTCTATCGTGGCATATCCCACTCTAGCGAAGTTCAATCCATTAGTTATCATGCCAAAGGATGATGGGACGATAAACCTTATTATTTATATTGAACAGTACCATGCCACTGTAAACTTGTATTCCATCCGAGATGAAATGAGGTGTCGAGCATTATCTATCACTATAACTGGATCAATCCAGATCTTGTACAATAGCCTATTTGGATGGTAAAGAAAAAAAAATTAGCAGCTGGCTAAATATTTTGTTAGTAATTTCTTCTTTGGTGTGAAGTTAGGGAAATAAATCGCCCATTTTCTCGGTGTTCAGCAGAGGGAAGATGAGAGCACTTATGATTATATCACCCAATTTAACAACGAGTCCATCTCCATAATGGCCCTGATGGGCATTAGCTAAGGAGATACCCAAGACAATGAATGAACTTCTGGACAAAGTAGGGAATATTATGAACGTCGAAGAGGCAATGGCAGCCAAAGAATACGATAGTCCTAAGCCACTAGCTAGAAAAACCACTAGTAAACAAGAGCAAAAGGATAGAAAGGCTGATAAACTAAGGAAGTACGATGAGTACACACCTCTCACAGTTAGAGTCCACCATATCCTGGAGGAAATCCAAGAAAGCAAAGACCTCAGGTGGCTAGGAAAATAAAAAATGCTAGCAAACAGGAGGAATAGAAGCAAATACTACAAATTCCACAAGGACCATGATCACAACATAAACAATTATATAGATTTAAAGAATGAGATTGAGGGCTTAATCAGGAGGGGCGTGCTATCCAACTATATGGATAGAAATTGATGATCAAATCCTGAAAAGAGTAAATCCAGGGGACGATCTGAATCTCCTTATTGAAGGACAAAAGACAGTAAGAGGGAGATGGATAACGACTCAAATGATGAACCAGGTCTCCCTACAAGTCCCAAATAATCCGTGTGCGATATCGGCATGATATCTTTTTATTTCCAGTTCATTGCATGAGGGGGTACTAATGGGGGAGAAGATAATGCTAAAATGAATTCCTCCCTGAAGGAGGCCCAAGCTTACGCACATATGTAGGTAAACCTAATAGCCAAGTCAGACAAATGACTCGCAAGGTGAATAAGGATAAATTGATCATCAACTTTTCAAAAGACGACCAGTCTAGGGTATTATACCCCCATGATGATCCTATGGTCATCACTATGGTCATCCAAGAAGGACGGGTATCTAGGATCCTAGTGGATAATGACAGCTCCATAGGTGTAATTATCTATAGTTGTTACAAGAAGTTAAAGCTTCAGGATATAGAGATAATACCTTATCACTAGCCTCTTATTGGGTTTTCATGTGAAAAGGTACCCACTGGGGAGCAGTCGAACAGAGAAAATTTACTTCGTTGTCCTCGATAAAAATATAATTTTAACCTAAAATGTGATATTCAAAAAGATCGGCCCGAACAAGTTTGAAGTCGTCCCGTCTACAATGCATCAATGCCTAAAGTTCCCAACCCACTTAGGAGTAGGAGTTCTCAGAGATAATTAGAAGGTAGCGTATGAGTCCTAATTTATCTCAGTAGACCAGTAATAGTAGAAAAAGCCTATCATATAGAAAATATTAATCCTAGAGATGAAGAAAAATTGGTTAATGGGCATCCCATCGAAGAGATCAAAAGTCCCAGTTGACGCCGACCACCCAGAATGAACGATTGGAATTAGATTGTCATTAAGCCCACTTTTAAAGCTAGAGCACGTAGAATTCATGTAGTGATGTAAGAATGTATTCACATGGAGCCATGAAAACATGTTTGGTATAGATCTTGACTTCGTGTGCCACGACTTAAATATGACGAAAGGAGCCAAGTTGGTCAAACATAAATGGAGGGTTTTTGACACCGACAAGAATCTTGTCATCCAAGAAGAGGCCCACAAGTTGTAGAAAGAAAACTTCATCAACGACGTCAAATATTCGAAATGGTTGGCTAATGTGGTCATGGTGCACAAGAAGAACAAAAAATAGAGGATGTGCATCGATTTTACTGATCTGAACAAGGCATGTCCAAAAGATTATTTCTCGCTACCACGAATTGACTAGTTGGTCGATGCCACTTCAAGCCACGAGCACCTCAGCTTCATGGACGCCTACTTCGGCTACAAACAAATCAAGATAAAGCCTTATGATAGAGAAATAATGTCCTTTATAACTTACAGAGGTACTTATTGTTATAATCTTATGTCATTTGGTATTAAAAATGCAGGAGCCACCTACCAGTGACTGGTAAACAAAATTTTTCAAGACCAAATAGGGATCAACATGGAGGTTCACATGGATAACATGATCACTAAGAGAAAGGTCGCCACTGACCATATTAAAGACCTCGGGCAAACCTTTGACAAGTTGGAGAAGTATGAAATGAAGTTTAACCCCGTCAAATGCATTTTTGGGGTAAAAGAAGGCATGTTCCTAGGTTTTATCATCAATTAGTGTAGTATTGAAGCTAACCCTGATAATATTAAGATTCTTCTCAATATTAAATCCCCCACAACGAAGAAGGACGTGCAAAGGCTACCGGGGCGCGAGTAGCTGCACTTAACTAGTTCATTTTTAGAGCCACCGATAAGTGTCTACCTTTTTTTAAGGTGTTAATAAAGTCGTTCGAATGGAATGAAGAATGTGAAAATGCATTCATAGAGCTGAAGCATTACATGATTTACCCACCTCTCCTATCGCAACCATTTGTTGGTGAAAAACTCTACCTATAGCTCGTAGTGTCCGAATCAACTATTATTTCGGCATTAGTAAAGAAAAAGGAATGAGTCCAGAAACCAGTTTACTGTACCAGCAGAGTGTATCAAGGAGCTAAAGTTCAGTACCCCCTAATGGAGAAGCTGGCATTGGCATTGAGATAAGCTTTAAGAAGAATGAAGGGGTACTTCTAGGCCCACACCATAATGATCTACATAGAACTGCCTTTGTGGAAAGTTCTACATAAACTAAAGAATGGTCAGCTTATGGTTTGGGCGATCGAACTGGGTGCGCATGATATACAGTACGAACTAATGACTGTAATAAAAGGCAGGTGTTAGTGGATTTCATTACTGAGTTCACCTATAAGGAGAAATCATCAAAACAGACTCCCACATGAGTGAGTCTCATTCCTAATGATGAAACGTCCCCAGAGGAAGCCATAGATCCTAGCAGCATTGAGCAGACTCCCAAGGGAGAGAGCTCCCTCAAAGAGGTCCAAGGATAGCGTGATAAGTCCCATAATAAGCTTTTTCAGGTTCATCCAAATGGAAGAAGAAGACTTTGACCAAGTCATCTCTATTTTGAAGTTATATGTTAATGGATCATCTTGTTTAGTAGGAAGTGGTGCGGGTATTATCATTGCCACTCCCGATGGGATAGACGTGGAATATGCTCTGCATTTTTAATTTGAAGCCTCCAATAACGAAGAAAAGTATGAGGCTCTTATTGTCGGGCTATGCTTAGCTTTATCCATGGGAGACAACCACATTTCGACACACAACAACTCTTAACGAGTTGTCAACCAGATATTAAGGATTTATAAAGCTAGAGAGGAGTCTGTGGAAAAATATTTGGCCTTGGTACAATAAAGATTGGAAAGGATCACAGAAGAGAAAATAGTAAGGATTACCAAACTAGAGAACATCCAAGCATATGAATGTAACACCCCGCGCGCCCGAGAGGACACGCGGCGTGCTACTGCGATAAAAACTAAGATAAAACCATCCAAAATAAGTACAGAGCATCTAAATTCCATGATTTAAATATAACAAAATAACAATTCTTCTATTTCAACAATAATGATTTACAATAATGTTTCTCCCCAAATACACAATTCTCCAACAAAAATTACACCACTAATTTATATATGAAAAATAAATCTTCCAATTCAACTTCTAAAATAATCCTCCAAAATAGTCCATAGCGTCCCAATCCACGCTAGCCTACCACTAAAAGAAAATACGGGGAATTACACAATATGACATGAATAGATGCTCAAAAATAATTAGCATAATGAATAAATCGCAACAATACGAATAATCATATACAAATCAAATGCTATACTTAAGCATTACGTCGAAATTAATTTCTCAACAACACATCAATGGGTCATCATGACTCACCTCACCTCCCCTAGGCATCTCAAAGTCATATACCGATTTTTGACCATTGACGGGTGCCCATTCCCTGTGCCATATTAAAATCTCATGAGACTATGCTTAAGTCAATAATATAATATATCTCAATGAATTAAATAATAGATTTCAATAATTTTTCAGGATTCCAATGAATATCACAATTCAACATAAGTTCAATTGACCCGAAAAACAAACGGAATACTCTAGAGAGAATTTAGGAGAATATTGTGTAAGTCCCATAGCTCAAAATCATCACATGAATCATCACATAAATTCAGCCTCAAAATCTGATCGCACCATCACGTTCCTCCCGTGAAAATAATCTGAACTCGTTCTAACCCAAACTTGAGAAAACACCAAATAAGCCTTCAAATATTGAGTCAAACACTTGATTAAGTTTGGGGCTAAAGTTTCTAGATGAAAGGGAATAATTTTGGAGAGGTCTTCTGGTTGAAAATTGGATGAAAAAGTGATTTGAAAAGTCAAGCCACGAATTTTTTGTGATATATAAAGGATTAAGAGTTTGATTAAGAAAAGAGCTTTAATCAGAGACAAACAAAAAACAACATTTCGGATGATCGAATCATTGGAATTGACAAAAAATTTGGAGGTAGTATCTGAAGACGAGAGGAAGCTTCACAAAAAATTCAACTCGATCGGAAAAATCGAATATATTTATATATTTTTTTAAAAAGAGTTTTATGTTTTAAGGACTCTTCTAAATGGCCCAAGACTTGTATAAACTCATATTAGGAGTCTTTTAAGATAGCTTCTCGAATTTTGAATATAAAAATCAACATATTTAATTATTAAAAATAATTAAATCCAAAATTTTATTTTTCTCGAATTTTCCAAAATTAATTTAAAAATACCCATTTAAAAAATTCGGGGTTCTACATACTTTCCCACTAATAATAAATTTCTGCCTCGAAATTCGACGTAGCCTAGTGCTTGAAAATAAAATGCTACTCGATTCTATTTCCCAAAAATCACAACACTAAAGTTCTCAATCAATTCTATACGTTCTCACATTAAAATCACAAATCTCAACCTCGATGCCTAACACGTTTTCAAAAAAAAAATCTATCTGTGAAGAAAACCCGTGTCTCATGCATGTTGGACAAAAAACCCAAAGCCCAAGGGTTGTCATATACCTAAGCTCTGATACCATCTGTAACACCCCACACGGCGTGCTACTGCGATAAAAACAAAGCTAAAACCATGCAAAATAACCACAAAGCATCTAAATTCCACGATTTAAATATGGCAAAACTACAATTCTTCTATTTCAACAATAATAATTTACAATAATGTTTCTCCCAAAATACAAAATTCTCCAACAAAAATTACACAACTAATTTATACATAAAAAATAAATCTTCTAATCCAACCTCTAAAATAATCCTCCAAAATAGTTAATAGCATCCCAACCCATGCTAGCCTATCACAAAAAGAAAATACGGGGAAGTGCACAATATGACATGAATAGATGCTTAAAAATAATTAATAGAATGAATAAATCGCAACAATACGAATATGCACATACAAATCAAATACAATACTCAAACATTATATCAATATTAATTTCTCAACAACACATCAATGGGTCGCCAGGCCTCACCTCCCCTAGGCATCTCAAAGCCATGTAACGGTTTTTGGACTATTGGCGGGTGCCCATTCTCCATGCCACATTAAAATCTCATGACACTATCCTCAACTCAATAATATAAAATGTCTCAATGAATCAAATAATAGATTCCAATAATTTTTTAGGATTGCAATGAATATCACAATTCAACATGAGTGCAATTGACACGAAAAACAAACGAAATACTCTTGAGAGAATTTAGGAGCATATTGTGTAAGCCACGTACCTCAAAATTATCACATGAATCTTCACATAAATTTTAGCCTCAAAATTTGATCGCACAATCACGTTCCTCTCGTGAAAATAAAAAAACTTGTTCTAGCCCAAACTTTAGAAAACACAAAATAAGCCTTCAAATATTAAGTCAAACACTTAATTAAGTTTGGGGATAAAGTTTATAGATGAAAAGGAATAATTTTGGAGAGGTCTTCTCGTTTAAAAGTTGATGAAAAATTGATTTGAAAAGCCAAGCCACGAATTTGTTGTGATATATAAAGGATTCAGACTTTGATTAAGAAAAGCATTCTAATTAGATACACACACTAAAAAAATATTTCGAAAGATCGGACCATTGGAATCAGCTGAAATTTAGAGGAATATTAGTTGAAGATGAGAAGAAGTTGCATAAAAAAATTCAGCTCAATTGAACGGAGAATATTTTTATATATTTTTTCTAGAGAGTTTTATGTTTCGAGGACTCTTAAAGAGTTTTATGTTTTAAGGACTTTTCTAAACGGCCCAAGACTTGTATTTACTCACATTAGGAGTCTTTTAAGTGCAATACCCCGTATTTTCTGTGATATTTATTTTTGGGATTAATTAATTAAATGAGATTTAATTGAGAATTAATCCCGATAAAATACTAGCGAGTTGTGAGTTGGTATTTGAATATATTGAGTATATATGATGATATATGACTATGGAATTATGAAATTTGTCGTGAGATTGATATACGGCAATTGGGTCATTTTATTGGGACGCGTGTGACAGTCGCGTCAGGATATAATTATTTCATTATAAAAGTGAATTTAAATTCTATTAACCGTATAGTTGTTTTGAGTGCGCCAACGCGTCCGGAAGGGTCGAGATAGTCAGAAAACACTAGCCGGGGGTTTAGTTTGGGTCCCGGGGTATTTTTAGGCCATACCGGCAACATAAAGGGTATTTTGGTAATTCTGTATTTTTGGGATTTAAGAATGACGAAAATTAGGAGTCTTTATCTGATTGGGAATAGACCCACTAAACCCACTAACCAACCCTTATTGACCTAATAAGCTACAGGGGTTATCAAATAGGTTTCCAAAACTTTCCCAAAGAAAACCCTAGCCACCATTGGAGATAAGCTTGGAGAAAGAGAGAGAGAATGAATTCTGCAGAAAGAGAGAGGAAATCGTCATCAAAATCAGAGATCGAATCAAGGCAAGTGATTTCATTTACATTCTTTATGCAGTAAATGTTTCTTCCATGTTAGAAATCTTAATAATCATTCTTGTTTGAGAGATAAAGGAAAACCCATGAAATTGGAAGTTGTTAGTTTAATTTTGGGTATAGGTTTGCATGTAGAAATGTTATTGGAAGATTGAATTCAGAAATTACAAATTTATGTGATGTAAAAACGGATTAAATTCTGGGAATTGATGATGATAAAAATCTAGGGTTTATGTTCTTGAAAAATTGGAGAAAAGAGTAGAGACTTGTGATTTGATGATGTGTAGGAAGAATTAATCCTTTAAAATACGTTAGTATGAGACTTTAACATGTTTAGGGACGATTAGAGACCTTAAACAATTGTTAGATTGAGGTTTGGATGAGATTTGAGGTGTAGAGAAATTGGAAAAACGAGATAGGATTTCTGGGCTTGAATCTGGTCACTCGTTAGAAGACCTACCCAGGTCGTTCGAATGAACTCGTTCGAACGAGTTTCTAACGAGTTGAGAGTTTGGGGTTCTAACGAGAGGGATGTTCGTTCGATAATCTCGTTCGAACGAGATCTCGTTAGATAGCCCAGTTCGTTCGAACGAACTCTCGTTCGAACAGCCTCGTTCGAACGAGACTTCTAACGAGCTGGCAGTTTAGGCCTTTTTGGCCTGTTTTGATTTTTGGAGTCCCGTAAACTTGTTCGAGGATAGAGATAACATTCCTTTGATGGTGTATTAGTATACTTGGGACATTTGGGATATAATGAGGAGTAAATTATATAAGTGTGAATGAAATCAAATGAACATTGTGGATTGAGACGTGAGTGCCTACTACGACGTGAGAATAAATTATGGCGCATATAAATATGGACCGGGATTATATAAGTTGTATATATATTTAGTTGGTACGAGAATGCGATAAGTAATACAATTAAACTACGGTGATTACTAAGATGCGTGTTTACTTAGTATTGGTATATGATTTATGTGTATGACATACCTACCATACTTGCTATCACGGGAGGTTTGCGTTCGCTTAGGGCCCTCTAATCCTTGTGTTGCCCGGATTTAGACTGGTTACCTAGATGAACATAGGTCAGAGAAGGGCTTATTGGGATGTTAATAAGTCTGCTGATCGTGGGAGCGCAGGTATGTGCGTGACCCATGTGATGTGACTGTGTTCGCCTCCATTATTTGTGATGTTGTTATCTGTGAACTATTCCTGAGAGATTCGAAATATGTGATCCTTATGTACGTGATGTACCGGGATGGATAGCAGAGTATGTGTGCACCGCAGCTTAGGCTCGGGGTGCTTATATTGTATATTTATGTTGTGGGAAATATACACTTAATAAACTGGGAACTTTCATATGGTATTGTGTGTATAACTATGGAATAACAAAAGGGATGATCTTTAATGAGTTGTATTACTTTTATATGAGAACCTGAATTTACGTTAAGCCCTATTTAATTGAGATCGTTTTAATGTTAATGGGAACCGAGTAATAAGGGTAGAACCTATGACAGTCTAGCTAGATATGATGTCACTTAGCTAGTGGTTTGTGTCATTTTAGATGGGTACTTACGTTAGGAGTGCACAGTTAGACAAGAGGTGAGGATTTCATGTGAGTACACGTCCTAACATGTACTTTGCATTTAATGTTTTAAATGTTTTTAAAGCACTTGCAGGTTTTTAAAATATCTCCACATTCGGGCTCTGACCCGTTTGCTTTCAAATCTATTTTTCTTGTAAAACCATTTTAGGTGCCCAGCCACAAGGACACCATGCATAGGATACTCATTCAGGTGACGAGCTGTAGCTTTTTGTGGAAGCTACATGGATTTGCTTTTAGACGCTTCTACCATTTGGATTCCTGATTCAGTATTTATCAGTTATAGGGCATGTTGCCCATTTCTATTAGAGACATCTTTCCATTTCAGTTTTTCAGACTTTGGACTGTATTGATTCAGTATTCAGTCTAGTTATTTCAGTTTGTGGTACTGTAGTGAGGAGTTTTCCTCCAAACTTTATTTACATTGTATGATGGTTATTCTATTTACTTCGTTATGGTGAATGGTGTTATTATTCTTCTTTACACTTATTGCATATTAATCAGACTTTAATTAAAATTTGACAGCTTACTTTTTAAATACTAGGTGGTTAGTAATCATTAAAATGTTTTCGACAGTGATGCTATTAACTGAGCCAACTTGGCATTTGTATTTAATTTAACAAAGGAGTAGCTACCCAGTATTTAATTAGTCGGGGTGTCACATTAAGATAGCTTCCCAGATTTAGAATATAAAAACCAACATATTTAATTATTAAAAATAATTAAATCCAAAATTTATTTTTCTCGAATTTTCCTAAATTAGTTTAAAAATACCCATTTAAAAATTTTTGATTATTTCAATGCCTTAGCAAGGCTTACCTCGAAAACCAGAATGTCTTTATGAATGATAATACTGATCGAAGTATTGCAGTGTAGGAGCACTGGGGAGGATAGTTTGAGAATAATGGAGGTGAACCTAGGACCATCATAGATGGACCCCATATGAGCATACATTGAAGATGGAGAACTCCTTAAAAATCCAAATAAATCTAGAAAGTTGTGCCCTAAGGTAGCTCAGTATGTGATGGAAGAAGGAATACTATACAAAATAGGGTACGCTATCTCATAATTGAGGTGTATCCACCCACTAGAAGTCAATAAGCTTATTAAGGAGGTGCACGAGGCCCGTTCCATTAGAAGACCGTTGGTCAAGTGACTCAAGGGTATTATTGGCCGACCATGAAGGCTAACTGCGCAAATTACGTGAAGAAATGTGATAAATGCCAGAACTTTATGAAGATCCATGTTCCCTTGGATCCCCATTGTCTCCAATCATATCACTATGACCATTCTAAATGTGGGGAATCAATTTGGTCAGTCCCCTACCGAGCACAAAAAGGGGATACAAATATCTGGTGGTTACAGTGGACTACTTCATGAAGTGGGTGGAGGCCGAGACCCTGGTAGAATTATCTTACAAAAGGTGGACTACTTCATTCTTATTTCAGATGCCTCCATGACGTGCACGACGAGTTCCCAAGGATGCAACGCCCGAACCCCAGCCCGTTCCGGTTCAGGGCATGATGAACGTCGCTGATGTTGCAGCCATTGTAGCCCAAGCGGTAAATGCCGCGATTGCCGTAGTTCAGCAGGCACCACCTCAGGCGCCGGTTGCCGCGCCAGTACAGGCAAATGCATTCCCGTCTGCTTGGGAACGTGTACGTGACGCTTTTCAGAAAGCGCATCCGTCGGAGTTTGCAGGTAGCTCAGATGTGGTAGTCTCGAGCCAATGGAGGAAGGATATACAGAGGCATTTGAGAATGTATGAGTGCACGGACGTTCAGAAGCAGGTGCTAGCTACTTTCAAGCTAGTTGGGTCTGCGCTGCAGTGGTGGGAGTCTATTACCACCGTAGAGGAGAGGGATACTCTCACTATCCAGGACTTTTGGGTGCGGTTCGACCGCAAGTACTTTCCGTCAACTGTTCATACAGAAATGAGGAGGAAACTGATGAATCTGAAGCAAGAGGGTAAAACCGTGGCCGAGTATGAGGCCGAGTTCACGAATCTGTTGAATATCGTTCCGGATGAGATACCAACAGAAAAGAAGAAGATTGAGAAATTCACCGACGGGTTGACATGGAGGATCCGTCAGCATCTGTTAGGGAACCTTTCGTTAGCCACTTATTCTGATGTGGTTAATGCTGCTTTACTACACTGCCAGGATCATCGCTTTCATATGACTGAGGGCAAGAGATCGGGAGAGTCTAGCCATCAGGGCAGGACTGGAGGACACGGTGCCGGTGGGGCACAATCTGTTCAAGGGCAGAGACAGGGTGAGCAAGGTTCCCAACAGGGGGATCAGAAGAGGTTTAGATCAGGGAATTACAGGCACGGACAAGGAGGTTTCCATCAGGGCCATCAGGGTCCAAACGGCCATCAGGGCCAACAGGGGCAGAATGGGCAGCAGTTTCAGCAGGGCCAGCAGGGCCAAGGGAGGAACGGTAACGGCCACCAAGGCCGGGGACCGCAGGGGCAGAGAGGAGGGAACTTCCCAGGGAAGTGTTTTGTTTGTGGCAAGACTGGCCATAAACGACAGGATTGTCCTGATAGGGGCAGGGCCCCACAGCAGCAGCAGCAGGGTGCTCGCCAGGAGCCACAGAGGCCTATGTTTCCCACCGCTCTCCCCGCACCACCATAGATGGCAGCATTGCCACCCATTCCAGCAGTCCCAGTTCAGCAGGGGCAGCTACAGTATGGACGTGTCTACAACGTCCACCAGGCAGCAGTTCCACAGGCACCGCCCGCGATTGAGGGTACGTTTCCTATCCATGGCACTATGGGTCGGGTATTATTTGATACGGGAGCTACACATTGTTTTATAGCTACACATTTCGCGAAAGCCTTAGGATTGTTAGCTACGGCAGAGAGCACAGTGACGTGTGTCGACTCACCATTGGGGTGTGGGTCACTTATATTCTTTATATGTCGGGGAGTGGGGGTAGAGATTGGTAGTCTGGTATTACCTGCAGATATGTTGGTATTAGATATGCATGTTCACGATGTGATTATCGGTATGGATTGGCTCGCTGATTATAGAGCCATGATTGATTGCTTCGGTGGGAGCATTGTTTTTGCCATTCCGGGGCAAGAGATGTTTGTAGTTGCGATGCCTCACCCAGAGGGAGGCTCGACCGCTCATTTGTATTACCTAGAGGAGGATACCTCTAAGGAGGTTGTGATTCCTTTAGATTCGATCCCAGTCATCAGGGAGTATTCGGATGTGTTTCAGGAGATACCAGGCCTACCCCCAGTCGAGAGATAGACTTTGTTATAGACCTATTGCCAGATACGAGGCCTATAGCACGCGCACCGTACCGTATGGCTCCGGCAGAGATGCGAGAGCTACGAGATCAGATAGAGCAGCTGTTAGGTCAGGGCTTTATTCGCAGGAGTACCTCACCTTGGGGCACTCCAGTTTTGTTTGTGAAGAAGAGAGATGGTTCACTGAGATTGTGTGTGGACTACCGAGAGTTGAATAAGGTCATGATACGGAATAAGTATCCGTTGCCTCGAATCGATGACTTATTCGACCAGTTGAGAGGAGCTTCTTTCTTCTCGAAGATTGATTTGAGATCGGGATACCATCAGTTGCGTATCAGGGAGGAGGATGTCTCGAAGACTGCGTTCTTGTCGAGATATGGTTCTTACGAGTTTCGGGTTATGCCTTTTGGTTTGACCAACGCTCCAGCAGTGTTTATGGACTTGATGAATAGAGTGTTCAGGGATTTCCTAGATCAGTTTGTCATTATCTTCATCGATGATATTCTGGTTTACTCCCAGACAGAGGAGGAGCACGCCGAATATTTGAGGCAAGTTTTGCAGACACTACGTCAGAATGAGTTGTATGCAAAGTTTGAGAAGTGCGGGTTTTGGTTGAAGGAGGTCCAGTTTTTGGGACATATTATTTCCGACCGGGGAATATCTGTTGATCCGGGGAAAGTATCCGCGGTGAGGGAGTGGGGACAGCCCACGACACCGACTGAAATTCGTAGTTTCTTGGGCCTAGCAGGATACTACAGGAGGTCCATTCGGGGATTTTCGAAGATAGCAGGTCCTTTGACACATCTGACTCGTAAGGGTGTGCCATTCATCTGGAGTGATGCCTGTCAGTTAGCATTTGATGAGTTAAAGGATAAATTGACCTCAACACCTGTGTTAGCATTGCCGAGACCGGGAGTTGAGTATTTAGTTTACACCGATGCGTCTTTGCAAGGGCTTGGAGGTGTATTACAGCAGGAGAGACAGGCCATAGCTTATGCTTCCCGTAAGCGTAAGCCTCACGAGAAGAATTACCCCACGCATGATTTGGAGTTGGCAGCAGTGGTATTTGCCCTACGGATTTGGAGGCACTATCTTTTGGGGGAGAAGTTCCAACTGTTCACGGACCACAAGTCCCTACAATACCTGTTCACGCAGAAGGAGTTGAATATGCGACAGCGTGGGTGGCTTGAGTTTATGAAAGACTACCAGTTCGATATCCAGTATCACCCGGGTAAGGCTAACGTGGTAGCTGACGCGTTGAGCCGTAGGCCAGCAGATGAGGTGGCAGGGGTGTGGAAGGCAAAGTGGAAGGAGTTGGGACACCAGGATGCAGTGGCCCGATCTTTCATGTCTGTGATGACCGTTACACCGCAGATTGTCACGAAGGTAGTACGGGCACAGGCTAATGACTCGTTCTGTCAGGAGCCGATAGTTCGATTACTAGCAGAGGGAGCCGAATCCTATACCGTAAGCTCAGACGGGGGATTACGCTTCAATGGTATATTGGTGGTTCCAGAAGGGGAGGAATTACGACACGAGGTGATGGCAGAGTCGCACGGCTCATGGTTCGCGGTACATCCCGGAGGGGACAAAATGTACCAAGACATGAGACGACAATATTAGTGGAGCGGTATGAAGAGAGATATTGCTGAGTTTGTTTCGAAATGCGCCACTTGCCAGCTAGTAAAAGTGGATCATCAGAGACCGACAGGACTTCTACAGCCGTTGGAGGTTCCGGTGTGGATGTGGGAGAGCATATCCATGGATTTTATCACGGGGTTGCCTACGTCGCTGAGGGATCACGACTCTGTTTGGGTAATTATGGACAGATTGTCCAAAGTCGCTCACTTTTTACCCGTAAGGACTGACTACACTACGGGACAGTATGCCCAGCTCTTCATTTCAGACGTTGTGAGACTTCACGGTGTGCCCCTAAATATCGTGTCTGACAGAGACAAGATATTTGTTTCGCAGTTTTGGGAGAGTTTCCAGGAGGCCATAGGCACGGAATTGCGGTTGAGTACGGCTTATCATCTCCAGACCGATGGGCAGACAGAGCGCACAAATCAGATGTTGGAGGACATGCTACGCATGTGCATTATTGACTTTGGGGGTGGATGGGAGCAGTACCTTCCACTGGTGGAGTTTGCTTACAACAACTCCTATCAGTTCACTATTGGCATGGATCCGTTTGAGGCGTTATACGGTAGGCCTTGTCGTTCCCCAGCATGTTGGTTAGAGGTGGGGGACAACAAACTACTTGGGCCGGAAGTGATTCAGGATACTTCGGCAAGGATTGAGTTGATTCGGAGTCGCATTCGGGTAGCTCAAGACAGGCAGAAGAGTTATGCTGATGCGAAGAGATTTTCCAGGGAGTTCCAAGTGGGGGACCAGGTTTTGCTCAGAGTATCTCCTATGAAGGGGATTATGCGTTTCGGGGAGAAGGGGAAGTTGGCACCGAGGTATGTGGGGTCGTTTCCTATTATTGAGCGGATTGGACCAGTTGCGTATAGACTCGGGTTACCGGAGCATTTACACCGAATTCACGATGTGTTTCATATTTCCTCGCTAAGGAAATACTTCAGGGACGATTTGGCTCATTCTCACATCGCTTTGGAGGAGATTGATTTACAGCCTGATAGCTCCTACGAGGAGGGGCCGATTGCTATTTTGGACCGAAGTGAGAGGAAGATGCGGTCAAAGATAGTTCAGTTAGTGCGTATTCAGTGGCGACATCATAATGTCGAAGAGTCCACATGGGAACGCGAGGATGAGATGCGCGAACGTTATCCAGAGTTGTTTTTATCAGGTACTTTCTAGTTTCGAATTTTGGGACGAAATTCTGTTATTAGGGGGGAAGTATGTAATACCCCGTATTTTCTGTGATATTTATTTTTGGGATTAATTAATTAAATGAGATTTAATTGGGAATTAATTAGGATAAAATACTAGCGAGTTGTGGGTTGGTATTTGACTATATTGAGTATATATGATGATATATGAATATGGAATTATGAAATTTGTCTTGAGATTGATATACGGCAATTTGGTCATTTTATTGGGACGCGTGTGACAGTCGCGTCAGGATATAATTATTTCATTATAAAAGTGAATTTAAATTCTATTAATCGTATGGTCATTTTGAGTGCGCCAACGCGTCCAGAAGGGTCGAGATAGTCAGAAAACACTAGCCGGGGGTTTAGTTTGGGTCCCGGGGTATTTTTAGGCCATACCGGCAACATAAAGGGTATTTTGGTAATTCTGTATTTTTGGGATTTAATAATGACGAAAATTAGGAGTCTTTATCTGATTGGGAATAGACCCACTAAACCCACTAACCAACCCTTATTGACCTAATAAGCTACGGGGGTTATCAAATAGGTTTCCAAAACTTTCCCAAAGAAAACCCTAGCCACCATTGGAGATAAGCTTGGAGAAAGAGAGAGAGAAGGAATTCTGCAGAAAGAGAGAGGAAATCGTCATCAAAATCAGAGATCGAATCAAGGCAAGTGATTTCATTTACATTCTTTATGCAGTAAATGTTTCTTCCATGTTAGAAATCTTAATAATCATTCTTGTTTGAGAGATAAAGGAAAACCCATGAAATTGGAAGTTGTTAGTTTAATTTTGGGTATAGGTTTGCATGTAGAAATGTTATTGGAAGATTGAATTCAGAAATTACAAATTTATGTGATGTAAAAACGGATTAAATTCTGGGAATTGATGATGATAAAAATCTAGGGTTTATGTTCTTGAAAAATTGGGGAAAAGAGTAGAAACTTGTGATTTGATGATGTGTAGGAAGAATTAATCCTTTAAAATACGTTAGTATGAGACTTTAACATGTTTAGGGACGATTAGAGACCTTAAACAGTTGTTAGATTGAGGTTT
This sequence comes from Sambucus nigra, assembly GCA_949130495.1. Lineage (NCBI taxonomy): Eukaryota > Viridiplantae > Streptophyta > Magnoliopsida > Dipsacales > Adoxaceae > Sambucus > Sambucus nigra. The sequence goes on along the minus strand of OX422211.1, from coordinate 156,665,024 downwards.
GGATGAGATTTGAGGTGTAGAGAAATTGGAAAAACGAGATAGGATTTTTGGGCTTGAATCTGGTCACTCGTTAGAAGACCTACCCAGGTCGTTCGAACGAACTCGTTCGAATGAGCTTCTAACTATTTGAGAGTTTGGGGTTCTAACGAGAGGGATGTTAGTTCGATTATCTCGTTCGAACGAGATCTCGTTAGATAGCCCAGTTCGTTCGAACGAACTCTCGTTCGAACAGCCTCGTTCGAACGAGACTTCTAACGAGCTGGCAGTTTAGGCCTTTTTGGCCTATTTTGATTTTTGGAGTCCCGTAAACTTGTTCGAGGATAGAGATAACATTCCTTTGATGGTGTATTAGTATACTTGGGACATTTGGGATATAATGAGGAGTAAATTATATAAGTGTGAATGAAATCAAATGAACATTGTGGATTGAGACGTGAGTGCCTACTACGACGTGAGAATAAATTATGGCGCATATAAATATGGACCGGGATTATATAAGTTGTATATATATTTAGTTGGTACGAGAATGCGATAAGTAATACAATTAAACTACGGTGATTACTAAGATGCGTGTTTACTTAGTATTGGTATATGATTTGTGTGTACGACATACCTCCCATACTTGCTATCACGGGAGGTTTACGTTCGCTTAGGGCCCTCTAATCCTTGTGTTGCCCGGATTTAGACTGGTTACCTAGATGAACATAGGTCAGAGAAGGGCTTATTGGGATGTTAATAAGTCTGCTGATCGTGGGAGCGCAGGTATGTGCGTGACCCATGTGATGTGACTGTGTTCGCCTCCATTATTTGTGATGTTGTTATCTGTGAACTATTCCTGAGAGATTCAGAATATGTGATCCTTATGTACGTGATGTACCGGGATGGATAGCAGAGTATGTGTGCACCGCAGCTTAGGCTCGGGGTGCTTATATTGTATATTTATGTTGTGGGAAATATACACTTAATAAACTGGGAACTTTCATATGGTATTGTGTGTATAACTATGGAATAACAAAAGGGTTGATCTTTAATGAGTTGTATTACTTTTATATGAGAACCTGAATTTACGTTAAGCCCTATTTAATTGAGATCGTTTTAATGTTAATGGGAACCGAGTAATAAGGGTAGAACCTATGACAGTCTATCTAGATATGATGTCACTTAGCTAGTGGTTTGTGTCATTTTAGATGGGTACTTACGTTAGGAGTGCACAGTTAGACAAGAGGTGAGGATTTCATGTGAGTACACGTCCTAACATGTACTTTGCATTTAATGTTTTAAATGTTTTTAAAGCACTTGCAGGTTTTTAAAATATCTCCACATTCGGGCTCTGACCCGTTTGCTTTCAAATCTATTTTTCTTGTAAAACCATTATAGGTGCCCAGCCACAAGGACACCATGCATAGGATACTCATTCAGGTGACGAGTTTTAGCTGTTTGTGGAAGCTACAGGGATTTGCTTTTAGACGCTTCTACCAATTGGATTCCTGATTCAGTATTTATCAGTTATAGGGCATGTTGCCCATTTTTATTAGAGACATCTTTCCATTTCAGTTTTTCAGACTTTGGAATGTATTGATTCAGTATTCAGTCTAGTTATTTCAGTTTGTGGTACTGTAGTGAGGAGTTTTCCTCCAAACTTTATTTACATTGTATGATGGTTATTCTATTTACTTCGTCATGGTGAATGGTGTTATTATTCTTCTTTACACATGTTGCATGTTAATCAGACTTTAATTAATATTTGACAACTTACTTTTTAAATACTAGGTGGTTAGTAATCATTAAAATGTTTTCGACAGTGATGCTATTAACTGAGCCAACTTGGCATTTGGATTTAATTTAATAAAGGAGTAGCTACCCGGTATTTAATTAGTCAGGGTGTCACATTAAGATAGCTTCCCGGATTTAGAATATAAAAACCAACATATTTAATTATTAAAAATAATTAAATCCAAAATTTATTTTTCTCGAATTTTCCAAAATTAGTTTAAAAATACCCATTTAAAAATTTTCGATTGTTACAATGCCCTAGCTAGGCTTACCTCGAAAACCAGAATGTCTTTATGAATGATAATACTGATCGAAGTATTGCAGTGTAGGAGCACTGGGGAGGATAGTTTGAGAATAATGGAGGTGAACCTAGGACCATCATGGATGGACCCCATATGAGCATACATTGAAGATGGAGAACTCCTTAAAAATCCAAATAAATCTAGAAAGTTGTGCCCTAAGGTAGCTCAGTATGTGATGGAAGAAGGAATACTATACAGAATAGGGTATGCTATCTCATAATTGAGGTGTATTCACCCACTGGAAGTCAATAAGCTTATTAAGGAGGTGCACGAGGCCCGTTCCATTAGAAGACCGTTGGTCAAGTGACTCAAGGGTATTATTGGCCGACCATGAAGGCTAAGTGCGTAAATTACGCGAAGAAATGTGATAAATGCCAGAACTTTATGAAGATCCATGTTCCCTTGGATCCCCATTGTCTCTAATCATATCACTATGACCATTCTAAATGTGGGGAATCAATTTGGTCAGTCCCCTACCGAGCACAAAAAGGGGATACAAATATCTGGTGGTTACAGTGGACTACTTCATGAAGTGGGTGGAGGCCGAGACCCTGGTAGAATTATCTTACAAAAGGTTATTCTTGTTTATTTAAAAGATGATCATATGACTCTATGGCATGCCCTTTTCATTCATCACAGGCCACGATACGCAGTTTGATAACCAGGACTTTAAATACTACTACACTATGTCAAACATTTGAAAACTGCACTCTGCACCGAGCATCCATAATACAATTGCCAAACTAAGGTCACCAATAGGAAAATATTGGATGGGATCAAGAAGAAACTTGATGATGTAAAAGGAAATTTGATCAGTGAACTCCATAGTGTGCTCTAGGTGTATAGGACCTCTCCACGAATAGCTACCGGAGAAATGCCATGTATGCTCGCCTTTGGCACAGAACGGTTGTCCCCACTGAAATTGGATTGCCCATCCACAGAGTCCTTAATTTTGATACTTGAATAAGTTCTCTGGAAAGAAGACTAGATATTGATCTGTTGAAAGAGGTTAGAGAAAAGCAGCGTTACCTGTGGTCGCTTACTAGCAAAGGGTCGTATGTTACTACAACCGTCGGGTGAAACCAAGAAGTCTGAAGGAGGGGGACTACGTCCTCAAGAAAGTGATCCGTAAGAACTATAATATCGAGCCCAGCTGGCATGGGCCTTACTGAGTAACCAACTTCATAAGGTTTGGGACTTATCGCATTGAAACAATAAAGGGCGAGCTGTTCAAGAACACCTGGAATTCAAAACACCTTAGGAAATATTATCAGTAATATTTTAGTCCTTTCAATTTTTGCACTGTCATTATTAATAAAATTATCCCTCATTTTATTATTTTCCTTCCAGTATAAGATACAGTGATTATAGCTAAATTGTTCTGCCAAAAACGAAAAACTCCAAACAAAAAGACTTGCTCCTTGCGCAGACTTGTTTTCATAAAAACAAGGAGATTAGTCAAACCCTTGTATGACCTCATAGATAGCGAATGAGATGGTCGCACTACACCAAATCTGTCAAATTGTCATGGTCATTGACGTTGATAAGTTCAACTTGTCAACGTCAACGACCGTGACAATTCTGGGCGAGACAACTTTTTTTTATCACAGTCATTGACCGTGACAAGTTTGTTAGAATTGTCACGATCGTGTCACGGGCCTTGACCGCAACAAGTTTTGTCACGGTCAAGGATCGTGACAAGCCTATGACAATGCTAAAAAAATTGTCACGGTCAATGCCCGTGACAATTCTGAGCAGCATTGAAAGAAAATATGTTAGGCAGCTTGGCCACTGCCACTGCCCAGTAGTATATTTGTACCTGTTATAGCAACGTTGTACCTGTTCAAGCATCATATATCCAAATAAAATAGAGATAATGAAAATATACATTCAAAACAGAGACAATATGCATCACGATATAATCCAAATATAATTCAAATGTACCAACTTAAAAATAATTCAATTCAAATAATGTCACTACATGTCTTGGGTAAGGTTAAATCTGAGGAGGTGACTAGGCCACACGATATACGAATTGACACACCCACTGATATACATCGTGTCGCATTGTTCGCGCAACCACAACGAGGAGTTCTCCTTCCCGGGTATCACATGCGTGATGAGCACCTTGGACTCGATGTCTTGAAGCTCATGTCCATGAACTAGTTCACTCTGGACGATATTCGGGTCCCTCAACCCCCGCCCTATCTACTGGCCATCAAATATGTCCAGTATAAACATGCTCGGCCAATCAAGTGTCAACATCGGTCGGTCGAAGGGAGCCAAATAGGGAATTGGATCATCAAAGTCTGCACGTGTCGGCGATAAAGCAGCGAGGTCCACATCCTTGTCATCCTGCACCCCATCCTCCCACACCTCCTCCCCCCCCCCCCCCACCTTCTCCTTCCCTTTACCCTTGCATTTTTCACCGCCCAACAAATGCTTCGTGAATGAGAACATATCTTGGACCGTCGCCTCCAAACGGGACAGCTTCACGTCATGCGAGTCCACCGTTCGAGCCAACCTGGTGTCACTCGTCTCCAATCCGATGATCCTAGATTTGGCCACCCGCGAGATCACCCCCTTGTCCTCCCCTTGTGATCAGAGCCAACCACTTGGTTGAGTACGTCTGTGGACAAAAATGCCTTATCGGCATCAGACTGCGACTCATGCACTTCCTTAAGCTTTGCCTGAAACGACAAAAAGTACATGATTAGTAAAATAAGTAAATTAAAAAATTATAACGTAATTAATAAAAAGTAAACTGTCGAATTACTTACAATCGTGGACGCAACGCTCGGGGACACCTCATTTTCCTTCCCCTTCTTCGTCCGAAGAGCCACATAAGTATCGAGCCTATGTGTCCTACCCCCAGATCCACTCCCTGTCCCCTGAAATAAAATAAAGTAAAATTAGTATCGGCCCCGCAAAGTAAAATAATGCAGAATAATATATTTATGTAGTTATAGAAAAATTAAATCTTACAATCATCCTATGCTCCACCTCGACGTATGACGTTCGACTGGAGTAGTAAACGTCCATCTTTTTTGCCCAGTTTTCCCTCTTCAATTGGCGAGATGCCAATTGTCGCTTCCCGATCTCATTGTCAACGAACTTTTGCCATTGTGCCAATGAGATCGGCTCCTTTAGCGGGACGAATTCATGCCTTTGGATAAGGGACTCTCGTGTCTTCCCAAAGTACCGGGTCCGCATATTTTTCTTCCACGTGTTGTGTTACTCCCTCAACTGCACCAAGACAAAATCGTGTAGGTTTGGATCCAGGATGAATTGTTCCTGTCCAACAAATACAATGTTAGTTGAAAATAAATATAAATATAAAATGAAATTGAAATCTAAATTGAAATTGAAATATTCATATTCGTATGAATGTAAATATAAATATAAATATAAATATAAATACATTACCTGTAGTGCCACCCAAACAGCTAACTTGAGCTCATATGGCACCTCCTTCCAACTAATGTACCCCGGGTCGATGATCGTCCTTACCAGCTTGAGGGATCTCGTTAATAGCCCCGACTTGTTCTCGATGGCCATCCCCAGTTTGCCATATTTGGGAAGCCTATGGGCCGAGGATCCCTCGTCACCTCCACTACCACCGGGCCCAAACGACATCATCATAACAAGCATTATCATCCTCGCCTTAATTCCTGAAGGAGACATTTTCTGTAAAAAAAATGTTATTAGTACATATCAAAATGAATTAAAAGAAGACATGCAAATATGTACAATTACTACAAATAAAAATGAATTGTTACTGTCAAACACCTCAATTCTGAATTCCAAAACAACAGCATCTAGCTCATAATATGTACAATTACTAAAAATCCAAAACATCCCCACCCCTACTGCCCACACACATGCACACTACACAAGAGTGAAAATGATAAAGTGCAAATCAATTAAAAGCATTAAAAATGGATATTTCGGTAAAAATTGGAATATTTATTACAAATTGAAAAATTGTTTAAAATTCGAGTTATCATAAAAAGTGGATTGATATTCGGTAGGAGCAGCCAAGTCATCCACACTACTATTTAGACGTTTTGGCACGTGTTGGAAAATTGACCATGGCTCGTTGTTGATATAATCCGAGTAAAATACTTTGTTAACCTTTTGAAATGCACAAACAAATGGCTCATCGCTCACGTGGTCGTTGCTATTCAACTTGGACAAGTCAACCATGATCAAATTGGTGACAGGATAAACTTTACAAGCATTTTTATCCTCAACTCTTACCTAGTCACAGTAAAATATAACCTCTTTTAAGCTTATATAATCCAATTCAAATATATTTCGGATTACACCATAGTAAGTCATTTCAGCTTCAATGAGGTTTTTATCTTTTGCGCTCGCTCGAAAGAAAGTGAGAGCGTTGTATGAAATGCCCGAGTTCTGTACATTTGTACTTTTCTCGTTCACTTTAGCATTGAAAATGTAACCGTTCAATCGATACTTTTTGTACTCTTGTGCCACGAACAAGGGTCTAGTGGCTAGACGAGTAAGCCTTGATGTCGCATCACCCGTCTTTCAGAGCTGAGAATATAGATAAATTAATTATATTAGTTCTAAAATTTGAGTGTAATGTAACATTATATAAAGACCATTTTCATTATAATTACCTCTTGTGTCAACCACAACCTAAATTCGTTGTCTGATTGTACCATTATTTTTTGTCTTTTATTGTTCTTACAGGCTTCATATTTTCTGCATATTACAAATTAATCATGTATAAAATAATCTAAAATAATGTTAAACATTATAATAATCGAAACTTACTTTTTCCATTCTTCGACATCTTCATGTGTGTCAAATAGAGAACGAGCTACTTGTTCATGTTGCAAACTCGTTAATTTCACTCGTTTGCCCATCACATGACCACCATCATCGACGAACTAATCAGTGTCATCAACGCAAGTCGAGTCAGGCATATATTCCCGAGTATATATTAATGACTCCACGGTGATTTATTCCTCTGCAATTGATCCTGCAATGTATCGCGTATTCTTGACGTAATCTTTAAAAACTTTCATCAATCTTTCAAACGAATACATCCATCGATATCTAATTGGACCATAAAGAAGTGCCTCGTCGCATAGGTGTACCAACAAGTGAACACTTATATTAAAGAATACTGGGGGAAATTACTTCTCTAACACACAAATCGCTTCGGTCACCGCCAATTTTACGGCCACTATGTGTTCTCGATTAACTACCTTCTCACATAAGAGTGAGAAGGTAATACTAATTTGCATAATAGACCTCCGCAAATCCTTGTGCTTGGAGAAATAGTGCTTAAACAGTAAAGGAACCAATTGCATGATCACATGCCAATCGTGGGACTTACACTTATGTAAATCATGAGTAGCATAATTCACAATCCTTTGCAAGTTGGATGAAAAAGTAGATGGGCCCTTCAAATTATATATTGTGTCTAAAAGCGCCTTCCTTTCCCCACTCGTCAAAATAAATGCACCAGGGGAAATTATTGTCCTTCCCCTACTATCTTCTTTCAACCATAGTTGTGGCTTAAGTTTCAACGATTTAAGGTACTTTCGTGCATTTTCTCCATCCTTCGAATGACTCCCCCCAAGGCAAGTGCCCACAATATGTTCAGCGAAGTTCTTCTCTGCATGCATCACATCCAATACATGGCTTACCCGGTTATTCTTCCAATAAGGCATGTCAAATAAAATTGACCTCCTAGACCATGCCTTTCTTGTCTCAATTCCATTCCCAGTTGGGGTCTTCTTATGCTTGACATTATTAAATTTAGGATTCTTACCTGGCATATTAGGGCCACATTCAGAAGATTTACTTTCAATTTTTTAACCCAAAAGTTGTCTCGGCGGTAGCCTATGTTCAACCCCGGCCAATAAAAAATTGGAACCTTTCTCAAATCTAAAACTATGAGCCGGGGGTAAAAAACTCCTATGGAAATGGTATACATTTCTTGAGCTAAAGGATAGACTAAGAGATTCAGTCTCCTCTCCACAAATAGGACACCCCAAATAACCATGTACTACACAATCGGATAATGTCCCTTAAGCTGGAAAATCATGAATTGCCCACATCAACATACCTTTCATCGTAAACTCTTCTATTCTAAAATAGTCCAATGATTGCACACTCTCTTACCACAACTCATTTAATTCTTCTACCAAAGGATCCAGGTAGACGTCGATGTCATCACTTGGTGCCTTTGGCCCAGGTATCAACAAAGCCATCATCGAAAATTCAGGTCTCATACACTGTGAAGCAGGGAGGTTGAGTGGGGCTAGGATCACTGGCCATACACTTTGATTGGTGCTTAGATTTCCAAATGGATTGAAACCATCTACTGATATAGCCAAACGAATGTTCCATTGCTCTCGAGAAAAATCGGGATACTCATAATTCATCCTCCTTCAGGCAATAGAATCAATAGGATGACGCATGATATTACCCCCTACTTCTGTCCTAGCATGCCAAGTCATTACCTCCGCTATCCATGGTACTGTGAAAAATTGCTTTAATCTAGGCCCAACGGGAAAATATTTCAATACTTTTTGAGGCACTGTTGAGCTTATGTCTTCCTTACTAGTAGATTGGACATATCTAGGTTCATCACATACCGGACAACGATCGAGATTTTCATACTCTTTTCGGTATAGTATATAGTCATACACACAAGCATGAATCAATTTATACTTCATTCCCAAACCTTTCAAACTGTTCTTCATAACAGGATAGCTATTTGTAAGTGTATTCTCCTTGGGTAATAAGCCCTTCGCCCATTTCAGAATTCTTGTCACGCTATTTTCAAACAAATAGTATTGCGTCTTCAAACTGTGCAAACTAACCATGGCATGTAAAGTTGTTTGATATTTCTCACAACCAGAGTATAACGATTGGGTCGCCTTAAATTTTAAACTTTGGTAGTCATCGTCAAGTTTTATCGTGATATATTCACGAGCACTTGAACCTTCTACATCATCAGTAACTTCATTCTCTTCTTCTTCATAAACTCCGTACGCATCATCAACTAAATCCTCTAACATATTATGATCTACGTCATCCCCTTCTACATCTATTTTACTTGTTGAAGGTTGTTGTGAAGGTTGGTCGGGGACAAAAGGAACTTTCAGTTCATCATGAAAACTCCAAAATCGATAACTATCTTGCATACCCGATCTTAACAAATGTAGTTCAACTGTTTTCCACTCAAACACTTTACCATTCTTACACCCAGCACACGAACATAGAAACTCTTCATCATTATGACATCTCTTTGCATATTTCACAAATTCGTTAGCACCTCTGCGAAACACATCCCCCATTCTATTTGTCTCACCCATCCACTCTTTGTATTTTGGATATCCCATCACAGCTACCACAACTAATCACTTATTAAAGGTGCGAAGCGTATATTCATGGATTAGTATAAACAAAACTTAGATTTATAGTATGTTTCATTTAAATATGTCTTATTTATATTCAAATTCAATTTATAATAGAAATTTCTAGTTCCTCCATCTCCTCTAAAGGGTGAGTGGTCATATCCCATTCAAGATCGCATTTTTCTGTAATATACTTGATAGCTCATGCACATTGTTCCGATTTGAAAAAAATTCGACAACATATCCCTGTAGTTCTCCAAGTACACGACGTATATTAGCAAATGTGAGTGTTCTTTCAATTGATCAATTTAAATAACAGACACACTTGTCAATCTAGTATGTACCCAGAGAACATTAGGATACGACTGCAGAACTTCCTCCAAAAGTAACAACTTTAAGCCACTAAGAATATTATACAGAAATTATGCACTCCCAAACTGTCCAAATGGGACAATTTGAGAGATCTCATTACAGGGGTAATGACTCTCCAACGGGTCTAAGGGATATTGAATGCGTACGCATAAGAACTAGAAGGCTAGTATCTATGCGCACTATATGTAATTTCAAGTATGTTTCATTTAATATCATACTATATATATATTGTTCGATATACAAAGTAATTTTCAAAAAAAGTTGAAAAATTCCACCCCCATATGGACAATAATCCAGTGGTCATGCCACTTTTAAAATTAACTAACCCAACATCGATCCACTATAATCCAACAACAATGTCAACAACAAATGTGTATCCCGTACTCCTTCTAATTCATCTACTCAATTAATTATTTTCATCAATTAAACTAACAATTAAAGTATACAATTATTAATTTACTAATTTACAATGAGGGGCAATCCTACTTTCATAATTAATCATATATTAATTTACTAAAAAAATTAATAACCAATCAATTCGTTTACAAGGGACATTACGAACAAACACGCACATACACGCACACTACACACACATATACACACACACCCGCGCACATTCACACATACACACGCAACCCCCCACCCCTACCCCACCACCCCCACCCATCCCTTCCCCTCCCCCCCCCCCCCCACCCTGCCCCACTCCATTCCACTTTCCCCCACCCTGTCCCACCCCCTTCCCCCACCACACACACATGCACACACTCAGACAAACATCCCCCCCATCCTTGCCCCTCCCCCACCCTACCCTACCCCACCCCCTCCCACCACACACACGCACATATATACACACACACACACACACACACACACATATATATATATATATATATATATATATATATATATATATATATATATAAATGGAAGATAGAGAGAGAGAAACTAACCTGAAAGTAGAAAAGGAGAGAAAAAAAGGAGGGAAGAAGTCGGTGGGAAAAAAAGGAGGGGAAAGGGTTTGTTGCTCTAACATTTATCACGGACGTATCACGGTCCTTGACCATGACAATATTGTAAGGATTGTCACGGTCATTGACCGTGACAACTGTACTTATTACGGTCATGTCACGGTCATTGACCGTGACAAGTCTTTGTCATGGGATTATCATAGTCAATGATCATGATAAAAAAACGCGTATTTTTTTGTCACGATCATTGACCGTGACAAGGCTAGCCGCTGGAAGGGTGCCAATTTACCCATTTTGGTGTAGTGTCGGCCAAAAGACTTTAAAACCTTATAGGTCGCAAATAGTTGAACTTGTACAAACTTGTTCTCACAAGTTTACCAAACCCTTGTACGACCTCACAAGTCACGAACGAGGTGGTCGATCGAAAGACTGTATGAACTTACAGGTCGAAACAATTGAACTTGTACAAACTTGTTCTCACAAGTTTACCAAACCCTTGTACAGCCTCACAGGTCGCGAACGAGGTGGTCATCCAAAAGACTATACTACCTCATAGGTCGTGAACCATTGAAATTGCACAAACTTGTTCTCACAAGTTTACCAAACCCTTATACGACCTCACACGTCATGAACGAGGTGGTCAGCCAAAAAACTACACGACCCCATAAATCGCGAATAGATTAACTCATATGAACGTATTATCATAGGTTCGTGAATGAGGTGATCGATTTAAACACTTTGTACGACCTCCAGGGTTGTGAACAGAAAGGCATCGAATATCTTTTAAAAGAATAAAAGTTCTTTCGTTTTCAACAAGAATTTAGCAACAAGGTATATGCAAGAAGACTTATAAGCAACATTTAAATAAAAAGATATTGATGTAACGAACACAGTTCCATACATGTTTTCCTAAAATAAAAAAAATGAAACCATGATCTGCTAAAATACAAGACAACATAAGAAAAATGATCTACAGTTATTCCATCAAACATGACCATCAGCTGGAGGCTCACCACCCTCCTCACCAGCCAAGGTCGTAGCCTCTTCATCATCTTCTTACCATTCATTCACCATCTCGGCAATATCATAAAAATGGGTTGCCACCCTCTTCTTAAACTCCTCATACCCATAAATTAAATAACCTAAGCACTCCGTGTTGAATTCTGCCGAGGACTTATAGGCCTCAACAACTGTCGCTCCAGTAATTGAAAGGGCATCCCGAGCAACCTATAACTCAACAGAAAGGGCAAACTTTTCTTTCTCAAACTTCTCTTGATTAGTAGAAAGGGATTCATTCAAACTCTAAATCTTATCATCATCAGTGTCAAATTTTTCCTTAAGAGTGGTGTTCTCATTTTCCGCCTTGCTCAAGTCCTCAGTCCTCACCATTAACTTCTCATCTCTCTCCTTCAGTTTAGTAGAGATCTTATCGTACCTGACTTGCAATGTCTTATTCTCCCCGGCCAGCTCATTGTAAGGCACATGATTCACCAACTTCTCTCGCAGAACAGTGCGGGCCATGTATGCCTGGAAAATAAATAGGGGAACGTAATTAAGACACATTGATCAACACTAAGTTGTAATAAACAATTTAAGAAAGATTCATACCACTAACAATCAATGCTAAGCTAAAGTCCACAGGGAATCTGGGTCAGAACATCTCAAGAACTCAAAATCCTTTACATGACCGCGATAACCAAGTAGATCAATGGCATTATTGGCATGGTAGAATACGGAGTCCTGGTTAGCCTTCAGCTCATCATAGGTAACATTATGTTTAGGATCAATCTCAAAATCAAACTCATGAACCTTACCATATCAAGAAGTGTGACCTGGATTCGAAGCGCGACCAGGCTCAGAACTACCACCAAGTCTCCTCAACAGCTTACGCAGAGAGTGCCTATCTTCCTCTTAATCCTGGAATCTCCTATCTCTAGCAGACGAATGCATGGGGGATTTACCATTTTCCTTGGCAGCAGCTTCAGCCTACTACTGGTGAGTAACTTGGTCTATTTTCTTAGAAGTAGGAGCCTGCACGGCCCCAATTTTCCACATCTAGGGCTATGCAATCAATGGGACGAGGAGCCATTCCCAATGTCTCTTAAGATGGATGATCCTCAACACTTGAAAAAAATAACAAGCAGAGACATCAGTGTATAGACTTCAAGCATTTAAGGATAAAAAGTGGGGCGCCAATATAACTTACCTGCTTCAAAGTTTCCTTTCCCACCTGTAAGTTGCCCGCCCGTGTCAAGATTGGTCTCCTGCACCACACAACCTTCCAACGGCTCCTCAAACTAAAATGGGGCATGGCCACTAGGGGGACTATAGTACCCGACATCAATAAATTTATAAACAGTAAACAAATCTTCAAACATGCGAGGCTTATTCTTGCAGTATGTTGCAATAAGGTCAACCAAATACTTGGCAAGCCTAGGGGATCATTTCACTGAAATAAGCAAAGAGGGTAGTAATATTAGAACGACAAGACAACCAAAAAAAGAGGGAGATATCAATTGGTAGGCAACGTTTTCACCTATGTCGTTGGGCCTATTCCATTCCCTAGGAACCCTACAAGACCTATCTCGCTCATGGGACCTAAATTCCCAATCTTCTTTAATGAACACCTATTGGAACTTCTAATTTTGATTGTTAGTCTAGACCACGGTAACCATCCTATATTAGGTCTTCTGAGAAGAAAAATAATAATACCCGAGGGCTTTGGTAGTGTCTTTCAAATTGTGAACACATCTGAAGATGTCCCCCATCAAATAAAAATATGTTCTATGTTTCTAGAACATCATAGCCCCTAGTATGGTCCTATAGGCATTAGGAGGCAACTGGGTCAGAGTCACACCATAATCACTCATAATGGAATGAATAGTAGGATTAAGAGGTGGCCTCAACCCCACTTACAGAGCCCATAAGGTGAGGCAAATCTCCTCGATATCCTTCATAAAATAACGTCACTTTGAGACTCTAGGCAGACTAGTTTGGATGGCTATGGGAAAGGAGAATTTCTCTCTCATCACATCAAGCTCCTCCTCCGTGATAATGCACTAATACCATTGAGCATTAGTCTCAGCAGAATTATAGGTATTAGAGGACCCATCAGGATCCTCTTCATCCTCATCCATAGCCTCATCATGGGACCCATCAGCAGGGGAGGCAAACGGATGGGGAACAACACTTTCTGGCCTAGTAAACTCAACCCCATTAGTAGTGGCCTCCTCAAAATAGGAATCAAGGTTAATGGGATCCATGGAGACGATATTCATGCAACCACCCTCAATGGAAGGAAGTATAATAAGGACATTAGAAGAAGTGTCTAAAATAGGGGAAGATATGTAAGGAACCCTGGGATTAAAAGAAGATTCATAACTAGAGGTAGTCCTAGGTTTATAAAGAGGACGACTAGGCTCTTCCTATAGTTTAACAACCTGTAAGGGGAGGGGAAAACTCCTCTCAGTAATACCAAGGTGCTCTGACTCAAGTTCACGAATAAAGTTATAAATTATTTGGACATGTGGGGAAAAACTCATAAGAAATCTTATCACTATCCCCTAAACCTTGGCCAACCAACTCAATGGTCTTCTAACACTGCAATCTCCAAACAACAGTAAAATACCAGCCAAAAAATTAAAGAACGAAGAAACCCTAGATAAAATAAGGAAGGTGTGCCTATTGAAATGAATTAATGGCGGGATAAGCTAAGAAAAATAGGGAAGGAACCACACAAATACTTTTAGCGACAACGGGACTGATCTCTCAAAGACGCTCGGAGTAACACTTGAATATCTCTCTCTCCGACTCTGTGTAAGTATCAAAGTGATGAAAATGAGATATGTGGCGTGGATTTATACTTTTTTTTTAAAGTAGTGAAAAGACGCAATAAGCTAAACGTTGGCAAATTTGCATAAATGAAATGGCAATACGGAGTATAAGTACGCATGCCCCATCGCCGTCATTATAAAGAAGACGCTTCAGCTACTAGATACATGTACTTAAAATAAGTAAGTTCATTTTCGAATTTAGAATTTATACCTGACTCGAAGATCTCAGGATATTTTGAAAGTAGACTCAACCTCACTCTGGTGTCCCCGTTGGACTTTAACTAGCGAAATGACCTTTGATCATAGAATTTACTTTTCCCAATTGAGAATATATTGTGTCTTATCCTCATAGGTCGCATAGGGTTGTAGATCAATCCTAGTGAGGTCGATGTGATGATAGGCTAACTCATCCTAAATAACATCCTCGACACGGACACATGAAATACATTGTGAACCTGATTAAGATGATTAGATAAACACAATCGATATGACTTCAGGACCACCCGATCCAGTCTTATCTTACACTTCAAAATCACTTGATCTTTCACCTGAAACTTCATCTTATGCTTCCTCTTAAGTGAGTAACTCTTATGTCAGTTGTCCACTATCTTCATCCATTCTCAAATTTGTTCCACGTTCTCAGAGATGACCTAAATAATGTCTAAGACAAACATCATGTTTTACCCTGACTCCAACTAACAGCTGAAAGAATAGAACGATCACCCATATAATTCTTCGTAAGGTGCCACACCAATAGTCAACTGATGACTCTTGTTGTAGGTAAACTCCACAAGTAATAAGTGTTGATCTCAACTCCCTTTAAGATCTAACTCGCAAGCCTGAATCATGTCCTCGAGAATCTATTTACTAACCTAGTTTGATTGTCTGGATGAGGGTGGAATGACGTACTCACGTTCAGATTCCCACCCATCACCTCTTGAAAATCCCTTCAGAATTATGAAATCAATGTGTTATCTCTATTAGACATACCACAAGTAGTCTGGCATACTACTTTGAGGTGTAATATGTTCATGCTGGAAGGAAATGATCCACCTTAATCAATCTATCTATGATGACCCAAATAGATTCATAGTCCCTCTAAGACCTCGATAACCCCATAATAAAGTCCATAAAGATTCTCTCCCACTCCACTCAAGAATATCTAATGGTTGCAACTCCTTTTTTGTCTATCGTGTTCCAGCTTTATAAGTTAATAGGTAATACACCTAGAAATAAAATCCTCTACATATCTCTTCATCATGTCCCACCTATACGATGCTCCATACCTTAATGCATCTTGTCCCCTTTAGCATGCGCTAATCATCATTAACTGTGATCCTTGTCTAAAACCTTCCTCTGCAACTCCATGTCCTCTTAAATTACCAAACGTCCCTAGAATCTCAATCCTCCATCTAAGACAATCAAGAAAAAGGTAACTCCACCGGCTACAAGTCCTCACACCTTCTCCTAAAAAAAGTCCAACCCATATGCCTGAATCACTTGTGACACAATAATCGGATTAACAGTCACAACTACTAACAAGGCTTTCGCCAAATCAATCTCTCGTAAGGTAATGCCACCTCTCTACCCAAAAGCCGGGTAAATAATCCCCATGCATAGCTCACAAAGCTATAAATGTAACTGTCGGCCTATGAATCAAAGCGTCCACTATCACATTCTCTTTCCTCATAAGGGACTGAATCAAAAAGTGGTAGTGTGACGCCCCGTAAAATCCATAAATAATTTGATCAAGTCTAATATAAAAATACCTGAATAAAAAAATTGGTAATATTATCAGCATACGAAATAACTAAAATAGAATGAACAAATTACAAGATAATGAATTATTGAGTAACACAAACTCCACTCTCATACCAATCACTGTCAATACAAGTAAACCAATCCTTGAATATAAAATGTATCTCATACAATATCTTAATATAAGAAGAGGATAAGCTACACTTGCTTGACTCTTATAACCTAGAAGTAATGAATTGAATGCCACTAGGGATTCTCCTCCAATGAACCAAGCCTATAGGAACAACTACACCCTGAGACCCATGAACACAGATATAACAACAAGCCTATGTTGAAAAATATTATACAAGAATATGGGCCACATTATTGCTAGACATATTACTCTCGTCATTGAATGGATTTTAAGTTATTCGTTACCCTACCCAACAACCAAAAATAACATGCAGTTCTAAATCTCGAACCCATGTGTAGCACATGTGATTAAATTTTTACCTAATAATTATCTTATCTTTACCACTATAACATTAGGTTAGTCTATTTCATTTTAAATCACATGATGTACTAAGATCTCAAACCTAATGCATGTCTTTGTAAAATAACAAGCTTATTGCTTAAGTCTATCCATACTAGGCTATTTAAAACTAATAATGTAATATACACGTCTTTATACACATCTTTAGTATAAGTAATAATCCAAGTTATAAGTATGTAGGTAGGCATCCCTACTATAAGTCACATACATCTTTAGTATATCACATATTACATTCCCTGATAAGTACAAATAAATGGAGGCCCATCCCTATCGCCTTTGGAGATGACTCGTGCGTACTAGGTATAGTCTTAGGCCATACCATACCTAAGACCTCATCATGATCAATGGATAAATTTTTATGCCTACACGTCATATATATAGTCTACCATACCTAAGACTATACGATTAACTGTCTCCGTGAAACTATCTCGGTACATAAATACCTAGACATAGAACCTAGGGGAAAAATGACCATATATTTCTCATCTACTCACTGGGGCACTATCACGATCAATATCGCACACGCCCCTTAATGGAATCCTCCTTATACTATTATTACAAGCACTCACCCATGGTATGCATTGAACATAAATAATTTAATCATATATAACCTTCGCTAATGGGTTGAATCAAGTAAACATATATACATACCGACACAATGCAATTGAGTCACATTTACACCCCTCTTTAACGGGTTAAATCAACATAAACATAAACATAAACCCATCATTACTGGATCGCCCAAAGTTATCCAAACTAATAAAAGCTAATACACCCGTTACCCCTATCAAAATTTATACGTTAATATCCCTACTTCCCAAGACCATCCAAATTTTAGTTATAGCTTCACGTCCAACTTATATAAAAAAATACGCACAATAACCATGTTCAATCTCATATAATTCTAGCCCAAATCCCTCGAGGCTACAGATCAAGGCATTAATACACACATAATTTATATAAAATCGTCAAATATGACAAATACCCCTCTTTGGGATTTCTTAATTCATTCCTAATCTTACCCAAAGGATAAATACCCCACTAGTCCATCACAACAACTGTAATAATCTCGCACAACAAGACCCAATCCTTTAAACTTCCAAATTACCAAATAACAACCCATTGTACTTTTGGGTTTACGGAAAAAGAACTTATACTCAATTCAACCCCTCTAATCTAATCAATTTCACAAATATCCAAATAATTCCAATACTAATTTTCAAACATAAAAGCATTAGAATCCAACTCTATTCCACAAATATAACAAACTTAAAGGCCAAACTATCATATCCTTAAGCCTCGAAACCCGTCCATTCAACTAAATAAACAAAAGACCATGCCTGGCCAAACCTGGGACTTTCGATCGATCAATGACCTTGGGTCAATCAATCGATCATCCCAGAAAGTCAGTACTCCCTTTGTTATGGGAATAACCATCTTCAAAATCGAATATCTCCCTCTTAAAATCCATTAATGAAATCAATAGCTTCATCCAGTCCCCTAACCATAATCTTAATAATAAAAACAGCTAATATAAATAATTGGAACCTATTTCTTCATCAAATCCCCAAGTTCATATCAAGGTCCAATGGAAAACCAATTATCTCATTTAAGAACCCTAAATATACCAATTTTTTGAATCAGTTTACGATTTCAATAGATTAATACACATAATCAGAGATTTTAATCAGTTTATAATAGAAAATATATTATAATCACTCTCTAATAATTTCAATCCAAGTTCATGAGGAAACGAAACAAGATAAGGAGAAATTAACCTAATTAATATTTTGATTACAGTAATTACAAAATTAATTTAATCATATAATATCAAATTTACAACATAATTAATTTTAGATTTCAATAAATATATATAATCTTAACACACATGCAATTGTAATCAAATTCTATATAAACTTACCTCAATCGAGTTGGTGGAGGAAACCATACAAAAATCCCCAAATTCCTTCTCGTCGGGTTTCTCTCTCTCTCTCTCTCTCTCTCTCAAGGATCTTCCCCAATTATTATGTCATTTATGATGTTCCCAAACAATTCATTAAAATCCTTAATCCATGAGATTAGGCTTGGGACTTTCCTAAAAGATCCCAAAATCATCTCCAAATAACTTAAAACCTTGCCTATGCCTCATACTAAACCAATAGTCCTATAATCTCCAATTTTAAACGAGAAAGAGGTCTTCTAGGCATTCCAAAAGTTTAATACCAAATATACCAAAAATAAATAACTAATAACTCGATTATTTAGTAATTTACCGATACGAGTCCAAATGTCAAGTTATTTATTTTATGACTTATCGTGTATTAAATTCGATTTCAAATTGGAATTAAATAACGCATAAAACTATAAATAGTGACATCTTATGTCACAATTAAGCACATATAAGTAATTTTCTTCAATTAAATAATTCATAGAAAATACGGGGTATTACATTATTCCCCCCTTAAATAAGGAATTTTCTCTTCAAAATTCGAATTCGTTATACTCCTAGTTAAAAGTCTAAGAATGTCTCACCCATAGCGTCCTCACACTATCAAAAATAATCTCCTCAGTCCACAACCTAGAGTATCATATGTCCTATCTCATAGAAAATTGTTTGACTATACTCAAAACTAAACTAGTCAAATCGTTAAAACATCAACTTGTCACTCAAGGACTCCTTCTGTCTTGTAACCGTGGAAGACATCGTGCACACTATCGACGATAAGGTGAGGTCAAATGTCACCGACCTCTCCCTATCTAAGACTTCTAAGAGGAACTTCCCATTGGGTTATCTACTACCTATTGAAACTCGAACTCCACTATCCCAACAGAAGATAGATCATTAACAATGCCTAATATTTCACCTGAAGCTCCAACCCAAGATTTCACTTGTCCTCAAATTCCTTAGACTACTACGATAAAGTTCACACACTCTACTATGAACACCTTATTCTCAAGGTTTTCCAAACATGACCGAACACGGATATCTTACTACTCATACCTTTAATCTGTTTGGTCAAACCAACTCAAATGACCCCAAATGGTTCCATGTCCCTTTTGTAACTCCAATTCCTCATCAAAATCAATTGTTTTACTCTCCCACTTTTACATTGGGATTTCAAACATGACACCTCATCAAATATTTCCAGTGTTCTACTCTATTGACTAGCAGGAACAACATCTTGATAAAAACCATATCAATACTTTCTTCATCATACCAACTGTATGGACTCCCCCAAATATTGTATACGCAATCACTTTTGAAATGTATAAAATATATCAAAAAACATGACTCAATCAAAATTTCTTCTCGTAGTTTGGGATCCATCCCCCCGCCCACGGGAAAAAAATTTCCTTGAAAAATGTAACCCTCTCCTGTCATTAAATGGATAAAGGACCTAATCCTGATACTATTTGGAAAATTTCTTTGGGTAAGATTTAATGTTGGGGTATAAATCACCCCTAGTCATGGGTTTGGGTGTAGTGGACACCATTACTATACCATTTCCTCTTTAACAAGATATTTTCATAAATCATAATGAACTGGCCCTTCGTTGGTAAAAAAATCCACAAATGACGCGCTCGATATTTATTGTGCTAGAAAGATGCCTTTGGTATATTCTTCACCCGATTACACCACTGATGATAACTAGCTCACATTTCACTTGCTGGGAAGAAAGACTCACTTTAATTGTTCTAAGATATCATCGCTACATGACAACAATTACTCATCCCGCATCTTGACCTTATCTTTCTCTTGGTTATCTAGACATCATCTTAGTGAACTATCCCTATTTTGGAGCTTCCTCAAAGTAACACCATCATTGAATGCTCAAACGGCTAAAAAATTATGGTATCTCTTATGTAGGTGATAATTCAACATCTTTCCGATTAAAACTAGAAAGATCTCGAACTATCAATGACCCATTTATGCAATCGCAGTCCCCTCTAATGTACCCACATCCATACATAAACAAGTGTAATAGACCAAGTTTATAGGCTAAGAACAACTACCCAAAACAAATATCGTTCTAAAAAAGGCACATAACCCCTTGTAGTCGATATAAGCATAGAACGTATCTATACACACAAGATTACTAATAACATGATGATATCTCGTATGAAAATTAGCAAAGCAGCAGAAATCCAAGACGACTAAATAAACTCCCACGTCTCTTCTAATAATGATGTAAAGTATCCCCCTACTCACTGGGATATCCATATTTACATAAAGCTCGAAGATAAAATCTATATAGCTCATAATCATAGTAAACACACTACTAAAAAAGAATGATAAATCTTCAATGTCTAAGCCGAAATCATGCGTGTGATCCATAAATGTAAGCATAACCATCCCCTGGAGGTACCCTAAAATGTTGGTTACCAGTAAGTCATCTAATAACTAGGTGGCCTCACTCTCCACATGTGTACATTACACCAAAAACCAAAAATGGTCAAAGTAATGGGTTATGGTCCAAAACTGTGACAAGGGGGTCACGATAAAAAATCGTGACCCCAAACTATTTATAGTAACCAAATAAGTGACCTGGGTTTAAGATGACCATATTAAGGGGTTCATCACGATCCAGAGCCATGACCAATGGAGTCACAATCATTAACTGTGACTCACCTATGACCTAGAATGGTGCCAAGTGTTATGCGTTTATTATCACATTGGTGGTCACGGTATTAACCCGTGACCCACTAATGACCATATACCTTGACCAAGGGTAATTTTCCAAAACTTTCTTCATTTTTGTCACTAAGGTGGTCTGTAATACCCGTAATTTTAAATGACTTTTAAAATGGGTTATATTTTAAATTAATGGATTAATTAGATTTTATTATTAATTAATTCATTCGGGTTTTATCCAGACGGTGGATATTAAAATGGATGATTCTGAATATTAATTAAAGATATTTAGGTAATATATGAATGTGATGTCATTGATATGACTGTATGATATAAATTCGGTAATTTATATTTTTAGTCAGACGCGGTATGGGACGTGTCGGGACTAGTTAATTAAATTAAAAAGGAAATTTATTTTCTATCAACCTTATAGTCATTTCGACTGCGTCGTTGCGTCCGGAAGGTTCGAAATAGCCAGAAAAGTCTATTTGGATGTAAATTTTGAGTCTTAGGTCATTTGGAAATGAATAGACAACCCGAAAGGGCATTTTGGTCATTTTTCTAGGGGGGGTGAATAGTGATTTCGGATTTTGGCCTATTATAAGTATTGGTAGATTAAGTGTATGTGGGTTATTCATCTCCTCTACACAAAATAGAGAAGTCATCTTCCTAGAGAGAGTGAAAGAGTGCTTGGGAAGGGAAAAGCCTACTTGGGAAGGAGAAGAACAAGAACCAAGGTTCACCACCACCGGAGTTGGACCGGAGAAGGGACAACCAACTGAGATATACTACACCAAAGGATCAGACCTTCAGTAAAGGCAAGTGTTTGATAATTGCAACTTAAGTTCGTATATTGTCCATGTTAGAATAATTATGAAAAGAGAAGATTTTCTTGTTTGGAAGACATAATGGAGTTGTTATATGGATTTATAGAAACTGAAATAATATAGGAAGTAAACTTATATTGTAGGATGATATTAATCCACGAAATGATCATGAATATGTTGAAGAAAAATCTGAAAAACCATTGAAGTGTTCTCGAAGTTAATATGTTGATGATTTTCTGGAAATAAGGAGAGAAACATGCGTTTAACCCAATCCCTTGATGATTCTAGGATGTTTAGAGTATTGGAAATCGTTCATATATGTTGATATTGTAATACCTCGTAATTTTGTGATATTTATTTATGGGATTAATTGAATTAAATGCGTATTAATTGGAAATTAATCCGGAATAAAATACTAGAGAGATGCGAGTTGGTATTTGATTGTAATGCATATATGATTATATATGAATATTGAATTATGAAATTTGTTGTGAGATTGAAATATGACAATTTGGAAATCTTGTTCAGACGCGTGTGACAGTCGCGTCATGGTATATAATTATGATAATTAAAAAGTGTATTTTATTTCTATTAACCGTATGGTCGTTTTGAGTGCGCCAACGCATCCGGAAGGGTTGAAATAGTCAGAAAACACTAGCCGGGAGTTTAGTTTGGGTCCCGGGGCATTTTTAAGCCATGCCGGCAACGTATAAGGGTAGTTTGGTAATTTTAGAATTTTGGGATTTTTGATTAACGAATTTTAGGAGTTTTAAATGGAAAATTAAAATACCCACTAACCCATTACCATCCATTATCTGATTAGAGGACTACGGGGGTTATTAGAATTAGCCCCAAAAGTTCCTAAGACAAACCCTAGCCTCCATTGCCACCATTAGAGAAGAAAGCTTGGAGAGAGAGAGAGAGGAGGAATTCTGCAGAAGAGAGAGAGAACCATTCATCAGATTCGTCATCAAATCCAGAGTTACCCTGAAGGCAAGTGGTTTAATTTCAATTAATTGCAGAGAATGCTTCTTCCATGCGTAGGAATTTGTTATAATTGTATTTGTTTGGGAGATGGATGAAAACCCATTAAACTTGGAATTTGAATCTTGCATATTGATGAGGAATTGCATATAGAATTGTATGTAGGTGATTATTCTTATGATAATAATATCTTGGATGAAACAAAAATGGATTTAATTAGGCCCATTGATTATTTATAAGTTTTAGGGTTCATGTTCATGTGATTTGGGATAAATGTTGGAGATTTAATAATTTGATGTAGTTTAGGGTGATTTGAACCCATATAAATGTTGTAATACGGTTTAAACATGTTTAGGAAGGATTAGATACCTTGAAACATTGTTGTTTTGATGTTTAGAAGAGATTAGAGGTGTAGAAAAATGGGAAAAACGAGTTAAGGAATTTTTGGGCTCGAATCTGGCCACTCGTTAGAAGACCTGCCCAGGTCGTTCGAACGAGCTTCTAACGAGTTTACAGTTTGGGTTCTAACGAGAGGGATGTTCGTTTGAAGACTTTCGTTCGAACGAGATCTCGTTAGAAGGCCCAGTTCGTTCGAACGATCTCTCGTTCGAACAGCCTCGTTCGAACGAGACTTCTAACGAGTTGACAGTTTAGGCTTTTGAGCCTGTTTTGATTTCGCATGTCCCGTAACCTTATTTAATGGTAGAGATAACCTTCCCTTGATGATAAATTGATATAGTAGGGACATTTAAGATATAATGAGGAGCAAAACCTAGAAGTGTAGTTGAACCTAAAGGAAATTATGAAGTAGGGCGTGAGTGTCTATTACGATGCGAGAACTATTGACGGCCTAAATTATTATATTAACCGGGAACATATAAATTGTGTAGCTTTATATGTCGGTACGAGAATGAGAAGTGTACCACCAAGATATTATAGTGATTACTAAGACGTGTGAATACTTAGTATATGCATTGATTTTATGTGTATGACATACCTACTATACTTGCTATCACGGGAGGTTTACGTTCGCTTAGGGCCTTCTAATCCTTATGTTTCCCGGATTTAGATTGGTTACCTCGATGAACATAGGTCAGAGAAGGACTTATTGGGATGTTAATAAGTCTGTTGATCGTGGGAGCGCAGGTATGTGCGTGACCCATGTGATGTGACTGTGTTCGCCTCCATTATTTGTGATGTTGTTATTTGAGAACGATTCCTGAGAGATTCGGAATACGTGATCATTATATACGTGATGTACCGGGATGGATAGCAGAGTATGTGTGCACCGCAGCTTAGTCTCGGGGTGCTTGTATTGTATATTTATGACGTGAATAATATACACTTGATTAATGGGAACTTTCATGTTGGTATTGTGAATATAATTATGGTATTGTTTTGAGAAAACATAACTGGTTAACCGATAATGAATTGTACTACAAATTGAGAATCTGAGTTTAAGTAAAGCCCTCTATTTAATTGATAACGCTAGAATGTAATATGGGAATCGAGTAGTAAGGGGTAGAACTTCTTACGGTTTGGTTAGATATGTATGGCATTTTGATGGGTACGGTACGTTAGGAGTGCACATGTAGTCGAGAGGTGAGAATTTCATGTGAGTGCACGTCCTAACATGTATTTTGCATTTAATGTTTTAATGTTATTAAAACACTTGCTGTTTTAAAATGATTTCCACTTTCGGGCTCTGACCCATTTGCTTTCAAACCTATTTTTGTAAAAACCATTTTAGGTGCCCAGCCACAAGGACACCATGCTTAGGATCCTCATTCAGGTGACGAGCTGTAGCTATTTGTGGAAGTTACAGGACCTTGCTTGTAGACGCTTCATCTATCTTGACTCCATATTCAGTATTTATTAGTTGTAGGGCATGTCGCCCATTTCTTTTAGAGGCATTTCATTTATTTCAGTTATTCAGATTTCGGGCATGTAATTAATTCAGGATTCAGACTTATGTTATTATTTCATTCATGGGATTGTGGTGAGGAGTTTTCCTCCGGACTTATATTTAATTGTTGGTTATTTCATTACTTCTTTTTGGTGAATGGATTATGTTGTTCTTCCATTATTCTCTTATTGCATGTTAATCAGACTTAAATTAAAATTTGGCAACTTACTTTTTAAATACTAGGTGGTTAGTAACTATAAAAATGTTTTCGACAGTGATGCTATTAACTGAACCAACTTGGCATTTTGTATTGATTTAATAAAGGAGTAGCTACCCGGTATTTAATTAGTCGGGGTGCCACAGGTGGTATCAGAGCATCAGGTTCTAGTGTCTTTTAGGATCTGTACGGCTTATTATGTTTCCGCTGAGCTTTCTTTGATGTAGAGCCCTATATTTTAGGACTGTTGTATTCTTTTGTATATGCTACGTTCTTCAGCTATTTTAAGTTTATAACTTCGAACTTATAAACTTCATTCTTATTTCAGATGCCTCCACGACGTGCACCACGGGTTCCCAAGAATGCAACGCCAGAACCACAGCCCGCACCAGTTCAGGGCACGATGAATGCCGCCGAGGTTGCATCCATTGTGGCCCAGGAGGTAAATGCCGCACTAGCCGTAGTTCAGCAGGCACCAGCTCAGGCTCCAGTAGCCGCGCCGGTTCAAGCACATGCATTCCTATCTGCATGGGAACGTGTACGTGATGCTTTTCAGAAAGCACACCCTCCGGAGTTCGCAGGTAGCTCCGATGTGGTAGTTTCGAGTCAGTGGAGGAAGGATATTCAGCGGCACTTGAGGATGTACGAGTGCACTGAGGTTCAGAAGCAGATACTAGCCACCTTTAAGCTAGTGGGGTCTGCACTGCAGTGGTGGGAGTCTATTACCACCGTGGAGGAGAGAGACGCTCTCACTATTCAGGAGTTCTGGGTGCAGTTCGACTGCAAATACTTTCCGTCAGCTGTTCACACGGAAATGAGGAGGAAGTTGATGAGCCTTCGACAGGAGGGTAAGACTGTGGCCTAGTATGAGGCCGAATTCACTGATCTTCTGAACATTGTTCCGGATGAGATACCGACAGAGGAGAAGAAGATACAGAAATTTACGGACGGGTTGACATGGAGGATTCGTCAGCACTTGTTAGGGAACCTCTCATTAGCCACTTATTCTGATGTGGTTAACGCTGCACTGTTACACTGCCAGGATCATCGCTTTCACATGACTGAAGGCAAGAAGTCGGGAGAGTCCAGCCATCAGGGCAGGACTGGAGGGAATGGTGCCAATGGGGCACAATCTGTTCAGGGGCAGAGACAGGGCGACCAGGGTTCCCAGTAGGGAGATCACAAGAGGTTCAGGTCAGGAAATTTCAGGCACAGATAGTGAGGTTTCCGGCAGGGCCATCAGGGTCCGAACGGCCATCAGAACCAGCAGGGTCAGAATGGTCAACAGCAGTTTCAGCAGGGCCAGCAGGGCCAGTGGAGGAACGATAACGGCCACCAGGGCAGGGGGCAGCAAGGACAGAGAGGGGGGAACTTCCCAGGGAAGTGTTTCGTTTGTGGCAAGACTGGCCATAAACGTCAGGACTGTCCTGATAGGGGCAGGGCCCCGCAGCAGCACCAGGGAACTCGACATGAGCCACAGAGGCAACTTTTTCCACCTGCTCTCCCAGCTCCAGCCCAGGTGCCAGCACTTCCAGCCATTCCAGCAGTTCCTGTGCAGCAGGGGCAGTTACAGTATGGACGTGTCTATAACGTCCACCAGGCAGCAGCTCCGCAGGCACCACCCGTGATTGAGGGTATGTTTCCTATCCATGGTACTATGGGTCTGGTTTTGTTTGATACGGGGGCGACGCACTGTTTTATAGCTACACATTTTGCGAAAGCCTTAGGGTTATTAGCCACAACATAGAGCACAGTGACGTGTGTAGACTCACCATTGGGGAGTGGGTCGCTTATTTTCTTTATATGTCGGGGAGTGGGGGTAGAGATTGGTAGTCTGGTATTACCTGCAGATATGTTGGTATTAGATATGCATGTACACGATGTGATTATCGGTATGGATTGGCTCGCTGATTATAGAGCCATGATTGATTGCTTCGGTGGGAGCATTGTTTTTGCCATTCCGGGGCAAGAGATGTTTGTAGTGGCGATGCCTCGCCCAGAGGGAGGCTCGACCGCTCATTTGTATTACATAGAGGAGGATACCTCTAAGGAGGTTGTGATTCCTTTAGATTCGATCCTAGTCGTCAGGGAGTATTCCGATGTTTTTCAGGAGATACTAGGCCTACCCCCAGTCGAGAGATAGACTTTGTCATAGACTTATTGCTAGATACGAGACCTATAGCACGCGCACCGTACCGTATGGCTCCAGCTGAGATGAGGGAGTTACGGGATCAGATTGAGCAGTTGTTGGGTCAGGGGTTTATTCGGAGGAGTACTTCACCGTGGGGTGCCCCTGTGTTGTTCGTGAAGAAGAGAGATGGTTCACTAAGATTGTGTGTGGACTACCGAGAGTTGAATAAGGTCACGATACGGAATAAGTATCCGTTGCCTCGAATCGATGACCTATCCGACCAGTTGAGAGGAGCTTCTTTCTTTTCGAAGATTGATTTGCGATCGGGATACCATCAGTTGCGTATCAAGGAGGAGGATGTCTCGAAGACTGCGTTCTTATCGAGATATGGTTCTTACGAGTTTCGGGTTATGCCTTTTGGTTTGACCAATGCTCCAGCCGTGTTTATGGACTTGATGAATAGGGTGTTCATGGATTTCCTAGATCAGTTTGTCATTGTCTTCATCGATGATATTCTGGTTTACTCCCAGACAGAGGAGGAGCACGCCGAGCAATTGAGGCAAGTTTTGCAGACACTACGTCAGAACGAGATGTATGCAAAGTATGAGAAATGCGAGTTTTGGCTGAAGGAGGTCCAGTTTTTGGGACATATTATTTCCGACCGGGGGATATCTGTTGATCCGGGAAAGGTATCCGCGGTAAGGGAGTGGGGACAGCCCACGACACCAACGGAGATCCGTAATTTCTTGGGTCTAGCAGGATACTACAGGAGGTTCATTCGGGGATTTTCGAAGATAGCAGGTCCTTTGACACATCTGACTCGTAAAGGTGTTCCGTTCATTTGGAGTGATGCCTATCAGTTGGCATTCGATGAGTTGAAGGATAAGTTGACCTCAACACCTGTGTTAGCATTGCCGAGATCGGGAGTTGAGTATTTCGTTTACACCGATGCGTCCTTGTAAGGACTTGGAGGTGTATTACAGCAGGAGAGTCAGGCCATAGCTTATGCTTCCCGTAAGCTTAAGCCTCATGAGAAGAATTACCCCACTCATAATTTGGAGTTGGCGGCAGTTGTATTTGCCCTTCGGATTTGGAGACATTATCTTTTGGGGGAAAAGTTTCGATTGTTCACGGACCACAAGTCCCTACAGTACCTATTCACGTAAAAGGAGTTGAATATGCGACAGCGAAGGTGGCTTGAATTTGTGAAGGACTATCAGTTTGATATCCAGTATCATCCGGGGAAGGCTAACGTGGTAGCAGACGCGTTAAGCCGTAGGCCAGCAGATGAAGTGGCAGGGGTGTGGAAGGCCAAGTGGAAGGAATTGGGACACCAGGATGCAGTGGCCCGATCGTTCATGTCTGTGATGACCGTTACACCGCAGATTGTCACGAAGGTAGTAAGGGTACAGGCAAATGACTCGTTCTGTCAGGAGCAGATAGTTTGATTATTAGCAGAGGGAGCCGAGTCCTATACCGTTAGCTCAGACGGGGGATTACGCTTCAATGGGAGATTGGTAGTTCCGGAAGGGGAGGAATTACGGCACGAGGTGATGGCAGAGTCGCATGGCTCACGGTTCGCGGTACATCCCGGAGGGGACAAAATGTACCAAGATATGAGATGTCAGTATTGGTGGAGCGGGATGAAGAGAGATATTGCCGTGTTTGTTTCAAAATGCGCCACTTGTCAGCTAGTAAAAGTGGATCATCAGAGACCGGTAGGACTGCTACAGCCATTAGAGATCCCGGTGTGGATGTGGGAGAGCATCTCCATGGACTTTATCACGGGGTTGCCTACGTCACAGAGAGGTCACGACTCCATATGGGTAATTGTGGACAGGTTGACGAAAGTCGCTCATTTTCTACCCGTAAGGACAGACTACACTACGGGACAGTATGCCCAGCTCTTTATTGCAGAGATAGTGAGACTTCATGGTGTGCCCTTAAATATCGTGTCTGACCGGGACAAGATATTTGTTTCACGGTTTTGGGAGAGTGTTCAGGAGGCCATGGGCACGGAATTGCAATTGAGTACGGCGTATCACCCGCAGACCGATGGGCAGACCGAGCGTACAAACCAGATGTTGGAGGACATGCTACGTATGAGTATCATTGATTTTGGGGGTGGATGGGAGCAGTATCTTCCAGTGGTGGAGTTTGCTTACAACAACTCCTACCAGTTCACCATTGGCATGGCTCCATTTGAGGCATTGTACGGTAGACCTTGTCGTTCCCCAGCATGTTGGTTGGAGGTGGGGGACAACAAACTACTTGGGCCGGAGGTGATTCAGGATACTTCGGCAAGGATAGAACTGATACGGAGTCGCATTCAGGTAGCTCAGGACAGGCAGAAGAGCTATGCTGATGCGAAGAGGTTCTTCAGAGAGTTCCAAGTGGGGGGCCAGGTTTTGCTCAGAGTATCTCCTATGAAGGGGATTATGCGTTTTGGGAAGAAAGGGAAGTTGGCACCGAGATATGTGGGCCATTTCCTATTATTGAGCGGATTGGACCGGTTGCGTATAGGCTTGGATTATCGGAGCATTTGCATCGGATTCACGATGTATTTCATATTTCCTCGCTAAGGAAATATCTTAGAGACGATTTGGCTCATTCTCACATTGCTTTGGAGGACATCAATCTCCAACCTGATAGCTCCTACGAGGCGGGGTCGATTGCTATTTTGGACCGAAGTGAGCGGAAACTGCGGTCAAAGATAGTTCCGTTAGTTCGTGTTCAGTGGCGACATCATAATGTCGAGGAGTCCACATGGGAGCACGAGGATGAGATGCGCGAACGTTATCCAGAGTTGTTCTTACTAGGTACTTTCTAGTTCCGAATTTCGGGACGAAATTCAGTTATTAGGGGGGAAGTATGTAATACCCCGTAATTTTGTGATATTTATTTATGGGATTAATTGAATTAAATTCGTATTAATTGGAAATTAATCCGGATTAAAATACTAGCGAGATGCGAGTTGGTATTTGATTGTAATGTGCATATATGATTATATATGAATATTGAATTATGAAATTTGTCGTGAGATTGAAATACGACAATTTGGAAATCTTGTTGAGACGCGTGTGACAGTCGCGTCATGGTATATAATTATGATAATTAAAAAGTGAATTTTATTTCTATTAACCGTATGGTCGTTTTGAGTGCGCCAACGCGTCCGAAAGGGTCAAAATAGTCATAAAACACTAGCCGGGAGTTTAGTTTGGGTCCCGGGGCATTTTTAGGCCATGCCGGCAACGTATAAGGGTAGTTTGGTAATTTTAGAATTTTGGGATTTTTGATTAACGAATTTTAGGAGTTTTAAATGGAAAATTAAAATACCCACTAACCCATTACCAGCCATTATCTGATTAAAGGGCTACGGGGGTTATTAGAATTAGCCACAAAAGTTCCTAAGACAAACCCTAGCCTCCATTGACACCATTAGAGAGAGAAAGCTTGGAGAGAGAGAGAGAGGAGGAATTCTGCAGAAGAGAGAGAGAACCATTCATCAGATTCATCATCAAATCCAGAGTTACCCTTAAGGCAAGTAGTTTAATTTCAATTAATTACAGAGAATGCTTCTTCCATGCGTAGGAATTTATTATAATTGTATTTGTTTGGGAGATGGATGAAAACCCATTAAACTTGGAATTTGAATCTTGCATATTGATGAGGAATTGCATGTAGAATTGTATGTAGGTGATTATTCTTATGATAATAATATCTTGGATGAAACAAAAACGGATTTAATTAGGCCCATTGATGATTTATAAGTTTTAGGGTTCATGTTCATGTGATTTGGGATAAATGTTGGAGATTTGATAATTTGATGTAGTTTAGGGTGATTTGAACCCATATAAATGTTATAATACGGTTGAAACATGTTTAGGAAGTATTAGATACCTTGAAACATTGTTGGTTTGATGTTTAGAAGAGATTAGAGGTGTAGAAAAATGGGAAAAACGAGTTAAGGAATTTCTGGGCTCGAATCTGGCCACTCGTTAGAAGACCTGCCCAGGTCGCTCGAACGAGCTTCTAACGAGTTGACAGTTTGGGTTCTAACGAGAGGGATGTTCATTCTAAGACTTTCGTTCGAACGAGATCTCGTTAGAAGGCCCATTTCGTTCGAACGAACTCTCGTTCGAACAGCCTCGTTCGAACGAGACTTCTAACGAGTTGACAGTTTAGGCTTTTTAGCCTGTTTTGATTTCGCATGTCCCGTAACCTTATTTAATGGTAGAGATAACCTTCCGTTGATGATAAATTGATATAGTAGGGACATTTGAGATATAATGAGGAGCAAAACCTAGAAGTGTAGTTGAACCTAAGGGAAATTATGAAGTAGGACGTGAGTGTCTATTACGATGCGAGAACTATTGACGGCCTAAATTATTATATTAACCGGGAACATATAAATTGTGTAGCTTTATATGTCGGTACGAGAATGAGAAGTGTACCACCAATATATTATAGTGATTACTAAGACGTGTGAATACTTAGTATATGCATTGATTTTATGTGTATGACATACCTACCACACTTGCTATCACGGGAGGTTTACGTTCACTTAGGGCCTTCTAATCCTTGTGTTGCCCGGATTTAGATTGGTTACCTCGATGAACATAGTTCAGAGAAGGACTTATTGGGATGTTAATAAGTCTGCTGATCGTGGGAGCGCAGGTATGTGCGTGACCCATGTGATGTGACTGTGTTCGCCTCCATTATTTGTGATGTTGTTATTTGAGAACGATTCCTGAGAGATTCGGAATACGTGATCCTTATGTACGTGATGTACCGGGATGGATAGCAGAGTATGTGTGCACCGCAGCTTAGTCTCGGGGTGCTTGTATTGTATATTTATGACGTGAATAATATACACTTGATTAATGGGAACTTTCATGTTGGTATTGTGAATATAATTATGGTATTGTTTTGAGAAAACATAACGGGTTAACCGATAGTGAATTGTACTACAAATTGAGAATCTGAGTTTAAGTAAAGCCCTCTATTTAATTGATAACGCTAGAATGTAATATGGGAATCGAGTAGTAAGGGGTAGAACTTCTTACGGTTTGGTTAGATATGTATGGCATTTAGATGGGTACGGTCCGTTAGGAGTGCACATGCAGTCGAAAGGTGAGAATTTCATGTGAGTGCACGTCCTAACATGTATTTTGCATTTAATCTTTTAATGTTATTAAAACACTTGCTGTTTTAAAATGATTTCCACTTTCGGGCTCTGACCCATTTGCTTTCAAACCTATTTTTGTAAAAACCATTTTAGGTGCCCTGCCACAAGGACACCATGCTTAGGATCGTCATTCAGGTGACGAAC
This sequence comes from Sambucus nigra, assembly GCA_949130495.1. Taxonomy (NCBI): domain Eukaryota; kingdom Viridiplantae; phylum Streptophyta; class Magnoliopsida; order Dipsacales; family Adoxaceae; genus Sambucus; species Sambucus nigra. The sequence continues at coordinate 156,632,056 of OX422211.1, read as the reverse complement.
TGTAGTTGTTTGTGGAAGTTACAGGACCTTGCTTGTAGACGCTTCATCTATCTTGCTCCATATTCAGTATTTATCAGTTGTAGGGAATGTCGCCCATTTCTTTTAGAGGCATTTCATTTATTTCAGTTATTCAGATTTCGGGCATGTAATTAATTCAGGATTCAGACTTATGTTATTATTTCATTCATGGGATTGTGGTGAGGAGTTTTCCTCCGGACTTATATTTAATTGTTGGTTATTTCATTACTTCTTTTTGGTGAATGGATTATGTTGTTCTTCCATTATTCTCTTATTGCATGTTAATCAGACTTAAATTAAAATTTGGCAACTTACTTTTTAAATACTAGGTGGTTAGTAACTATAAAACTGTTTTCGACAGTGATGCTATTAACTGAACCAACTTGGCATTTTGTATTGAATTAATAAAGGAGTAGCTACCCGGTATTTAATTAGTCGGGGTGTCACAGATATATCATGTAGAAATAATTATAACTCATTTTGGAGGTTAATATGAAGGTTTGAAAGAGTAAAAATGGTGAAACCCGTAGTTGCAGAAAATGCAGAAAACCAGGCTTGGACCTGAGGGATCGATCGATCGACCCCTGCCTTCGATCGATCGACCTCCCCAGAATATGTAAAGTTACTTCTTTTTAAATGTTGATTCTTCTCCCAAACCTTTTGTGGATCTTTGGTGATTATTATTTGGATATTATGGGACTTAGAAAATATCATTAAACCCTTGATAAGATTGGAATTAATTTGATTTGGATTCAAGTGATTAAAATGAGGAAAATTATATCGAATGGAATTTCGGTTGCTAGATTCATTTGTTAAATTATAAATGGAGATGTATGAGGATTAAAGATAGGACCAGTAGGGGTGATTGTATATAACACCTGGGTATCCTTAAGTTTACAAGAGGGTTTAATCCAAAGTGATAGAAGATGTGTTTATAAGAGATTTAAAACTACCGATTTTAACCTTAATTAAAAGAAGAACTAAACCCGTAGTAATTCGGGAGAAATGATGTTATCGACCAGTAGGACATTAGTGAATTCTTACTGAATATATGTTGAGGAAAAACCTATTTAAATATTGGGTATTGAGTGAGGGTAGCCTTAGGGTTACAATTTGAACATCAAGGACTGAGTTTAAGCTCAATATTGATTTCGCAAGGACGGAGTGTAATACAAGAGCATAGTGGTGTGTCACCTGGATAGTTATGGGAGTTTAGAACACATTTGGTTGAAAGAAGGTATGCGGTTATCCCGATTGCATAGTTGAAGTTTTCGGACCTCCTCGATCAACAAAGTTAAGTAGTAGTGTATTGGAGGGGTTCCTTGTTTGGATTTCGCTTTGCGAGACGCTCCGTGCATGAACCTTAACGACATCGGGAGTGGATAGATGTTATAGGATGCGAGGATAATTAAATTATGAAGTAAAGATATGATATGTTAATACGTGGAATTTAAAAGGGATATAATACTACGTATGGGAAATATCTTAGGGTGGTGATATTACCTTATTAATATTATATTATAGGTATGATAATACCTATTGGGTTGATTGATGATTTATGTGTATGACATACCTAGCTTACTTGCTATCGGTGGGAGGTTTGCGCTTGAGGGCAGTCATATCCTGATGAATCCATGGGATCTTTGATTTGTCACTCGAGAACATAGGTCTATGAAAGACTTATCGGGGAGTTGATAAGTCCACTGACTGTGGGTACGTAGGTATGTGCGTGACCCATGGATACGAGAACTATGTTCGCCTCCAATTTATTTATTATTGTTTGTGGTTCGTGGAATCTTACCGAACCTTTAGTCCCCTATTCGACGATCTGCGATGATGGGACATGATAGCAGAGTAATGCATTGCACCGCAGCTGTGACTCGGGGTGTTGTATTATATATGAATATATATATATAATGGATTAAATGATTGAATAGATATATTGTGGTTAAATCTATCTACGGTGATAATTGTAGATAACGGTGAATTGAGAAAGATAATGGAATTAAGTTAATGAATGTTTATGCTTATAGAATTGAAAATCTTAACTCATGTTAATGAGAAACAATTCATATTAATGAGTAATGACTCATGTTAATGAGAAACGATTCATATTAATGAGTAATGACTCATGTTAATGAGAAACGATTCATATTAATGAGTAATGATTCATGTTAATGAGAAACGATTCATATTAATGAGTAATGATTCATGTTAATGAGAAACTAATCATATAAAGGAGAAATGTAAATGAATAATAATGAGACGTATGGTATGGGACATACGGGGATTATGATATGGGAATGGAATTATAATATGGAGACTAGAAAAGAGGAACCATTAACTAGGAGGTTAATAGGAAACGTTAAGTGTGCACTCTAGTTGAGAGGTGGGAATAACAAGTGAGAGTTGGATCTAACATGTACATAATAAATGCTTTATTGCACTTGTTAAATACTTGTTGTTTTAAAAATCATTTACACATTCGGGCTCTGACCCGTTTCCTTGCATATTTTCTCTTCTATTGTATCTCTATATCAGGTGTCCAGCAACAGGGATGCCAACCTTAGCGGATTATGACAGGCTATGGATTTATGGAGTTTTGCTTAGACGCCTATCTTCATTTGATTCACAGTATTCTTAGTTAGGGCATGTCGCCCAAAGGATTTCAGTTATCTTTTCTATCGAGGTCAAATACTTTTGTATTCGGGTCTTTTTAATACAATTGTTAATTGATGGGATTACTGTAATGGATTAATATTATTTGGGAATGTTTATTCCAATTGCATTTAAATTCTTTTGTGTTATTTATTGGGTTATCAGTGTTGTAGAATAAAATGTGTTGTGTTATTCTTAAACTAAAAATGGTTTTGTTGAAATTTAAATTTGGAAAGTTTTTAACACCAGCTTAATTGGGTATTAGGTGAGTTGTAAATGTTTTCGACAGTGATGCTAAGAATGAGCCAACTGTATATTTTGTTTTAATTTGGTATGGTACTGGCCACCTGGTATTTAATTAGGCGGGGTGTTACAGATGGTATCAGAGCATCAGGTTCTAGTTTCCTTTAGGATCTGTACGGCTTACTGTGTTTTCAGCTTAGCGTTCTTTGATGTAGAGCCCTATGAGTAGGATTATTGCTTTTCTATTTACGCCTACAAAGGTACGATGACTGCGGCCGAAGTTGCTGCAATTATCGCTCAGGCAGTCAATGCAGCTTTAGCTGCTGTTCAGCAGGCTCCAGCACCGGCACCGATTGTTCCACCCGCGCAAAGGCAAGTGTTTCCTACTGCATGGGAATGAGCGAGGGATGCCTTTCAGCACCCACCTGAGTTTCAAGGAAGATCAGATATTGTGACTACTAGCCAATAGAAGAAAGATATCCAACGGCACTTGAGAATGATTGAATGCACTGAGGTTCAATGTCAAATACTAGCCACATTCAAGCTAGTAGGGGCAACTTTACAATCGTGGGAAGCTATGACCACTATGGAGGAGAGGGACATAATGACTATCCAAGACTTTTGGATACGGTTTGATGGGAAGTATTTTCCTTCCGCCATCCAGACAGAGATGAGGCAGAAGCTACTTGATTTAAAACAAGGAGAGAAAACTGTGGCAGAATAGGAGGAAGAGTTTACGAGATTAACTAATTTGGTACCAGCTGAAGTACCTACTGAGGAGAGGAGAGTCCTAATGTTCACTGATGGGTTGAACTATAAAATTCGCCAACATTTATTGGGGAATTTTTCATTACGTACGTATGGCAGATGAGGGCCATTGGACGGATAGCGGAGATCGTACTTAGGAGGTTATGAAGTATGTTCGAGTATGATGACCGTAGTCGAGGTCACCCCTATTATGGAAAAATTGAGGAGAGTCATCGGTAGAAGTTCTTGAAATGCGTGAATTGTGTATGTTCCCTAACGAAGGCAATATATTGAAAGGCTTGGGTATATAGTGGAGTGTGGTTAACTAGAACTGAAAATTTGGTGTAAAATTTTTTCTTGACTCATCGGAGCAAACTTATAATATTGGGATTCAATAACCATCATCCGCAAATGAGGGTATGTTCTCTATCTAAGGAATTATGAAGCGTATATTGATTTTTTTGATTGATATTGTGTGGGCAAAAGGGTTGTTAAACTTAGCCTATGGCATCGTTATTTACGTAGACTCACTGAGGGGTGTGGGACACCTATATATTACTTGTTACCACGTGGGTTTGATTTTTATGGGATTACTTACCTTGGGCATGTCCGAGCGTGATGTGACTATCGGCATGCATTGACTTGTGGTATATGAGAGCATATGTCTGCATCTTGTCTTCTATAAGAGAGTAGATGCGTAGACTCTATTTGAAATCGAAAAAAAAAACAAATTTTTGTTTTAAATCGATAAACCTGATATTTTTTTTTATAAACCAAATTTTTATATTATTGACTAAGGACCTTAGGAGTTTCGATGACCGACTACTTTAGGAAGTAGTGTATCGGGGTGGTTCCTTGTTTGGATTTCGCTTGCGAGACACCCCACGCATGAAACTAATAACCGTTGGGAGTCGAAATAAGTTAGGTCTTTGGGAAACGAGTTTATAACCTTTGCGAAAACTTTTAATATTGAATGCGGTACGAGAGGGTGTATGGACGCCCTGGATGATTGAATTGTAGTATTTTTCATAATTGTGAAAAAGGTAAGTAATTGAGACTTCAGGATTTATTTGTTCACTACGAGAGGATCATTTTTCCCAATGTTTGTCACGAGGATGGTATAGGGAAGATTAGGTAAAGTCTAAATTTGATTCAGTTGAAACTATATGGTGAGGCTTGGCGTATAACATCGATAGGGATTTTGTTAATGTACTGTATGGGCGGTACATCTTGGATTTCTTGCGATGTGAGATTTATACTCGGAGTTGACCTTACCGGTATGACTTATATTCCTGAATTTTGGGACAAAATTCTGTTATAAGGGGGGAAGTATGTAATACCCCGTAATTTTAAATGACTTTTAAAATGGGTTATATTTTAAATTAATGGATTAATTAGATTTTATTATTAATTAATTCATTCGGGTTTTATCCAGACGGTGGATATTAAAATGGATGATTCTGAATATTACTTAAAGATATTTAGGTAATATATGAATGTGATGTCATTGATATGACTGTATGATATAAATTCCGTAATTTATATTTTTAGTCAGACGCGGTATGGGACGTGTCGGGACTAGTTTATTAAATTAAAAAGGAAATTTCTTTTCTATCGACCTTATAGTCATTTCGACTGCGTCATTGCGTCCGGAAGGTTCGAAATAGCCAGAAAAGTCTATTTGGATGTTAATTTTGAGTCTCGGGTCATTTGGAAATGAATAGACAACCCAAAAGGGCATTTTGGTCATTTTTGTAGGGGGGATGAATAGTGATTTCGGATTTTGGCCTATTATAAGTATTGGTAGATTAAGTGTATGTGGGTTATTCATCTCCTCTACACAAAATAGAGAAGTCATCTTCCTAGAGAGAGTGAAAGAGTGCTTGGGAAGGGAAAAGCCTACTTGGGAAGGAGAAGAACAAGAACCAAGGTTCACCACCACCGGAGTTTGACCGGAGAAGGGACAACCAACTGAGATATACTATACCAAAGGATCAGAACTTCAGTAAAGGCAAGTGTTTGATAATTTCAACTTAAGTTCGTATATTGTCCATGTTAGAATAATTATGAAAAGAGATGATTTTCTTGTTTGGAAGACATAATTGAGTTGTTATATGGATTTATAGATCTGAAATAATATAGGAAGTAAACTTATATTGTAGGATGATATTAATCCACGAAATGATCATGAATATGTTGAAGAAAAATCTGAAAAACCATTGAAGTGTTCTTGAAGTTAATATGTTGATGATTTTCTGGAAATAAGGAGAGAAACATGCTTTTAATCCAATCCCTTGATGATTCTAGGATGTTTAGAGTATTGGAAATCGTTCAAATATGTTGATATATCATGTAGAAATAATTATAACGCATTTTGGAGGTTAATATGAAGGTTTGAAAGAGTAAAAATGGTGAAACCCGTAGTTGCAGAAAATGCGGAAAACCAGGCTTTGACCTGAGGGATCGATCGATCGACCCCTGCCTTCGATCGATCAACCTCCCCAGAATATGTAAAGTTACTTCTTTTTAAATGTTGATTCTTATCCCAAACCTTTTGTGGATCTTTGGTGATTATTATTTAGATATTATGGGACTTAGAAAATATCAGTAAACCCTTGATAAGATTGGAATTAATTTGATTTGGATTCAAGTGATTAAAATGAGGAAAATTATATCGAATGGAATTTCGGTTGCTAGATTCATTTGTTAAATTCTAAATGGAGATGTATGAGGATTAAAGATAGGACCAGTAGGGGTGATTGTATATAACACCTGGGTATCCTTAAGTTTACAAGAGGGTTTAATCCAAAGTGAAAGAAGATGTGTTTATAAGAGATTTGAAACTATCGATTTTAACCTTAATTAAAAGAAGAACTAAACCCGTAGTAATTCGGGAGAAATGATATTATCGACCAGTAGGACATTAGTGAATTCTTACTAAATATATGTTGATGGAAAACCTATTTAAATATTGTGTATTGAGTGAGGGTAGCCTTAGGGTTACAATTTGAACATCAAGGACTGAGTTTAAGCTCAATATTGATTTCGCAATGACGGAGTGTAATACAAGAGCGTAGTGGTGTGTCTCCTGGATAGAGATGGGAGTTTAGAACACATTTGGTTGAAAGAAGGTATGAGGTTATCCCGATCGCATAGTTGAAGTTGTCGGACCTCCTCGATCGACAAAGTTAAGTAGTAGTGTATTGGAGGGGTTCCTTGTTTGGATTTCGCTTTGCGAGACGCTCCGCGCATGAACCTTAACGACGTCGGGAGTGGAGAGATGTTATAGGATGCGAGGATAATTAAATTATGAAGTAAATATATGATATGTTAATACGTGGGATTTAAAAGGGATATAATACTACGTATGGGAAATATCTTAGGGTGGTGATATTACCTTATTGATATTATATTATAGGTATGATAATACCTATTGGATTGATTGATGATTTATGTGTATGACATACCTAGCTTACTTGCTATCGGTGGGAGGTTTGCGCGTAAGGGAAGTCATATCCTGATGAATCCATGGGATCTTTGATTTGTCGCTCGAGAACATAGGTCTATGAAAGACTTATCGGGGAGTTGATAAGTCCGCTGACTGTGGGTACGTAGGTATGTGCGTGACCCATGGATACGAGAACTATGTTCGCCTCCAATTTTTTTGTTGTTGTTTGTGGTTCGTGGAATCTTACTGAACCTTTAGTCCCCTATTCGGCGACCTGCGATGATGGGACATGATAGCAGAGTAATGCATTGCACCGCAGCTGTGACTCGGGGTGCTGTATTATATATGAATATATATATATAATGGATTAAATGATTGAATAGATATATTGTGGTTAAATCTATCTACGGTGATAATTGTAGATAACGATGAATAGAGAAAGATAATGGAATTAAGTTAATGAATGTTTATGCTTATAGAATTGAAAAGCTTAACTCATGTTAATGAGAAACGATTCATATTAATGAGTAATGACTCATGTTAATGAGAAACGATTCATATTAATGAGTAATGACTCATGTTAATGAGAAACGATTCATATTAATGAGTAATGACTCATGTTAATGAGATACGATTCATATTAATGAGTAATGATTCATGTTAATGAGAAACTAATCATATAAAGGAGAAATGTAAATGAATAATAATGAGACGTATGGTATGGGACATACGGGGATTATGATATGGGAATGGAATTATAATATGGAGACTAGAAAAGAGGAACCATTAACTAGGAGGTTAATAGGAAACGTTAAGTGTGCACTCTAGTTGAGAGGTGAGAATAGCAAGTGAGAGTTGGATCTAACATGTACATAATAAATGCTTTATTGCACTTGTTAAATACTTGTTGTTTTAAAAATCATCTACACATTCGGGCTCTGACCCGTTCCTTGCATATTTTCTCTTCTATTGTATCTCTATATCGGGTGTCCAGCAACAAGGACGCCAACCTTAGCGGATTATGACAGGCTATGGATTTATGGAGTTTTTCTTAGACGCCTATCTTCATTTGATTCACAGTATTCTTAGTTTGGGCATGTCGCCCAAAGGATTTCAGTTATCTTTTCTATCGAGGTCAAATACTATTGTATTCGGGTCTTTTTAATACAGTTGTTAATTGATGGGATTACTGTAATGGATTAATATTATTTGGGAATGTTTATTCCAATTGCATTTAAATTCTTTTGTGTTATTTATTAGGTTATCAGTGTTGTAGAATAAAATGTGTTGTGTTATTCTTAAACTAAAAATGGTTTTGTTGAAATTTAAATTTGGAAAGTTTTTAACACCAGCTTAATTGGGTATTGGGTGAGTTGTAAATGTTTTCGACAGTGATGCTAAGAATGAGCCAACTGTATATTTTGTTTTAATTTGGTATGGGACTAGCCACCCGGTATTTAATTAGGCGGGGTGTTACATGGTCACGATGAGGAACTGCAACCCTCTATAACAATTACCACTGAACGTTGGTCACGGTCTAGAATTATGACCCCTAGTACTATTTTAAAATGGTCACTTTATGATGATCACAGTTAATAATCGTAACCAGTTCTAACTCATTAAGGGTTCTCAAAAAGGGTCATGGGTTTTGATCGTGACCCCATTTAAGGTATAAATCAAAATGAGAACCCTACATTTTATTTCACTCTTGGTAAAAAAAAACTCTCTTTGTCTCTCTCTCTCTCTCGATGACTTCATTTTTCGAAGGCCCCTCTCTCTCCTTTCATTTTTCAGCAGCCCCTATTTATCTCCACAAGTTTATCCTTTCATATTCCCGAAAAATTAAAATTACAGTGTGTGTGTTCTCTGTATCTGTGTGTGTGAGCGTGTGCGCTCAGCGTGTGTGTGTGTGTTCAGTGTGTGGTTGTTGAATTAAAATTCAAAAAATGATATTGGTTGTTGAATTTACATGAATTCACATTATTTTGAACTCGACATATATTGGTTGTTGTATTGATATAAAAAAATGAAATTATATTAAATTATATGAAACCCTTAGTGCGGAATTGTTGAAAACTCATCTTCTATAATTATGTTCTTAAATATCAATCAAATAGACGATTTACAAGAAGTACAGGATAATCTTGTATTGGATTGTTAGGTTGATGGTTTGATATAGACGATGGATACTTAGAATGATCATTATATTAATTATTTATAATACACCTTTAAGTAATTATTTGTCTTAGCGAAGACCCTATTATGACAACTAAAAGTTTGGAATAGAGTCATTTGGTTAACTTGTTGTGGCTCTGTTCACCCCTTCCTTAGGATTTAAATAAAATGAACTTAAATTGGACTTGTTGTGTCTTATTAATCGAAGGGAAAACCATAATTTAATTAGGATTAATTGGAGACATAATTTATTGTGTCTTCACCCTTAAGACTCATATTTATCCCCTTATATATATATTTCTCAGGATTTTCCTAGTTTTCTGCACCAGCCTGGGTATAATTGTATTTTTGGAGTTGAAAATGAAGTTAAGAGAATTTACAGAGTTGGTATACCCTATATTTCTCTCCTTATCCCCTAAAACTCTCTCTCTCTCTATCTAAGATCCTCATAATGGATTACATCAAACATAACCTTGTCAAACTAGAAACCTTTGATGAGTTTGAATTGAAATAACTATTTCAAGTGTAATTTCCATCGGCCTAGTTGTAGTTTTATGTATGAGTAGTACTAAAAATACACACTCTTAGAATAAACTACTTAACATGTTTGAATATATTTCACTAATGTGTTTATAGATCCATACACAACACTGACCAGTAACTTCAATTATTGCCTACCCATTAATGTCCTTAAGTTTGATCAATTTTAATTTTTAGAACATAACAAACTCATCACCAACTTAAAGGACATCAATATTCTCAAAATGGAAGGATGTCACATTTTTAGCAAAAGAGAAGATTTCCATATTAGCTAACCTTTTCTGGCCACAAATGTATATATATGACACTATAATCCCCATCGAACACTTTCTCAGTAGTAAAACATAACATCTTTTACACAACTTTTTATCTCAGGGAGCGGCTCATAAGAGAGAATAATGTTGATGTTCGTACCTCAAGGAGGAATTTTCACAATATACACACATATTATTGATTAATATATGTGTATATTGTGCTCATTCCTTCTTGAGGGCTGAACATCGGCATTTTTCTCTCTTGTGTGCCGCTCCCTGAGATCAAAAGTTGCGTAAAAGATGTTATGTTTTACTACTAAAAAAGTGTTGGGCATGGATTTTGGTGGCATATATATACATTTATGGCATGAGAAGGTTTGCTAATATTGAACTCTTCTCTTTTGCTAAAAATGTTCAATTTTTCTATTTTGACATTACTGATATCCTTTAAGGTGCTGATGGGGTTGTTCTATTCTTAAAATTGAAATTGATCAAATTCAAGAAAATCAGTTGGCAAGCAATACTTGATGTGATTGGTCAATTTATATATGAATCTAATTTTCTATAATAAATAAGAATAGAAAAGATAAGTAAATATATAAAGAATATATACATTAAGATTATATATACAAATAACTACTCTTAATACCTATCTAATACCAAATATTTTTCAATTGAATTGTATATTAAGTGACTAATACAAAAATGAAATATATAAAAACAAATTCATTAGTTAATGCTAAGAGTGGAACATAAATTACAACTAGGTCAATGTGAATTACACTTGAAATTGTTATTTCAAATCAAACTCATCAATTGTTTCTAGTTTGACAAGGTTATGCTATCTGTAATCCATTTTGAGGATATTTGTGAGAGAAGGAGAGAGAGAGAGAGAGAGAGAGAGAGAGAGAGAGAGAGAGAGAGAGAGAGAGAGAGAGAGAGAGAGAATTTTAAGGTATAGGAGGGAAATATAGGGTATATAAATTGATGTCCTTTGAATCATTTTTCATCATGTTCCATAGTTTATCTTCATCCACTAGAAGTATGTGTTGATTTTTGTTTCATTTGTTTTGTTGGATGGTGTCAAATGTCAAAATGTGATTGATGTAACATGTGGCAACTAACAACGTAGTCACGGGACTCCTAGTTTCAAAACTTGACTAAAACTTCCAAGTAGGTAGACTTGAACTTGAAAACATGTTGTTGAAGGGTAGAATATAAAACAACCTCCAAATATCCTTACAAGACTCATGAACACCTCGCATGTGACCAAAGTAACACATAGAAACTAACTCGTAGCCCCGGGACTCCCGGTTCGAGAACATGATCAAAACTTGTAAATAGGTAGACTTAGGCTTGAAAACATGCTGTTGAAGGGTGAAAATACAAAACAATCCCCAAATGGCCCCACGAGAGGCATAGACACCTTGTACGTGACTAGTGTAACGCGTAGCAAATGATCATGTAGTTATGAACTATCGGTTCAAGAACATGACCAAAACATGCAAGTAGATATACTTACACCTAAAAACATGTCGTTGAAGGGAGAAAATACAAAATAGCCCCCAAACGGTCCCTCAAGAGGCACAGACACCTCACATGGGACTAACGTAATACAGAGCGGCTAATCGCGTAGTCATGAGACTCTAAGTTCAAAAATATAACCAATACTTACACGTAGGTAGACTTAGACTTGAAAACATGCAATCAAAGGGTGAGAATGCAAAACATCCCCCTAAATGACCACACGAGAGGCACAAACATCTCGCATGGGACCAACGTAATACGTAGTAATTGACCATATAGTCACAAGTCTCACGGTTTGATAACAACAACAAAACTTACAAGTAGGTAGACTTAGGCTTGAAAACATGTCGTTGAAGGGAGGAAATGCAAAATAATCCCCAAACATCCCACAAGAGGGACGAACACCTCGCACAGGACCAACATAACACATATCAATGGACCTCTAAGTCACAGGACTCCAGATTTAAGAACATGATCAAAACTTCCAAGTAAGTAGACTTAGGATTGAAAATATGCCATTAAAGGGAAAAAATGAAAAACAACTAAATTTAGAGTGTTCTCACAATTCTTCATTCACAAATATTTTTGTAAATAAAAAACCAAGAAACGGGAGCCTATACCACAATTTCAATTTTACACTGTTCTCACAATTTCTACACTTTCAACACACTTGACATAAATTTCCATAAACCAAAAGAGACACCCTAGATTCAAATTATGGGTTAGTTCCTAACCTTGCTAATCTTACGAACTACGTGGACTGTGATGCCATTTTTGACTATGTAGGCATTCCAAAGATTTTTTTCGAATTCAAGTCCATTGTTACTTACCACTTGGTACATTTTTGAAGCTTTGTTTGCAGACCTCAATGGATAAGGGACATTTGGAACATATTCATGCAAGCATTCATTGTGATTTTGTTTCTTTTGTACATATTTATGAAAACATCCGTTGTATTTTATTTTGTGTTCTACATTTTCACACAACACATGAGTTGTATTTTATTACATATTCACGCAAAAATCTGTTAGTTAACTTATGTTGTATTATTACATCTTCACGCAAGCATGCATTTGTTAAATTTTACTACATATTGGTGAAATATCAAAATTTTGAAAATGTAAGTAGGTCTAAAAAATATACTGGTTTGTTGGGGATGAAAAACAATAAAAAAAAAATTACTGGGTCATGAACCATAAATATTTTTTTAATTAAAATAAAACTAGGGTCACGGTCGAGGACCATGACCAACTGTGACCCACCGTGGTGTAGTGGTCACGGCTTATAATTGTAACCCATATTGTCGTCACTTGGGTCATGGCCTTGGACTATGACCACCCATGGTAAGGTGGTCATGGGGTTGGACCAATACCGAGGTTCTGCCCTATAGATCATGGGTACCGATCGTGACCCATAACTGTGTCACTCTTAATATTGTCACGGGTAGTGATCGTGACCCATACTGGTGGTCATGGGTTACAACCATGACGATTGGCATCATATGGTATATTGGTAACACATTTCTCTTAAGGAACTTTCAAAATGGCGATCCTCTTAGAGGCCCTGCTGACCTTACTTTTTCTCCATTTGTGCTAAAATATGCATTGTTTTACATGCTCACATAAGTCATGGATCCAATAGCAATAATTCTCCTGGTCCTACTAGCTAAAACAGATCACATCGTTTACTTTTTGAAACCTCTTGTAGCCAGCTTCCCCTATTTAGTTATTTCTACTGGTGAGGCCCCTCTACTCGGGTACATGCTCCACCATCTCTATTCATTGGGCCTACTTAGGCCTCGATATTCCCAATATTAGGGATTCTATCACTATAATAGTTATAATTCTCATACTTATGTAGGAGGGAAACTTCAATCACTTGAGCACAAGTGGTGAAGAGTGGGGTACTCAATACTACCTGCCAAACCTTTCGTAAAAGGTTTCTAATAATGTCAAAAAGTCTTTCTCACACTGTAACTGATAACGCGAACATCCTCCCTCATTTTTGTATCAATATCTCCCGTGTAGAGAGAGAAAGAAAGTTAAACTCCTCCCCATACTATCTACCACACGGTTGCATAGACGAGGTCTTCAAAAACTTACTTTAATGTCGTTACAAATGGTGAATTAAAACATTTCACCTAGAACCATACGTTAAGAACCTACTAAAGGTCTCATGCTGAAAAGGTCCTAACTCTCAACTCACGTCGAGCTCCTGCATGGGACGTCTCGTAAGTGAAATCCAAACGAGGAACCCTCTCGATAAACTTGATCTATCCGAGTCGTTTATCGAGAAACAATCGTGTGAAACCTCCTAAACGATCGTTGTCATAGAGAATAAAAATTTGAAATGGCAAAGCTCTAAAGTAATCAAAGAAAAAATGCGAAAAAGTGACAAATGCAGTCAAGATCTTTATGACACTAGATCATGGAATGCTCTATTACCAACTATGATATCCCGCAAAATCCATAAATAAATTGATCAGGCCTAATATGAAAATCACAGGAATTAAAAACATCTGTTAACATTCCCAGCATACAAAATAACCAAAATTGAATGAGCAATAACAAGATAATGAAATAATGAATAACACAATTGAACTCTGATATCAATCATTTTTAATACAAGTAAAACAATCGTGGAGTATAAAATGTATCACATATAATATCTTAATATAAGAACCATATATTCAAACCTAATTAAGCTAAAAAGTAAAAGAATATAATGACCTAAACTAGGAGTAATGAATGGAATGTAACTTGAGATTCTCCTCTAATGAACTCAGACTATAGGAACCACCATAACCGAAGACTTGTAAAAATAGTTATAATAATAATGTAAACAATAAACCTATGTAGAATATGTTTATAACTTAGTTGGGCCACAACATAGCTACACATATTCCTCTCGTCTTTTAGCGGATTTTACGTTATTGGTTACCCAACCCAATAACCTAAAATAACACGCGATTCTAAATCCTAAACCCATATGCAGGCCATGTGATTAAGGTCTTACCTCATCATTGTTTAATATTCACCATTTCAACATTAGGTTAGTCTCTTTCATTATAAATCACATAATATACTAAGAGCTCAAACCTAAGGTGCGTCTCAGTAAAATAATAGGGTTATACATTAAGTATATCCATACTAGGATATCTCACACCAATAATGCAGTATACACGCCTCTAGTATAAGTAATACATAAATCTGAGTCATAAGTAGCTAGGTAGGCATCTCTAAAATAAGTCATATACATCTCTAGTATAGTACATAAACTGGTACAACTATTTATAGTACCACAACACATAATTACATAAGGTAGGATAAAGAAAATATCAACGTCCAACATCTATACATGGATACAATCCCCGATAATTATAAATGAATGGTTTTCGCATGCCCGCAATGAAGGCCTATCCCTATCACCTTTGGGGATCACTCGTGCATACTAGGTATAATCTTAGGCCGCCCTATAGATAAGACCTCATTACGATCAAGGGATAAATCACTATGCCTACACATTATACATATAGCATACCATACCTAAGACTATACGATTAACTCTCTGTGTGAAACCATCTCAATACACAAATACTTACACATAGGACCCAAGGGTAAAATGAACATGGATTTTGTCTACTCATCGAGGCATCGTCGTGATCGACATTGGATGCGCCCCTTAGTGGAATCCCTCCTAGTACTATTATCACGAGTACTCATGCACGATATGCATTGCACATAAAGTATCCAATCAAATATAACCCTTGCTAATGGGTTGAATCAAATAAACATATATACATACCTACCTAATGCCCATTTAAAACCCTTATTAACGGGTATTATCAAAATAAACATAGATATAAACCATCACTACCTGATCATCCATAGTAATCAAAACTAATAAAAGTTAATAAACCCGTTACCCCTATCTGAATTTATATGTTACTAGCCCAACTTCCCAAGGCCTTACAAATATTAGCTATAGTTCCACACCAACTTATACAAACGCACAATAACTATATTCAATCTTATATAATTCTAGTCCAAATCTCAAGAGGCTACACATCTAGTGACTAATCCACACCTAATTTATATAAAACCATCAATATGATAACTACCCTTCTTTAGGATTTCTTAACTTATTCTTAATCTTACCTATCGGATAAATGCCCCACTTGTTTACACAACGACTCTAATACTCCCAACAGTAAGCCCCAATCCCTTAAACTTCAAAATTCTCAAATAACAACCCCTTCTACTCCGGGGTTTGCAAATAAATACCCTATACTCAATTTTAACCCTTCTAATCTAATCAATTTCACAAATATCCAAATAATTCCAATACCATTTTTCAAACTTCAAAATATCAAAATCCAACTCTATTCTAAAAGTATAACAAACCTAAAGGCTAATCTATCATAGACTTAATTCCCAAAACCCAACCATTTAACCATATAAAAAAACACCCACTTGGCCAAACCTGGGACTATCGATCGATCGACGACATGGGGTCAATCAATCAATCATCCCAGAAAGTGGGAAATCCCCTCTGTTATGGGAATCATCATCTTCAAAACCAAATTTCTCCTTATCAAACTCCATTGATGAACTAAAAAGCTTCATCTAAGCCCCAAATCATCATCCTAATAATAATAAAAAAAAACTAATATAGATAATTGGAACCTATTTTTAATGTCAAATCCCCAAGTTTAAATCAAGATGTAAAGGAAAACCCAATATCTTGTTCAAGAACCTTACATTTATCCATTTCTTTAATTAGTTTTTGATTTCAAATGATTAATACACATAATCAGAGGGATTTTATTTCGTTTATAGTTCAAAATATATTCTAATCATTATCTAATAATTTTAATCCATGTTCATGGAGAAAGATTAATTACAAAAATTAACTATTTAAACATACAAAATCAGATTTACAACATAATCAATTTTATATTTCGATGAATAGATATAATCTTAACACACATGCAATCATAATTAAATTCTATATAAACTAACATCAATTGATTTGGTGAAGCGACCCATGACAGAATTCCTAAATCCCATCCATTCAAGTTCCTTCTCTCTCTCTCTCTCTCTCTCAATGATCTTACCTAATTATGTTATGTCCCTTATGACCTCGCTAAATAAATCATTAAAACCCTTAATTTACGAAATTAGTTATGGGCCCTAAATGGGCCTCCTTTAAAAGAGCTCCAAATCACCTCCAAATGACATAAAACCTAGTCTAAACTTTATACTAACCCAATAGGCCTATAATCCACCATGTTAGACTGAAAACGAACCTTCTACACATCCCAAAAGTTGAATACTCAATATACCAAAAATAAATAACAAACAACTCAGTTATTTAGTAATTAACTAATATGATTCCAAATATCAAATTATTTTATTTATTAATTACCATATACTAAATCCGATTTCAAATATGAATTAAATAACACATAAAAATGTAAATAGTGACACCTGATGTGACAATCAAGCACACATAATTAATTTTCTTCAATTTAATAATTCACAAAACACACAGTGTATTATAGGTTGTCCTTTACAAACTCTAGCCATTTTCTCTGCCTCTTGTTTAGATCCGTATAAATGAATAAGTGTTGGAGACTCTTGTGATCGAAAAATAGGATGAACTTCTCAACCAATAGATAATGAATCCAGATACGAAGGGCAAAAATTTCAACTGCCAACTCCAAATCATGAGTGGGCTAGTCACCCTCATGAGGCTTAAGCTTACGTGAAGCATAAGATATGGGCCTCTCCTCCTACATCAATATATTTCCTATCCCATGGTGTGATGCGTACGTGTATGACATATACTCAAAGTCTTCTTATGGTAGAGCAAGGACATGAGAGAACATAATTCTATCCTTGAGCTCCTCAAATGCCATCTAGTAGTTGACACTCTATTCAAATGGTACCCCCTTTCGGGGTGAGGTGAGTTAGGTTCCTAACTATCTTCAAAAAACCCAAAATGAACCTCTTGCAGTACCATGACAAACAACTCCTAACCTCCAATCCATAATTATGAATAACTTGATAGGATCCACCGAATGCCTAGCCTTTGATATGATGTTTCCCAAAAACTGTACCTCCCGGAGCCAAAATTCACAGTTAAAGAACTTAGCGTATAACTTGTGTTCTTGTAGTGTCTACAAGCGTGTCCTCAGATGCCACTTGCACTCCTCTTCCGATAGATAGTACACCAAGATGTCATCAATTAACATTACGATGAACTAGTCAAAGAATGGGAGAAATAACTAAATTATAAAATCCATGAACACCGTTGGCGTGTTAGTTCACCCAAATGGAATGACCCAGAATTCATATGATCCGTAGCTCATAAATAAGTCGGTGTTTGGAATTTTCTCCTCCCGAATACTCAACCGGTGAAATCTTGAGTGCAAATCAATCTTGAAAAATAATGATGCACCTCTCAACTCATTAAACATGTCATCAATATAAGACATTGGATACTTGTTTGATATTGTAACCTTTTTCATCTCCTGGTAATTCGTACACAATTAGAGCTAACTCTCCTTCTTAATCACAAAACAAACTGGAGCTCTTGAAAGATATTTTCTCCTCCATATGAACCATGGCTCAACAACTATTGAATATCCTCATTAAGATCTCATATCTATAGTGAAGTCATCCGATACGGATGCTTGGAAATGGGCATGGTGCTCGGTGCCAACTCAATACAAAAGTCTATCTCCGTCGTGGAAGGTAACCCTAATAACTCCTCAAACACATCTTAAAACTCCTAGACAATCTAAATCGAGTGTAAAGACATGGTGGTATAACTTACATGCGTTCTAGAATCCCCCTCGACCCTAGGCATAACAATAATGAACATCTCCTACCCGGGAATGGAAAATAAGATCGCATGCCCGCTGCTATCGATATGTTCATGATAAATCAATAACCAGTCCATATCCAATAATACGCCGTACGTTGACATATCCAATAGTAATAAATCAATTAAAAACACAATAGGCTAATCTTAATTGCCACATCTCTACAAACCTGATGTAAAGTAGCACCCCTACCCATTGAGGTATCCATGTGCATAAACACATTAGTAGCAATATCTTACATACCAGATGTTGAAAAAAAAGTACAAATCGAAAAATAATGTGAAGATGAACATTAAAAACTACTCGGGCATAAATGTCATAAATATAAAGTATATCATCGATAGCATGAGCCTCTACTGGTTGGTCCACCCGAGGGACATTAAACACACATCCATAATTCAGTTATGGGGGTCCCTATACCTCATCTCTAGGCAAAATAAATGTCGATTATTGTGGTGATGGCGGAAATGAATGGTACTACTACAAAGCTAGAAGAGCCTATCAGTGTCCCTGCTAACGATGACCCTGACCGACTTGGTTCCTTTTAGCTATCTCCAAAATGAGTGGCCTAACTCACCACGAGTATAACATAGTCCCTTGATGGGATAGTCCTATCGACGGACTTGTTGTCCCTGCCCTTGGCCCCTATACTTCTACTTCTGATCCTATCCCTGCTAGCCCTAATGAAGTTACTATTGTTGTTCGTACTGTCCCTGGCTCGAGTGGCGTTATCCCCGGTCTACTTGTCGGCATTCCTTATCACTTCCTTGAAACCTTTTAGGGGGTGCTACTCATGTATCAAACCTCTTAAATTCTCCTGTGAGCCTCCCTGACCTCGAGATGACTCACCAATTTTAATGATCTTCTTCCCTTAGTCGACTTCCATCTTCTACTTTTTGGCTCTTTTTCTCTCCATAAATCCCTATGATTCTGACAATGTATGAGTGTGGACTCCCCTACTTGTGTATATTTATTTAAGGTTGAGTTGGTCATTAACACATGTATGATCCTCCACGTCAGGTCTGTAATGAACCTATCCATTTTCCTCACCTCCGAACCCATCACATTTGGGGTAAAGTGCCCAAGGAGAATAAACTCCCGATCATACTCAACAATGTTACGGTTCTTCTTATTGATGCTATCAAACTTGGATATTAATTATATCATTTATGAGGGAGGTGATACGATTCAAATATTGCTTGTTTCACATGTTAACCTACGCGTCATTACCCCCCTCAGGTATCTTAATCCCTATACTTATGCTCGTTAAAAAAAAAACCTCGGATTTATATATATATACACTTTGTAGGGGTTAATTAAGCTTTTCTAGGTATTTGGATGCTTACTATGAAGTTCGAACGCTTTTCGAAAAAATTTCGTTAAAGATTGCAGCTTCGGGGGAATTTTAGTAATTTTAGAATTTGAATTTTAATCCCGAACTCTCCACAGAAGTTTAATCCCTTTGATTTCTCTTCGCATGGCTGCCGACGGTGCATGATTTCGATGTATAATAAGGGAGTTATGGCATTTTATAAATGGTTTTTACTTCAAACTCACACTCAAGGACACATTCAAGTGAATTTTAGTCATTTCATATTTTAGTTTTTTGGCCTAATGTCTTCTTAAATGTTGTAGCCCTTTGAGTATCTTCGCGTAGCCTCCGACCATGCCTAATTTCGAGTTATAACGAAGAAGTTACGGCATTTTTCGTAAAGTTGGGCAAAACTGCAGCAACCAGACTTGTAGGTGCGAATCGATTGGGTTGATGTGCGAATTAATTCGGCTGAAAGCCCACAAATTTCATTTTTTAAGTTGGTTTTTGATTGGGTATATATATGGAAACATTCTATCAACTTGGGACTTCATTTTTTTACACTTCTAGGGTTGGAAATCAGATTTTTTGGGAATTTTTGTTGGAGCTTCCCTCTCCTCTTTTCTCTTTGGTGTTTTGCCCATTAATGTAAGTTGTTTACTATTCATTATCTTATCTACTTGTTTAGCTTAATTTCCTTTATGTTCTTCCATCTCCATTCCTAGTTAACTAGTTTTAGTTTTTTGTTTATTGTTTTAATTAGTTAATTATTGTTTAAAGTAGTTTTAATCCATATGTAGTCCGTAGATAATGGGTTGAGATTGCGTTTCCACCATTAATGAGCGTCGAGCTCCGAAAGTTAGTTTTTGGGAAAAATTGCATTTAATTGAAACCTCGTGAATTAAAGTCTTATTACTATGCGCTTAACTTTCTTTGTCACGCAACGTTAGTGTTTATAGCGATAATCCAAATTTAAGACATGTGTGACCATTTTTGATTAAATGTTATATCTCGCATTTTTGGATTAAATTCCTTCACGTGTGACGTTTATAATTAATTAAAAATGCTCGGTTAAATATTTTCAAATTGAAATTCTAATTATGCATTGTTTAGCCCATGGCGGGGATGTGATTCCAACTCTCATTTTAATTACTTCTTATTTAGTGTTAATTTTTTATTTTTTATTTTCACCATTTTCACCCTATCACCTTTTACATTTTTATTCTTGAAACAATAAATCGATTAAAGTCTATCCAACGCTCCCTGTGGATTCGATCCCTACTTGTTGCTACACTTCCATTAGTGTGCCAAGTTGTAGTATTTGTTTTGTATAGGGCGTAAACACCCAATGACGTGTTTTAAATTCAAAGTTTACGCCTCATCAAAAATGGCGCCGTTACCGGGGAGTGTGTTTTAGATTGTAGTTGCTTTACTGTATCGTAATATTTCTTTTATTCATATTTGTATTCTTTATTTAATCCTTTCTTTTTTACTTGTGCTAGAATATTTTGGGAAATTAAACTTTTGGTGCTTGTTTCTTTTGTTGAATTAGCTTATTTTGAAATGTTTTGCTATAACTCTTTACATAAATTTAATTTTTCTCATAATAGTTTTCCAAGTTATACTCCCAAAATAATGAGAGAATGCCTTAAATTCTTGAAAATGAATGCCTTGGGCGTGAAGTTCAAGAAGTTGTAAATAGTCCCTCATCGCCTTGGAAATGTAATTTGGAAAGCGGGGATCCCGTTAGCTATGAGCAAACCTCACAAGAAGATGTTATGTCTTCTTGTTCGTTTGATTATGAGTTAATGATATAGGAAATAAATGACCGTTCCGAAAGTTCTCAATTTTGGTTTTTGGAGACTAATGCCATGCTCGATGAGATTATTTCTTTACAAAATCGGGTCGAGGTTGAAACTTGCGTTTCACCTCCACCCCTTTTCGTTGAAGAAATAATTGAGAGTGATCCAATCTTTAGCACTTTTGAATTTCAACCTCTTATTAATTCTTCCGATTGTATTGAGGTTGATGGTCCTTCTTTTCCTTTATTCCCTACTATTCTCGAATCGTTAAATTTATCACATAAATCGATTGAAAGTCTTGAGGACTTTGACCTAATTCTTGAACGGAAATGTTATTTTGAGATGCTTCATCTCATGGGTTATTCACTTGCACTAGCCCCACCTCCCCTTCCAATTGAAAAATCTTGGGGATGTGATTTTCATTTTTCCGAGATTAATGTAGTCTTGTCTTCCATAAAACCCAAACCCCCCATCACCCCACTAAAAAATTTAATTGGTGATGGTTCATTTCTTACGCCTTACACATTCCTTTCGTTGTTCAAATGGAATTCCTATTTTTTTGGAGGCACGCACGCTATGGAGGGTCCACCATTGATCTTCCAAAGTAAAATATTTTTTGGGTGGATCCTCAATTATTTACACTTCTAGTGTATAGTTAGTTAGAAATCCAAATAGTAGGATGTAAATAGTTAATTTTTATTTTTTCTATTTTTTCTTTCTTTCTTTCTTTCTTTCTTTCTTTCTTTCTTTCTTTCTTTTTATATTTAGTCTAGTGTAATTCGTTAACTTTTTGTTATTTGGTTTTTCTATGCTTGGTACTAACTTGTTTTGTAGATTCGTTTGGACTTGCGCTTATTAGAGATCGCTCAATTTTTGGTAATATCACTATTTTCCTCTCTTTGTGTTGTGTTCTTAATGTGCATTGAGGACAATGCAACATTTAAGTTAGGGTGTGGGATATTTTATCCATTTCATTGTTTAGTCCATGGATTTTATTACATGATAGTTACTAAGTATACCTTTTCGTCAAAAATTGAAAATTTTCAAAAAAAATATTTTCATTCTTTTTTTCTCCTTTGTTGGGCATTTTTCCTTGTTTTCGATGATAAATTTCAATAATTTTCCAATCCAATAGACAACCTAATGATGTATGTTCTCGACTTTAGAAGTTATTAGCCTTTAGTCCTCAAATCATTGATATTATGAATAACTTCATGAATTAAACTTTATCCCTTGATCACATGCGCTTTTCTTGTTATATTGATTTGGTTTAAGATTTTTATAACTTGATAATCTTCTGTTGCATTGTATATACTTACACCTAGTAAGCTTAATACCTTTCATCATTTGTGAGCATATACACTATTATTTTCTCTTTGAAAATGTTGAATTCATCAATAATCTCTCTATTCTTTCATTTGATCGTTCATTAATTGAGTTCATTCTTGAAATGTATTACTTGAGCATGATTTTCATAAAAAAAATTTACTCGAGAATTGCGTAAACTTTAGGAAATGATCATAGGCAATCTTTATTATATCACCCATATTAGCCTTAACCTCACCTTATTTTTCCCTAGTCAACCCCTTTGAGCCTAAATATAGCCTTTCATTTCAGTACCCAAAATCCCATAACCAACTCCTCATTGGAGTATAAACCATATATATTACTTCCTATACCTTTATTTGTAATGTTACTTGGGATTGAATGATGTTCATGTTTTGTGGTTGCAATTTAAGTATATGAGAGTGAGAAAAGTAAAGAAAAGAAAGAAGTGAAGAAGAGAAAAATAAAAAACAAAAATAAATGAAAACAAAAGAAAGTGAGAAAAGGAAGAAAAGAAAAGAAAGAGAAATGTTGTATATGTTGTATTTAGTGTTCAATAATCCTTGTCGCTCTCCAATTTCATATCTAATGCTTGTTTTGGAAATCATTTTCCAATTTTGATATTTTCCACTATTTACCATTATACCGAGTTTTCATTCTCGAACACTTTGAATATGTACATATACCTTTAGTTTTGTACCCTCACTACACCAAAATGGGCAAATTGTCACCTTTCAGTCGATCAGCCTTGTCAAGGTCATTGACCGTGACAAAAAAACACGCGTTTTGTGTCACGGTCATTGACCTTGACACGACCGTGATAAGAAATTGTCATGGTCAATGACCGTGACAAGCCCGTGACAAATTTGCTTGTCACGGACTTGTCACGGTCAATGACCGTGATAATTCTTTAAATAATTGTCACGGTCAATGACCTTGACACGACCGTGACAAGGTTTACAGCAAAAACCCTTTCCCCCTTATTTTTTCCCTCCCTCGCCGTTCCCTCCCTCTCTCTCTCTCTCGACGCTGCTCTCTCTCTCTCTCTCTCTCTACTTTCAGGTTTAATTCTCTCTCTCTCTCTCTCTCTTCCATTTATATATATGTTTGTGTGTATATATATGTGTGTATGTGTGTATATATGTGCGTGTATGTGTGTATATATATGTAAATTAGAAAAGAAAATTATACTTGCAATGTGGTATTAATGATGTGAAGTTTGTGTGTGATAGTGCAAAAAGAATTGATATGTTTTCACAAATGATGTGAAGTTTGTGTGTGATAGTGCAAAAATTGAAGCCATTGACTTATGTCTTACGAGATTGGGACACATCAATTATAGATATTTGGATAGATTATCTAGAAAGGAACGAGTTAGAGGTTTTACCTAAGTTAGGAAAACCAGATACCAAGTTTTGTGGAATATGTTAAAAAGGAAAAAAATGAAAAGTCCCCACAAGAAACTAAATAAGATAAATTCTTCTAAGACTTTAGAGTTAGTACATATTGATCTTAAGGGTCCCTATAAACTAAGAGTTTAAGAGGCAAGTGATATTGTTTTGTGATTGTGGATGATTTCTTTAGGTTCACTTTTCTTGGAATTTTGAGGGAGAAGAATGACTCCTATGGTGTGATTGTTTAAATATGAAAGGAAATCCAAAATAAACAATCGCTCCCAAAAATATTGGATAACAATTTATTTTCATTCAAAATAAATAATTGATAATAGTTGGATAATAATTGGATAATAATTGATATTTTCATTCAAAATAAATATTTCATTCAAAAATGTTGCCAATTGGATAATTTTTTAACAGAATTTGATAATATTATATAAAGTTTAGTAAATTCACAAAATGTTGCCAATTGTATGTTTTTAGGAATATCATTAGTTACTTTCGTGCCCAACTATGTAGAATCCATACACATGCATGTTGTTAGAAAGTCTTAAATTTAATTCTCACTTTAATTTGTAGAATCTCTGTACTTGGTTGGATTTATCCCTTTATGATATGATGGGGGTGGGGTGGGGTGGTGAGGGTGGGATGTGTGTGTGTGTGTGTGCATAGGTGTGTGCGTGTGTGCGTGGCGGGGGGAGGGGGTGGGGTATGTGTATATGTGTGTGTATGGTGGTGTGTGGCGGGGGAGGGGGGTAGTGGGGGTGGGGTGTGGTGGGGGACGGGGGTAGTGGGGGTGGGGTGTGGTGGGGGGAGGGGGTGGGGGTGGAATTTTCTAACTAAAAATATGATAATATTTTGTTATAATTTGTTAAAACTATGTAAACCTTAGTATGAATGCAAGGTTAGTGATAGTATTGGTGGGGTGTGTATGCTGGTGCGTAGGTGTGTGTGTGTGTGCGTGGCGGGGGGAGGGGGGCAAGGGGTGTGGGGGGGTGTGGGGGGGGTGGAGGGGCAATTTTAACAATTGTATATCTTTAATTGTAATTTTAATTGTATAGTTTTAGATGAAAGTAAATTAATAATTAGTGTCAATTTCATATGAAACTAGGATTGTCCCTCATTGTAAATTAGTAAATTAATAATTGTATACTTTCATTGTTAGTTTAATTGATGAAATGTTGGGTTGGTTAGTTTTAAAAGTGGCATGACGTGTGCGTGTGTGTGGTGGGGGTGGGGTAGGGGTGTGTGTATGTGTACTATTAACATTTTTTTTATCTGTACTAATAACATTTTTTTACAGCAAAAATGTCTCCTTCAGATATTAAGGCGAAGATGATGATGCTGTTTATGATAATGTCGTCTGGGCTCGGTGGTAGCGGAGGCGACAAGGGCTCCTCCGCCCCTAGGCTCCCCAAATATGGAAAATTTGGGATTACCGTCGAGAACAAGTCGGAGCTATTAGCGAGATCCCTCGAGCTGCTAAAGACGGTCATCGGTCCGGGGTTTATGAGTTGGAAGGAGGTGCCATATGAGCTCAAGTTAGCTGTTTGGGCGGCACTACAGGTAATATATTTATATTTATATTTATATGAATATTTCAATTTCAATTTCAATTTCAATTTCAATTTCAATTTCAATTTCAATTTCAATTTCAATTTCAATTTCAATTTCAATTTCAATTTCAATTTCAATTTCAATTTCTATTTCAATTTCAATTTTAATTTTAATTTCAATTTCAATTTCAATTTCAATTTCAATTTCAATTTCAATTTCAATTTCATATTTATATTTATTTTATATTTATATTTATATTTATTCGCAACTAACATTGTATTTGTTGGACAGGAACAATTCAACTTGGATCCAAAGCTACGCGATTCCGTCTTGGAGCAGTTGAGGGAGCAACAAAAGACATGGAAGAAAAATATGCGGACACGGTACTTTGGGAAAACACGAGAGTCCATTATACAATGGCGCGGATCCGTCCCGCCAAAGGAGCCGATCTCATTGGCACAATGTCAAAAGTTCATTGACAATGAGATCGAGGATCGACAATTGGCATCTCGCCAATCGGGGAGGGAAAATCGGGCAAAAAAGACGGACGTGCACTACTCCGGCCGGACCTCTTACGCCGAGGTGGAGCATAGGATGCAGGTAAGATTTAATTTATCTATAACTACAAAAATATATTATTCTTCATTATTTTACTTTGCGGGGCCGATACTAATTTTACTTTACTTTATTTTATTTCAGGGGGTAGGGAGTGGGCCAGGGGGTAAGCCACATAGGCTCGATACTTATGTGGCTCTTCGGACGAAGAAGGGGAAGGACAAGGAGGTGTCCCCGAGCATCGCGGCCACGATTGTAAGTAATCCGAAAGTTTAATTTTTGTTAATTACGTTATAATTTTTTTGTTTACTTATTTTACTAATCATGTGCTTTTTGTCATTTCAGGCAAAGCTTAAGGAAGTGCATGAGTCGCAGTCTGATGCCGACAAGGCATCTTTGTCCACAGACGCACTCAGCCAAGTGCTTGCCTCTGATCACAAGGGGAGGACAAGGGGAGTGAGCTCGCGGGTGGCCAAATCTAGGATCATCGGATTGGAGACGAGCGACACCGGGTTGGCTCGAACGGTGGATTCACACGACGCGAAGCTGTCCCGTTTGGAGGCGACGGTCCAAGATATGTACGCATTCATGAAGTGTACGTTGGGTGAAGACCGTAGAGGGAAAGGGAAAGGGAAGGAGAAGGCGGTGGAGGAGGAGGTGCGGGAGGACGAGGCGCAGGATGACGAGGATGTGGACCTCGCTGCTTCATCACCGACACGTTCATACATCGATGATCCACTTCCCTATTTGGCGCCCTTCAACAGACCATTGTCGACACTTGGTTGGCCGAGCGTGTTCATATTGGACGTATTTGATGGCCAGCGGATAGGGCAGGGGTTGAGGGACCCGAATATCATCGATGGTGGAATAGTCCATGGACGTGTGCTTCAAGAGATGGAGTCCAGGGTGCTCATCACGCATGTCATACCCGGGAAGGAGAACTCCCTATTGTGGTTGCGCGAACAATGCGGCACGACGTATATTAGTGGGTGAGTCAATTCGTATGTCATGTGGCCTACTCACCTCCTCAGTTTTATCCAAGACATGTAGTAACATTATTTTTAAGTTTGTCCATTTTAATTATATTTGGATTATATCATCATGTATATTATTTCTATTTTGAATATTTGGATTATATCGTCATGAATATATATTTGCATTATCTTTAGTATGTTTGGATATATGATGTTTGGAACAGGTACAACGTTACTATAACAGGTACAAATATACTGCTGGGCAGTGGCAGTGGCCATACTGCCCAGCAGATTTTTTTTAAATTCTGCCCAGAATTGTCACGGTTATTGACCGTGACAAGTCCTTGACAAATAAGGTTGTCACAGACTTGCCACGGTCATTGACCGTGACAATTGTTTTAAAAAGGGTCACGGCTTTATCACGGTTATAAACCGTGACAAACGTGTCACGGTCATTGACCGCGACACGACCGTGACACAAAACGTGAGTTTTGTGTCAAGGTCAATGACCGTGACACGACCGTGACAAAAAAAGTTGTCTCGCCTCGAAATGTCACTGTCATTGACCTTGACAAGTTGGATTTGTCAATGTCAATGACCTTGACAAATGGGCAGATTTGGTGTAGTGCCTAGCCTAGCCTACATTACAACCCTATACAAGTCCTATGTGATCTTAGAATGAGTTCAAATTAAAAGTCAAAATAGTTTTGATAATCTGTGAAAATGCATTTCGCCTCTTTTAATGGGAAATATCTTTCATTGAGATTACAAGTTTTTCATTTTCTATATAGCGTTCTTCATTTGTGATATGTGCGCGGCCTAGTTTCCGTTTAAATTTACTCTTTATGCCCGCATGTTCCGTGTGTTACCTCCATGTTTCGAGTGAATTCATTTGATGAGCGTAATGCCCGTGAGGATTTAATATATACATGCTTTAATGTCATTTATCTGGATTATTTAAGTTTTGATCAAATCATGCTATATATGTGCTCTCCACCTCCCACTTTTAAAGTTTCAATTCTATGAGGTGCATTCAACCTGTTAATAACAATGGACATTAGCTTGAAGCCGTTCAATATGCTAATAACATATTTGAAATCTTTTTCATTGTTATTGAGTTTGTCACATGTTGGGTTGGGCATATTTTGAGGAAACCATATGATGTTTGTGGGTTTCATCCCTAAAAACCCTTACGAGATGACACTCGTCCACTAGGGTAATCTAAGGTTTTAACGGCTTATTGCATACGCTAAATGCAATCGTTCGCCCGCGAAAGTGGCCTTATCCTTTTTTTGTCCCTATTTTGTACTATCTTTGGTTCTTATAGTTCTTGTTGTTTCCTATTTTACTGGGAGGGACTAGCAATGTGTAAGTTAGGGGGGGGGGGTTACGACTCAAATATTGCTTAGTTCATCCGTTAACCTACGCATTATTAGCTCCCTTGAGTATCTTAATCCATATACTTATGCTCGTTAACAAGACATCCTCGGATTTCTATATATACATGCTTTGTAGGGGTTAATTGATCTTTTGTAGGTATTTGGATGCTTAGTATGAAGTTCGAATGCTTTTCGAAAAAGTTTGGTTAAAGATTGCAGTTTCGGGGGTATTTTAGTAATTTTAAAATTTGGATTTTGATCCCTAACTCTTCATGGAAGTTGAATCCCTTTGATTTCTCTTCGCATGGTTGCTGACGGTGCATGATTCCGATGTATAATGAGGGAGTTATGGCATTTTTTGAATGATTTTTACTTCAAATTCACACTCAAGGACACATTCAAGGGAATTTTATTTATTTCATATTTTAGTTTTTTGGCCTAATATCTTCTTGGATGTTGTATCCCTTTGATTTATCTTCGCGTAGCCTCCAATCGTGCCTAATTCCTAGTTATAACGAAGAAGTTATAGTATTTTCCATAAAATTGGATAAAGCTGCAGCAACCAGACCTGTAGGTGCGAATCGATTCGGCTGATGTGCGAATCGATTCGGTTGAAAGTCCACAAATTTCATTTTTGAAGTTGGTTTTTGGTTGGGTATATATATGTAAACATTCTATTAAGTTGAGACTTAATGTTTTTACACTTCTAGGGTTAGAAATCAATTTTTTGGGGAATTTTTGTTGGAACATCCCTCTCCTCTTTTCTCTTGGGTGTTTTGCCCATTAATGTAAGTTATTTACTATTCATCATCTCCTCTACTTGTTTAGCTTAATTTCCTTTATGTTCTTCCATCCCCATGCCTAGTTAACTAGTTTTAGTTGTTTGTTGTTTTAATTAGTTAACTGTTGTTTAAAGATGTTTTAATCCATGTGTAGTCCATAGATAACGGGTTAGGATTGCATTTCCGCCAGTAATGGGCGTCAAGCTCCGAAAGTTAGTTTTTGGAGAAAATTGCATTTAATTGAAACCTCGTGTATTAAAGTCGAATTATTATGCGTTTAACTTTCTTTGTCACGCAACGTTAGTGTTTATAGCGATAATTCGAATTTATGACGCATGTGACCATTTTTGATTAAATGTTATATCTCACATTTTTGGATTAAATTCCTTCATGTGTGATGTTTATAATTAATTAAAAATGCTCGATTAAATATTTTCAAATCGGAATTCTAATTATGTGTTGTTTAGCCCATGGCGGGGATGTGATTCCAACTCTCATTTTAATTAGTTATTATATATGTTAACTTTTTATTTTTCCTTTTCACCATTTTCACTCTATCACCTTTTACATTTTTATTCTTGAAATAACAAATCGATTAAATTCTATCCAACGCTCCCTGTGGATTCGATTCAAACTTGCCGCTACACTTCCATTAGTGTACTAAGTTGTGGTATTTGTTTTGTATAGGGTGTAAACACCCAACGTTGTGTTTTAAATTCAAAGTTTATGCCTCATCAGGAGGGAAATACTCCCCCTCAAACTTAACCCATAAATCAACAATGGTCATCGATTAGATATCCCGACAAATGGTAACTGACTCCGATAAATACAAAGAGTCTCCCATAAACATGTATCTAGCGAACATCTATCTCGAAATATCATTTCACTTTACCAGGCGTAGGTGCCTCTCAATATCATTCCTCTGTTTTAAGGAGACAATTGAATCTATAGACCCCACAAACTCTATAGAGTTGGGTTTAGCGAAGGCACTCTTAGTCGTTACCAGGAAGACGAGGTATAAGGGGAGGTATAGGTGCGACCATGGGTGGTGGTTGCTCTTGGCATATGACTTCCATTACTGAGGCTGCGGAGAATACTACTGTAGCACGAATTCCTCTGACTCAGCACTTACGGTCGGTCTCTATCGTGATGCTTGTCATCGAATGTTCAACATCTAAAAGATAGAAAATGAAAGTGTATCATGAAATGTTCAATGAAAAGAATACAACAACCTAGATAATAGATCTCTAAGGTATCACATAATTCTATGCAAAAAAGCAGTGGATGAACTCAATATCCCTAGGACAGTAGAACCTGGAATGCTTTCATGTTAACCGAGACACAACTTAAAATCTAAGCCAGATTGATCGGGTCCAAAATAAATAATAAAAGAGTCTAAAATATTTCAATATAATTCTAGGCATAGATGAAAAATAAAATTGATTGTATAAAGTAAATAACTGAGACATAATAAGAGTAAACCACGTAATCTCTGATACCAATACCCAACAGTAATAGAACCATCATTCAGAATAATAATTGTCTCAAAATAAACCCAACATGAACTAAAATAGTAATACTAACTCTAATAAATCTAAATATGAAATCTGACGCGATCGGAATATAAAGAAAAGTAAAGTGAAGGAGTACATAATATCGACACTTACATCCTAATAGATCGATAACTGGAGAGAATGTAAATAGATAAATCAGGGTTGAGGTAACAACGACGGGTTAGGTCCTTAAAAATGGAATCAACAACAACTTAAACATCATGTCTACAAAGAGTACAAATTTAATTGAATTTGGGATATAATAATTACACATCCTCCTCTAATATTGTAGTTATTTTTAAGTTAACCCAACCCAAATAACCTTAAATATATCATGTGTTTATTCCCAAGCCCAAGTGAACTCAACGATTAACTATTATTCTCATAAATTGAATATAATTAAAAGGTTCCATAGACAATAACAATATATACATTTTATGTACAATATCAATATGTAAAGGTAGTCTCTACATCTAGCATCCACATCAGTATGGTCCCCGACACGAATAAGTAAATGGGTTATGCACAAGCCTGCACATAACGAAGGCCTAAGCCTATCTCCTCTTGGGATTGCTCGTATGTACCAGGTGTAGTTATAGGTCATCCCACACCTATACCCTAGGCGATATGAGAGGATCCCACAATTATTCCCATAGGATACAACAGGTACTTTTTGTACACAGCGTCGGGGAAAAATGACCAAGGTAAATACCTTTGCATCACTGGAGTACTAGTGTTCTCCTCATCGTACGCTCCCTATCAAAATCCCTCCTAGTACATCCCACGAGCACACAACCACATCGTATGTCTACACATAAGATCAATTAATAGAAATTCTAATCATATAAAAATTACCAAGCCTTATTCCAGAATTCTTAATTTAAGTAACCATTTTTAAATAAGAATTAAACGTCCAAATAGTCCCAAAGTCGTTCACCCCTATCTCGTTCAAATGAGATTCCACAAGTCGTTTGATCGACCTACTAAAGTCATTCGAAGAAGAAACCTTATCGCATTCTAACGAGTTCTAAACTCATTCGAATAAACCCCAAATCTCACTTGAATGAGATACTAATCTCGTTCTAATGAGATAAAGGTTTTGGAGAATATTAAAATAATTCTTTTTAATCTAAATCTTATCTTAGAATTGAAAATCTGAACAAATAATTAAATATTTTAGCAACTATTACCATGACCTTCTAATGTTAATCCCTATTATTTACTCACATCATAACACACACATGTTGCTATATGCGCCATCACACACACACGCACACACACACACACACACACACACACACACATTGCATAGATAAAGTTACTCCGATATGACTTACACAAAGAACCTACCTACCTATTAACACACTCACATTTAGTCACACACACACACACACACAGTGAGGGAGATGCATAGAAGTAGCACACATTTGTCCATTCATCTGTTTCTTCCATTAACACCAAAAACACAATAGTGAAGAACACAAACAAGTGCATTGTTAATTTTCGCCATCTTAAATTTCTAGTTTTTATTTCACCTTGTGTGTGTTTGGAAGCAATGAAAATGAGAAAAACTCAAGTAAATAAATAAATAATGAATGGAGAAATTCATTTGGAATAAAAGAGATTAACACTTCTAATCGAAATTGTCTAATTATTTTATATATCATAATGCTTTGATTGGATATGCCTTTTATTTACATATGAGAATTTCCAGAAATGTTAGTAATGTTAATCAATATTAATTGTTAGTAAATTAAATTTCCAATGATTCTTGGTTTGTATAAAAAATAAAAAACTGCCTAGGCGTCCATCCCACACCTGCTTCATGCCTTGTACCTTTTAAAACCTTGGTCAGGATACACCTCAACCCAACGAGGCTTCAAATAAAGGATATATATCGCAATAGGTTGTCCCTCACACATAAGGAGCATCAAGTGTATAGAAGTTGGAATAGTTAGGAGATACTTGACCCAAGCAGAGAGTTCTTGCTCATAGGGATGATAGACTAAGATTGAATATATATCATGATCACAAAAAGATGAACGCCCCTATAAAATTGTGGCAACCAAATGGACGCAATTAAGTTCTAATATACTCTTGTATGTGAATAACTCTTATGGTTATCAAGCCAATAGGTAGAAGTGTCCACATATATCTGTCCATCGAAGTGGGATGCATCCATCCATCTATCCATGTGGAGGATTTTATAAAGGAGGATCAAATCTCGGGAAAAATGGATCAGTTCACTCATAATAGCATCATCAATGACACCATCCTCATCCTCATCCAAAGTTATATCAAAAGCACTAAGTCCATGGATTTCTAGCCATGGGAGTTTTAACACATAGAATCATGCATTTAAGTGGGCCCTCCCCTTCATATGGGCTCCTGTACTAGTTATTTACATCATATACACACATCTACTTCTATATCCAACATCACAAACCCACGCTAAAGAATCAATTACTCTGGTAAAAAAACACATTGCACCTACCTACCTATTAACACACACTTAGATAAATACACATTGTTGCTACACACACCTATTTAGTACATAATATCTTAACATTCTACTGCTAAACTAGCATATGTGCACACACACTTAATCATATACAACCTTACACCCTCACCTAAACTACAACATAATTACATCATACAATAGACTCACATAGACACTCACAAGCACATTGTGATTGCATTAATACACCACCACCACAACTAGCACTATACCCACACCAGTTGACACCAGCACATACACACACTAGTTAATACTTGCACATATTCAACTACACTCATACGCATACGCATACACATATGCATAATAGCATAACACATCTATCCTCTCTTCTATTTCTTACACCAATACCATTAATAAAATAGTGAAGAATACAAACAGGTGAACAATTAAATTTCTCCCACTGAAATTTCTTGTTTGTATCCTATGAATTTGAGCTCATGTTTCATGGTGTGGATGGACTCTTTCAAATATTAACGTAAAATTACCCTTTCTACTATAAGCATTGGGCTCATTATTATTTTTTATAGGAACAAACTCGATAGAAAAGGTTAAGCATGCAATAAGATCAATTTATTTTTGTTTGATTGACGACTCTGTTCATTAATTAAGATTTAATTTGATGATTGTGTTAGGTCACTATGGCTGGGCTAGATGATAATGTTACCTATCACTTG
Organism: Sambucus nigra; assembly: GCA_949130495.1. NCBI lineage: Eukaryota > Viridiplantae > Streptophyta > Magnoliopsida > Dipsacales > Adoxaceae > Sambucus > Sambucus nigra. Next base: position 156,597,728 of record OX422211.1, on the reverse strand, counting down.
TAAAATGTTTGAGCTTGTTTTGAGTTTAAGGGAAATATCTTAACAGTGATTTAGACCCAACTCGTCTAAACAACATCGTTTCCCAATTATTTCGGGTCAGGTTTATGAATCCTATTTTTTCTTTCTTTTTTGTTCAGTGAAATATCATCAGTTAAACCGCTGGTAATCATGTCATTTTTCATAATATCCCACTAAGTTAATTAGGATTACTTATACCCCTAACTTTACCTTCAATACTAACTATATCACTCTTCCTTTTTAGGGTATTTCTTTTTATTTTTAGTTCGAGAAACTTCAGTAGGCTCTAGTGATGGCTCTTTTTCATTCACTACGCGACTATGAGTTTGGGGAGAGTTTGATTTGGTTGATAAATCAATTCTAATCCCATTTGTATCTAATTGGTTATCATTATAATTCTCGTATTCTTCTTTTTCCTTGAGTAACAGATGATGGAACAATAAAATATTACCAAATCACACAAATGTTGGACACAGAACATAATGCCTAATTTTTTTTATCAATTTTTTTCTCCAATTTGAGCATAAACTATTTTTGGAGATGGATTTTTGGGAGCTCCCTAAGACACTTTAGAAGAAGTTTCTTTTAAATAGTATGAAACCATAGATTTATGAAGAATTTTCAAAATAAAGCAATAAGAAGCAGAATCAATGAAAATGTCACATACCTCTATTTCATCATGGTTGACTCCATTTCCCTTGAAAATTAATAAGAATCTCTCAAGTCTATCATCATTTGGGTGGTAATGTCCACTCTACACCAAGATAGGCTGGAAACAAATAAAATATAAAATTAAATATTAGGTAATCAAAGATAATAGGGTAGAGAAATCAATATTGGCCAAATTAGGTATGAACTTGTGATTGAGCATGGTGGATGTGTGTGTACATATTGCTAAGAATCAAAACTGGATCCTCCTATTCTGATGTTTTTTGATTAAATCCACTATTATGAATATTAAACTCTAGTGACCAACATGCAACAGATGGGGAAAATACATTTTTATGGACAATTATAGTGAAACAGTTTTTCTACACAAAATTAGGCAATTAGATTTAGGAAAGAGTTTCTCATATTAAGACACTAAATAAGTTTTTCCCAAAAAAGCTTTGTCTATAACTAAACAATGTTTAGTATTTTCGAAAGATCTCACCCAAATTTTTTAATACAAATGTATGCTACACTCAAATAGAAATCTTTGAATATTCATATTTGATGCACACATAAAGTTGAAATGATTTGAATAGTTCTCGACTTCTGGTAATAAATGTACATTAGATAATGAAACACATTTACACGTAAATTTGTCCATTACAAAGGTTTTGTATGATGAATTTTAAGGATTTTCGTTGATTTAGTACTTTCCTCAAATTGGCCTATTTGACATATGACCCGATCTAGAATTAATATTTGTTTTTTTTACTTAACCCCTAATTTATAATACAATATTTTACTTAACCCCCAATTTCATAGTCACTTAGACACTACCCCCAAAATTTTAGCATTGTTGGAGATCTGTTATAAACATTAATTTCTAATTAGACTTAACCCTCAACCTTATTTTCTAACTATTTTACCCTCGCTCACTGAAATCATACACACCACTCACTTTGGAAACATACTGACCCTCCTTCCATAGCCGTGAACCTACACTAGAACCTTTCAACCCACAACTACTTTCATCTAAACCCACTACTGTCAACCACCTGTAACATTATTAACGCATCCAAACAACATCGCAAACCACCATCTGCATCTTAATCTCTCAACCCAACACCAACACATTGGGATCCATCGAAACAAACCTAACACCATTAGAGGGAGAGAAATGTTACAGTGGATGCTAGTCACCAGCATAACCCATCACTACCATAAAAAACCTAGCACCATTAGAGAGAGAAAGAAGGTATTACAATCTGTCCCAAACTGACACCGCCGAAACATCATTAGAGAGAGAGAGAAGATGTTACAAGGATTGTTGCACCACCCCTTGGTGGTCGGAGATAGAAAATTTATGGGTAAAGAACGTCAGAGAGTGATAGGGTCAAATCTCATCTCTTTCCTCTTCGGTCTTATAAACAAAAGGAGAAACTTTTTAAACTAAAATCTTCTAATAAAATTGGGTGTGTATATATATACTATGCAGAACTCAGGTAGGTAAATCTCTTTTTTGTTAATTTTATTGCTATGATTCATGTATTGTAATGTGCCAATAGATGTATGAAGGTCTGTGGTGGAAGAGGTGAAAAATTTAGCGTTTGATGAGAAATTAGGTTTTGAGTTAGGGAAGATGATGTGAAGTGGGAATGGAGGAGAGAGTGAATGGAAAAAAAAGAGGGGGGAGAGATGTGTGTGCGTTTGGAATTATAACATATGAGGGTATTTGGGTCAGAATATAACGTTGGGAATTAAGTTTAATTAATACATTAGCATTTTTAACAGATTTTTAACTATGTTAGTTTTGGGGGGTAATGTCCGGAGATTATCAAACTAGGTGTTAAGCCAAATATGGTATTATAAAATGGGGTTAAGTAAAAAAAACATAATAATTTTGTTCTTAATCGATAATCAATGATAAATAGTATTGCTCAAACTGAAATTTATTTTGAATACCCATTAGATCTAAGGCTATAGGCCTTGTAGTTCACCAGTATCCCCCTATAACTTCATCTCCCACGTCATCCAGCTTCCGTAGGATAGGTGGTAATGTGCGTGTTTAGTGCCACAAGCAATGGGGTATTAACAATGAGTAGCATTTTATAATTTTATGATCGACATGAAGATCTTAATTGATAGTTCATTAGTAATTGTAGTTCAATATACGAGTGTCTATATATTAGTCTTAATATTTATTAGCCAAGATGTAGCCTCGAGTAATTTTCTTAGATACAATTAAATAGACGTAAAACATTTTTTTTAATAATTATATATATTTTGTTTACATGACCTAAAATAATTTTGAATATTTAGTATTGATCAATTGTGTCATCATCGTGATACATATAATATGTTCTTGTAATAGTGCACTAGTGCACCAAAGAAACTAATAATCCTAACAAGTCTACCACCATGCCTTGGATATACCTAGTAGACACATATATGAAATTATACGGTCCACGTTGCAAATACCAAACACATATTGAGATTTTGTTTCACCTTCAATGCATAGAAAATTCAAAGGCAATAACTACACACAATAATCAATTGTTATAATATATCATAGACAAACTAATGCAATATATCATAAAGAAACTGATTCAAAGAATGTCCAGATCATGTGAGCTTTTATATTTAAAAATCATCTCATAATCTAAAGGAAAAAAACACATTCAACATATAAACATTTCCACACAAACAAAAAAACAAACACCAGGAGATCAAAAATAAATATACATTCGTGTTCACGTATCAACACATTTCTAACAATATATATCTACACATACAATCAACTAGGTCCTTTATTTATTATTTATTTATTTATCATAAACCACAACTTTTAACAAAACCCACTTTAAAGATTAAAAAAATTACACATTAAAACAACAAGCATAATGAAAACAACAATACGAATCAAAACCTTAAGAACAGATCCATTCATGAACATGCATTTGACAATAGATAATGATGTGCAAAAATCTTCAAAAACTCAAACAAATGAGAGAGATAAAGAAAGAGAAAGAGAGAGGGTTTGGTTACCTTCATTTGCCATTATTTCGGTTGGCGGTGTCATGATGAAAATAATTGAGAGAACAATGTGAAGATTGAAGTTTGAGCGAACAACGAGTCCAAACTTAGGGCCTTTGTTAGAGTTTTACAGTCGATTAAGAAAGAGAATTGCTAGCAAAATTTGGGCGAAATGAATTTTTAGCCTTTAGGGGAAATAAAAAAAATGCACGATAAGTAGTGCCTCTTTTTTTGGACCAATATAAGATAGTGTCGTTTAACTTAGGTTTTTCCTTAAAATTATTAGTCAAATAATTTAAATTTTTCATTATTTTTATTAAACCCCGTATATTGCCAGTAAATTGGTAAAAATCCCAAAAATTACTTGCATTTGGTGAAACAATGGTGTGAAAAGGTATATTCGGCACTTTTAAAAAAATGCAGGGGATAAATCTCGTGCAAAATCCATTCTCTTGTAGTGACATATGTATGGTATCTAATCTGGCGATAAGGGGATAATGTTTCTTTGCAGTCAGTACATTCTTCTTATTTGTATCTTTAAGAAAAAAAGACACGCTTTATTTTGAATGATGAAACCTAATTCATCCTTTTCATTTTTGAAAATCCATTTTGTATCTATGATGGTATGTTTTTTTTTTAGGGGGGTACCTAAACTTAGTTTCTTTAAAATTGGACTAATTCTTCTTGCATAGATAGAATCTATGATTCATCTTGTTTTGATATGATTATGTTTTTAGGTTCTGTTTTAGATAGTAATGCAAACTTATTGCATGCATTTTTCAATTTCGATAGAGTAACTACACCATTGGATCGCTCTCAAATAATTTGGTCTTTTAAATGGTTGGTTATGAACTTCTAACTTTTTGTAGATCTTTATGGGTGTCATTATTTTGAACTAAGGATTCTTTGACAGGAGTTTCTACTGGTTTAGGGAAAGGGATTTTATTTATTTTCTTGGTTGGTTTTTGTCATCATCAACATCATCTCGTTGTTGAGGAATAAAAGGCTTGATTGTATCAAAGGAGACATGAATGTATTCTTTAATTATTAAGGTTCGTTTGTTAAAAATCATATAGTCTTTGTATTAGTGGAGTATCCTAAAAAGATTCCGTTGTCATATTTTGGATCAAATTATCTTAAGTTTTATCGATAATTAAGAATAAAACATTTAAAATCAAATACTTTAAAATACCCATTTTTTTCCCTTCTATATTCCATACAAGGTTTTATTGATAACCTTCTTGATTGTTAACCAAATGATGACATAACAAGTGGTGTTAACACCTTCTGCCCAAAAATATTCTACAAGTTTATGTTCATTGATCATAGTACGGGACATCTCTTAAAGTGATCGATTATTTCTTTTTACCACTCCATTTTGTCAGTGAGTTCTATGAGATGAGAACTTGTATTCATATCCTTGATTCTCATAATATTATTCAATTTCTTTAGCGTCTTATCTCCATCTAACCAGGCATATATGTGTGAGGGTGACTACTTTTTCATTTAGAACTATTTACATAATTTTACAAAGATGTTGTATGTTTCAGTTTTGTTTGATAAAAATTATACCCAATAGAATTGAGATAAATCATCAACAATGACAAATGCATATACCTTTTTGTTTAAGCTAGTAATCGAATTTGGACCAAATAAGTCAAGCTAGATAAGGTCAAGAGGTGTGTGGAGGTTATATCCTTTTTCTTGTAAAAAGTATTTTATGTTGTTTACCATATTGACATGTGTCACGTATTCTTTATTTTGTATACTTGGATTTTAGGAGACCTCTAACAAGGTTTTTAATATATAATTTATGAATGAGCTCCATATGAGCATGATCAAGACTTCTATGACATAACCATGAGCAATCATCTACGGTGGTGAGACACTTATAACTTTTGATGTGTTAGATCGTCTATGTCTTAAACCTGATGCAATAAAGCATAGTTCGTTGTTTATTGATCATTTAACTAGGTAATGTTTTGAATGAAAAATAACTTGATAATCTTTATCGTATAGTTGACTAATGTTAATTATGTTATGTTTAAGGTCCTCAATAAGTTGAACATTATCAATGAAATAGAAGTTGAAGTATTGGTTTTACCTTCATTGATGATTATTCCTTTTGAATTATCTCCAAATGTGACTTTTCCTCCTTTTGTAGTAATCAGGTTTGTAAACTTTGTTTTCTCACTAGTTATGTGATGGGAACACCCGCTATATAGGTACCACTTTTCGTATTTTGCGGATACCTTCAGGCACACATACATGATTCGAAAAGATAATTTTATTTTGGCACCCATGGGGTGTTGGGTCCATAGAGATTAGCATGTGCCGATGAACCACTAGAATCCAAAGAGGACATTTTATTAAAAATATGGCATACAATTTGTTTAAGGAAGTATATATTGTGTCATAGTAAGAATAATAACGTTGTATTTTATCTTAGGTTCATCATAATACTCGTGTTTTCCATTTTCATAAGAGATTCTTTGATTTCCTGGAAATAGATTTAACCTTTGACTTCTTGTACTAAATTTATAAAAAGATCCTTTTAAAGTTTTTACTTCTTCTTTTACTTTCTTCCTTTCTTTTTTAAGAAAAAGAATCTTATGTTCCTTTCGTTTTTCAAGGTGCTTGACTTTTTTTAAGAAAAATAATTTCTCTTTTAACATTTTATAATTCTTCTAGAGTCATCATATGTTTAAGGAGAGAGTTATGATGTCGTAATTGAAATTTTTTGCATCTTTTTCAATGTTTTGTGTTATTCGAAAAGGGTTTTAAAATCATCTTGATAATTCCTATATGAGTTTTGACAATTACGAGAGTGCACCTTGTCGTCTAATCACATTAGACATGGGTTTTCTTCATCGTCTAATCCTATTGCCTTCTTTTCATCGTCTTATCCCACTTCTTTAGCATATACTTGAGAAGATTTGTAGCTTTTTTATTGTTAACAAATTTTCTACTAAGACTATGAAGTTTATTATTAGTAGTGTTAAATGTATCACATATTTCATTAATTGATTAATCCTCTTTCATTTGAAATAGTTCATAACTATGTATGAGTATGAAAAAAATTTCTTGTCTAACTAGAGATGTTCCTTCATGCGTGATTTCGATAACATCCCATATTTGTTTAGGAGACATGCAACACAATACTCTATTATACTCATTCATTGAAAGTTAATAGACAAGAGCGTTTATAGCTTTGGAATTGACTTGAACTTTTCAAATATCGTCTTCAGTGTATTCAGTATTATCTTTGGGTACGGAAGAATTGGATATGATCTTCATAAGCATATAGGGACTATTAACTATACATCTCCATGCTTCATAGTCATGTGCTTGAATAAACCACTGCATTCTATCTTTCCAAAAACTATAGTTAGTTTCGTCAAAATATGGGGGTCTGTTTGTTTATTATCCTTTAGTAACGGGGACATATAGTAAGAATACCATTATTATCTTTAAACTTATAAATATACTTTTTCAACGATAAGTATCTATGATTCTGGCTCTGATACTAATTGTTAATTCGAAAATATATTCAACAGGGGGGGTAAGTGGGTTTTTATAAAATTAATTATAATTTTAAAATTTTCTTAACTTTCTTTAAAGATTAATTGCAACATGATAAATTAATTCAAGTATAAGTAATTAATAAACAACAAGCATAAGTAGTTAAGAGAAAGGGCTTATAGAAACTTTGCATCTAAGTTTTTAAGGTGTTTCATCCTTACCTACGTCCACCTTTAAGACGGTACTCGAGAAACTCAACTATCTCTAGTTCACTAAGGTAGAACCAAAAACCTCACAATGAATTATAACACCTTGAAAACTACAACTAACGAGGAGACTATACCCATCCTTTCTCAAGAAGTACATAGAAGAGGCTAAGGTATTATTATAGGTAGATATGATTAGGGAAGTGATTTTAGGTTAGTGATTGAGGTCCAACGACTAGTATCTCTAGACGATTAAATAATCTAGACATAAGTGTATCAATAGGTTCTTTGTTTGGATTTTAACTTTCCATGCATGTAATCTAGTGTCGGTTAGGAGTTAGGTGATGGAGTGATGATGTAATGTTGAATTTTATAATGGATGTTGATAGTGGTAAAGTAAAATTGTTGTCTAGGTAGGAGTAGAGGTTTGGTAGCTAGTGTTTATTTATGAATTAGACTATCAAAGTACTAGTATCTCGTATAGAAGTAGGAATTTCTTACCTTTCAAGGTGAGTAACTTAAGGTCAAATATTGCCATTGGACTGAGACTTTATAATTTTGAAATGTGTTACTTTTTATTTAGAATCAGTTCAGATATTATCTACAGGTTATTGTTTATACATTTGGATAATTGTATTTGTATCTTGAGGATCGCAAGTTTTTAATATTCTTTATTCTTATCTATTTTGGTGTAAGTGGAAGATTTCTTGTAAGGAGTTTTTAACCTTCTTCATTGACTAATATTTTTAGGTTTGCAGGGACCAAAGGACATGTTTGGAATTGTTGAGTCTTTAACAAGAATAATAGCTGAGGATATATGTAATGTAGTATTATTCTATTTTAGTTGTGTAATGGTAGAGATTGTAATTAATTATTCAAATTTTCAGTTTGTACTCATATATGTTGTAAGATATTGGAGTTGTATCGATCATTCTTATTCAGTCTCATATCGTGTACATGTGGATACTTATATTTTCATAATTATTATCATATTCGTATATTTTGAGATTATCCATTATATGTTTCACTCTTGTGTTATTCCACATGCTTATAATGTCATTAATTATTTAAGTCTCCTAAACTAGTTTTTGAGGTTTGATCACCCTAAATATGAAATTTACTGCATGTGAAAAGATTTTTATTTGTTTGTGGGAACACCATGAGAGTATTTGAAGAATAATTCAGAGAAATTTACTTCTTTCTCCCTATCCCTATCCTTTCGTTCGCTCTCTCGTGAGGAGTGACTTTCATTAGCTTGTAGTCCCTCTTTTATCTTTATATATGTTTGGTAAACCCTATAACATAAATAAAAGGTCTTCTCATTAATCCCTATAACTAAATTTTCACTATCACATTATTATTTTAAAACGATATATATACTTATTGTGCCCATTCATTGTGCCCTTATATGTTGGTTGTCTATAAATTTGGGACATAAACACATTTTGTGTATTGTACAATAGGTGTTAGTGAAGCTTCATAAAAATCATACCAAAACATTCATGTCATTACTCCGAGTTAACCTCTTAGGATAAGGGTATATTGACTAGAGGACATAGATTAAACCCCATTGTTATATATTTTGTAAACTGTATTTTTTCTTAATTTAACATGTTGGTTTTCATGGTTATCAAACACATGATGCAATATTGTTTTCGTACATAAATTTATGTTTAAAATTGCATCTTCTATATATAGTTATAATTATCTAGGTTTAAAGGTTGGAACAAATAATTAGGAGTTTCAATCCATCATTATAGCAAAGCCCTGTTTTACTGACTGCAAATATTTTTTTAGCAAAACCATGAAGCTTCTATTTTTTAGAATAACCAAACTTTTCCTCAACCAAAAGACTTATCACTTTAGCAAAGGGGCTCGTTGCTTTAGTGAACTCATGTTTATTTTTGATTGGATAAATTTATATAAAACAATGCGACCACATCATTGAAGGTTTACTCTTGTGAAAGTTTTTCTTCACTACATTGAAAGACCCCCAAGCATTCTATAGAAAGTTACTTTTTAAACATATTTTTAAATTATCTCATTTCATAGTTTGTGAATGACATAATGTTGGATTGATGCATCCTAGATTGTGCCTATGTCATTCAGTGTTTAACATACAAGTTAAGCCACCCTATTATCCCCTACCCTTTGGCTATATAACTTGTGGATTAAACACTGATCCAACTAATAGAGAAAAAAATTCCCCCATTTTCAATCACATTTATAGAGAAAAATGTTATCGCTTAATTCTTTGTTTTGTTAAAGGTTTTGTTGGTTCCATTTTTGAGTCTAGAAGAAAAATTATTTTTTTATTCAAGACTTGAGCAAATTATTTTTCCAAAATACATATTGCTCTTGAGTAAATAAAAAAAATTTTAGCTTGAAAAACACTTTGTGAGATTTTCAGAAATTATATATCTCTACCTACACATTTTCAACATTAGGATACCCTCAGACATTCTAGGTGTTTACTCAAGGTTACATTGATTTGTAAAAAAAATTCTTCAAATCTATAGAAATTTTGGGAAAATTTAAAAACATTTGTTATGACCAAAGTTAATGGAGATTGTGTAGCATTCTCCAGTTGTTAACGCCTTCTCTGGAAGATATTGTTTGAAAGAATGGATCGTTAAAGTATTGCATTTTTTTGTAAGTCTTTGTAATCTTTTGTAAGTCTATACCATGGTATATCTGTTATTCTCATTGTATCTATATTTTTCCATTAGTGGACTTTTTTCCTCGTGCATCTGATGTTGAGTTATTATATTATCTTTTCTTAATTTTATAATTTGTAGTCTTAATAAGAAAATAAAATTTGGATGTATTATAAACTTGATAAAATATTCCTGTCACATAGATTTATGATTAATTTTATGTCCTTGTATTAATAAAAAGGAAATTATCTTTTATTAATGAGTAATGAATTTTTATTCAGGTAGCTACTATCAAGACTTCACACTTTCAATTTCAATTAACTCCACTAAATACTTGCAATTGCAATATAAATTAATTATCTAAAAATTTATATTATATTACTTGAGAGTCATTGTCTATAAAGTTTACTTATCACATAATAGGATTTATCATGCTAACTTCCATATACACGCTTAGTGAAATTGAATAACGGACAATTTAATTTCACTAATATCTAAGTCCTTAATCAACATAATTGATCCAGTTGATACTCTACTGCATTATTAAATAATCCACTCGTCAACTTTACTAGAAATATCAAAAATGCATAAGTTCATTGAGAAGTATAATGATCTCAAAATAACTAATTTTAAATGTAGATTCCTTAGGAATATATAACAAATAATGCCCCTATTATTGATTACTCAACTTACAAAGCTTGTCATTACAATAAATTAAAATGTATTTATAAAAAAAATAGAGAATTAAGGTAAAGGTCTTGTTCCTTCCTATATTTGGTTTTTTAGGATAATGCTTTTCAAGTTTATCAATCTAGTCCCTGTGGTATAATAGCATTTATTTGTATGGTCCCTTTAGAGTTAGGAGTTCATTTTTTTGTCTACGCTAGGGACACCATTTTTCATGGTGTTTTTAGTACATGGACTAAATTTATAAAATTATGTGGAGTGTCATATTTTTATACACTTTGAGAATTATGAGGACCTTTCCCCAAAATTCCCAAAAATTAAAGTATCATTAGATGAACATTTTAATGTTCACTTTTTTTTCTCAAAATTAATGATTTATGTGACCTTGACAACATGTCAAATTGTGCAAATCGATAATTTTTTGTATAAAAACTCTAAATTCACATGTTGTCTTATTGGCACTAGTAGATTCGGGATTTTTGGTCAAAGGGGACAAAGTTTTGAGTGGTGTCGAGGGTTAGGGGGCAGGAGTCCCGAGGCAATTTTTTTTGGGTTAATTCGAGTTTTATACAAATTATATCTTTACAAATATATTATTGTAAACTAGAAAATTGAACTAACAACAAGTTAAACTAAATCATGGGATATATTCTAAATCAAAGGCTATTGGTGTGCTTATACAATATCCTTTGAACTATTAGATATGTTACTAAATCATGAGATAAATTCTTGTAGTCAAGACCAATTACTAAAATTGTACATGCATATATATATATATATATATATATATATATATATGTGTGTGTGTGTGTGTGTGTGTGTGTGTGTGTGTGTGTGTGTGTGTGTATGTACACACACACACTAGCGGAATGCTCTTGTCTAAAGGCATAGTGAAAATTTTCAAAGTACGTAATCACAAAATGATGAAAATTTTGAAAATATGTAATTCCAAAATGGTAAAATTTTCTTTCCCCATTAAAACAAAGTGTAACTTAAAAAAAATTGGCCATATTCTTCTTTGTTTATAGGACTATCCACCTTGCTTAACAATTAACGAATTGCCCAACAACATCCAAATAGTCTAAATTCATCAAACAAATTCACATATAACATGAAATATACCATATTTATCAACCGAATTCACATTGTGCCTCAAATAAAAAAAGTATCAATTTAAAAAAAATGGATATAATCTGCTTTGTTTATTGGACTATTTACCCTGCTTCAGGGATAACAACCAATCTAACAATATTCAAAGAGCCCAAATACATCTACAAATACTTCAACGAAATAAACTTCTTGAAAAAATCACATATATATCAATTGAGGTCGTCCCACATGTTATAATATCATGATTGTCCGTTGTTTTCAAAATGCGACCTAATACAAAAGAAAACATATAGTTAGTCAATTGAAACAGATGGCATTCAAAGGATGTAAAGGCAAGAAAATCATGTGTTGTTAGTGTAATCACCTAATAAATAAGTGAATCAATAATCAAATAGCATTTTCTCCACCTTTCTCTTGTCATGGTTTCCTGTGTCTAAAGAAATATCAAAATTAGAATCAATTAAAAGATAATGATGCATGATTTCAAGTCAAACCTTACTTTAAACCAACCTTCCCATATTTTATGTCAAACCATACTTTAAACATGCTACTATTATATGCAAATTATAATTTTTTTATTATTACCATGTTCTAATAAAATGATGCATGATTATAAATTTATAGTAAGAAACCAATAATAACATACATAATTTTTTTTTAAATTTCTCTATATCTAGAGATACATTATGGAAGGATGTGTAAGTACAAATCTTGTAGATTTGAAGCCACTTATCTATCATTCTTTAAAAAAATAAATCATTTCATCAACCATCTTCAGGTAGAATTATAGCTTCTCTCTCTCTCTCTCTCTCTCTCTCTCTCTCTCTCTCTCTCTCTCTCTCTCTCTATATATATATATATATATATATATATATATATATATATATATATATATATATATATATATATATATATATATATATATATATATACAGTAGATGTATGATGAATTGACTTGTAGCAATAATGCTTGACTCTCTTGCATTGACGATAAAGGTTTGTGATGATCGACATTCAAAGTTAACTCCTTACCTAAACAGAAATCCTATATACCAAATGAGACTAAAGCTTGATATGTCTTTGATGGAACAGTATGAAAGACATTGCCCTCTACTTGAAAGGCAATACAATTGTTAGATTCCTCCCCCACCAGGGTATAAGGTCGGAACATGATTTAGCAATGGTTGATATTGGGTTGAGTTTCATATTTTATTCTATTAAAGAATAAAAAAACAACTTTGTACTGTTTGGTTCCTCAACTATTACATATTTTAATCAAGTTGCCCCAAAGTAGAGATGGAAAGTGGAAAGCAAATATTCCTCACACTCACCTTGCGCATGAGAAGTCTGACCACATCAATCATCCTCAAGGCAGTGCCATGATATAAAACATCTCAAAATAACCCCACTTGTCTCTATTGTTGCCTTCATTCATCAAACATCTTCAAGGCAAGACACAAATCACATTCCACTGTTAAAACAACACACAATATACAACACATCTAAACATAAAATTTAATCAACCTTTAATAAAATATCATGTTATCTCCAAGTTTAACAGAAAATATTTTTAACAACTCCTTTAAACTACTAAATGAGCATATCAATTATTATAATATAACATCACGTGTTCCACATTACTCTTGCTTGAACCAAATAAAAATTCTTTTAAAATATTTGACCTTTACTTGAACCAATAGAAAACATGGATTCAAAAAAATATGAATTAATATCAAAATGATCAATACAAAGGGCAAAAATAATGTTCAAAATACAATAAATAATTTTATAATAAAAAGCTTCCAACACAAACAAGATTTGTGTCGCCAAAATGTTTAATGCCAATATATGTTTCTATATAAAAAAATCATACTCTAGTAAAAATCAGATAAATCGAGATAAAGAGGGTCATTATACCATATATATAAAAAAAAGTCATACTCTAGTAAAAATCAGTTAAATCGAGATAAAGAGGGCTATTATACCATATATGAAAACCACCAAACTTCCCAAAACCTTGACAAATGAAATAGTCTATAAGTGTAAAGGAAAGTAAATAGTATAAATTTTGAAAAATGAATAAATTAATAACGAATCACCTAAGCCACTCAACTTTAATAATAATAAGACACCTCAACATAAAACTTAGCGCAACTTTGATAATCCATGCCCGGTAATATGCCACAAACAGAATCACTTCCCCACATAATTTCACTCGCGCAAATAGTTACTAAATCATAAAAAGTATGTGCATGTATTAATTTCTAAAAGACATTAAATATAATAAAAAGAAAATAACGTGTAATTTTTCATTCTTATTATCGAAAATCCATGGTTTAAACTCTTCAAACAAATAAGAAATCTCCTTAATATAGAAATGTATTCAAAGAGTTTTATTGCATTGGGAAAGAATAAATTAAAGAACACAGAGTAATAATAAAAGTTGTAAAACGAAGAGCATAGACCCACCACCACATCCCAGTAAATATAATAAAATCCCCAATTGAAATTACAACTACAAATTCAGCAAACCATTAGTCTTCAACATTCAATATGGACCATGTTTTGTAAATTAAAAAAAAATAAGAAATTTAATCTAGTATCTACCCTATCGAAAACCATTATAAATCCAAAACTAGATGCAGCTAATGTAGAATATATAGATATTGAAACGAAAAAATGCAGCCAATGCAACTGCATCAACCAAACACAAATAGCTATAATAATCCCCTCAACCCATAAACTTATTCTCTATCATCTGAACACTAATTTTTTTCTAAAATCCATACACAGATACATTAAAATTATGATGTAAGATTCAGTACCGGGTAAATATTTAGAATATATGATACTTCAAAACCCTTTAAACCCAAGTATGAAGCCCTTGTAAGCCCGGATTTTGAAACCCTTATGACAGTAATTTTGAAACACAAGGTAGGAAGTTTAACCTGTTTGGATATTCTAGCATTGCAACACACCCCAAATTTAAACTCATTCCCAGCATTGCAACACACCTCAATTTTTAACCCTGACTTTAAAACAAAATAAATAACACTTGAAATAAAAAGATAAGAAAATGATACTCCCCTAATAGATTTCAAAAGTGTAGTCTATATTATGCATAAACATTTTTTTTAAATGCATCAATTCAAGGAAAATAAATGTAGGCACACGTGCAAACTCAGAATTATATATATATATATATATATATATATATATATATATATATAAGGCTCGAATTTGCCCAAAAAATCATTAGCTAATAATCAGATAATTTCAAATGGACGTTAAAAACAAATAAAGGCATAAAAATGTATGAGTCGCAAACCTTAGAAAACATTAGGGCTTTGTGATCAATTATGAAAACCCAAGTCAATTGTGAATCTGCCTAAAAAAGCATTAGCTAATAATCAAATATTTCAAATGAATGTTAAGAACAAATAAAAGCATAAAAATGTATGAATCGCAAACCTTAAAAAATATCAGCTTTTTGTGGTCAGGTATGAAAACCCAAATCAATTTGATAATGGAGACCCTTAACTAAAATCAATTTGATAATCACAAAAATCAATTTGATAATCACAAAAATCAATTTGATAATCACAAAAATCAATTTGATAATCACAAAAATCAATTTGAACAAAAAAAATATAAAGTTCCAAATAAAGAGAGAGAATTTATATCCACTTAGGTTTCAATTTGAAAATAAATATAAACACCAAACACAAACAAAAAATTGGATTTGCAAAAACGTTGATTTGAACCAAAAAATAAAACATAAAGTTCCAATCACAGAGAAAAAATGAATATTTGATCAAATATGGAAAAAAAATTAGTCAAAAAAAAGCTATTCGGATCAGCAAAAAAAATAATTAGATCCGCAAAAACTGCTAAAATAAGAAATCCATCAAAAGACATTGGAAATTGTTAAGAAATGAAGAAAAAAAGGGAAATTACATGTGCGTGTGCTTGAAAAGGTGGGGGATATTACACCTTGTTGTGCCTTTAAGAAATACTAATGAAAAATCTAAATATCAAATCAAAATCATAAATAAATCTATATAAGAATCATACCGTATTTTCAATCAGATGTCGGCGAAGGCTATAGGGGTGGTGAAGGTCTGAACGGAGGGGTTTTGATGGAGGTTGGTCTCTACGACAATGTCTGGAGGGATTTTTGAGGATGTTTGGAGGATATTTAGTGAAGATGGGGTCGGTCGGAATGGTTTACATGATGGAGGCAGCGTGGTAGCGACAGAATGGGAGAGGATGGAATGAGGGTTTGGATCAGGGTTTGTGTTGTGGTGGGGTTTGATGCTGACTAATTAGTTTTTTTTTTTTTTGGGGGGGGGGGGTGAAGTGGGTACCCTTCCAATTTTTTCAATTCGTAAGTCTCGGCTTATGATATGGAAAAATGTGAGCGCTTTGGTTTCAGCAGGTGGAGAAAACTCGATCATTAGATTTTTTGGAATAGTAAACCAACATGATCCCATATATATATGCGTGTGTGTAAAATCTCATTTAAGTTGTGAACCATTTAATTTACTAGAACTGGAATTCTTATCTTTCATGAGTAAGTCAAGCTCTACTCATCAGAATTATTACTGAGCATAATGAATGATAAAAAAAAATATTCTTAATAATAAATATAAAAGCATTAGCACATTCAAAATGAGCTTAAGACGATTTTTTATTAAACTAAATAAATTTCTTTATAATCACATAGTTCTAAGGATAAGCCCCAACAAGGTGATCTTCTACAAAAATATCAAAAAATTGAATCCGCAGTGGATGAGATGATAATCAAAAGTTTCAAAGGTAAAAAACGTACATATTTTTCAATCTCTCATTTCACCCACTTCTTGGTAGAATTTTTCGATGCACTTTTTAGAGATAATCTTCTCACTTGAATATCATATCCACCATGTTTGGTTGAAAAAAGTTATTGTAAGTTTTTAAAAATTTCGTCATAATATATAAAGTGTTTTTTTTTTCAGAAAAGAGATTAGAATAACATCAATATTTCATCAAAACTATAAGGCAATTTAAAAGGAGATGGTGACACAAGATCTCTAAAAAAGGGGTCCATATTAAGATCTTAATATATAAAATTATGCTAAACACTTAAATCATATTGAAATTGATTTCACACAAAATCACAATTGAAACCCTAAATATTGATTTGGATTTCAAACTTAAATTATTTTGAAATTACATTCCATCCCTAACATATACTACCCACAATGGCGGGACTTCCATTACAAGAGAGAGAGAGAGAGAGAGAGAGAGAGAGAGAGAGAGAGAGAGAGAGAGAGAGAGAGTTAGGGTTATAAAGTGACAAGGGTTAGATTTCGTGCCATTTTAGAAGGTTATATTTAATTACAAGTAATACTATGTATAACCTTTTTTGTGACCCTTTTTTGTTACCTAGATGAAGTGTCTTATACCCATTGGCTTGTGTTTATAATTCACATGACCCCATTACAAACACCAGTCAATGTGTATTTGACACCTCAACTGCGCAATAAAAAAAAATCACAGAAAAGGGTATACCTAATATTACTCTTTAATAATAGTTAAAATGGGAATTAAAGTGGGGTTCTCTAGAAAAAATGCAAACTTATTTGTCGTGTTAAAGACTATTAAACTACAGTACACTTGAACAAAAAGATGAATAAGCCAATTCTAACCGTAAAAGTATTAGAACCTTGATCCTAAACTACTTTTTCACTCTATCGTATGTGTAGTGTTGATGTTATTTTAATTAGAATTAGGATTCGATTACCGATTGGGATTAGAAATCTTGTCAAATTGAAACTATAATTTTTCTATGTTGGAGATTTTTAAAATAAGTGAGTAAAAGCTTTTCCCAGGTTGAAAATGCGTGTAGTGAAATGTAAAATAATGCCATTATAAATGGGAGAGGATCCAACATTGAAAATGAGTAAAGCTAAGTGAAACCCACCAAGTTATAAAACAAGTGGGTAACATTTGTCCCACATTTGAAAGGATAAAGAAACTGTACACTTAATAAGTAGAAATGAAAAATGAAGAGTTACTTCGTCAAGCATTTATGAGGGATATTCAAGAGAGCTCCAGTATAGTGCGAAGCACCATAGGCATGCACGTGCACACGATACAAACGCAGACTTGAGCATAAACAGTGGGCTACAGAGGCACTAGTGGCGCACTTTGAACTCTCCTGCCTTGTGTTCGCGGTGGCAGCGGGTTATCGGGATTCATCCGAGTTGAATCTCGGTAGCTAGGGTGTGGTTACTTTTTAGTCCGTGTAAAACTAGTTTCGTTTAGTTGCAACATTTCTGAAATGGCTAATGACTGTTGGGTTTCAACAATCATACCATTTCAGAACTAATTAAGAATGTTAGGTTTCAACAGTCATGAATCGTGAGACAAATACTTTTACTCTCTATAAATAATGGTTATTTATTCTGAAAAATTACACACAATTATTTCTTTACTAATCCAATTTCAAAGTTCCCAATCCCTGCGATTATTCACTTACCATTTCAAGAGATATAAAAACTAACTTATTATTTTTTTGTGGACAGGAACATAATAAGAACTTGTTTGTTTATTTTTCACAGCTATATCCAAGGACTGTCTTCAAACATATAATTTACAAACAATGCAATTACTTCATTGTATCTAGACTACAGATTTGCAGATTCCTATTTATATACTAAATTATCTTGGTGGGGAAAATACTATATTTAGGAAAGTGATATCATGCCTTGAAGTTTTTCAGAATTTATTTGAATTTCAATAGAATTGTATTGAAGATCTACATAGTTGTATTAAAGTTAGAAAAATTGTTGATAATATAAGAGTTCAATTACTGCCTTTGTATAAATATTTCAACAACCTAAATATAGTATCTTCACAAATGGTAGACTCTTCCACATCACTTCGATAAATAACATAAGATTTTAACAGGTTGCACCGTTTCGATGGTTGTAATTTTCTACGTTGGCTAGAGAAAGGTTCATTTTTTTCTAATAACATTAAAGATTTTGTACGTCTTGCCATAAGGAAAACCAAATGAAGAAGGAGATGAAACTATATAACATGTTAAGAAATGCACAAAATGGTAGACTGATGTTTATCTCTATCGTGGACATATTCTGAAGACCTTTCTAATAATTTGTTCGACTTTACCAATATGTTAGAAATGCAAAAGATCTATAAGGCAAATTGGAGACTAAATATCTTACGCAAGATGCTACAAGTAAGAAGTTCCTTATCGGTCAGTTTTTAAGTTTTAAAATGCATGATAATATTCTTGTGCTAGAACAGTTTCATGACATCCAATGCATCTTAAGTAATTGCAAACTTAAGAATTCAAATATGGATGAAAATGTTATTGTTTATGCTATAATTAAAAAAACTTCCTCCTTCATGAAAAGATTATAAGAAATAACTCAAACACAAAAAGGAAGATCTTTCACTTGAAGAATCAGAGACTCATTTAATAATTTTACAAAAGTCTCAAATTCTATATGGTAAAGAGGAATAAGAAATTTCTATTTCTAAGGTTCATATGATAGAGGAAGGAAATGATCATAAATATGGAAATCATGGAAAGAATAACAAGCGAAAGAATTTTTCAAACAATTCTCAAGCAAACAAAAAGAAGAAAGGCAATTGTTTTCATTACAATAAATCAGGTCACTTCAAGAAGGATTATCATGAGTTCAAGAAACTAAAGGACTAGGAGGGTCATTAGACACAAAGTAAAAATTTGGTGTTATGATTTTTGAGGATAATATGAATGGAGATGATAACTCTTGGTGGATTGATTTCAGTGTATAAGGCATGTATGTAAGGACAAGAATTTTTTTTATGCCTATGAAGCTGTGGAAGGAGATGTTATCTATATGGGAAACTCTTCAACCGGTGCTGCAAAAGGTAAAGGGACAATGGATCTCGAATTCACTTCCGAAAAGATTCTTAGTATCACCAATGTCTTTCATGTTCCTGATGTTAGAAAAAATTTAGTTTCTCGAAGTCTTCTTAACAAGTTTGTCTTTAAGCTTGTATTCGAGTTGGACAAGTTTGTTCCGACTAAAATGGTACCTTTGTAGGAAAATATTATTTTTATGAGGGCATGTTTAAGCATAACATCAATAAAAAATATTCTTTTGCTTATATCATTAATTGTCTTTCATTATGGTATAGTCATCTATGACATGTTAATACAAAGAAAATTCATTTCATGATTAATTTAGATTTAATTTCTAAATATGAGATTGATATGAATGAAAAATGTAAAATATGCAGACAAACAAAAATAACAAGATTACCTTATCTTAAAATAGAAAAAACGTCATCTTTGTTGCAGTTACTACATAGTGATATTTGTGATTTGCATGGAACACCTACTAGAGGCGGTAGTAAATATTTTACTACATTTATCGAAGAATTTTCAAAATATTTCTATGTATATCTTTTAAATTCTAAGGATGATGTGCTTAGTATATTTAAGGCATATGAAAATGTAGTTGAAAATCAATGTGATACTAAAATTAAATGTCTTAGATATGATAGAGGGGGTGAATATCACTTTTCCCAATTTTGTGAAGATATGAGTATTATAAATGAAGTTACTGCACCTTATACACCACAACAAATGGAGTAACATAAGAAAAAATAGGAAACTAACTGAAATGGTTAATCCTATGCTTACATATCTTGATTTAAGTAAAAGATTTTTGGGATAAACACTTTTAATTGCATAACATAATCCTAATAGGATACATGCTAAAGATAATAAAAAACTTCTTATAAACTATGGAATAATAAAAAACCTAATTTAGGTTATCTTAAAGTCTAGGATTATAAAGTTACTATAAGCGTACCTAAAACTAAGAGCAGGAAATAAAGACGTTGAGTGTATTTTCATAGATTATACACAACATAGTATAGCCTATAGATTTATAGTTAGTGAACCTAATGATTCTATTGAGGTGAATATTATAATTGAATCTAGAGATGCATTTTTTTATGAAAAAAGATTTTCTTCTATTCCTAGAATTAATTATGGAAAAGAAGTAATAATTCCTTCACAGATATATGATACACCACTAATAGAACAAGAAGATATTCGGAAAAGTAAAAGACTTAGAAAAGGAAAGAGTTGGTCCAGACTTTGTACTCTATCTTGTTGAAGGAACTATAAACATATCTTGTAATCATTTTTCTTTGACTCTTTGTATTGAAACAAACCCATAAACTTATAATGAGGCAATTAAGTCTATAGATTCAACATTTTGGAAAGAAATCATAAATGATGAAATGGTTTTGATCATGAACATAGATTGAACAATTGATAAATTCAAAGTTTGATACCTATGCACCAGTTGGGGTTTAGTTACACCGGTTCGAAAATGGCTTATGACTATTGGGGTTTAAAGTCATACCATTTCGGAATTAATTAAAATTGTTGGATTTCAACGGTCATGACTCTTGAAATAAAACATTCATTCTCTATAAATAAAGGGGGCCTAATCCGAAAAAATATGCACAATTATCTCTTCCCCAATCTAGTTTCAAAGTTCCCAATCCATGCGATTACTCACTTACAATTTCTTGATATATAAAAATTATCTTATTCTGTTTTGTTTAGGGAAACAATATAAGAACTTTTTGGTTTATAATTATGTTAATTTTAATACAACTCTAGAACTATTTTTTGCTGCTACATCCAAGAACCGTCTTCAAACATATAATTTGCGAATATTGCAATTGCTTCATTGTATCTTAAGTTCACGGATTCCCATTTGTATACTGAATAATCCTGGTAGGATAAATACTCTATTTAAAAAAATGACATCACGCCTTGAAACTTTTCTAAACATATAATT
Source organism: Sambucus nigra (assembly GCA_949130495.1). Taxonomy (NCBI): domain Eukaryota; kingdom Viridiplantae; phylum Streptophyta; class Magnoliopsida; order Dipsacales; family Adoxaceae; genus Sambucus; species Sambucus nigra. The sequence continues at coordinate 156,575,963 of OX422211.1, read as the reverse complement.
TTTCTAAATACAGTATTTATCCAACCAGGATTATTCGGTATACAAACGGGAATCTGTGTACTTAAGATACAATGAAGCAATTGCACTATCTGTAAATTATATGTTTGAAGACAGTTCTTGGATGTAGCAGCGAAAAATAGTTCTAGAATTGTATTAAAATTAACATAATTATTAACCAAAAAGTTCTTATATTGTTTCCCTAAACAAAACAGAATGGGTCACAATAATATGTGCCCTAAGGGTAAACATTAAGAACCTAAAAATAAAAGGAACAAAGTTCTCACATATATTTAATAAGGTACACATGCTCATATGGAGCTCTAATACTTATTATTTTGAGGCTCATAGCATATGTTCCAAGAACACGAGACAGTTCCATTCCTGACTTTGTATAAATATTCCATGACTCTATTCCTAAATTAATCGCGTGTTTTAAATTAGTAACACATTGAGAATAGAAATCACCTCCTCCCATTATGTAGCATGTACAACAACGCTGCTAATAACGCAGACAATATAGAAATTTCTCTCCTCCCATTCTGTTATATATACAACAAAGAGTAATGCAACATATGTTAACTAATACTGTTTTGTTAATCATAAATTCGAATATGAATCATAAGGTTATATCATGAATAAAATAGTTTTGACATGAATCCAGGATGTTTATCTTCAAGCAATCACATAATCGAAAATTCCTTATAACTACGATTTAAAAACTGACCTTTGTCCATCGTTGTTGAACGGATTAAAATGACTTGAATGCTCCTTTCTTGAATAGCCCGGAATATGAGAAAAATGAATTTCGGATTTTCTCTCCATCCTTAGAAACAGTGTGTATTGAGATGACTCTAGATGGTGTAGAGGTCTCTATTTATAAGGAGAAGAGGGCCGGAATCCTAGTGGTGGTGGGACTCTTTCCAAGTCTCCCACTAATGCCACTAACCATCATGTGACTAATGGATAAGGTTTACCCAAATCTTTTAATATCTTTATTTATCACATTCCTAATTAATTATCTGACATTTATTAAAACCACATAAATGGGAAATTTGGAATTTAATATAATTGAAATTAAATAATTAATTTTGTCACTAACATTAATTTCCAACAGTCTCCCACTTGGTCTTAATAATTAGTATAATTAAATTAGGTATCATAAGGTGCACAATCATTGATAAATTTTGCTAAATCAAATGATTCACGAATGCGAGCCATGGCGTTTCCATGCATTCAGGAGCATGGTTCCTTTCATGTACCACAACACCAATGTTTCATTCAACTAGCCTTTAATATTGGGTATCATAATGGCCTCATAATTTCCTTTTGAATAAGAACTATTTATGTCATCAATAATTCATAATTATATGCATGCATTCACAAAAGACAGAAATAATAGAAATCATAAACACTTTTATTGAATTCAAGTAATAGTGTCAAACAACTAAGCCAAAATAGCAATCATAATCCAACTAATCGAGACCCATCTCTTTGACATGTTCCATAAAGGTCTTCGGAGATAGTCCTTTCATAAGAGGATCTGCTATGTTATCACGCGTACTAATGTGATCAATTGACACTCTTTGTTTATGAACTTCTTCTTTAACTGATAGGTATTTCATCTCAATATGCTTAGCAACCTTAGTATACCTATCCTTCTTCGAGAATAAGACTACTGCAACATTATCATAATAAATTTTCAGCGGCTTAGATATTGACCCCATAATTTTAAGTCCTGAAATAAAGTTTCGCATCCATAATCCATGATTTGTAGCTTCGAATCAAGCTACGTACTCAGCCTTTATAGTAGACGATGCAATGACGCTTTGCTTAGCACTTTTCCATGAAACGGCTCCTCCAGCCACAAGGAAGACATAACCCGAAGTTCTCTTCCTACTGTCAAGGCATCCCCCAAAATCTGAGTCTGAATAACCAATCACCTCAAGGTGATCAGTCTTCCGATATATGAGCATGTAATCCTTGGTCCCTTGCAGGTACCTCAGAACTTTCTTTGCAGCTTTCCAATGGTGAATCCTCGGATTGCTTTGATATTTGCCTAGCATCCCAACGGCAAAACTAATATCCGGTCTAGTGCAGACTTGTGCATACAACAAGCTCCCTACGAGCGAAGCATAAGGCATGCCTTTCATGTGCTCCCTTTCTAAATCACTTCTGGGGCATTGACTGAAGTTGAACTTATCCCCTTTCTGAACTGGGACATTAATGGGATTGCAACTTTGCATGCTAAATCTTTCTAAAACTTTGTTAATGTAAGCTTTCTGAGACAATCCTAACATTCCTCGTGATCTATCTCAAGATTTTTCTATCCCGATCATGAAGGATGCCTCACCTAAATCTTTCATTTCAATGTTTTTAGAAAGGTACTTCTTGGTTTAACTTAATAGACCAAGATCACTGATGGCGATAAGTAAGTCATCAACATATAGTACTAAAAACACAAACTTACTCCCACTGATCTTCAGGTATATGCATTGATCAACAGTGTTTTCCTTAAACCCAAAGGATGTAATGGTATCGTGAAACTTAATGTACCATTGACGAGAAGCTTGTTTTAGACCATATATTGACTTCTTCAACATACAGACCATGTTTTCATTTCCTTCCTTTACGAAGCCTTGTGGCTGTGCCATGTAGACTTCTTCTTCTAAACTCCCATTTAGAAAAGCTGTGTTTACGTCCATTTGGTGCAACTCCAAATCTTAATGAGCCACTAACGCTAATATGATTCTCAACGAGTCCTTCTTTGAAACTGGAGAGAAGGTCTCATTATAATCAATGCCTTCTCATTGATTAAAACCTTTAGCAACAAGTCTAGCTTTATGTCCTTCGATATTGACTTTTGAGTCAAGTTTGGTCTTAAAGATCCACTTGCAACCAACTCGTTTTTGTCCTTTTGGCAATTCTGCCAACTCCCAAACTTTATTGTCATTCATAGATTTTATTTCTTCATTGATGGCATCAATCCATTTATCGGAATCATCACTATTTACAGCTTTTTCATAAGAAACTGGATCATTAATATTCCCTATGTTAAATTTGATCTCTTAAAGGTATACCACATAATCATCCGGAATTACCGATCTCCTTTCTCTTTGAGATCTTCTTAATGGCACTTCCTGTGGTGTTTCAAAAGTTTCATCGGTTATTTTAGTCTCATTATGTGGTTGTTCAGTTGGTTGATCATTCACTTGTTGTTCATTGTTATTGATTGGGTCAATGATCGGTTCAACAACTACATTAGGAACAACAGGTATGTTATGAACTCTGGGTATAGGAATTTGTACCCTGACTTCTTGAATGATTACCTCCCTTTCTTTTATACTCCCACTTACTTCACCTTCTTCAATGAATTTAGCCTTTCCAGTTTCTATGATTCTAGTTGTATGATTTGGACAGTAGAATCTATATCCCTTCGACTTTTCTGGATACCCTGTGAAATGACAAGATAATGTCCTAGGATCCAATTTCTTTTCATGAGGGTTATAGATTCTAGCTTCCGCTGGGAAACCCCACACACGTAAATATCTTAAATCGGGTTTCCATCCTTTCCAAAGTTCAAAAGGGGTTTTTGAAATTGACTTACTAGGAACCCTATTTAAGATGTGTATGATGGTTTTTAATGCATGTGTCCACAAAAATGTAGGCAATTGGGTCCTACTTATCATACTTCTTACCATTTCTATAAGGGTACGATTATGTCTTTCAGCTACACCATTCTGCCAAGGTGATCCTGGCATTATGTATTAGGCGCAAATACCTAATTTTTCAAGGAGTTTAGAAAATGGGCCAGGGCGTTGCCCTGACTCGTCATATCTACCATAATATTCGCCACCTCTATCAGACCTAATAATTTTCACCCTTTTGCCTAGTTGCCTCTCAACCTCATTAATGTATATTTCAACGAAGTTCACAGACTGAGATTTATCATGCAACATGTACAAAATGCAATAACTTGAAAAATCATCTATAAAGGTGATGAAGTATTTTTCTCCACGAATGGAAGGAATATCAAAAGGTCCACATATGTCTATATGTATTATTTCAAGTAGATGGGTGCTTCTTGTGGCTCCTTTATTTGTATGTTTGGTCTGTTTTCCTTTAATACAGTACACACATACATCAAAATTGGCCCAATCCAGGTTATGGAGTATTCCATCTTTAATGAGCCTTTTAATTCTCGGTCTGGATATGTGCCCTAATCTTTGATGCCACAAATAAGCATATTTTTCATCATTAAGTGTACGTTTCGTACCAACATTAGGATGCAGGGTCACAAGGGTTTCAGAAAAATTCTTTTCAAGATTCAATCGATATTAACCATCTAATGAAAAATCAGAACCAACATTATTAGAATTTTTAATCAAACCAAAACCATTGCTCTTAAATTCAATTACAAAACCATCTAACGCGAGTTTAGAAACATAAATTAAATTCCTAGAAACTGTGGGAACATAAAAAGTTTCTTGTAAATCTAAAATAAATACAGTACTTAAAATTAGGCAAAAGACTCCAATAACTTCTATTTTAGCCTTTGCCTTATTGCCCATGTAGAGAAAATTCTCATTTGAATTTGTTTTGTGGATCGAAATGAAGCCCTGCATCGAATTAGAAACATGACACATAGAACCAGAATCAATCCACCAAGTGTTAGAAGGAGTGTTAATAAAGTTTGATTCGAAACAAACATAAATAAAGGGCTTACCCTTTTTCTCGAACCAGGCCTTTCGTTTATAACAATCCCTCTAGAAATGGCCCTTCTTATTACAGAAGTGACACTTGTCATTCTTTTCCTTCTTCACAGTAGCAGTTGATGGTTCAGCTTGATGAGACGGCCCATGACCTTTTTTAATGCCCTTGCTGAATTTCTTCTTAAAACTAGCTCCTTTGACTGTAAGGTTTGCCACCTGTCCCTTAGTCACATGGCCATTCTGTTGCTTGAGCCTTCCTTCCTCCTGTACCAACATGCTTTGCAAATCATTTACATTTCACTTCTCTTTTATAGTGTTGTAATTGATTTGGAAAGGCCCATACTCAGGAGGTAGGGAGTTTAGGACGAATTGGACGAGAAAAGACTCATCAACTCTCATGCCCAAAACTCTAAGTCTAGCATCCAGATTGGTCATTTCTATAATGTGCTCATTCATGGTTCGAGTACCATCGAACCTTATAGTGGTCAAGTCAGCCATCAGTTTCCCAGCAAGGGATTTATCAGCAGTGCGAAAGCGTTCCTTAATGTTGTTCAAATACTTTTTCGCTTTTGTAGTTTCAGGTAGGGAGGTCTTAATGTTAGCAGCAACACACATTCACATAAACATTAGGGCCAACCTATTGGATCGAGACCATGCTTCATGGATAACAATTTCATCCTCGCTACTGGTATCAGTAATAGCAGCGGGTTCATCACACATAATTGCCATGTCCAGGTCAAGAACCCCTAAGCTGAACTCAATTTGCTCATTCCATTCAGAAAAATTAGTTCCATCAAATTTGGAATAAGACTGAGCTTGCGAATATAGGTTAAGGGGAACTGCAATTAATAACAATGTTCACAAATTAAATTTTCACACACAACAAAAATTGCAAGGGTCGAATATTGAATTGTTGACTAAAGATTTTGGCATATTTCATTTACAATCTGAATATCACGGAATCTGTGTTAATCATCACATAATGTTCGGATTTGTAAAGATATATTACTCTATAATTCATTTATCATGGTCCCATAATTTTGGCATCTGTGTTTGTTGCCTAAAAATTTAATACCATGATTAATGGACTTGATGTCAACTATTCTGTTTTTACAAAAACTAGTTCTAATGTTGTTCAATTCAGATATTAGCATGTGTTGCGCTTCAATCCAATTTTATAACTGACATTAGAATAAGTCTTTAATGAATGTAACAATATTATTCGTACATGCAGTCTCAACCTATGTTTGACCTTTGACTTAACTCAAATGAATAATTGTTTACACATCTCAACTTAAATATAGTTAATCATGCCTTAATATTAACTATAATACGTAATGTATCAATAATTACAAAGATACCAATAGTAGCTTAAAGCCTAAAAAACAGAATGTAATACCCCGTATTTTTATGCTTTCTAAAATTGGGGATTTATTATATTTAATGTGAGTTATTAATTTAATATAAATCCAAAAATTAATTATATTTTTATAATTACTAACGTGATGTGAGTTAGTAAGTATGGGAAGCTTGTTGAATATGACTAATGAGCAAAGTAATATATGATATTGGTTCTATTAAATGTCACGAGTGAATAAAATGATAATTTTGAAAATTTAAGTCGGGACGCGCCTGTGTCGTGTCGAGACTAAATATCAATTAATAAAAGTGAATAAATTATATAATAAACTGTTTTTGTTAATTATTTTAGCACTAAATGTCGTGTCGAGATATGTCGTGTCGAGATATGTTAACTATTTTAAAAACAGTTTTTGTTAATAAACTGTTTTTTATATAATAAAAATAATTTTTAATTTTTATAAGTGAGTTTTGGATGAATGAAAAATAGATAATGAGCTTTGAGAGTATCAGGATCTTTTAATATAAAAATGAAATGGGAGAAATTTATTAAGGAGGGGAAATAGTGGGAGTCTTTATATAAATATACTAGCATAAAGGCCACGCGATGCGTGGCCGAATTTAGGAAAGATTTATTCTTTTGTTATTGTGTCTTTTTTCACATAATATATTTCATGAATGAAAGAAGATAGAATTTTAAATTAGTATAACATGTAGGCCACGCGATGCGTGGTAAATAATTTATAAATGATTATTTTTTAATATACTTAGTAGGTAGATAATATATTTTTTTAGTGAAATGAGAATAATATAGGTATTTAGAAAGAGTAAAAAAATGTATAAAAATGTTATGTTAGCTTAAAATATGAGTAGAATGTTAGTAGCAGACAATAAATTTTAAGTATGAGATGAGAATGAATATAACCATTTAAAAGAAAATTTATTTATCTAATGAGTGAAAAAATTATATGTTACCTTCAAAGTGAGAGCTCCAAAATCGAGGGAAGCCAAGAGCATCCTTGGCTGCCTCAGCAGCCCCATGCGCCTTGACCATCATCTGCAAACCTGTTTGAACACCAATATATATACAAAGAATAATTGGTGTAAAACAAAAAAGAAAACAATCAATCAAGTATGAACTTACACCCATTTTTTAAGCAGTGGTGCCGTGGAAAGGAAACGAACTCAATTGCATGCACTTCTATGCACGTAAAACAGTTCACTTGTCGATCGTTTAAAAACAAAAGGTCATTTGTACTTTAACGATTGTAGCTAGTTAAAATATAATTTAATGTTGCTTGGAGACCGCTCTTTTGTTAAAACCAACGAAAGTGATTATACAGATGTATGTACCAAATTAATACATGGAGTCTTTTCATTTCTAAAAAAAAGTTAATCGAGGCAACATAAACTGGAACTCCCAACATAGACTGTATACATAATAAATTATAAAAAACTCAATTCTTAAACCATGATTTCCAATAAAAAAATCCTTAAATCATATGAAAATGTATGAGTCATTGGAATCTAACGTATGGGGAAAAAATGAAACCAAATTTCAGATTTGTTGACACAAAAGTGCAAACAACATTCAGCAATCAAAATCATTAGAAAAAAAATCAACGCTAACAACCTAGTTCCAAAAAAACAAAATAAAATGAAATGCATATCCAAACTCTATAGAACAATATATAAAAAAAACGAACAACATTTCTAAAATATGAAAGTAAAAAATAGATTATTATTAGATGTTATTTCACACTATTTGATGTAATAACTTCTAACACTAAAATCTCCCATTTTGACACCCAAAAAATGGGTAAATGTATAGCAACTGTATATATTAAAGCTTTCAAATTCATAAATTTTAATACCCTCACCTAAATATAGAATTATAGGTTTTGAAACTCGATGAATTGCTTCCATTCCAATTCCTTCCAAAAAATATGACATAATTTAAAATCATCAAACACAAAAATAGATGAATATGTTTTTACGAGTTCTATGTTTTGACGGGCTAGGACCACACGATCTTCGTGTGATGTGATTTTTCTTTTCTTGTTGTTTGAAGTTATTAATAATAAAAATCTACAATTTAATAATACATAGCAATTTTACATTAGCAATTTTACATTAGCAATTTTCGTTAGTGGTTAGAATCATCCAAAACATGGTGACTAAAAGAGAACATAAATAAAAGTGAAGAGAAAGTGTTGGATTATATTACCTCTAAAATGATGACAGTCTTCCAAGATACCACCTGCTCCAATACAACCAATTCAAAATAGAAGAAATGGAAAATAAAGATATGAGTTGGAGAAAGCAAATAAAGAGAATAAAATACTGTATTTTATTTTATTAGGCCAACTGCCCTTTGTTTTATTGAGCCGTGTTCCACCGTAGAGATTTGACATCAACTCCCAAATTTGTGTTTTAACCATTAGGAAGGGAATCTAATAGATGTGGGGGAGATGAATTAGATGTATATTTGTAAGTACATGAATGTAGGCATATTTGTAAGTACATAAATGTGAACAGTTAGATGAGTTGAAAATTGTGGAGCAGCGTAATCCGTGAAAGAGGGAGAAACAAACATTGACTTCTCAAGTAAGAATTTATTACTTATTGCCACGTGTCAGCATCATAAGATTTGGCCTTTATTACTGCCACGTGTCAACCTCACACGATTTGGGGCTATAATTTTTATATAGTTATTATATAGATTAGACTAGCATGCAGGCCACGCGATGCGTGGCCGAATTTATCAAATTTTATTTATTTTTGTTTTTTCTTGTTTCACACAATAAATTCTAAAATTTAAGTATGATTTAATTTTGAAATAAAAAAAAAAGTAATATTAAGAGTGATGAATCGACTTTAGACCATAATAAGGCTTGAAGACAACAATTTTATATTGATACATAGAATATATACATGCATCTTTATACCATTAATGATATTTATATAGATACATAAATAGAGATACATGCATTTTTATACTTCTAATGATATTTAGAATGGATACATAGACACATGCATCTTTATACCATTAATGATATTGATATAGATACGTAGAATAGATACATAAATATAGATACATGCATCTTTATACCACTAATGATATTTAATACATCTGTCACGTGTCAGCCGCACACGATTTGAGTCTACAATTTTTATTATATACTATAGATACTATAGATATGAGATACATTGCGTGTAAATATGGCAATTGAAGAGACTTTCTTCAATGTTTAAACTGCAGGACATTAATGCCCACCAGGTCAAATGGTGCCCAGTGTATTAACTTGGGAGTTAAAAATAGTTCTTATAAAACGACAAGATGTTAACTGGATCCAACTCTCTCTCACTCTCATCATTGTCTATTCCCTTCTTTTTTTCTTTATTAGTTGAAATTCACTAAAGTCTGTTCTCTACATTGACAAAAGCAAACAACAAAGAGCCAATAAAGACATCTAAAACAAAATCGAAAGATATTGTCTCCCATTTTCAACATTCCCGTTCTTTCACCTTTTTCCCCTTTTTGTTTGTGTTTTTGTTGAATCTAATTGTAGCTAATATATATGTTAATCATCTTCAATAATGCCTCGTTTACTTTGCTAAGTCTCTCGCTGCTCGATTTTTAAAGTAATTAAATAAAAGGATTAAAAGATGCAGTCCCACATACCGAAGTATATATATATATATATATAAAGAGAGAGAGAGAGAGAGAGAGAGAGAGAGAATTGCTCTTGTGCGGACAAATATGCATTTTAACAGTACGAGCAAACATGTGTCATTTGCCGGTGAACAGAAAAAGAATATGCCTATAATTTAACCGAAAATTTATAGATTCATCGTCAGGTGATACATGCACAGTCCGTAGTGTTAAAATGCAAGACAGTCTGCACAGAAAAAATATTATATATTACTCTTTTTCTGTTCACCGGCAAGTGACACATGTCTCGTACTGTTAAAATGCATACTTGTTCGCACAAGAGCATTTCTCTCTCTCTCTATATATATATATTGAGAGAGAGTCAGGGTCATGTGCACACGAAGTTTGCAGATCATTTTTTTAAAATAGTAAAAAAAATATTTTTGAGTTGAATTTTTTTGTGTGATATTTAAACATTTCAATGGACACATATAAAAAAAATCAGCTCAAAAAAAAAAAAATTGCGCTGATTAAAGAAATTGGTGTGCGCCAGCACTTCACAAATTTAATGTGCACAGGTGCCTGCCTCTCTCTCTCTCTCTCTCTCTATATATATATATATATATATATATATATATATATATATATATATATATATATATATATATATATATATATATATATATATATATATATATATATATATATATATATATATATATATATATATATATATATAGGATAAGGATCACAAGTGGACCAAAAGAATGGACTTTTTAATGGACTTAACAAAAAAAGACTAATAACCCACTAATTTTAATTCCTTGGTGTAATGGGTCCGCGCCAGCGGCACCCAATATTAGTGGGTTATTAGTCTTTTTTGTTAAGTCCATTAAAAAGTCCATTATTTTGGTCCACTTGTGAACCTATCCCTATATATATATATATATATATATATATATATATATATATATATATATATATATATATATATATAGTCATGATCTTGAACGGACTACTCCGCATTTTAAGAATGCGGATCGCACATGTGTCACCTGGCCGTGAACCCAGAAAATAGAGAGAGTGTGTCTATAATTTAGGCAATAATTTCTACGGGCACCGTTAGGTGACACATGTCCGGTCTGCATTCTTAAAATACGTACTAATCTGCACAAGAGCATTATATATATATATATATATATATATATATATATATATATATATATATATATATATATATATATATATATATATATATATATAATAACGTTCTTGTGCGAACCACTCCACATTTTAAGAGTGCGGACCGGACATGTGTCCCCTGACAGTGATCCCAGAAAAAAGAAAGAATGTCTAGGGTCACACATGTCCGGTCCGCACTCAACTAAATTATACGCACACTCTTTCCCTATTTTCTAAGATCACCGTTAGGTGACATATGTTCGATTCGTACTTTTAAAATACGAACCGATTCGCACAAGAATAATAATAATAAAAAAGATAATAGTGTGGCATGCTTTAATTTAGTTTATTTTCATCATCACGAGCAAGCGAACGCCTCTCAATGAAACAGTCAACATGAGCAAAAATGCACTAACTATTAAATATATGACTCCGACATTCACGGTACTTTAAGAACAAAAGATTACATTGTTTAGGTAAGTATAAAATTCTTAGCATTTCTGGTAAGAAATGTGAGGAGTTGTCTATTTAAGATCAAAGAGAAAAGTCAAGGCATTATTCCATTTGGTTTAAAGTGGCAAGAAAGCACATGCTAGCCTTCCAGTGGCTGTCTTTTTGTGCTAGAAGCAAGTTCGGTTGGATCAATTCTCTAGAGTCCGGCTCATGTGCGGGAGCCCAAATGCGGGACCGTGCGAGATCTTTTTTAGAAAAAAAAATGTTTATTATTTTATTTTTTGTGTATGGGTTATAAATATTTCAATACACTCCTATAAAAAAAATTAGTTCAAAATAACACTTTTTGATATTTTAAAAAAATGGATCAATTTTTTAGAGTACTTAAGCCGCTTAAAATATTGTCAAAAATTGTCCAATTTTTTTAAAATACCAAAAACTGTTAATTTTGAGCTGATTTTTTTTACATGGGTGCACTAAAATGTTTACAACCCACACAAAAGAAATAAAAAATAAAAACAAATTTTTTTTTTCTAAAAAAGATCCCGCACGGATCCCTCATTTTGGGCGCCCGCACGGGAGCCTGACTGCAATTCTCTATACATAAGTAGAAGGCAGGAAAATAGTTGAATTTCAACCCTCATGACCTTTATAATTATCTTAACCCTCGTAGTCAGTTTGGCTATTATTTTTATATACCATTTACTATTTCAATGTACAACTCGATTCCACAAAATCTACTGTCAGGTACTTGGTTCGATTATAAGAATTACATTTCTTCATTATGTTTTGTCTAAAGTTCGTATCTTTCTTTATTTTCCCCATCCAAATGACATCCACTTTCGCTTCCGTTGTACCATCCCCGTAGCATTAAGAAATATAGCAAAAAGTTTATTAAGAAAAAGACTGTTTTTGCACGATTGTGTTGTTGAAACAACACTATAAAGCATTAAGCAAACTAAGACTTCAAAAATAAAATGGCAAAGCTAAGACTATTTTGCTACAAGATTTTTTTAATACTGATGGTGGCCAATGAGTCCCTCACACTGCGTTTGGATTCTGGTACGGGCACAATTTTTTTTTTGTATTTCACATTTAGGGTGACGTTTGGTTTACTTTGTGAACTCTTAACTAGGTGTTAACACACTCATGTAAATTGTCAGTTTTTTCGAGCATGGATTATGAGGCGTACGAATATCCCTCTCAATCCAGATTCAAAAATACCTAAGGTGACCCCTCCTCTTACAATAAATGCAAAAATGGGATTGAATGGCGTTTACCTGCCTCGGCTTGGGGACATTCTCCGGTGGGGAGAGTGGGTGTTTTCTTTAGCACTGTGATAAAGACAATCTTGGCTTTTAAATTTGACTCTTATGAGTGTCATAGCTAAGACCGACATGTTCCTTTGAAGTTTGGGATTGTACAAAGAGCATTTTCCTCAACCTCTCAAATATCTCCTCAAGGCCAACATTCACCATATTTGACGCCTCTAGATATTTTTTTTAGTCTCAAAATTCTCATTATATCAAACTTTGATCCTAACAAGACTAAAAAAATTATATCTTTAGACTAACGACCTTCTCGTATAACAACTATCTCTCTTTAATCATCGTCCTTAAGATTCTGAGGAAAAGTATCTTCTCGATCATTGAGTTAGGTCACAAGTGCCTCACTTTACTTTATGGCACAATTTTCTTATCAAAACAGGTAAGCTAGATAATTAAGCATATGATTAATCTTTTCTATCTTGGCAGATATATCGTAAATCTCAAATCAGTTTAGTGTCAACATCTCCCTCTCCATCTTAACTATCGATCCTTTATTGTGGGACGTCTAGAATTGGGGATCTTCACGATCATCCTCAACCTTTTCTTTAATAAGGTAGGACTTAAAGACTAGATACCTCACGAATGGTGCTTCTCACGGTGATATTGCATTCAACAGAAGACCATTACTCTTAGAGTTCGAGTCACTGTCTTTAAGGGTGTAATTCAAAGCCTTCTTTGACTTGACCTTACACCTTATTCAGGTGGGACACTCACATGAGTTGTTACCAACACTCTGACATTCATAGCATCTTCCCAAATTATTTTCTTTCTTATCCTCATCTCGAATTTTCTTTTCATGGCTCCTGAGGATTTTCCTATCATATTGGTTCGATTTTTCTCAACTTTCTATGAATTTTAAACTTTATTATTTACATGGATAAATTACCTAATTTTCTTGTCAAACACATTAAAATCTTCAAGGTTGTGACACGTGGAAGTAATTTAGTTGGCAATGACCTCAAATCATTAGTGTCTATAATTTTCTCTTATAAATTAAAAGTACAATTCATTATATTTAAGAAGTGTAAAGACAAATTTTTGATTGAGTCAATTTATATGTATTGGCTAAATTCCGGACAAAACATTTTGAGACATAGGTAAGGGTTAGTATTTTTCCTTTCAAGTCTTCGATGTGTTTGAATGAAGACGTAGTGACCAAGATTTAGAGACTACATTCATCATGTTGTGTTTCCTGCCATGTTTAGTTTTCATCTTCCATGGATCTCGAGAGATATGAATACATATTATGTTGATCCTTGGACTTAGTTTTGGATGTTTATGTTCTAAAATCATTGAAGATTATTTTTAGAAAAAAGATTTTTTAAGATATAATTTTTAGTTTTTTGGTCGATCAAACGAAACGACTTTCAAATAAGAAGACAATCTCATTCAACTGAGGATGAAATGAGAAGGAAATATCATTCGAATGAGCTTTAAACTAGAATCAAACGACATTTTTCACTTTGCAGAAATAATCCGTTCAAAGCTCGTTCAATGTCTGTTCAAACGAGAATGCATAACTCATTTGAATAACCATAGTAATCTCATTCGAACGAGTTGCATCAAAAGACCTGCCACCTAAAAATCATGTTTTCTATAAATTAGAGTGCTTACATCAGTTTTCATTGACAATTTTGGCAAAAATTAATTTCTAATCATGAGCCAAACGCCTGTAAACCCTAGTTTCACCAAACTCTTTGAGATCTAAGATTCAATATTATATTCTTTGAGATATCGTTTGGAATCTAAGTTTTACTCATAATTATCTTTGTTGTATACGTTTCGTACGGTGGATTTCATATTTTTTATTTATATATAGTGGATTCTGTCTTTATGGTGTTGCAGTGAAGAAGTGGTGTGCCCATATGCTATATCCGTAGACGATATCTGAGCCTTATTGGTGGACACTGAGGTGTGTATGGACTCACATATTTTTGTAGTTGCACGAGTGGAATCTTGAATAACTCTGTGGTGGAGAGGTAGAAGATCGAAGACGCATTGAGGCTTGCGAGGGCGTCGAGTCTATATTGTAAATCATCTGTCGACTTTTGTAATTCCTTATGATAATGAATTTGTCTAGCTGGGTCGTCTGAGTTTTTTTTTGTCGGTTTTCCTCGTACATCAACGTGTTGTGGTTTGTTGCTTTATTTTATTCTTGTACTCACGTAGATGCATGTTATAGGACAAGGTAAAATTTAGTAAATTGTTTATCATAACAACTATTTAAACTTGGTGCTTAGGTTTAATTTTGTTTAAGTTTATATATTTGTGGGTACCCAAAATTTAGAACCATGGGCCCGGACGAGTAGCCCAGTCTTGGCAGCCCAAAGTCCGGACCCCTCGTCTCTTATATTGATCCGGTCTCCCCCACGTTTCCACAAATTGGAAGTTATACGGGAGATGGAAAACGTGGAGAAACCCATCACCTCCACTTACCTACATGTACATGTATATATTAAACCCTAGGTCCGGGGCAAAAGGACAAGTGGTATTCTCTGTAATTACTCTCCGGAGTGTATAGAAATAATATCGACTGCACCACCGTGGACGTAGGCACTTCCTTGCTGAACCATGCACATCCTTTGTTGTGTGATTGGCATCTTATATTCTTTATTCTTTTCTTGATAATTGCTTCTCTCGTATTTATTTGTGTTGCATAATAATTGCATCCACAATTGGCGCCGTTTGTGGGAAACATTCATCTTTCCCTGAGAAGAGCCCACGTCAAGAAAGGAGTTTAAGATGTCTGGCCACAACAGCAATGCTCCCCAAGCAGGGGATATTCAAGAGCCACCTGCTCCTCGCAGGATTAGGTCTGAAGTCCGACGTTCAGATCAGAGAGCTCGCCTGGAAAGACCATCCTCAGAAGAAAGTCAGGGACCAGTGAGGTCCACGCAGATATCCAGGTTGATTGATGCGTACGAGACAAGACTCCACGAGCAGAGGGAGTCTTCTCGCAGATACGAGGCTAAGAATGCTCGCTTGAAAAGAAGACTAGAAAGACTGGAGAGGGAGCTTCGTCCTGATAACAAGAGACGCCCATATCGCACTCCTAGCCCTCAGGCGAATAAATCTCGTAGTCGAGGAAGGAGCCCTAGGAGAGAATCACAAAGGGATGAAGGAGGCGAGTCAGACGACGACCTCCGCGAACAGCTGCAAAGAGCTCGCCGCTACCAGAGCCCTGCTCGCAGCGACGAGAACATACGAAACATGGTCAGCAGGGAGATGGACCAGCATCCCGCTCACAACGGAATAAGATCAACCAGAGAACTCGCGAGGCGAGCTCTCAAAACCCAGATAAAGTCACCTTTCACAAGAGAAATCGAAGAGGAGGAAGATCCCAAGAAATTTTCCAATCCAAGGTTCAATATTTACGACGGAAAAACTGATCCCATCGATCACGTCAGGCAATACCGACAGGCCATGACCCTCTAGAGTCACCAAGATGCCCTGATGTGCCGCATTTTTCCCTCGAGCCTTCATGATGTAGCACAGAAGTGGTTCGAAAGGCTCCCCCACCGGTCGATCAAGAATTTCAAATCCCTAGCCGAACTTTTTACGGCCCAATTCATTACCAGTAGCTCCCATCCCAAAAGGATGGATGCTCTACTAACAATGAAGAAAACGCCTCAGGAGACCCTCCGAGAATACGCGAAGAGGTATTGGGAGTTATTCAATGAGATCGAGGACTCCGCGGAGGAAGTGGCAGTGGCCTCCTTCAAAATTGGGCTCCCTAGTTCTTCCCTCCTCTACCAGTCCCTGACGAAGAAGGAAGCTATGACTATTGACGACCTAATGGCCCGAATCGAGAAATACGTAAAGGTGGAAGACGTCACCCGCCCTAATATAGGAGAAAAAGGTCGAGCTAAGCTCACTACCAAGGTAGGTGAGAAAACTGAGAACCATAGGAAAGGAGGAAAGAACAGAGGCAAAAATGGCTCTAAGAACGGAGGGAACCATGACGCGCCGAAAGTATTCCAGGCGGTTAACACCGTCTTCAAAGAACCAATTTACAAGATTCTCGCGAAGATCAAGGATGAGCCATTCATCACGTGGCCCAGGAAAATGGGAGGAGATCCCTTGAAGAGGAACAATGCGTTGAGATGCGCTTTTCACAAAGAGGGAGGATACAAGACCGAGCACTACAAAGCTCTTAAGTCTCACCTCGAAGAGTTGTCCCAGTCTGGGCATTTGAACGACTTTGTGGAAAAAAGGGGAGAGAAAGTGACTTCCAACAGAGAGGTGAGACCCGACAACGTGTTGGAGGATGATGATGGACACGAGTTTGCAGTAATCCACGGAGTATCTGACGTCAAGCAGATACAAGGGAACTCAGCTCGAATGGAAATGAAAAAACTTACAGCGGTAATCCAGGCTTTTCAAATTAATCCAGCAAAGTCACAGTCAGGAAAGCGTCGACGAGCAGAGGACGTCAACTATAACAAGCATATTGTTTTCACGGATGAATATTTGATGGGAGTAAGGACCCCACATCATGATGCCCTGGTCATTACACTCAGGATAGCCAACTTTGACATCGACAAGCTGATCGTCGATCAAGGAAGTTCATCCGAAGTAATGTACCTTGACCTATTCAGGAAATTGAAGTTGGGCGTCGCCGACCTAAAGGAAGATACTGTTCCTTTGGTCGGCTTCGCTGGAAAAATGACCATGCCCCTAAGCAAGATAGTGCTGCCAGTTCGTGCTGGGAACGTCTCCAAGTTGATTGAGTTTTTGGTAGTTTACATCGAATCACCGTACCAGGCCATCCTCGGCAGAGGATGGCTTCATGCAATGAAGGCGGTCTCCTCGACCTACCATCAGAAGCTCAAGTATGTAACCGAGCGAGGAGTAATGGAGATCCACGGCAACCAAGCGATGGCGAGGAAGTGCTTCATAGCAGCCATCCGACCAAAGCCAGAAAAGAAGGTCGGTCAACTCGGCGAGAAAGTTGAAGAGAGTGTGATACCTTCTAAATAGCAATTAAAGTATGGAAAACCTGGAGTAGAGGAGACGAGGCTCCTCCCCTCCGAGCGTGTCATCGAGGACCTGGTAGAAGTTATAGCCGAAGTTGGTGACAGTAGCAGAGTCTTCTTGATTGGAGCATCTCTCACCGACCAAGAACAGAAGGAGTTGATGACCTTGCTGAGACACAACGTAGATGTTTTCGCATGGGAACCATACGAGTTGCCTGGCATTGATCCTGATATGTTCTGTCATCAGCTGCATGTCGACCCCACATTCAAGCTAGTCATGCAGAAGGAACGAAGAACTGCATCCGAGAAGGCTAAAGCGGTCGAAAAGGAAGTCGAAAAATTACTCGATGCAGGATCCATACGGGAAGTGCAATTCCCTAAGTGGTTGTCCAACCCAGTAGTAGTTCCGAAGAATAATGGGAAGTGGAGAGTTTGCATCGACTTCACTGATCTCAACAAAGCATACCCTAAGGATAGTTTCCCCCTCCCAAAGATAGACCAACTAGTAGATGCCACTGCAGCTCACGAGCGAATGAGTTTCCTGGACGCATACTCAGGATATCACCAGATCCCCTTGTATGCCCCAGACCAGGACAAAACGGCGTTCATCACGACAGTTGGGTTATATTTCTACAAGGTCATGCCATTTGGGCTCAAGAATGTGGAGGCAACCTATCAGCGGCTGGTCACAAAAATGTTCAAGGATCAAATGGGAGACACAATGGAGGTCTACATCGATGACATGCTCGTTAAGAGCAAGAAGAAGGAAAATCACCTTTCAGACCTGTCAAAAACCTTCAAAATCCTCAGGAAGTACCGAATGAAGCTTAATGCGAGCAAGTGTTCCTTCGGTGTCCAGTTAGGAAAATTTCTTGGATACTTGGTCAGTAAGAGAGGCATAGAAGTGAATCCAGACCAGATCGATGCAATCAATAGGGTACAACCCCCTCGAACAATCCGGGACGTGCAGAAGCTCACTGGAATGCTCGCCGCCTTAAAACACTTCATATCCAAATCCTCCGAGAAATGCAAACCTTTTTTCCAGCTTCTAAAGGGGAGTAAAATGATAGAATGGAGCCCAGACTGCTCACGAGATTTGGACGAGCTCAAGGCCTACTTAAGCTCCCCACCGCTGCTTGTCATACCACAACAAATGGATTCTTTGTACCTGTACCTCTCGGTATCCAATCACACAGTCAGCTCTGTGTTAATACGCGAGGTTGCAGGAATCCAACACCCCGTTTACTACGCAAGCAAGACCTTATTAGATGCCGAGCAAAGGTACATGCCATTGGAGAATCTCGCCTTTGCACTGGTAATATCCTCGAGGAAACTGAAGCATTATTTCGAAGCCCATACTATCATCGTCCTTACATCGCATCCCATTAAGGCTGTCCTAAGGAAAGCGGACTTATCGGGCAGACTGTCTAAGTTGTCAATCGAACTTGGTCGATTTGACATCCAATTTCAACCAAGGACAACTATCAAGGGTCAGATCCTTGCTAATTTCATAGCCGAATTCACGGACGAGGAACTATCCGACCAACCTCAACCGACAAAGCAAAAGAAGAACCAAGCAACAGAAAGAACCTAGAAACTCTTTGTTGATGGAGCTTCCAACTCAAAGGGGGTAGGGGTAGGCATTATCCTCATCACTCCAGAAAAGAAAATCCTCGAATAAGGAATCAGGCTTGGATTTGCAGCCTCCAACAACGAAGCAGAATATGAAGCCCTAATAGCCGGTCTCCAAAAGGCACAAACTCTAGGAGCAAAACGTTTACAGGTGTTCGGCGACTCTCAGTTAGTCTCCAATCAGATAAGTGGAGATTACAATGCAAAGGATGAAAGAATGGCAGCCTACCTCGCCTTAGTAAGAGAATTAATGTCAAGCTTTGAAGAGGTCAACATCCAGCAGTTTCCCAGGGGGCAAAACAGTCACGCTGATGCCTTAGCAGCCTTGAGTTCGGCAGTTGACTCTGACCTTAAGAGGGTCATCCCCATCGATTTCCTCATTTGTTCGAGCATTAACCGCAATAGCAAGTTACCAAATGCGGAACAAGTACTCCAGGTAGGATCAGCCCCCAACTGGATGGACCCCTTAAGGGACTATTTAAAGGATGGCATGCTCCCAGATGACAAGAAAACTGCCCACCAGATAAGAGTCAAAGCTGCTTGCTTTCACTTATCCACAGGAGGCGACTTGTATAAGAAATCCTTCTCCGGTCCCTACCTTAGATGTGTCCACCCAGGTGATATCGAACAAGTGCTACACGAGCTTCATGAAGGAATATATGGAAGTCATATCGGAGGAAGGTCTCTAGCCTTTCGAGCAATGAAGGAAGGCTATTGGTGGCCATACATGCAAAAGGACTCCGCAGTATATGTTTGCAAATGCCTGAAATGACAATTCCACGCTCCTATGGTCCACCAACCCGCCAGCGATCTGAAGTCCCTGTCCAGCCCATGGCCCTTCTCCCAATGGGGAATGGAGATCGTGGGACCACTGCCTACCGTCGTCGGCAATCACAAATACCTGTTGGTTTCGACTGACTACTTCACCAAATGGATCGAGGCTGAATCCTTGGAGAACATCCAAGATGCTGATATAATAAGGTTCATATGGAGAAATATAATCACTCGGTTTGGAATCCTCAGAACCATCATCACCGATAATGGAACGCAGTTCGAAAGTGGCCCCTTTCAGAACTTCTGTAACGAACATGGGATCAGACACCACTTCAGCTCTGTAGCCTACCCTTAGAGAAATGGCCAAGCTGAAGCTTCCAACGAAACTGTGATCGACGGATTAAAGTAGTGATTAGAGCGAGTCAAGGGCGCATGGGTAACAGAGCTACCCCATGTTCTATGGGCATACTGAACCACTCCTCGGCGAGCAACAGGCGAAACCCCATTTTCGTTGACATATGGCATGAAAGTAGTCATCCCATTAGAAGTAGGTTTGCCAACAATGAGATCCAACCTTGTCGACCAAGGCCTGAATGAAGAAGCATTGCTCGCCGAACTCGACCTAGCCGACGAGCGTAGAGAACTAGCCCTGGTGAAGCTTGCGAGCTATCAGCAACAGCTCGCAAAGCACTACCACAAAATGGTTAACCCGAGAAGATTCCAAGTTGGGGACTATGTTCTAAGAAAAGTACTGGGCAACACGGTGAAGTCATCAGATGGCAAGCTAGGCCCAAATTAGGAAGGACCCTTTAAAATAACTAAAGACAACCTACAAGGTGCCTATCATTTGGAAACGATGGAAGGAAGAGAGATACCACGAGCATGGAACACAGCTAATCTCAAGAAATTATATTTTTAGATTCTCAAGGAATTCTATTGTTGAATCTTTTTCTTGTATTTGTTATGTGAAAGGACAGTTCATTTCCCTTATTACTAATGAAATCAGTAACAATTGCATTCATCACACATCTTTTCCAAATCACAGGAACGATGGTCGATATAGCAGGGGAATACCCCTCCTCAGGTCATCGTTATGAAACACGAGAGACCTCTTAGCATTGCCCCTGGAAATATATAAAGCCCTACAAAGGATTCTTAGGCAATGCGACCAGATTTTATACTGGCCATCAAACCTACTTTGGTTTAGCAAAATCCTGATCGGATGAAGACATCCAATACCAGGTGTGTCCTCGCCAATTGCCCTACTTAGGCCTAAGGGAGTGTGACGACACAACCTAAAAGGTAAAATAGGGCATAATGGTATTTTGGTATTATACTGGACTGGGGGGACACTTGCATGACAAAATAAAAAGGATTATGAAGCAGGAAGAATATAAAAAGATTGGATGAACACGTTTAGTTGGCAAAATTGCCCAAAACACAAACTTTTCATTAATCCCTTATATTTACAACAATGATAATATATGTTTAGTCGGCGAAGCTCGCCCAAAGCATTTACATTATCAAAGGTACAAAATAATAACAACTTGCAAAAACTCATGGGGGTGGCAGCCTCCGAGCAAGATAATCAGCCACTCTAGCTCTTCGTTCGTCGTCTGGAGCAGGGGCTATCTCTTCCACAACCTCATTTGCGTTCAGCTCCAATAATTGCCGAGGAATAGCATCGATGGGGATCCATCGATCGTCTCTCCTGAATGGGTTGGGCATCAGAGTGGAGGAAGACATCTCGTGATGATACCATAACACCGAGTTCCTCGGGACCTGCAGCTCTTTCAAGGCACTTAACCACCCTTTGATGAAAGAAAGTTCCTCGAACTCAGTTAGTCTTGTTGGAGCATCTAGCCATCCCTGATCATAACCATCAGCCCACGCTTGTCGAGGACCCTTCTTGAATAAGTTCCGCAATCGGGTGACGTCCCTTTGAAGCCCAGCAGCAATTACATATGCTTACTGGACATTATCGCGGAGCTCTTCCATCTCCTTATCACACTGTTCTTCTACTTACTTGCTCTTGCCCCTGGTGCTCCTACCAGCTCACGGGAGGGGAGGACGAGTGGAACCTCGCGGCATAGGAGGAGTATATCCAGCTCGCGACGATGAGGAGCCTTGCAGAACTGCTGAAACAGTGCTCGGCGCATGCTCCCTAAGTTGTAAGACTTCCCTCCTCAGGTCTTTATTCTCCTGCTGCAGGCACTCACCAACTTGGTTGATCTCGGTGGCCTCAAGTAACTTAGCTCTCAGTACATTGACTTCCTCTTGTACTGAGGCACCAATGCCTTCCATCTCCTAGAGTCTGTCCTTCAGCTTAGCCACTAGCTCGGACTACTCCTTATATTTCTGATTTCTAGACCTAAGAGACTTGCAAAGTTTGACAAAGGCCTGGCGAACTTCAGGGCTCGCATTGGGACCGAGTGTCCTACCCAATTGGGAAGTAGCAGGAATGTAATCATCCACGTCGACTAACTACAAATAAAAGAAAGATAGAGGAGAGAAAGAGATTAGCACAAGCAAAAATGAAGCCTTTTCATTAATAAGGGTCGAGGTTACATCAGATTGAAGAAAAAAAATTACAGACTAGAAAAAGCAAAAATATAAGAATAGTCCTAAAAGTAGACTAACTAGCAACCTTAGGTTGCCCAGAGGTGGCTGGCTGCTTCCCTTTGTCAGCAGCAGCGGGGGCATCCCCCTCTGCAGGGATGCCCTCAGTCGCCTGGGCAGGATAAACACTGACAGGAATTGTCTGAGAGGCAAGATCAACACCCTCGATGGCCGGGGCAGGGGATTCTTCGTCCACAGTTAGCTTCGGACCCGGGTCATGCTCGTCAAACAGAGGAGACTCAGCATCAACACCAGCAGCTAAGAGGGCCTTGTTCCATCCCTTCTTGAAGTTCAGATGGCTGATGTAGCCTATCTGAACCTCGGTGTCTTCGTAAGCAGCAGTCCACCCGGAGTTGTATGAATCCTCCTTGATGGTGGCTACCTGGGACTCTTTCTCCTTCTCCATTCTCTTCCTCTCCTCCATCCTCTTCTTCTCCTCCACCTTCTTTCTTTCCTCCTCCTTTTTTCTCTCCCTCTCTCTAACCTGCTCTTCCTCTCTCCTCTTCCCCTCTTGCTCCTAAGTAGAAGACCGAGAACCAGTAGCCACGGCCCCAGAAGTAGACTTTTGTTTCTTTGACCTTTGTGCAAGAATCACGTGGTCCTCATCATTATCATCTCTAATCAAGTTCTTCCTTGGAGGAATCTCTTCACCTGAACTGCTAGAAGTGTTCGACGATCCTCGAGCTTTAGAATCCTCCTCACAGTCAGAGGAACTGCTACTGTCAAAGCTCCCTTCACCCAAATTACTCGCAACTCCTACAGGCTCACTTTCAGAGATGCTTTCCTCTTCGTCCAACTGGATAGGCTCAGCAGTAGTCTCTTTGAAGGAATCGAACTCTGGTACACTATCCACAGGCCGTGCTATGAAGCTGGAGCCAACGTTCTTATACTCGAGCAAAAAGGCAGCAGACCTGGGATGCTCGCCGTCACCCAGAGGCTCCCTGATATTCCAAGATTTTACCAACTCCGAGATACGAACCTCGCTGAGAGCTGGCTCCAAATTCTTTGACCTCGCTGCGCAAGAAAAAGCAGAGAAGAGTTAGAAAGTTCACAAATCAGCAAAAGTTGAAACAACAGTACAATGTCTACCTATATATTCCTACCCGTAAAACGGAACAGAGAACCTTTCAGACCTCGACCCTTCAAATTGGGGAGGGAACTGCCAATTCCTAACCAGGAAACCCTCTTGCCAGTAGTCCTTATGGGAATCAGGTAGGTTTACTACCAATACCCTATCAGGGCTCCTAGCTTTGAGGTATAAGACACCTGAACTAGTTCGAGAAAAGGAATAACAAAAACAGATCTCGGCAAGTCCTAACCTAGTACCATACAACTGATTTATTTTATGGATGCCATTTACTATTTTCCACACATTGGGCGAGCATTGTGCAGGAACAATATTGAAATAGCCAAAGAAATGCAGGAACAAATCATTGGGAGGGAAAGTGAGTCCCCCCTGGGAAAGTAACAGAACATGGATCCAGTGGGCATCCTCTATATCCCTAACGTTCCTAGGAGGGGAGGCACAACACTCAATATCTACCCACTCAGGGATGTTGTAGAACTTCCTAAATTCAGATATTGACCTATTTCCAATCTTCGCCATTGAAAAACTCAAGAAAAGCTACAAACCAAAGAGAAAGTGCAAAGAAAGGGCACGAGAAACTTACAAAATAGAAGATCGGTTTAAGTGATGAAGAAGCACGAGCTCAAGACGACTAAGAAGCAATGGGAATGGGGATTGAGAGAAGAAGGTACGAGGTGCTAGAGTTCTCAAAAGAAAGAAGAGTAATGGAAGGGCTGAAGCGACGGAAGAAAAAGTGGCTATCCCAACAAGCCTTCAATTCTAATCATAGCGCACAATAAGTGAAGTGGGTGCCGCCAAATCAACTTCACAGTTTTTGAAGAATCGCAAATCAGCCATAATGGCTGATCATTTAAATCCATTGAACCCATAAACATAGCCCAACAAATTTAGGGGCAATTGTGGGTACCCAAAATTTAGAACCATGGGCCCGGACGAGTAGCCCAGTCCTAGCAGCCCAAAGTCCGGACCCCTCATCTCTTATATTGATCCGGTCTCCCCCACGTTTCCACAAATTGGAAGTTATACGGGAGATGGAAAACGTGGAGAAACCCATCACCTCCACTTACCTACATGTACATGTATATATTAAACCCTAGGTCCGGGGCAAAAGGACAAGTGGTATTCTCAGTAATTACTCTCCGGAGTGTATATAAATAATATCGACTGCACCACCGTGGACGTAGGCACTTCCTTGCTGAACCATGCACATCCTTTGTTGTGTGATTGGCATCTTATATTCCTTATTCTTTTCTTGATAATTGCTTCTCTCGTATTTATTTGTGTTGCATAATAATTGCATCCACAATTGGCGCCGTTTGTGGGAAACATTCATCTTTCCCTGAGAAGAGCCCAAAAATTGAGTAATCAAGAAAATTTTAAGGTCCTTTACCGAAAGATTTAATTCAAAAGTGAAAATTTTAAATTCCTTGGGTACTTTGGACTTTACGAAACTCAAAAAGCCTGTAGGTGATCTTCAAACTTATGAGCTTGATATATTTTCCTCTTAAAAGATGAAGAAGGTCAAGGGTATTGCTTTGAAAGACTAGAAGGAGGAAACAATTATTTTGGATGACGAGTCTGAAATCGATTCTGATGATATGGGCATGTTTGCGAAGAAGTTTTAAAAAGAATAGAGTTTGAAAAACAGTGAAAGATGTAAAGAAGTTTGAGAAAAAGAACTATAACAAGGTCCATAAATTCCCTAAAAATCACAATGATAATTTTAAGAGGGAAAAATCAGATAGATTCTTTGGTTGTGAGTATTATGGCCATAGGGAATCTGAGTGTCCCACTAAAATAAGGAAGTAGGGCAAGAAACTAAAAGTATATAATGACACCCTTAGTGATAGTGATCCGGAAGAGGGATTTGATTCCCCCATTGTGTGTAACTTCACCGCGTTCATGGCTAGTCATACAAGCCTTGATGAAAAGTATTCTATGAAAATATTTTTAAATATGACACTTTTGACCTCATTGTTTATGATTCCCAAGATAGTGATTGTAGGTAAACTGGAGAATAAAAAGAGGATGATCGATAACTCCAAGTTTGCTTTCGTGATTTGTATGCAAATGTAATACCCCGAGATTTTTGGGATAATAATTTAATTTATTTTGGGAGAAATAAATATTCTTTTATTTGGAGAATAATTAAATTGGCATTTGAGGCCAAAATTTGAAGATGTTAGAAAGTGATTCGAATGACGATTCTGAATGTGCCATTTTTTTCCGATGTTAGAAATTGATTCGAATGATTTTTGGGGATTTTTGGCTTTGAAGAAAATAGCCATTTCCGTAGCCCTTGAACAGGCCGAATCGATTCGACCCCAACCCGAATCGATTCGAAATGTTCCAGCTTGACAGATCTGAGTGACCGAATCGATTCGGCCCCAACCCGAATCGATTCGGCCTGAGACAGAAGCCCAGGTCTTATGACCCGAATCGATTCACCTTGGAGGCCGAATTGATTAGGAAACCGAGCAATTTTAGGGATGTTTTTCTTGGGAGAATTTCATCCCGTTTCATTTGAGGTTATCAATTGGGAACCTTTATAGGAGTTATGAGAAGTGTGTTTTGGAGACTTTTAGGGAGTTTCCCACATTAGAAATTGTTTGGGTCATATGGACTTAATTTGAGAAATACTGATTAGAGAATATCGTATATACTAAGTGGGGAAGCCCACTACCATTGAGATTTCTATTTGGAGATAATTATGGAATTATATGAAAGAGTGAGAATGCGCTTAATGATATTGGATTTTGGAATTTAATCCCACATGGGACAACTTTAAAGGTTCATATGATCGATTGAACCATATTGTGAGAATTATAAAGGCTGATTGATGTGCTTACGGATATAGAGAATATCCTTAATGTAAATTGAATTAGGAGATTTTTTTATAGATAATAAATGCCGATCGAGGTTCACTAGGATATAGAGAATATCCTCATTTTAAACGGAATTGAGAGACGATTCAAATAAATAAAACTGAGGTGTGAACTTCAAGTGAGAAATAGTATAGTGTATACTAAGTGGGGAAGTTATGTGAGTTATTGACGAATAGTATATCGAGAGTAAAATATACTAAATAATAAGATTATTTCACTTACGCCTAAGAGCATATTATGAGTATGTAAATAGCGTGATATATATACCTTGCGTGATGGTATACAATTATATGATGTGATGATGTATGTATATCTTGTGTGTATGATATATATATATATAAGTGAAGCATACCCCCTCCGTGCTATCATGGGAGTTGCGCGATGAGGGTGAGCGCCCTGGCTTGAGGAGAAGGGTGTGGATATTCCCCAGGTCATAGCGTCCATTATTATTTTGTGATTGTTTTTATTAGGGGTGAGACGTGGTGGGTATGTTTCGTCTCATTTTTACGGAGGAACTATGACCGCTTCACGTACGTTGTGATATGGTTTTTTACCAAGGCGGTGTGAGATTCCAACCGTTGGTACCTAGGATGATATGTGAGTAATTCCCTGGTAGATGATAGCATTGAGAACCTGCATCCTTGAGTTATAGCTCGTTGGGATGGTTATTATTATTATACTTGTGCGAATAGTATATTAATTGAATATGATTATGTTAAATCATATTTTTCTCTAGAGTAAAGAGACATAAGAAGATTGCTTGAATCTCATTCGGGGAGATCTTAACCGGAATTATATTAGGATGAATCAATTATGAGAAAATAAAGAGTAATTAATTATGAGTATATAATACTTTGGGTATCGAGGGCATAATGGACCTCAACGACCAACATTGCCAAGGAGTAGTGTATCGGGGGGGTTCCTTGTTTGGATTTTGCTTGCGAGACGTCCCACGCACGAAACGCAGTGCAATGTTTGGAGTAAGGAGAAGTTAGTCCTTAATGCTCATATATCTATATTGTTATCTATCTCTATGATCGACATTGCCAAGGAGTAGTGTATCAGGGGGGTTCCTTGTTTGGATTTCGCTTGCGAGATGTCCCACGCACGAAACGCAGTGCAGTATTAAAAATTGAGAAAAGTTTAGTCCTTAGCACTTAGATACTAATAACTCATATATATATATTCATGTCAATAACTAGAGTGTGAGAAATTCTAGTAACAGAGAATGTTTATATATATTGTACATATTAAGTAAGAGAATGAATAATTGAGATTGATAATAGTAGAAGTCAAAGGTTATGGTTAAGATGGATTTGGAGATGAGTATAAATTTGGGGGTAGGTTAGATTTTTTCCCTAGATAGATTTTGTAAGGCCCTAAAACACGATTAGTAAGGTTAATTATACGATTATGTATAAGTTATGAGTTATAAGTTATAAATTGGTTATGTGGTTAAATGCATCATGAAAATATGTTTCTAAATTCATCATTATGTTTATAAAAAGTAAGCTAGAGTGTTGGTGCGAAAGTGGCGATGTTTGGTCGCCAAATGTGAAAGTTATGAAATTTTGAGTAAATAATTACTCTTCTGTTCGAGCCCAAATTAGGTGTACTAGTTTTATGATTTTGGGAAAACACAAAAACATGAAAGTTGTAGATGTTTAAGTTATATACTCATAGACACAAAGTGAGAGTAAATCGGGGCCCGAAATAGTGAGTTATGGTGATTTTACGAGGCCGGACAAATCTGTCATTAACGGAATTGTCCTATTGGACCCCTTCCCCAACGAATCGCATAATACCACCTTAAAGTGGTCCCATAGCCACGTTTTTTAGCTCATAAGGAAGAACTTATCATATTTTTCATTTCCTATTACAAGCTTGAGAAAAAATATGCTTATGGAGAGAGAAAAACAAAGTTAAGGAAGAATTTCTTTGAAAATTCACCATAAATCGAGGAATTCTCGCAAGGTAATTACATCTTTATTAAAGTTTGTCACATAGATGAGTTCTATACTTGGCATGTTTTTATTCCTGATTTGGATATATATTTTAATGATACCCATATTACTGAATTTTGTTGGAACAAGGATGGGTTAAGAACATATTTTAGAACCAGAGCTAGGATTGTAAATGCATACTTTAAAGTCCTAAATTTACATCATCTTTTCGTAATGCATTTTGATTTAGAAAATTCATGATTATGATGTATATTTCTTCTAAAACATGTCTATTATATGTTTCCATGAATTATACGCAAAGTCAAGGTTATGTATGCTTAAAAATGTAAAGTTATGCCTTAATGTTGTATTTTGACCTAGTTGTGCTAAAAATGGCATAAATCATGGAATACTTATTGGAATTGAGTGATTCAAGTTGGAGAGTAAAATACACTCATACATTTATAAAATATCCTAAAATTGTGTTAAAATACCAAGGAATGAACCCTTGGTGATAGTGTGAAGTCTTGGTTTAAAATCTGCCCTAAAGGAGCAAGAATGCATACCAGGTGTTTGACGTTTTGCTCGACATAGAAAATGAGCCCTAAAAATTATGAAACATTAAATTTGTATTATTCAATGTGTTTACTGATATTGGGTGGAATATCATAGAAAGTTATATTGTACAAAAATTATGAGAATTCTAGGAAGTTGAATGTGTTGTTGTTTTTCTTGAGAACCGATTTGGAAAAGGCTGTAATGAAATGGGCATAACTTTGTCTAGCAAATTCGTAAGTTAATTCTGTAAATTGTGTTAGAACCCTAATTACTTGGGTTTTATAGAAATGTGAAGTATCATATTTATTTCCCCCTTAGTTATTTCTGATTGACCAAATGATGTGATGTATTACTAGGTTTAATGTTAATTGGTGTATTCAGATACTAATGACGTTGACTTGTTAGGTGGGGAAGCAACTAATACCACCATACCAAGGAAGTAGTTTGGTATTAATCTTAGCACCAAATACAAGGTGAGTGACCTGTCCTATGAAATATACATGATCATATGTTCATATGGAAATGTGTAGTTCAATACATGTGTTAAAATGCTTATGGGTGTGATGTTGTATCTAGGAAACATATGCATATGATTGAAATGTTAAGTGATGTTATTTAATGTTAAGGACTGTGGTGGGTCCTACAGGATGTGGCGGTCCTGTTAATCCAACTTAAAGGTTTGTGTACTCGGGCCTAATAAAGGGATGTGGTGGTCCCCGATAACTGTGGTGGATTAATTGAACTGTGGCGGGTCCAGGCTTGCGAGAGTTTCACAATTCCTGTTGGGTTATAACATTAAAACATAATAAAAATGGTTATTCAATTTGGTTATAGAGGTGGTATATGGTCATTCACTAAGCTTATATTTCTTACACTCCTGTAATGTTATGTTTCAGGTATGCCTACCGTTTGGAGTTCACTGCCAAGTTAAGACCTTAAAATGGGGGAGTGATGGATATTTAGTATGGGTTGAATGTCATGATTTCTTTTGTGAAATTATTAAACTAAGGATCTTGGTTATGTAAAGTTATGTACTACTTATTAGTTATAAGTAAAGGCAGTTATGTTTTCATCTACACATACCTTTGGAAAAAAAAAATCTTATGCTATTTTCCTTAGAGATTTAAATTAAAGCATTGTTTAAGCCAATTTATCTCTAATTAAAAGTATGAGTTTAACAAAATTAAGTCGGGGTGCGACAACTTGGTATCAGAGCGTGGTTATTAGGTTCTGGATAGGGTGTGAGGGTCTAAATTGGCAGTGGACACTAGAAAGTGAGTTTGTTATGTACCTGGATTTTGACTAACAATGTTAATATTAAATTGCTACTATTGTATTTTGTTTAAGTGAATTATATTGCAGTGAATGATGGATCCACATGAGACACATGATGGAGCGGAGGGTGAGGCATCTTATGTTCCTAATAATCAGCAAGGACATAGACATATTCAAGTGGAGGAACCAGAGGTGCAACACCAACCTATTGATGATGTGGGAAGAATATTACGTGCTGTGGCACAACTTATGAAACAAGAAAGAGGTGGAGAACATGGTGGGACTACGGATCCGTTAGTGGCAGAGGGGTGGGTTAGAAAGATGGAAACAATATTTAAGGTGATGGAAGTGCGAGATGAACAAAAGGTTTTGTTAGCAACCTTTAGGTTAGAGGCTGATGCAAAGTTATGGTGGGATGCAACAGAAAGGTTACTTACTACAATGGGGGGAGTAGTTCCAATAAATCCTCCACAAATTACATGGGAGAGGTTTGTGAAGGTGTTCTTTGAAAAATATTTCCCAAGGCTTTATAGGAAGGAGAAGGAGGAAGAATTTATCACGTTGAAACAGGGGAATCGAACAGTGGCAGAGTATGAAGCTTTATTTATATCCTTATCTAGATTTGCACCTGACTTGGTGAGGACGGAAGAAAGTAAATGTGATCGGTTTCAAACCGGGCTGAGTGTAGATATAAAAAGCATGGTTGCTAATATGAAGATAACGGATTATGTGGACTTGGTGGATAGGGCCATGGTGTCAGAAAAGTCAATAAAAGAAATGCAAGTTGAACACTCGAAGAAAGCTAGACATGATGGCATAAGGTCATATGGATGGGAGGCGGGAACCTCAACTCAGAGTGTAGCACTAGGAGTACCTAAGGGCCAAGAATTTAAAAATAATAGAAGTGCACGTGGAAGATTTCAGGCTCGAGGTGGAAGGACTGGGATGAATCGGTCCGAAAATGAATCTGTGTTGGTGCCGAGGGCTATATTTTGTTATAAATGTGGTGGTCAAGGGCACATGTCTCGAGAGTGTACAATAGATGAGACAACACCTTTGTGTTTCCATTGTCATCAATCGGGCACTTACGAAAGAATTGTCCAGCGATGGGAGCTACAACATCGGTTGGGAGTGTGGCAGTAGGAGGTAGGAGTTCTACATAGAATGTACCCAGGGGAGGTAGATGAGGTATATCACAAAACCAAGGCCAAGGCAGAGTGTTTGCACTGACGCAATAAGATGCACAAGCTATGCCTAATGTAGTGACAGGTACACTTCCTATTGGTGATAAAGATGCTAATGTGTTGATAGATCCTGGTTCTACACATTCTTTTGTGTCTTTTCTTTATCTGTTGCATCTTAATAAACCATTATCATCATTAGATTCTGGTTTAGCTATTGTTACTCCAGTAGGGGGGTTGGTTTTTATTGAGAGGGTATATAGGGAGTGTGTGGTGCGAGTGGGTGAAAAAGAGTTACTAGTTGACATATTACCTCTCGATATGCGCGACTTTGATGTAATACTGGGTATGGATTGGTTAGCTTCATATCATGTATGTTTGGATTGCTTTAAAAAGGAGGTAGTGTTTCAGTTACTGGGTGAACCTGAATTTAAATTTATTGGGGAACGAAATGTCACTCCAACTTGTTTGATTTCTGCTACAAAATGTTATGAACTGCTAAGGAAAGGATGTGAGGGTTATCTTGCCCATGTGGTGGACATACGACAAGAGGCTGGAAAATTATCAGATATACCAGTAGTTAATGAGTTCGCATATGTCTTCCCGGAAGAACTCCAAGGGTTATCACCAGACCGTGAGGTAGAATTTGCGATTGAGTTGGTACCAGGCACCACACCGATATCTATTGCACCATATGGCATGGCACCTGCAGAATTAAAGGAGCTAAAAATACAGTTGCAAGATTTGTTAGACCGTGGTTTTATAAGGCCTAGTGTATCACCGTGGGGAGCCCCAGTATTGTTTATGAATAAGAAAGATGGAACCATGAGGCTGTGCATCGATTATCGTCAATTGAATAAGGTGACTATCCGTAATAAATACCTACTACCCCATATTGATGACTTGTTCGATCAGTTGCAAGGAGCCAAAGTGTTTTCCAAGATCGATCTCAGATCCGGATATCATCAATTGAAAGTAAGAGATTGTGACATTTCTAAAACTGCTTTTCGTTCCAGGTATGGACATCATGAATTCCTTGTCATGCCATTTGTGTTAATAAATGCACCGGACGTATTCATGGATTTGATGAACCGTATATTTCACCCATACGTGGATTCTTTTGTTATTGTCTTCATTGATGATATTTTGATATATTCTCGTAGTAGGGATGAGCATGAATGCCACCTGCGTTTTATTTTACAGACCTTGCGAGAGAAGCAGTTGTATGCTAAATTTTCTAAATGTGAATTTTGGCTAGACAGGGTAGTATTTTTGGGGCATGTTATTTCTGCTGATGGTATTTGTGTAGATCCCAAGAAGGTAGAAGCAGTAATGAATTGGTAAAGACCAACTAGTGTGACAGAGGTACGTAGCTTTTTGGGATTGGCGGGTTATTACAGGAGGTTTATACCGGGGTTTTCTTCTATTGCATTGCCATTGACTAAGCTTACCAGAAAGGAGAACAAGTTTGTGTGGAGTGGTGATTGTGATAAAAGATTTGAAAATTTAAAGGGTAAGTTGACATCAGCTTCAGTATTGACTATCCCAACAGGTACAGAAGGTCTAGTTATTTATAGTGATGCTTCGTATCAAGGACTTGGATGTGTATTAATGCAGCATGGAAAGGTAATTGCTTTTGCTTCTCGACAGTTAAAGATACATGAGCGCAACTACCCTACTCATGATCTTGAGTTAGCTGCAGTAGTTTTTGCATTAAAGATCTGGAGACACTACTTATATGGTGTTAGTTGTGAAATTTTTACTGACCATCAAAGCTTAAAATACTTGTTTACTCAAAAAGACTTGAACTTGAGACAAAGAAGGTGGATGGAGCTTATAAAAGATTATGATTGTACGATACATCACCATCCAGGTAAAGCTAATGTTGTTGCTGACGCTTTGAGTAGAAAATCTCTAGGAATAATATCTTGTATTTATTGTATTCGAGTTGACCTGCTGAGAGAGTTAGCTTTAATGGGGGTGGAATTAAATTTTAATGAGTCTTACGGAATAGTAGCACATTTAAATGTTAGACCCACATTGATAGACTGGATAAAACAAGCACAAGGAGGAGATACAGAATTGGAGAAAGTTAGAGATAATATGAAAAAGGGTAAAGCAAATGAATTTTCTATTCGGGATGATGACATTGTTATGTATGGGAACCGATTATGTGTACCTAATGTGCCTGATTTGAGAAGAACGATTTTAGAGGAATCCCACTGTTCTTTATATGCTATGCATCCAGGGAGCACGAAACTGTATAGAGATTTGAAACAATGTTATTGGTGGTCGGGAATGAAACACGACATTGCAGATTTTGTTGCTAGATGTCTAGTTTGCCAACAGGTGAAGGTGGAGCATCAGAAGCCAAGTGGTTTACTACAACCCTTACCTATCCCTGAGTGGAAATGGGAGCATGTTACTAGAGATTTTGTTGTAGGTTTACCAAAATCATCACGAGGGTTTGATTCTATTTGGGTTTTCGTTGATAGGTTGACTAAGTCTGCACATTTTCTTCCTGTTAAAACTACTTACTCCATGGATAGATATGGAAAATTATATGTGGATGAGATTATTAGATTGCACGGTGCACCTGTTTCTATTATTTCTGATCGAGATCCTAAGTTTACTTCTCACTTTTGGCCTAGTTTACAAGAAGCTTTGGAGACTAAATTGAAATTTAGTACAGCTTTTCATCCTCAGACTGATGGGCAGTCAGAAAGAACGATCCAGACACTCGAAGATATGTTACGAATTTGTGTATTGGAGTTCAAGGGAAGTTGGGATGAACACTTGCCACTAATAGAGTTTGCTTATAATAATAGCTATCATTCGAGTATTGAGACGGCTCATTATGAAGCTTTGTATGGGAGAAAATGCAGAACTCCAGTGTGTTGGACTGAAGTAGGAGAACGAAAACTTCTTGGGCCAGAAATTGTACAGCAGACTACTGAAAAGATCAATCTCATCCATAATCACTTAAAGGTGGCGCAAAGTAGACAGAAAAGTTATGCAGACAACCGAAGGAAAGAATTGAAATTTGAGGATGGTGATCGAGTATTCCTACGTGTTTATCCTTGGAGAGGGGTTATGAGATTCGGGAAGAAGGGAAATTTAAGTTCCAGGTACATTGGCCCTTATGAGATAGTGAAACGGGTTGGATCTGTAGCTTATAAGTTGGCATTACCACCAGAATTGTCTCGGATACACGATGTTTTTCATATATCCATGTTACGTAAGTATGTGCCCGATCCTTCACATGTGTTCATTTCACAACCGATAGAGCTTCAAGATGACTTAACCTAACTGGAGGAACCAATTGCTATTGTAGATCGAAAGGAGCAAGTGTTACGTAGTAAAACCATTTCACTAGTTAAGGTGATGTGGAGAAGTCAGAATGTGGAGTATGCCACCTGGGAAGGGGAGGATAACATGAAGAAGCAATATCCTCATTTGTTTGGTAAGTTTCTTATGCGTTAAATTTCGAGGACGAAATTTTTATAAGAGGGGTAGAATTGTAAGGCCCTAAAACACGATTAGTAATGTTAATTATACGATTAAGTATAAGTTATGAGTTATAAGTTATAAATTGGTTATGTGGTTAAATGCATCATGAAAATATGTTTCTAAATGCATCATTATGTTTATAAAAAGTAAGCTAGAGTGTTGGTGCGAAAGTGGCGATGTTTGGTCGCCAAATGTGAAAGTTATGAAATTTTGAGTAAATAATTACTCTTCTGTTCGAGCCCAAATTAGGTGTACTAGTTTTATGATTTTGGGAAAACACAAAAACATGAAAGGTGTAGATGTTTAAGTTATATACTCATAGACACAAAGTGAGAGTAAATCGGGGCCCAAAATAGTGAGTTATGGTGATTTTACGAGGCCGGACAAATCTGTCATTAACGGAATTGTCCTATTGGACCCCTTCCCCAACGAATCGCATAATACCACCTTAAAGTGGTCCCATAGCCACGTTTTTTAGCTCATAAGGCAGAACTTATCATCTTTTTCATTTCCTATTACAAGCTTGAGAAAAAAATATGCTTATGGAGAGAGAAAAACAAAGTTAAGGAAGAATTTCTTTGAAAATTCACCATAAATCGAGGAATTCTCGTAAGGTAATTACATCTTTATTAAAGTTTGTCACACAGATGAGTTCTATACTTAACATGTTTTTATTCCTGATTTGGATATATATTTTAATGATACCCATATTGCTGAATTTTGTTGGAACAAGGATGGGTTAAGAACATATGTTAGAACCAGAGCTAGGATTGTAAATACATACTTTAAAGTCCTAAATTTACATCATCTTTTCGTAAAGCATTTTGATTTAGAAAATTCATGATTATGATGTATATTTATGCTAAAACATGTCTATTTTATGTTTCCATGAATTATACTCAAGGTCAAGGTTATGTATGCTTAAAAATGTTAAGTTATGCCTTAATGTTGTATTTTGACCTAGTTGTGCTAAAAATGGCATAAATCATGGAATACTTATTGGAATTGAGTGATTCAAGTTGGAGAGTAAAATACACTCATACATGTATAACATATCCTAAAATTGTGTAACAATACCAAGGAATAAACCCTTGGTGATAGTTTGAAGTCTTGGTCTATAATCTGCCCTAAAGGAGCAAGAATGCATACCAGGTGTTTGACATTTTGCTCGACATAGAAAATGAGCCCTAAAAATTATGAAACATTAAATTTGTATTATTCAATGTGTTTACTAATATTGGGTGGAATATCATAGAAAGTTACATTGTACAAAAAGTATGAGAATTCTAGGAAGTTGAAGTTGTGTTGTTGTTTTTCTTGAGAACCGATTTGGAAAAGGCTGTAATGAAATGGGCATAACTTTGCCTAGAAAATTCGTAATTTAATTCTGTAAATTGTGTTAGAACCCTAATTACTTGGGTTTTATAGAAATGTGAAGTATCATATTTATTTCCTCCTTAGTTATTTCTGATTGAACAAATGATGTGATGTATTACTAGGTTTAATGTTAATTGGTGTATTGAGATACTAATGACGTTGACTTGTTAGGTGGGGAAGCAACTAATACCACCATACCAAGGAAGTAGTTTGGTATTAATATTAGCACGAAATACAAGGTGAGTGACCTGTCCTATGAAATATACATGATCATATGTTCATATGGAAATGTGTAGTTCAATACATGTGCTAAAATGCTTATGGGAGTGATGTTGTATCTAGGAAACATATGCATATGATTGAAATGTTAAGTGATGTTATTTAATGTTAAGGACTGTGGTGGGTCCTACAGGATGTGGCGGTCCTGTTAATCCAACTTAAAGGTTTGTGTACTCGGGCCTAATAAAGGGATGTGGTGGTCCCCGATAACTGTGGTGGGTTAATTGGACTGTGGAGGGTCCAGGCTTGCGAGAGTTTCACAATTCCTGTTGGGTTATAACATTAAAACAAAATAAAAATGGTTATTCAATTTGGTTATAGAGGTGGTATATGGTCATTCACTAAGCTTATATTTCTTACACTCCTGTAATGTTATGTTTCAGGTATGCCTACCGTTTGGAGTTCACTGCCAAGTTAGGACCTTAAAACGGGGGAGTGACGGATATTTAGTATGGGTTGGATATCATGATTTCTTTTGTGTAATTATTAAAATAAGGATCTTGGTTATGTAAAGTTATGTAGTACTTATTAGTTATAAGTAAAGGAACTTATGTTTTCATCTACACATACCTTTGGAAAAAAAAATCTTATGCTATTTTCCTTAGTGATTTAAATTAAAGCATTGTTTAAGCCAATTTATCTCTAATTAAAAGTATGAGTTTAACAAAATTAAGTCGGGGCGCGACAACTTGGTATCAGAGCGTGGTTATTAGGTTCTGGATAGGGTGTGAGGGTCTAGATTGGCAGTGGACACTAGAAAGTGAGTTTGTTATGTACCTGGATTTTGACTAACAATGTTAATATTAAATTGCTGCTATTGTATTTTGTTTAAGTGAATTATATTGCAGTGAATGATGGATCCACATGAGCCACATGATGGATCGGAGGGTGAGGCATCTTATGTTCCTAATAGTCAGCAAGGACATAGACATATTCAAGTGGAGGAACCAGAGGTGCAACAACAACCTATTGATGATGTGGGAAGAATATTACGTGCTGTGGCACAACTTATGGAACAAGCAAGAGGTGGCAAACATGGTGGCGATAGGAACAAATTACATGAGAGGTTCAGGAAGTTAAATCCGCCTGCATTTACTGGGACTACGGATCCGTTAGTGGCAGAGGGGTGGGTTAGAAAGATGGAAACAATATTTAAGGTGATGGAAGTGCGAGATGAACAAAAGGTTTTGTTAGCAACCTTTAGGTTAGAGGCTGATGCAAAGTTATGGTGGGATGCAACAGAAAGGTTACTTACTACAATGGGGGGAGTAGTTCCAATAAATCCTCCACAAATTACATGGGAGAGGTTTGTGAAGGTGTTCTTTGAAAAATATTTCCCAAGGCTTTATAGGAAGGAGAAGGAGGAAGAATTTATCACGTTGAAACAGGGGAATCGAACAGTGGCAGAGTATGAAGATTTATTTATATCCTTATCTAGATTTGCACCTGACTTGGTGAGGACGGAAGAAATTAAATGTGATCGGTTTCAAACCGGGCTGAGTGTAGATATAAAAAGCATGGTTGCTAATATGAAGATAACGGATTATGTGGACTTGGTGGATAGGGCCATGGTGTCAGAAAAGTCAATAAAAGAAATGCAAGTTGAACACTCGAAGAAAGCTAGACATGATGGCATAAGGTCATATGGATGGGAGGCGGGAACCTCAACTCAGAGTGTAGCACGAGGAGTACCTAAGGGCCAAGAATTTAAAAATAATAGAAGTGCACGTGGAAGATTTCAGGCTCGAGGTGGAAGGACTGGGATGAATCGGTCCGAAAATGCATCTGTGTTGGTGCCGAGGGCTATATTTTGTTATAGATGTGGTGGTCAAGGGCACATGTCTCGAGAGTGTACAATAGATGAGACGACACCTTTGTGTTTCCATTGTCATCAACCGGGGCACTTACGAAAGAATTGTCCAGCGATGGGAGCTACAACATCGGTTGGGAGTGTGGCAGTAGGAGGTAGGAGTTCTACATAGAATGTACCCAGGGGAGGTAGATGAGGTATATCACAAAACCAAGGCCAAGGCAGAGTGTTTGCACTGACGCAATAAGATGCACAAGCTATGCCTAATGTAGTGACAGGTACACTTCCTATTGGTGATAAAGATGCTTATGTGTTGATAGATCCTGGTTCTACACATTCTTTTGTGTCTTTTCTTTATCTGTTGCATCTTAATAAACCATTATCATCATTAGATTCTGGTTTAGCTATTGTTACTCCAGTAGGGGGGTTGGTTTTTATTGAGAGGGTATATAGGGAGTGTGTGGTGCGAGTGGGTGAAAAAGAGTTACTAGTTGACATATTACCTCTCAATATGCGCGACTTTGATGTAATACTGGGTATGGATTGGTTAGCTTCATATCATGTATGTTTGGATTGCTTTAAAAAGGAGGTAGTGTTTCAGTTACTGGGTGAACCTGAATTTAAATTTATTGGGGAACGAAATGTCACTCCAACTTGTTTGATTTCTGCTACAAAATGTTATGAACTGCTAAGGAAAGGATGTGAGGGTTATCTTGCCCATGTGGTGGACATACGACAAGAGGCTGGAAAATTATCAGATATACCAGTAGTTAATGAGTTAGCAGATATCTTCCCTGAAGAACTCCCAGGGTTAGCACCAGACCGTGAGGTAGAATTTGCGATTGAGTTGGTACCAGGCACCACACCGATATCTATTGCACCATATCGCATGGCACCTGCAGAATTAAAGGAGCTAAAAATACAGTTGCAAGATTTGTTAGACCGTGGTTTTATAAGGCCTAGTGTATCACCATGGGGAGCCCCAGTATTGTTTGTAAAGAAGAAAGATGGAACCATGAGGCTGTGCATCGATTGTCGTCAACTGAATAAGGTGACTATTCGTAATAAATACCCACTACCCCGCATTGATGACTTGTTCGATCAGTTGCAAGGAGCCAAAGTGTTTTCCAAGATCGATCTCAGATCCGGATATCATCAATTGAAAGTAAGAGATTGTGACATTTCTAAAACTGCTTTTCGTTCCAGGTATGGACATTATGAATTTCTTGTCATGCCATTTGGGTTAACAAATGCACCGGCCGTATTCATGGATTTGATGAACCGTATATTTCACCCATACGTGGATTCTTTTGTTATTGTCTTCATTGATGATATTTTGATATATTCTCGTAGTAGTGATGAGCATGAATGCCACATGCGTATTATTTTACAGACCTTGCGAGAGAAGCAGTTGTATGCTAAATTTTCTAAATGTGAATTTTGGCTGGATAGGGTAGTATTTTTGGGGCATGTTATTTCTGCTGATGGTATTTGTGTAGATCCCAAGAAGGTGGAAGCAGTAATGAATTGGGAAAGACCAACTAGTGTGACAGAGGTACGTAGCTTTTTGGGATTGGCGGGCTATTACAGGAGGTTTATACCGGGGTTTTCTTCTATTGCATTGCCATTGACTAAGCTTACCAGAAAGGAGAACAAGTTTGTGTGGAGTGGTGATTGTGATAAAAGCTTTGAAAATTTAAAAGGTAAGTTGACATCAGCTCCAGTATTGACTATCCCAACAGGTACAGAAGGTCTAGTTATTTATAGTGATGCTTCGTATCAAGGACTTGAATGTGTATTAATGCTACATGCAAAGGTAATTTCTTTTGCTTCTCGACAGTTAAAGATACATGAGCGCAACTACCCTACTCATGATCTTGAGTTAGCTGCAATAGTTTTTGCATTAAAGATCTGGAGACACTACTTATATGGTGTTAGTTGTGAAATTTTTACTGACCATCAAAGCTTAAAATACTTGTTTACTCAAAAAGACTTGAACTTGAGGCAAAGAAGGTGGATGGAACTTATAAAAGATTATGATTGTACGATACATTACCATCCAGGTAAAGCTAATGTTGTTGCTGACGCTTTGAGTAGAAAATCTCTAGGCATAGTATCTTGTATTTATTGTATTCGAGTTGATCTGCTGAGAGAGTTAGCTTTAATGGGGGTGGAATTAACTTTTAATGAGTCTTACGGAATAGTAGCACATTTAAATGTTAGACCCACATTGATAGATTGGATAAAACAAGCACAAGGAGGAGATACAGAATTGGAGAAAGTTAGAGATAATATGAAAAAGGGTAAAGCAAATGAATTTTCTATTCGGGATGATGACATTGTTATGTATGGGAACCGATTATATGTACCTAATGTGCCTGATTTGAGAAGAACGATTTTAGAGGAATCCCACTATTCTTTATATGCTATGCATCCAAGGAGCACGAAACTGTATAGAGATTTGAAACAATGTTATTGGTGGTCGGGAATGAAACACGACATTGCAGATTTTGTTGCTAGATGTCTAGTTTGCAAACAGGTGAAGGTGGAGCATCAGAAGCCAAGTGGTTTACTACAACCCTTACCTATGCCTGAGTGGAAATGGAAGCATGTTACTACAGATTTTGTTGTAGGTTTACCAAAATCATCACGAGGGTTTGATTCTATTTGGGTTGTCGTTGATAGGTTGACTAAGTCTGCACATTTTCTTCCTGTTAATACTACTTACTCCATGGATAGATATGGCAAATTATATGTGGATGAGATTATTAGATTGCACGGTGCACCTGTTTCTATTATTTCTGATCGAGATCCTAAGTTTACTTCTCACTTTTGGCCTAGTTTACAAGAAGCTTTGGGGATTAAATTGAAATTTAGTACAGCTTTTCATCCTCAGACTGATGGGCAGTCAGAAAGAACGATCCAGACACTCGAAGATATGTTATGAATTTGTGTATTGGAGTTCAAGGGATGTTGGGATGAACACTTGACACTAATAGAGTTTGCTTATAATAATAGCTATCATTCGAGTATTGAGTTGGCTCATTATGAAGCTTTGTATGGGAGAAAATGCAAAACTCCAGTGTGTTGGACTGAAGTAGGAGAACAAAAACTTCTTGGGCCAGAAATTGTACAGCAGACTACTAAAAAGATAAATCTCATACATAATCACTTAAAGGTGGTGCAAAGTAGACAGAAAAGTTATGCAGATAACCGAAGGAAAGAATTGAAATTTGAGGAAGGTGATCGAGTATTCCTACGTGTTTCTCCTTGGAGAGGGGTTATGAGATTTGGGAAGAAGGGAAAGTTAAGTCCCAGGTACATTTGTTATGTAAAGTTATGTAGTACTTATTAGTTATAAGTAAAGGTAGTTATGTTTTCATATACACATACCTTTGGAAAAAAAAATGTTATGCTATTTTCCTTAGAGATTTAAATTAAAGCATTGTTTAAGCCAATTTATCTCTAATTAAAAGTATGAGTTTAACAAAATTAAGTCGGGGCGCGACAGATTTGGGAATTTATTTGGAGATCATGTGCATACGTTTAGGGGCGCTCTTTAGTTGAGAGGTGAGTTGGATTTTATGGAGAGTGCGACTCCACTTTAATCATGTTATAATGCATTTTATAATTATTATGCATTTTAATTCACTTGCTATAAAATGTTTTCACACCTCGGGTTCTGACCCGTTTATATTTTCTCTTGCTATGTATACATTGTATTATTCTAGGTGTTCCTCCGCAAGGACTGCATTAATGTTTATCCATCCAGTGTATTCGTGGAGCTGTGGTAATAGCGGACTGTTGCGACATTTTGTTATAGTCGATTCCTATCTTTTGTGTATCTAGACTAGGATTCAGTTTGTATATCGGGTTTATACCCAAGTGTTGTAGAGTAGCAGTTTTATATTTTCTTTCTCAGATTATTGTATTGTCTGTAACCCGACAACATATTCGGGTATTTTATTCTGTACATTGTGTTGTACTCTTTTATATTATTTGAGCTTGGGTGTGTCTCTTGTA
Source organism: Sambucus nigra (assembly GCA_949130495.1). Lineage (NCBI taxonomy): Eukaryota > Viridiplantae > Streptophyta > Magnoliopsida > Dipsacales > Adoxaceae > Sambucus > Sambucus nigra. Next base: position 156,533,348 of record OX422211.1, on the reverse strand, counting down.
CAATTAAATGTTATGTCGTCAGTTAGTTGTGGCATGATTTGTTTTAAAATAAAATTTTTGACACCCTCTTTTTGTGATAATGTGTTGTCAACCGTGTTTATTTTAGAATCGTCAGTTGATGCTGAGAATGATCCACTTGTGATTCCTAATTATTTTAGTATTGGGCTGGCCACCCGTTATTATTTTGAGCGGTTTGTCACAGATGGTATCAGAGCATCAGATTCTAGCGTCCTTAGGATCTGTGTGGGTTACTGCGATCTTTCGTAAGTGTTCTTGATGTAGAGCCCTATTATTAGGACTGTTGTGTTCATACGTCCATATTTCTTCTCTGATGAGAAAATATTTTAAAGGCTTTCTGATACAATTATTTCTTTTTCAGATGCCACCGAAGAGAAGCCATTCAGGCAGGGTAGATCAAGAGGCTGAAAGTGTGGACCCCCAAATGCCTTCAAGGACTATGACTACAGATTAATTTGCCAGTATTGTGGCACAAACAGTAACTGCTGCCATTTCTGCGATGGCGCAGTAACCTGCAGTTCAAGCAACCCAAACCTATTCAGGACCTTCTTTATGGGAAAGAGTGCGGGAAGATTTTAGTAAGGGGAATCCTCCAATGTTTTTAGGGGGAGTTGATGCGATGGCTGCAAGTCAATGGAAGAATAGTATGCAGAGGCACCTCCGTATGGTTGAGTGTAGTGAGATGCAGAAGCAATTTTTAGCCACCTTTAAGTTAACAGGGGAAGATCTCCAATGGTGGGAGTCTGTCACCACATCTGAACAGAGAGATACATTGCCCATAACAGATTTTTGGGAGCTCTCTGATCGAAGACATTTTCCTTCCGCGATTCAGAAGGAAATGAGGAGGAAATTGATGGATGTGTTTCAAGGTAATAGAACAGTGGCCGAGTATGAAGAAGAATTTAATCGATTAGCAAATTTAGTACCTGGTGGGGTAAATACTGAAGAGAAGAAAATATCGAAGTTTATGCGAGGTTTAAATGGGTAAATTCGACAGCATTTGTTAGGGAACCCAACGTTTGTGACTTTTGCCGAGGTAGTGAATACGACACTGTTTCAGTGTCATGAATATCGTCTTCGTTCGCGGGGGGGGGGGGGGGGGTAAGAACTTTGGATATTCGGGTTCATCAAGTAGGTATGGTAGTAAGAATACGAGTAATGCCAGATATTATAATCCGGACTATAGAGGATCACAACAGCGTTATGTTTCTCAAGATGGGCAGAGAGGATTTTCGGGTAGATGTTTCTTTTGTAAAGAATTTGGTCGTAGGAAGAGAGATTGTCCTAAAAGAGGTAGGGGACCGAATTTTTAGGAAATTTTGGAGGTGCAACCCTTATAGCAGATTCGAAGTCATTTTAGTCCAGGGGACTTTGTGTGGGAACCCAATGATGAGGAGATGAAATCGGACTAGAGGTGGATGATGTAAGTTATTTTTCTTTATGAATATGATTATGCTATATGAAGTCTTGATAGTATGGAGTGTAAGATTGAAAAGAGTGGTTAGAGATATAACCCTATTATGTATGGAATGACCCAAAAGGGAATTTGGAGCGAGTGAGGCTCTTATTTTATTGTCTTTTGAGATAATAGATTTTCTTATGATGTGCTAAAAGGGAGCTATGATTTTTTTGTGAATGTAAGAATTGTTGTAATGTGTTGAGTAGTAATGATAAAGATACTTATTTTTATAGTCGTGCTAGACTTATATATTTGTTGAATTCCAGTTATGGAAGAGCCTAGTGTATGGCAATATATTAATATGATGCGAAAAATTATTACTGAAATGATTCAGAATTTAATGGATTATTGTTGAGCGACATAATTTTAGCTCATAATTATGCAAATTTTGAGAACTATATATTGGTATGAGTATGATGATTGTTGAAATCTTGTGTCTTGGGCATAAGGTATTTTATTTAAATGTCGAAAGACATAAACTATTTTATAATAAACTGTCTTCAAAATAAAACTCTTACAGGCCCTTGAGCCATATCAAAATGATTTATACAAAAAATATTTTTAAACTCTAGTCCCGATCTAACAAACTCTCAATCCCCCACGTCGCTACATATTAGTGTATTGGGAGGGTTCCTTGTTTGGATTTTGCTTGCGAGACCTCCCCCACATTAAAAGTGGCGAATGTTAGGAATTGAAAGAAGTTATATTCTTGGACCATTCAAAATTTTTATATTAATAGTATGCGAGTATAATTTAAGATATTTCTAGTTATTATACTATTGAGGCAAGTGAAGCCTAATTGTGTTTATACGAGTAGAGCTCGAATAAAGGGTGTATGGGCACCCTAGTTGTTATAATTGGTTCTATTATCAATTAAAATAATTCGTAGTAAGAAGTGGGAGGTTTGGGTATAGTGTTAGTGAGGATAGTGCAGTAGGAACTAGTTGAACTTTGGAGTATTAGGCTTAGCTTAGTTTCGAGGACGAAATTCTTGTAAGTGGGGAAGTCTGTAATACCCCGGGATTTTTGGGATAATAATTTAATTTATTTTGGGAGAAATAAATATTCTTTTATTTGGAGAATAATTAAATTGGCATTTGAGGCCAAAATTTGAAGATGTTAGAAAGTGATTCGAATGACGATTCAAAGTGTGCCATTGCTTTCGGAAGGGTCGAGAAAGTCGAAATGACTGTACTTGGGGTCTATTTGGGTTCCAAAATATTTTAAGTTCGTTTGGTTCGAATTAAAGTTACCGAGTCATTTAAAGTGTGTATTATCATTTGAAGTTGTGTAATTTGGAGATAAGGATTATTAATCCTACGGGAGATCAAATCTCCTTAGAAAGAAAGAGAAAGAAAGAGAGAAATAGAGAGAAGAAGAAAAGAAGAGGAGAAAGAGGAGAAAAGTGGGATTTTCGCCCATTACGCGATCTCGAGCAAGATTCAGACTCTACGAATTTGAGGCAAGTGATTAAACTTGCTAAATAATTGTTGTGTATCTTTTATTTCATGATTTGTGGATAAAAAATGTGATTTTGGGGATAAATTGCTAAAATCTATATTTTTGGTAAAATCTTAGATTTGTTGATTATAAAGTGGATTTGAGGTTAGAAACTAGTTGAGGTGTGTTATTTGAGGAGTATAAGTGTTATATATATGTTTGGATTGATGACTAAGGGATGAAAGATGATAGAAATGATTTTTGGGGATTTTTGGCTTTGAAGAAAATAGCCATTTCCGTAGCCCTTGAACAGGCCGAATCGATTCAGCCCCAAACTGAATCGATTCGGAATGTTCTAGCTTGACAGGTTTGAGTGACCGAATTGATTCGGACCCAACTCGAATCGATTCGGCCTGAGATAGAAGCCCAGGTCTTATGACCCTAATCGATTCGCCTTGGAGGCCGAATCGATTCGGAAACGGGGTAATTTTGGGGATGTTTTTCTAGGGAGAATTTCATCAAGTTTCATTTGAGGTTATCGATTGGGAACCTCAATAGGAGTTATGAGAAGTGTGTTTTGGAGATTTTTAGGGAGTTTCCCTCATGAGAAATTGTTTGGGTCTTATGGACTTAATTTGAGAAATACCGATTAGAGTATATCGTATATACTAAGTGGGGAATCCCACTACTATTGAGATTTTGATTTGGAGATAATTATGGAATTATATGAAAGGGTGAGAATGCACTTAGTGATATTGAATTTTGGAACTTAATCCCAAATGGGACAACTATAAAGGTTCATATGATCGATTGAACCATATTATGGATTGAGAATTATAAAGGTTGATTGATGTGCTTAAGGATATAGAGAATATCCTTAATGTAAATTGAATTAGGAGATGATTCGCAGAGATAATATATGTTGATCGAGGTGCACTAGGATATAGAGAATATCCTCATTGTAAACGAAATTGAAAGATGATTCATATAAATAGATGTGAGGTGTGAACTTCAAGTGAGAAATAGTATAGTGTATACTAAGTGGGGAAGTTATGTCAGTTATATACGAATAGTATATCGAGAGTAAAATATACTAAATAATGAGATTATTTCACTTACGCCTAAGAGCGTATTATGAGTATGTAAATAGCATGATATATATACCTTGCGTGATGGTATACAATTAAATGATGTGATGATGTATGTATATCTTGTGTGTATGATATATATATATATATATATATATATATATATAAGTGAAGCATACCCCCTCCTTTCTATCATGGGAAGTTGCGCGATGAGGGTGAGCGCCCTGGCTTGAGGAGCAGGGTGTGGATATTCCCCAGGTCACAGCATCCATTATTATTGTGTGATTGTTTTTATTAGGGGTGAGACGTGGTGGGTATGTTTCATATCATTTTCGGGGAGGAACTATGACCGCTTCCCGTACGTTGTGATATGGTTTTTACCAAGGCGGTGTGAGATTCCGACCGTTGGTACCCAGGATGATATGTGAGTAATTCCCTGGTAGATGATAGCATTGAGAACCTGCATCCTTGAGTTATAGCTCGTTGGGATGGTTATTATTATTATTATACTTGTGCGAATAGTATTTTAATTGAATATGATTATGTGATATCATATTTGTCTCTAGAGTAAAGAGACATAAGAAGATTGCTTGAATCTCATTCCGGGAGATTTTAACCGGACTTATATTGTGATGAATCAATTATGAGAAAATAAAGAGTAATTAATTATGAGTATATAATACTTTGGGTTCGAGGGCATAATGGACCTCAACGACCAACATTGCCAAGGAGTAGTGTATCAGGGGGGTTCCTTGTTTGGATTTCGCTTGCGAGATGTCCCATGCACGAAACGCAGTACAATGTTAGGAGTGAGGAGAAGTTAGTCCTTAGTGCTCATATATCTATATTGTTATCTATCTCGATGATCGACAGTGCCAAGGAGTAGTGTATCTGGGGGGGGGGGTCCTTGTTTGGATTTCTCTTGTGAGACGTCCCACACACGAAACGCCGTGCACTGTTGAGAATTAAGAATAATAAATTAATTAATTGGGTAATAAGAATTTTGGGTTATATACATCATTCATTTAGGGCATAATGAATCTTGATAATCAATACTGCCAAGGAGTAGTGTATCGGGGGGTTCCTTGTTTGGATTTCGCTTGCGAGACGTCCCACGCATGAAACGCACTGCAGTATTGAAAATTGGGAAAAGTTTTATCCTTAGAACATAGATGCTAATAACTCATATATATATATATTCATGTCAATAACTAGAATATGAGAAATTCTAGTAATAGAGAATGTTTATGTATATTATATATATTAAGTAAGAGAACGAATAATTGAGATTGATAATAGTAGAAGTAAATGGTTATGGTTAAGATGGATTTGGAGATGAGTATAAATTTTGGGGTAGGTTAGATTTTTTCCCTAGATAGATTTGGGCAATTATTTGGAGATCATGTGCATACGTTTAGGGGCGCGCTTTAGTTGAGAGGTGAGTTGGATTTTATGGAGAGTGTGACTCCATTTTATTCATGTTATAATCCATTTATAATAATTATGCATTTTAATGCACTTGCTATCAAATGTATTCACACCTCGGGATCTGACCCGTTTATATTTTCTCTTGCTATGTATACATTGTATTATTCCAGGTGTTCCTCCGCAAGGACGCCATTGATGTTTATCCATCCAGTGTATTCGTGGAGCTGTGGCAGTAGCGGACTGTTGCGGCATTTGGTTATAGTCAATTCCTATCTTTTGTATATCTAGACTAGGATTCAGTTTGTATATCGGGTTTATACCCAAGTGTTGTAGAGTAGCACTTTTATATTTTCGTTCTCAAATTATTGTACTGTCTGTGACCCGACAGCATATTCGGGTATTTTATTTTGTACATTGTGTTATACTCTTTTATATTATTTGAGCTTGGGTGTGTCTTGCATAATTAAATGTTATGTCGTCAGTTAGTTGTGGCATGATTTGTTTTAAAATAAAATTTTTGACACCCTCTTTTTGTGATAATGGGTTGCCAACAAGGTTCTAAAAAACGCTGGGCGTGATTGAATCGTGGAGGCCAAGCCTTAAGCCTTAGAAGCCTAGGCGGGCCTAGGCGTAAAAAGGCGTTTAGGCCTTCTTAATATATTTTAATATTTTTTAACCATAACAAGGCTATTAAAATAAAAAAAATTGCACATATCATAAAAATATGTTTGAATATATGCAAATTAAAATACTATTTGATTATTTTGGATGAGATAATGGTCCGGTTTGTAAAGAAATTCTTTAAAAGGCGACATCGTTTCACTAAAGCATTGTTGTTTTTAAAAAAAAGTGCGCGTTAAGGGTTTTACCAAGAATAAGGCGTGAAAAGCGTAAGGCGAGGCGTTTCTTCCAACCCTTAAGCCTAGGCGTGCCTAGGCGGAGCCTAGGCGGGTTTTTTAGAACAGTGGTTGTCAACCATGTTTATTTTAGAATCGTCAGTTGATGCTGAGAATGATCCACTTGTGATTCCTAATTATTTTAGTATTGGGCTGGCCACCCGTTATTATTTTAAGTGGGTTGTCACAGATGGTATCAGAGCATCAGGTTCTAGCGTCCTTAGGATCTGTGTGGGTTACTACAATCTTCCGTAAGCGTTCTTGATGTAGAGCCCTATTATTAGGACTGTTGTGTTCATACGTCCATATTTCTTCTCTGATGAGACAATATTTGAAAGGCGTTCTGATACAATTATTTCTGTTTCAGATGCCACCGAAGAGAATCCGTTCAGGTGGGGCAGATAAAGAGGCTGAGAGTGTGGAACCCTAAATGCCTCAAAGGACTATGACTACAGATGAAGTTGCCAGAATTGTGGCACAAGAAGTAACTACTGCAATTTCTGTGATGGCGCAGCAACCTGCAGTTCAAGTAGCCCAAACCTATTCACGACCATCTTTGTGGGAAAGAGTGCAGGAAGATTTTAGTAAGGGGAATCTTTCAGAGTTTTCAGGGGGAGTTGATGCGATGGATTCAAGTCAATGGAAGAATAGTATGCAGAGGCACCTCCATATAGTTGAGTGTAGTGAGGTGCAGAAGAAATTTCTAGCCACCTTTAAGTTAATGGGGGCAGCTCTCCAATGGTGGGAGTTTGTCACCACATCTGAATAGAGAGATACATTGCCCGTAATAGATTTTTGGGAGCTCTTTGACCGAAGACATTTTCCTTCCGCGATTCAGAAGGGAATGAGGAGGAAATTGATGGATGTGTTTCAAGGTAATAGAACGGTGGCTGAGTATGAAGAAGAATTTACTCGATTAGAAAATTTAGTACCTGATGAGGTAACTACTGAAGAGAAGAGAATATCGAATTTTATGCGAGGTTTAAATGGGAAAATTTGGCAGCATTTGTTAGGGAACCCAACGTTAGTTACTTTCGCCAAGGTAGTGAATGCGACACTGTTGTAGTGTCATGAATATCGTCTTCGTTCGTAGGGGGTAAGAACTTTGGAGATTCGGGTTCATCAAGTAGGTTTGGTAGTAAGAATACCAGTAATGCCAGAGAGTATAATCCAGACTATAGAGGATCACAACAGCATTATGTTCCTCAAGATGGGCAGAGAGGATTTGCGGGTAGATGTTTCTTTTGTAAAGAATTTGGTTATAGGAAGAGAGATTTTCCTAAAAGAGGTTGAGGACCACATTTTGAGGAAGTGTTGGAGGTGCAACCCTTATAGCAGATTCGAGGTCATTTTAGTCCAGGGGACTTTGTATGGGAACCCAATGACGAGGAGATGAAATCGGAGTAGAGGTGGATGATGTAAGTTATTTTTCTTTGTGAATAGGATTATGATATATGAAGTCTTGCTAGTATGGTGTGTAAGATTGAAAAGGGTGGCTAGAGATATAACTCTATTCTGTATGGAATGACCCTAAAGGGAATTTGGAGCGAGTGAGTCTCTTATGTTTTTATCTTTTGAGAGAGTAGATTTTCTTGTGATGTGCTAAAAGGGAGCTATGATTTTGTTGTGAGCATAAGAATTGTTGTAATGTGTTGAGTAGTAATGATAAAGCTAATTTCTTTTATAGTCATGCTAGAGTTATATATTTGTTGATTTCCTGTTATGGAAGAGGCTAGTGTATGGCAATATATTAATATGATGCGAGAAATTATTACTGAAATGATTCGGAATTTAATGGATTATTTTTGAGCGAGAGAATTTTAGCTCATAATTATGCAAATTTTGAGAACTATATATTAGTATGAGTATGATGATTGTTGAAACCTTGAGTCTTGGGCATAGGGTATTTTATTTAAATGTCTAAAGACATAAACTATTTTATAATAAACTGTTTTTAAAATAAAACTCTTATAGGCCCTTGGTCCATATCAAAATGATTTATACAAAAAATATTTTTAAACTCTAGTCCCGATCTAACAAACTCTCAATCCCCGACGTCGCTACATATTAGTGTATTGGGAGGGTTCCTTGTTTGGATTTCGCTTGCGAGACCTCCCCTGTATGAAAGTGGTGAATGTCAGGAATTGAGAGAAGTTATATTCTTGGACCATTCAAAATTTTTATATTATTAGTATGCTAGTATAATTTAAGATATTTCTAGTTATTATACTATTGAGGCAAATGAAGCCTAATTGTGTTTATACGAGTAGAGCTCAAATAAAGGGTGTATGGGTGCCCTAGTTGTTATAATTGGTTCTATAATCAATTAAAATAATCCGTAGTAAGAAGTGGGAGGTTTGGGTATAGTGTTAGTGAGGATAGTGTAGAACGAACTAGTTGAACTTTGAAGCATTAGGCTTAGCTTAATTTCGAGGACGAAATTCTTGTAAGTGGGGAAGTCTGTAATACCCCGAGATCTTTGGGATAATAATTTAATTTATTTTGGGAGAAATAAATATTCATTTATTTGGAGAATAATTAAATTTGCATTTGAGGCCAAAATTTGAAGATGTTAGAAAGTGATTCGAATGACGATTATGAGTGTGCCATTGTTTTCGGAAGGGTCGAGAAAGTCGAAATGATTATACTTGGGATCTATTTGGGTTACAAAATATTTTAAGTTCGTTTGGCTAGAATTAAGGTTACTGAGTTATTTAAAGTGTGTATTATCATTTAAAGTTGTGTATTTTGGAGATAAGACTTATTAAGACTACGGGAGATCAAATCTCCTTTGAAAGAAAGAGAAAGAAAGAGAGAAATGGAGCGAAGAAGAAAAGAAGAGGAGAAAGAGGAGAAAAGTGGGATTTTCGGCCATTACGCGATCTCGAGCAAGATTCAGACTCTACGAATTTGAGGCAAGTGATTAAACTTGCTAAATAATTGTTTTGTATATTTTATTTCATAATTTGTGGATATAAATTGTGAATTTTGGGATAAATTGCTAAAACCTAGATTTTGGGTAAAATCTTAGATTTGTTGAGTATAAAGTGGATTTGACGTTAGAAACTAGTTGAGGTGTGTTATTTGAGGAGTATAAGTGTTATATATATGTTTGTATTGATGAGTAAGGGTTGAAAGATGATAGAAATGATTTTTGGGGATTTTTGGCTTTGAAGAAAATAGCCATTTCCATAGCCCTTGAACAGGCCGAATCGATTCGGCCCCAACTCAAATCGATTCAGAATATTCCAGCTTGACAGGTCTGAGTGACCGAATCTATTCAGCCCCAACCTGAATCGATTCGGCCTGAGACAGAAGCCCAGGTCTTATGACCCGAATCGATTCGCCTTGGAGGCCGAATCGATTCGAAAACAAAGCAATTTTGGGGATGTTTTTCCAGGGAGAATTTCATCCCATTTCATTTGAGTTTATCGATTGGGAACCTCTATAGGAGTTTTGAGAAGTGTGTTTTGGAGACTTTTAGGGAGTTTCCCTCATGAGAAATTGTTTGGGTCATATGGACTTAATTTGAGAAATACCGATTAGGAAATATCGTATATACTAAGTGGTTGAGATTTCTATTTGGAGATAATTTTGGAATTATATGAAAGATTGAGAACGTGCTTAGTGATATTGAATTTTGGAATTTAATCCCAAATGGGAAAACTTTAAAGGTTCATATGATCGATTGAACCATCTTGTGGATTGAGAATTATAAAGGCTGATTGATGTGCTTACGAATATAGAGAATATACTTAATGTAAATTTCATTAGGAGATGATTCGTATAGATAATAAATACTGATCGAGGTGCACTAGGATATAGAGAATATCCTCATTGTAAACGGAATTGAGACACGATTCATATAAATAGAAGTGAGGTGTGAACTTCAAGTGAGAAATAGTATAGTGTATACTAAGTGGGGAAGTTATGTGAGTTATTGACGAATAGTATATCGAGAGTGTAAGAGGGTAGTTTAGATAAGATGGAGGCGTAACCCCTTTTAAGTATGGTTATGGCAAGGTTAATTAGATAAACACTAGTGATTTAGCCACAAGACACAAAGAGCAGTTTGGAAGGTATGGAACCCATCTTATACTCACAAATCTCGTGTATAACCCTCAATATAATAAAGAACTTTAGAAATAACTTAGCTAGAGGGAGAGAGAAGCAAGCACCCTAGATACACCTTGGTAGGCAGACAAAACATACCAAAAACCACTCTCAAGAGTCTCTGTTTGCGTATTAAAAGCTTCGTAATAAATGACAATGGTGAGTGGATAAGCCCTCTAATTTGCAATAATTCTCTCTCTGATGTATCTCTAGCAATAACTTTTTTGAACTCTCAAAGGATCATTTTCTTCTCTTTTTTCTTCTTCTCCTCAAAGGTGGTTGGGGTCCTTAAATAGCCCCCCACACCACCCCCGAGGCAACTCAGTCATTAAAGACTATGAAAGACATCCCTCATACTTTATGTCACAACATTAAATGCCTGATGCACTAGTTGTTTCCTACGTCATAAACATTAAATGCCAAGACATGCCTTTTGCCTAACCACTGTATGTCAGGGGGTTATTGTCGCAGAGGTGGCTCACCAACTATCTGACAGCCCCAAATACCACGGTGGTTTACTCAAGTGCATGTCTGACATTGTTTAGAAGGCTAGTGACATCACCCACAGTAGATGTGATATTTAAGTAGAGGGTTGTTTGGTTCATAACTCAATGCCCGATGGAACTCCAAGCTGCTCCGCTTGAGGTTCCACGGTCAGGGTCCTTCGGTGTTTTACCAGGTGTATCTAAGATGGTCAGGACAAGCCCCAACGGTGCCCCACTTCTCAATCCTCCAAACCAAATCCCTCTAAAGTTCCCACGGTGAGGTTGTTCGATAGAGCATGAAAACTCTCCCAGGCCCTGCCAAGCCTGGTCTCTCGCGAGTACCGTTCGACCTCACGCCCATTCATTATTCTCGTTACAACATTACAGTCATTATAACTCGTAGTAAATATAAACAAAGCTATAATATGGCAAAGTAACAATAAGCTAAAGTACGAGTTGCCACGCTGACCTGCCTCACCAAGATGCCACGCTTGAGTTGCCACGCTGAGCTGCCTCACCAAGATGCCACGCTTGAGTTGCCACGCTGAGCTGCCTCACCAAGATGCCACGCTTGAGTTGCCACGCTGAGCTGCCTCACCAAGATGCCACGCTTGAGTTGCCACGCTGAGCTTATCCTCAGAACACTGTTGCTAATTAGTGGATTATCCCTAATCCCAGGATTACCTTCAGGCCCCCTCTACAGAGAGTAAAATATACTAAATAATGGGATTATTTCACTTACGCCTAAGATCGTATTATGAGTATGTAAATAGCATGATATATATACCTTGCGTGATGGTATACAATTATATGATGTGATGATGTATGTATATCTTGTGTGTATGATATATCTATATAAGTGAAGCATACCCCCTCCTTGCTATCATGGGAAATTGCGCGATGAGGGTGAGCGCCCTGACTTGAGGAGCAGGGTGTGGATATTCCCCAGGTCATAACATCCATTATTATTGTGTGATTATACTTATTAGGGGTGAGACGCGGTGGGTATGTTTTGTCTCATTTTCGGGGAGGAACTATGATCGCTTCCCGTACGTTGTGATATGGTTTTTACCAAGGCGGTGTGAGATTCCGACCATTGGTACCCAGGATGATATGTGAGTAATTCCCTGGTAGATGATAGCATTCAGAATCTGCACCCTTCAGTTATATCTCGTTGGGATGGTTATTATTATTATACTTGTGCGAATAGTATATTAATTGAATATGATTATGTGATATCATATTTGTCTCTAGAGTAAAGAGACATAAGAAGATTGCTTGAATCTCATTCCGGGAGATTTTAATCGGACTTATATTGTGATGAGTCAATTATGAGAAAATAAAGAGTAATTAATTATGAGTATATAATACTTTGGGTATCGAGGGCATAGTGGACCTCAACGCACCAACATTGCTAAGGAGTAGTGTGTCGGGGGGGTTCCTTGTTTGGATTTCGCTTGCGAGACGTCCCACGTACGAAACGCAGTACAATGTTGGGAGTGAGGAGAAGTTAGTCCTTAGTGCTCATATATCTATATTGTTATCTATCTCGACGATCAACAGTGCCAATGAGAAGTGTATCGGAGGGGTTCATTGTTTGGATTTCGCTTGCGAGACGTCCCACGCACGAAACGCAGTGCAATATTAAAATTTGGGAAAAGTTTAGTCCTTAGCACTTAGATGTTAATAACTCATATATATATATAATTATATATATATTCATGTCAATAACTAGAATATGAGAAATTCTAGTAAGAGAGAATGTTTATATATATTGTATATATTAAGTAAGATAACGAATAATTGAGATTGATAATAGTAGAAGTCAAGGGTTATGGTTAAGATGGATTTGGAGATGAGTATAAATTTGGGGGTAGGCTAGATTTTTTCCCTAGATAGATTTGGGCAATTATTTGGAGATCATGTGCATACGTTTAGGGGCGCACTTTTGTTGAGAGGTGAGTTGGATTTTATGGAGAGTGCAACTCCATTTTAATCATGTTATAACGCATTTATAATTATTATGCATTTTAATGCACTTGCTATAAAATGTTTTCACACCTCGGGCTCTGACCCCTTTATATTTTCTCTTGCTATGTATACATTGTATTATTCTAGGTGTTCCTCCGCAAGGACGCCATTGATGTTTATCCATCCAGTGTATTCGTGGAGCTGTGGCAGTAGCGGACTGTTGCGGCATTTTGTTATAGTCAATTCCTATCTTTTGTGTATCTAGACTAGGATTCAGTTTGTATTTCAGGTTTATACCCAAGTGTTGTAGAGTAGCAGTTTTATATTTTCTTTCTCAGATTATTGTACTGTCTGTGACCCGACAGCATATTCGAGTATTTTATTTTGTACATTGTGTTGTACTCTTTTATAATATTTCAGCTTGGGTGTGTCTCTTGCACAATTAAATGTTATGTCGTCAGTTAGTTGTGGCATGATTTGTTTTAATAATGTTTTAAAATAATTTTTTTGACACCCTCTTTTTGTGATAATGGGTTGTCAGCCGTGTTTATTTTAGAATCGTCAGTTGATGCTGAGAATGATCCACTTGTGATTCCTAATTATTTTAGTATTAGGCTAGCCACCCGTTATTATTTTGAGCGGGTTGTCACAACAAAAATATTAAAATTGAAAAAGGCTAACGTAATGTTAGAATATAGTTTGAAAGAACGTGTCGTAGGGAATGGTAAAAGTGTTTTGATTGATGATATTAGAGCACGTGAAAGGACTCTTAAGGAGAATCTCAAGTATATTAAGGGAGAGAGGGATAGCCTCGGTGGTTTGATGAGGGTTTTGAAGACGGATATTCTTGATTTTGAGAGTCTAGGCATTTGCTCGAGTATAAGATTGTTGAGTTGGAGAAGAGATTTTGAGAATCGAGTAATGACAAACTTGATTTGGAGAATAGGTCTAAAAATTTGGATAAAATATTAGGCATCGTTTGAATCAAATATGACAAGTGTGGGATTGGCTTTGATGATCCAGTTGCTTCCACTACTAAAGCCAAGACCATCCTTTTGAGGGAGCTAAAAATTTTTAGGGACATTAAAAAAGGTTAAAATAAGGGTAACTTTCCTCGTGTCTTCACTTGCAAATACTGTGCTAGGAAAGGTCACCTTAGACGTCTTTGTTATGATCTTATAAAAGGTCCTAATCAAGATAAGGCTAGAATCACAAAGGTTCCCCAAGCCAAAGTTCATCACATTACACTGATGTGGGTTAGGAGATCTAATTTAGAGGCACAAAAAGTTAAGCTTGTTAACTCTTGTTTTCTTTTACATGATTCATCACATGTTATATATTACGAGTGATTGTGATTGCATGTTTGACATACACCAGTGCCTATTTGTCATTGTAATGACCCGACCCCGATTTATGGGTTACCCGTGAGTCAACCCGGTACGACTCGAACGTTAGGTGTGGAGTACAATAAAATAACCTATATAATGTTGCTAGTCCAGTTTTATTTTAATTAGCATTTTATTTATTTAACACGCGAGTTCAATTTCAAGATAAACTACCCGTGGGACCCATGGGGAGCACCTTGAGTCCAAGTATACAAGTATTCATCTTTTTCCCAAAAACCACCTCCTTCAACACTCATAAAATACTCCCAATAAACCACATTGATAATTTCGTAGCTTATCTCAACTTGGTGGAGGAGGTTATTCTATGGTGTGAAATTAATTACTATAACTTGAATAAAATGGTGGAAGCTATTTCACGGAGGGAGATAAAAAAGTTTAAGAGATCTTGAGATAAGTGGAGATGATAATAATATTGCGTACGTTTGCTCCCCAAAACCTCTTCCCTTGTTTCCATAATAAAGTCTACAATCCATATAATATACCCCTTTTTGTTTCATCCAAATTTATGGGCTCCATGAGCTGACAATGGATCTTGATCGAAGTTTTTAATGGTGATAATAATTTATAGCCGACCTGTTGTGGGTAACATCACGTCCCTCGTTTCCCTTTCCCTGATGTAAAACCAACAGCCCACCAGTCCATCCGTCCATCCACCTGACTCGTCCCAATCGCTAAGCCTCCACGATTTAACCCTAAAACATAAATCAACGGTTGGGTGGGTGACAACAAAGAGGGTGTAAGAGTTTGTGAGCATGATTTGAACGATGGGGACTCTCTCTCGAACTGCAATTAACCGTCGTTTGAACGATGGTGAGCGTCTTTTGAACGAACCTCTCTGCAACCGATCTCCCTTAATATCCTATATTTAATCATTTATCATATTTGTCCCTAATAGTTCTAAAGTCTTAGAACAACATACATGATTTGATTAATTTTATAACTATTCATTCTATAATCCATATAAAATTCTTAATTAAATAATTCTTTCTATAATCTGATTTGTCACCCGGAATTCCTAAAATCACACCTCATTCTTCCTCATATAAAAACTATGTATAATTTAATAAATTTCTCGGGGCGGGGTATTACAAACTTCCATCCTTAGGGAATTTTTTCCTTGAAATTATTGTCTTATTTCAATCTATAACCCAGTTACATATGCCCAGTTTCCCATTCTAGGTATCCTCAACACTATGGTGTAAACCTAAATATTTCACCTTAATCAATCACTATCGTTATTCCAATCATGATAAATCCTAAGGTCTTATTTACAAAATCTCAAGCATGTTTAACATGCTTATCTGAAAAAACCTCGAGATGATTGATACTCATCAAACATCACAATATTAACAATAAATTCATCAACATGGATCATTCCTACGTTAGGATTCACAACCTATGTTTCCTCAAAAAATCTTAGGTCATGCCTAGTCTAGGCTGACACAACCAAAATAGTTCCCGTTACACATAAGAATGATAGTAACCTTATCTCATAATTCTATCCGATCGATATCTCCTATGAGATTCTTATGCTAACTTAGGGTCAGCTTGGGTATCACAACATGCACATATACAAGCGATCACCTCATAGATCTCCAAAGTACTAACCAAGTGCAACACTATCATCCAATGTTTATTAGGTTCTAATATTCGTAACACTATCAAGTCATAACCTCGGGACACAGTTAAGTCGTAACTAGTTACACTAATTAACTAATAAACAGGTTAACCAAATTAATCAAGTTACACACGCAACTATATGTAAGAACAAGAGACTACGCGCACACACAAAATGGGTAAAATAAGGGTGCATCCGAAGGGGAACACATTCACATACCGTGACACATCAGTCACAACAGGCTCAACTTGCGTCACTCCTGAACTAACGTAGCACTACTACCAAATTAAGTTAACTAACAACTTACAATTACAGGGATC
Source organism: Sambucus nigra (assembly GCA_949130495.1). Taxonomy (NCBI): domain Eukaryota; kingdom Viridiplantae; phylum Streptophyta; class Magnoliopsida; order Dipsacales; family Adoxaceae; genus Sambucus; species Sambucus nigra. Next base: position 156,517,106 of record OX422211.1, on the reverse strand, counting down.
AAAGGATGCACAAGGAGTGCAACGAATTAGGCGACTGCCTCACCGAGCGGAAATAATCAATTTTTGATAATGAAATCGACCCACACGAAGTGTGAACCCATAACGTATACTTGAACTAAATAACTCCAATCATATACTAGGTAAGAAACTTAGCCTTGACACGTACCCCTGGCTTGGACTCTTAACCACGACGTCTTCTACTCACGAGTCATCCATTCGTGCCGGACGGACGGAATACAAAAACAATTCCTTCGAGAAGTTGAACGCTAGGCTTCCCTCCTTATGACTAATACTACCTATCCGTTAATGGTAATCTTAACCACCCTAAAGTAAGACTAAGTTACTTCTCTTGACACTAATCATTAGTTACCAACCTACCATAATAGGCCTCCAAAATCTCAACACGCGGTATCTAACCTCAATTTTCTAGATCACTCGTCATCAAGTGAAGGTAGCACTCACATAGTTTCACACCCTTAATTCATGAACTATTGCGACCATTTTTTAGCACTGCCTACGTGGTGCCAGACCATAATCATTCTAATGGAATCTCATCTTTCAATCGTCATTTATTCCTAATGATTTCCCTCAATATAGTCACTATTAACCATATAGGCAGCACAATGGTGTTATAATCAAGTCTAACACTTCATCCCGAGTGCTATTTTTAAAAGCTATAACGAACCTTATCACGTTTTAAGAACGACCCATTGATCAACCTATTTTCAAAATTATCCTCGAAGGCCATAACATGACGCTTGCCTAATCTCAAAGGCCGTAGCACTAACTCCAAGGCACTGTTACAAGAAATCACCCATCATACCATGACTATGTCGTACAACCTTGAGTTTATCACTATGAAATGGACACCACCACATAAACCTCAATGCAATAATAAATCCAAAAACTTTAAAGAGATATACTATCATCGTTTTAATACACGGTACAAGACATCAGATTCATTATTACTAGCCTACTGGGGAATGACTACCACTCACATTAACATCTCGCTAGATAAACCTTAGTATACACCTCGAAGGAATTATAATGATTTTACACGCCTATACAAATTACTAACCTAAGGTCAATTTCATCAAACCACCTTAGTACTTATCTCCAAAGGGCATTTAATGCAACTCGCGTGCGTACGCATAATGCCAGCCCATAGTTAAATTCACTTGACCACATCATTTGATTCCCAATGAGTGTTCAACCGCTATAACTGAATTGCATTACTATGTAGACCTTATACTACATGCTAATCTACTAATTGACACAACTATATATATATATATATATATGATACGGGACGTCGAGCATTGGCTATGAACACTAAAGCTCCTGCTTACGAATGCCACAAGAGATCCTATTTCTAAATGCCAAATTACAATCATCAAACTTTAAATTTATACCATTCTGGTTTTTGAGTAGGACAAGGGATGTTGGGTATTTCCTAAGAGAAGTCCCACTCTAGCAATGCCATAAGAGGTCCTATTCTAACACATCACAACTTAATTACTTAATACTAAGTCATCATGATTGTCTAGGTTCACTCCTAGGTTACCCTAATCATTAAGATTATCTAAATCCTCACTATAGTCAAGGCGCATGAATCGGGGCATATATAACTCAAGCCCGTAACCAAAGGACCTAATACTTTCTCGCCACGTAGATAACATTTGTGAATACTTTCACCGATTAACAACCAGTAAGGTGTCCACTCATAAGGATATCATCCTATCCACTAAGACTGACTTATCCTCTAGTGTTGGCCTCTATCAATTTATATGCGCATTGGCCTTACCATCAATCATGGTATTACCCCAATGATCGAAATTTCCTAATCACCACATCGATATTTACCTCTCATACGCGTCACACCCAGGGATACATATAATTAAAATCATGATATCCCATTACACAGTTATGACACTATAACAATCAATCACTAACATTGATTATCCAAAAAATTTGTGCCACTTGCCCATTGTGCGTCATCTCATTCTATCAACGTGTCCAAAGACTCTACATCATCAAAGGCTGGAATGCACACACTTCACACTAAGAAACCCGGTGTCATCACTTATTATCTTATATGGACAATCGTATACTATTAACACACTTAATCAAAAATTTAAAAATAATTTATATAACTAACTTCAACATATGCCACTTACTAATTTACTTGTCCTGCTAACCTCTTTGACTTCACCGTCGAGGATACGAACCACAACCGTCACCAAACTAGCGTGACTGGACCAAACCAACATCGACGTTGAAAGATCCACTACTGACCTCACCATATCACTCCCCAAAGGAACTTTGAACGTAGAGCTCTGATACCATTTGTAACGATCCGACCCGAATTTATGGGTTACTCGTGAGTTAACCGATCCGTCTTGAGTGTTAGGTGTGAAGTGTAATGAAACAACCTATATAATGTTGCTAGTATAATTTTATTTTAATTAGAATTTCACTTGTTTAGCATGCAATTTCAATTTCAAGATAAATTACGTGTGGGACCCATGAGGAGCACCCCGAGTCCAAGTAAACAGAGCTACCAACGTAAAATAAATAAATTACATTTATATGTACAACGCCCTAAAAATACAAAGTCGTGCCTAACTTGTCGTGACAAAGCGAGGGCGTGAGCCTATGCCCAACGAGAATATACAAGTAGTATAGAAATGTTTGGCAGAAAGGAATACTCACACGCTATAATCACATGCATGCAAAAATATATATGTATCTACATATATATAGATATACCTTTAAAAATATGTATTCAATGCATTAACTATTTTACTTCAAAAACTTTACTCATCTAGATTAATTTACCTTAATCTTGAAAAGACAACTTTTTTTTATACTTTGTTTAACACTCCCGGTTCCATACTTAACACCACTTCACTTGATTCATTCTAAACCCTTTCCTTTACCAAAATCACCCTATTTGTTTAGTTAAAATATACTTAGTATTTTCATTTAAAGTACCATTTCAACACACACATTTACCGTGTTAGAAAATACTTGCTTGTCATTTGAAAGCAATCAACACATACTTATGCAAATTATGGGTTTAACAACTTAAGTTACGCAACCACCCATTTCATCACTTTACTTTACCCTTTTTAGCTCGACTTATGGACATTTACAGATTTACGCATTTACTTTTCCATTTAACCTTTTACCAGAATATTTATTTCATTCATTAAAATTAGGTTGTATCAACACGTTTTACCACACAACCCATTTCTTGACATGTTCCTTATTCCTTTTATCTTTTTTTAGGAATCTTCATTTACACCATACATACACGGGCTCCACATCGATGGCTATGCGTACCCTATGCTCTAGACAGTGATTTCGGGCTTTCACCCAAGGGCTCAAGACCTTCTTGCTTTATCATGGTGTCCTCCGAGTCCTTTTATATTTTTTAATATTTTACAAATGTCCACATTATTCACTTCCTCACTTTTACCCAGCCAAAGCCAAAACTCGAACTTAACCGTCCATTTTTCCATTAACACTTGGAAAATTATTTCGTTTCTCATTTAAGTCCTTTACCCACACACACACCATTTACACTAAAATCATTCACTCTTTTAAGACTGAAATTCATTTCCACATATATTAGTGTAAAGATATTATTTAATATTTTTATTCCATAAAAATGTTCCACTTTAAGTAAATTATCAAATTACCCTTTTATTTGTCAAATTCGTCGTTTAGTCCTTTAACAAGTGGTATTTCTCAAAATGGTTATTAAGTCTCCAACTTGACATTTAAAACACTTATCCATTTTAGTGCTCGTTTAACATCACACTTTTGTCCAATTTTCACACATGTCACTTTAACCCTTATAACACATAAATAACACCCTTTATATTTTAAGCTCCCAAATTTTTGCATGTTTTATTTCATGCTTAAACCCAACAATAATTTCTTCAAATTTTCTAACATATATATCATCAAACATTACAAGTTTATATGCATAAAAAGTGGACTTTAAGTACTAAAATCCTACCAAGTGGATTATACATACATTTCATTCCAGAAATTTATACCATTTATAACAACATACTTTTCAAGTAATAAAGACATTTTATCAACTTCTTTAAAATCAACAAATGTCCATTTGTTCATAAGGTCGCCATTTTAAAAGAAACTTATATTTCATAAATATTTTGGCAATATAATATTATTCTATATTCATTTTTATTTCATAAAAATGCCCATTATTTTTTTACTAGAAATACATACAAAAAATATTTTCTTACATTTTTATTCCATAAAAATGTCCATTATTTTTTTTTTCACTAGAAAAGTACCAAAATATCATTTCTTATATTTTTATTCCATAAAATTGTTTAATGTTTCCTTTTCACTAAAAAATACCCCAAAATAATATTTCTTGCATTTTTATTTCATAAAAATGTTTATTATTAGTAAACACACAATAATATTATTTTCTAGCATTTTTATTTCATAAAAAAATCTATTTTTAGTTTATTAAGAAACCCCATCACAATAATATTTTTCTAACATTTTCATTCCCTAAAAATGTATATTTTTAGCTCACTAAAAAACATATCATAATTTTCATAATAATCCTTCTCTTATCACTCAACAATCAGAAGGCTACAACTTGCACAAAAAAGTGTCTTAATTAAAAGAGTAGATTATCCCACCTCAATGAAGTTCTAATAATGGATGGTATGGAAGATCAAGGAAGATGACAACCCCTACCTCCGAAGGTGGCCTTAAATGGGTTGTCTAGCACCACCAAGTTTAGCTCCAAAAAGCTCCATTAAAATCCTCTTCAAAACCTCCAATAATATATTCATCTTCTTCCCCAAAACCACCTCCTTCAACACTCATAAGAAACTACCAATAAACCACACTGATATTTTCGTAGATTATCTTTACTTGGTGGAGGAGGTTGTTCTAGGGTGTGAAAGTAATTACTATAACTTGAATAAAAAGGTGGAAGCTATTTCTCGAGGGAGACAAAAAAGGTTGAGAGTTTTTGACAGAAGTGGAAAAGATAATAATACGGCATAGGTTTACTCCCCAAAACCTCTTTTCTTGTTACCACAATAAAGTCTACAATCTATGCAATATACCCCTTTCTGTTTCATCCGAATTTATGGGGCTCCATGAGATGACAATGGTTCTTGATCGAAATTTCTAATGGTGACAACAATTTATGGCAGACCTGTTGTGGGTAACATCACGTCCCTTATTTCCCTTTCCCATATGTAAAACTAATAGCCCACTAGTCCATTCATCCATCCAGCTGACTCATCCCAACGTTTAGCCTCCAGGATCTAACCCCAAAACATAAATCAATGGCTGAGTGGGTGACAGCAAAGAGGGTGTCAGAGTTTGTGAGCGTCGTTTGAACGACGGGGACTCTCACTCGAACGACAATTAACCGTCATTTGAATGACGGTGAGCGTCGTTTGAACAACCCTCTGTGCAACCGATCTCCCTTAAGATCCTATCTATCTTCATTAATCATAATTGCCCCTAAGAGTTCTATAGTTTTAGAACAACATACATGGTTTGATTAATTCATTCTATAATCCATATAAAATCCTAAATAAATAATTATCTTTATAATTCAATTTGTCACCCGGGATTCCTATAATCACATCTTATTCTTCCTCATACAAAATCTATATATAATTTAATAAATTTCTTTGGGCGGGGTATTATAGTTATATACTAGTATTGTACTTCATGTTATATATTTTTGCTAGTGTTATGATGTGTTTACCTTTTGAATTATGATTTTCCATTTTTTAGGTCTTCATAAGAAAAATACAAAAAGATTTTGTTGGAATTTTGAGATATTTTTAAAAATTGATATCATTTTCAAAATTATTTAATAACTAAAAAAGATTTTTTGTTTAAGTGTAGTTTAGTTTTACACATTTTATATGGCATATTAGTGTGTTTGAATTTACTTTATTCCATTTTTCCATGTCACTAGGATACACTACACCAAATCTGTTGGATTGTCACGGTCATTGACCTTGACAAGTTGGACTTGTCAAGGTCAATGATCGTGACAATTCTGGGGGTGACAACTTTGGTTGTAATGGACTTGTCACGATCATTGACTGTGACAAGTTCATTAGAATTGTCACGATCATGTCACGGTGAATGACCGTGACAAGATTAGTCACGATTAATAACTGTGACAAACCCGTGCCAATATTTAAAAAATTTTCACAGTCATTGACCGTGACAAGTCCATGACAAAGGATAATTATCATGGACTTGTCACGGTCAACGACCGTGACAATTTTGGGCAGAATTAAAAAAATTATTGGGCAGTATGGCCACTGCCACTGCCCAATAGTATATATGTACCTGTTCAAACATCATATATCCAAATAAAATAGAGATAATGCAAATATACATTCAAAACAATATGCATCACGATATAATCCAAATATAATTCAAATGTAATAACTTAAAACAATTCAATTCAAATAATGTCACTACATGTCTGGGGTAGGTCTGAAGAGGTGAATAGGCCACACAATAAACGAATTAATACACCTAATAATATGCATCGTGCCGTATTATTCGGGCAACCACAATGGGGAGTTCTCCTTCCCGGGTATCACATGCGTGACGAGCACCTTGGCCTCGATGTCTTGAAGCAAATGTTCATGAATTGGCATACCCTGAATGGTATTCGGGTCCCTCAACCTCGCCCTATCCACTGGCCATCAAATATGTCCTCTATAAACACTCTCGACCAACCAAGTGCCGACATCGATCGTTCGAAGGGAGCCAAATAAGGGACTCGATCATCAGAGTCCGCACGTGTCGGCGATGAATCAGCGAGATCCACTTCCTCATCCTCCTGCACCTCCTCCTCCACCACCACTTTCTCCTTCCCTTTCCCCTTACGATTTCTGCCCAATGAACGCTTCATGAATGAGAAAATATCTTGAATCGTTACCTCCAAATGGGATAGCTTCGCATCATGCGAGTCTACCATTTAATCCAACCCGGTGTCGGTCGTCTCCAATTCGATGATCCTAGATTTGGCCACCCGCTAGCTCACGCCCCTATCCTGCCCTTGTGATTAGTGACAAGAACTTGTCTAAGTGCATCTGTGGACAAAGATGCCTTGTCGCCATCAGACTGCGACTCACGCACTTCCTTAAGCTTTGCCTGAAACGGCAAAAAACACATGATTAGTTAAGTAAGTAAATAAAAAAATTATAACGTAATTAACAAAAAGTATATTATCGGAGTACTTACAATTATGGTCGCGATGCTCGGGACACCTCCTTATCCTTCCCATTCTTCGTCCGAATAGCCACATAAGTATCGAGCCTATGTGGACTACCCCCAGGGCTACTCCCCGCCCCCTGAAATAAAATAATGAAAAATTAGTATGAGCCTCGCAAAGTAAAATAATGCAAAATAATATATTTCTGTAATTATAGAAAAATTAAATCTTACCATCATCCTATGCTCCACCTCCGCGTAAGACGTCTATCCAATTGGCGAGATGCCAATTGTCACTCCTCGATCTCATTGTCAATGAACTTTTGTCATTGTGCCAATGCGATCGTCTCCTTCGGCGGGACGGAGTCACGCATTCGAATAACGGAGTCTCAAATCTTCCCAAAGTACCGGGTCCACATATTTTTCTTCCACGTCTTGTGTTGCTCCCTCAGCTGCTCCAAGACGGAATCGCGTAGTTTTGGATCCAGGCTGAATTGTTCCTGTCCAACAAATACAATGTTAGTTGCGAATAAATATAAATATAAATATAAATATAAATATAAATATAAATATAAAATGAAATTGAAATTGAAATCGAAATCGAAATTGAAATATTCATATAAATATAAATATAGATACATTACCTGTTGTTCCGCCCAAATAGCTAACTTGAGCTCATTTGGCACCTCCTTCCAACTAGTGTACCCCGGGCCGATGATCATCTTTACCAGCTCGAGGGATCTCGCTAATAGACCTGTCTTATTCTCGATGGCTATCCCTAATTTTCCATATTTGGAGAGCCTAGGGGACGAGGAGTCCTTGTCACCTCCGTTACCACCGAGCCCAGACGACATCATCATCATCATCATCATCATCATCATCATCCTCGCCATAATACCTGAAGGAGACATTTTTTGTAAAAAAATATTGTTATTAGTATAAATCAAAATGAATTAGAAGAAGACATGAAAATATGTACAGTTACTACAAATGAATTATTACTGTTCAACACCTCAATTTTGAATTCCAAAACATCAACATCTAACTCATAATATGTACAATTACTAAAAATCTAAAATATCCCCACCCCCACCCACCCACACGTACACTACACAAGAGTGAAAATGAAAAAAATCAATTAAATGCATTAAAAATGGATTGATAAAGTACAAATTGGAATATTTATTACAAATTAAAAAATTGTTACAAATTCGGTTTATCATAAAAAATGGATTGATATTAGGTAGGAGCAGCCAAGTCATCCACACTACTATTTAGACGATTTGTCGCATGTAGGACAATTGACCACGACTCGTTGTTGATATACTCCGAGTAAAACACTTGGTTGACCTTTTGAAATGCACAAACAAATGGCTCATCGCTTACGTGGTCATCACTTATGTGGACATATCTAGGTTCATCGCATACCGGACAACGATCGAGATTTTCATACTCCTTTCGGTATAGTATGCAGTCATACACACAAGCATGATTCAATTTATACTTCATTCTTAAACCTTTCAAACTATTCTTCATAGCAGGATAGCAATTTGGAAGCCTATTCTCCTTGGGTAGTAAGACCTTCACCCAATTCAGAATTCCTGTCACGCTATTTCCAGACAAACCGTACTGCGTATTTAAACTATGCAAACCAACCATGGAATGTAAAGTTGTTTGATCTTTCTCACAGCCAGAGTCTAACGTTTGCGTCGCGTTTAATTTTAAACTTTGGTAGTCATCGTCAAGGTTTATCACGATATCTTCACGAGCATTTGAACCTTGTACATCATCAGTAACCTCATTCTCCTCCGCTTCATAAACTCCGTACGCATCATCAACTAAATCCTTTAACATATTATGATCTACGTCGTCCCCTTATACATCTATCCTACTTGTTGAAAGTTGTTGTGAATGTTGTTCGGGGACAAAAGGAACTTTCAATTCACCGTGAAAACTCCAAAATCGATAAATATATTGCATTCCCCATCTTAACAAATGTAGTTCAACTGTTTTCCACTCAAACACCTTACCATTCTTACACCTAGCACACGGACACGAAAACTCTTCATCATTATGACATCTCTTTGCATATTTCACAAATTCATTAGCACTCTACAAAACACATCCCCCATTCTATTTGTCTCACCCATCCACTCTTTGTATTTCGAATATCCCATCACATTTACCACAACTAATCACCTATTAAAGGTTAAAAGTGTATATTCATGGATTAGTATAAACAAAACTTAGATTTATAGTATGTTTCATTTAATTATGTCTTATTTATATCCGATTTTTAAATTTCAAATTCAAATTCAATTTATAATAGAAATTCATATTTCCTCCTTCTCCTTTAAAGGATGAGTGGTCCTATCCCATTCAAGACCGCATATTTCTGTAATATACTTAACAGCTCATGCACATTGTTACGATTTGATAAAAATTCGGTAGCATATCGCCACAGTTATCCAAGTACACGATGTAGATTGGCAAGTGTGAGTGTTATTTCAATTGATCAATTGAAATAACAGTCACACTTGTCTTTCTAGTATGTACCCAGAGAACATTAGGATATGACTGCAGAACTTCCTCCAAAAGTAACAACTTTAAGCCACTAAGAATATTATTATACTGAAATTATGCAGTCCCAAACTGTCCAAACGGGACAATTCGAGAGATCTCATTACAGGGGTAATGACTCTCGAACGAGTCTAAGGGTTATTGAATGCATACGCATAAGAACTAGAAGGCTAGTATCTATGCGCACTAGTATATTTCATTTAATTATCATACTATATATATATATATATATATATTGTTCGTGATACAAAGCAATTTTTAAAAAAAAGTTGAAAAATCCCACTCCCATATGGACAATAATCCAGTGGTCATGCCACTTTTAAAATTAACCAATTGAACATTGATCCACTACAATCCAACCACAATGGTAACAACAAAGATGTATCCCGTACTCCTTCTAATTCATCTACTCAATTAATTCTTTTCATCAATTAAAGTATACAATTATTAGTTTACTAATTTACAATGAGGGGCAATCCTACTTGCACATGAAAGGGGCACTAATTATTAATTTACTAAAAAAATTAACAACCAATCAATATTTAATCTATAAACTCTTTTACAAGGGGAACTACAATATGAGGGGAAATATCTAATAAATCAATAAAAATTCAATTAAAACAAACACACATGCACACACACAACCCCACACCCCCTGCCCCCTGCCCACACCCACTCCCCAGCCCTGCCCCTACCCCCCACTGCCACTACCCACCACACATGCACACACACACACACACACACACACACATATACACACACATTCACATACACACACACACACACACACACAAATATACACCCCCTCCTCTCCCCCCAGCCCTGCCCCCCCACACGCACATATATACACCACACACACACACACATTTACACATACATATATACACACATGCACATATACACATATATACACAAATGGAAGAGAAAAAGAGAGCGAAAATGTACCAAAATCGTAGAGAGGGAGATAGTGCAGTCGCTGAGAGCAAGAGAGAGAAATGGAGGGAATAGAATTCGGTGGGAAAAAAGAAGAGGGAAGGGTGTTTTACTGACAGAATTGTCAAGAACATGTCACTGTCTATGATCGTGACAACTTTATAGGCTTGTCACGGTCATTGACCATGACAAGGCTGGTCGGTTGAAGGGTGTCAATGTGACCATTTTGGTGTAGTGATATTTGATTATGATTTTAAATGCCTAGATTGTTCTTAATCATTCATTCGTGGAGTTATTTAACTTTGATTTCCTTAATGGATTCATTTTGTATATGCCTTCACACACACATGTACGAGATCTTTTGGATTTTAACTTCACATATTATATTTGAGCTAAGTGAGATGTTCTTCCATCAATATTGTCATCTACATATCTTGTGACTATGGAAAATTTGTGCATGTAAGAACCGTTGCCCCTGAGTATGTTAATTTTTATTGAATATATAAGCGTGCACGACAAAGGGCTACGAAATGTGCAAATTTACTTTGACGAAAAGCCACCATTGGCAAGAGCTTGAAAAAATAAAAGTTTAAGGGCCAAATTTTTTATTTGAAGATATGTTATCTGCTTTCATTTTAAGGGTGTTATAGTTGAAGATCAACAGATTTGCATAATGAATACTAGTTATGCTTATCATATCATGACGCTACTGATTTTATAATCAAAATTCTAGGCTTGTATGCATTATTTTTGTTTGTTCTTGATTTCACTTTATTTGTAATTTGAGGCTAAATCTTAGTTTGATAAAGTTTTGTGATCAAATATAACTCCTTGAACATTTTTAAGTGATTGGGTCATAATTCATTTGTATCTAGTTCAGACCCATTCACTCTATCCCAGTTGTTTAGACACATCAATACCATCCTAGTATGTAAAGCTTATGTATTTTTTATGTTGTGTTTATACCGATATATATGTTTAGTGCGTTATTGGTATATTTTGCATATTTTTATATACGGTATCATTTTGTTGTGAGTCTTTGCATTTGTATTTAATACATGTTTCCCACGTGCTTTATCTTTGGATCAAATTAGCATGCTATATAATCATATTGGTATCTCAAGTTGTTTGTTGACATTGGTATCTCATGTTTCATCATGTATTCTAGTTGATATCATTAATTGCATTAATATTGGTATTAATTGATCATTGTGTGGATTAATTATGCTTGCAATTCCATGTTGTGTTCTATTTCACTTTACACTGTTGCATGATATTATTCTTTCTTCCTTAATTTCAATTGATACAATATTTTCTCACTTTTTGGGGAAGATGAGTTTCTGGGGGATAAATTGGTTATTCTACATCCTTACTTTTTCTATTCCTGAACAAAAATGAGGAGAAATGCTATTTGTATCTTTAGTTCTAGGAGGAGATCTTTATCTTAGGGGGATACAACTTACCTAGGTCCGATTTATTAGACATAGGGATATTTTTTTCTTATGAAGTTTATATTGTAATATATTTATATATTCAAGTTGAATTTGAAGGTGCATTTAAGTGTGCAGGTTTACAATATTAAAAAAAGATAGAAGAGAACAAAGCTACTAGTGAATGTGTCTCTTGGGAGTTTATACTTTTTCCTTTTAGGGTTGGGTATTGAGACTTTTAGAGAGATTGATGGCCCATAGTTTTTTGTTTTGTGTTTTATCCCCTAATAGCCAAAGGGGTAGATTTGTAAGGACAAATTTCTAATCGAGTCAATTTGTGTGCATTAACTTAATTCCGAACAAAATATTTTAAGTCATAGGTTAGGGTTGGTTTGTTTCCTTTAAAGCCTTTGATGTATTTGAATGAAGACTTAGTGGCCAAGCTTCAAATATTACATTCATCGTGTCGTATTTCATGCCATATTTAGTCTTCATTATTCATGGATCTCAAGAGGTATGAATGACTATTATGATGATCCTTGGATTTAGTTTTTGATGTTTGTGATTTAAAATCAAACGAGAAGGCAATCTCGTTCGATCGAGCTTCGAACGCAAATCAAATGAGAAGAAGATTTCGTTAGAACAAGCTTTAAACAAGGATCAAATGATATTTTTATGTTTTGCAGAAATTGTTCATTCAAAGCTTATTCGATGTCCGTTCAAATGAGAATGCATAACTCGTTCTAATAAATGTAGTAATCTCTTTCGAACCAGTTGCCTCAAAAAATGTGTCACAAAAAAATGCTTTTATAAATCTGAGTGTTGACATCAGTTTTCAATGAGAATTTTTGTGAAAATCAGTTTCTAATCATAAACAAAAATCCTCTAAACCCTTGTTTCACCCAAAATCTTTGAGATCCAAGATTCACTATTATATCCTTTGAGATATCATTTGGCATCAAGGTTTTACTCAACATAATGTTTATTTAGTACGTTTCATGCATTGGATTCCATATTTACTGATTGCACACGGTGAACTCCGTGTTTGTGGTGTTATGGTGAAGAAGCGGTGTGTTCGCGTTCCAGATCCCTAGACAATTGTTGAGCCTTATCGGTGGACATCGAGGGGTGCGTGGACTCACACATTGATTCAATAACGCGAGTGGAGTCTTGTCTGTCACTATAGAGGAGAGGTTAAGGATTGAATATGCATCAAGGCTTGAAGGGCATCGAGTATGTGTTCTAAGTTATCTATTGACTTTTACAATTCCTCATCATAGTGAATTTGTGTGGCCTGACCGTTCGAGGTTTTTCTCATTGTGGGTTTTCTCGTACATCGGCATGTCATGGTTTGTTGTTTTATTTTATTCTTGTACTCACTTAAAAGCATGTTTTAGAATAAGATAAAATTCGGTATATTGTTTATCACAAAAACTGTTTAAAATCAGCACTTAGGGTTAGTTTTGTTTAAGTTTATATATTTAATTTGAAAATTTTTAAATTGGCTTTTGTTTGGCAATCCTCTGTACTTTAGGTACTTCAAGAACTTTGCATTTCATTTGTCAAACGTTTCATTATCTCCTTGACAATGTCTTAAACATGTTAGTAAGTTATTGGAGATTTGTGACATGTACGGTACCAATACCCTCACAAGTAACTTAAAGGATAACTCCTCCTTAGATAGTTCACATGTCATAATCTGGAAGAACTCATCTGATGTGACACTACTAAATTCTCTTATCAACCTTAAGTTATAGTCACAAAGTATGTGTTAATCATCACTTCAAATCTCAATGTGTTTAGGGAAATTATTTTTTATCTACTTTTATCGTGGGATATGTCCTTCCTTTGTCTACAGCTACCCACATCCGCTTCTCAAGAGATTTAAAAAAAAAATCCATACGTGCCTTCCAATACACATAATTTTTCCCTTCAAAGAGAGACGGTTAAGAAACCAAATGAACTTTAATTAACATCCCTTAGAATTACAAAAAAGTACTTTCCTAAATTTCAATTTTTGCAAAATAGGAAATAAGAAAAAATACCAATTGAAAGAATAAGTTCAATCGAAAGTTTTTGATTCATCTATCATTACAGACGTCACTAACAAAGATAAAATGATTAGCATATAAAAAAAATTGATTCATCATTTGTGACATCTACTCATCCGACAATTCTAATCAACGAATTCATTGACCAACTCTTGGCTGAACTATAAACCAAATCTATAAACTAATAATAACAATTCGGTTGTGTAACTTTATTTAAAACATTCTGCCTAAGTCATGCCGTCTTAGTTGGCGCCCATTGTAGTGTAGCACCTAGGTTCAGTCTTCTCCTGCTGCTCGCTTCTTTTGTTTCTTTGAGCTCTCTTTCTTTCACTAGCTTCCTTTATTTAAACAAAGTAAAATAAATTGAATATGAATAGCGGGAAAAGACTTATAAATGAGAGTCATTAGGGATCCTTCCAGTAAGAACTTATATGGTATGCGATTGATAAAGTATGTTGCGATCAACTTGAAGAATTAGAACTTGACCCAATTTTAGGTGTGGTCTATTTTTTATTATACACACATTTTCACAAATAAACTGCCCAAGATTAATTAGTGTAGATGTCTCTTCATATTAATTGTGATGGAGAAAATACCAGTTCAAATTGAATGGATTCAAAACGATCTTACTACATGGATCGGGATTATAAATTTTGCTTGATTGAATTCCCCTAAAATTCATATCTAGTAACTAAAAAACCCTCTCTGATATCAATTTGAAAAACATGGGTGGTCTAAAATGTGAAAAATTAATCTAGATAAATTTTAGTTATTGTGATTGAATGAAAATATCAATCAAAATCCATTTTAATTGAATCCAATTATAAATTACATTGAGTTTTAAAGGTACCGAATTAAATTAATTAGATAAAGTTTTATATGAAGATTGTTGATACCAAAATTAGTATGCTGATATGGACGAATAATACGAAGACACGTGTCAATCTACGTGGCACAATAGCAACGAGGAAGTTCATTTCCCCGACCAACGTATGTTCTCTCCGAGCAACGAGGAACTTTAGCACTCCGAAGTAATACAGCGCTCCGGGGAACTCTTTAGCAACGAGCAACTAAGGCGGTCCGAGCTGCATCTCGGCCGTATCATTAATTGCCATATAATCAACCGTTTAACTATTCATTGAATGTTTATCATCTTGATGCACACGCTGCATTAAATGTATTACCCTTTCATATGTATATCATTTAATGTATCAACCCTTTCATGTACAGCCTAAGGGCTACAAATACCTTGTATCACCCTCATTCAAAGGGACCGGAATTTCTTGAGAGAACTTGTAATCGAGAATTCCCAAACACTCAGCAATAACATAACAGTGGACGTAGGCCATTCATGCAAGGATGAACCACTTTAAAAATATTCTGTCTCATTTATTTATCTATGATTAAATAATTAGAGTGATCTAGTTTTTTACATCAACAGATTGGCGTCATCTGTGGGAACGATTGTTACTATCGTTTTTCACCAAAAATCATTCATCATCAATGGCAGATAATCCAGAATCTAGCAATCGAAACGCTGGAAATACTGGAAATCCTCTGAATCCCTCTGCACCTCCAGATCTAGCCGGGATTATGACGAATCTGGCTCAAGGACAAACCGCCATGCAAGAAACAATGAGGTAACTCATACAAACCCTTCATGGCGGTGCACCTGCACGTTCAGGACAACAAAGTGGTCAGAGGCAAACTTATTTACTTTCTTCACGATCCAAGCGTACTGAGTCACGTCGTAATGAGGAGTCTGATGATTTCTCTTATCAACTTGGGCGAACTTCGTCAATAAGGGCTACAGATACTGATTAACATATCACCCTCTCTCCAGAAAGACCCAGTGCTTTAGAAAGACTGAGTAGGGTGTCTCCTTTCAGTCGATTAGGCCCTAGGAGGAATAGGAGTCCACCTAAGACCATGTCGAGGAGTTTTCGACAACCATCAGATCTAAGAGAAGGATCAGCACAATCACGACCAGTTGCTCGTCAAGATAAATCTCAGGAGGCTACTTCAGAATGATCTATTGCTCGAACTAATAAGCTCGATGAAGGAAATGATGCGTGGAAAGGTTCCATCCAACGGTTGGAAGATAGATTGGGAGAAATGGCCAAGGCAAATAACCCCCTACAATGAACTTTTGTTCGAGGAACACCTTTTGTACAGGCCATTGTGAATTTTCCTACACCGTCAAAGTTCAAAGCACCTGTAGTGACCCCCAAATATGATGGAAAGACAGATCCTGTTCTTCACATAGAGCAATATCAAGCTGTTGCCGACATCTATGTCATCCCAGACGAGATGAGATGCAGAGCGTTCTCAGGAACTCTTACTGGAGCTGCCCAGATATGGTACAACAATCTTCCTCGGGGTAAGATTTCAACTTTCTTTCAGTTGGCCGAGTGTTTATTAGCAATTTCTGTTTTGGAGCAAAGCCAGTAAAACGAGTAGCACACTTATTAAGTGTTAGACAAAAATCTGGTGAGAGTACTAGAGATTACATAACTCGTTTCAATAACAAGAAGCTGGAAGTCATAGATTACGAAGAAAAGACAGCAATCACCGCCTTGATGAGTGGGTTGTTGCCTAATAAATTGTATTACACTTTGGCCAAAGATCCACCTACAACTATGTCAGAGTTGATGGCAAAAGCGGCCAAAATCATGAATGCCGAGGAGGCTATGGCTGCAAAGAAGAATATGGATAAAGACACCAAGGTGGAAGTCGACAAATCCAAGAAGAAAGAGCATAAAAGCAATGGTGGAGATAAACATTCCAAGAATAAATGGGAAGTCATGAAGAAGTACGATAATTATACTCCTTTGAAAATGGGTATTAATCATGTCTTGGAAGAAATCAAGAACAACGAGGAGGTAAAATGGCCAAAGAAACTGAGATCAGACCCTGATTCGAGGAGTAGGGATAAATATTGCGAGTTTCATAAAGATCATGGTCACATGACCAAAAATTGCATAGCTCTTCAGAACGAGATTGAAACACTCATCCGAAGAGGAAAGCTATCAAAATATGTTGATCGGGGAGGTGAAAGAAAAAATAACGACCGAGCTAGAGAGAGGTCTAGATCTCCTCGTCGAGAAGAGGAGAAAAAGAAGAGAAACCATGAAGATGATCCAGATGATGACCCCGACCTTCCCAAGAAACCAAGACAGCCAGAACGAGAGGTATTTTCTATACGTTTTGGGTCATTTGATTGTAATGTCATTACAGGAGGAGATGCAGGAGGAGGAGACCTTACTGCAGAAAGAAAGGCATACCTTGGAGAGGCTCAAGCTTGTTCATATATTCAGAGAATAAATCTGGCCGAGGACGATCATCCGAGGAAAGTAAACAAAGAGAAGCTGGTCATTGGTTTTTCGAAAAATGACCTAGCAAGTGTTCTTTATCCTCACGACGATCCTCTGGTGATCAAAATGAGGATGAAGGAAGTAGTGATTTCAAGGGTGTTGGTAGATAATGGAAGTTCGGCAGACATCATGTACTATTCATGCTTTGAAAGCTTGAATCTGAAATTATCTCACTTGGAACCGTATCACAGACCCCTCATGGGTTTTGCTGGCGAGAAAGTTTTTCCACTTGGGACGATCAAGTTGGATATATTCATTGGAACCTGGCCTACTTGTCGAACAGAAAGAATACGCTTCTTTGTGATGGATAAGAATGTGCGGTCAGCCTACAACATCATCATGGGAAGAGTTGGTTTGAAGAAGTTTGAAGCAGTTCCATCTACAGTGCATCAATGCTTAAAATTCCCAACAAACTTTGGAGTAGAAGTTGTGAAAGGTGATTAAAAAGTAGCTCATGAATGCTATTATTCATCTGCCGAGCAAGAGGATCTTGAGAAATCGAGGAAAAAGACTACTACCTACCAGGTGGAAGAAGATACAGAGATTGAAACTCTCGATCCCAGAGATGAATCCCAACTTGTAAAAGGACAGGTGGTGGAATCTACAGAAAATGTTATTCTGGACGACGAGCACCCTGAACGAGTAACCCAGATAGGTTCATCGTTGGATGCTTCAATAAAATAGGAGTTGATAACTTTCTTGAGAAATAGGAAGAAAACTTTTGCATGGAGTCATGAAGACATGCCAGGAATAGATCCAAACTTCCTATGTCATGAGCTCAATGCGAATAAGGAGATCAAGCCTGTAAAGCAGAGAAGAAGGGTATTTAGCCCCGAAAAGAATCAAGCTATTCAAGAGGAGGTCGACAAGCTCCAGAAAGCTCAATTCATTGAAGATGTGAAATACCCGAACTGGTTGGCAAATGTGGTGATGGTAAAGAAGAAAAATAATAAATGGAGAATGTGTGTTGATTTCACTGATCTCAACAAGGCCTGCCCAAAGGATCACTTTCCATTACCCAAAATTGATCAGTTAGTGGATGCTACCTCTGGGCACGAGCTGCTCAGCTTCATGGACGCTTATTCAGGCTACAACCAGATCAAGATGAAACCTGAAGACAGGGAGAGTACTTCTTTTATTACCCCTAGGGGTACTTATTGTTATAATGTTATGCCTTTTGGTTTAAAAAATGCAGGAGCGACATACCAGCGGCTGATGAACAAGGTTTTTGCCGAACAAATCAGCTGCAATATGGAAGTCTATGTCGATGATATGCTGACAAAAAGCAAGAAAGCTGCTGATCATCTAGTTGATTTAAGTCAGACTTTTGATCAACTAGATAAATACCAGATGAAGCTCAACCCAACGAAGTGCGCATTTGGAGTACGAGAAGGAATGTTCCTCGGGTACATCATCAACCAAAGAGGCATTGAGGCAAATCTAGAAAAGATCAAAGCTCTTTTAGGGTTGCGATCTCCAACAACAAAGAAAGAAGTGCATAGTCTTACAGGACGAGTTGTAGCGCTCAATAGATTTGTATCTCGAGCAACAGATAGATGCCTACCATTCTTCAAAACACTTCGAAAAACTTTCGAGTGGAATGATGAATGTGAAAAAGCCTTTCAAGACTTGAAGAAATATCTGGGAACACCTCCACTGTTGTCAAGGCCAATAACAGGAGAAAAGTTATACTTATACCTGGCAGTATCAGAGCATGCAGTCAGCTCGGCATTGATTAGATTGGATAATGGAGTCCAGAAGCCAATTTATTACACAAGTAAGGCTTTCCGAGGTGCAGAGATTAGATACCCAAAGTTAGAAAAATTGGCATTGGCATTAATTGAAGCAAGTAGAAGAATGAGGCCATATTTTCAGGCCCATACCATCGTCGTTTATACCGACATGCCATTGAGACAAGCCCTTCATAAGCCATAAAAGTCAGGGAGACTGATGTACTGGGCAATAGAGCTTGGTGAATATGATATTGTGTATGAACCCAGATCATCATTGAAAGGGCAAGCTGTAGTAGATTTTATAGCAGAGTTTACATACCCTGATACCCCCGAGAAACAAAAGTTGCTCACTGATCAACCTGTGGATGTTACAGGATCAACAGACATAAGTCCACATCAACTCCGGTTGGTAAAAGGGCTTGTGGATGTAGAAAGATCATCAAATTCAAACCCAGACCAACTCCGGTTGGTAAAAGGGCGAGAAGAGATGGTCGACGAGGAGCAAAAATTAACAGGGGAGGATGGAAGAGAACAATAGATATTTCACCGAGGAACTCTATTGGATAAGAAATTTGAAGACGAGTTACCTACATGGAGATTGTATGTAGATGGGTCATCTTGCATAGCAGGTTGTGGAGCAGGGATTATTTTGAAAATCCCAGACGAGATTGATATAGAATATGCCTTGCGATTTCAATTCAAAACCTCCAATAATGAGGCTGAGTATGAGGCCATGATAGCAGGTCTTAATTTAGCAAAGATTATGGAAGCACAACAAGTGATGGTATTCAGTGATTCTCAATTAATTGTGAATCAGGTGATAGGAACATATGCGGTTAAAGGAGAACTAATGGTCAAGTATCATGCAAAGGTGATGGAATTGTTGGCAGAATTTGATGCCATTCAGTTGATCAGAATACCCAGAATAGAAATGCACAAGCAGACGCACTGGCCCGACTAGCATCAGCTACTCGTACCGAGTTGCGAAGAACGATACCAATTGAAGTACTGGAAAGTCGGAGCATAGATGAAGACCTGACGATGAACGTTATTTCCCTTGATTTAGGACCATCTTGGATAGATCCCATCAGGGCATATATTAAAGAGGGAGAATTTCCAGAGGTCAAGCTCGCGGCAAAGAAATTGAAGTTTAAAGCTGCTAGGTATGTACTAACTAATGGTGTTTTGTATAGACGAGGAATTATGGTGGGTTTGCAGAGATGTGTACACCTCTCCGAGGTGAAAGAATTGATTGAAGAAATCCATGAAGGGTCCTGTGGAGCTCATGTAGCAGGTCGAACACTTTTGCAAAGGGTGATGACTCAAGGATACTACTGGCCGACGATAAGGGCTGATTGTATAGCCTATGCTAAAAAATGTGACAAGTGTCAACGTTTTTCCTCCATGCGACGAACTCCACAAGCATTATTGACACCCATAACTTTCCCTTGGCCATTTGCCATATGGGGAATTGATTTGGTTGGACCACTGCCAACCACCCGAGGAAGATTCAAGTACCTCGTCGTCGCAGTAGATTATTTTACTAAGTGGGTAGAAGCTGAACCCCTTATCGATATGACATACGAGAAGGTATACCAGTTTGTTTGGAATAATATCATTTGTCGATATGGTCTCCCTCATGCCTTCATCACAGACCATGCAACACAATTCGACAACGAGGAGTTTGCTGCCTATTGTCAACAATCAAACATCCTGAAGACCCATTCAGCACCAGGTCATCCTCAAAGCAATGGACAGACAGAGGTAACGAACAGAACACTGCTAAATGGTTTGAAGAAGAGGCTAAGTGAAGCTAAAGCTAACTGGATTAATGAGCTACAATCAGTATTGTGGGCTTACCGAACAACTCCCCGAGCAGCGACTGGAGAATCACCATATATGCTGGCATTTGGAAGTGAGGCTGTAATACCTGCTGAGTTGGGTCTCCCAACACACAGAGTGCTGAATTTCAATTCCCCAGTCAGCGAATTAATGAGAAGATTGGATTTGGATATACTCGAGGAGGTTAGAGAAGAGGCAGCCATTAGGAATGTTGCTTATCAACAACGAACAACTCTGTTCTACAACAAGAGGGTGAAGAAATGCGATTTAAAAGAAGGAGATTATGTGTTAAAGAAGGTCATTCAGAAGCACAATAAATTGGAAGCAAACTGGCATGGACCTTACCGAGTTACAGAAGTTGTTCGACCAGGAACTTACCGAATAGCAACTCTAGAAGGAGAGAAATTCAAGAATGCTTGGAATGCTGAACACCTTCGCAAGTATTATCAGTAATGTAAAATGTACAGCAGTTCCATCAACATGAATAAAACAATGATGTTTCACAATTTTTTCTCTCTCTCCTTTGTGTGAAAGTTTTTCGGGGAATACTAGTGTTGTACACTACGCTGTTCAACAGAAAAAAGAAGACGATAGTTCAGATCCACGACCAACTTCGATTGGTAAAAGGGCGAGAACAAATTATACTCCTTTGGTTAGGAGGTGTACACTTGCGTGATCAACTTCGGTTGGTAAAAGAGCTTGTGGACAAGATAGTTCAAAAGAACCTGATAGTTCGAGCGTGATCAACTTCGGTTGGTAAAATAGCGAGAACAAATTATACTCCTTTGGTTAGGAGGTGTACACTTGCATGATCAACTTCGGTTGGTAAAAGAGCTTGTGGACAAGATAGTTCGAATGAACCTGATAGTTCGAGCGTGATCAACTTCGGTTGGTAAAATAGCGAGAACAAATTATACTCCTTTGGTTAGGAGGTGTACACTTGCGTGATCAACTTCGGTTGGTAAAAGAGCTTGTGGACAAGATAGTTCGAAAGAACCTGATAGTTCGAGCGTGATCAACTTCGGTTGGTAAAATAGCGAGAACAAATTATACTCCTTTGGTTAGGAGGCAATAGTTCAAACCCACGACCAACTTTGATTGGTAAAAGGGCAAGAACAACATTCTTAAAATGCCAATTTTGGCTGGTTAAGAAACAAAATATGCCAACAAGTTGGTCGGAAGGTAAAACCATTCCAGAAAATATAAAATATTCCAAACTGAGCCAAGTATAGTTGGTCGGGGATAAAAACCCACTAATTGTAGTTGGTCAACGAGGAGAACTTATTGACGAGAAGGGTCCATCAACCTGGTTGGTCAGACACATTTATGAAAACTCTCGCTAATTATACTTGGTCGACAAGTACAATTTTACAATCTTAGTTGGTTGGAAATTTTTTTGACATTTTTATACTCATTACTTTATTATTAAGTGATCGAACAACATTTTTGATACTTGTAACTGTTTATTACTAAGTTTGGTGATGAACAACACAAAATTGTTATCTTTTTAACAGATACATATGCACAGATGTAAAAGTGTTAGACAAGTACAGAAGAATAGCAATACAGATTTGCAAACAGAAAATGAAAGTCTTTCATTAAAATTCAAAATAAATTACAAGTTACATATGTGTACTAACTATTACATTGAAAATCCTATTCTATTGGTTTTTTTCCCTCAGCCTTCGATACAGGTTCCTCGCCAGCAGGAGGATCATTTAATGTTTGGAGAGAATTGATAAAATTCAAGTCCCTCAACATTCTGACATTCATTACTGAAGGCGTATCCAAGAGATGCTCGGGACTAGATAATTCAATCTGAGAATGAAGACTATAGTCACCAAGATATTTTGAAATTAATCTCCGAGGAATAGCACGAGCTGGGATCCATTCCATGTCCAGTTTATAAGGCGGTACAGGCAAGTCTAGTAGCCCAGGAGTATGATAATCCCATAAATAATGCCCCTGCTCCAATTTTAATACACCCAGGGCGTTCAAACATCCCTGCTTATAACCTTCATTATTGGCATATTCAATACGAGCATCCAAGTGACAAAGGACCTCATTGTAGCCTGCCATCCAGAACTCGCGAGGTTGTTTATGGAATTGGAAGGTTAATCTATCCAATTGTTCATGAAGGTTTTTAGCAAAAAGGTCCTTGGTATGTAAAGCAGACTTCATCGCAGTAAGTTGATCTTCCAAAGATAGGTTTTTCTTGGACATTTCAGACAAAGAACGATCTTTTGCATTCAATTGGAATGCTTGAGTTTCCAAAGTAGACTGAGTGCGAGCTTCTTCAACATTACGGCTGAGAACTCTTGATCGACTCCGAGCAGGTGGAGAACTTTGCTCCTCAACAACATTTTGAATAGCTCTTCCTCGCCCACGAGAACCTCTTCCTCGCCCCCGAGCAGTAGTAGAGATACCAGACCTTCTCAGAGTATCCAATTCTTGCCTTAATTTGTCATTCTAAACCTCTAAGAATGAGAATCCTTCATCGGTGATCGGTACCAAGGCAGCGGAGGATGAAGCTGCAGATTCATATTGTGCCAACTTTTTCTGCAAATTATTATTCTCTTATTCCAGCAGCTCGACGATCTGTCTGCAGGCCTCAACTTCACCTTTTAGGGTTCTCTCCCTAACATCGTATCCAGCAATGATCTTTTTGTGGCCTGTCTCGAAAGAAAGCTGTTGATACCTATTTTCATACTCCTTGTGCAACGAGGCAGTTGATTCATTGTGCTGATTTTGAAGATCTTCTAGGGAATAATGAAGCTCCTCGATCATGTCATAGTAGGCCATGTTGTTGGCCACAGCTCGGTCAAGTAAATCCTTCAGGTAGTGATAAGCCTCAATTGCTTGTTCTGAAGCATCATGGCCAAGGATGTCAGCAATTTCTGATACACTCAAATTTGTATGACCAGCCTTATAATATTCATGGCATTGCTGCATCAGCTTTGTATCATGTGCAGATATCAGTTCCATTCTAGCCACAAACTAATAAAGAAGAGAAGGCAAGAGTTAATAAATAAAAACAGACAGAGCATCAACAATGAAGAGGAACAAAAAGATGTGATTTTATTACATCATCAACAAGATTACATCGTTTGGAATACAGAGGATAAGTAAAAGAAAAACAGAAAAAGAGTACCGAACAACTTCACACCTTTTCGTTGTCTCCCAAGACTTTCTCGGGAGGCTGGGACGAGGAGCTTGGTTGCTCGGTAGGAACAATGGTCTGATTAGTAGAAGCTGGGACTTGTTTTGGAGGAGCAGGCAATGACGAAATCTCCTCGGTGGCTGTCTGGTTGGGTGGTGGAACAAGGACTTGATCACCCACTGTCATTGAAGATTCTTCAGATGCAGCTTCGTCTGAAGACTCATCTTCAATAACTGGAGGAGGACCAGGGAGATGTTGTTGAAATAGCTCGGAGTCCTCACTCACCTTCAACTCCTGCAGTGCTGCAACCCAACCATCATGAAAATATTTCAAACTTCCATATTTCACCTGGGTCGTCATAGCTGCCACCCCCCTATCCCATCTTTTGTCCCAACCAGTTTTAAAGGACGTCTTCACAGCTGTTTTTCTCTTCATTTTTTTCGAGGATAGCTTCTCGGACATAAGATTCTCGGTGGCCTTCAATTTGATCTCCACCCCCTCCTTCTGGAGATTTACTTCTCGCAGGAGGGTCAGCTCTTCTTCAGCCGATTTTAATTTATTCTCAAGCTCCCCAAAGCCTGAAAGTTTCTCGGCATAATCTTTATTTTCTCTCTCCAAGTCCTTCACCTTATTACCCAGTTGTACCTTCTCTGCATCAGACGCAGAAAATTTCTTCTCCCATTCAGTTTTATCATCGTCATACTTCTGATGGGACTCACTCACAGATTTAATAGCTTTCTCCAATGCTCCCTCCACAGTGGACGAGGAGCAAGAAGCTTTGATTGCTTCATCCTTTTTAAGGATTAAATTGAAACAGCTCGTCAACTGCAATCAAAAGAGGAAAATGAAATCAGAAACAAACACGGGAAACAACCAAGGAAAATATAAAAAGCTCGGAGTAGAGATACTTACTGAAGCCAAATGACGAGTAGCCAGAGCAGTGACCACATCCCGAGTAAGGTCTTCTTCAGTACCTTGCACCTCGGGGATGGGTGAAAATTTTTCCAAACTCATTGTAGAGCTTGGAGGAACAATAATGACTGGAACACCATCTCCACCAGCTCCAGAAATACTGACCGAGGAGGATTTCCTCAATCTCCTCGGTGCCTTTTCAGCAACCTCAACCAAAGAGGAACTTTTGGTTGGTGAGAAAGTGATTATCTCAACAGGAGCATCCTTCTGCACAAGAGCCACTGGGGGCTTCTCGGCAACCTTCTGAACAGCAACATAAGGAGCATCATCAATTTTCTTCGTCCCCTTTGGGACATTAACCTTGGTTTTCTTCCCATCGCCAGCAGAGGAACTCCCCTCGAAGAGAGTAGGAACTCTTCTCTTGCCTATTTTCTGGTTCAAAGGAATATGAGATTCCGGATCAGAGTCTTTAGGAATTTGCACTGGATCACTGGAGCTGACCACAGGGCGAGCAGTAAAAGACGACGTATAGCTCCTGTACTGCAACAAGTATGAGGCAGACCTGATGTGCTCGTCTGCAATTTTCTGATGCAAGCTCCAGATATGTTTCAATTGCCTTATATTAACTTCTGATTCTTTAGGAGTTTTTCTATTGCTATTAACTGTAAACAAAAACAATTTGAAATGTCAATCATGCATTTATTCAAACATGATGAAGTCACAATTTTGAGAATAAAATAAAATGAGAAAAATCTATCCCATTACCATATGGGGGGCATTTGGGACCTTCATACACTCCGTCTCCGACTAAAGGAGCATGTTGCCAATTTTTGAAAACTAACCCATGTTCAAAATAATCCCTGTTGGCATCAGGGAGGTTGACTACTAAAGCTCTATTCAAAAATTTGGTTTTTAAATAATAAACGTTATCTAAAACAACCCATCTATAGCAATACATAATCTCAGGAATTCCTATGCGAGTTCCATGAGTTTGATTTAATTTATGCACCCCATTAACTATTGTCCATGTATTGGGGGCTACTTTTGCAGGAACAACATCGAAATGTTGGCAGAATTCTAAGCATAAAGAGTTGGGTGGAAAAGAAAATCCACACTCAGCAATAAAGAGGCTGGGGAACCAATGTCCCTCAGCCAAACGAAAATAATCAAAGGGCTCAGGAAGATTCTCCAGAGTTACCCAAGACGGAATGGAATAATCAGAACGGAATTTTTCAATAGATTCAATAATGTAAACCATGATGAATAAAAGAAGAAGGAAGAAGAGCTTACAGGGAAAAAGGAGATCTGTTGACAAACAAACGAAGAAAAAGATGGACGCATAGGAGAAAGAAAAGCTATAGAAAACTCGAAAGAAGAAATTCAAAAGGTAGGAGACGATGGGATTGTCTCTGAAGCTTAAATACCTTGCCTTGGGAAATGGCGAAAGAAATGATTACAAAAAAGAAATTGTTACGCTACCGGAGACTAAAAGAACAAAAAGGGCACGAAGACCGAAGCGCCTATAAAAATGCAAAATGGCGGATTCTGTGAATTTGGAAGGAAATTTAAATATGAAGAAAAGGCTCCTAAAACCCAGGAAAGTCATTTAATATCGCCATATACCGAGAAAGAATGTTCCATACTCCTCAAAGTTTGAAATATGAAACATTGGGGGCTTCTGTTGATACCAAAATTAGTATGCTGATATGGACGAATAATACGAAGACACGTGTCAATTTACGTGGCACAATAGCAACGAGGAAGTTCATTTCCCCGACCAACTCATGTTCTCTCCGAGCAACGAGGAACTTTAGCACTCCGAAGTAATCCAGCGCTCCGAGGAACTCTTTAGCAACGAGCAACTAAGGCGGTCCGAGCTGCATCTCGGCCGTATCATTAATTGCCAGATAATCAACAGTTCAACTATTCATTGAATGTTTATCATCTTGACGCACACGCTGCATTAAATGTATTAACCTTTCATATGTATATCATTTAATGTATCAACCCTTTCATGTACAGCCTAAGGGCTATAAATACCTTGTATCACCCTCATTCAAAGGGACCGGAATTTCTTGAGAGAACTTGTAATCGAGAATTCCCAAACACTCAGCAATAACATAACAGTGGACGTAGGCCATTCATGCAAGGCTGAACCACTTTAAAAATATTCTGTCTCATTTATTTATCTATGATTAAATAATTAGAGTGATCTAGTTTTTTACATCAACAATGATTAAAACTAAACAATGCGGAGGTAAAAATATTGCAAATAAAAAAATAGGAATTTATGTGAAAACCTCAATGCTAAAACCAAAATTCCATAACCCCCAACATCCACAATATTCACAATGTTTAGGTATTACAAAATCACATACATGACCTACTGCACAGACTCAATTATCAACCATGAACCATTCCTACGTGTTTTCCTTTCAACCACTGCCCACACAAGTTCTAACCTAAAGGGGTGCATCTTGATTAAGGGTGAAAAGTAGCACGTAGTCAACATGCTAATCGTTGTTTTCGATTCACCTCCCCAATACAAAACCCTAAATTATGATTGCACTTACGATACAAGTATAATGGTAAGTTGGGTATCGAGAAATCCACAGAGACGAGTTGCTAGAATTTAATGGATTTAATACTCCTAAAATAAAAGTGTAAAAGGTATTTTTCCTAAGTAAAAATAAAAGATAACAAAAGGAAAAGATTAATCTAGGCGAGTGTAAATTAAACTATGATTAAGAAAGCGAATAAAAACTATTGTTTACATCGAATATCCTTCACCCTGAGTTAATTAGTGTAAAATGGTTACATGAGTTCACGAGTTATTAAGATTGCGTCTCATTTCATCAATTAATTAAATCAAGGGCTGTCACACCACTAAATTCTCATAAAATCCTAATAAGATTTTGTCGTCAACAAATACCCCGAAAATTACGCACGCAAGGTCATAAATACGGAGCATACATGATATACCCCGTTCAATCTCCTAGGCGTAATAACTAGGACACAACCCACTCGAAATAGACACGTAAAACTCCATCACCAAAGCAAAGCAACCAATCAACCCTTAGGTAAGTTCAATCCAACACAGCCTAGATTAAACTAGCCACTAAGCATGATGAATAACATTAATTAAATTAACTAATTAATTAAAGCAATTAATTAAATTAACTACACAATTAATCTAGGTAAGAAATAATAGATAAAACATGGAAAACTAAGGCACACAAAGCTTAAAGAGAGGGACAATGAATAGTACCACTTACATTAATGGGTGTTAAACCACCAATAAAATGGAGGAGATGGGGTATATCCACAAAATCCCTAAAATAGCTTCTCAAACTCTAACTTAAAAACTAAGTAAAATGAAGATGTCTTCCAAAAATAAACCAAGTGGTCTATTTATACTAAGTGGGAAAAAGGTAAGAAAAGAAAAAGAAATAAAAAAGGGTGGATAAATTAGAATTAAAGGATAAAAGAAAAAAGAAATAAAAAAGGAAAAAGAAAAGTGGCAGTAAAAGATCTGGGCCAAAACAGGGTATCGGTCGACCGAGGCCTCAGGCTGGTCGACCGCGACAGAGGGAGAGGGCGCACTGTCAAGGCGCAAAGGCAAAATACAAAAATTCGGTTGATCGCCGTAGCTGGGCCGGTCGACCGGTGCTACGAAAAATCCCCAAGCAACCACTGCTGAGACCCACTTCACAATATTAAGCCATGGCTTCAATGGATGCAAAGAAAACCAATACCCCCCTCGCCGAAAACGCAACACGCGACCATCAGCAAGTAGCCGAGACCAAAGGTCACATCAAAATCGAGATACCCACGTCCCATTTCCAAATATGGTAAAAAATCTCCATGTCCATTAATGGTGGCAAACATCAAACCAAGACCCATTTCGGCAAATCACACAGGACCCATATGCGCGTTTGGTCAAAGATCGAGCTCCAATTTCGGACAAAAGTTCTCAATTTGGGACAAACCCAAAACCCGACAAAACCCGAGCCTAGGGCCAAAATTGCCATCTTAAAATTGAGCTAGCTACAAAAAAATGAGTTGGGGACATACAGGGAATTTATGAAATTGTTAATGAAAGAGAAAAGGGACATGGAGGTCATTAATGAAATTATTATTTTTCTTATAATTATTTTTCGATTAAAGGTTCGTGTTTCCTTCGTTCGAACTCCGATTCGAGCACCGTTTGGGCCACACAAAGCTTGGACCGAGGGTTATAACTTCCGTGGATACTTCGGGAAAAAATCTCGATGAGTGAAATTATGAAAATGCCCCTGAACGTGCGAATCGCGATGAAAGTTTATCGGAACGCGCTCAAACTTCACACTAAGCACTTCAATACCTATAAAATCTCGATAATACCTCAAATAACATGTTAGCATATAAAACGGAGGTTGTCTGATTAATGAGCTTATTTATAGCAATTATGGTACCCGAGGGGGCTAAAATGCCTAAGTTCTAGGGTAATGGGTGCTATGATTCGGAATGGATCACACCCCCTAACTTACACATTGCTAGTCCCTAGTAATGAAATTCAAAGAAAGAAGAACTATAAGAAAATTGAAAAATTATATATATATATATATATATATATATATACACACACAAATGCAAAAAAAAGGATAAGGCCACTTTCGCGAGCGAACGAATGCATTTAGCGTATGCAATAAGCCGTTAAACCCCTAGATTACCCTAGTGGACGAGTGTCGTCTCGTGAGGGTTTCAGGAATGGAACCCACAAACTTCATATGGTTTCCTCAAAATATGCCCAATAACATGCGACACACCCAAAAATAGCGAAAAAGTTTTCATACACATTATTAGCAAAGTGAATGAATTCACACAAAAGTCCGTATTATTAACATTATGGAATGCACCTCATAGAACTGAAACTTTAAAATGTGGGAGGGGAGCGAGCACGTGCAAGGTGTGATTTGGAAAAACTTAAATAAACCAGATAAACATAAAGCGTGCAGATATCAATCCTCACGGGCATTACCCTCATCAAATGAATTCGCTCGAAATAGGGAGGTAACACACTGAACATGCGGGCATACAGAGTAAATGTAAATGGAAACTAGGCCACACACATGTCACAAATGAAGAACGTTATATATAAAATACAAACTTTGCAATCTCAATGAAAAGATACCGTTCATTAAAGGAGGTGAAATGTATTTTCACAGATTTTCAAAACTATTTTGAGTTTTAAATTAAATTCACCCTAAGATCACATAAGACTGATATAGGGTTGTAATGTAGGTTAGTCTAGGGTACAAAATGAAGGATATATGTATGGATTCAAATTGTTTGGAATGAAAACTCGTGATAATGAAAAACGCGAGAAATTCTAAAATTGGAAAAATACAATCCATAACAAGCATTAAATATGAAAATAAGAGAGTAATCAAAGCTTATTGAACACTATACACAACATATACAAACTTTCTCTTTTCTTTTATTTTCTTCTATTTTTTACTTTTTCTTTTGTTTTCTTCTTTCTCTTTTTCACTCTTTTTTCTTCATTTTTTTTTCTTTTCTTTACTTATCTCACTCGCGCATAATTAAATTGCAACCACAAAATGCTAACATCATTCAATCCCAAATATCATTCCAAACAAAGGTAAGGAAGGTGATATGTATGGCTTATCACTCCAGTGTGGAGTTGGTTATGGGAATTTGGGTTTATGAAACTAAAGGCTATATTTAGGCTCAAAGGGGTTGACAAAGGGAATATACAAGGTGAGGTCAAGGCCAATATGGGTGATATAAGAAAGATGGCCTATGATCATTTCATAAAGTTTATGCAATTCTCGAGTCAAAACAATATGTGAAAATCATGCTCAAGTAACAGATTTCAAGATATAAACTCAATTAATGAATGATCAATGAAAGAATAGAGAGATTACCGATGAATTCAATGTTTTCAAAGAGGAAAGAATAGTGTATACACTCACAAACGAAGAAAGGGACAAAGCTCACTCGATGTAAGTATATACAATGCAACAAAAGATTACCGAGTTATAAAAATCTTAAACCAAATCAATAAATCAAGAAAAGTGCATGTGCTCATGGGATAAAGTTTAATTCATGAAGTTATTCATAATATCAATGATTGAGGACTAAAGTCTAATAACTTCTAAAATCGAGAACATGCATCGTTGAGTTGTCTATTGGATCAGGCAATTATTAAAATTTATCATCGGAAAGAAACGAAAAATGCCCAACAAAGGAGAAAAAAAAAGATCTTTTTGAAATTTTAAATTTTTCTAAGAAAAGCATACTTAGTAACAAACCGATGATCAAATCAATTGACTAAATAAAGACATGGTTAGAATATCATACACCCCCTAACTTAAACGTTGCATTGTCCTCCATGCGCATTAAGAACACAACATAAAGAGAGGAAAATAATGATATTACCCAAAATTGGAGCGATCTCCATGAGCACGAGTCCAAAATGAATCTACAAAACAAGTTAGTACCAAGAATAGTAAGAATAAATAACAAAAAGTTAACTAATGACACTAGATTAAATTAAAAAGGAAATAAACTAATTATGTACAACCTACAATTTAGACTACACGCTAACTATATACTAGAAGTTAAAATTTTTGAGGGTCCACCCAAACAACGATTTGACTTTGGAGGATAACCAGTGTGCCCTAATTTGAACTCATGCCTTCCAAAAAATAAGAATTATGTTCGAACAATGGAAGGCATGTGTAAGGCGAAATAAATGAACCATACCCAATTAAAAATTTTGGAGGGAGGATGGGGTATTTGGATAAAACGGGTGACAAATACCCAAGGGGGCTAAGAAAAATAGATTTATCTCCCAAAGATTTTAAAGTTGAAATGGTAGGGGGCGCACATGAGGGAAAAGATGCCTTCATGGAAGGCGACTCGAGAAAGTAATCCTCATCGGTGAAAAGGTTTAACACTTTAAAGTTTAAAACCGAATCATCGGGTTCTTGTGATGGTATGATAACAGAGAATGAAAATGGGGAGGAAAGAAATTCAATATGAAGAGATGAGTCACTACCGCTTGAAGATTGAGTTTCAAAGGAAATAAGAGCATTTGCAATGAAATGTTCTTCTTTGGGGGCTAAAGAAGAAATCATTTCATTGCAAATGGATATTACATCCATTTCATCCTCACTTTCATGCTCTACTATACCATCGACAGAGTAAAAAATGGTTTGTTCCAAAGTAGGCACAAATTCCTCATTTGGTTCAAAACATTCCTCGACTTCAAAAGTCTCGGAAGAAAAATTGTCGTCGGATTCAAATAATAAATCCAATTCATGCTCCCACAAATGATTTTCTTCCCGATAACGATTTTCAATTTTCTCATTTTCAAGCATGCGTAAACCCTCTCCGAAAGTCATAGGTCGAGGTGAGGATTCTTGAAAATGAGAACTTTGAAAATTACCATCGGAACCATACTCAAAATCATTATTATAAGAAATTTGTTTAAAAATTTCTATTATAAGGAATTAGAGGCCCAAAATCGTTATCATCAACCTAAAAATACACGCACTCCAAAGCTTGACTTTTGTAATACTCGCCCAAAGTCATTTTTTAATTTGTAATTTTTTGGGTCTCTAAGTATTGACCAAAAGTCATAGGTGTACTGGGATTTTGAGAATTATCATAATGATTACTGAAAATATTGGAATAATACATGCTTACCCCAAAGATGGCTCGAAGTGGCGAATTCTACAAAGATATGCGCGGTCGAAAAATTCACGCAGTTCTTGGCGCTCAAATGTAGAAGTCCTGTAAAAATGTTAGCAAAAAAAATAAATACAAATAGATAGAAAATACTATGAAATACTAAATCAAATAAATTCCAAAACCAACTCATCCCCGGTAATGATGCCATTTTGATTGAGGGCGAAAAGTAGCGAGTAGTCCGCACGCTAATCATTGTTTTCGATTCACCTCCTCAATACAAAAACCTAAATTATGACTGCACATGCGATACAAGCATAGTGGTAAGTCGAGTATCGATAAAACCACAGAGATGTGTTGCTAGAATTTAATGGATTTAATACTCCAAAAATAAAAGTGTAAAACGTATTTTCGGTAACTAAAAAGAAAAGATAACAAAAGGAAAAGATTAATATAGGCGAGTGTAAATTAAACTATGATTAACAAGGCGAATAAAAATTATAGGTTGCATCGAATATCCCTCGCCCCAAGTTAATTATTATAAAATGGTTACATGGGTTCACGAGTTATTAATATTGCATCTCGTTTCGTCAATTAATTAAATCAAGGGTTGTCAAACCCCTAAATTCGCATAAAAGCCTACTAAGATTTTGGCGTCAATAAATACCCCGAAAACTACGGACACAAGGTCGTATATACAGAGCATACATGATATACCCCGTTAAATCTCCTAGGTGTAATAGGTAGGACAACCCACTCGAAATAAACAGGTAAAACTCCGTCACCAAAGCAAAGCAACCAATCAACCCTTAGGTGAGTTCAATCCAACACAACCTAGATTAAACCAGCCACTAAGCATGATAAACAACATTAATTAAATTAACTAATTAATTAAAGCAACTAATTAAATTAACTACACAATTAATCTAGGTAAGAAATAATAGATAAAGCATGGAAAACCCGGGCGCACAAAGCTTAAAGAGAGGGATAATTAAAAGTATCCACTTACATTAATGCGTGTCAAACCAACAAGAAAATGGAGGAGATGGGGTGTCTCCCAAAAATCCCCAAAATAGCTTCTCAAACCCTAACCAAAAAACTAAGTAAAATGAAGATATCTTCCAAAAATAAACCAAGTTGTCTATTTATACTAAGCGGAAAAAAGGAAAGAAAAGAAAAAGAAATAAAAAAGGGTGGATAAGTTAGAATTAAGGGATAAAAGAAAAAAGAAATAAAAAAGGAAAAAGAAAAGGGGCAGCAAAAGATCTGGGCCAAAACAGGGTACCGATCGACCGCGGCAGAGGGAGAGGGTGCACTGTCAAGACGCAGAGGCAAAATATAAAAATCCGGTCGATCGCCATAGCTGGGCCGTTCGAACGGTGCTGTGAAAAATCCCCATGCAACCACTGTAGAGACCCACTTCATAATCCCAAGCCATGGCTTCCATGGCTGCAAAGAAAATCGAGACCCACCTAGTCGAAAACCCAACACGCTATCAGCAGCAAGTAGCCAAGACCAAAGATCACATCAAAACCGAGATACCCACTTCCCATGTCCAAATATGGTAAAAAATCTTCATGTCCATTAATGGTGTCCAACACCAAACCAAGACCCATTTGGACGAAGCACACAAGAGCCATATGCACGTGTGGTCAAAGATCGAGCTCCAATTTCAGACAAATGTCCTCAATTTGGGACGAACCCAAAACCCGAGCAAAACTAGAGTCTAGGGCCAAAATCGCCATCTCATAGTTGAGTTTGCTGTAAAAAAATGAGTTAGGGGCACGTAGGGAATTTATGAAATTGTTAATGAAAGACAAAAGGGACACGGAGGTCATTAATGAAATTGTTATTTTTCTTATATTTTTTTCCGATTAAAGGTCCGTGTTTCATTTGTTCGGACTCCGATTTGAGCACCGTTCACAGAAACACAAAGCTTGGACCGAGGGCTACAACTTTTATGAATACTTCAGGCAAAAATCTTGAAGTATGAAATTATAAAAATGCCCCCGAACGTGCGAATCACGACGAAAGTTTACTGAAACGCGCTCAAACTTCATACTAAGCACTTTAATACCTATAAAATCTCAATAATATCTCAAATAACATGTTAGCATATAAAACAGAGGTTGTCTGATTAATGAAGATATTTATAGCAATTACGGTACCCGAGGGGGACTAAAATACCTAAGTTCGAGGGTAATGAGTGCTATGATTTGGGACGAATCACATCTTTATTGTAATACCCCAAGCCTATTAATTAATTAAATTATATGTGGAATATATATGAGGAGGAATTAATCATAATTATGGGTATTCATGGGTAACAAATTGAATTATAGAAAAGTATTAGATTAAGGATTTATATATGGATTATATTATTGGAGAAATAAGAATAAAAGAAAGAACAACATTGAAGAAATGAGACTACACACAATGTTATTTGAAGCAGTGAAGGATGTCGCGTGATGGAAGTCCTTCGAACGACGCCTGAGGTAGTTCGAACGACGCCTATCGAAGCCAGACGCTCAATTTTTTTTGTCAATCCTTTAACCGTTGGATCATTTTTGGTATCAGCTCTTGGAGCCTAATCATTGGATTTAATCAGAGATAAGAAATGCCTTAGGGTTTTGGGTTGTATATAAAAGAGATATGTGTGGAGAGAATGGGTACCAACCCATTTCTCTACCTTATAGATCTCGCAACTCTCTCTTCGCAGTACTCTGCCTTCAGCCATTAAGGGTCTTAACCATATACACTCACATCATTTCGCATTTGTTCTTCAAGTGTTAAAATGGAGTGACGATATGTACATAAAGAATTGTCAATTGGGTTATTTATATGAGGGTATTCTTGGAGCAAGAAGATGTATGTGTGGAAGTATTTTTAGAATATTTAGGAGATTCCATGGAGGCTGTTTGGTGGAGATTTTTGTGACTCCCCTTAGGGCCCCTTTGGAGGTGGGGGAGTCACCCATCTTCATCACCACCACTATCTTTGAAGGCCATTTAGGTGGGATAATCTACTATTTTAATTGAGACTCTTTTGGTGTATATTGTAGTCTTGTGAATGTTGAATGATAAGAGTAGGATTATTATGCAAATTATGGTGTGTTTTCTTATTAAACTCAAAATAGACATTTTTATAGAATAAAAATGTTAGAAAATATTTTTTTTAATGTTTTGTAGTAAGTCTCTAGACCTCTTTATGGAATAAAAAATGCTAGAAAATATTATTGTTGTATGCTTTCTAATAAAATTAAAAATGGACATTTTATGGAATAAAAACGTAAGAAATACTATTTTGGTATATTTCTAGTGAAAAATAAATAATAAATATTTTTATGGAATAATAATGTAAGAAATGTCATTTTGGTATATTTCTAGTTAAAAAGAAATAATAGATATTTTTATGGAATAAAAATGTAAGAAATGTCATTTGGGGGTATTCTTAGTGAAAAAGAAACAATAAACGTTTTTATGGAATAAAAATATAAGAAATGTCATTTTGATTTATTTCTAGTAAAAAAGAAATAATAAACATTTTTGTGTAATAAAAATGTAAAAAAATATTATTTGTGTATATTCGTAGTAAAAATAGTTAACATCCTTATAAAATTGATAAAAAGTCTTTATTCCTTGAAATACGTGTTTAATTCACTCGGTAGGATTTTAGTGTTTAGAGTCCACTTTCTATGCATATAAACTTGTAGTATTCTGATAATAAATATGTGAGCAAGGTTAAAGAAAGTCTTGTTGGGTTTACGCATTAAATAATTCAAATGGAAATTTGGGAGCTTAAACGTAAAGGGTGTTATTTATGTGTTAAAAGTGACAAGTGTGAAAATTGACAAAAGTGTAGTATTAAACAAGTGTTAAAATGGCTAAAGCATTTAAATGTTAAGTTGCAAGCTTAATAATCATTTTTGAGAAATAACACTTGTTAAAGGAGTAATTTGGAAGCTTGTCGAATATTGGGTAAGTTGGTAATTTAATTAAAATGGAATATTATTATATAATAAAAATGTTATAGAATGTCTTTACGCTATTATGTGGGAAAATGAATGAAGTCCTAAAGCGTGAATGAATATTGTATAAATCACGTTCGTGTGGATAAGGGACTTAAAGAAGAAAAGAAATAATTTTCTAAGTGTTAATGGAAAAATGGATGATTAAGTCTGAGTTTTAGCTTCCGCCAGGTAAAAGTAAGGAAGTGGAACAGTGTGAATATTTTTAAAATGTTAAAACACATAAAAGGAACTGAGATGACACTTAGATAAAGCAACAAGGTCCCGGAGTCCTTGGGTGAAAAGCCCTAAATCACTAGCCATAGCATATAGTGTGCATAGCCATCGGTGTGGAGCCCGTGTAAGTATGCGACAAAGGAAGGTTCCAAGAAAAGATAAAGGGAATAAGGAACATGTTAAGGAATGGGTTGTGTGGTAAAAGATGTTAATATAACCTAACTTGAATGAATAAATTAAATGTTCCGTTAAAAGGTGAAATTGACAAGTAAATGCGTAAATCTATTAATGTTCCTAATTTAAAGTAAAAAGGCTAAAGTAAGTGAAAAATGGGTTGTTAAGTAACCTAACTCATTAAACCCATAATTTTCATAGGTATGTGTCGAAAGATTGTTAAATGATAACCTGTATTTTCTAACACGGTGAATGCGTGTGTTGAAATGGTACTTTTAATGAAAATACTAAAGAATATTTTAAAGAATAAAAGGGGATGATTTCGGTAAGGAAAGGGTTGTAATAAATCAAGTGTAGTAGTGTTAAACATGGAACCGGGTGTGTTAAACAAAGTGGAAAATGCTAAGTACGAATAAAGGAAGTCTTTTCAAGATTAAGGTAAATTAATCTGGATGAGTAAATTTTTGGAAGTAAAACGGTTAATGTATTTGAATACATATTTTTCAAAAGTATATCTATATATATGCAGATACATATATATTTTCGAATACATGTGGTTGTAGCATATAAGTATTCATTTCTACTGATTCGTTTCTATGTCGCTTGTATATATTTCCACTGGGCATATGATCACACCCTCGCTTTACAGTAGGTTGGGTGCAGTTTCGTATTTTGAGGTCATTGTACAGGTAAGTGTACTTTAATTATTTTACGTTAGTAGCTCTATTTACATGGAGTCGGGGTGCTCCCCATGGGTCCCACACGTAGTTTATGTTGAAATTGGAATCGCATGCTAAACAAGTGAAATGTTAACTAAAATAAAACTTGACTAAAAATACTATACATGTTGTTTCATTGCACTTCACACATAACACTCGAGCCAGATTGGGTTGAGTCACAGGTAATCCATAAATTCGGGTTGGGGCGTTACAAATGGTATCAGAGCTCTAGATTCGAGGTTCCTTTCTAGTGTGACGTGCTGAGGTCGGTATTGGATCTTTCGACGTTGATGTTGGTTTGAAACAGTCACGCTAATTTGTTGACGGTTTACTTTGTGTCCACGACGATAAGGTCAAAGGGGTTAGCACGACAAGTAAGTTAGTGCCACGTGGCACACGTTCAATCTAGTTCTA
This sequence comes from Sambucus nigra, assembly GCA_949130495.1. Taxonomy (NCBI): domain Eukaryota; kingdom Viridiplantae; phylum Streptophyta; class Magnoliopsida; order Dipsacales; family Adoxaceae; genus Sambucus; species Sambucus nigra. Next base: position 156,478,586 of record OX422211.1, on the reverse strand, counting down.
TAAATTGCTTATGCATTTCTGATTAAGTGCGTTAATAATGTACGAGTTTCCATGCAATCCAGTAAGTGGTGACACGATGGTTCATAATGTGAGGTGTTTTGTGTTCCATATTTTTATGGACGCAAAGTCTTTGGAGATGGTAATAGAACGAAATATTGCCCGTTAGGAAAATAGCACCAAATTATGAATAACCAATGGTAGAGATTGATAGTTAGAGTGTCATAATTATGTAGTGGGAAATCATGATTTTAATTTTATGTAATCTTGGGTTTGACATATTTGAGGGGTCAATGTCAATGTGATGATTAGGCAATTTCATTCCTTGGGGTGATACCGTGATTGATGGTAAGGCTAATGAGAATATAAGTTGGTGTAGGCCAACGCTAGAGGATAAGCCAGTCTTAGTTGCTAGGATGCTATCCTTATGAGTGAAAACCTTAGTGGTTGTTGGTTGATGAGTGTATTTACAAGTGTTAGTTACTTGGCGAGAAAATATTAGGACCCTTAGTTGAGGGCTTGGATTTAGTATATCCTGATTCAAGTTCCTTGATTATAATGTGGATTTAGTTAATCATGATGGTTTGAGGTAACCTATGGCCGAACCTAGAAAATCGTGGAGACTTGGTATTAAGTAAATGAGTTGTGATGTGGTAAAATAGGACCTCTTGCGGCATTGTTAGGGTGGGCCTCCATTTGGGTAATACCCTATGTCTTGTGTCCTACCAAAGCCTGGGTGGCATTGAGTTAGAGTTTGGTGATTGTAGTTTGGGGTTGAGAAATATGACCCCTTGTGGAATTCGTAGGCATGGGCTTTAGTGTTCGTAGGCATTGCTCGATGTCCCATATCCTACCAAAATATATATGGTTGACTTAGTTGGTAAATTAATACATAGTGTGAGTTTTACATAGTAAGGAAATTCAATTATAGTGGTTCAACACTCATTAGAAATCAAATGATGGGGTCTAGTCAATTTAACTATGGGTTGGCATTCCGGTTACGCACATGACTAGCCTTGAAAGCCCTTTGGATATAAGTACTAGAGTGGTCTAATGAAATTTATCTTGGGTTAGTAATTTGGATAGGCGTGAAAATTAGTATTGATAATTCCTTGGAGGTGTATACTGAAGTTTAGCTAGCAAGATGTTGATGCGAGTGGTATTTATCCCCTACTAATAGTGAATCTGAGGTTATGTACCATGCGTTACAAGGATGATAATACATCTCTTCAAAACCTTAGGATTTATTATTGCATTGAGTTTTATGTGGTGATGTCCATTTCATGGTGATAAACTCAAGGTTGTGTAGCATAGGTCATGGTATGACTGATGTTTCCTTATGATAGATGTGTAAGCTGTTTAGAGAAACATTTGAGTGTTATGTCGTTGCCCATGAGGCATTTGGAACCATTATTGTATTAAAGTTTACATAGGTGATGACAAACCTTTGATGATTGTATTACGATTAGATCATGTAGAATTGTGGCAAGTTCTTTGGAGTTAGTACAATGACTTTTGAGCTTAGGCAGGTGTCATGATATGGGATTTGAGGATAATTTCGAAAATAGGTTGACCAATGCTAGGTGGCGCACCTGGGAGACTTAGAACACAATGAGGTTTGTTATGAACTTTAGAAATAGCACTCGAGATGAAGTGTTAAGCATGATTATAACACCTAAGTGTGCTATCCGTATGATTAATTAATGACTTTGTTACAGGAAGTCATTAAGCATGGGTGATGTTTGATAGTTAAGATTCCATTAGAGTGATTGCTATTTGGAATCATATGGACAGTGCTAAGGGTGGTAGTTATGGTCCATGAGTTGGATGTTTGAAACGAAGTGAGCGCCATGTTCACTAGATGAGAGTGATCTCGAAAAATAAGGTTAGTTATCACCAGTTAAGAATTTTGGAAGCCTAGTTGTGATAGGTTGATAACTAATGATAAAATTTAAAGAAAAGTAACTTCGTTTTGAATTAGGATAGTTATGCTTGTCAATTATAGATAGGTAGCATTAGTCCTAAAAAGGGAAGCTTAGCATTTCACCTCCCTAAACGAGTTTGTTTATATTTCGTCTGTCCGTCACGAGTGGATGATTCTCGAGTAGAACCCATCATGGTTAAGAGTCTAAGCCAACGTATGTGGCAAGGCTAAGGTGCTTAGATGGTATTTGATTGGAGTTGTTGAGTTTAAGTATACGTTGTGGGTTCACACTTCGTGTAAGTCGATTCATTGTAAAAAATTCATTGTTTCCTCTCGGCGTGGAAGTCACCCGATTTATAGCACTCTTGTGTATTCTTAATCACGGTAATGGGAGTTTATTGATCTATTTTGATTTGGGTGTGCTGCTACATAAGCTAGGTAATGATGAGGGTTAGGCCGATTGTGGTTGATGCATCATGGTATGTGAGTGCGCTTTCTTCAGATGTACCTTTATTCTACACTAGTTGTGTGTATGCGTGGTCTCGCATTCTTGCATATGATTGACGTGTGTTGGATGATACCCTTAGGTTAACATGTTCATTGGTTAATCAGTATAACTAATTACGACTTGGTTGTACATTCCGATATTGTGATATGAGGATCTTCGGAATGTTAAAACTTGATAAAATATTAGATGATGATAATGTTAAGCTCTATTAAGGGTTGTACGGATCGGGGATGTGATCACTCGTGTGAATTGGTGTTATGATGCCTAGAATGGCCCTAGGTTATCATAAAGATGTCATAAGTGATATCGACCGGGTTAACCTATGTGATAAGAAGATTATCTTTGATGCATGTGGCGAGGAGTGTTGAAATTGTATCAGCCTAGGCTAGGCATGATCCAAGATTGTTCGAGGGAAACGTAGATTGTGAATCCTAACATTGGAATAATCCATATTAATAAATTCATTGTTGATATTATGATTTTTGAGGTTATGTTCAGATAGGTATCTTAGGCATGCGTGAGCTTTTGCAATAAGACCTTAGGGTTCGTCGTGATTAGTTAACGATAGTGATTGATTAAAGTGAAATCTTTGGGTTTAGAACATAGGGTTGAGGATTCCTAGGATTGGAAAACAGTCATAGGTGTGACACCCTGACTAATTAAATATCGAGTAGCCACTCCTTTATGAAATTAATACAAAATATCAAGTTGGTTCATTCTTAGCATCACTGTCGAAAACATATAATTGATTACTAGCCACCTAATATTTAAAAAGAGAGATGCCATATTTTAGTAATTAAATTGACAACAGCCAAGTAATTAAATCACCAACCATAAATCTCATAAATAATCTCATAAGAATAACCAACGAAATAAAATAAACTGAGTCCGAAATAAACACTCCGATAATACCAGGGTAAAATAAAATCCCGATACAAGAGTCTGAATAAATAAACCAACATCTGAAATAAAACTAAAAGTCTGAGAATGCTATTTATAAATGGAAATGGGCGATATTACCTAATAGATGAGTAACCCTGAGTAGAATCAAGTACAGAATGTGGAGGCATCTAATATCGAGATCCTGTAACTTCCACTGCAGCAATAGTACGCCAATGTAATGGAACTCCTATGCTTGGCGTCCCTGTGAGCCCAAGGTGAAAACAGTTTAAAAAAATATAGCAAGTGTTTAATTGCATTAAATAGTAAATATTATATACATGTTAGTTGCGTACTCTCATATGAGTTTCTCACCTCTCAACTAATGTGCACGCTTAACGTATACCTTTAACCCATCCTAGTTATGCCACTATCTAACTAGTCCGTACTAACCCCTTGCTTTCACATTCTAATATGAGGCGTCTACTCGTATTACACAAACATGTTATATTTATATCTCACATTCACAGTCATTAAATTAGTTATCATAAGTGTTATTTAAATTCTCATATTCGTAGCCCATTCAAATATCTTAGTTATTCACATCTACTAAGCAACAGTGAACCAATCACAAATATATATAAAAATCACTCTGAATACATATATACATATATGGCACCCCTAAGCTAAGCTGTGGTGCACACATACTCTGTTATCAAATCCATGTACACCACGTACGTAAGTATCACGCGTTCTGAATCACTCAGGAACCGTCTTAATACAAATCACACATATTTGAGGTGAACATAGTTCACATACCCATGGGTCACGTACATACCTATGCTCCCATGGTCAGCTGAATTATCAACTCACAAATAAGTCATTCACAGTCATATGTCCTTAAGGTACCAATCTAAATCCCCCTCGTAGGCACACAAATATTAGATGGTCCTTTTCCAAAAGCCATCCTCCCGTGATAGCAAGTATGGTAGGTACGTCATACTCACAATAATCCAGATACTATGTGATCACACAACTTAGGTAATCATCACATTAATATTGGTATCTACTAGCCTTATATCTTAAGTCTCATATGTATTATAGTGTCATCCCGAATATTTTACGTAATATGTTTTGCGCAACAACTCTCGCCATATAAGTCCAAATACTTAAACCTAACTCATAAGGTTATTAAGTCTCCCACTAGTCTCTAAGATTATCTGAGTAATTCCAAGTCCCTCTTCTACTGGTCCTAACCTTAAATTAACACTCGTCCACTTTAAATCCCAATTTTATGAAACTTATAACCGTACCTCACTCGGTAAACACTCGAAAGTATTCCATCAAAATCCCATAATGTATAACATATTCCGGGCATTAACTACAACCCTACTGACCTTAACAAAGTCCCCTAATATTCTATTAAATCCCCAAAGAGTTCTTACCAGCTTGGTATTTGTCGAATCTTAACGAGAAATAATCTACAAAAATCAGGAGGAGTCGATCGATCGATGAAAAGGGTCAATCGATCGATCAGGTCGATCGATCAACATTCATGGGTCGATCGATCGATCAAACATGTATTGCGAATCTGCATAATTTTGCCAATGGGTTTCATCAAACTTAACCCTCAAATCCTCTACTATAATGTCCCAAACTCCTAACCAAGTATACTACTCATTACACCAACATGTTTCCACAATCCCTAACGTTTTAGAATCATTAAACCATCACGAATTAAGATTTTATTGGATCAAAAGTCATAAATATTCCCCTAAACCTAGTTCTTCAAAATATCTCCAAGAACAACAAATTTATCAACATTAATTCATGAATTTGGATACCTGAATTATGATTTCACTGCCTTTACATACCAGAAGTTCATCTACATGCACAACCTACCCATATTCAATGTTTAATTCTCCCAATTTATAAAATTTTCATTTTTTCCAATTCTAGTCTCCAATTCGAAACTACATGGATAATATAAATTTGCTGAATCATAACAAGTTAAATCACTTGCCTGGGAATGAGGATTTTGATCCTTTGAAGACGATAAAGGTTGGTTCTCTTTCTTTTTTAGATCACAATTTCGGCGATAGTGGAGGTGTGTGGTGGTTATGGCCTTGGAAACCTTTGGAACTTCTCCTCTCTATTCAAGTTTCCCACTCTTTGGTTTTGACAGATAATGGACCTAGTGGCCCTAAGGTTGGCTGATAAATATCACCTAATTTTCTTAGGTCACTATTAATTAAAAATTAAAATGACTAAAATACCCTCCGAGGTTGCCGGTTAGGCCTAAAAATTCCCCGGGCCCCAAACAAAACCCTCGGCTTGTGTTTTCTGACTATTTCGACCCTTCTGGACGCGTTGACGCACTCAAAATGTCCATATGGATGATACAAATATAATTTACTTACAATTTCATTTAAATTGATTCCTGACGCGACTAACACGCGCGTCCCAACTTAATTTTCGAATTGCTGTATTTATAACTCGCGACAATATTAATAAATTCAATAATCACATATTACCATAATCACTCAGTAATATTCAACATTATCATCATAGTCAAATACTAACTCTCGTCTCGCTAGTTATTTAAATTCGAATTAATTTTCAATTAATTATCCCAAATTAATTTAATTAATACCATAATTAAAAGCAAATTTTAATTAATAAATCTCATAATTAAAAGCCATAAAATATGGGTATGACAATACGAAACTGGAGTATAGTTTGTCATGAACCAAGTATTTCGGGAATGAAATTCCCTAAGGATGGAAGTTTGTAATACCCCGCTTCGATAAATTAATTAAATTATATGTAGAATCTATAAGAGGAGGAACTAATCATAATTATGGGGATTTGTGGGTAACAAATTGAATTACAGAAAAGTATTGGATTAAGGATTTACATATGGATTATATTATTTGAGAAATAAGAATAAAAGAAAGAACAATACAGAAGAAAGGAGAGTCCACACGATGAAGTTTGAAGCAGCGAAGGACATCGCGTGATGGAAGTCGTTCGAGCGACGCCTGAGGTCGTTCGAACGAGGCCTTTCGAAGTCAGACGCTCATTTTTTCTATCAAACCCTTAACCGTTGGATCATTTTTAGTTTTAGATCTTGGAGCCTGGTCGTTGGATTTAATCGGAGATAAGAAATGCCTTAGGGTTTTGTGTTGATATAAAAGAGATATGTGGGGAGAGAATGGTACCAACCCATTTCTCTACCTTATAAAGCTCGCAGCTTTATCTTGGCAGTACTCTGCCTTTAGCCATTAAAGGTCTTAACCATATATACTCACATCATTTAACATATTTTCTTCCATTGTTAAAATAGAGGTACGATATGTACATAAAGAGTTTTCATTTTTTTTATAAGGGTATTTTTGGAGTAAGAAGATTTATGTGTGGAAGCATTTTTGGTGTATTTTAGAACTTCCATGGAGGCTGTTTGGTGGAGCTTTTTGTGACTCCCTTTAGGACCATCTTTAGAGGTGGTGGAGTCACCCATCTTCATCACCACCACCATCTTTGAAGACCATTTAGGTGGGATAAATCTACTCTTTTGTTGTATACTGTAGTCTTGTGATTGTTGAATGATAAGAGTAGGATTATTACGATAATTATGGTGTGTTTTCTTAATAAACTGAAATTAGACATTTTTATGGAATAAAAATGTTAGAAAATATTATTTTTGTGTGTTTTCAAGTAAGTCTGAAAATAAACGATTTTATGGAATAAAAATGCTAGAAAATGTGTTTTCTAATAAGACTAAAAATGGACATTTTTTTGGAATAAAAATGTAAGAAATATTGTTTTGGTGTATTTCTTATGAAAAAGAAATAATAAATATTTTTATGGAATAAAAATGTAAGAAATGTCATTTTGGTGTATTTCTAGTTAAAAAGAAATAATAAATATTTTTATGAAAAAAATGTAAGAAATGTCATTTTGGTGTATTTCTAGTGAAAAAGAAATAATTAACATTTTTGTGGAATGAAAATGTAAGAAATGTCATTTTGGTGTATTTCTAATGAAAAAGAAGCAATAAATATTTTTATGGAATAAAAATGAAATGTTAGAAAATATTATTTTTGTGTGTTTTCTAGTATGTCTGAAAATAAACGATTTTATGGAATAAAAATGCTAGAAAATGTGTTTTCTAATAAAATGAAAAATTGACATTTTTATGAAATAAAATTGTAAGAAATGTCATTTTGGTGTATTTCTAGTAAAAAAGAAATAATAAATATTTTTGTGGAATGAAAATGTAAGAAATGTCATTTTGGTGTATTTCTAGTGAAAAATAAACAATAAACATTTTTACGGAATAAAAATGTAAGAAATGTCACTTTGGTGTATTTCTAGTGAAAAGGAAATAATAAACATTTTTGTGGAATAAAAATGTAAGAAAATATTATTTGTGTATATTCCTAGTAAAAGCAAGTAGTGGACATCTTTATGAAATTGATAAAATGTCTTTATTATTTGAAATGTGTGTTTAATCCAATGGGTAGGATTTTAGTGTTTAAACTCCACTTTCTATGCATATAAACTTTTAGAATTCTTATAATAAATATGTGTTCAAGTTTAAAGAAATTCTTGTTGGGTTTAAGCATGAAATAAGACAAACGGAAATTTGGAAGCTTAAACATAAAGGGTGTTATTTATGTGTTAAAAGTGTTAAAGTGATAAGTGTGAAAATTGGCAAAAGTGAGTATTAAACAAGTTTTAAAATGGCAAGAGCATTAAAATGTTAAGTTGGAAACTTAATAACCATTTTTGAGAAATAACACTTGTCAAAGGACTAATTTTCAAGCTTGGAGAATAACGGGTAAATTGGTAATTTACTTAAAGTGGAACATTGTTATGGAATAAAAATGTTAAAGAATGTGTTTCACTAATACGTGTGAAAATTATTTAAGTCCTAAAGCATGAATGAATCTAGTATAAATCACGTGTATGTGGATAAGGGATTTAAAGAAGAAAAGAAATAATTTTCCAAGTATTAATGGAAAAACGGACGGTTAAGTCCGTGTTTTGGCTTCTTCCGGGTAAATGAAAGGAAGTGGAATAAAGTGGACATTTGTATAATGTTTAAACACATAAAAGGAACTCGGATGACACCCGGATAAAGCAAGAAGAGTCTGGAGTCCTTGACTGAAAAGCCCTAAATCACTGGCCAGAGCATATGGTGTACATAACCATCGGTGTGGAGCTCGTATAAGTATGCGGTAAACGAAGATTCCGATAAAAGATAAAAAGAATAAGGAACATGTCACAGAATTGTTTGTGTGGTAAAAGATGTTGATACAAACTAACTTGAATGAATATATTAAATGTTCTGGTAATAGGTGAAATGGACAAGTAAATGTATAAATCTATAAATGTCCATAAGTTAAGCTAAAAAGGCTAAAGTAAAGTAGGAAAATAGGTGGTTAAGTAAGCTAAGTTATTAAAACAATAATTTTCATAAGTACGTGTCGAAAGGTGTTCAAATGATAACCGCTATTTTCTAACTTAGTGAATGCGTGTGTTGAAATGGTACTTTTAATGAAAATACTAAAGAACATTTTAACGAACAAAAAAGGGTTGTTCCGATAAGGAAAGGGTTGTAATAAATCAAGTGTAGTGATGTTAAGTGTGGAACTAGGTGTGTTAAATAAAGAGAAAAATGCTAAGTACAGATAAAGGAAGTCTTTTCAAGATTATGGTAAATTAATCTAGATGAGTAAAATTTTGGAAGTAAAACTGTTAATGTATTTAAATACGTATTTTTCAAAAGTATATCGATGTATATGTAGGTGCACATATATATATTTTTGCATTCAAGTGGTTGTTGCGTGTGAGTATTCATTTCTATCGATTCGTTTCTACGACTCTTGTATATATTTCCACTAGGCATAGGCCCACACCCTCGCTTTGTTATGGCAGGATGGGCACAGTTTAGTATTTCGGGGGCGTTATACATGTAAGTGTACTTTATTTATTTTACATTAGTAGATCTATTAACTTGGACTCGGGGGTGCTCCCCATGGATCCAACACGTAGTTTATCTTGAAATTGGAATCGCGTGCTAAACAAGGGAAATGTTAACTAAAATAAAACTTGACTAACAATACTATATAGGTTATTTCATTGAACTTCACACATAACGCTCGGGCTGGACTAAGTTGACTCACGGGTAACCAATAAATCTGGGTCGGGGCGTTACATTTATCATTAGATATGCACAGATGAAGGGCGTTCATATGTGGATATCCTTAGTAGTTGTCCTTTTTGGAGGTATTGGAAGACTTGGCATTATAAAATGCCCCCACTCACTCCTTTCAATTTTTTAGGAATAAAAAGAATGATTAGAACTCATTGTGAGTTCTTGGTTATGTGAAACGTTTGTCTATTTATCCATTAAAACTTATAGTGATGATGAATACTCAAGCACTTGGGCAATTGTGTGAGGAAATGGAGCGAAATTTTTTAATCGTATGATTGTCATCAATTGGAATCCTAAAATAAAAAAGTGGATATTTTCTATTTACCTCTACTTTCCAACTATTTTTTCTTCTTAATTTTCTCACTTTTTACTCCTTTATGAGGTCATGGGGTCATTACACCCTAAAACATGGTGCTATCAAAGGTTAAAGAAGTTTTTCAAGATCTATCTAAGGGGTTGTCTATTTACTGATGGATGTATATCTCTTGATAATTATATGAGTATATATACTCATGTGCGTCCACTCTGTCAGGTTGTCTTCATTATGTTGTCTAAAACCCACTTCAAAAGTTCTTTGCAAAGCTTCATCATTCAAGATTTCATGAGGATATCATTCATGTCATTGCCTTGAGTATTCCGCATAGGAAAAAACTATATTAGATTTAAATGAATTAATTTTATCCTCTGTTTAAAAGTTTTCTTAAAATGAACAATAGTTTTAAATTCATATTGAAGGTTGAGAGATTGCCAACTACACTATGCAATATACTTTTCTTATAAAACACCTTTTAGAAAAAGAAAATATTTGTATTCATAAAAATTGTCTCATATAATGATCAAGGTTTGTCAGTTTAGTTAATTCGTTAATGTAAAGCATAAGTTTGATGCTCATGAACTAGACTCATTAGAAATTTTCAGGTGCTCATGAAAAAGATGTGCTAAGGACTTGAACACTAAATAAGGTTTTTTTTTAAGATAATATGTCACTTGAAATAAACCTAGATGGGGTGAATAGGTTTTAAAGAGAATTTTACCAATTTCAAAATTAACTTGGCTAATTTTTAGATTCAAACCTAATTAACTTGCATCTTGGTGAGAAATTTAACAGATCTAAGTCAATTAAGAAAAAATAAGAAACACTATAGGTTAAATTATGTGAATTAACTAGATGTAAGGCCTAAGTCAATTTTAGTAAGGGTAAATTACACCAAACCCCCTACACTATAGTGGCTTTGCAGATAAGCCCTTAATAAAAAAAGGGACAAAGAGCCCCCTAAACTATTGCATTTTTACACATAACACATTTTCATTGAAATGGTGTTAATAAAAACATGATTTTATGCATGAGAATTATAAAAATTTTATGCATATTTTATAGGTATCAAAATTTATTTTTTTAGGGGTATCTTTGTTGAGTTTTGTAGATTTGGGGCCTATTTACAAAATTGCTGAAGTTCAAGGGGGTTTGGTGTAATTTATCCTAGATCATGTTGGATCCAAAATTATATTTATGCATGTGTGTACGTGTGATATCAAAAGTATACATGGACAGTAAACAACCACACAAGAGGCACAAGTCAAATTTGCAAGGAAAAATCCCGCTTAGGGGTGAAAAATCTTTATGCGTCCTAGTATCTCATTCAATTTAAAAAGAAATTTTACAGAAATGCAAGAAGGTACCACTCTATTGTTACCTAATAATAAATAACCAATGGACGTTGAAACTCTCTCCGTTTGGATGTGTGATCTACTTAAAGCTCCATTAAGCGAATATGGGTGTCACATTCTCCATCCTCAGATCTCACTATTTTGAACTCTACAATAGCTCAAACACCTCTTTTTAGATCAAAATGTAGATATTAAAATTTAGACATGAATAAGGTAGAATTGAATCTGGGCAATATGGTTTTCAACTCAAATGTCACATATTGTGATTGAATTATATATTCAAGTTTTTCTCTCGTAATTGTGTAGATCAAGTGAAATTGATAATTAAAAGGTGTTTCTATAATCACTTGCCTTGAAAATACTCTCACTATGTGTAAGAAGTACTGAAGAAAATGATCTCTCAAGATAGGAGGGAAAAACTCCTATTTATATAATTTTTTTTAAAAATAGCAGGGTGGTGAGCATGGTTAAAAAGTCCACGATGCACATGGTTAAAAAGTCCACCATGAACAAAATTTTGGGAAGAGGCCTGGTTCACTTTGAACATTTGATAGACAAATTCATGGTAAGTTTTGACACCAGTGTGCATGCTTTTAGGCAATAAGGTCAATTTTCCCAAAAACGTGCATTCTGTGCACACAGTAAGGTTTTGCACCCATATGCACGGATTTAGGCACAAATGTTCCTTTGCCTAAACCATTTTATCTTGAGCACGAGGTCAAAATCCATTCATGCGTACGCTTGTAGGCAAAATACCGCATCACATAAACAAGCATACAAAGCAATGATTTTTCAAAAAATAATTTCACTTGATCAAATTCACAAAAATGGTTTTCCATAAAAGATTTAATGTGAACGTGTCTGTATTAACCTTAAGATGATTCAATCAAAATGACAACAAAAAGGATATAGTCATCAATTTTCAGAATTTGTGTGTAATCTTTGATTTAGATATAGGCAGTATGATTTTAAATTTCATTGTCCATAGGTTCTTAGGAACAAAATTTTTTCCATTTATCGTCTATCAATGAATCAAGTTTATTGGCTAGAATTTGTGAAAGACTTAAATGCTTTGACATGGAAATAAGACAACTTAATTATACCCCTTTTGTCTAGTCCATGAAAAAAACTCAAAAACTTTATGATTACAACAACTAAACTCACCCCCATTAATAATATAATGAGATTAGTGTGTCGCAATGCACATGAAATCCACAAGACAACCAATAGCCAACAAGTCAAATCTGAAATATGGTATTGAGCTATAATATCATGACAATACCTAAAATACATGAAACACGACCAAAAGATCAAGTAGGTATGACATACACAAAGAGAAACACCCCCTGTGTTGGGGGTCCTCTGATAAGAAACAAATATGAATAATAAAAATTGGAATAATGATGAAATCATATGAAAAATTGAATCTCTTTCAACAATATTAATATCAATCAATCAATATAACCAATAATCAAGATGTGTCTCCTTTTTCAAAAACTTTTCTCTCCCTTCATTAAATGTCTATCACAAAATCGAAAGGAATTTCTCCCCTTTTAAAAGGCATATATCCCTAGTGGAGTGAAGAGATTACCTCCTCCTATCTTAGACATTTCTCCCCCTTCTTGACACATGAAAGTCAAAGAGGATTAGAGATAACTTAGATAATAGGTATATGACACAAAATCACAGTGAAAAAGTACTAGTAAAGAAAAATATAGATAAATATATGATATCCAATGCTAGTATGAAGGTAAAACATGGGAATCATCATGAATATGATAATAATATCTTAACAAAGTCTATAACATCAATTAAAATATGTGAATGTTATGAAACATGGTGCATATCAAGTATGTGTCAAACAAAAACTAGTTGAACAAGATATATCCAAGAATGAAGCAAGATAATATCATAAAATCTAACTAGAAAATCACCAATATAGAGTAAAAAGATTGATAAATAAACATAACCAACCTCTATGAAAAACTAACAATGGATCATAAATATCCATACAAGACATAAAATGTATCGATAAAAGATAAACTCCAAAACCAAGTGGGTATCATAAACACCACATTCTAGGACCCCTTAAGTCTCTCCTTAGGTCCCTAGCACCTCCCCGTTTCACTAAAAAACCCTATATAGGTCATACTCTAAGTGCCGATATAGAGACCATCGGGTGCTCCCAGACCCCATATTACTCCGATCAACTCTATTGTCAGAGCGAAAGCTCAATAAATCTTCAAAGGGCTCTGAATCCCCTTTCCAACAATTTGCCCTCTACGCGAATCGGCATAACAGTACAATCTAACGAACCATTTTACCACTGAAAACTGATCTAGAGGCCACATGATTCTTAAACGCCATCAACTCCATCGTTAGAGAGAAATCTCAATGGATACTTGAAGTTCACTGAAAACTCTTTCAAACGGTCTCCTCTGTGTGCGAAACGGTATAACCGTTCAAACGAGCAATCTTTTTTCCCCAAAAAATGATCAGGAGGCCACTAGGGTCTCCTGGGCTCTATTTGATCATGGTCAACTCTTCAGATCGAATGAAACTAAATGAATATTTGAAAGTCACTGAATAACCTTTTCAACGGTCCACCCTGTGCCCGAATCTTCCTTATAGTACGAACAAACGACCATTTTTACTCCGAAAGGTCATTAGACGCTTCCAGGCACCGATTCAGCAAAGTAGACTTTCCAAAACCGAGCGAAGCTCTTTGGATGTTGAAGTACCTCGCATAACCTTTCCAACATCCTGCCCCGTGTGAAATTCTGACATACGATTTGGATGAATGATCCATTACCGTCCGACGATCTCCCATCCAAAGGACCGACGAGAGCTTCCAAGACTCATTTGACCCAAAGTCAACTGTCGGACCCGGGAGTGGCGCAAAGTACTTATAAAGGTCTATGAATTAACTTTCTAATGGTATTCCCAATGCACAATTTGAATCAACGTATTTCATTCTACGACTATTTTTCCAGAAAAATTTGCATGAGACTGCCTATTAGCAGGTCTATTTCCCTACCTATCGGCAGTGTGTCAAGGGTTACCTACCAATTGGCAGGGCTAGGGCTATGCCGATCGACACCCCTTTACCCTATAAATAGAGTCTTGACCTCACTCCTAAGGGACATCACATCCATCAATATCAGTGATCTCAGTAACATTCTCTTGCAATCAACGAAGTTTTCTTGTGTGAAATTCCTTTCCATATTTCATTCCCATTATTTTCATACCCAATATAGAAAAATCTAATTCTCTCTCATCCAACATCCATTTTAACATTCAAGGAATCTCATCAAGGATTAAGATCAAGCCTCAATTCTTCAAAGAAGGTCTAAAATCCTTTTCTCTCTTTAAATTATTCATTTTCACATTATTTACATAAATTCTTAATCTAGCTTTTACTTTAGTTCATACACATTAATATCTCATCCTACATTAGTTATATTGCACATACTATATTTTCTATAAAAAAACAAAACAAAGAAAAAGAGTATTACACCTATAAATTCCAACGGGATTATCCACCGCAAACTCTTAAAACTAAAATATATTTTCTTCACACACACACACACACACATAATAAATTCTCGTTCGAATCTATGGCATAAACCCCACCCTTGTTCCGTATGCAAACTACGTGGACTTTGATGCCTTTATAGGCTACGTAGGCGTTTTGGGCTAAAACTCAAGACTCAAGTCCAATTTATCCATCTTCATATTCTCATATTTTTTCTATACATTATATACATTATATTTGTGATTCATATCGGCGTTGTATCTAAAAAATATTATTGTTTCATTATAACGATTAATATCTCGATAAACACACACATCGTATTTTCTAAATATTTCCATGATATGAGTTGGGAAATTCCGACCTCCAGTTATACACACACACACACATTTTATAGAGAAATTAAGGAAAATAGTAACACAAGCCCATGAGAGACCGAAATGACGGGATGGGTGCCTAACACCTTTCCTTCCGTACATTAGCCCTCGAACCTTAGAACTATTAGTTTCCTAAGCATCAGTTTGTCTTTGATGCCGCTCTCTCAAGGCGGTGACATGTTCTTCTGCTTGTTTTGTAAAAAATAGGTTGGCGACTCAATATTCTTACATTACCTCACATCGACGACAACCAAAGCGCTCTTAGATGAAGAGGGCATAAGACTATCTCCCCTCTTTTCCCCCTTAGGTAAGGGAGAGATAGGGATGTCCACAGTGGAAACTCCACTACGGACTTCCATTCATAAGAAGGCTAGACTCTATTTTCATGGCTGTTATTGTTTTCTGCTTGTGTGCGTATACACCTACCTGTAGATTACTTATATCAACATGCTCTACGTACTCTCCATGTACACTTCACACTTCTTACACATAAGATTACTTATATCAACATGCTGCACTTAGAATATTCATTCTCACTCACACTTGTCACACACCACTTGTAGTTGATCCCCGCTTAGGCTCACTACCACACGCTTACTCATAGATAGTCACACATCACTCTCCCTCACATATCCATGTTTAGTGTAATATTCATGCTCCATGTTAGATTTACTTTTTATACTTGTACATTCTCCCCCATTAGTATAGAGCTCATTATGCTAAATGAAATACTCTCTCTATAATATACTAATCAAGAATCATGCATTTTACACATTATAATACCAAAGAAAATGGCTATTGACCAAAATTTATCCCGTAATCGGGGAGTCACTTTATGATGGGTGATGGTCCGGTAGGTCACAGTTAGCCTGAGGAATATGACTCTCACCTTCTATTGGCCAAGTACCTTCGATATATATCGAATGGTTCCCCCCACATCGTATAACTTGACCAAAGTCATGATGGGAGGTATATCGCAGCGAAATCGTTCACATACGTCGATTATATCAAATTCTCTCTCACACATACTGTTCCCATAAGGTATATAGTTAGGCAATTCACGTAGACTCAAATATATCAAATAGCTTGTCCACACGTACCGATTACCCTCAAAAGCAAGACGTATATCGTGGAAGTCATGCCAAAGGGGGGAACCCTTCCAATTAACCCAATAACTGCATACCCATATATAGGCGTCAAACCTCAGGCACTCATATGTAGTTTGTCGATCACTACTCGAAACTCTATCGAAATGTCGGGTCGGCATGCCACCCAAATTTTCGCGCAATTTCATCTTTTTCCAAAATAGGACCCTGTCCATGAGCTTGGTAACAAGTCAAACCGCGTTTTACATATTTTACCCAATTTTCCCAGGCTCGAGTCCCGTCCGACATTTCTTTTTTCATTTAGGTAAACCTAATACAGGTGAGTGTGACACCCTGACTAATTAAATACCGGGTAGCTACTCCTTTATTAAATTAATACAAAATACCAAGTTGGTCCAGTTAATAGCATCACTGTCGAAGACATTTTAATGATTACTAACCACCTAGTATTTAAAAAGTGAGTTGCCAAATTTTAAGTTAACTCTGATTAACATGCAATAAGAGGATAATGATAGAATAACAACATTCACCATAACGAAATAATAGAATAACCAACAACAGAATAATAAGTTCGGAGGAAAACTCCTCACAACAATCCCACAACTGAACTAAATAAAACAAAATATCCTGAATTAATTACATGCCAAAAGTCTGAAAATCTGAAATAGGAAATGTTTCTAATAGAAATGGGCGACATGCCCTACAACTGATGAAATCTGAATATAGAGTCAAGATATATGAAGGGTCTACTAGCAAAGTCCTGTAACATCCACAAACAGCTACAGCTCGTCACCTGAATGAAAATCCTATGCATGGTGTCCTTGTGGCTGGGCACCTAAAATGGTTTTTACAAAAAGTAGATTTGAAAGAAAACGGGTCAGAGCCCGAAAGTGGAGAGTATTTTAAAAATAGCAAGTGCTTTAATAACATTAAAACAACGAATGCAAAATACATGTTATGACGTGCACTCACATGAAATACTCACCTCTCGACTATTTTGTGCACTCCTAACGTACCGTACCCATCTAATTAACATATAAATCAAACCAAACCGTAATAAGTTCTACCCCTTACCACTCGATTCTCATTATGCATTCTAGCGTTATCAACTAAATGGAGAGCTTTACTTAAACTCGGATTCTCGATTATTAGAAATACAATTCATTACAAGTTACCCCTTTATAGTTACTCAAAGTGTTTAGGTATGTATACTCACAATACCAACATGCAAGTTCTCATTAAATTAAGTGTATAATAGCCACGTCATAAATATACAATACAAGCACCCGAGACTAAGCTGCGATGCACACATACTCTGCTATCCATCCCGGTACATCACGTACATAAGGATCACGCATTCCGAATCTCTCAGGAATCTTTCTCAGATAATAGCAAATCATAAACAATGGAGGCGAACACAGTCACATCACATGGGTCACGCACATACCTGCTCTCCCACGATCAGCAGACTTATTAACATCCCAATAAGTCCTTCTCTGACCTATGTTCTCGAGGTACCAATCTAAATCCGGGCAACACAAGGAGTAGATGCCCCTAAGTGAACGTAAACCTCCCGTGATAGCAAGTATGGTAGGTATGTCATACACATACAATCATATACATATACTAAGTATACACACATCTTAGTAATCACAGTAATTTATTTGTGGTACACTTCTCATTCTCGTACCGACTTATAATGTTACACAATTCATATGTTCCCGGTTAATTCAATTATTTAAGCCGTCAATACTTCTCGCATCGTAATAGTCACTCACGTCCTATTCCACAATTTCCATTATTCAAAGCACACTTCTATGTTTTACTCCTCAATATATATCCCAAATAACCCAACTATATCCATTTATCATCAAGGGAAAGTTATCTCTACAATTAAACAGGGTTACGGGACACGCGAAATCAAAACAGGCCAAAAAGGCCAAAATGTCCTCTCGTTAGAAGTCTCGTTCGAACGAGGCTAGTTCGAACGAGAGTTCGTTCGAACGAACTGGGAATCTAACGAGATCTCATTCGAACGAAAGACATCGAACGAATATCCCTCTCGTTAGAAGGCAAACTGTCAACTCGTTAGAAGCTTGTTCGAACGACCTGGGCAGGTCTTCTAACGAGGTGATAGTTTGAGCCCAGAAAATTCCTATTACGTTATTCCAACTTTTCTTCACCTCTAATCTTATCTAAATGTCATTCCAACAAGGTTTCAAGGTTTCTAATCATCCCTAAACATATTAAATTCATATAACAACATTTATATGGGGTCTAATCATCCCAAACCACATCTAATCATCAAATCTCTCTAATTTTCCCCAATTTTCAAGAACATGAACCCTAGAAATTTAAAGTCTTCCATAGTTATAATTAAATCCGTTTTTGCATATAAAAAGTAGTAATTCTCTTAGTTCAATCATCCAATAACAGTTCTACATGCAATCCTACATTAAAATCTGAATTCACAACTCCAATTTCATGGGTTTTTATAGATCTCCCAAAAACAATACATTTATATGAATTTCCTACACATGGAAGAAGCATTCTTTGCAAAACGAAATTAAACCACTTGCCTCTAATCTTTCTCTGAATTTGGTGTTGGATTGATGAAGGTTGATTTGTTCTCCCTCTCTCTCTACAGAATTTTCCTTCCTTTCTCTCTCTACCAGCTTTTCTCTAAAGATGACAATGGAGATGGAGGTTGGTTTGGCAAGTTTAAGGTTTCTAAACTTCTCCCGTAGCCCACTACCTAGATTGGGGTTGGAAATGTCTTAGTGGGTTAAGACTAAGTCAGATTTTTAACTCTAATTTTCGTGGGTTTTAATTCCCCAAATTCTAAAATTACCAAGCTACCCTTTTACGTTGCCGGTATGGCCTAAAAATGCCCCGGGACCCAAACTAAACCCCTGGCTAGTGTTTTCTGACTATTTTGACCCTTTCATACGCCTTGGCGCACTCAAAACGACCATACGGTTAATAGAAATACAATTCACTTTTAATTAAAATAATTATTTTGCTAACGCGACTGTCACACGCGTCTCAACAAAATTCCAAATTGTCGTATTTCAATCTCACGACAAATTTCATGATTCAATATTCATATATAGCCATATATACTCATTAAAATCAAATACCAACTCGCATCTCGCTAGTATTTTTATCCGGATTAATTCCCAATTAATACACATTTATTACAGTGAGAACATAATAATAATAATAATAATAATAATAATAATAATAATAATAATAATAATAATAATAATAATAATAATAATAATAATAATAATAATGTTAAGACCCTTTTTCTTGTTTTTCCTCTCTCTTTACCAAAAGTGTCAAAAACATATTTTCCCCTCTTTTATCAAGGAAACCAAAAGTGTTTTCCCTTCCTTTTACCGTAAATATTTTTCCTCCTTTTTAAGAAAAAACATTTTGTCCTCATATTTTCCCCCAAAAAAATTGTCAAAAATATTTTCCTTCCTATAGTTAAAAGTCTTTCCCTAATATCTTTCAAAAATAAATTCGAATATTTCTCCTTCTTTGGTCGATTGCATACCCGACCATTGGTCTGGCTCCCTATTGGCTTTGGTCTTTCGTCGAACCACCCCGAAGCTCCACCAGTCCTCCCACTACTTCGTCTGAGTCCGAAATTCACTTTCACTCGCTTTCCATTAAGAACATGGAACCAATACCTAACGTGAAGCCAAATTTGATGATGGTTTTAGCCCAACTCACAAGATTGACAACATTCAAACAGAGGTTCGTGAGATGTAATGAAATTGGGTTCCTATTCCCGAAGATCCCAAGGTCCTCTTCCCTCACGCTATGGGTCCACCTGTACCTGAGCCTATTTGGGTCTCGTAAGAATATTAGTATGCTCCATATGCCCCTCCTACTAGTGGGCCACCGCCAGCTCAGCTCAGCTCCCTATACCGAATCTTACCTATTTAGGGGTTAACCAACCAGTGACCGTTAATTTGAAGGAAGAAGAGTTAAACAAGCTCAAGGAGGACCATAATATGTTGACTAAGAAGTTTGACCAAGTCTGAATATTTGGGAACTATATGGATTCCACCTAAATGTCTCCCTATCCTAAAACAAGGTTACCGAAAAAGTCAAGATGCATAACATGGAAAACTTCGGGGGTAGTGGACCCCTAATTGTTCATCTCCAAAGTTATCACCGAGCCATAACTCTACTAGGTACCTCCGAGGAAATAATCGCCCAAATGTTCCAATAGACTTTAAAGGACAGTTCTCTTCGCTGGTTCTTACCTCTCGAGGAGTCCAGGATTCGTAGTTGGGAGGATGTTGCCTGTGAATACATGTCATAATACAAGTATAACGAAGAGTTGGAGGTTACTTATTGTGATTTATAACTTCGTAGGAAGAATCTCAAGAAATATGTCTGTAATTTCATAGAAAGTTGGAGAGAGAAAGAAACCACCATGACTAACCAGCCTTTCAAAGAGGAGCAAGTCATTATCGTAAAGAAGAACTTATTACCCCTTGTCCAAGCTAAGATGAGAGGACAATATTACCTCCATTTCTAAGCTCTTCGAGAAGCACGAGTGGACATTGAAGAAAGCCTTGCCAAGACAGAAGCTGAGCCAAAAAAAGTATCTGGACAGTTCACTCCTAGAAAGTATGAGAAGCTTGCCAATACCACATTTTCAGCCATCAATAACATATCTCATCATGCTACTTTATGGGCACCAAAAGCCTCCTTAACCCAGTAAAAAAGGAATATAACGAGATTTATGATCCCCAATTCAAAGTTTACCAAGCCCTTTTGAGCTAAAATCTTATTAAGCCATTGGACCTCGTCTATTACCAAACCCACTTCCCAAAACTTTCAAAATTGATGCCCATTGAGATTTTCATTAAAATGTCGGTCATATCACTGATCAGTGTTTCCACCTCCAAAATATAATCCAAGGTCTGATTGATCGGGATATCATTGCCCCACTAGCCAATCATAAACCAAACTACCCAAAATCCACTCCCAAATCATACAAATTCCATCTTCCGAAAAGAAAAACCAGAATTTAATCTATTTACTAGATTGTACCTAATAAATTGCCCATCGTACACATATATTCCCCTAAACCTCTCCAAGTTTTCCCATATTTTCACTTACATCCTACCTAGTTTGTCGATCAGAATCTGTCACTTCTTATGAGAGCACGCATTTTTGTTCGTACCCTTCTTGCGGGAAATATATGGAATTATTAGAAGTATTGAAAAAACTTCTAGAGTTCGGAATGAAATTTCCCTCGTAAATAACCATCGACTGCCAAAGATTCAATATGTTATTCTCGAAATGTCGAAAGTGGGCTCGAGAGTTAGATAATTGGCTGATACCTACCGATGAAGTTAGCTTAGATAATGTCGTCTAGATCATGGAAGACTTATTTCGATAGACCGATGAAATTTGTAGTATGCCTGAGCTACTTGATGCTTGAAAACTATAATGGCGTCTGGTCCCTTCGCTTCCACATCTCCCCGTTGAGTGGGAGGATCTATATGAATAAGTCGTTGAGGTTGTGGAGTGCAATGACTTTTCATGGAAAGATGATGTCATTTCCACCGGATGGGAGAGTAATTCAATAGTTCAAGTGAACATCAATGCCCAGACAAAACTAGCCCAATAGTAAGTATATGTGGAATGATATTCTTCGAGGAGCTTCTAGGAGAGATCAATAAAGTGGCTAAACAGCTCGAGATAAATGAGGAAAATAGTCTATTATTTTTCCCCTCTTTTGTGAACCATATGACTAGATCAGTAAGGCATTATGAGGTCATTAACTTGAACCATCAACGATTAATAAGGGTAAAGGTGTTAATGAACTTCCTATACCGAAAATGACCCTCGAGGAGAGCAAGATCCTCGATCAGTTGAAGAAAACCCAAGATAAAATAACTTTGTAGGGACTCTTTATGTCTTCCTAGCTGCACCCGAATGCATCAATTAAACTACTTATCGGGCCCATGATCCCTCCTTCCACCACGCCAGAAGAATTAATGAATCTATTTAGGTCTCTAATCGGTACCAGAATTCTATCTTTCTTTAAGGAATAAATCCCTAACTTTTGGTCCACATCATATCTATGCTCTCACTATCTCTGTCGAAGTCAGGGAAAAGACCATCCTATTTTTGCTTGTTGACAATGGATGAACTCTTAATGTTTTCCCGTTGAGAACCCTCAACTTCTTGGGACTGAAAGTGAGCGACCTTGCTCCAAACTCTACCACGATACGTGTTTATGATAATACTCGTTAGGAAGTAATAGTAACCATAAAGCTTATAATAGGGGCTGGTCCCATAAATCCCATTACTGAATTCCAAGTCATCGATATCCCGACTTGTTTCAACTTGTTCCTCAGACGACCATGGCTCCATAGTATTAAGGGTGTGTCTTCTTCCCTCTATCAGAACCTGAAGTTCTTTTCCAATGGTTAGGTCATCACCATCTTGGGCAATGACGATAACACTGAGAATGCAAGCACTAGTAATCTGATTATAGATATACACCATGGGGCAAATGATATGCTTTTGTGTGGTTTTCGGGTCAAACGACTTCCACTCCCAAGAGGGGATGATTTTAAAGATAAAGTCTGTCTATAATAAAGCCCTCATGGCAACGTCAATGTGATACATATGTTCAAAATCATGCACTTCATGCCCGAACTAGGGTTAGGAAGACAATAACAGGGGATACTTGAACCCATGATACTAAAGAAATCCTTCCTTGTGGCTTGGGTTATCAACCATCATTAGGGGAACTCAGGATGCTCAGACAACCTCGATTGATGAGAAGACTAGAAAGTGTGAACACTGTCTCAGAGGATTCTTTTAATGAAAGATTCATCAATGAGGCTGAAGGTTTCCCCTTTTGCGGCTTTCTTGAACCTTGGTATGATCATGTGGACAAAAAGATGAAACCAGGAATAGAGATATTTTTCCAAGACAGTTACTTATGGGCCAAAAGTTCCCAACTTTATGTAAAATAACTTATGGAGAAGACTATAGCTGCAATTGAAGATTATAAGGGAAGTGAATCTGAGGATTCATTCAACTTATAGACACCGGGGTGACACTCTGTATGGTCCAGTTAATATTTATATCATCTGATCCATCTCGCCTGATCAAAGTTGCTGATATACCTCTCCTTAGCTGGAATGTTGTACCAGTTCCACCCACTGAAATGCAACCCAACCCAGATGTTTACCTCATTTCATATTCTTTTGTTATTCCGATCACAATGTAATTGAGCCTTCCTTTGATGACATTCTCAACTTTATTTTTCTCGACAATGAAATATATGAAGACTTTGAGTATCTTGTTATGCCTTATACTAATTGTCTTGATTGTAATCAAACTCTTGATGATGATGATTTTACGAATGAAAAATTCTTAATTGATCTTAATAAGGTTAATAACAAACAACATAATTGCGTTCAAGTTAAAGAAGTTGAAACTGTTGTTATTAATCTCGGTTCTAGTAGCCAATTGCACGAGATTAGGATAGGGTCCATTCTTGACGACCAAAAGCGTGCGCAACTCAAAGAATTACGAAGGAACTTGTGGATGTCTTCGCATGGTCCTATGATGACATGCCCCGTACTGATCTTGAGATATATAATCACGATAGTCCAACCCTCCCAGAATGCAAACTGATAAAACAAAAATTGCATAAGCACCACACCGAATGGTTGCTCAAAGTTAAGGAAGAAGTGGCCAAACAGTTAAATGTAGGCTTCATCCGAGTGATAAAATATCCCACATAGCTAGCCAACATCGTACTCAAGCTAAAATAAGAACGAAATGTATGCATGTGCATCGACTACCGATATTTAAACAAGGCCTCTCCAAAGGATGATTGACCGCTACCCAATATCGACATGATTGTGGAAAAAAAATCAAGTTACGCTCCATAGTCATTTATTGATGGTTTTATTGGATATAATCAGATCAAGATGCACCCAGATCATTAAGAAAAAAACCTCATTCAACACCCCTTAGGTAACATTCAATTACACCGTTATGCCCTTTGGTCTAAAAAATGCAGGGGCTACCTACTAGAGGGATGCCACAACTATCTTGCATGATCTGATACACAAAATAAGTCGAGGTCTACATTGATGATATGATTATGACGTCTAAAACTCAAGAAGATCATGTTCCCGCTCTTCGAAAGTTTTTCGAGCGACTACGATGATACCTACTGTGACTTAACCCACATAAGTGTGTCTTCGACGTTACCTAAGGGAAGCTTTTGGGATTCATGGTTAGTGAGAAAGGGATAGAAGCTGATCATGCCAAAATTAAAGCCATGCTCGAAATGGAACCACCTCGACGGAGAAAGAAGTATGAGGATTCCTTGGAAAATTATAGTATATCATCAGGTTCACCAGCCTATTGACTTCTATCTGGGAAAATATCATCAAACTCCTCTAGAAGGATTCAACTAAGTCTTGGAACGAAGCTTTCCAGTAAGCCTTTGAACAAATCAAATAATATCTAACTCGACCTCCGGTACTAATGCCACCACAACCTAGTCTTCCCCTACTCCTATACCTGACCGTAACAGACACCACAACTGGGGCTTTGTTGGCTCAATACCTCAAAGAATCCCACAAAGAAAGGTCCATCTACTACACCAATCGCAAGTTGTCCAGATACAAAGTCAATTACACTACCTTGGAGAAAGCATGTTTCATCCTTGGCTGGGTCACCCAAAAATTACGACACTACATGATCACTTTTCCCATCAAACTTGTACCCCGAATAGATCCTATCAAATACCTGCTTGAGAAACCTACCCTGTCTAGACTAATGGATCGATGGTTGATGTTGCTAGACGAATTTGATATTATATTTATCATGAAGAAATCCATAAAGGGAAGAGCAATCTCTGACTACCTCGCTGACTACCTTATGAAAGAAATTGATATTTGGATTTTTGAGTTCCTGGATGAAAATATCCGTTGTACCTCCAAAGAAGACCTCTGGTGACAAATGTTATTTGACGGTGTTGCCAATGAGAATGGGTATGGCATTAGGATACTCCTAACCACCCCTGATGACTCTCACACTCCCATTGCCATCAAGATGGATTTTCCCCGCACCAACAACATTACCGAATACGAAGCATGCACGGTTGGCCTCAAAATTTCCCTCAAGAAAGGAATTTGATGCCTAGATGTCTACAGGGATTCAACCCTCATCATCGGTCAAGTACTCAGAACGTGGAAAGTTAAGGATGAGAATATCTTACCCTTCCATGACCACCTAGAAGAGTTTGCCTCCCACTTCCAAAATATCACCTTCCACTACCTGCCCCTAGCAAAAAATAACTTAATCAATGCCCTTGATTCCTTAACCTCCATGATTGACATGCCTGAAGGAATAATGATGGCCCCCTTCTTAGTCCAAAAGAAATATAAACCTACCCACTGGTACCACATTGAGATAGTCAGAAAAGAAATTCCTGATATACCACATTGAACTTGTCACAGAAGAAAACCCTTCCACTACAATATTTGGTGCTACGATATTTGGCACCTCCTCAAGAATGGTTGGTATCCTCAAGATTATAACAAGAAAGACTAAGCAAACCTCTGAAAACTCGCTGCCCAATATAGTGTATGCAATAAAACACTATTTAAGAGAAACTTCGATGGAACCTACTTACATTACATCGTGGGGGATGAAATTAAAGAGATGATGCCGAAAATTCACAACGGGGGGTGTGGACCCAATGAATGGCCATATGCTGCTCAAGAATATCATCTAATGAGGCTTCATTATTGGACTACCATGGCTTAGGATTGCATTGCCTATGTTCGGAGATGACTCAAATGCTAGTAGTTTTCCAATCTCAAGCACTTACCTCCGTGGGAATTATATAATATGACTTCTTCCTAGACTTTCTCCACATAGGGCATCAACATCATTGGGAAAGTTACACCGAAGGCATCCAACGGGCATGAATTCATCTTGGTTGCCATTGATTCCTTCCCCAAATAGGTCAAAGCTGAGTTATACACAGTGCTGAATGCTAAAAAGGTAGCCAAGTTCATTCAAAAAAACATCATCTACCGATATGGAGTCCCGCACGAGCTAGTGTCAAATAATGGGTTGTATTTCAAATAACAAGTCACAAAGCTGGTATATGAGTATGGGATCTAGAGGCACAAGTCTTCTCCCTATCGACCTCAAACCAACCATGCAATGGAAGTCGCCAATAAGAACCTCAAAGCAATCATAGGAAAATTCAAGCTTAAAGAGCATCCCCTACGTTGTGAAGAAGATCCTATTCGGTGGCACTACTATGCTAACCAACTTCAACAGGGAAGAAATGGGTTGCCCAGTCAACCCGGACCATCTAAAGAAATTCTACCCTTAGTCCGAAATCTCAGTGGACTACGACTCTTCTCATGTCCCTTAAATTCCCCCCAAAAATTTTCATCACCTTCTGCTCAGAACTACATGGGGCGGACATGATCCTCTAAAAACCCTTTTACTTTCAAAAATGAAAATTTTCAAAACCCCAAAGGTATGTGGGCAGATCATACACTTTACATGAGAATAATCCCCTTCTTTTTCACAAAATGCTATTCTTTTCTTATCCCTGAGAACGATAGTTCATTTTATCATTTACAATAAAAAAGGATTATACATGCCTTAGTCATTGGTATAGATAACTCAAATATAAAACTCATCAAGAGGCACAACAATATAATTAAAATCGTCTTTTATTCCATTATCGGGAAAACCCGGTATAATTACAAATATCATCATAGGGAGTCAAACTACTTTCCCTGCCAATTGAACCTTATTTTCCTAAAACCAAAATAAAACAAAGACAAACTACTCTTAAACAACTAAAGAAAACAACCATATACATAACCAAATACCATACAAAAGTTTCATAAATAAAACTCCCCATAGATCCTACCCGTAGCTGCCAGAAGAGCCAGCCCCATCATCATCTACATCTTCGGGTCCCCAAAGTTCCCCTTCTTGGATGTAATACAAAAGGTGCTCCATGGAATGATAAGCCCAGACTAGCCTAGAGAAAACCCCAACACCTCCCTCCACGGTGTCAAACATGGCAAGCCACCTTTTTCGAGTCTCTTCTGCCACTATCTTAGCCACTACCATCCTCCATAGCCACTTCATGTAATCCTTAGAAACATGCGAAACTATACTAACAAATTGGGAGGGACGAGTCGATGGCCGACAATTCTCCCATAGAGAACCCAATCGCATGCACATGCGTTCTGTCAAATCCTCCACAAGAAAGAAGTCTAGTGTATGAGGTGGCACAATTTTCTCCCACCCTACTTGATGTAGGAGACGTGAGGGAAAGTAGAAAGAAGTCTGCTGAAAGCCAGCTAAATGAACATATTTATATTCCCCCAGTTCTAGTATGGGCTGCAATTCCCTCCACTAGGGTACAAACCAACGTAGACATCGAGCCCCATGCTCTCCAAACTAGTTCTCCCAGTCCTCAGTAGTCGGGATAAATCTGATAAAATAACGAGTGAAGAAATTCGGCACAACTGCCAAGGGGTATTTAGGAGGTACCACTAAACGGAATCTCTTAGATAACCACATTAACAACAAAACTAGGCTTCCTCTCAGAAAGTCAGAACGACCTTCCCGCCAAGAATTTAGGCCATTCAGGGTCTCTGTTAGTATCACCACCGTTGACAACTATTTGAGGGTCCACCAGCATGGCCCCAGTCATAAACAATATCCGAAAAGTTAGTCCCAAAGAAAGAGCTCCAACAAAAATAACATCACTACACACCAGATTTAGCACAATCCAACGAAGGTGGTAAGAACCTTTTTACAACCCAACATCCTATCCCCTAATGCATATGCCAACCGAGCCGCCAAGTCCGTCCACCACTCAAAAATTTCCCAAAACTCATTTTTTACTATTTCTTCTCAAACTAAATCCCTTCAAAAGGGAATCTATTTTTCAACCAAGCCTCCGAGGCCATCTTCTACTCCAATATATTCAACAAATCTTAAAAAAAACACTTTTCCAACTCTTTCTCCAAGAAAAAAACTTAGCAGCAAATTAAAGTTCTTGTACAGTAAACCACTACATCCAGTTAATCAAACAAAATATGCAACTCTTTTTACCTTGTTTGAGTCTCTTTTCAGGTGCAATGTCACTACATCAAGAAAGCAATATGGTCAAATGCCAAGATCCCATAGTGAATAATGAATTTATAAGAAATCTAGAAGGAAAAGAACCAAAATTAGATGTCACCTCATCTTCCCCTCACCCTCTCTCATAGGTACCGAACATACCCAAAATGCATGCACCATCAACCACCGCATCTTGAGGAACCATCCCTCAAGCGTAAAAGATCACCTGTAAGATCCCCAGTGGAAAATCAATATCTGAAAAAGGACGTCGAAGAAAAATTATCTCAAGAGGAAAGAAGAATTTACCCGATCGCTTGTCGGGCCAATTAAGACCTAACACACCACTGTGCCACTGCCGTTTGGCACCCCCTCCAACCTGCTATTCGGCACCTCCCTGAAATTTCGTTCAAAAAATCCCCCAAAAATGTCAAAAAATCCCAAAAATTGCCCCCAAAATTCCTGAAATTGCCAACTGAATTTGGAACTTTTTTCACCAAGAAAATCATTTTTTAAGCCTCTCAAACCCCCAACTGAATTATTACCATATTCACTCCCATAATTATTTCCCCAGTGGAATTATCAAATCCAATTAGATATCTCCCCAGTATTGTATTCAATGGATATAACAAAAATCCAAGAAAAATCCCCAGCATGGACATATCCAATCCTCAAATTAGTATCTTTTTCCCGGAGGAATCTCTAAATTTTCCCCAAAAAATTATATTCGGCTGAAAACCCTCGGAATTGGCTTCGAACCTCCGAATTGGTCGCTCCTACTTAAGCTCTCAGAATTGGCTTCGACTTGTAGAATTGGTCGTAACTACTTAAAACCCTCAGAATTGGCCTCGGCCCTCAGAACTGGTCACTCCTACTTTAGCCCTCAGAATTGGCTTCGACCCTCATAACTGTTTTCTTCTTCTTAATGTCCTCAGAATTGAACTTTACCCTCAGAACTGTTTGCTTCTACTTAAGCCCTCAAAATTGTTTTTGACCCTCAGAAATGGTCACTCCTACTCAAGGCCTCAGAATTGTCTTTGACCTTCAAACCTGGTTGTTTCTACTTAAAACCCTTAAAATTGTCTTTGAACTTCAGGATTGGTCGCTCCTACTTAAGCCCTCAGAATTGGCTTCGACCCTCAGAACTAGTTGCTTCTATTTATGCCCTCATAATTGCCTTCGATCCTCAGAGTTGGTAACTCCCACTTAAAGCCCTTAGAATATGATTCAACCCTAAAAATTGGTCGCTTCTACTTAAGACCTCAGAATTTTCTTCGACCTTCAGA
The DNA here is from genome assembly GCA_949130495.1 of Sambucus nigra. Classification (NCBI taxonomy): domain Eukaryota; kingdom Viridiplantae; phylum Streptophyta; class Magnoliopsida; order Dipsacales; family Adoxaceae; genus Sambucus; species Sambucus nigra. The sequence continues at coordinate 156,448,912 of OX422211.1, read as the reverse complement.
GTTGGTCACTCTGACTTAAAGCCCTCAGAATTAACTTTGACCCTCAGAAGTGATCGCTCCCTACCCGATGTTTTCAGAATCGACTGATGATACCAGAAAGGGTATCACCAAATTAATGTGATAAGTAAACTCAAACCAATGCAATAACGAATTATGACAGATATATGTAAATACATAAATAAATGAGGCAAAGATGAAGATAATACCAAATATAAGTGGTTCAGCCAATTCTGGTCTACTCCACTATGTGAGTGTGTGTGAAAATTCACTAAATATGGATACTAATGGCCTTGGGATACAAACACTCAAGTTTTATCTATCTATGCAATGTATTTAACAGAGTTTCAGTAGGGTTGTAAATTTGTGATCCTTTACAATGATGTAGAAGACAAGTATTTGTATGGCTAGGGTGGTGTCATACGCACCCCAGGCATACAGGAGACATGTACAATATCAAGTGCCCAATGTTATGTTTCCATCTGTCATTTTTGCATGTAAATAATGATTGAGAGATATTATCCACATGTGGGGAAGATGTTGTTACAATGATTTTATTCACGTGGAGCTCGCGACCCACACGCACTCTCATATGTGTGCTCCATTCCACATTCCCTATCATATGTCAAATGTGCCCGACTAGGATGAAGTTTCGGCCTAACCGAATATGAGACCAACGATGTACCATTGGATCACATGTTAGTAATATCCAAATTTAGTCTCGGCTGACTTGCATCAGGCCAAGATGAGCGTATGAACAAGCTAATGAGGCCTCGTCTTCTTATGGTGGAAAAAACATGAATGAGACTGAGATGGTTGTTACAATATGGATTATAGGAGTATGTTTTATGAAGTTGTCTTGAGTGGATCATGTCTTGGGCCGAGAGGAGGTTTTATATTGGCATATCAATCACCCCTAGCCCTTAGTCTCCTGTGTAGATAGGAGACTGGGGGGTAAAAATGTTAAGTTGTACTTGATGAATGGATGTCTTTGGCCTATAAGTTGCTAATGTACTGATGCGTATGAGAGGGTGACACTTCTCATCTGATCCTTGGATTTTCATATTCACTAAGCAGTAGTGGAAGCATGTGTGTGTTTTGGTAGTTGAGCCTTAATGATGGGCACATCGAAAGTTGAACCCCATCATTATTAGGGTTTAAAATTATTTTCACATAAACTTCATATTTTTTCTCCTCATTCGCGCGCACTTTCTTTTTGTCTCTAGATCTAGTGTTTTCAGAATTCCTATATCTCTCCATTTCCCAAGACTTTTCCATTGACTTTCTTAAGTTTCCAATGGGTCTCAGCACGGGTAATCCTTCCAAGTACTCCATTTCTCCCTTTCTTATTAGCTTTCCATTGTTTTAAACGATTTCAATTTTCATTTCATTCTTTTGGCCATTTTTTCAATTTTTCGATGATAGTTTTGGCCGGTTGTGAGGTTGTTTAAGGGTTGAGAGAGGTTATTTCAGGGTTTGTAGGGGTCCCTAGAATTTTCTTATCTATTTTTACCCTCGTTTAGGTATTCCGGTGGACCACCAATCACCATCTTTACTGAACCGTTAAACTATTCTTGACTGTTTTTTAGCAAAACGATTAAGTTCCTTAGTTTGATCTTGTGGTTGACCCGATCAACACCTTAATTTTTTTATCCTTTTTCACGTTTTCCCACCTAAGTGGTAGGACATCCTTTGGATGTTAAGACCTCTATATAAGTTCGCTGAGGAGTTCCTGACTCTCAAAGAGAGGTACTTTAGGGAGACCAAAAAGAACAATGTGGAGGATTCTACCAAGCATATCGTCGAGGCTTTTCCCCTTCGTACTATTTACCACATCACCCTTGCAACCATTCGTCCTCCTGCAGTAGAGATTAGTGACTCCATGTCTGAATTGGTTGATTCTGCTAACGATAATCCATCCGTCTCCCACACTGTTGAGACACCCTATCGATGGGTTTAAGGAGACTAAAGGTTCTTTAAGAGCCTCATCCTCAAATCAAGATGAGTCTTCTCTAGGTTCAAATTCTTCCATACAAATCCTTTCATCTCATGATGAGTCGAGAGTGGGTGTTACAACTCCACCCCTATATATGTTATTCCTTTCTCCGCTATTGCGGGGTAACACTTTGCAAAAACTACTCATGCTCAAGATGTTATCCCCTGGTGTCGTTTCGACTACAGACTACAACGATGATGAAGATGTAGCCGAGGGTACACTTGACACTTCCTGTGCTAAACATATGTCACCACAGTTACTAAAGTTGATCTTTTACTGGGGAGACATATTTATGGCAATGGGCCTTTTGTTACTATGAGAGTACCCTGGGCAGATGAGAGAGCATTCCAAGGCCGAGAAGGTGAGGCATATGTTTACGAACAAATGTTTAAGGTTGGATTCAGGCTACCTATACATTCTGCAGTACGAGCCATTCTAGACATTCTTGGTCTTGGCCCTGCCCAGTTATCACCAAATGCCTGGTCGGTGATTCTCGAATTTATCTCCCTTTGGAAGGTAGTTCACCATACGGACCTCCCAGTCAATGTCTTCAGAGGATGCTACACCATATCATCCCCTAAAAATTAGCCTGAATATTATCATCTTGTAGCTAGGAAGCCTGAAAAAAATCTCTAATAGTCACCCAAACTTCCAATCATAATTGGAAGCCTCGTTACATTTTTATTTTGGGAGCCTGGGAATTCAACCCTGAAGTCTCTTGCAGTGCCTCTGAGCCTCGAGTTCCCCAACGATGGGAAAAATCCCCAATATCGGCTAAACTGGATTTAGGCATAAGGATTGAAGCCACTAAAAACCTTAAAAAGGTTATGAAACAAGTCAATTAAGGGGATCTCGTACAATTTGAGCAGTTGATGACCCCAAATTTCTTAGAGCAGACGGGTACGGGGGTAGGCCCCCTATTTTAATTATGTAAGTGTTCAGATTATTTTTTCTAACGATTGTGTCATATTTCATCCATCTGACTTTGTGGTCTTATCATCTTCATTGCAGACCAACGACCCAACACTCTAGAGGATGTGTGGAAAATAGAAGCCCCAAGCTTGGAAAATTTACTAAAGTAAGTAGGTAAGAAGATGGCCCTGATGCCTCAGACAAGTCAGGCCGAGGGGTAAAAATAAAATAAAAAAAGGGTCAGGAAAATCTTCAGTCATCCCACATAAGTAAGAAGAGTAAGGATGTCCAGTCCAAAATCGGGACGTGTCAGGCCATCCCTATTTCCTCCGAGGATTCTCTTTATACTCATTGGGAGAATTTGAAAATAAGTCCCGACTATCCTGGGGAGTAAGTCCAAAGCCTTTGGCTCCCTTGCCTCTATCACATCAGAGGACGATATCAAGTTTTTGGAAGACACCAAAATCTCTCTGATGAATGACTTCGTCCTTCATAGAGTTGTCCAAGTAAGTCTTTGTGTTCTTTTTATACTATTATCATATCTTTAAGGTTGTCTCGTATTGACATATCTTGTCTTTAGCAGACTACCATCTGCCTTCAAAAACTCCACCAGTGGATCGAGAGAAAGGTCCTTGAGATTCATCAAGATCGTCAGGCCATAAAAAATAATGAGACTCAAAGAAGTCTCATCTCAGAGTTAGATACCAAGATTGAAAACTGAAAGAAATAACATACTAAAGCTATCAGCGACTTGAACACCTCCTACTCTGAAGCCATCAAGTCCCTGAACCACCGGCATGAAATTGAGATTAATGGAAAGGTGAAAGAAGTTATTGATAATAAGATCTCGGAGGAACAAAAACAAGTTATGGATGACTTGAAGTACTCATAGGAGTTCCTGGGATACAATGTGAAATACCTCGAAAGAGGAGCTCATACTGGCTGCTTTTGGGTGACAATAAAGTTCACTGAGATCGCCCGCCTGTCGGAGCAGCGAAAGGCCATCATCTTTGACTACTCTTTAGCAACGATAGCTCTGAGTCAGATCGAGGAGTTAGGATAACAAGAGCCTACAACTCAAACTACTAATCACGTGGATGAGACAGAGCCTATCAGTGATGCTAAAGCCGATAGAACCGCTACAGGGGATGGGTTGGCTCCTAAAGAGACCAAGAATCTGAATACCGAAGAGACGAACCCCGGCGCATAACTCTTTTTAATATTTCCACTTTTCTGGGCGGTCGCCTATGGCCTAATGCCCCTCATGGTTGTAAATCTTTTAAAACACTTGTGAGATGGCAACATATTATGTCGCAACTTTATGTAACTCTTCTCTTTGAATACTTTGTTAGTAGGGAGTCTCATGTTATTTATTATCATATTTTCAATGGACGAATGATATTTCTTCTCATACTTATAAGATGTTTTTATTTGTTTGTATTTGTGACTTCTTCTGATGTTTAATAAAGTAACTATAATCGAAATAGCTTATAGTCTTAAGATCACCAGCTAGTCTACTAATGCACACGTCGTCCCGTCCTTAGACGAGATAAGTATACATGACATATGACTTCTTATGATGTTTAATCAAATAACCACAATAAAAATGGCTTATAGTCTTGAGATCACCAGTTAATCTATTAATGCATACGTCATCCCATCCTTGGACGATATGAGTATACATGACAGATTTCATAATATGAACATCATCTTGTTCTGATACGAGATAAGTATACATGACATACTTCATAATATGAACATCATCTTGAATTCACCCAAGTCCCCTCTTGTCGTTTTGAGAGTGTATGGACGAGAGCCATCTCGTCCATGCACTGTTATCTCGGCCAAGAGATATTTTTTTGCTAAATTAATGATGTTTTACATGAACCACAATTAAGTTATTTTTGAATTTGACTTCACCAAATTATGATGTTATATCATAAGTCCCCCTCGTCGTTTAGAGTGTATAGACGATAACCATCTCGTCCATGCACTGTCGTCTCGGCTAAGGGAGTTGCTTCCACCAAATTAATGATTTTTAAATATGAACCACAACTAAGTGATTTTTGAATTTGAATTAACCAAATTATGGTGTTATATCACAAGTCCCCTCTTGTCGTTTTGAGAGTGTATGGATAAGAGCCACCTCATCCATGCATTTTTATCTCGATTGTGCACTTTTGTTCCCCTCTCTCATTGATATCTAGAGTCCATGAATGAGGTTAACCCTATCCAGACTGTCATGTCATCGAGAGGAAGTTAGAGCTACTTTACCACGAATGATGTTCCATAGATTGGGATTAACTAATACATACAATGTGGACTACTGATACAATAAAATAGGAGAACACACTTGGGAAATTTTTCGTTCATAACCTTTTTCTCATATACATAAATAAATAGAATTAATACAAAGCTCCTACTAATAGTATTTTTTTAGATGATCGGAATTTCAAGGGTTGAAGAATGGATTTCCTTCCAAGTTATCTAGACGACATGTTCCTTGAACCACCTCTTTAATCACCCGATGAGGACCATGCCGATTAGTATGGAGTTTATTGGGATTTTTCCAAGTCTTCTTTAGAACAAGGTTTCCTACTGCCATTTGGTCGGGCCTTTACCCTCTTATTATAGAATTTTGTTATTCTGTGATGATAGACAGCTTCCCTAACATAGTCATCTTCTCTTTTATATTCTATTAGATCTGTATCCAGTTTATGATCTACAGTATTTTCCTCCGAGTCATATTTTCAGAGTCTGTAAGTTGGAAGAACAATCTCTGTTAGCACCACAGCCTCTGAACCGTAAGCCAACATGAATAGGATCTCCCCTATTGGTGTTCTCTCCATCATCCTATAGGCCCATAGAACGACTAGCACCTCTTCCATATATCTTCCTTTGGCATCTTGTAGTTTTTTCTTAATTCCATCAAGGATTTTTCTATTTGCCACCACAGTTTTCCCATTGGTCTGGGGTCGTCCAGGAGTTGAAATGAACTGCATAATGCTGACCCTTTCGCAGTATTTCTCTAAGGATATATTCTTAAACTGTTTGCTATTATCTGAGATCAAAGTGTTTAGAAGGTTATATCTATAAATAATGTTCTTCTAAATAAATTAGAAGGTCTTCCTCTTTGTTATGTTGATCATTGCCTCGACCTCATACACTTCAAAAAATAATCAATAGCTACTATCAGATTTTAACAATTACCTATAGCCCTTGGAAACGGTCCTACCAAATCAATCCCCTAGACTGCAAAGGCACAGGGGGAAGTGACAGAGTCAGAGGTTGGTGAGGTTGATTGGGGATGGTGGTGAACCTTTGGCACTTGTCACATGTCTTCACGTAACTAGTTGCATCCTTAACCAGCGTCGGCCACCAATGTCCCTAGGTGACAATTCTCTTTTCCAGTGACCTTCCTCATATGTGGCTGGATCACGACCCCTCAAGAACATCCTTTAAAATATACTCCAGCTTAGTCGAATGGACGCATCTAAGTAGGGGGAGGAATCCTTTCTTGTATAGCACATCTCCTATGATGGAGAACTTCACCGCTTTGTATCTTAATTTCCTCTTTTCATTTTTTGAATCGGGTAACTCCATGTCTCTGATGTATCCATTAATGGAGTCGATCCATAAAGATCCCATGTTCAAGTTCAAAATAAACTGTATAGTGTTATCCTCTTCTTATTCAATAGTTGTTTGGTGTAGGATCTCTACTTGTACCGACCTTCTGATCTCTGTCCTGGTGGCAGAGGCTAATCTTACTAAGGCATCGACTTCACCGTTGTCTAGCTGAGGCATTCTCTTTAGATTTACCTCATTAAAATTTTTTAGCACTGCCTTTACTCTCCCTATGTACATGGCCATTCGATTATCCTTGGCCTCATATGCACCCAATATCTGATTCATTACCAATATGAAGTCACTTTGAAACAATAGTTGGTTGATATTCAATGATATAGTGATGGAGAGTCCTGCTAGAAGAGGCTCATACTCCAACTCATTGTTGGAGGCATTAAAATGGAACCTCAGAGCATATTTGATGTCAGTCCCATCTGGGTCCAACACGATCAAGCCTGCTCCACTTTGGGTTTTATATGAAGAGCCGCCAATAAACAGGTTCCAAATAGTAACTTTCTTGCAAAGATTACCCTCTTCTAGTGTCCCATTCTTAAAAAGATATCTTTATTCCTCATTCCCAGTCACTTTACCTCTTGCAGTGCTCGTCTCAACCTCAATCAGACGGAGGCATACTCTCTTTTTTGGCTCACAAGATGGAGTCTTAATTTCTTCTGCTTCGGTTTTGTCCCATGTGAACTCGGCTACAAAATCAGCTAGGGCCTGCCCATTGATGGTCGTTCTTGGCTAGTAAAATATATCAAATTCCCCCAACTATATGGTTGAGTCCATCAACCTATCCATTTTCTTAGGTTTATGGATGACCTGTCTGAGAGGAGAGTCGGTGAGAATGACCATAGTGTGCGCCTAAAAGTACGATTTTATTTTTCTCGAGGCATAAATTAAAGCATAGGCTAGCTTCTCTATCTTATGATATCTCTGCTCATCCCCCTAGAGGTCCTTATTATTGAAGTATATTGTCTTTTCACACCATCCTCGTCTCTAACGATTGTGACACTTACGGACGACTCTGACACGACCAGATACATATATAATCTTTCACCTTGAATAGGTCGAGATAACAAAAGTGGTGAGCCAAGATAAGACTTTAACTCCTGGAAATATCTCTCACACTCTTCATTCCATTCAAAGGCCTTCCTTATCACTTTGAAAAATGGGAGACACTTATCAGTAGCTCTGAATATGAACCTATTTAATGCTGCTACTCGTCCAGTTAATCTTTGAAAATCTTTTATGGATTTTGGGATCTTCATGTCCATCAAAATTTTAAACTTCTCAGGGTTGGACTCAATCCCCCTTTGATTCACAATAAAACCCAATAACTTACCTACCCCCATGTCGAAAACTCACACTGAGGAGTTGAGTTTCATTTGGTATTCATTCATGGTATCAAAAGTTTGCTCAAGGACGACCACATGAGTGTTAGCCTGGAGGCTCTTTGTCAGCATGTCGTCAACATATACCTCCATAGTGTTCCTTATCTGGTCTTTGAACATCTTGTTTACCAATCTCTAATATGTCTCCCCGGCATTCTTCAGGATGAAAGGCATGACCTTGTAATAGTAGGTCCTTTTGTCGGTAATGAAAGATGTTTTCTCAGCATCGATTAGGTATGTATTGATCGGGTTGTATCTTGAGTAGGCATCCATAAAACTAATTAATCAGCCGTGGCATAAACTATCTCGTCTATCCTCAGCAGGGGAAAGTTGTCTTTGGGGCATGCCTTGTTCATGACCATGAAATCAACGAACATTATCCACTTGTCATTGGCCTTTGGGATGATGATAGCATTTTCTAACCATTCAGGGTAGATGACTTCCCTGATGAAGTTGGCCTTCTCTAACTTCTTCACCTCTTATCTAATAACATCGTACTTCTCTTTGGAGTATACTCTCCTTCTCTGTTTAACAGATTTTTCTTCCTCGGCCACATTGAGCTTATAGAAGCGGACCTTAGGATCGATGCCAGGCATAACCTCATGGTTTTAAGAAAAAATGTTTTTCCACTTCTATAGTAATTTGAACAACTCCTCTTTAATTTCTTTCTTTAGGTCCTTACCAATTTGGATAGTTTTTTGCGACTTGTCCTCGTTGAGGACAATGGATTCTACCTCCTCGATGGCTTCGCCTTTTTTCATCTTGGTCTCATCTTTGTGGTCAAGAGTATTGATGTTATAAGTTGTAGTGCCCCTCTTATACGGCTCGCTCTCCTCAGTTGAGTTAAAGTTGCACTCACATGCCATAACTTGGTCACCTTTAATGTCCCCTGCTCTATAAGGGTTCGGTAATTTAATCATCTGGTGAACTGTTGAGAGCACAACTTCAAACTCCTTGAGGGATACTTGTCCTAAGATTATATTACAGAATGAGTAGACGTTCTCATCCATAACGAATAAAATGATCTTCTTTGTGATGCATTTTAGCTAATTGTTCCCCATTCTAACTTCCATCTCATAAATTCCCAAAGGATGCACTTTCTCCCCATTGAAACTAATGAAAGGTTGGTGATATGGGATCAGCCTCTTCTTACTCAACCCCAGACCCTTGTAGCAGTCCCAGAACATCACATCAGCTAAGCTGCCACTATTGACCAATGTCCTGGTAACTTCATACCCATGCACCAAGGTGGTGATCACTAGGGGGTCATCATGCAGGGCTAAGATACCATTAAAATCTAACCTCAAGAAATCGATGATCAGTCTATTCATATCAACTTTTGTTCTCTTAACCTTCTTCGGCTCAACTAATGTCGAGTGCATTTTTTTTATGTTTTATAGGAAGACCTTTGGCCTCTGCCATATGGGCTTTTCTGTCAGCAATTTCCTTTCCACCACCTACGAGTCATGAACATATCATTTTCACCCATAGAGAGATCATATTTAGGTGACCTTTAGGGGTGGGAGGTCTGGGTCTGCTTCATCATCATCGTTTGATGCATCGTCATCTTGGATTGCTAGGATGTAAGGCCTGCATTTATCATTCCTCTTCTTTCAGGTGCCGTCTCGGCCACCCTTTAAACTTCTTTAGTCCACGAACTTCTTAATTTTCTAGCTTTCAACATTTTTTCAATCTTGTCCTTGAAAGAAAAATATCTGTCGATTTTATGGCCATGGTTTGGGTGAAATTCACACCACATGTTGTTGTTCCTCTTGTGAGGGGGAGCTCTCAACTTCTTTGGTCTTATCAAAGATCGATCATTCTTTATCTCATTCAGGATATGCTCAAACCTGGTCGTTAGCAAGTATAGTCAGCGAACTTATCATTCGACGACCTCCTTTTGTCATCTTTACCCATTTTCTAGATCTTACTTCCACTACTTGCTCCTTTCTCATTGTCTCCTTTGGTAGCCATTGCATCCTTCACAGTTATAACCTTCTCGACTGTAGCCAGGAGTTCGATCATGGATTTTGGATGATCTTCGGCTCACTTCGAGAGGAGGTTTCCTTTTTTGTAACCCTCCTATCTGGTAGGTTATAGCAATGATCTTCGTAGTCTTCAACCTCAAATTTTTCCTTATTAAATAGAGCTATGTACTCCCTCAGACTTTCATTATTTCCTTTATTAACATACATTAGGTGAGTCATCTTCTTTTGGGGCCTCACTCAGAAGAAAAAATAGTGTATGAATTTATCTGCTAACTGCTTGAAATTTTCTATTCAGTTTTTGGGGAGAGAGGTGAATCACATATGAGAAGCACCAGTAAGTGTACTGGAGAAGGCCCGCCACCTCATCTCATCCGAGACTGAGTAGATAGCAGTACCAGGTTGATATATTTCCACATGATGGACTGGATTAGTTCTCCCATCATATTTTGGTGTGACTATCAATGTCTTGAATTTTAGTCGGGGTTAGATAATTCACAATTCTTATTTAAAGGGGGAGCCTTCAATGTAACCTCTTTGCAAAGGGATCGGCTCTTCAGTATATCCCCTATCTTATCCTCTAATCATTGTATGGAGTCATTCCAAGGACTCTCGATCGCAACTACAACCTCGGCTTGAGAAATATTATCTCCAGCCCTTTCTCTGTCGGGTAGACGAATTGAAGGATCTCTAGAAGCTGTCCTTTATCATCTATTCACCTCTCATTGTTCCTCATATCATCCTCGCGAAGGCCTATGATCACCACATCCATCATTCCTTTTGGAACCAGTGATGCTACGAGATCTGGAGAGGTGATTCCTCAAGTCATTTGCTACTGGATCGAGCCTATCAAAGGCCGACCCTCTACTTAATCTGTCTAAATCTGATTCATGTGTTCTATACTCTCTGCTAGGGCTGTCGCAATGCCCTCATCCGGGTTGAATTGGTCTCATAATATCTCTAAAGATTTAATAAAGTTCCCAACATTCTCAATCGTCCTCATCATCAGGGCATTCGTAACCGGGCCTCCCTAGGCATAAATGCCTAGGGTCGACCACGTTTCTACGCCTTAGCTATGGAGGAAACTCTTGGTGTGGGGCCTAGGGTGGTCCCCTGGCCGCTGGATTTGGATGGACTTCCCTGGCTATCGAAGTTAACATCTCACCTCCGAAACTAGCAGGTCTTGCCACCACATTCGGGATGAATACTGTGAGTTACTCTTGGATCTTTTGTTGGCTTTTTGCTAGGGAGCGCAGTACTGCCACCACCTCAGCCATTTCTGATGAGGTGGGGCTTTACTGGAACTTTGGCCAACACCCTGAGGCAAATCGAAGGCGATATCTCTGGTGAACTAGAGGAGCTGGAAATATAAAGAAATGCTTGAGAGGCTTAACATGGGATCTTTCAATGGTGATACATGCCCACCTGAGTGGAGCTGGATCACTACCAGAGAATTCGGTGGGTATAATATAAGTTAAGCAAATATGAGTAAAAAGATATACATCGCTCCCACATGCGATGCCAAATTGATGATACCATAAATGGTATCACTAAATCATTGTGATAAGTAAGCTCATACCAGTGCAACAATGGAGTATAATAGATATATGTAAGTACAGAAAGAGATGAGGCAAAGAGGAAGATAATATAAAATGTAAGTGCTTCAGCCAATTCTGGCCTAATCCACTATGCGAGTGTGTGAAAATCCACTAAATATGGGCACTGTTGGATTTGGGATACAAACTCTCAATCTTTCTCTCTATGAAATGGTTTTACCAAAGTTTCAGCGGGGTTGTTCATTTTTTATCCTTTATAATGATGTTAAAGACAAGTATTTATATGGCTAGGGTGGTGTCATACGCACCCTAGGCATGCAGGAGGCATGTACAATATGAAATGCCCAATGCTATGTTGGCATATGTCATTTTTTTATGTAAATAATGATTGAGAGATATTCTTCACATGTGGGGAAGAAGTTGTTGTAATGGTTTTGCCCATGTGGGGGTCGTAACCCACACACACACTCCCACACATGCTCCATTCTGCGCGCCCTATCAGATGTCAAACATGCCCGATCGTGATGAAGTGTCGGCCATAGCGAATATGAGACCACCGGTGTACCATTGGATTACATGTTGGTAACTTCCAAGTGTAGTCTCAACTAACTTGTGTCAGAAAAAGACTAGCATATGAACAAGATGATGAGGTCTCGACTCCTTGAGGTGGCTTAGACATGGACAAGACTGAGATGGTTTCTACAACACGGATCATGAGAGCAGGTTTTGTGAATTCGGCTTGAGCCGAGCCTAGCTTGGTTGGAGAAAATGTTTCATATTGGCATATCATCAACCTCAGCCCGCTATATCGACCATCGGTCAACATTACCATAAGGTACTCAGCATCAACCTCGACCCTCTGAATCGGTCCTCCCCATCCCTTTAGGCTGTAGAATCGACCTACTTCCCAAAACATAATGTGTTGTTTATTCGACGACTTTCACTTGTTCCGAGCTCACCCGTTGAGGGGATCTGTAGACACCACATTCTAGGACCCCCTAAATCTTTCCTTAAGTCCCTAGCACCTCCCCATTTGACTACAAACCCTAGGTCATACTCTGAGTGTTGATCTCGAGGCCATCGGGCAATCCCAAGCCCCATTTTACTCCATTTAACTCTAGCGTCAGAGAGAAAGCTCAATAAATATACAAAGGGCTCTGAATCCTCTTTCCAATAATTCACCCCGTGCATGAATTGGCATAACGGTTTGGACAAACAGACCATTTTACCACCGAAAACTAATCTAGAGGCCACTGGACGCTCTTAGGCCCCAGTTTGACCCCCAATCAATTCCATTGTCAGAGAGAAAGATCAATGTATCCATTAAGTGCACTAAAATCCCTTTCTAACAGTCCACTCCATGCACAAAACAAGATAACCGTTCGGATGAACGATCCTTTTTCCCCTAAAAATTTATTCGCAGGCTACCGGGTATTCCCGAGCTCCGTTTGACATAGGTAAAATCTTAATCTCAAATAAAACTGAATGAATCTTTAAAGGGAATTGAATACCCTTTCCAATAATCTACCCTATTCGTGAATAAGACTTACGGTACGAACGAACGACCAGTTTTACTCTGAAAGGTCATCGGATGCTTTCAGGCCCCGGTTGACCAAAGTCAACTCTCTAAACCGACTGAAGCTCTTTATATGTCGAAGTACCTCACATAATATTTCCAACGGTCTTCCCTATGTGTGATTCTGACTTACAATTTTGATGAATGATCCATTATCGTCTGATGATCTCTCGTCTAAAGGACTAACGAGCGCTTTCGAGCCCCGTTTGATCCAAAGTCAACTCCCAAACTTGGGAGTGTCCTAAGGACTCTTAAAGGTATCTGAATTACCTTTCTAGCGGTATTCCCCGTGCATGATTTGGATCAACATATTATGTTCTACAATTTTTTTTTCGAAAAAATCTGCACAAGACTGCGGATTTGCAGGTCCATTTCCCTACCTATCGGTAGTGTGTCTAAGGTTACCTACCGATTGGAAGGGCTAGCGCTATGCCGATCAAAAACCCCTTATCCTATAAATAGAGGGCATGTACTCACTCCTAAGGGACATCAGATCCATCACCATCAGTGATCTCAGTAACATTATCTTGCAATCAACAAAGTTTCCTTCTGTGAAATTCCTTTCCATCTTTCATTCCCATCATTTTAATACCCAATTTAGCAAAATCTCATTCTCTCTCATTCAACATCCATTTAGACATTCAAGGGATCTCATCAAGGATCAAGAACAAGCCTCAATTCTCCAAAGAAGGTCCAAAATCCTTCTCTCTCTTTAAATTCTTCACTTTCACATTAGTTACATAAATTCTTAATCTAGCTTTTACTTTAGTTAATACACATTAATATATCATCATTTATTAGTTATATAGCACATACTTTATTTTCTATAACAAAAAACGAAAACAAAGAAAAAGAGGGTTACACCTATAAATTCCAACTGGATTATCCACCACAAATTCTCAAAACTAAAATACATTTTCTATGCACACATGTATAATAGATTCCCTTTTGAATCTATGGGACAAACCCCACCCTTATTCCATATGCGAACTACATGGACTTTGATGTCTTTATAGGTTACGGAGGTTTTTTGGGCTAAAACCCAAAACTCGAGTCCAATTTATCCGTTTTCATATTCTCATTTCTCTCTCTCTCTCTCTCTCTCTCTCTCTCTCTCTCTCTCTCTCTATCTATCTATCTATCTATCTATCTATCTCAACATATATATATATATATATATATATATATATATATATATATATATATATATATTGAGATAGATCGATAGATAGATAGATAGATAGATAGAGAGAGAGAGAGAGAGAGAGAGAAATGAAAATATGAAAATGGATAAATTGGACTCGAGTTTCGAGTTATATATATATATATATATTATATTTGTGATTCATATCGGCATTTTATCCAACAAATATTATCATTTCATTATAACGATCAATAACTCAATAAACACATAAATCATATTTTCTAAATTTTACTTCGGGAACATTCCTATAGATGACCTCATTCTATCTTTTCCATGATATGAGTTCGGAGATTCCGATCTCCATTTATATATCCATGCACACAAACGTTTCACGAAGAAATTACGGAAAACAGTAACACAAGATCATGAGAGACCGAAAGGGTGGGGTGGGTTCCTAACACCTTTCCATTCTGTAACTTAGGCCCCGAACCTTCGAACTATTAGTTTCGTAAGCATTAGTTTGTCTATGATGCTTCTCTCTCGAGGCGACGACATATTCTTTTGCCTGTTTTGTGTAAAATAGGTTGGCTACTCCATCTTTTTATATCACCTCACATCGACGACGGCCGAAGGGCTCCTAGAAGAAGATGGCGTGAGACAATATTCCCCGCCTTTTTCCCCCCAATAGTAAACGAGAGATCGGGATGGCCACGAGATTGATATAAGTTAAGTATCCCAAATGTAGTAAATCAAAAATAGTATAACACCCATCAAACAATCAATAGAAATAAACGTAAAGTCTCTCATAATAATCCAAAAAATATTATAATATGTCTTCATCCCCATCCCCATCATCATTCGCAGCATATCATCATCATCACAATTAACAACACCCTTAGTATCCTCGTCATTATCATCATCAACCCCTACTTAAGTAAGAGCAAGAACTAAATCAGACCTAGATAAGTCCAAAAAATGACATGCTATGATTGCTAATCACTAAAATCCATGTAAAAATATGCTCGGTAGTCGTGTCGAGTTGTGTGAAGCAATAATCAAAGTGTTGAGTCATATAATTTATCCTCACATCAATGCAGGAAAATGCATCATGCATGTAGGCAAACTAAGGTTTAAGGTAATCTTTGGAGGACTAATGTGATCTTAGGAGAAACTAAAGATGGAGCAATAACTGAAGCATGACGATGTATTGTATCCTTAACATTAGGGTCTATAGAATGTGTAGGAATTCTACGCGAAGTCTGTCTCTTAGAACGTGCAACACTGGCACTCATGATAGAACCAACAATGGACATAACCTGATCAAATCCTAGACATAAAACACCTAAAGAATATAGGAAATTAGTAATCGTGCGGGTAAAGGTTAAATAATTATAAGTCACATCTTAACAACCACAATGTGTGACCTTAAGAATAATGATGGGAAGTTAATGGTTTGACACAGAGATAAATCATTCATGAGACGTACAATGGAGTTCTGAAAATCTTGTGACTATCTCATAGGCATGAAGTTATAAATAACCATAAACTATAAGGTGGAGTAACCCTATCATTCCAAGAAAAATATATGAGGTGGGCCTACCTATGGAAATAAATGAACATATAGGGTTGAATGGTGTTAACCTTCCTCAAGTTAGGGATATTCTTTAGTGGGCTTTAACCCTGTGATAAAGAGAATCTTGGCTTTAAAATTTGTGTCTTCTAATTGCCATAGCTAAGATCATTTCTTTTCTTTGATGTTTGGGATGGTAAAAAGATCATATTCCCTAACTTCTTGAATCTCTCCTCAAGTCCAACATACACCATTTTTTATACCTCTAGGTATTTTCTTAGTCTCAACATTTCCATTCTATCAAACTTTGATATCGAGAAGACACAAGAAATTACATCTTTAGACTAATGATCTTCGCGTATAATAACTCTCTCTCTTCATCACCATCCTTAAGATTACTAATAAAAGTATCTTCTCGATCCTTGATTTGGGTCGATAGTGCCTCACTTTACTTCATATCACAATATCCTTCTCAAAATTATTAAGATCAATAATTTGACATATGATTAAAATTTTCAATCTAGAGAGACATGATAAATCTGAAATCATTTTAGTGTTAACATCTCCCTCTCTATCTTCACTTCTACCCTTTTTATTATGGGATGTCTACGACTGGGAATCTTCACTATCATCCTAAACCTTTTATTTCATAAGGGGGTCTTAACACTAGACACCTCCTAAACCATGGTGAAAATGTCAATATTTCCTTTAACCGAAGATTATTACTCTTGAGTACGAGTCAATATCTTTAAAGGTGTAACTCGAAGCGTTCTTTGAGTTGACATTACACCTTATTCTTATGAGACACTCATGTGAGTTCTTACCAACACCTTGACATTCATAGCATCTCCCCAAATCATTTTATTTCTTATCCTTATCTCAGTTTTTCTTTTCACGGATCCCCGAGGATTTTCATATCACATTAGCTCGATTTTTCTCAACTTTCTACAAATTTCAAACATTATTTTTTAGTTTGAGAAATCTCCTAACAATATTATCCAATACAATAAAATCTTACTGGTTGTGACGTGTGGAAGTAATATAGTTGGCAATGACCTCAAAACATAAGAGCCTATCCTCTTCTCTCGTAAATTAAAAGTAGAATTCATGATACTGAAGAGCTTTGAATATAACTCATCAAAAGTTTCATCCTCTCATTAACAATGGCTTGAATGCAGAGGTAAATTATTAGAGATTTGATACACGTATAATATCGATACCATAATAAGTTAATTAGAGGATAATTCCTCCTTAGACAATTCACATGTCACAATTTGGCATAATTCCAATGATATGACACTGCTACATTTTTTAATTCCCCTTAAGTTATTGTTATAGAGTCTATATTCGTCTCACTTCAACACTTAGCGGGTTTAGGGACAACTTTATCACGTACTTTTATCGTTGTATTTTTCCATACCTTCTCTACAACTACCCACACTTGCTCGTCAAGAGATCTAATAAAATATTCGTACATCCTTCCAATACACATAATTTCTCCCATCAATGAGAGGCAGTCGATAAACGGAATGACACTTACTAGAAATCCCCTAGAATTCATATCTAGTTACTAAAGAAGCCCTCTCTAATATTAATGTGAAAAACCCGTGACATTGAAAGTGTGGAAACTTATTCTAGATAAATTTTACTTATGGTGATTGAATTAAAATATTGATAAAAATCCATTTCAATTTAATCCAATTATGAATTAAATTGAGTTTGAAAGTTATCTAATTAAATCTAATTTTATATGGTGATTAAAATTAGGCAATTTGAAGGTAAAAAATAGTGCCAAAAAAACACTAGGAATTTACGTATGACCCTAAATGGTAAAACCGTAACGCCACAACTCCAAATGTAAACTATACATACAATGTTTAGGTATTACAAAGGCACATACATGACTCACCACATAGACTCTAAAACCAACCAGGAATCATTCCTCTATGTTCTTCCTTTCAACCTATGCCCAAAAAATTTCTACCTTATATCCATAAAATGTTTATAATAAATCAGTCACATATTGGAATTTTCATTATTCACTGATGTCAGTGTTGGTGACCCAAATAGCCTTTGATGGAATCCTCCGATCTATAGGTCTCGATAAGCTTTGGACTCTACTAAAGAACCTATAGCAGGACTGGTACAAAGGTATGTGGGATAGTATAAGAAAAAATATTGATATTATTTTAATTGCAAGATATTTTCTTAATCAAACATGGAAACAAAAATAATGAACAAAATGGGAGGGCATTTCGGAGATCTTTTAGTTTGAAAGGTGATCGCCAAAAACTCTAGTGGTTCAGAAAAGTTCAAAGGCTATATAACCCCCAAAATAATCAAAGTTAGGATATTAGATATCAAATATTATCTGGGGACACACCATAAGTTCATGACTTTTCGGTATATAAGAGGATCTATCACATGCAGATAAATCATGGCCAATGTCCGACCCTCTATAGTGGGGAGAACAATATGCTAAGGTGGGATGGAATATGTCTCCCTTTAAGAATCTGAACATGCATGGAACTAACTACAATCCCTTTAACGTTTGCGAATTCCACTAAATATATCTTTTAACTTTGTCCATCATTTCCATGATTTTTATTTAAAAAAAATATTTTTAAAGCAATCAAAAACCAAATTGAATTTTCCCATTAATATATATATACCCCAGGCTTACAAATTTGTGGGTTAGAATTTTGTGATAAAAAATTATTTTATGTGGAATTGTGATATATGAAGTCATTTTATGATAAATTACTATACCTACCTCTTTTCAAACTAGGATTAGCTAATAAAAAAATTCCTTATAGAATTTCCATTCAGGAAGTGGCTTTTTAATAATCAACCGAAATTAGAGTAGGAGAAGGAATCAAAGTATACTTAGATAAACCAAAAATGACATGATATGGCGCTTAATCATTAAAATCTTTGTACAAGTATGCTTGGTAGTCTTATCGAGCTGTGTGAATCAATAATCAAAGTGATCCCTCATATAAATCATTCTCACATACATGCGGGCAAATTCACCATGCATGTAGGGCACTGTTTGGAGTATTAATGTGCTCTCAGAATAGCAATAGAGAGTTGGAGCTGTTTTTGAAGCATGACCATGTGTTATATCCTCATCATCGGGATTTATTATAGGAGCAAGAATCTGGTTGATGTCTGTCTATCAGAATGTTCAATACCGACACGCGTGATCAGACCTATAATGGATGCCTCCTAATTGAATACTAGATGTGCAACACCTAAAGAATATTGGTAATTGGTGATCATGCAAGGAAAGGGTAAATCATCTTGAGTCACATCTGAACAACCACAACGCTACTATACAAAATAGGTGATTTGGCAGTGCCATTAGCCATGACAAATAACCTTTCTCATTTTTATCTACCATCATGATTTAGGGGGTGACCGCTCGAAGTAATGACAAATAATCATAGTCACTCTCATGGGGTTATAAAATATGATGGCATTAACCCTGCCCATTTTGTCACCGCTGATACTAGTGATAACTTTGATGTTTATCATTGTTGTTAGCAGTGATAAATTAAATATTTGTCACTACTGAGCAGTGATGGATCTAATGATTGTCACAACTTATAGCGGTTAGTAGTGACAAATTGATATTTGTCAGTGCCGATAACAGTGACAAATCTGATGTTTGTCACTGATGTTATTATATATATATTTTTTAAAATCACTATAATATACTTTATATTTCGGACATTCCAGGTATCTTGTAGACATATAACCTATTTAAACCAAAATTAACATCAAGAATAATATCATATAAATTTATTTCGAGCATCATACGAGTCTAAAAAAATAGGAAGAATTTCTTTTTTATTTCAAACATTCAAAATATCAAATCCATTTAAACTGAAATTTAACATCAAGAATAATATGACATAAGCCCATTCTGTGCATCATATAATTCTAAAAAATATCAAATAATCCCATCCTGAATGCTAAGTACAAAATGAGCATCAAAACAAAAATAAACTAGCATATATAACATGGCTCCTTCTGGTTGTAAATATCCCACGCTTCATGAAGTCGAGGTATATGAACCATGGGGATTATTGATACGGTAACAACCTCCCTTGTATACGTGGAGTATGCCTGATGAGTAATTTAAATGAAGTAAAATTGGTTTCCATTGACTTGTGATTGTATTACTTTCCATGAAGTATATACACCTGGACTCCGGCCTTTGAATACTAAGTGTAACTACAAACATTCAAATATGCTTATTATCATTTGGAGATAAAGTTAAATTTGAATGTATAAAATATATTTCCAATCATTCGATAATCTCTGTTTGAACAGTCTATAGATAAAACCCACCCCCAACCCACCTCCATAAGTTAATCGTACCGATAACTATTTACAATTTAAAAAAAAAATTGCCAGAGTCTCCTTTGTTTATACATGAAAAGTAGCATGTTTAATCATCATAATTACATTCAACAACGCAACAATAATCTACCAATTTAATTCCCTTCCACGGATTTAATACAATAGTATTTTTAAATGTAAGCTTGAACATTAACGTAGTTCCATCAAACTCGAGTCCAATTTTCAAATGAGAATACCTAATCATGTTCCCTATAACTGCATATTGGAAGTACTCGGGGAATAATTTTGTATAGTAAAACAAAATTTTTATAGTAAAATAATGGCATGTTTTTTAGACTAAGTCTAATTTTTTTGAAAATTAACATCATATTCGAAAATCGAGAGTCCCGTGACTATATGGTCAGTGCCCATGTGTTACATTGCTCCCGTCCGAGGTATTTGTGCCTCTTACACATATTTTTTGTTTTAGCCTTTTAATGGCATGTTTTAATCCTAATTCTAGATATTTGCAAGTTATCATCATATTCTCAAATTAGGAGTCCCGTGAGTATGCGGTAAGTTCCTACGAGCAACATCGATCCTGTCTAAGGTGTTTGTTCTTCTTACGTGGTCATTTGGTGGTTGTTTTGAATTTATTCCCTTTAATGGCATTGTTTTAAGTGCTAATTCTAGATATTTCCAATTATCATCTTATTCTCAAATCACAAGTCCCGTGACTATGCAGTCTATTCCTACGAGTTACATTGGTCCTGTATGAGGTGTTCGTGTCCTTATATGGCCTTTTCGAGGTTGTTTTTAGTTTTCACCCTTTATCGTAATGATTTTAAGGCAAAGTATAGATATGTACAAATTATGATCATATTCTTAAACTAGGAGTCCTGTTATTATGAAGTGAGTTCTTACCAGTTGCATTGGTCTCGTTCGAGGTGTTCGTGTCTCTTACGGGGTCATTTAATGGTTGTTTTGTGTTTTTTCCCTTTAATGGCATGTTTTGAAGCCCAAATATAGATATTTTCAAATTATCACCATATTATAAAATCGAGAGTCCCATGACTACATAGTTGGTTCCTATGAGTTACATTAGTCTTGTGTGAGGTGTTCATGTCTCTTACGAATCGTTTGGGGGTTAATTTGGATTTTTTCCCTTTAACGGCATATTTTTAAGACTAAGTCTAGATATTTTGAAATTATCATCATATGCTCAAACAAGAGCTCTTGACTATGTGATCGGTTTCGACGAGTAATATTGGTCCTGTGCGAGGTGTTAGTGCATCTTATGGGGCATTTAGGACTCTCTTATGGTTTAAAACTTTAACGGCATGTTTATAAGGATAAGTATATAAATTTGTAAATTAATGTAATATTCTAAAATCGTACTCCCATGACTATGTGGTCTGTTATTATGAGTTACATTGATCTCGTGCGGGGTGTACGTGCATCTTACGGGATCGTTTCGTGATTGTTTTGCATTTTAGCATTTTAACATCATGTTTTTAAGCCTAAGTTTAAATATTGGGAATTTATCATCTTATTATCAAATCAAGGGTCCCATGAATATGTGGTTAGTTCCTTCAAGTTACATTGGTCCCTTGTGAGGTGTTCGTGTCTTAAATGGGGCCTTTTCGGGGCTATTTTGAGTTTTCGCCCTTTATCGAAATGTTTTTAAGCCTGTCTAGATATTTGCAAATTATCATCATATTCTCAAATTGGGAATCCTGTGATTATGTGGTGAGTTCCTATGAGTTACATTGGTTCCATCTGTGGTGTTCGTGTCTCTTATAGGGCCGTTTGGGAGATCTATTGGGGTTTAAACTTTTAACGACATGTTTTTAAGGCTAAATCTAAAAATTTACTAATTAACATCATATGGTCAAATCGAGAAACTTATGACTACGTGGTTAGTTCTTAGGAGTTAGATTAGTACCGCACGAGGTGTTCGTGCCTCTTAGAGATTGTTTAGTAGCTCTTTTACATTTTTTTCCTTTTAATGACATGTTTTTAAGACTAATTCTAGATATTTTCAAATTATCACCATTTTCTCAAGCCGAGAATCCCATGACTACGTAGTCATTTCATACGAGTTACATTGACCCGTATGAGGTATTCATGCCTCTTACGGGGCCATTTGGTGGTTATTTTACATTTTCTCCCTTTAAAGGCATGTATTGAAGCCTTAGTCTAAATATTGATAAATTATCATCATATTATCAAATTGAGAGTCTCATGACTATGCGATCATGTCCTAAGAGTTACATTGGTTCTATGTGAGGTTTTCATGTCTCTTACGAGGCCTTATGGGGGTTATTTTGGATTTTCACCCTCTATCGGAATTTTTTTAAGCTTAAGGCTAGATATTTGAAAATAATCATCGTATTCTCAAGTTGAGAGTTCCATGATTATGAGGTCAGTTCCTACGAGTTACAAAGGCCTCGTGGAAGGTATTCATGTATTTTACTAGGTCGTTTGGCGTTTGTTTTGGATTTTCACCCTTTAACGGCATATTTTTAAGACAAAGTCTCGATATTTAAAAATTATGGACACATTCTTAAACTGAAAATCCCATTACTACACGGTCAGTTTATACGAGTTAGGTTTGTGCTGTTTGAAGTGTTCATGTTTCTTACAAGACTGTTTGGGGACTTTTGTGGGTTTTAAACCTCTAATGGCATGTTTTTAAGCCTAAGTCTAAGGAGTTACAAATTTTCATCTTATTCTCAAATCGGGAGTCCCGTGATAGTGCAGTCAGATTCTAAGAGTTATGTGGGTTCTGTGCGAGGTGTTCGGGTCTCTTATTAGGCCGTTTGATGGTTATTTTATGTTTATGCCCATTAACGGTATGTTGTTAAGACTAAGCCTAGATATTTGTGAATTATCATCATATTTGGAAATCATGAGTCCTATGACTACACAATTAGTTCCTACGAGTTACATTGGTCCCGTGTGAGGTGTTTATGTCTCTTACGAGCTTTTGGGGAGCGATTTTGGGTTTTCGCCCTTTAATGACATGTTTTTAAGCCCAAGTCTAGATATTTGTAAATTATCGTCATAAATAAAATTCTTCATTATATATAAATAATAAACAATTTAAAAATCTACATAAATAAATATCAAATAAGAAGAATAAACTTACCTAGAGAATTTTCAGTAGTTAATGTTGCTCAACTTTCGACTTTAGGGCTTCTAAATTTAGCAATTGACTTTAGGTTTCACAAAATATAGAATCATCACCCTATTCAAAAAATCAAAATACTAGGAAAAAATTACCAAGTAGAATAGCATCAAAACACAATTTATATATGTACAAATAGTCTAAAATAGTACAAATTATTATCTTCGATAGATTAATAAAATTTCCTACGAATGTTCAACTTTGTTACTACGAATTGTTCAACATAAATTACTCCAAATCATTTAAGGAAAAGACAAATCAATGGACAAATTACCCAAGATTACTTGACATCCTTAATAGTATAACCCCCCTGGAGACTCTCTCAATACAACGGATGATTCTCTTCTCTTGGATCAACACTACTAAACCTTACATTCAAATTTCAACAGTCGATGGTCGTGCACCACCATTCTAGTAGGTACTGATGTAACAACATGTCCACTTGCAATCTTCTTTTCAGTTGAAAAATCTAATAAACCGTCATATGGATCATGTGGAGTCTTGATTGAGTTTGAAAGTTTGGCTTGATTACATCTTAAATGTTTGAAGGATATGATGGAGGGACAAGCGTGTAATCACGAGGACTTAGATATTGGAAAGACGTATAATCGTGAGGACTTTTATGTGGTGAATCATTAATACTTCTCTCAAAATGTTGCGGTAAAATTTGGTTCGTTGGATCTTGTGGTGAGAATTGATGGTTTAGGAATATTGGAGATTTTTTTGCATTTGGTAGTTTGAGTCCATTCGATTTAAAATCACTCAAAAGCATAGTAATGGATGATTTGAGGAAAAATACATCCTCGTCATGTTTTTCTTCTCATGTCTTTGCTCTATTTAATTGTGAGACTATAGGAGCGATGGCCTAAACTTTACTTTTGGTCACAGGGCCAACACCACGAGTCACCCCTAGTGTCTTTCCCTTTAAAGGTCGCCAATGCATCAGTATCCAAGCTAGTTTAGCTTGAAGATCTCAACTACTTATCAAGTCAATTGATTTTTGCTAAAAAATTATTAATGAATCGATTAAAATGATTAAACGACTAAAATTGAAATAAGTTCATTATTATAAGTAAGGTTATGAAACTCATCATATCATCGGCCACCTTTGGGTGAAACTCCCCGATTTTTCGCTTAAGACATTCGACATACACTTCCGAACGATCAACAAGTCAATTATTTCTTAGAACTTAGAAATTAATTTTTCATTAACAATTTGAGAAAGATATATATATATATATATATATATATATATATATATATATATATATATATATATATATATATATATATATATATATATATATGATCATTAAAATAAGGAAGTTTAGGCGCCATCTCATCAGTTTTCTCTGCATATGACATCTGACCAAGACAATGGACGTCATCCTTTTAAGCTATGTTCATCTGACCTTAGTGCCTTTGTTTCAATTTTGACTGAGATTGTTCATGCAAGACGAATTCATTCCACTCATGGGGGATTTTCTTCTTTTTTGGTACTCTATCCTTCAAGTCCATTATACCACTGCCATCAATCCTTTCAAATAAGCCAACTGGAGGTTACTTATAAATGTCTTCTACTGATGACCCATGGATTTCATGTCCTCCATCTTATGGTCGGACAAAAGACTGAACTTTGTTATGAGCGTATCCTATAAGTTATGTTTTTTCACTTGGCAAACTACATCCAAACTCCATATAGCCGAAACATTATTTCAATAAGGCCAAGGCTCGTTCTTTATCAGCAGTCTTGCCACCTATAGGGAAACCACCTAGGTTAAATGGTAGACTGTTCATAGTAACCTGAACCTGCTGGGATAGATGATGAGTTTTGACTCACGGATGAAATTTTTGGTGTTTATATATACATAATCATTAGTCTACATGATAACACAAGAGTAGGGAAATAATATAAAAATATACTATAATTTATACCTTTTTAATATATTATATAATTTTTTTTTATAATTCAACCATGTCAAAAGTTTCATACTTCATCATTTCGTACAAAGTTCTTATTGTCCGTGTTTGTGGAAGTGTATTGACAATTGTATTTTTTACAACTAAACATGATAGGATGAAGGCCTTCTCCTAAACCGATAATATATGTTAGCTTTTTTATGCATAAGTTTTCTCACAGTAGAGTCTGAACACATCCTTATCTGCTTCAGTTCTATCCACGAAGGATAAATTTTTCTTTCTTTAAATTCTAAAAGATCTACTAAGTGCATCGTATTACTTGGATTATGTTTTGTGAAAACCCTTTCAACTACTTCATCCCAACATTGAGGTTGTGTGTGTATTATTGATTGAAATAAATATTGGTCAGGTATGTTCCACCCGTGATCTCATAAGTAATTGCATTGTTTGATTTTTGGAGATCCATGCCAATAAATTAATATGTTGTCTATAAAAGACCAATTTTGATAGTCATGGAACATATATACAATATTTGACATCTTTAAATAAAATAATAAACTTATAAAACAAAATTTACTTATGAATTATGGAATATATAATATAAATAAATTGAAATACGCTAATGTACATAACTTTAAGTGAAAATTTAACAAAGTTTTGAACAATTAACATTCTTTTAACAAACCATCCTATAATTAAACACTTACTCCTCTAGCGTGTCTACAAATTTCTTTAATTTTGGGTTGAAATCCAGAACGTACTGAATCTCAATAGGTTCCTCTATGTCGTTTAAAACTGTAGTGACGTGCTTGATGGAATGTAAAACAACAAACCATGGATAATTGTTACGGCTCTTTGCATAAAACACTTGGTTTAAATTTTGTAATGCAAAAACAGATGGCATATCATTCACATTATCTTTACTCTTCAATTTTTCCAAACTAACTTTCACCATATGGGTGTCAGGGCCAACCATAAATGCATTTTTATCTTCCACTCTCACCTAATCACAGTAGAAGACAAGTACCCTAAAAGATATATAATCTAATACCACAATTTGTCTTATAATACCATAATACGCCATCTCAGCTTCTATCAAGTTTTTATCTTTTGCACTTGCCCAGAAATGAGTCAGTTCTTTATATGAAATACCATTATTTTGTTTCCCAATGAGTGTTAGCTCATTTTTTCCCGAAGAGAAGACAAAACTATTAACACGATGTTGTCCAAAATCCTTAGCCATAAAACTATGCCCATTTGCTAGATGTGCAAGCTTCGTTGATACTTCACAAGTTTTCAATAAGTAAATCAGGAAAGTAATTGTGTTATGAATATATTGAAAATACAGTAAATAAAATTAAGGTATTATTGTAGTCACTTCGAAAGCTACCCAATGCCTAAAATCATTGTTTGTGCTCGCGCCTCAATTCCTCCTCTTGGCACATCCACACTCATTATATTTCCTTTATTAAAATTAATAATATTAACTCCGGACGAATATAACATCGAAGATATTACGTTATTTAACAATATGTTTTCAATACAAGTACCCCCTCCATTTATCTATGTTGTCATGCATTTCAAAAACATATCGAGACACCTAGTTATATTGAGTGCTTGTTAGCTTCACATCTTTACCCTTACCTAGAGCCTCCTCATATGCAAACTCTTTTAATTTGTCAATAACGCATTCATGACCTCTAATGTTTGGGTTATGCATATATTCCTTTGCATACAAGGAAGCCTATTCCATTATGTACTCCTTAGTAATGGACCTCAATGTATCGAGTATTCTGAACGCAATCTTCAGATGTTTTCATTAATCGTTCAACCTTATAGGTCCACATAAAAGCACAATATCACATAAATGCAGTAAAAGCTGAATGCTTATGTCAAAGAATGAGGGAGGGGAGTACTTCTCAACATACGTAGCCTCAAACAAAATTTCTTTGTCGCCATTATATGATTCCTGTTGACAACTTTCTCACATAATATGGTGAAATATAATCTAATCGGTAGAATGACCCATGAATATCCTTATGTTGGGAGAAACAGTGTGCGAACGGTAGAGGGATAAGTTACATAATCACATGGGAATTGTAATGATTGTACTTTTTCATATCTTTTGTTGCGTCACAGACAATCCTTCATAAATTGAGGGAGAAATTAGAAGGGATGTTCAAACCCTTTAATGTTTCAAGTAACATATTTTTTCATCAATTCTAAAAGAATAAGATGTAACAAACATATACTTTTTTCCAGTGTTGGGATCTTCTTTTAACCATAATGATCTTCTAATCCTCAAATCTTGAATATATTTATGGGCTTTTTCTCTATCCTTGGAATGAGCACCACATATGCATGTTCCTACGATATGCTTGATAATATTCTTCTGACCGTGCATAATGTCTATCATGTTTTGTACAGGATGATCCTCCCACTATGGAAAATTAAACATAATTAATCTCCTCAACCACGTCATATTCACATCAACATCCTTTCTTTTATGCTTCTAGGCTAAGATTGTGGGGTGTTTACCCCTCGACTTCTTATCATTCTTTGCTGACTTCTCTTAAATTTCTAAACTAGAAAGTCTTGGTAGAGGTGGGCTCGTCTCTATGCCTTATGGGAGAATATTTCTTTATATTATCCTGAATTTATAACTCCACGATAAAAATCTCCAGTGACTATGTTAAAAAGTTTACTATTTTTCTTACGCTAGTTGGACATAGTCTCCTCAACACAAATAGGACAATCCAAGTAACAATGCACGTTACACCCAGATCTCACACCTTCAATCCATAACTCATTCGATTTATCTACCAGTGGCGCTAAGAAGGCTCACTACCCGGTGACTTTGAACTTAGTATCAACAAGGACAAAATTGAGATTCCTTTCTCATGCATAATAAAGGGGGGAAATTTAAAGGTGCAGCGAACACCGACTATATACTCTTGTCAATGCTTAATTTTCCCAATGGGTTAAACCCATCGATTTATAAACTGAGGCAAACATGTCGTATTTTCTTAGCAAAATTTGGGTATCACTGAATTGTAGATTTACACACGGATGAATCAATCATATGTCGCATGTGATTCTCACCCACCTCCACTCGACCATGCCAAGTAATTGCCTCAGCTATCCAAGGTACAATGTAAAGTCTCTTCAATCGAGGACCTAGAGGGAAATACTTCAACACCTTTTTAGGTACTTTTGTATCTACTTTCAATAAACGCTTATTGTGTATTATCATCATTTGCTCATATCTAGGTTCCTTATATACACGATAAACCCATTTGTCCTTATGCTACTTAAAGGATAAAATGCAATCATACTTGTAGCAATGAATTAATTTATATTTCATACCCAAACCTTTCTATTTACTCTTCATGTTTGTATGATCGGCGGGCATTGTATTTCCTTTCGGGAAAAAATCTTTTTCCTAGAGTAGGATTGTTGTCACACTTTTCCCCAATAAGAAAAATTGGCTCTTTAAGTTATCAAACCCAACCATGACATGTAACATTATGTGTTCAGCGTTGGATTTTTGGTATAATGGTGTTGCGACTACTTCTTTTAACCATATATAATCCCTATCTTGGCCAATATTGTTATCAACATGATCCGCACAACCTAAACCATTCCATTCACTATATTTCTTTTGTTGTGTTATGTGCAATTCGTACATGTCATTTATGAGATCGTTTAACCTATAATGTTATAACTGATCACTATCTGATGAACCGTTTCCTTGACAAGTATTTTTTCTGGAATATACAGGAAATCGATTTTCCAATAGAATTTAAAAAACGTGTCTTCTGCTTGCATACCCCATTCAATCAAATGTAAACTTACATATGTCCCTTTTAAATGTGTACAATTTCTATGACGAATGAGGAGGCACGGGATAATATCAGTTTTGAGACTGGTTTTTGCATATTTTCCAATGTCTTTAACCCCATTAACATATACATTCCCCACTCTAGAACTTTCACCCATTCACCCTTTATATTGTGAAAACCCTATCAATTCTATAAAACAAAAAATTGAAACTCAAGAAATTACAAATCTAAATGAGTATGTCCTTAATCGTGAAAGAAAAATTGATCTTCATGTATTAACATACATGCATAAAAGTGAAAGAGTATCAATTGGAAAGTTTATAATGAAAAATGGCATACATACATATTTATAGACAACTCATCAAGAAGCATAGTATATTTATAATCAATGACTACATGTTGCATCAGGATGTGCACTTCTCTACTCATAATTAATTACTAATGAAAAAAGTAACATACAAAGGCTAGAAAAGAGGGTCTGGAAACCCTTAAATATCGCCATTTTCAGTCATGAAAATATAAAATCACATGAATTCAGTTAAATTATCTCCTGCTTAAACTGTCATTTATTAGAGAACAAAGAAATCACATGCGCTATAATTTATAGCTCCTAGTTATTCACTATTTATAA
This sequence comes from Sambucus nigra, assembly GCA_949130495.1. Classification (NCBI taxonomy): domain Eukaryota; kingdom Viridiplantae; phylum Streptophyta; class Magnoliopsida; order Dipsacales; family Adoxaceae; genus Sambucus; species Sambucus nigra. The sequence goes on along the minus strand of OX422211.1, from coordinate 156,419,228 downwards.
TTCAAATATTTAAAGGCCTAAACCGAAAATATTAACAACTAATTAAATTTAATGATAAAATTTGAAAGTAGACGTTAATCTGGGCTCCTAACAATTGCTCATGGTTGTGAAACAACCTGTTTAGAGTAGATATATTCAAAATTATATGAAAAAATTCATAATTGAATAAATAAAGTAGAGATCGAAAATGATTTTTGGCATCTTCATTAAGGCTTAAAATGAAAACACAAGAACAGTAAAGGACTTGTATATAGGCTTAAATTTCATAAAAACACGTTTTCCTTACTAAGCATAAGTGAAAATTTTAGAGATACACAAAATGAAAATCTTGAATTGCTAACCAACTTAAAAAATCCAAAGGGCCAGATTTGCAAACATCACCTTCTGGGACAATAAAAGCTGGAAAAGGTAAACACAACACATTTATCTTCAAATATTGAACCACAAGTTCTTCGTCTATTGGGTGAAACCTAAACCCAGGTGGTAGCCTAACCACATCACTTTTTACAAAATCCATCTTCTCCGTCTCTCAATTTAAAAACTCTAAACTTTAATTCAATCTCAACCTTATTGAGCTTTTATCCAAACAATTATATATATATATATAAAGATGACAAGAAAAAGGAATAATCAGCATACTGACATGAACAATAGTGTTGGATTTGTCATCTAAACGGATCAGGGGGAGGCCACCATAGTCAGAGAAGACGAATGTGAGAAGAATTCATGGACTTGTTTGATTTCTTCTACTTAAGCCACCACAGTCGGAGAAGACGAGAATAAATAATGAAAAAAGTACCATAATCAGAGAAGAAATCATGGGTACCGTAGTGAGAAGAAATTATGGCAGGGTAAACAGTCAGGGCGCACGAGGGAGAGATGAAATAGGGGAGAGTTTTAAATGAGTTTTTTTTGGTAACCTAAATGTTTATAACTGCTATGAGAAGTGACTAATTGGGAAAAAGTCAAATTTTTTGATTACCAATAGCAATGACAAATATTAAAAACAAAGTTTGTCATGGTTATTAGCAGTGACAAAGTTTGCCACTCCCAACAGCAGTTACAAAATAATCATAATGACAACTTTTCTCATTGGTACTGGCAATAAAAATATCAAAGGTAAAATTTATCACCGCCAATAGCAGTGACAAATAAATTCACATAAACTTGTAACTATAAATAACAGCGACAAAATGGGCAAAGCATTTGTCACCGCTCATGTTAGTGACAAATAATTTTATTTGACTCAAAAAGAACTTTGTCATTGCCAGTATCAACGAGAAATCCTTGGTGACAACATTGTTATTTGGGTGTAGTGCGCATTATCTCAATAATAAGTTATCAGAAGTCAATGGTTTGACGTATAGCTAAGGCATGCTCGAGACGTCTAATAAAATACTAAAAAATTATGTGACTATCTCTTGGGCATGAGGTTATAAATAACCGCAAAGTGTAAAATATAGTATCTATATCTCAATGATTCCTACAAGAATAAATTTCCTACCTACGCCATATCCATCCCTTATATAAATAATGTTAATTATTTATGGGTCAAATTACTCTCGGTGTAAGGGGTGTACTTAGGACTATCCTCTCTCAGTAAGCTCAGGTGAAATTATAATGCATCCTCGGTCATAATGATCTCCAAACCACGACCAAGTGAAGTTGGGATCAAAGGATCGTTTAAAGAAACAATTATGCTTGCATAAAACCTGCGAATAAGAATGACATTGGTCAACACTTATTCACTAAGTAGATAAGAATATGGGAGGTGATGAATCATCTTCTAAAAATGAAATCCCTCAGCATTACCTTAGCGATGTGTTAGGTCCACCCTATTTTCTCTGAGAGCCCTCGAAATAAAACCTCTCTATAAGGGCATGCCATCTCTTATGATCTAATCAAAGATGAGTTCATGGTCAAATAATGAATGGGTATAGAGGCACTTGGGGCATATTACATTGTCTAAAAGAGCTCGGTGCACTCATAGGTGTGATAAGGCTATCTATATAATGAGATGTCTCATTGGGACCACTCGGGGGTCAAGAAACGAATGTCTTACATGCACGTGTCTTGTGACGAACCATAATGATAGACATGGGCAAAAAAAATGCAGACAAACAATCAAATGGACATAATTCCAAATAGAGTATATACGTTGATATGAGAAATCGATCCAAAATACTAAATCCAAATTATAATAGAAATGAAACACCTAAAGATGACGGAATATTGTAGTGTAACTCTAAAATAATTAAAATCAAGCAAAATATATGAAAGAAGAACACTTACTCGAGTTAAATCTAGAATTACCCAAAATGAGAGAAATTAGGGTTTCTCACTCCTAATCCAAGCTACAGACGCCAAAATGAAGTCAAACCTCATATGAAGGAAAAAAGCACCTTTTTCTCTCAAAGCACACTAGGGTTTGCTTTGGGGAAAGGATTTTGAAATGAATCCTAAAAGGCTCTTAAAACCCAAATTACAAAGTGAGTGCAAAGTCGTGCGTATGGCTAAGAAACAACATCGTCCTTACGGACGTCGTGTGTACAGGTACCAATCATAACCGTGTGAATGATTCAACCTAGTAGGTAAAGTAAGAGAAAGCTCTATAGAAAAGAGTTAGCCAACAAAACCAAAATCCTAAATACTCAAAAATATGATATGAATGTATATAAATGCATTTAAAAAACATTCATTTTAACATTTATGGCACAAGTTTGATATATATGAAAAAAGAAATAACTCTCTCTCTCTCTCTCACACACACACACACACACACACACACACACACACACATATATATATATATATATATATATATATATATATATATATATATATATATATATATATATATATATGAACCAAAAATATGTAAGCTGTGAACATGATTAGGTTATTTATTATAAACATGATTCATTATCGAAATTTCATTTGAATTTTTATTAATAACTTAGTTTTAAAAAATATTCAAAACAAACAATAACTATTCGATGATGTACTCGAAATTCCAATCGAATAAACTCAAATAAATTTTGTATCTTAATCATGGCAGGATCATGAAAAATAATTAGTCATAAAACCAAGTGAATGCACATACTCAAGTTATACGAATTATATTTCATGCTTAATTTTATCATTTCATTAATTTTCTTTCAACAATTATAATTTGTGATTCATTTTATCATTTCATTAATTTTCTTTCAATATCTTCTAAATGGTAAAATCTAACCACGTAATCTCTATCATATGATGTATATCCCTTAAAGTAGATAATAAAAGATAACACTATAAGGAAATTTAAAAGCAATATCCTGTTTTTCTTGCCTTTAATTTTCAAGTACTTATGTTTGGCTCTTTTCATCATAATCATGACTTTTCCACAGTGGATTTTAATATATTTTGGTTGACCCCTATAAATGATTCTTAAATTTAAATTAACATAATCTGACCAATGGTAGCAATTTCCATATAATAAATGCCTCATCAATCAAATCCATAAAGTTAAAGTGTTTTTCACACACAACTCTCAAATGGTCCTTAAAAATGTTTTAAGACGACCAATATTCACTACACCAAAAACAGAAATCTGGCACGGTTTAAAACTGCGGCATATCAAATCTGGCACGATTTTGAACTGTGTCAGAATCAGGTGTTCCAAAATGGCCATTTTTTTCTAGCACAGCTCAAAAGTGTGCCAGATTTGGCCAAACAGGAACACTTCTGGCACACTTTTAAACCGTATCAGAATTTGATATTTCTGACACACTTTTGGCACAGTTTTTAACTGTGCTAGATTCAGTACAGTTTAAAAAAATTTGGCACAGTTCAAAACCGTGCCAAAATATGATACACTTTTGCCACGGTTTTGAACTGTGCCAAATTTTTTTATAAAAAGAAAAAAAAAAAATTATTTCAAAGCACAAAAATTCACAAATTAAAAAAATTTCACGTTGTTGATAAACTAATGTACATTCAAACTTCAAAATATTACAAGTCTTTAATAGTTCACAGGCCAAAAAAAATTGGGCTGAGTTTTCTCTATTTTCAGGACATTCCAAAACCCGCTAATACAAAACATGCCAAACATAAAGCCCGCACGGCCACAAAATATAACAATTAACTTACAAAAACCCGTACGGCCATAAAAGTTAACAATAAAACTACAAAATCCCGCACGGCCGTAACACAAAAAAATGAAATCATGAATAAACCCCTTGTTGTAAACCATTGACTTCTCTGTGTGTTCCACGTGAATAAATGCCAACGATAAACTGCTATCCTTAAAAAACAAATAGGATACAAAAAAGATACGATATTAGTAACCCAATAATTTACAAAAAAAAATTTACTCATACTAAAAAAATTACATATAGGAGTGGAAATTTTCGTCATATTCTCAAACCGGGAGATGCGGGACTACGCGGTGAGTTCCAACAAGTTACATTGGTCCCGTATGAGGTGTTCGTGCCTCATACGGGGTTGTTTGAGGGTTGGTTTGGGTTTCACCCTTTAACGGCTTATTTTTAAGTCTAAGTGTGATTTTTGAAAATTATTGTCATATTCTCAAACTGGGAGACCCAGGACTACGCGGTCAGTTCCAATAAGTTACATTGGTCCCGTGCGAGGTGTTTGTGCCTCCTTTGGGATCGTTTGGGGGCTGGTTTGGGATTTCACCCTTTAACGGCTTGTTTTTAAGTAAGTGTGGATTTTTATAAATTATCATCATATTCTCAAACCGGGAGACTCGGGACTACGCGGTGAGTTCCAACAAGTTACATTGGTCCCGTACGAGGTGTTCGTGCCTCCTACGAGGTCGTTTGGGAGCTGGTTTGGGATTTCACCCTTTAACGACTTGTTTTTAAGTCTAAGAGTGATATTTGTAAATTATCATCATATTCTCAAACCAGGACACTCGAGACTACGCTGTCTATTCCAACAAGTTACATTGATCCCGTGCGAGGTGTTTGTGTCTCCTACGGGGTCGTTTGGGGGATGGTTTGGGTTTTCACCCTTTAACGGCCTATTTTTAAGTAAGTGTTGATTTTTGTAAATTAACATCATATTCTCAAACCGAGAGACCCGGGACTATGCGGTCAGTTCCTACAAGTTACATTGGTCCCGTGCGAGGTGTTCATGCCTCCTACGGGGTCGTTTGGGGGCTGGTTTGGGTTTTCACCCTATAACGGCTTATTTTTAAGTCTAAGTGTGATTTTTACAAATTATAATCGCATTCTCAAACTGGGAGACCCAAGACTACGCGGTCAGTTCCAACAAGTTACATTGATCCCGCGCGAGGTGTTCGTGCCTCCTACGAGGTCGTTTGGGGGCTGGTTTGGGTTTTCACCCTTTAACGACTTGTTTTCAAGTCTAAGTGTTGATTTTTACAAATTATCATCATATTCTCAAACCGAGAGACTCGGGACTACGCGATCAGTTCCTACAAGTTACATTCGTCTCGTGCGAGGTGTTCGTGCCTCTTACGGGGTCGTTTGGGGGCTGGTTTAGTTTTTCACCCTTTAACGACTTGTTTTCAAGTCTAAGTGTTGATTTTTGCAAATTATCATCATATTCTCAAACCGAGAGACTCGGGACTACGCGATCAATTCCTACAAGTTACATTGGTCTCGTGCGAGGTGTTCGTGCCTCTTACGGGGTCATTTGGGGGCTGGTTTGTTTTTTCACCCTTTAACGGCTTGTTTTTATGTCTAAGTGTGATTTTTGCAAATTATTGTCATATTCTTAAATCGGGAGACCCGGGACTATGCGATCAGTTCCAACAAGTTACATTGGTCCCGTGCGAGGTGTTCGTGCCTCTTACGAGGTCGTTTGGGGGCTGGTTTGGGTTTTCACCCTTTAACGACTTATTTTTAAGTCTAAGTGTGATTTTTGGAAATTATCATTGTATTCTCAAACTGGGAGACCCTGGAATATGCGGTCAGTTCCTACAAGTTACATTGGTCCCGTGCGAGGTGTCCGTGCCTCCTACGGGGTCGTTCGGGGGCTGGTTTGGGTTTTCACCCTTTAACGACTTATTTTTAAGTCCTAAGTGGTATTCTTGCAAATTATCATTGTATTCTCAAACCGGGAGACCCGGGACTAAGCAGTCAGTTCCAACAGTTACATTGGTCCCGTGCGAGGTGTTCGTGCCTCCTACGGTGTCGTTTGGGGGCTGGTTTGGGTTTTCACCCTTTAACCACTTATTTTTAAGTCTAATTATGATTTTTGCTAATTATTGTCGTATTCTCAAATCGGGAGACTTGGGAATACGTGGTCAGTTCCTACAAGTTACATTGGTCCCGTTCGAGGTGTTCGTGCCTCCTACGGGGTCGTTTGGGTTTGGTTTGGGTTTTCACCCTTTAACGACTTGATTTTAAGTCTAAGTGTGATCTTTGTAAATTATCTTCGTATTCTCAAATCGGAACCCTCGAGACTACGCGGTCAGTTCCAACAAGTTACATTGGTCCCGTGCGAGGTGTTCGTGCCTCCTACGGGGTCGTTTGGGGATAGTGTGGGTTTTCACCCTTTAACGGCTTGTTTTTAAGTCTAAGTGTTAATTTTTGCAAATTATCGTCCTATTCTCAAATCGGAAGATCCGGGACTATGCGGTGAGTTCCTACAAGTTACATTGGTCCCGTGCGAGGTGTTCGTGCTTCTTACGTGGTCGTTTGGGGGCTGGTTTGGTTTTTCACCCTTTAACGGCTTTTTTTTAAGTCTAAATGTGATTTTTACAAATTATCGTCATATTCTCAAACCAGGAGACCTGGGACTACGCGGTCAGTTCCAACAAGTTACATTGGTCCCGTGCGAGGTGTTCGTGCCTCCTACGGGGTCGTTTGGGGGGTGGTTTGGGTTTCACCCTTTAACGACATATTTTTAAGTCCTAAGTGTTATTTTGCAAATTATCGTCGTATTCACAGACCGGGAGACCCGGGACTACGCGGTCAGTTTCTACAATACATTTAATCAACACTCTACGTTAGAAGAGACAGAGACCTTTACTTTGGGACTATTTTCAGCTTTACTTTGGGACTTTTTTCAGCATTATTTTGGGACTGTTTTAGGGGATTATTTTGGGAGTAAAAATTAAAGGGAGTTGATGAGTAACTCAAAGGTATCATTTCTGCTAGGTGGTCATTACTTCTCCCATGTTTATACGGATGGTTTTCATATAATGTATTTCCAATCAAGTAATAAAAAAGTAAAAAATGAACTAATGTAGATATATATACCTATTGCAGGAATAGCACAATGACATGATTCAACAATTGATCCCTTGAAAAGATTACTGAGAATTCCCGTAGTGCCCATCAAAAATCTAAAAATTGGTTACAAAATTCAACCATCATCATATCATATAGGCAATAAGGCAATGGTGAAAACTGAACTCAATTAATGAATGGAGATGCTCTTAATCATTTCAAATATAACTAGTACTACATGTGCATCCCATAACTGTTATATATGTTATAACAACTGTCATAACATATATAACAACTGTTATATATATGTTATAACGTATATAACAACTATTATATATGTTATATAACACCATATATAGCTATTATATATGTTATAACAACATATATAGCTGTTATATATGCTGTTATAATATATATAACATCTATATATATGTTGTTATAACATATATAACAGTTGCTATTATATATGTTATAATATATGTATAAGAGGTAGGTAACAGGGCAGCTTTAGAGAATAAGTGTATTGGAAGGGAAGGGAAGGAAGGGAGATCCAGACAGGGGTTAGGGGACAGTCTTCATTGGATTGTCCTAACTCTTATATAGATCATTTGCGCTAAACTTCAGTCTATAACTCACGTTACCAGTTATAAACTGATGTTTAAAAAGCCCTCCGCGCCTCTTAAAAAATGTAATCGGTCTCGTTGTGGAATTATTTATCTTCTTGATCTGTATCTTATCTCTTGGCCATATATATTGTAACTAGTAACTCGTTAGATACTGGGGGATCCGATGCTATCAAATCCTAATTAAAATATCAATTTAATATAAATATTAAAATATTATAACACTAATAATCAAATATTGAACTTCCTATTGGTTAGAAGAGAGCTTCACATACCTAAACTCGGGTTTAACTTTTCATTCAACCCTTTTGTTGACAAAAAACCACCTAAAATCTGATTACAAAGTTGTGTGCTGTGTCCATTTAAAAAGTTGTACCAAGCAAAGCACCCTCTGGTCTAGCAACACTGAAAAGCATCAATTCTAAACTCATGGGGATCCATTTGAAAAGGTGTATCAAGAAAAGATGTATCAAGTCAAGCATCCATTCTAAACTCATTGGGATCCTCAAGAAAGTTCAGTCATGGTGTATCAATTTCCCCTGGTGTGGCAGCACTAAAAAGCACCCTCCCATTACTATGGATTGGCAAACAACATGCTGTCCAAACAAGGATGCTTCACTCAAGCATATATGGGATATTCATAAGTATGAGTTTAAATTATGTGATGATGAACTAGCCACATTTTCGGTTGGTCCTATTTCACAAGTATGAGTCGAAAATAAAACTCGTATTTCTAAGTAGTGCTCAACCTGACTAAAGTCTATAGTATTTAAATACCTCGATCTACATACAAGAGCATATATGCATTCAAGAGCATTTATGCAACAGCATATATGCAACGGCTGCATGCATATATGCTGTTGTGCATATATGCATACAGCAGCATATATGAAGCAGCAACTGTATGCATATATGTTGCATATATGCATACAAGAGCATATATGCATGCAACCGTTGCATATTTTCTATTGTATGCACATATGCTCTTGTATGCATATATGTTGTAGTATGCATATATGTTACATATATGCTGGCACGAATAAGAACATCATTGGCCATTATTAATCCCGATAGGTAGTAAGTTATCTTGTTCTATCGATTTAGTGATTGATTTAATGAGAGATATACAAAACTAAGTCATTTAGACACGAAGTCGCGTCGTGTCGTGTTCATATAAAAAAAAATGAAGCTTCCCTAGGTTCAAACCCTCATTTTTATCAAAGCAAGAGTTTCCAAACATCAAAATTTCTTAGTACTTAATAATCAGAAGAAAAGGATATATGTCACACACTCACGATAAAAGCACATACATACATTACACCATACTATTTCAACCTAAAAGATGTCCAAACCATCAAACAGTGAAACAGTTCTCATACAAAGAACTTTTTATTTACATTGCCTAACTTATGGGAACTCATCAAACAATTAGTGTGAAAATGGTCTCAAATACAAAAATAATGATGCTTTAGGATGCTTCTAGCCATATTCAATCAATTGCAACAAATATCATTCCAAAATTAAACCAAGTTCGAATAACACACTATAAAGTAACTAACATATAAACAATCAATATCAAAGTAAGTAACTAAATCAAATCGTCACTTGGTTTAACTTGGCAAAATAAAGTTTAGTCTTACTTGGCACTGCATAGTAGTATTTTTAATTTCAAACTCTATTAATCCAAGAATAATCGTGCTAAGCAACCATGTCAACTTCCATGAATGTCATAGCGATCATTTAAGCAACCAAATTCCATACACAAAATCCTAGCTTCTTCACATAAAAAATCCACAATCATGGATCTAGACTGAAATTCAAAGAGAATAATTTAATAACACTGAACATGCAACCCAATCACCAAAAAATAGAGATAAAATTTCATGTAAGAATGGATTTATAGTGTTAATGTAAGTGTCATTAAAGCTAAGTAAAAAAATAGACATCATTGATGCACAAATCTAAAAATTCCAAAGCAAAGTTGCAACTCATTGTAAGCTAAAAATTCAAAAGCACAGTTCCATGAACATTACGATGAATTAGAAACCTCGCCCTAAACCCACATAAAGAATTCATGTTAAGCACGAGATTTAAACTTATTATCATTCGGAAGGATTTGTCGTATGTAAAAAAATAATTGTATGGATGCCAATGCCTACATCAACCTCTCGATATTAGAAAACAATACAGTTAAACCGGAACAAGTAGCATTAGCAGAAGTCTTAATTAGCACTATTTTGGACGAGATTCTAAAACGAGGCCTAAGACCTGATCAAATAGCTATGCTTGATCAAATAGCTTTTCAGTTGTTAATCTTTGGAACCTATAAAATTTCATTCAATTGCACAAATAACTAACTCTATCCATGTCATATCCATGTAAGCATACTATACATATATGCAATAACTGTGTGCATATATGCTGCAGGATATATGCAACATATATGCATACAGTAGAATGTTTTTCCTCATTTAATATGCATATTACAACTTGTATTTCCAAAAGGTTTAATGAGAATAAATGAGAGAGTGCAAATTCAAACCCCATAACATGTATGCAAAGTGCTTCATAAAGGAATTTGAGCACACAACAAGACATGCTCTTAAAAAAATCAATATCCACAAACTTAACGATGTGCGAAAATTTACCTTTGATTCGTCAATAGCTTTAAGTTTGCAAGAAATAACTTCTATATCAGGAGGAGGTATCTTGTTTTACACCATAGCTTGAAAGGTTTCAACATCTCCCGCAGCCAACTTAGCCTTAAATGTGATATAATATACTACGCCACAACCCCGAAGAGTTTCATGCACTACCCTTGGAAATTTTCAATCTAAACCCCCCTACAATCAAAAAAATATTCCAATAGGAAGAAAATAAGTAAAGCGTCGGTTAAAGTATATAACAGAAACATGTAAATGAAAAATAAAAATATTTGTAGAACACGAACAAACGTATACTTTTCTTGTTGTAATCATTAATAACTAACTGTGAGAATGTGCGGAGGTACTCACCATTTTCCGGATGATCAGGATAAAACATACCAAACAAACTGAATTTGGAAAAGTCATCAACTTGGAACCCCTAAAATTGTTACATGAAAATTCAGCAATTATCAAAATGAAAATTCATTTTGCCCTCCCTTTTCCTAAGAGATTGGTTGGGTGCATAAGTATGTTTATTCCTCTTGGAGGCATGTGCCCCATGATCCTTGAGCGGACAATCATCCACATTCACAATTGTGAATGAACTCCACGTTTCTTTCCTTTCTGCCCTGGGGTAGTTGTAGATTCACCAAAGGTTTCCTATATGGGGTCGAGAATCAGTATCTTTGGTGCCATTTCGTTGGTGGAATAAGAGTTATCAACTAAAGGTATCTCCTTAATGTTGAGCGATTAAAAATAACTGAATGTCTTGACTGAATAAGAGTTAGACGGACCATCATTGGGAAGTGCATAATTGTATGAATGTGGTTGTGGTAACCTTCATGTATCCCTAATTTTTGGTACGTTTTGTTGTTGTATTGAATTAGCCTGTGTTATCAAATTAACCATACCAATAATTTTTTTGTACTTGAAATCTATAACACATATATAAAAGGACATGGTAAGGAGAAAAAACTTCCCAAAATAAGCCATATAATCACAAACTTCCCAAGATCAATTCTTTTTAATCGCTCAACATTAAGGATATACCTTTAGTTGATAACTCTTATTCCACCAACGAAATAGCACCAAATATATTGATTCCCAACCCCATATGGAAACCTTTGGTGAATCTGTAACTACCCCAGGGCAGAAAAGGAAAGAAACGTGACGTTCGTTCACTATTGTGAATGTGGATAATTGGTCGCTTAAGGATCATGGGACACATTCCTCCAAGAGGAGTAAACGTACTTCTATGGTAGCAACAGATTGTTATGTTGAAATTAGAAAGTAATATGAGCAAACAAGAGAGATTGAAATTCTTGATACCTCTTCATCAAGCTTTTCCCACAAGCTAGACATATAACATATGTATTTTGAGCATACAGGGCATTAATACCTACAATGTCATTGAATAAAGAAGAACCAGCTAGCTTAAATATTTTCAATCAAGCAGAGTTCAAATGGATAAAAAAAATTGTATAATGGGCAATTTTAATAAACTATATTCAGATGTTTCTATTATAACAGAAGTGAGACTTTTATTTTAGTTCTTACCGATAGTGTCGCTCCATCTCTTTCACGCATTCCACATGTATCGTATGCCCACATGGTAAAACAGTAATCTCTTTCATTGTATAAAATAAAAACTGAAATGTGAAATGCAAAAACTCATCCCTCAGAAAATCAACACTATTTATTGTTTGTTGTGTTTGGATCTTGAAAATTAAACAAAGAAAGAAAGATTGAAGAAAAGGGGAAAAATACTAAAATATTTAATAAGTATATCATATATTTTTCTCCCTTTTCTTCATGTTTTATTCTTCTCAATTTCCATTTATTTCTATACATATTACTTTTTTTTACCTCAAAGCACACAGGACGGTTATGGTGCATTGCCCTTTCCACACAATGGTGTTCATCTTTAATGGATTTCGAATAGAAACATCCTAAACCGCAAATTATCCAAAATTAGTTATTGTAAGAGACACCAACCCAATCTGGGCCAAAGCATTAATTGCTACAAGAAACTACGCAAAATTGAGATTTAGATATCGATGTATATCTATATGTGTGATAGACCAAGTATATCTAATTTTTGTAGGCCTCTCAAAGGATGTGATTAGGATTGGGGCGAGATCAATTTAATTCCCTCGTTAAGAAAATTAGTAGATCGAATAGAAGTTATACATTGGATCATCAGAACTCATCCATATCCAAATCTAAATCTATTAGGGTTCAAATAAAATCGGATGTCCAACCGTATTAATAGTATGCTCTCATGTAGAGGGAAAAGAGGCGGGTAATAAATAAAGATGAAAACCTAAAACAAGCAAATACCAAAACTAAATAAAATCCATTACCAATATATTTAACATCATCTTAATCATATCCATCTAGGTGCTCCTCCTTAAGCGTCATCCTGGACAAATGAAGAGAGAGTAGGGTGAAACAGGAAACACAAACAAAAAAACTTCCACAAGTACACAGTGAGAGAGAGCATGGATGAGGTAGGTAGCGCAGAGAGAGACATTGTCGATGATGGAGGTTCTGGAGGTAGTGCGTATGATGGGCCGGGGAGGGATAGAGAGAGAGAGAGTGAGAGTGGAAAAGTGAGAGAGAGAATTAGGTTAGATTAAAATTAGGTTCGATCGAAATTTTAATTTCTTGTTTTTTAGAGTATTTTATATTTTAATCAGGTGTACTCAATTTTGGCACACTTTAAAATAGTGCCAAATTTTGGCACTGTTTTAAAGTGTGCCAGATTGTCACTAAACCGTGCCAGATTTTTAATATCAGGGTGTGCCAAATTACTGTTTTTGGTGTAGTGATTAGATCTCAAAATTTAATCATGATTTGAAATAAACCACTAATGCTAGCCATATAATAACATCGTATGATCCAAGCGATATGAAAGTGAACATGAAGTCAAATCATAACAAAAGATTTCATTAAATTTTAACTATCATGATTTTCATGTGAACTCTAGCATATTATTGGGTTAATCATCATTTTCACCAAACAATTAAAAATTTATGCTTCAGTCATCATTCAAATTAAGTCCATGCATTAAATCAATATAAACATAAAACTTAATCACACATCACAAAAAAATGAAATGAAAAACTTTTTTCCATTTGAAATATGAATGATGCAATATGCAGATACATAATATGTTAGGGATAAACAATATGAGAAAATGCATAAAGATGCATGCCTAAAACTCCTCACAAAAGGTATGAAAACTTATTTAAGTGTTAATGAACTCACACACCCAAATGATCTGATCCCAAATGAATAAAGAAGTACCTATGTGTTGATACCAAATTTAATCTTCTGACTTGGACCAATCATATGAAAACACGTGGCTATCTACATGGTAACAACAAGCACTTCCGAGATGATCACACGCTCCGAGGAACCATGTTTCTCCGAGGAACTCATACGCTCCGAGGAACATACCTCTCCGAGGAACTCTTGAATACCAAGAAGCTTAAGCGGTTCGAGCAACTCAGGCGGTCCGAGCTGCATCTCGAATAAAGCATTAATAGCTGGATAACCAACAGTTCAACTGATTCATTAAATGCTTATTATTCAGACGCACATGCAAAAAGGGCATTAAATGTATTACCCTTTCATACGTATATCATTTAATGTATTACCCTTTCACATTACAGCCTCAGGGCTATAAATACATTGTACAACCCTCATTGTAAAAGGATCGAATCCAGAACAAAAATTTCTTGTAATCGAGAATTCCCAAACACTCAGCAGTAAAACAACAGTGGACGTAGGCCATTCTTATAAGGCTGAACCACTTTAAAATCTTTTGTCTCATTTATTTATCTATGATTGAATTATTAGAGTGATCTAATTTTTTACATCATGTAAGGACATTTTTGTCCATTAGCATTTTATATGTCGTACGCCGTTACACCGTTGAGAAAATTCAAGAATCATGCGCTCATCAATGGAATCCGAATATCAAAAGCAGAAAAGGAATCAGGGAACAGACCGGACCGATCCGACCCAGATAAAAGAACCGATCCGGTTCATCCGGACCGATCCGCCTAAAGGAATTGGACCGATCCGCCTGCTGAGGTGAGGCCAGTATACCGCCAATCCATAGCGAACCGATGAAGTCAAAATGCCGATCATATCCGATGCCAACCGGATGGATCCGTCTTCAAAAAGGAACCGATCCGATGTCACCGGACCGATCCGCCTAAAGGGACTGGACCGATCTGACGGGGATAATTTCAAACAGATCGTGGTCAAATCAGGTTCCGAATTTTAGGGCTCAAGCTCTCCTACTTAATCCCACTACGGGAAGTGGTTTTTTTCTAAGACTTTCCCACGATTTTTAGAGCATATCAACCCTAAAGTCTTCACCTATTGAGTCCTATGATTCTAGGTTTTTAGATTCACACATCTTCTATATCTATGTGAATCAAATGTGGTAACCCAAGAACACCATTGCTGTTGTTCAACCTTTGTGAAGTGGACCGCTTCTTCCTCTTCATTGCTGCCCTACTGGACAGGGATAGTTCCAACCGCCAACCCTACTGGAAAGGGATATTCCAGCCGCGACTACAGAATCCGACACCTGAGGGTAATTCTTAGTCAACCTGTATTTCATTGTAATCCGATTGTAAACCGTCTTTTACAAATTATAGTGAATATACAAATGGTTTTGCCCCTGAGGGGGATTTTTCCTTAAACTTTGTGTGTTGAATATCTTGTGCATGATCTCATATTGTTTCAATCACACCTAGTTGCATGCTTAGGGTTAATTTGGGTTAAAAATGGTATTTATTATATTATTTCTTAATTGAACGCGAGCACACATGTTCTCAAATTGGTATCAGAGCAGGTTACACTAATCTATCACGTATTCCTTTTTTCCACAAAATTTTTCTAAAAATATCAATTTTCTGAATTTTTTTTTTGAAAAAGTGCGTGTTCAAATGGAGAAGTCATATTATAAAATGCCTATTTTTTACGGGACTAATTATGCTTATTGGAAAGCCCGTATGAGGTCGGCTTTAAAAGCCATTGATGAACGTGTCTGGATTTTGGTTGAACGAGGGTGGACTCCTCCCACCGTGACTGTTGATAATGTGACCAACTTGAAACCTGACATTACTTGGTCTGATGAAGAAATTAAATGGTCATCATTTAATTCTAAGGGTCTAAGTGCTATTTCTGGGTCTGTCACACCTGATGAGTTCAAACGCATAATGACGTGTACCACGTCAAAAGAGGCATGGGATGTTTTACAACTCACCCATGAAGGAACTAATGCTGTGAAAGAGTCTAAGTTGCAAAATTTGACAACTCAATTTGAAACAATCACCATGCATGAATCTGAATGCTTTGATGAATTTTATGCTAGACTTTCTGACATTGTGAATACTAGCTTTAATCTTGGTGAACATATTCCGAATGCTAGAGTTGTTAAAAAGATTCTTCGTTCTTTGCCTAAGCGTTTTATCCCTAAAGTCACTGTGCTAAATTCTATGGGTAATTTAAATACGCTAAAATTGGAAGAACTTGTAGGAGATTTGCAAACTTATGAAATTGATATGTTCCCTAAAAATGATAAATCTAAAGATAAGGGAATTTCTCTTAAGGCCCAAGAGAGAAGGAGTGAGGGGTTTGCTAGAAAGAGGGTAGAGTCATCTAGAAAGAGAGAAACTGACACGTCAGATTCTGAGTGCGATTTTGACTTAGATGATTTGGCTCTTTTCGCAAAAAAATTCAAGAGGATTATCAAATTTAAGAAAAATGGCAATTTTAAAGATAAAAAGAAATTTGAGAAAAATAAGTTTGAAAAGAAAAATGAAAAAATTTCAAAAATCCTCCTCTGAAAGAAAGTGAGAGATGTTTTGAGTGCGACGGTAAGGGACACAGAGCGTTTGAGTGTGCCACTCGTCTAAATAGGGAAAAGGGTAAAGTTGTCCTAAATGCTACCCTTAGTGACGACAGTGAGGTCGAGTCGGTGGATTCGGGAGATGAGTCACCACATGAGCGTAACTTCACCGCGTTCATGGCTAGCCACGTGAGTACTCCTAGTGCATCTCATGACGATGAGGATGATACTTCACAGAGACACCTCGACAGCGAGAGCGAAGAGAGTGAGGGAGAGGAGGAAGGTAGTGAGGACGAGAGTAACCTTCAACGCGCCTACGCCGAGTTATATAATGATTCTTTCAAAACTAAAAAATGTAACAAGGCGTTAGTTCTTAGGATCACCGCGTTAGAAGAAGAGTTAGAAGAGACGATAGAGAGAGAGTCCTCCACCTGCACTGCCATGAGAGAGAGAGAGAGTCTGCCTGGGTTAGTAAAGAGAATTTGCTTAGAGAGAGAGAGAGCAGTTTTGAGAAAGAGAAAGCGAACTTGACTAAACAAGTGGCTAGTCTTACTAGTGAGCTCCATTCCTCCATGGAGACTAGGAAGAAACTTGAAGCCCTTATTGCTCAGCTTACTCATGACCTTGAGAGAGCTAGGAAAGTCAAGGTACAAATCGAGGACATATCTGGGAAGATGGGAAAGATGCTCCTCGGTCCCGCTTTAGGTTTTGGTGACAGGCAAGGAATAGGTTTTGATGGTGCCTCCACGTCCCAAATTGCACCCGGACCAATTCCTGAGTTTACTACGACTCCTTATGGCCGTCATCAAAAACCAAGAAGGAGAGTTCGACCAAGAAAAGCAATCCAAGGTCCTCCTAATACTGTGCCCTTTTGCTCCCATTGCAAAAGAAATGGACACCTTAGGGAGTTTTGCTATAGATTTGGTCGGACATGACGTACTTTTACTTCTCCACATCATACTGATGAGTTTGCCAGTCTGAGAGAGCGAGTTGAGTTTCTAGCCGCCACATCACAGAGTTTGATGGAGGAATTCCGACGGATGACCTTACCATCAATGAAGGCGCCCCGCATTCCGGCTAAAAGCAACAACAACAAGGGAATACAAAAAGGTACCTACTCTTGGGTTCCTAAGAAAGATAAAAAGGCCCTTGTTGTCCATGTTGCTCTCAAAGCACATAATACCTCTCAGTGGTATTTTGACAGTGGATGCTCCAGAAACATGACAGGTGATGTCTCATATTTTACCCATCTTGAGGATTATAATGATGGGAGAGTCACCTTTGGAGATGGTAGCAAATCTAGCATAGTAGGACGAGGTACAATAGAGTTACCAGGATTTCCAAAGCTAGAGAACGTGCTGTACGTCAAAGGTTTGAAAGCAAACCTTCTTAGCATCAGCCAGCTGTGCGACGATGACTTTGCAGTGAAGTTTGACCGGAAAGCTTGTAAGGTCTATAATCAAGCTGGTAAACTTTTAGTGCAAGGGGTGAGGACAGAGGATAACTGCTATGGGACTGAGACCACATCCTCACTTGTCTGCAACAGCGCCACGATCACTCCTATGGATCTGTGGCACCAACGTCTAGGTCATGTGAACGTTAGAGATCTTAATCGTTTAGCTAAAAAGGACCTAGTACGTGGCTTACCATCTCTTGGAAAGTCAACTTCGACCGTTTGTGGACCCTGTCAGTTGGGAAAACAAATTCGTAGTCCTCATAGGAAGTTGCTTTCCATTACCACCTCTCGTGTTCTAGAGTTGATTCACATGGATCTTATGGGTCCTACTCGTACTGAGAGTCTAGGTGGTAAGAGGTACATCCTCGTGATGGTAGATGATTTCTCCAGGTACTCTATTGTAGGTTTTCTGAGAGAGAAATCCGATGCTGTAGAATTTTTAACGACTAAGTGCCGTGTCCTGCAAAATCAACACGGTGTCACTATTAACAGAATACGTAGTGATAACGGCACTGAATTTAAGGAAGCATAGGTGGATTTGTACTGTGATAGCCTTGGGATCAAACATGAGTTTTCTGCTGTGAGAACTCCTCAGCAAAATGGGATTGTTGGGAGAAAGAATAGAACGATCCAAGAGATGGCTAGATATATGCTTCTAGGTCGTAAAGTTTCTAGGAGATTTTGGGCAGAGGCAGTGTCTACTGCATGCCACACGGTGAATAGGGTGTATCTGCGTCCACACACACTTCACACTCCTTATGAGTTGTGGACTGGCAAGAAGCCCAACCTGGCATATTTCCGTGTTTTGGGGAGTAAATGCTACATCCTACGGGATAGAGAGAAATTAGGAAAGTTCAACTCCCGGAGCGATGAGGGAATATTTCTGGGATATTCATCGAATAGTAGAGCGTACCGGGTATTTAACCTGAAGAGCTCTAGGGTTATGTAATCAATAAACGTTACCGTGCAAGATGACGAACCTTTGACGTTTATTGATCCTAACCTTCTGTGTGAGGATGAGGATTGTTCTGACAGTGATTTACCTGTTCCTCTCTCACACTCTGTGGACCCTATTCCTGTGTTAGGGGACACACCTGCTTGGGTTCGCAAGAGTCATAATCCTTCAGCCATTGTTGGTGATCCCACTCTAGGGGTCAAGACTCGTGCTCAGCTAGAGAACGTTGTTAGCCATCTTTACTACACGTCCAAAGTCGAGCCCAAGAACCATAAAGAAGCACTCAAGGATGAACACTGGATATCTGCTATGCAGGATGAGTTGCTTCAGTTTAAAAAGAATAATGTCTGGGAATTAGTCCCCCGACCTAGTGGGACTAATGTGATAGGTACCCGGTGGATTTTCAAGAACAAAATGGATGAATATGGTACCATAATCAGAAATAAGGCTAGGTTGGTCGCTCAAGGCTACACACAGATAGAGGGTGTAGACTTTGGGGAGACATTTGCTCCTGTTGCGAGGTTTGAGTCCGTCCGTCTTCTGCTCTCCATCGCATGTCATCTGCGTTTCAAGGTATATCAGATGGATGTCAAGAGTGCCTTTCTGAATGGCATTCTACAGGAGGAGGTTTATGTGGAACATCCAAAAGGGTTTGAAGACCCTCAGCACCCTGAGCACGTCTACTATCTGAGGAAAGCCTTGTATGGTTTGAAGAAAGCACCCCGTGCTTGGTACGAGAGGCTTACTTCTTATCTCTTAGCTCGTGGCTTCAAGAGAGGGGGAGTAGATATGACGTTGTTCGTCAGGAGAGATGACGGTGCTATTTTGGTTGCCCAGGTCTATGTGGACGACATAGTCTTTGGATCCACATGCTCCCAGCATGCTCATCACTTTGAGGAGGAGATGAAAAGTGAGTTTTAGATGAGCATGGTTGGTGAGCTTACATTCTTCCTTGATCTGCAGGTTCGTCAGCTAGAGGATGGGATGTTCATCTCCCAATCCAAGTATGCTAGAGACCAAGTGAAGAAATTTGGTTTAGACTCCGCTAAGCATGCACGTACACCTATGAGTACCACTACCAAGCTTAGTAAGGACACTACAGGAAAGGACGTAGAGCAAACCTTGTATCGGAGTATGATAGGTAGTCTTCTCTACTTGACTGCCAGTCGTCCCGACATAGCCTTTAGTGTTGGAGTCTGTGCGCGATATCAGGCATCCCCAAAAGAGTCACATTTACTTGCTCTAAAACGTATTATTAAATATGTGAGTGGGACTCTCTCTTACGGTATTTGGTATTCCTTTGATACCGATGACCGTCTGTCCGCCTATTCAGATGCCGATTGGGCTAGGGATGTAGATGGATGTAAGAGCACTTCTGGTGGGTGTTTCTATTTTGGTTCTGCTCTTGTCTCCTGGCTGAGCAAGAAGCAAAATTCCATCTCTTTGTCCACTGCGGAGGCTGAGTATATAGCTGCCGGGAGTTGTTGCACACAACTCTTGTGGATGAAGCAAATGCTGGAGGATTATGGGATATCACATGACACCATGACCATTTCCTGTGATAACATGAGCGCGATACATATATCCCGCAATTCAGTTCAGCATTCGCGCATAAAACACATCAGGATACGTGAGCACTTTATACGTCAGTTAGTTGAAGAGAACGTCGTATCCCTGAGTTTTATTCCTACCGACCGTCAGTTAGCCGATATTTTCACGAAACCTTTAGATGCCCTTAGATTTGAGAGTCTTAGGAAATCTTTTATGGATTTGCACATTTGACTGAGGGGTTGGTCTATGTCTAGAATAGGATGCTTCTTCATGTTCATATCATATGCTTCCTATTGCTAGTCTGTTTATATGTACTATTCTTTGTTGTACAGCCTTTCTTTACTCTTTTTGCTGTTTATATTGCTTTTGAAAAAATACAAAAAGATTTTTTTTTGATAAATTTTTTGAAAAAGGCCAAACAGATTTTTGTGTTTTGGATGAGCATTTAAGTTAGCCAAGTCACAACTTCATTCCATTTATCCATGTGTCTGTTTTATAGAGATTTGAGAGGCTACATCATTTCATCCATGTGCTTAACATTGATTGGAGTCCTTGAGATGTAATTAGTGATATTTCCTACATGCTTGACTCCTATATCCTTTATTGCACACATGCACGGCTGTATTTGTCTATTGCACTTGTCTATCACATATTGGCTTCAGTGTTTCTATCTCAATTCTGTCTATACAATGTACAATATGCGATAAAACTTGAAAAGATTGGATTGCATGTAAAAACCGTTTTGGTGAGACTGTGTGTATATTTTCATAACGGGGAGGGGCTGCGAAAGTTGATCATTTATCCTTTGCGCAAAAGCCACCGTTAAAAAGGACCTAAAAATGGAGGAATTTTAATATCCGAGGTCCTAAGAGGTTAAAAGAGCCCGAAAAAATTTAAAGGCAATAAAAAGCAATTCATGCCAAATATGGGCCATTTAGGTTTCACCATCAATTCTCCAAAGTTTGAGAATTTAGTATACCTCTATTCAAAATATAAATCTGAGGGAGTTTGGTTGGAGAATGAAAACGGGTTTGCACTTCCTTGACAGTCCTGAAAAAGCATGAAAAACATTTTGGACGTTATTGGTGTAGAAATCACTTTGAGCTTTGATTTGTTGATTTGATTTAGTCAATGTCATATATTTCATTTCTTTTACACCAAAGGAAGATTTTGAGTTCATTCGTTAGGAATATCCAATATTCATCGTGCACATATGTCATGTTTGTATGCATTGATTTTCCTATCGAATTTGATCACACCTCTTCATTTACGCTATCATCGACTTGGTTGTTGTGTGTTCATTCATCAAGTGATATTATCCTTATGACATCCTGCACTTTCTTATTTGATTTATTTCTCTCATTTGTCTATTTGGAGGCATCATAAAAAGGGGGAGACTAAAGAATTATCTTATTATGGGGAGATTTGAAATTTTGAGTTTTGTTCATAAATTGGTATATATGTTTATCTCATTTCAAACTCGATATGTCACTTGGTATTTTGCTTTGTCTCATGAGTGTAGGTACTACTTTGATAACTGAATTGCACACCCTGATGAGAAAAGCGTTGAGATTCCTGAAGATTTGAAGATCAAACGATGCAGTCTTATTCACTTGTACTCTTTCAGTTTTGGGTTCATGGAAGGGTAGATTTGTATAGGCACTTTTACTTGATAATTCGGATGTTTGTTTTTATGTATGTACCGGCATAGACATAGGGGGAGATTTGTAAGGACATTTTTGTCCATTAGCATTATATATGTCGTACGCCGTTACACCGTTGAGAAAATTCAAGAATCATACGCTCATCAACGGAATCCGAATATCAAAAGCAGAAAAGGAATCAGGGAACAGACCGGATCGATCCAGCCCAGATAAAAGAATCGATCCGGTTCATCCGGACCGATCCGCCTAAAGGAACCGGACCGATCCGCCTGCTGAGGTGAGGCCAGTATACCCCGGATCCATAGCGAACCGATGAAGTCAAAATGCCGATCCGATCCGATGCCAACCGGATGGATTCGTCTTCAAAAAGGAACTGATCCGATGTCACCGGACCGATCCGCCTAAAGGGACCGGACCGATTTGACGTGGATAATTTCAAACAGATCGTGGTCAAATCAGGTTCCGAATTTTAGGGCTCAAGCTCTATACTTAATCCCACTACGGGAAGTGGTTTTTTTCTAAGACTTTCCCACAATTTTCAGAGCATATCAACCCTAAAGTCTTCACCTGTTGAGTCCTATGATTCTAGGTTTTTAGATTCACACATCTTCCATATCTATGTGAATCAAATTTGGTAATCCAAGAACACCATTGTTGTTGTTCAACCTTTGTGAAGTGGACCGCTTCTTTCTCTTCATTGCTGCCCTACTGGACAGGGATACTTCCAGCCGCCAACCCTACTGGAAAGGGATATTCCAGCCGCGACTACAGAATCCGACACCTGAGGGTAATTCTTAGTCAACCTGTATTTCATTGTAATCCGATTGTAAACCGTCTTTTACAAATTATAGTGAATATACAAATGGTTTTGCCCCTGAGGGGGATTTTTCCTTAAACTTTGTGTGTTGAATATCTTGTGCATGATCTCATATTGTTTCAATCACACCTAATTTCATGCTTAGGGTTAATTTGGGTTAAAAATGGTATTTATTATATTATTTCTTAATTGAACGCGAGCGCACATGTTCTCACATCAACAGATTGGCGCCGTCTGTGGGAAACGACTGGTAATATCGTTTTCTCACCAGTAACAATCCAATACCCATGGCTGATATTCCTGAATCCAGCAATCAAAATGCTGGAACCCCTCCGAATCCGACTGCTCCACCAAGAAATGATGCGACAACTCATCCAAACCCTCCATGGCGGTGCATCAGCCCATTCCGGACCACGAAGCATTCAAAGAAATACTCGTGCGCCTTCTTCGCGTACTAGGCATACTAATTCATATCGCAATGATGAATCTGAATATTTTTCTTATCAACCTGGACGAACTTCGTCAGTGCGAGCCACAGATACTGAACAACGTGTCACCCTCTCCCCAGAAAGGGCCAGCGCATTGGAAAGATTAAGTAGGGCTTCTCCTTTCGATCGATTAGTCCCTAGGAGGAATAAAAGTCCTCTTAATGCAATGTCGAGGAGTTTTCGACGACCATCAAATTTAAGGGAAGGATCTGCCCAGTCGCGACCAGCTGCTCGTCAAGATGGATCCTATGACCGACCACCTGCTCGTCGAGATAAATCCTAGGAAGCCACTTCTACGCGATCAGTTGCTCGAACCAATAGACCCGAGGAAGGAAATGATGCTTTAAAAGGATCTATTCAGAGGCTGGAGGATAGATTAAGGGAAATGGCTAAGGCCAAGAACCCTCTACAACGAACCTTTGTTCGAGGAACACCTTTTATCCAGGACATTGTTGATTTTCCAACACCATCAAAGTTCAAAGCACCTGTTGTGACTCCCAAGTATGATAAAAAGACTGACCCTGTCCTTCATATAGAACAATAGCAAGCTGCTGCTGACATCTATGCTGTCCCAGACGAGATGAGATGCAGGGAATTCTCGGGAAATCTTACCGGATCTGCTCAAATATGGTATAATAATCTTCCTCGGGGTAAGATTTCAACTTTTCTTCAACTGGCCGAGTTATTCATTGGGAATTTCTGCTTTGGAGCAAAGCCAGTTAAACGAGTAGCACATTTGTTAAGTGTTAGACAAAAAGCTGATGAGAGTATCAGATATTATATAACTCGTTTTAATAACGAGAAGCTCAAAGTCATTGATTATGAGGAGAAGATAATAATTACCGCTTTGATGAGTGGACTGCTGCTAAACAAACTGTACTACACTTTGGCCAAAGATCCACCTCGAACCATGTCGGACCTGATGGGAAAAGCGTCCAAGATTATGAATGCCGAGGAGGCTATGTCAGCGAAGAAGAATATGGACACCAAAGAAACCAAGATGGCAGGTGATCAAGCTAAGAAGAAAGAACATAAGAACAATGGTGGTGATAAACAATCCAAAAATAGGTTGTCATGGGAGGTCTTGAGGAAATTTGATAATTACACACCTTTGAAGGTAAATATCAACCACGTCCTGGAAGAAATTAAGAACACCGAAGAGTTAAACTGGCCAAAGAAAATGAAGGCAGACCCTGACATGAGGAATAGGGAAAAATATTACGAGTTCCACAAGGATCATGGCCATATGACTAAAAATTGCATAGCTCTTCAGAATGAGATTGAAACACTCATCCGACGAGGAAAGATAGCGAAGTATGTTGATCGGGGAGGAGAAAGAAGAAACAACAACCGAACTAGAGAGAGATCTGGATCTCCTCGTTGAGCAGAGGAGAACAAGAAGAAAAACCATGAAGTTGATCCAGAGGATGACCCCGATTTTCCCAAGAAACCAAGGCAGCCAGAACGAGAGGTATTTTCAATACGCTTTGCGTCATTTGATTGTAATGTTATTACAGGGAGAGATGCAGGAGGATGAGACCTTACTGCAGAAAGAAAAGCTTACCTCGGTGAGGCTCAAGCTTGCTCGTACATTCAGCGAATAAATTTAGCTGAGGAAGATCGCCCGAGAAAGGTGAACAAGGAGAACTTGGTTAACGGTTTTTCAAAAAATGAACTTGCAGGTGTTTTATATCCTCATGATGACCCGCTGGTGATCAAAATGAGAATGAAGGAAGTCATGATTTCAAGAGTGCTGGTCGACAATGGTAGCTCGGCAGACATCATGTTCTACTCGTGTTTCGATAGTTTGAATCTAAAGCTATCTCAACTGGAGCCTTACCACAGACCCCTCATCAGTTTTGCTGGCGAGAAAGTATTTCCAATTGGGACGATCAAGTTGGATATATTCATTGGTACGTGGCCTGCTTGTCGGACAGAAGAATACGTTTCTTTGTGATGGACAAGAATGTCCAGTCATCGTACAATATCATCATGGGAAGAGTAGGATTGAAGAAGTTCGAGGCTGTACCATCTACAGTGCATCAGTGCCTAAAATTTCCAACAAACTTTGGAGTAGGAGTTGTGAAAGGTGATCAGAAAGTAGCTCGGGAATGCTATTAATCATCCACCGAGAAAGAAGAACTGGAAGAATCAAAGAAAAAGACCACTACTTATCAAGTGGATGAAGGTGCATAAATTGAAACATTGGATCCTCGAGATGAGTCGCAACTCATGAAGGGTCAAGTGGTGGAAGCTACTGAAAACATCATTCTGAACGACGAGCACCCTGATCGAACTACTCAAATAGGTTCATTATTGTAAGCCTCATTAAAATAGGAATTGATAACTTTCCTTAGAAGTAGAAGACAAACTTTTGCGTGGAGTCATGAAGATATGCCTGGGATAGACCCAAACTTCTTATGTCACGAGCTCAATGTGAATAAGGAGATCAAACCTGTGAAGCAGAGAAGAAGAGTATTCAGTCCCGAGAAGAATAAAGCCATACAGGAGGAAGTCGAAAAGCTCCAGAAATCTTATTTCATTAAAGATGTTAAATATCCAGATTGGTTAGCCAATGTAGTAATGGTAAAGAAGAAGAACAACAAGTGGAGGATGTGTGTGGACTTCACCGACCTCAACAAAGCATGCCCAAAGGATCATTTTCCATTTCCCCGAATTGATCAACTAGTGGATGCTACCTCGGGACACGAGTTGCTGAGCTTCATAGATGCTTATTCTGGCTACAATCAAATTAAAATGAAACCTGAAGACAGGGAAAGTACTTCTTTTATTACCCCTAGGGGAACTTATTGTTATAATGTTATGCCTTTTGGTTTGAAAAATGCAGGTGCGACATATCAGAGGATGATGAACAAGGTCTTTGCTGAACAAATCAGTGACAATATGGAAGTCTATGTTGACGATATGCTGACGAAAAGCAAGAAAGCTGCCGATCATCTAGTTGACTTAAGTCGGACTTTTGATCAGCTAGATAAATATCAAATGAAGCTGAACCCGACGAAGTGCATATTTGGAGTACGAGAAGGCATGTTCCTCGGGTACATTATCAATCAACGAGGCATTGAAGCAAATCCTGAAAAGATCAAAGCTTTATTAGGGCTATGATCTCCAACAACAAAGAAGGAAGTACAGAGTCTCACAGGACGAGTATTGACACTCAACAGATTTGTGTCACGAGCAACTAATAGATGTCTCCCATTCTTCAAGACACTCAGAAAGACTTTTGAGTGGAATGATGAATGCGAGAAGGCTTTTCAAGACTTGAAGAGATACTTGGGAGCACGCCCATTGTTGTCCAGGCCAGTGATGGGAGAAAAATTGTACTTGCGCCTTGTAGTGTCCGAGAATGCAGTTAGCTCGACGTTAATCAGAGTGGACAATGGAGTACAAAAGCCAATTTACTACACAAGTAAGGCCTTCCGAGGAGCAGAGATCAGATATCCAAGGCTGGAAAAATTGGCACTGGCGCTGATTGAGGCGAGTAGGAGAATGAGGCCATATTTCCAGGCTCATACCATAGTAGTATATACTGATATGCCATTGAGGCAAGCCCTGCATAAGCTAGAAAAATCAGGAAGATTGATGTACTGGGCAATAGAACTCGGTGAATATGATATAGTCTATGAACCCAGATCATCGCTTAAAGGGCAAGCTGTAGTAGATTTTATAGCGGAGTTCACCTATCCTGATACCCCTGAGGAGCAAAAGTTGCTCGTTGATCAACCTGTGGATGTTACAGGATCAATAAACACAAGCTCAGACCAATTCCGATTGGTAAAAGGGCGTGTGGATGTTACAGGATGTGATACAGAGATGGTTGTGAGGACTCCAGACGAGAAACAAAAGTTGCTCGCTGATCAACCTATGGATGTTACAGGATCAAAAAACACTGGCTCAGACCAACTACGATTGGTAAAAGGGCAAGTGGATGTTACAAGATCATTGACTTCGGGCTCAGACCAACTCTAGTTGGTAAAAGGGCAAGAAAAAAAATGATCGACGGGGAGCGAGAAAAATCCGGGGAGGATGAAATGAAGCAGCAAATATTTCACCGAGGAACTCTGACTGATTCAAAATTTGAAGACGAGTTACCTATATGGAGGCTACGTGTAGATGGCTCATCTTGCAATACAGGATGTGGCGCGGGGATAGTTTTGAGAACTTCGGACGAGGTCGACATGGAATACGCCTTGCGTTTCCAATTCAAAGCTTCCAATAATGAGGCTGAATATGAGGCCATGATTGCAGGGCTTAATTTGGCAAAAGTTATGGAGGCGCAGCAAGTTATGATCTTCAGTGACTCTCAACTGATTGTAAACCAAATTATGGGAGTATATGCAGTTAGAGGAGAATTAATGATCAGATATCATGAAAAGGCAAAAGGAGCTGGTGTCAGAATTTGCAGCTATTCAGCTGGTCAGAATACTAAGAATGGAGAATGCAAGAGCAGACGCCCAAGCTCGACTAGCATCAGCAACTCGCACCGAGCTACGATGAACAATCCCAATTGAAGTGTTAGCTGGTCGGAGTATAGATGAAGATCTGACGATGAACTTTATCACCCTTGATCTAGGTCCATCTTGGATGGATCCCATCAGGGCGTATATCGAGGAGGGAGAATTACCAATTGACAAGCTCGCAGCCAAGAAATTAAAGTTTAAAGCTGCTCAGTATGTATTAACTAATGGTGTTTTATATAGATGAGGAATTATGGCAGGTTTGCAGAGATGCGTACATCCCTCCGAGGTAAAAGAATTAATTGAAGAAATCCATGAAGGGTCTTGTGGAGCACATGTAGCAGGTCGGACGCTTTTGCAAAGGATGATGACGCAGGGATACTACTGGCCGACGATGAGGGATGATTATATTTCCTATGCCAAGAAGTGTGACAAATGCCAGCGCTTTTCCTCCATCCGAAGAACTCCACAAGCATGGTTGACACCCATAACTTCCCCTTGGCCATTTGCCATGTGGGGAATTTATTTGGTTGGACCACTGCCAACGACCCGAGGAAGGTTTAAGTACCTCGTCGTCGCAGTGGATTATTTTACTAAGTGGGTAGAAGCTGAGCCACTCATTGATATGATGTACGAGAAGGTGTACCAATTTGTTTGGAAGAACATCATTTGCCGATATGGTCTCCCTCATGCCTTCATCACAGACCATGGGACACAATTTGATAACGAGGAGTTTGCCGCCTATTGTCATCAATCAAATATTTTGAAGGTCCACTCAGCACCAGGCCATCCTCAAAGCAATGGACAAACTGAAGTGACAAACAGAACGCTGCTGAACGGTTTGAAGAAAATATTGGATGATGCGAAAGCAAACTGGATCAACGAGTAACAATCAGTACTCTGGGCTTACCGAACTACTCCCCGAGTAGCAACTGGAGAATCACTATACATGCTAGCATTTGGAAGTGAAGCTGTCATACCTGCCGAGTTGGGCCTCCCAACACACAGGGTATTGAATTTCAATTCCCCTGTTAGAGACTTAATGAGAAGACTGGATTTAGACATGCTCGAGGAAGTCAGAGAAGAAGCAGCCATTAGAAATGCTGCTTACCAGTAGCGAACAACTTTGTTCTACAACAAGAGGGTGAAGAAGTGCGACCTGAAAGAAGGAGACTGTTGATGCAAAAAACTGGACCGAATCCCATTTTTATGATCACAGATAAATAGATAAAAGCAATCCAATCAAGCACATGAGAGACAAAGATTTTTAAAGTGGTTCGGCTATAAGGAAAAGCCTACGTCCACTGTTATTTTATTCCCAGGGGTTTACAATAGCACAATGTGGTGTAGAGAGAGAAAAAGGTGTGGATCTTGTGTATGGTGTCTCTCATCGTTGTCGGATCTCCTTGGTTCCCTTGGATCTGTCCTGCTTTTGGCTAAGGGAATACATGTATTTATAGTGATGGGAGATAAAGAGATTCATTGTATGTAGACATTTATACATAATGTCTACATTCAATGAATATAATTGTTGAATTTCTTGGTATGCTATGTGTTGTCATCTATTAATACAGTATAAATGTACATTAAGGCTCATTAAATGCGCTGCCATCTTCATTAATGCACATTAAATGCATAATTATTCTTTTGATCTTCCTGGTTGATATGCCGACCAACTCTCCTCGGGTGCCGACTAACACTCCTCGGGTGCCGACTAATTCTCCTCGGGTGCCGACTAACACTCCTCGAATATCGAATATTGCCACGTAGGATGACATGTGTCCTTTTCTGATTGGTCCTCGTAGATGGAGAATTTTTGTGTTAACAGAAGCCCCCAATGCTCCATGCTTGATGGTTTACTTGAAAGGATGGAGTATTTATTCTGCAGTGCTGCTCGGTGCTCGTGAAATTCTTGATCTACCTTCTTGATTTGTTCAACATAAAGTGCATTATCTCCTGGACGACATATGATGCAGGCTGATCGATGGTTGCTAATCTTTCTTTTGAGGAACTCCGTGTGCTATGTATCACCCCTGGGAATTTGGATACAGCCATGCTATAGTATGCAGCTTGTAGCTTGTAGCTTGTCATAATCTTCAAGTATGTTGATTGGTTTGCTAGCCGACCAACTGCCTACTGTGCCGAGTAACTGAATGCTAACTTCACGTGCTTGATTCTTCTGATTTGTGATCCTCTGAATACTTTGTCGAGTAACATACCATCTTTTGAACCCAACTCTTCAATCTGATTAGTACCAAGCTAGTGGTGGACTTCGAAACATTTTCACACAACCTCTTCTTCATTATTGGTTGAGACAGTAGTAGCAAAAATCTCAGTGCTGTAGATGTTGATTTTGACTTCTACCTCTGCTCGGGGACGAGCAAGAGGTTCTCGGGGACGAGCAAGAGCTGCTCGGGTAACTGTCGAAGACCAGAGAACTCAATCTGCTTTGGAGAATCAAGCCTTCCAACTAATGGCAAAGAACCAGGCCTTGGCTGAGATGTTCGAGAAGATTATGAGTCTCGAAGAGAAAATTCCTTCTCGGGGACGAGCAAGAGCTGCTCGGACAGAACATTGTGATGAACATCAGAATGCTGAAAGATCTTAACTTCATAAACTCCCCTTATGCTTTGGATGATCCTCCTGCTGGCGAGGAACCTGTTTCAAAAGAAGAGGGAAAGAAACCAATAGAGTAGGAATATCAATGTAATAGTTAGTATACATTTTCATTATCAACGTATTTTGTTTTTGATTTTAATGAAAGACTTTCATTTTTGTTCGCAATCTTAATTGCTATTGTCTTGTAAATATCAAACACTTTACATTTATGCATATCTGTTAAAAAGATAATAATATTGTGTTGTTCATCGACCGACTTAGTAAGAAAAAAGTTACAAGTATTAGTAATGTTGCTCGATCACTTAATAATAAAGTAATGAGTATAAAAATGTTTAAATTTTTTCCAACCAACCAAGGTTGTTAAATTGTGCTCGTCGACCAATTATGGTTAGTGAGAGTTTATCCCCTACTAACCATACTTGGTAAATTTGAAATATTTTCTCCTCGTCGACCAAATACAGTTAGTGGGTTTTTATCCCCGACCAACCATACTTGGTTCAGTTTGGAATATTTTGTTCTTTGAGGAACTTTTGTAATAATATAACCTCCCGACCAACATAAGTTGGCATTTGAGAGTATAAACCAACCGAGATTGGCGTTATAAGAATGTTGTTCTTGCCCTTTTACCAACCAAAGTTGGTCGTGGGTTTGAACTATCAGGTTCTTTCGAACTATCTTGTCCACAAGCTCTTTTACCAACCGAAGTTGATCACGCAAGTGTACGACTCCTAACCAAAGGAGTATAATTTGTTCTCGCTATTTTACCAACCGAAGTTAATCACTCTCGAACTATCAGGTTCTTTCGAACTATCTTGTCCACTAGTTATTTTACCAACCGAAGTTGATCACGCTAGTGTACGCCTCCTAACCGAAGGAGTATAGTTTGTTCTCGCCCTTTTACCAATCGGAGTTGGTCGTGGGTCTGAACTATCTTGTTCTTTCGAACTATCTTGTCCACTAGTTATTTTACCAACCGAATTTGATCACGCCAGTGTACGCCTCCTAACCAAAGGAGTATATCAGTTGTTCTCGCCCTTTTACCAACCGGAGTTGGTTGTGGGTCTGAACTATCGTCTTCTTCTTGCTATCAAGAAGCGTAGTGTACAACACTAGTATTCCCCAAAAAACTTTCAAACAAAGGAGAGAAAAATGGTGAAAAACGTCATCGTTTTATTCATATTGATGGACCCGTTGTACATTTTACATCATTGATAATACTTGCGAAGGTGTTCAGCATTCCAAGCATTCTTGAACTCTTCTCCTTCTAGAGTTGCTATTCGGTAAGTTCCTGGTCGAACAACTTCTGTAACTCGGTAAGGTCCATGCCAATTTGCTTCCAATTTATTGTGCTTCTGAATGACCTTCTTTAGCACATAATCTCCTTCTTTTAAATCGCATTTCTTCACCCTTTTGTTGTAGAACAGAGCTGTTCGTTGTTGATAAGCAACATTCCTAATGGCTGCCTCTTCTCTGACTTCTTCGAGCATATCCAAATCCAGTCTTCTCATCAAGTCACTGATCGGAGAATTGAAATTTAGCACTCTGTGTGTTGGTAGGCCCAACTCGGCAGGTATTACAGCCTCACTTCCAAATGCCAGCATATATGGTGATTCTCCAGTCGCTGCTCGGGGAGTTGTTCGGTAAGCCCACAATACTGATTGTAGCTCATTAATCCAGTTAGCTTTAGCTTCACTTAGCCTTTTCTTCAAACCATTTAGTAGCGTTCTGTTCGTCACCTCAGTCTGCCCATTGCTTTGAGGATGACCTGGTGCTGAATGGGTCTTCAGGATGTTTGATTGTTGACAATAGGCAGCAAACTCCTCGTTGTCAAATTATGTTCCATGATCTGTGATGAAGGCATGAGGGAGACCATATTGACAGATGATATTCTTCCAAACAAACTGGTATACCGTCTCGTACGTCATATCGATAAGCGGCTCAGCTTCTACCCACTTAGTAAAATAGTCCACTACAACGATGAGGTACTTGAATCTTCCTCGGGTGGTCGGCAGTGGTCCAACCAAATAAATTCCCCACATGGCAAATGGCCAAGGGGAAGTTATTGGTGTCAACAATGATTGTGGAGTTCGTCGGATGGAGGAGAAATGTTGGCACTTGTCAGATTTCTTAGCATAGGCTATACAATCAGCCCTCATCGTCGGCCAGTAGTATCCTTGAGTCATTACCCTTTGCAAAAGTGTTCGACCTGCTACATGAGCTCCACAAGACCCTTCATGGATCTCTTCAATCAATTCTTTCACTTCGGAGGCATGTACACATCTCTGCAAACCTGCCATAATTCCTCGTCTATATAAAATACCATTAGTTAATACATACCGAGCAACTTTATACTTCAATTTCTTGGCAGCGAGCTTATCCTCTGGCAATTATCCCTCTTCAATATATACCCTTATGGGATCCATCCAAGATGGTCCTAAATCAAGGGCAATAACATTCATCGTCAAGTCTTCATCTATGCTCCGACTTTCCAGTGCTTCAATTGGTATTATTCTTCGCAGCTTGGTACGAGTAGCTGATGTTAGTCGGGCCAGTGCGTCTGCTTGTGCATTTTCTATCCTGGGTATTCTGATCAACTGAATCGCATCAAATTCTGCTAATAACTCCATTACCTTAGCATGATATTTGACCATTAATTCTCCTTTAACTGCATACGTTCCCATTATCTGATTCACAATCAATTGAGAATCACTGAATACCATCACTTGTTGCGCTTCCATAATCTTTGATAAATTAAGACCTGCTATCATGGCCTCATACTCAGCCTCATATTGGAGGCTTTGAATTGGAATCGCAAAGCATATTCCATGTCAATCTCGTCCGGGGTGTTCAAAACAATTCCTGCCCCATAACCTGCTGTGTAAGATGAGCCATCTACATATAATCTCCATATGGATAACCCGTCTTCAAATTTCTTATCTGACAGAATTCCTCGGTGAAATATCTGCTGTTCTCTTCCATCCTCCCCTGTTAATTTTCGCTCCTCGTCGACCATCCCTTCTCTCCCTTTTACCAACCGGGGTTGATCTGGGTTTGAATTTGATGATCTTTCTACATCCACAAGCTCTTTTTCCAACTGGAGCTGGGCTGGACTTATGTCTGTTGGTCCTGTAACATCCACAGGTTGATCAGCGAGCAGTTTTTGTTTCTCGGGGGTATCAGGATATGTAAACTCTGCTATAAAATCTGCTACAACTTGCCCTTTCAATGATGATCTGGGCTCATACACAATATCATATTCACCGAGCTCTATTGCCCAGTACATCAATCTCCCTGACTTTTCTGGCTTATAAAGGGCTTGCCTCAGTGGCATGTCGGTATAAACGACGATGGTATGGGCCTGGAAATATGGCCTCATTCTTCTACTTGCTTCAATTAATGCCAATGCCAATTTTTCCCGCTTTGGGTACCTGATTTCTGCACCTCGGAAAGCCTTACTTGTGTAATAGATTGGTTTCTGGACTCCATTCTCCAATCTGATCAATGCTGAACTGACTGCATTCTCTGATACTGCCAGATACAAATACAACTTCTCTCCTGTTATTGGCCTGGACAACAATGGAGGTGCTCCCAAATACTTTTTCAAGTCTTGAAAGGCCTTCTCACATTCATCAGTCCACTCAAAAGTTTTTTGAAGTGTTTTGAAGAATGGGAGGCATTTGTCAGTTGCTCGGGACACAAATCTGTTGAGCGCTGCAACTCGTCCTGTAAGACTCTGCACTTCTTTCTTTGTTGTTGGAGATCGCAACCCTAAAAGAGCTTTGATCTTATCTGGATTTTCTTCAATGCCTCGCTGGTTGACAATGTATCCGAGAAACATTCCTTCTCGTACTCCAAATGTGCACTTCGTCTGGTTGAGCTTCATCTGGTATTTATCCAGTTGATCAAATGTCTGAGCTAAGTCAACTAGATGATCTGCAACTTTCTTGCTTTTTGTCAGCATATCATCGACATAGACTTCCATGTTGCAACTGATTTGTTCGGTGAAAACCTTTTTCATCAGCCGCTGTTATGTCGCTCCTGCATTTTTCAAACCAAAAGGCATAACATTATAGCAATAAGTTCCCTTAGGGGTAATAAAAGAAGTACTTTCCCTGTCTTCAGGTTTCATTTTGATCTGGTTGTAACCAGAGTAAGCATCCATGAAGCTAAGCAGCTCGTGCCCAGAGGTAACATCGACTAGTTTGTCAATTCTGGGCAATGGAAAATGATCCTTTGGGCAGGCCTTGTTAAGATCAGTGAAATCAACACACATTCTCCATTTGTTGTTTTTCTTCTTTACCATCACCACATTCGCCAACCAGTCCGGGTACTTCACATCTTCAATGAATTGAGCTTTCTGGAGCTTGTCGACCTCCTCTTGAATAGCTTGATTCTTCTCGGGGCTAAATACCCTTCTTCTCTGATTTACAGGCTTGATCTCCTTATTCACATTGAGTTCGTGACATAAGAAGTTTGGATCTATTCCTGGCATATCCTCATGACTCAATGCGAAAGTTTTTTTCCTGTTTCTTAAGAAAATTATCAACTCTTGTTTTATTGAAGCATCCAACATTGAACCTATCTGGGTTACTCGTTCAGGGTGCTCGTCGTCTAGAATGACATTTTCTGTAGATTCCACCACCTGTCCTTTTACAAGACGGGATTCATTTCTGGGATCGAGAGTTTCAATCTCTGTATCTTCTTCCACCTGGTAGGTAGTAGTCTTTTTCCTTGATTCCTCAATCTCCTCTTGCTCGGCAGATGAATAATAGCATTCCCGAGCTACTTTTTGATCACCTTTCACAACTCCTACCCCAAAGTTTGTTGGGAATTTTAAGCACTGATGTATTGTAGATGGAACTGCTTCGAACTTCTTCAAACCAACTCTTCCCATGATGATGTTGTAGGCTGACTGCACATTCTTATCCATCACGAAGAAGCGTATTCTTTCTGTTCGACAAGCAGGCCAGGTTCCAATGAATATATCCAACTTGATCGTCCCAAGTGGAAAAACTTTCTCACCAACAAAACCTAGGAGGGGTCTGTGATACGGTTCCAACTGAGATAATTTCAGGTTCAAGCTGTCAAAGCATGAATAGTACATGATGTCTGCCGAACTTCCATTGTCTACCAACACCCTTGAAATCACTACTTCCTTCATCCTCATTTTGATCACCAGAGGATCATCGTGAGGATAAAGAACACCTGCCAAGTCGTTTTTTGAAAAACCAATGACCAGCTTCTCTTTGTTTACCTTCCTCGGACGATCGTCCTCGGCCAGATTTATTCGCTGAATATATGAACAAGCTTGAGCCTCTCCAAGGTAAGCCTTTCTTTCTTCAGTAAGGTCTCCTCCTCCTGCATCTCCTCTTGTAATGACATTACAATCAAATGACCCAAAACGTATAGAAAATACCTCTCGTTCTGGCTGTCTTGGTTTCTTGGGAAGGTCGGGGTCATCATCTGGATCATCTTCATGATTCCTCTTCTTTTTCTCTTCTGCTCAACGAGGAGATCTTGACCTCTCTCTAGTCCAGTCGTTATCCTTTCTTTCACCTCCCCGATCAACATATTTTGCTAGCTTTCCTTTTCGGATGAGTGTTTCAATCTCGTTCTGAAGAGCTATGCAGTTTTTGGTCATATGACCATGATCTTTATGAAATTCGCAATATTTATCCCTACTCCTCGAATCAGGGTCTGACTTTAGTTTCTTTGGCCATTTTACCTCCTCGTTGTTCTTGATTTCCTCCAAGACATGATTAATACCCATTTTCAAAGTAGTATAATTATCATACTTCTTCATGACTTCCCATTTATTCTTGGAATGTTTATCTCCACCATTGCTTTTATGCTTTTTCTTCTTAGATTTGTCGACTTCCACCTTGGTTTCTTTATCCATATTCTTCTTTGCAGCCATAGCCTCCTCGGCATTCATGATTTTGGCCGCCTTTGCCATCAATTCTGACATAGTTCTAGGTGGATCTTTCGCCAAGGTGTAATACAATTTATTAGGCAACAACCCACTCATCAAGGCGGTGATTGCTGTCTTCTCTTCGTAATCTATGACTTCTAGCTTCTGGTTATTGAAACGAGTTATGTTATCTCTAGTACTCTCACCAGATTTCTGTCTAACACTTAACAAGTGTGCTACTCGTTTTACTGGCTTTGCTCCAAAACAGAAATTGCCAATAAATAACTCGACTAACTGAAAGAAAGTTGAAATCTTACCTCGAGGAAGATTGTTGTACCATATCTGGGCAGATCCAGTAAGAGTTCGTGAGAAGGCCCTGCATCTCATCTCATCGGGGACAACATAGATATCGACAGCAGCTTGATATTGTTCTATGTGAAGAACAGGATCTGTCTTTCCATCATATTTGGGAGTTACCACGGGTGCTTTAAATTTCGATGGTGTAGGAAAATCCATAATGGCCTGTACAAAAGGTGTTCCTCGAACAAAAGTTCGTTGTAGGGGGTTCTTTGCTTTGGCCATTTCTCCCAATTTATCTTCCAACCGTTGGAGAGATCCTTTCCACGCTTCATTTCCTTCCTCGGGCCTATTAGTTCGAGCAATTGATCGTTCTGAGGTAGCTTCTTGAGATCTATCTTGACGAACGACTGGTCGTGACTGTGCTGATCCTTCTCTTAGATCTGATGGTTGTTGAAAACTCCTTGACATGGTCTTAGGTGGACTCCTATTCCTCCTAGGGCCTAATCGACTGAAAGGAGACACCCTACTCAATCTTTCTAAAGCACTGGGTCTTTCCGGAGAGAGGGTGATATGTTGATCAGTATCTGTAGCCCTTATTGACGAAGTTCGCCCAGGTTGATAAGAGAAATCATCGAATTCCTCATTGCGACGTGACTCAGTACGCCTGGATCGTGAAGAAAGTAAATAAGTTTGCCTCTGACCACTTTGATGTCCTGAACGTGCGGGTGCACCACCATGAAGGGTTTGTATGAGTTACCTCATTGTTTCTTGCATGGCGGTTTGTCCTTGGACCAGATTCGTCATGATCCCGGCCAGATTCGGAGGTGCAGAGGGATTTGGAGGGTTTCCAGCATTTCCAGCGTTTCGATTGCTAGATTCTGGGTTATCCTCCATTGATGATGAATGACTTGTGGTGAAAAACGATAATAAAAATCGTTCCCATAGACGGCGTCAATCTGTTGATGCAAAAAAACTGGACCGAATCCCATTTTTATGATCACAGATAAATAGATAAAAGAAATCCAATCAAGCACATGAGAGACAAAGATTTTTAAAGTGGTTCGGCTATAAGGAAAAGCCTACGTCCACTGTTATTTTATTCCCAGGGGTTTACAATAGCACAATATGGTGTAGAGAGAGAAAAAGGTGTGGATCTTGTGTATGGTGTCTCTCATCGTTGTCGGATCTCTTTGGTTCTCTTGGATCTGTCCTCCTTTTGGCTAAGGGAATACATGTATTTATAGTGATGGGAGATAAAGAGATTCATTGTATGTAGACATTTATACATTATGTCTACATTCAATGAATTTAATTGTTGAATTGTTTGGTATGTTATGTGTTGTCATCTATTAATACAGTATAAATGTACATTAAGGCTCATTAAATGCGCTGCCAACTTCATTAATGCACATTAAATGCATAATTATTCTTTTGATCTTCCTGGTTGATATGCCGACCAACTCTCCTCGGGTGCCGACTAACACTCCTCGGGTGCCGATTAATTCTCCTCGGGTGCCGACTAACACTCCTCGGATATCGAATATTGCCACGTAGGATGACATGTGTCCTTTTCTGATTGGTCCTCGTAGATGGAGAATTTTTGTGTTAACAGAGACTATGTGCTAAAGAAAGTAATTCAAAAGAATAACAAACTGGTGGCAAACTGGCATGGACCATACCGAGTTACAGAAGTTGTTCGACCAGGAACTTATCGAATAGCCACTTTAGAAGGCGAGGAGTTTAAGAATGCATGGAACGCAGAGCATCTGCGCAAGTATTATCAGTGATGTATATGTAACACAGTTCCATCAGTATGAATAAAATGAAGATATTATGCCAAAGTCTCTCCTTTTATTGAAAATTTTTCGGGCAATACTAGTGCTACGCACTACTCGGCAAAGCTCGGCAGACTACTCAACGAAATATTCCAAACTGTACCAATTATGGTTGGTCGGGGATAAAAACCCACTAACTGTAGTTGGTCGACGAGGAGAAATATTCTTAAAAATGGCAACCTGTTTGGCTAGGAAACGAAATATTCCAAACTGTACCAAGTATGGTTGGTCGGGGATAAAAACCCACTAACTGTAGTTGGTCGACGAGGAAAAATATTCCTAAAAATGCCAACCTGTTTGGCTAGGAAACGAAATATTCCAAACTGTACCAAGTATGGTTGGTCGGGGATAAAAACCCACTAACTGTAGTTGGTCGACGAGGAGAAATATTCCTAAAAATGCCAACCTGTTTGGCTAGGAAACGAAATATTCCAAACTGTACCAAGTATGGTTGGTCGGGGATAAAAACCCACTAACTGTAGTTGGTCGACGAGGAGAAATATTCCTAAAAATGCCAACCTGTTTAGCTAGGAAACGACATATTCCAAACTGTACCAAGTATGGTTGGTCGGGGATAAAAACCCACTAACTGTAGTTGGTCGACGAGGAGAAATATTCCTAAAAATGCCAACCTGTTTGGCTAGGAAACGAAATATTCCAAACTGTACCAAGTATGGTTGGTTGGGGATAAAAACCCACTAACTGTAGTTGGTCGACGAGGAGAATTTATCGACCTTGGTTGGTCGGAAACATTTTATGAAAAAGACAAAAATTTAACAACCTTGATTAGTCGGGGATAAACTCTCACTAACCGTAGTTAGTCGACAAGCATAATTTAGCAACCTTGATTGGTTGATACTCGTGACTTTATTATTAAGTGATCGAGCAATATTATTGAAACTTGGAACTTTTTTACTGAATTTGTCGACGAACATCACAATATTGTTATTTTTAACAGATATGCATAAATGTAAAGTGTTTGATAACTACAAGATAATAGCAATTGAGATTTTCAAACAAAAATGAAAGTCTTTCATTGAATTCAAAATAAATTACATTGATAATGAAATTACAGTTACATTGACATGTATACTAACTGTTACATAAAAAATTCCTATTCTACTGGTCTCTTTCCCTCAGCTTTTGACACAGGTTCCTCGCCAGCAAGCGGATCATTTAAAGACTGAGGAGAATTTATAAAGTTCAAATCCTTCAGCATCCTGACGTTCATCACAGAAGGTCGATCTAAAAGATGCTCGGGACGAGATACTTCGATCTGAGAATGTAAATTTTAGTCACCGAGATACTTTGAAATTAAGCTCCGAGGAATGGCCCGAGCAGGGATCCACTCCATCTCTAAATTATATGGTGGCACAGGCAAGTCGAGCAACCCGGGATCATAGTAATCCCACAGATAATGGCCTTGTTCGAGCTTCAACACACCTAAGGCATTCAGCCAGCCTTGTTTGTAGCCCTCATTGTTGGCATTCTGGATACGATCATCCAAGTGGAATAGTGCTTCGTTGTATCCAGCCATCCAGAATTCCCTAGGCTATTTGTGGAATTGGTATGTTAGCCTTTCTAGCTGCTCGTGGAGATTCTTAATGAAAAGCTCCTTATTCTCCAAGACTGACTGCTGCACAGAGAGCTATTTTTCCAAGTCCCTAATCTTCTTTGACATGTCAGACAAAGCCTGGTTCTTCGCCATTAATTGGAAAGCTTCGTTCTCTAACGCAGACTGAGTTCTCTGCTCCTCGACAAGCACCCGAGCTGCTCTTCCTCGTCCCCGAGGAGCTCTTGCTCGACCACGAGAAGAAGTAGAAGTTACATAACTCTTCAAAGTCTCCAATTCATCCCTCAACTTGGCATTCTCAACCTCTAAGAATGAAAATCCCTCGTCAGTCCCTGGGATTAGGGTTGTTGAAGAAGAAGCTGCAGACTTCAATTGTGATAGATATTTTTGCAAGTTGTTGTTCTCTTGCTCCAGCAACTTGGCAATCTGCCTGCACTCCTAGACCTCACCCTTGAAAGTTCTCTCCCTCAGATCATACCCAGCAAAAAGCTTCTCGTAGCCCTTGTCAACTATGATTAGCTTGTACTTCTTTTCGTACCCCTCATGCAACAGGGCAGTTGATTCCTTGTACTGATTCTGAAGGTCTTCGAGGGTACACTGGAGATCCTCGATCATTTCATAGTAAGCCAAATTATTGGCCACTCCTCGGTCAAGTAGACACTTCAGGTACTGATATGCTTCAACTGCCTATTATGAAGCATCATGACCAAGGATGTCAGCAACTTGTGCAGCACTCAAGTCTGTGTGACCAGCCTTATAGTACTCATTACATTGCTGCATCAGCTTTGTATCATGGTTAGATAGCAGTTCCATCCTGGCCAGAAACTAGCAGATAAAGAAGAACAATCATCAATAATAAGAATAAGCAGAATATGAATGAAAGATAGACAACAGTATGCAAAGAAAAGTTCAATTTTTATTAGATTATAATTCAGAGTTATATTTTCTGAGTTACATTTGATAAAAAGAAGAAAAATATAAAGATAAGCCCGAACAACACTACACCTTTTCCTTATCTCCTAAAACCTTCTCGGGAGGCTAGGAAGAGGAAGCAGGTTGCTCGGAGGGAACTGTGGGTTGTTCGGAGAGCACCAGCTGTTGCTCGGAAGAAGAAACGACTTGCTCGGCAGCATATTGGATGGTTGGGGGGTGATATCCCATCACCATTGAAGACTCCTCAGAGGTAGCTTCGTCCTCTTCTAATTCTTCTGGAGTAGGAGGGGGACCAGGGATATGTCTCTGGAAAAGCTCGGATGATTCGTCGACCTTCATTTCCTGAAGGGCAGCAACCCATCCATCCCTAAAATACTTTAGACTGCCATAGTCCACTTGAGATGCCATGGCAGCACACCCCTTGTCCCAGCCAGAGCTGAAGGACTTCTTCACAGCAGCTTTCCTCTTGGCCTTCTCCAAGGCAAGTTTCTCGGACAACAAGTTCTCAACAGCCTTCAATTTATTTTCTGCCTCTTCCTTCTGCCGACCTACTTCTTGAAGCTGGCCCAACCTCTCCTCGGCAGCTTTGAGTTTATTTTCCAACTCTCCTGCAGCTTTGAGCTTCTATTCGAGATCTTTATTTGCCTTCTCCAAGGCATTATTTTTCTTCTCCAACTCTTTGGAGGCTTCAACAGATCGAGCTTTATCCTTCTCGGTGGAGGCAAACTTCTTCTCCCAGACAGCCTTATCAGTGGCATATGTCTGGCGAGAATCTGCCAGAGATTTTTTAGCTTCCTCCAAAGCTCCCTCCACGCTGGACGAGGAGCATGAAGCTTTAATTGCCTCATCCTTCTTCAGGATTATGTTAAAGCAGCTCGTCAACTGTGAACTAAAAAAGAAAGCAAGTTAGAAACATAAATGACAAAGGAAAATATGAAAAATTCAAAGTAAAGAGACTTACTGAAGCAAGATGACGAGCAGCCAAAGAAGTAACCATGTCCCGAGTAAGATTATCTTCATTACTTTGGACCTCGGGAATGGTCCGAGACTTCATCAAGCTCATGGCAGAGCTCGGAGGAACAAAAGTGGGAACTACAGTCCCAGCAGCTGGGGGCTGAGTAGTGGTGTCAGCCAAATTGACAGAGGAGCTTTTCTTCAGCCTCCTCGGGGGAACAGGTACAGATTCGACCAAGGAAGAACCCTTGGTCGGTGATATCACAATCACCCCAGGAGCAGCAGAGCTGCTCGGAGCCACTGCGGGCTTATCATCAACCTTCTCGGCGACTTTAGCAGGAGCAGCTGGAGGAGCTGCATCAGTCTTCTTTGTCCCCTCCCTTGGGACATCAATCCTAATCCTTTTTACCTCCCCAGAACCGGAGGCAGTTTTCTCAAACAGAGCTGGAGTTCTTCTTTTCTTCATCCTTTCGCTCAAAGGAATATGAGATTCAGGCGAAGAACTTGCAGAAGCTGGTACTGGCTCTGCCTCACTGATCACAGGACAAGCAGTGAAGGATGTGGTGTAGCTCTTGTACTGGAGTAGATACGAAGTTGATCTAATGTGCTCGCCTACAACACATTGATGCAGACTCCAGATAAGTTTCAAATGCCTTATGTTGACATCTACTTCTTTTGGGCACCTTCTTTTGTTATCAACTGCAAATAATCAAACATTGTTATCAGTGGCACATTTTATCAAACATAAAAGAAACATGGTTTGAAAATAAATAAAATGAAATAAAAATAACCTATCCCATTGCCATAAGGAGGGCATCTGGGACCCTGATAGACCTCATCTCCAATCAATGGAGGGTGTTGCCAATTTTTTATGACAACCCCATGTTCAAAATAATCCCTATTGGCATCAGGGAGATTAACTACTAAGGCTCTGTTTAAAAATCTAGTTTTTAAATAATAAATATTTTCATTGACTGCCCATCTATAGCAGAACATGATTTCTGGGATTCCTATACGCGTTCCATGCACTTGATTTAATCTATGCACCCCATTAACTATTCTCCATGTGTTGGGGGCTATTCGTGCAGGAATAACGTCGAAGTACTGAAAGAATTCTAGACACAAGGAATTGGGTGGAAAAAAAATCCACATTCAGCAAAAAAGAGACTGGGGAACCAATGTCCCTCAGCCAAATTGAAATAATCAGAAGGCTCAGAAATCTCTTCCAAGACAACCCAACAGGGAATGGAGAAATCAGAACGAAGTTTTTCAAGAGACTCAACAAGGTAAACCATGGTGAATAAAGAAATGAAGAAGAAGGAAGAAGATCTTACAGAAAAAAGACTGAAGCTGTTGACAACGAACGACGGAAGAGATGAACGCACAAGAGAGTAGAAGACAATGAAAAACTCGAAGATAAAAAATTGAAAAGGTAGAAGACGATGGGAGTGTCTGTGAAGTTTAAATACCTTGCCTTGGGAAATGGTGAAGTAATGATTACAAAAGAAAGGATAATTACGTTACCGACGGCTAAAGGGGCATTAAATATTGGCGCGGGAATCAAAGC
This sequence comes from Sambucus nigra, assembly GCA_949130495.1. Lineage (NCBI taxonomy): Eukaryota > Viridiplantae > Streptophyta > Magnoliopsida > Dipsacales > Adoxaceae > Sambucus > Sambucus nigra. Next base: position 156,375,782 of record OX422211.1, on the reverse strand, counting down.
AAACAACAACGGCTAAAAAGATGAAAAGTGACGCGGGAATCGAAGCATGCAGAAAAGTCCAAAAAATCATGATTCTACGATTTGGGAAGGAGAAATAAATTCAAGGGAAATGCTCCTAAAAATTAGGAAGACTATTTAAAGATACCACAATCCGAGAAAGAATGTTCCATACTCCTCAAATTTCGAACTATGAAACATTGGGGGCTTCTGTTGATACCAAATTTAATCTGCTGACTTGGACCAATCATATGAAAACACGTGGCTATCTACATGGCAACAAAAAGCACTTTCGAGATGATCACACGCTCCGAGGAACCATGTTACTCCGAGGAACTCATACGCTCCGAGGAACATACCTCTCCGAGGAACTCTTAAATACCAAGAAGCTTAGGCGGTCCGAGCAACTCAGGCGGTCCGAGCTGCATCTCGAACAAAGCATTAATAGCTGGATAACCAACAGTTCAACTGATTCATTAAATGCTTATCATTCAGACGCACACGTAAAAAGGGCATTAAATGTATTACCCTTTCATACGTATATCATTTAATGTATTACCCTTTCACATTACAGCCTCAGGGCTATAAATACATTGTACAACCCTCATTGTAAAAGGATCGAATCCATAACGGAATTTCTTGTAATCGAGAATTCCCAAACACTCAGCAATAAAACATTAGTGGACGTAGGCCATTCTTATAAGGCTGAACCAGTTTAAAATATTTTGTCTCATTTATTTATCTGTGATTGAATTATTAGAGTGATCTAATTTTTTACATCAACACTATGGATGGGGCCTACACAAGAAAAGACCTAGGTATACTAATAAAACTACCAATATAGGTCGCATGGGGAGATGCCTCTCCAGTATCTTTATGAAGCACAAAGACAACTTCTTCATTCGCAAAATTTCTTTGAGATAGGTCAACCTCAATTTTCTTAGTTGGGACCTTCCTTATAATACGTCTATCTTTCTTAGGTATCCACCTTTATTTCCTCATTGTATTCTTATCCCTAGTAAATAACTATAAGATCTAGCTCTAGAAAACTCTTTCCTAACCTATCTTCTCTCATTGGCCATAAAGTCAATCATTCTTATAAACTTGTCAATTTCACCTCTTAGCTCATTAATAGGATCTCGATTCACAAGAAATTTCCTATTTGAATCAACCTATCATTTCTCTATTTCAAATACATACAAGTTTGTTTATAATGACCATGTGTACATAAAGGCACATAGCTCATAAACGTAGGTTTCGATCCACGAGCTCTATTTTGAACTTCCTCAAGATTCTCTTTCTTAAAGAAGGAGGGGGGATTATATTTTATGTTCCCAAAAAATTAAAATCCATAAGCTTGTCGCCTAGATAAAGACATAGGTACAATTTCCTAATTTTAAAATTTTGGAGTTTGTTCATTGGTCTTGGTTTTGCTATAAGAGGAGATTTCGATATTTGATTTTGAAACATCATTATTTTCTTTCATTAGTTCAACATATGCAATCCCATGTTTATCATTTTTATTTGACAATGGTTCATCAAAATGTTATCAATAAATTTTTTTCGTTAATGGTGTCAATTTCAAGTCTTTCGCATGTTGAAGCTCAATTTTCAACTATTCAAAATCAACTTTCAAATTTTCTCTTTGGATCTCTACTTTTTTCTTTTTTCTTTCAAAAACGTCTATTTTTTCTTCTCGAAGACTTATTCTCATAAAAAAAATATCATTGTTTTCATCGAGTTAAGAATTCTCTAATTCAACATTTTCTACTTTTTCTAAGTTTTCATTTTGTTCAAATTGGAATGATTTTAATTATTCAATAGTTTGATGTTTGAATTTTTCAATTTCAAGGACTCTTAATAAGCCTCATCAAAGGCCTCGTGTATATCATAAACTTCATCATCACTCTTATCTAGTGACTTATGAAATGATGTGTGTGAACTTAAACTTCTACACGCTGAGGTGTCACTAAGATCAACTAGACTCTTTGACCCTATTTCTCTTTAAAACATCATTAGTTGATTTCTTTCGTCATAGGACTTTTCATTTTCTTCTAATCTCACAATGAATTTAATATCACCAATCCATTTTTCAATTTAAGAACTCTCATCAGACTCACTCTCCTAATTACGTAAGCTCACTTTGTAAAATTTCATCCTTTTTCTCAAAGTCTTTCATCTTCTATTGTAATCTTAAGTACGTTGGACATATATCCATATGATGTTCTACTCCACCACAACCAAAGAATCATTCTTTGTGTCTTTCTCTTCATCTCTTGGTCACGTTCTTATCATGACTACCTTGTTAATGATGTTTAGTGGACTTGTGTCGATTAGTTTCAAACTTCTTTTCATTTTTGAAAACAAAAAACATTTTTTTAAAATCTTCTGAACCTTTTCACAAACAAATAAATAAATATCAACTTCAACATTTTCTTTTGGTCTATCCTCATTCTCGATAGACACAACCTTCTCACTAATTTTAGCACAAAATGCAATATCCTTCTTAGTCTTAGAAATAGTCAAATAGTTTTCTTGACCACAAATATGAGGTCATCCAACCAACTCTTTTAAACTTCATGTGTCCATATCTTTTATCTCATTAACGATAGCAACCTTTGTTTTTAATTAAAGAATCTATCATTATCTTTAACTTCTTTACAACCGTATTTCCGGGAATCTTCTCCCCCTAGGTTAAAAGGGGCATTGACAACCTCAGCCAATCTGATATAGTAATTTTTGAAGCTATCCTCTTCATAAATTATCATTATTTCAAACATAATTGCAATGTTTTGAAAATTAGCTATTATAACACTAAAAGTTCCCTCATGAGTGACTCACAATATATCCCAATATTCTTTTGTCATTTCACAACTGAGTATAAGGCTATACTATTGTGTGCTAACCTATGCAAATACATCATTCAACGCCATTGAGTTATAATTATAAGTACCAAACTTGACATCCAACCAAGTAACCCATTTTTCTTAACCTCAAAAGCACCTTATTCAATCATGGAACTATAAAGTTGATTTTCAACATTCATTCACACTCTCTCATTCTTAAATTTTAAATGAACACTCTCTTTCACTTTCCAGTGACATAATTTGAACCATGTAAAGGAGGATAATTTGTAGAGCTACGATCGCAATATTTATCCATTATCTAAATAAGATTTAAAAATAACCTAGATATAGATCTACAAGTAAATAACACAACTAAAAACACACAAACAAACAAGATCTACTCTAACACGTGAATGTTTAAAAGACTAACCACTCAATAAATAATTGACAGTGGTGTATTTTAGGCAAAGTATTCACCTTAAATAAACCTATAAGGGTGAATAATTTTTAGTGAGAATTTTACCAATTTCAAAATGTATTTAGCAAATTTTCAAATTCAATCTTATTAACATGCATCTAGGTGAGAAATCCAACAGATCTAAGTATATTAATCAAATTAGAAACAAATTTATGTTAATTATGTGAAGTAACTAAATGCAATAACTAAATCAATTTTAGTAATGGATCATGTTGGATCCAAACTTAGATCACTACACCAAATCTGCCGAATCGTCAAGGTCATTGACCTTGACAAATCCAACTTTTCAAGGTCAATGACCGTGACATTTCGAGGCGAGACAACTTTTTTTGTCACGGTCATTGACCTTGACACAAAACTCGCGTTTTGTGTCATGGTCGTGTCGCGGTCAATGACCGTGACACGTTTGTCACGGTTTATAACCGTGATAAAGCCGTGACCCTTTTTAAAAAAATTGTCACGGTCATTGACCATGACAATTCTCGGCAGAATTTAAAAAAAATCTGTTGGGAAGTATGGCCACTGCCACTGCCCAGCAGTATATTTGTACCTGTTATAGCAACGTTGTACCTGTTCTAAACATCATATATCCAAACAAACTAAAGATAATGCAAATATATATTCAAAATAGAAACTATTTAAGAAGAAACAACATCACCATCAGTTATCTCAAATCTTCAAACTATTTGCATGGAAAAGAGATTTTGTACCGCGACGCTCGGGGACACCTCCTTATCCTTCCCTTCTCGTCCGAATAGCCACATAAGTATAGAGCATATGTGGCCTACCCTTAGGGCCACTCCCTGTCCCCTGAATTGAAATAAAGTAAAATTAGTATCCGCCCCTCAAATATAGATAAATATAAATCGTAATTGAAATCGAAATCGAAATTGACATATAAATATAAATACATTACCTGTAGTGTCACTCAAACATCTAACTGGAGCTCATATGGCACCTCCTTCCAACTAATGTACCCCGGAAAATCGTGTCAAATATAATTCTCTTCATATCTAAACACTAAGAAATACCATAATCCTATGGAGTTATGCATTGCAAATTCCTTCCAACCGTTGTGTAGCCAAAAATGAGCAGTTGAAGTTGTCAATTCCACCTTTCAATGGTCTACCATGTTTTGCTAGAAGTTCCAAGTGGCGGGGTATGGAAAGTGGAATTGACAACTTCAACTGGTGATGTTTGGCTACATAACGGTTGGAAGGAATTTGCAGAGCATCGCTCCATAGGATTATGGCATTTCTTAGTGTTCGGATAGACGAAGAGATTTTGTCTCCTCTCCATAAATAGGACACCCCAAATAACTATGTACTAATCACCTATTAAAGGTAAGAAGAGTATATTCATGGATTAGTATAAACAAAACTTAGATGTAGTTGGAATATTTATGTATTAATCTCCTCTCCACACACGCACACTACACAAGAGTGAAAATGATAAAGTGCAGATCAATTAAAAGCATTAAAAATGGATGTTTCGGTACAAATTGAAATATTTATTACAAATTGAAAAATTGTTTCAAATTCGGGTTATCATAAAAAAATGGATTGATATTCGGTAGGAGCAGCCAAGTCGTCCACACTACTATTTAGACGCCTTGGCGCGTGTTGGACAATTGACCACGGCTCGTTGTTGATATACTTCGAGTAAAACACTTTCTTAACCTTTTGAAATGCACAAACAAACGGCTCATTGCTCAAGTGGTCGTTTCTCTTCAACTTGGACAAGTCAACCATGATCAAATTGGTGACAGGATCAACTTTACAAGCATTTTTATCCTCAACTCTTACCCATTCACAGTAAAATACAACCTCTTTGAAGCTTATATAATCCAATTCAAATATATTTTGGATTACACCATAGTAAGTCATTCCAGTCTCCTCTCCAGACGAAGAGATTTAGTCTCCACGAAGAGATTGAAATATACAACCTCTTTGGACAATTCAAATATACAACCTCTTTGAAGCTTATATAATCCAAGTCATCCACACGAAGAGATTCAGTATCCTCTCCACAAATAGGACACCCCAAATAACCATGTACTACACATCTGGATAATGTCCCATAAGCTGGAAAATCATGAATTGCCCACATCAACATAGCTTTCAGCGTAAACTCTTCTTTTCTAAAAGAGTCAAATGATTGCACACCCTCTTCCCACAACTCATTTAATTCTTCTACCAAAGGAGCCAGGTAGATATCAATGTCATCACTTGATGCCTTTGGCCCAGGTATCAATAAAGCTATCATCGAAAATTCAGGTCTCATACACTGTGAAAAAGGGAGGTTGAGTGGGGCTAGCATCACTGGCCATACACTCTAATTGGTGCTTAGATTTCCAAATGGATTGAAACCATCTGTTGATATAGCCAAACGAGTGTTGCGTTGTTCTCGAGAAAAATCGGGATACTCAAAATTCATCCTCCGCCAGGCAGTAGAATCAATAGGATGACGCATGATATTACCCCCTACTTCTGCCCTAGAATGCCAAGTCATTGCCTCTGCAATCCATGGTACTGTGAAAAATCACTTTAATCTAGGCCCAACGGGAAAATATTTCAATACTTTTTGAGGCACTTTTGAGCTTGTGCCTTCCTTACTAGTAGATTGGACATATCTAGGTTCATCGCATACCGGACAACGATCGAGATTTTCATACTCCTTTCGGTATAGTATGCAGTCATACACACAAGCATGAATCTATTTATACTTCATTACCAAACCTTTCAAACTGTTCTTCATAACAGGATAGCTATTTGGAAGTGTATTCACCTTGGGTAATAAGCCCTTCACCCATTTCAGAATTCCCGTCACGCTATTGCCAGACAAACTGTACTGCGTCTTCAAACTGTGCAAACCAACCATGGCATGTAAAGTTGTTTGATCTTTCTCACAACCAGAGTATAACGGTTGGGTCTCCTTAAATTTTAAACTTTAGTAGTCATCGTCAATTTTTATCGTGTTATCTTCACGAGCACTTGAATCTTCTACATCATCAGTAACCTCATTCTCCTCAGCTTCATAAACTCCGTACGCATCATCAACTAAATCCTCTAACATATTATGATCTACATCGTCCCCCTTCTACATCTATTCTACTTGTTGAAGGTTGTTGTGAAAGTTGGTCGGGGACAAAAGGAACTTTCAATTCACCATGAAAACTCCAAAATCGATAACTATCTTGCATACCCGATCTTAACAAATGTAGTTCAACTGTTTTCCACTCAAACACCTTACCATTCTTACACCTAGCACACGGACACGGAAACTCTTCATCATTAGGACATCTCTTTGCATATTTCACAAATTCGTTAGCAGCTCTGCGAAACACATCCCCCATTCTATTAGTCTCACCCATCCACTCTTTGTATTTCGGATATCCCATCACATCTACCACAACTAAACACCTATTAAAGGTAAACAAAACTTAGATTTATAGTATGTTTTATTTAATTATCCCATCATTTAATTATCCTATTAAAGGGTAAGTGGTCCTATCCCATTCAAGACTGCATTTTTCTGTAATATACTTAACAACTCATGCACATTGTTACGATTTGAAAAAAAATCGACAGGATATCCCCTTAGTTCTCCAAGTACACGACGTAGATTGGCAGGTGTGAGTGTTATTTCAATTGGTCAATTGAAATAACAGTCACACTTGTCAATCTAGTATGTACCCAGAGAACATTAAGATACGACTGCAGAACTTCCTCCAAAAGTAACAACTTTAAGCCAATAAGAATATTATACAGAAATTATACAGTCTCAAACTGTCCAAACGGGACAATTCGAGAGATCTCATTACAGGGGTAATGATTCTCGAACGGGTCTAAGGGCTATTGAATGCGTACGCATAAGAACTAGAAGGCTAGTATCTATGTGCACTATATTTAATTTCAAGTATGTTTCATATAATGGGTTAATTCAAATACAAAAATAAATTCATGGGTTAATTCAAATACAAAAATAAATTCATGGGTTAATTCAAATACAAAAATACAAATTCATGGGTTAATTCAAATATACACACACACACACACACCCCTCCCTCCACACCCCCCACTCACCACATACACACACACCCCCACCTCCCTCCACACCCCCCACTCACTACATACACACACACCACCACCCCCACTCACCACATACACACACACACACACACACACACACACATACACACACACACACACAGTAGTGACTGTCTATTTAAAATAATCTCAATGTTAATTTCATGTATTGAATTTTTACTATTGTTTTGTGCTTTTTATAAATCATATTCAATGTTAGATATGTGTTTTGTTAAGATATCTAAGTTGTTCTATAGAATTATTTTTTGTATCTTGAAGTTTAAGTTCTAAAATAATCAACCTAAAGTTGTGGTTCATAAAGTATTATCACAAATATAAACTAAGAGTGATAAAATAACTTTGAGGCATATAAATTAATTGTGACAAAGTAAGATTATGCACCAGAACCTAAAATTTAAAAAAAGTGTTTTTATTTAAACCCCACTTTTCTTTCTATAACTCCTATTTTATTAAACTTTAAATATAATTAAGGGTGTACAAAAAGAAAAGTTAAATATGAATAAAAACAACATTTTTAAAATATGAAGGGCTCACCAATTTGATCAAATTTTTCAACAACATAGACTAAATGATATTTTATTTTTCATGCTTTTAGCAATTTCGGATGCCATTTTAACCCTTATTGTAGTTTTTTGTTATAATGCCATTTAAAAAAAAATCTTTTAGGTATGTAAATATATTGTAATAGATCTTGCCTTCCACAAAATGATATTTTATGGTAAAATTTTATTTGATGGATATAAAGTCATGTGATACCTATATGTGTTATTTTGCATCTAATAAAAACAAAAAACACCATATATTGTTTTTTTCTCCATTAGTATAAGTATATAGCGATTATTTCATACTTAAATCACATATTAAGCCGGCCTTCATTTTTTTATGAAATTTGTAGAAAATTACTTATTTATTTTGAATGAAAATAAATTGTTATCCAATATTTTTGGATATTATTTATAATTATGAAACTCATACACAAATTAATGTTGTATCAAAATAATATTACATTTTTAACCCCTACCCCCTACCCCACCCCCTACCCCAACTCTGCCCCCACCCTACCCCCACCCTGCCCCACCCCCTACCCCCGCACACACACACGCACATATATACACACATACACACATATATATACACACAAACATATATATAAATGGAAGAGAGAGAGAGAGAGAGAGAGCAGCGTCGAGAGAGAGAGAGGGAGGGAACGGCGGGAGGGAAAAAAGAAGGGGGAAAGGGTTTTTGCTGCAAACATTGTCACGGTCGTGTCAAGGTCATTGACCGTGATAATTATTTAAAGAATTGTCATGGTCATTGACCGTGACAATTCTTTGTCACGGTCGTGTCAAGGTCAATGACCGTGACACAAAACGCATGTTTTTTGTCACGGTCAATGACCTTGACAAGGGTGATCGGCTGAAAGGTGGAAATTTTGTCATTTTGGTATAGTGGATATAATTATGTGTGTGTAAGAAATAGAGAAAGACATCAGAACTGTACATAAACAAACACACAAGAGGCATAAGCCAAAATCTACGTGGAAAACCCCCACATAGGAGTGAAAAAATCTTGGTGCATCCTATTCTCTCATTCAATTTGAAAATAAATTTTACAAAAATTCAATAAGGTGCCTCTCTCTTACCTCCTAACAAGAATTTACCTTTGGGAATTGAAACTCTCCTATGTTTGAATGAGGTATCTTCTCAAATCTCCATCAAGAGGATATAGTAATCGGATTTTCCCAACCTTTGATTGCATCATGCTTGAACTCCTAATAACTCAAACACCTCCTTTTAGATGTAGAGTGTTGATACTTAAACCGCTATATAAATCATGTAGAATTAAATCCAGTCTATATGGTTTTCAAGTCAAATCTCATAACTCATGAACCAAGTATAGATATAAGTTTTTCGCTCAAAATTGTGAAGTTTCGGTGAAATTGACAAGTGAAAGGTGTTTCTCTGATCACTAGCCTAAAAAATAATTTATTTACGTTTAAAACATACTCACATAGAGGATCTCTCACAATGGAGTGAAAACTCCTATTTTTAAACAAATTGAAAAATAGGCACCGCCATGCACACGGTTAAAAAATCCATTGTGCGCAAGATTTTGGGTATAGGCCTCGTTCATGTTGAACATATGATAGTCATGTTCTCTATATGATTTTACCTTTTTGTGAATTCTTTAAGGTATTAAGGTCAATAAATCTAAAAATGTTCATGTTGTGCGCACAGTAAGATTTTACACATGTGCAGATGGATTTAAATATAAGTTTTCCCTTTGCCAAAACCATTCTTCCATGCACACAGGTTCAAAATCGAGTCATGAACAATCTTGTAGGCAGAATCCCAGATTCTCCTAAATAAGCATAAAAGTTAATTAATTTTAAAAAAAACTTTCACATGACTAAACTCACAAAAGATGTAATCGTGTGCGTGTATTTATTATCCTTGAGACGATTCAATCAAACCTAGCTCAAAAAGGATATAGTCGTCAATCCTCAGAATTTTCATTCGAAATCTTGGATGTAGAGAAGTCATGTTATCTTCAGTTTCACTATCCATAGATTCTAATGAATAATACTATGTTCTATGAATCAAGCTTTTCGAATTGATTTTGTCCAAGACTCGAATTCTTAGACGCAAAAATAATCCAAGTAAACTATATTAATAAATGTTTACATTTTCAATTAATTTGTTCAATGCTCACAAACTTATGGAGTGAACATGGAAAACTATCTCCATTATTTAAGTGACCTACTCATTGTACGTTACTATAGCAAACATGTTTTTACTTATCTGAAGCCCATGGTCACTTCCCATGTCCACTCGTGAAGTTTAATATGTTTTTATGGATAGTTATATAATATAGGTAGTCTACTTCAGGTTGATACCCTCTGGAAGATTTTTCAGACACATTTGTGTGGGTTGTTAAATAAAGGTTTGAGGCTGCAAGAGTTTGAAGTTCAAAACACTGGATTTCTAAAGAGAAACACATTATTTGTTTGTGTAAAATTATTTTTTCATTTTGAGAGAAAATGTTGAGGACTTATACTTACTGTTGAAATTCAAGATTTATTTTTTCTTGAGTATTTTCCTCTTTTGATTGTTACATACTTTGTGAGAATTTGAGTGAGACAAATCATTTTCTCCGGACCATAAAACTTTAAGATATATTCACACATCCTAGATGTTATATATGATTTTTTACTTTGGTTCCGTTCCCTTGGAATAATTTTTATAAAACTTTGAACAAGATTTGTAAGAGGTTCAAAGGAGACATTATCAAGAAGGTTGTTGGATGCTACTCGTTCTCACTATTATGATTGTAGGGAAAAAAGCCTTATTTATGAAGTTTTCAATTATTTAATCTATGGTTTCATCGAGTGTGTACGTCATTATTCCTTTATGTAATTCTTTACCTCTAGTTGTGCAAGGCTAGACTTGGTCCGAGGTTTTTCGAACATGAGTTTCCTCATAAAAAGCCTCAACGCAATTGGACTATTTACCTTTTCATATATTTATTTTATTAATATTATTAATGAACATATGTTTAAGATTTAAATAATTTTTAAATACCATATTTTACGACACACACGAGAGGATAAACTTTTTTTTCAAATTTAGGTAAAATGAAAATACATTTACAGTTGGAAAATATTTCAATTTGGGTAGCTATGGTCAATATAAATTTTAAATCGAATTTGAGTAAGTTTATTTTTTCTTCGATTTTAGCACTAAGAGTGGATCATTTGTGACAATAATAGATGAAACTTCTTATAATAAACCACCATTTTTTTATGGTAGTAGATATTCCTAATGGAAAGATATGAGAGGGTGCCTTTCTATGGTAGTTCCACAAATAAAAATTAATTCCCCTATTTCAATAAAAAGTTTTGTTAATTTACTAGTATAAAAAGGCCTTAACAATCCAAATGTCTATGTGAAAAAATAATTTACTAAATTTTATTTTTTAAAATTTTATCTTCTTATTTAATACAATGATTCTAAAACATACGAAAAGTGTAAAATAACCACAAGACCGGATGTACGAGGGAAAATCCCACTACAGGAAAAACCTTGGGCCGATAAGAATGACAAATGAACTAGGGTAGAGTTTCAAAACTAGAAGAAATAGACTTATAACTTCACAAAGCTAAAACTAACTAAACACTCTTTCCCACCATATTCTCTATATAGATATTCCACAAAAAGTAATTGAGTTGAGTTCGTATAGGAAATTTTTACGCCGCTATTGAAATTGCTTCTTTGGCTACAATATTTTAAACTCCTCGCATTTCATAAAGTATTCAACCTAGTTTAACGATAGATACCCAATCTTCAGGAGATACTTTCCCCGAACCCATACGTGTTTCCTCTGTAGTTTTTGTTTAAGATGAGCTGGAGGCTTTGAGAAGACACGAAAGCAGAAACAAGATCCGAAAAAAGATCCGCTTGCTTTTCAATTGGCCGACTTTAGTGATTGCGTTAGAGAAGTAGACAAAAACCATGCTTTATGTAATAGTTTTAGTTATGGAGTTCATATTAAAATAAAATCAGTTTTTCCTATTTTAATGAGAATCGTGTATGGACTAAGTGTTTGAATTACTTTATATATTGTTGATATCTTTTATTCTGCTCAGTAGGTGTTCTGGTGTGTAGAGTCTGGCATACACAGAGGATCAGATCACCATTTCTTACCGAATATAAGTTTTATCATTCATAATTTATGATGGAACTAGACACATCATCAGTAGGGCTGTAGCATAATATTGTAGTAGGTTTATCTTGATTATGGAAAACTATATAGTTTTAACTTATTGTGCTAGTACACTTTATGTGTATTGAAGGGGACCACCTTGAGGTCATTGTCTTTATACTGATTTTATAATCTCATGATTATTAGGTTTTATGTGTAAATATCATGATTATTAGGTTTACTTAAGGATCTTAATTCGGGTATGATTGATGGACACATGCACTAGTTATTTATTGCTTTGACCTTTCGGGTGATATTCATTATTAGATCAATAATCTTGATAGATTGGGTAATGATGATTATTGTATGGTGAAAGTCTTGTATGGATGGAATCCACATGTCGGTATGGAGACTAGTGATACCTCCTTGAGATGCTTATAAGTTTTCTACGTGTCAAACTCATGAGGTGGATTATTTTAATCCAAAATTACAAATAAGTTAAGTTGGATAGCTCAAGGACTTAAAGAATTTAATCAAATAAATTATCAGTAATTTATTTTTTTAATGGGTATCTGTAACCTGAACATGGGGAGAATTTAGTAATTAATAATGAGGGGGATGAAATATAATCTTAAGTTTAAGAGTTGAGTTGCAATTATAATTATTTAGTGGTATTAATTATAATTAAGGGACCGAGATCAAGATTCGGGAACGATTAGGTTTTCTCAGGCGCATTAGGATCCAGATCCTTATCTCTCCTTAGGGTCCCTACTGTAGCCTATATATATGCACCTAAGGTTCATTCTTTTTTAAGATATTCTTCACTCTTTGATACTCAAAAGACCCAAATTAGGACTTGTGAGAAAGATAGATAGCAAAGAGGAAATAGGAGAAGAAAAGGTGGTCGCAAAATAAGAGCCCACACTGTGCTCGTGACTTCCCATATAAGGAATACATCAGAAGACCGTGACGTGCATCGAGCCAGCATTATTGATCAACTATCATAACATACAGTTTGTGCCAAGACGAGATCAAATGAAAGAGATCCCAAAGGTAAATACTTATTCCGATTTCTAGGATTTTATGTATGTGTAATATTTGTTTGTAGTTCAATCTATATGCATTTTCAATAGACCCTTGGACTTTCGCTCCAACAATTAGTATTAGAGACCTGTTGATACCGCTTATAGGCTGACTTCATCCATGTTGTCCAATTAAAATAATGATATATATGCATGGATGTTGGGTAGAATATAGATCTGTGTTAACTTCTGTTTTGCATTGATCTAATCCCACTATTATGGTCATGTAGTTATGGTTTTGTTTTATGTGATTGGATCCCACGATGGTTTATTCGTGGTTATTTTTTTTATGGATTAATGCAATATTGATATAGAATGTGAACTTCTTCAAGGAGGAATAGTACATGCGTAAATTATAACTGCTTTGATTGTGATCATCAATGGAGGAGTGTGAAATTCGATCGGTGATTGGAGGTAGTTTTTGGCATAGAAATTAGTTTTGACAGAGTTAAACAGTGCTTGGAGGTGGGGGAGCTTACCCTAGCCCCCACAAGGGAGACCCCCCGATATCGTCACCTGATCGGGCAGGTAAAACCCCGTGACATTCCAGCATAGTGGCAACATGATGTGTTTGGGTTCAAGGATGACTATTAGGAACTCTAATCTACGATAGAGTTGTATCATGACCATAATAGTTAGGAATCCTTACTTATCTCATTTTCTTATTAATATTGATTTATGTATTTATTATTCATGTTTTAATTGTTAGGTCGTTAATATGTGTTAACGCTTCCCTTAGAATTATGGACAACATGGCATACCGACCGGACTTAAATCATGTAGATGTTAAATGTGAATAATTAATAATTACTTTGAATTGTGGATATTAATATGCGTGGTTGGAGAATAAAAAATGAGTATTTTTTTAATGATCAAGGGTATTTGAAATTTTTATTTATCGCGCATTTGCTTGATATATTAAAATATAGATGTCTCAATATTTTTGGAAATGTATAAAATGTCCTAGATTTTCAAATTAATTAAAAATTCGACGCATTTATTATTTTTAACCCTCAAAAAGTTTTTTAAATTACTAAGTGGGAGAGGGAATATTTCAAGAAAAAATCTCATGGTCTCTATCAAAGATTGATATACTTTCAATAATAAGTGGGTCCTCCAACGAGGAATGCAAATTATTGTGGTAGTGGGTACAAATTTTCTTAAGGGTAATTTTGGATTCATTATTCACATAGGCGGCCCCAAAGGATGAGTCTATGTGATATGAGATAATCTAAAGTTAGTTAATGGTATACACTTAAACATAAAATAATTGTAGGTTTCCCAAAGAGGAATGCTGTGATTTTATGGGACCAAAGTGTCGGTTATTCAATTTTATTTGACATAGATTTTGTGTAGATAATAAAATTAAAAGGAATAAGCCTATCTATTTTTTTTTTTTTAAATGATAGAGGGAACATTAATTTTAGTTTAGAATTTAAAAAGTTTTATGCCATATAATAATTCATTTTATTATTTGATTCTTAGTATTAAGATGGGAAGCTCTTTCAATCCACTTGTTGTTATTCTCAAGGAAAATAAATTAACTGGACCTAATTATATTGATTGGAAAAAGAATTTGGATATTGTGTTGACTGTTGAAGGGTACAACTTTGTGTTCTAAGAGATTTTTCTTGAGAAATCGAGTGAGGGGGGATCTAAAAGGAAACCCGAGATTACTAGAAATGGATCAAGGTTGATGATATGGCATGGTGTTACATTTTAGCATCTATAGCAAATGTTCTGCAACATCAACACCAGTCGATGGAACATGCCTATGACATGATGTTGAACCTCAAAGATATGTTTGGGTATTAAAATCAGGCTGCAATGCAAGTTTCCATGAAAGAACTCATGATCACAAACATGGCTGAAGGGACTCCAATGAGGGAACATATTTTAAGGATGATGTTTCTTCTCAATGAGCTTAAAATATTTGGATCAGAAATCAATGGGAAAATCCAAGTCGATATTTTTCTCCACTCGCTACCTGAGTCCTTTAAGCAGTTTTTCATAAATTTCAACATGAATAAAATTTCTTACTCTTTGGAAGAACTACTTAAAGAACTACAAGCAGCTGAAGGTCTCATCAAGAAATTAGTAAGTGCTTGTTGCGGAGAAATGTTTTACTTCTAAGCCTATGGGCAAAAATTAAAAGAACAAGAAGGATCACAAACATGTTATCATCCCTCAGACAGGTCGTGTGCCTCAAAGAGGTGTGAAAAATCCGAAGGGCAAGTGTTTCCAGTGTAAGCATTCAGGACACTGGAAGAATAACTGTTCGATTTTCCATAATAAATAAAACAACGTAGGTAAATTCCATTTATTTATTGTTGAATCGTGTTTTGTGGTTCGTATTATCGGTACCTACTGTGTATATACGGGAGCCACTAATCATATACACAATTTTTTACAGGGGTTATAGGAAACTAATGGACTAAGTGATGGAGAGATTTATCTGACTATATGAGATGCTACAAGAGTAGAGGTAGTTGTAGTGGGAGTGGGAGACGTTCATTTAAGCTTTAATTATAATTGGAGTTTAGTTTTAAACGATTGTTTTTATGCACCTTCCATTAGGAGGAATTTGATTTCAATTTCTTGTTTAAACTTTAATGGATATTTAGTTTCTTTTAATAAACTTGTGGTTATTAAGAAAAATAAATATTTTATTTGTTCAGGTGCATTAGTTGATAATCTTTATATTATTAATCCTACCTCTCCCGCACAACAAATTAATATTTTGCATAAGTCAATTGGACCAAATTTAAAGATAAAAGAACCCTCCATAGTGAACCAAATGTATCTTTAGGATTTACGCTTAGGTCATATTAATTTAAAAAGGATTTGTAGACTGGTGGCAAGTGATTAATTGAGCTCACTAGAAGTGGAGGCACTTTCAGTTTGTGAATCCTATTTAGAAGGTAAAATGAATAAGAGGACTTTCCCGACTAAGGGCTATAGAGCCAAAGAAATGTTGGAATTGGTTCATTCTGATCTATGTGGATCGATGACAAACCGAGAAAAATAGGACTTTGAGTATTTTATGACTTCCATAAATGATTACTCAATGTATGGGTACATTTACCTAATGCACCATAAGTCTGAAGCCTTTGAGAAATTCAAAATTTATAAGGCAGGTGTGGAGAAGCATTAAGAAAAAAGTATCAAGACGCTACGATATGATCGTGGTGGCGAGTACCTCTTAAGGGAGTTTAGGAAATATTTACAAGATTAAGGGATAATATCCTAATTGTCTTCACTTGGTATGCCTCAGCAAAATGGTGTAGTAAAAAGGAGGAATATGAATCTTCTAGATATGATTATGTTCATGTTGAGTTATACAGATCTCCTAGATTCCTTTTGGGGACATGTTTTAGAAATGACCACCTATTTACTGAACTTGGTACCTTTAAAGCCGGTCTCTAGTACACCCAAGAACTTATGGATTTGGTGCAAGCCTGCTATGAAACATATTCGGATATGGGGTAGTTCAGCACATGTGCTGAAGAGAGATCCTAGTAAGTTCAAATCAAGATCAGAAGTTTATTTCTTTATAGGATATCCTAAGGAAACTAAGAGTTATTTATTCTATGATTCTTAGGATTAGAAGGTCATTTTTAGCACCAATGCCTGATTCTTGTAAGAGAATTATATAATGGATCATAAGCCTATAAATAAAGTTATTTTTGAAGAGTTGCGAGGGAACTAATAAGATTCTTCAACACCACCAATGCAGGATGAAATAACACAACATGTTGACACTAGTACACCATCACAAGGACCACCTCATTGTAGTGGTAGGGTTATACATCAACCCGAACAGTTTATGTTCTTGGGATAGTCTTATGACAAGGTTCCTGATGAACACGAAGTTAATCCTTGAAACTACAACAGGGCTATCCAAGATAAAGATGCAAAACTTTGGATTAAATCTATGAATTTTGAGGTGTAATCTATGTATTCTAATCAGGTTTAGAGTCTTATAGATTCACCTAAAGGGATAAAACCCATAAGATGCAAGTGGATATATAAGAGGAAAAAAGGTGTGGATTGGAAGGTTGAGATCTTTAAGGCATGGATTGTTGCGAAATGATTTACTCCGAAAAGGGAATATATTATGAGGAAACCTTCTCTCCGGTAGCTACGATGAAGTCCATCCAAATTCTCTTATTCATTGCAGCTCATTTCGATTATAAAATTTGGCAAATGGATGTCAAGACTACATTTCTCAATAGGAATCTTGACGAGTGTATATATATGGTACAAACAGATGGTTTTATTTCCCAAGGCCAAAAGCATAAATTATTCAATCTTAAGAAGTCTATTTACGGAGTTAAGAAAGCATCTAGAAATTGGAACATATGTTTTCATCATCCAATCAAATCTGTTGGTTTTAATCAATGTCCAGATGAGTCTTATGTGTTCAAAAAAATGCAATAGAAATGTAGTGGTGTTTTTAGTATTATGTATGGATGACATTCTTCTCATTGGAAATTATGCTGGAATGTTTTCTTCAGTTAGAGTGTGGTTCTCCAACCAGTTCAATATTATGAGAAGCTAGTGACATCCATGGGATCAAGTTTATGCGTGATCGCAAGATTAGGATGTTGAGTTTATCACAAGCAACTTATATTGATTCCATTCTTACTAGATTTAAAATGAAAGATTCCAAGAAAGTGTTCCTCCCTTTTAGGCATAGAATATCTCTTTCGAAGGATCAGTTTCCTGATAAGCACCCAAAAGTGTACATTTATACCCCGAATAGGTGTATTTTAGTTGCTAATTCTCGACAATTTGGGTCTTATGCGCTTTATTGTTGATTTTGTAGGTCTAATGCACGTTGTGGTGTTCAAACGCGTATATCAAGGCAATTGTGCGGATTATGGAGCTAATTACCCTTGTCTCGTATCCTAGCCTACCCTAACCCTGCCTAAACCTGTCCCAAACCGTGTGTTTTTAGGTTGTCCCATTTTATTTTATTTGTGTCATTTTATTTTTAGGGTTTATTTTATTATTTTATTTTATTGAGTCATGTATATATTTTTAGGATTTTTATATTTTAATTTTTAGCACGTTGTGTATTAGTTTTTATATTTTCTTATTTTTAGCTAGTTTATTATTATTTCATTTTTTTATTTTTATTTTTTATTTTAATAGTTTTTTATTTTTATAGTTTTTATTTTAGTTGCGTTTAGTTTTTTTTAGAGTTCGTATAATGTGTCGTGTCGTGTCATTTTTATTTTAGTTAATGTTTTTTAATTTTGTTAAATATTTATTTTGTTTTATTTTATTTTATTAATTTTTTTTAGGGGTCATAAGTTAAACACACACACAACCCCTCACACCCCAATACCATACACACTCACGCAAACCTAAAATAACTTGCACACACACACACACCTAATTACCCTATAACTCACCACACACACCTCCTCACCATCTTCAACCTCACCTCATTTCTCTCACCTCCCTCCATTAACATACCTCCATAACACAACCCCTTATACCTCCATGTCCCAAACCCAGTTAAACCCCTTGACCCAACATCCCCTTGGCAAACCGACCCTAACCATCACCTCCGTCGACCATCTCGCCGGAACAAACTCCAGCGCCGTCACCACCCAGCCTCAGCTACTACCCCTCTCCGACGACAACCATCAAGCCCCAAACCCGAAAACCGCCGGCGGCGTCCCACTGACTCGAACCATCCTAACCTCAACCCCCATAACCAAACAACATCACCACTATTCCCGTTAACCCATCCCTGAACAAAACCCACTCCGGCGACCACTATCACCAACCTCGCCGGTCGAAAAAATTGAGTTGCTGGAACCACCTTCCACCACCCCATAACCCCCATACTAGCAAATCCAACAGGAGAAACCCGTGCCCAAAACTCCCAAACCGGACCCGCGACCTCATTTCCACCAAACTCGTCGGGATCAAACCAACCCAACCCTTTGATCCCCACCGTCCGACCCGTGACCCACCGAGCTAAATCTGTGACCTCAAAGTCAACCCCCTGACCCGCGCCTTTGCTTTCCAAACCGCCTAAACCCAGATGCATCCACCCGATCGACCTCCTGTCCCTGCTCCGGCCACCACATCCTTGACCAGGACACCCATTTCCAACCCGAACCTACCCCGAATCCGACCCACCTCCCATTTCCCTTTTCAAACACCCATTTCTTACCTCTTTAAAGCCACTTCCACCCAAGTCTTCCACAATTTGTTTCCACCTGCTAAAAAAATCAAAAGAGAACCCAACAAAACTAAATAAAATGAAACCCACTTAACTCTTTTTCCATAAATACCCCCAAACCCTTTTAACCAAATCTGATTTGTTTTTATCCTCACCACCCCACTTTCCACATGACCTCACACAACCCATGCACATTTGTGCATTTTCCTATTTTGACCCCAACTTATCCTCACAGCCCTCATGTCCATTTAATCCATACCAAATTTACCCTTAGCTCCATGCCTATTATTTAAGGAAGAAGAAGACCATTTTGAAAAGGAGCTTTTAGGCAAAAAATTGTAGAGAGTATTTTAGAGAGAGAAACTACAGTTTAGTTTAGTTTTTTTTAGGTTAGAATTTATTTATTTATTTTTTTAGATAGTGAGGGAAAAATAAATTATTGTGAGGATTAATTTGAGTGAATTTTTTGATGTAGTCTTGTTTGGATCATTCATATTGAGGGATGTTAATTTCAACTCATGGATTGAAGTTCAATTAAGCATCAAGAGATTGGGTTTGATTGTTCTCTTCTCTTCTCTTCTCATTTATTTTATGCCTTTGATTATTAATTTGTCAAATTTCATACCATGTTAGGCTAAATCCCCTTTCAAGGGTTGGGGGAACCCTTATTTGATGTTATTTTAATTTAATTAGTTTGATTACTTGAAAATTCCCTTTGAATATTAATTTTGATCCTTCACCCTTAAATTTACGCCTCGAGAGAGGGTAGTATTTTCGAGAGAAAATCGAAATTCTAGTTATAATACCCATTTTAGATTCGAACTAGAGATAGGGGTTTCTTAAGTGGGGTATTATTACTTGAATTTCAACTCTATTTTCATTTTCTAAGATATACATAAATTTTGATGAATCGATCCTGGTGGGCGATTAATTAAAAGGACTGTAGATCTATTTTCTAGAGTTGTGGGGCCTTAAACTTTATTTTCTAAAGGTTACTATTAAAATTACATTTGCAACAAGAGTTGATTTGTAATTTCGATATTAATTTGGGAGAATTCAAATAATTAAATTAATTAGTTAGAATAACTTAAATTTGTGGTGTAGTCCCACTCCTTGATTGTTATCACATTTATTTACCTCATTTATCTCATATTTTTGTGTTAGACTTTATTTTTCATTTTAGTCACTTTTTAGGTTGTAATTTGATCTTTCATTTTAGTTTAATGTTATTTCACATCCTCACCCTAATTGTTTTAATGTTTGAAAAAGCTAAAAAATAGAAAAGAAAATTTTCAAAAAGAAAATAAAAATTGAATTACAATTGAGTTTGTCTCTTGCTTACCCCCTTGAAGTGGATTCACATCCTTACTTACCGCTCTACACTTGAGTTTGATGCTATTTTGTAGGTACTTTGAGGATTTTGACTAACTTGGCTTTCAACAACGACTATACACATAAAAACAAAGTTATCATTTCCCACGACAGCCGATGAGATAGAGAAGATGAAAGGCATCCCTTATGCTTTAGTAGTTAGGAGCCTTATGTATGCTATGCTATGCACTAGACATGATATCTACATTATTGCTGGCATGGTTAGTAGATAGCAGTCTAACCCTAGGCAATAACACTGGACTACGGTAAAGCATGTGCTCAAATACCTGAAAAAAACAGGAGAGTATATGTTAGTTTACCATGAAGAGAGTTTAGTACCTATTGAGCACACCGATTCAGATTTTCTGTCTGATAGAGATTCCAGAAAGTCTACAGCTGGATATATGTTTACCCTAGGAGGTAGATCCATTAGTTGGAGGAGAATCAAGCAATCTTTCATTGTTGATTCCATCATGGAAGCTAATTATGTGGCAGCCTTCGAGGCAGCTAAGGAAGTAGTATGGCTTAGAAACTTCCTAATGGATTTAGGAGTGGTACCTTTAGTTTAATTGATTATTATACTTTATTGTGATAATAGCGGTGCGGTTTCCTACTCAGAGGAACCTATGATACAAAAGATAGGTAAACACAAGCATCGGTATTATCTCATTCGAAAATTTGTGCTGCGAGGTGATCTCACAGTTATGAAGATTGCATCAGAGAATAACCTACAAGACTCTTTCGTGAAGACCTTACCAACAAAGACATTTGATAGCCACATATAGGTGATGGGAATGAGATACATTACAACATGGCTTTGAATCTAAGTGGGAGATTGTTAGATAAGTAAACTAAAACCATGCTTTATATAATAGTTTTAATTATGGATTTATTATTAAAATAAAATTAGCCTTCCCTATTTTAATGAGAATTATTTATGGACATAATGTTTACATTATTTTATATATTTTCGATGTCCTTTATTCTACTCAGTAGGTGTTCTGGTGTGTAGAGTACAACTTACGCACTGAGGATACGATTACCAGTTCTTATAAAATATAAGTTTTTTCGTTCAAGGTCTTAGATGGATTTGGACACACCATCAGTAGGGCTACAACACAATATTTTAGTAGGTTTATCTTGATTACGGTAAACTGTCTAGTTTCAACTTATTGTCCTAGTACACTTTATGCGTATTGAATGGGACCACCTTAAGGTCATTATCTTCATACAGATTTATAATACAATATGAACCTCGTGATTATGAGGTTTACTTAAGGCTCTTAATCCGAGTATGATTGATGGACACATGCACTAGCTAGTTATTGCTTTGACCTTCTGGGTGAGTTTCGTTATTGGATAATTAATTTTGATATATGGGGTAATGGTGATTATTATATGGTGAAAGTATTTTATGGATAAAAACCACCCCACGATATAGAGACTAGTGATACCCCTTGAGATTTTTATAAGTTGTGTATGTGTCAAAACCTGCAGGTGGATTATGTTAATCCGACACTACAAATAAGTTACTTTGGATTGCTCAAGGCCTCAAAGAAGTTAATTGAATAGATTATCAGTAATTTATTTTATTAATGGGTATCTGTAACCTTAACGTGGGGAGAAGTTCATATATTTGAGGGAACATTTTTTCACTCCTCTTCTTTGAATTATTTCAAGCCAAAATTATTAATATAGGTATATTTACTCATTTTGTATTCAAAATCCTATCTTCATTGGTGATTAAATATTTCCTTTACCTTGTCTTGAAAACCTCATTTTGAGATTTAAAGCATCACATCTTTGTAGACACCCCAACACACATATCTATAGTATTCCCTCAAAGACCCCAGATATAGCATTTTGGTTGCTTGAAGGTTCCGTACTGAAAGAACAAAAGTTGCTTCTACTTTTGGCCAGCAGATTTTAAGGCATTGGTTTCAGACTAAAACCTGTCATGGTTGTCTAGTGTACATAGAAAGTGCAATCTGTTGGAGCGAAAGTCCAAGGGTCTATTAGAAACGCATATAAATTGAACTATAAAAATATTACACATACACAAAATCATATAAAGAAGAATAAAGATTTACCTTCGAGATATCTTTGATTTGATTTAGTCTTAGCACAAACTGTATGTGATGACAGTTGATTAAGAACGCAGGCTCGATGCACCTCACGATCTTCTACTGTATTCTTTACATGAACAGTCACGAGCGGAGTGTGCGCTCTCCATTCGTGATCAAATTTTCTTTGAGTTAATAATGATCAGCTTGAAATATGATTTTGAGTTAAGGAGTGGAGTTGCAATTATAATTATTTAGTGGTATTAATTATAATTAAGGGACTGAGATTAAGATTCGATAAGGATTAGGTTTCTTAGGCCCATTAGGAGACACGTCTTTATCTCTCCTTAAGGTCCCTACAGTAGCCTATATATTTTCATCTAAGGCTCATTCTTTCTTAGCTTGTCATCACTCTTTGATACTCAAAAGACCCAAATTCGGGCCTGTGAGAAAGACAGACTTTTAAAAGGAAAGATGAGAAGAAAATTTGATCACGAATGAAGAGTGCACACTCCGCTCGTGACTGTCCATATAAGGAATACAGTAGAAGATCATGAGGTGCATCGAGCCTGCGTTCTTAATCAACTGTCATCACATACAGTTTGTGCTAAGACTAAATCAAATCAAAGATATCTCGAAGGTAAATCTTTATTCTTCTTTATATGATTTTGTGTACGTGTAATATTTTTTATAGTTCAATCTATATGCGTTTCCAATAGACCCTTGGACTTTCGCTCCAACAGATTGCACTTTCTATGTACACTAGACAACCATGACAGGTTTTAGTCTGAAACCAATGCCTTAAAATCTGCTGGCCAAAAGTAGAAGCAACTTTTGTTGTTTCAGTACGGAACCTTCAAGCAACCAAAATGCTATATCTGGGTCTTTGAGGGATGCTATAGATATGTGTGTTGGGGTGTCTACAAAGATGTGATGCTTTAAATCTCAAAATGAGGTTTTCAAGACAAGGTAAAGGAAATATTTAATCACCAATGAAGATAGGATTTTGAATACAAAATGAGTAAATATACCTCTATTAATAATTTTGTCTTGAAATAACTGAAAGAAGAGGAGTGAAAAAATGTTCTCTCAAATATATGAAATGTTTTAATCAACAAAAGTGTTTTTTTCAAAGCTCCCGTTCTTGATTTGGAAGATTAAAAAACACACGGACCTATAGACCTTTGATTTAAACGGTTAAAAGGCTCAAATTCTAGGTGTCACGGTCTTAAGGTGACAAGTAGTAACATAAGGGTCTAAGTCACCCAAAATGTTGTGCTTAACACTCTAACTAAGAGAATATTTAAGAAAAATCTTGTAAAAACTTGACTTTCGACGCTATTAGACGCTTGTCATTGCAGGGTCACTATAAAGAGTTATTGCGTCGTTACGGTGAACCTGAAGCAATCTAGGTTGTGCCAAAGTCCAGACTTTTTGCATGGGGAGATAAGAAACTAGCGAGACAATGCCAAGACAACGAGGAAGACCATTGATGCGGCGGAATACTGTAAAGAAAATCATGCCAAAGTTTTTTACCATGGACAAGAAAATGCCCGCAATGAGCTTTCACTGCAGCGAGGCAAGCTATCGCTACAACGAAGTTAAAGTGAGGCAGGTTGCACATGTGTCCAAAAAATTTTGTCCATTTTGCCTTAGAAGATTTTTCAAAATCTGTTTTAAGGCAAACTCAAAGTATGTTTGTTTCTCGGATGAATACACATACTTAATATACACAAAAGGATGCAATTCTTTATAAAATATATTTTCTATATGAAGAGTGTATTTTCATGTGTATTTAACAAATTACAAAATCAAGATTAATTTTTTTAAAAATCAATTATAAAAACAAATTAACCAAGGGGAATCTAAGTCCACTAAATATTGTACCTTTTTCAAAGTGGTGTACTTGAGGTTTGTCATTGAATGAATATGGTTCATTGATGAAGTTTTCGATGATCTCTTGGACAAAGATTAAACATGTTTTGGTTAAGGAATCTAGAAAATATATTCTATGGAGCACATTGAGTATACTATACTCTTACAAGCTATAGTGAGGAATTATTTACAGTCCATGGATAAGAGAATATGAAATAGTGTCAAATAGGTTGGGAATGGAATATAACCATTGTAGATAATGTCTACATAAAAAATAGACCATCTATTTTAAACAATAATAACTATAAGTGGAGTGGGTGTAACATTGATGACTTAAATGCGATATTTAAATTCGTTTGTGTTGGGGAATGTAGATGCATTAAAACGTGTGCAAAGTATAAATAAGTATAGGGCATTTTATAAACTAATCACGTAGACACCTCATCCATGATTCACTTAAAACATCAACGATTGACCACATTTTAAAATGAGAAAATGCTATGTGTCCCAAACAACTCCCCCAAATCATTCCCAAATAGCTTTAAGTGTTATACCTTATGGTATGGATCCCGCCAGGCACAACTCATCAATGCTATTTGAGGGAGATTTGGGGGAGTTATTTGGTACCCATATCACCACTCTTTAAAATGTCTTAAACACCAAAGACAATAGAAGTTTTGATGAATTCCATTAATAAGTTAGTGACATAGTGAAATCTATTTTTTCCTTGGGAAGTATCATCATTGTAGAAGTGTGTGATAAGATCATTTATTCGTTACCTAAGAGGTTTAATGATATATAATTAACAAACTTTGAGATGCAACTAATGGTTGTTTTCATGTGGATAAATCTGTTTCCCACTTCAAACATATGAGGAAAATTTTAATTATATAGGACAAAGGTCGACATAAAAAATAATATTTCTTCCAAAGCTAACTATACTAAGGGATCTGTCCATTTTTTTGTCTTTGACAAGTGGACATGGCTTACTTCGCCAGAAGTTGATTTATCCATATTTTGTTAAAATATGTATCAAAAAGAGGGAAATGACAAGTTTAAGTTAACCAAATCTGATATAAGTCAAAGAAGTTAGATGTAAAAGGCTGAATCCCATAATGAGTAAATAATTTATTTTACTTGTGTTGGTTCCGCTCTTATTAAACATTCATTGAAAACAAACATTCACATACGATTGTCCCCTCGGGTAAACACTTAACCCTCAGTACATAAAAATTATAATTTCCACCTTATTAGCCCTGATTGAGAAAGAAATGCATGAGGGGTAATAGTTAGTGATTTCTTTATTCAAATGATTTATAAAATAGCTATACTACTGCATAAAGTCACTTTCTTGGAAAGTGGGATAAACACCCTAAATGGGTGTGAGAGACTTTAAATGTATAGGTGGAGAAAAATAAAAATGCATTAAAAAAATCTACCAAAACTAATAATACTATAATGATGAGCACTCAACATTTGAAAATGTTATGAACTCGCCCACTATATTAAAATTAAATTTGGAGGATAGATTGGAGAAGTTGGGATATTTTGATCAATTTTAAGGATACTAGTTCCAATGTTTCCATAGTTTTAAAAGCCAATCGTAAAAAATTCTTCCACCAAAATTAAAAATGAGATTGAATTTTAAGTTTAATAGAAGATACTAATATATGTTTGATCTTTTAGCCAAAAGGATGATCATTTGAAAAAGGTTTTCTTTAAAATGAAGAGAATTCAACATAAACCCCTAGTTGTTTCTAAGACATCATATGTAGTGAATTTTCCCAAACTATACTCTTGATACCATTGCAAAATGGTTAGCCACTTAGTGTAATTTTTTCCTTTCTTATGAAACCTCTCGTAACTTTGAATGATACGGATAGAAAAAATTAAATTGGTCGAAAGGGGAAGAAAAATGACAGGCCACCATTGGATAAAGGGTCATGAGAATAAAAATAAAGATCAATCAATTCCCCCACCCTCCTATCTTACCTATCTCTTAGACCTCAAAATGAGTCATGGGTGTATTAGGAGAATTTTTTTGTATAGAGTTGCCTTGGGGACAAAAATAAACCTTACGTTGGTTCCTTCCACCTATACCATTTAGAGCTTCTTTGTGAATGCCTGAAAGACAAATAGATTTCTTACATTTTGTCATTAGGCCTCTTATAACTTAATATTTCATTTATCATATTTTTTTTCATTATTGTATATTTTGATAAACCCTAAAACAATTAATTTTCAATAACCCTTTAGCATTTCAAAGATAATATATCGTGTGTTAGATTATGTGATTGTATTTGTTATGTAAGTGTTTGTATTTCATGATTGAAATGCTTATATCTAATATTAGTACTTTCAATTTTTTCAACTTATTCTAATTTTAATATACTCAATAAATTTAAAAAGATTATTTTAGGGGGAGAATTCTCTTATTTTTATTTTCCCAACAATATAATTTTAGGACTATTGCATCTAGTTAATATCTTATGAGCCTTTTATGTTGTATTCCTTGAATATTATATTGGCCTCATATTTTTCTAGGATTAATGTTCATTTTTTATGATTCCCGTCCTTTGTTTTACTTACCTTGTAAATATGTTTTGCATTTTTTCCATATGTAGGATTTTTGGGCCTCGTGCATATCATTTTCTTCCATGACATATTATAGTTTAGATTATATATTTTGTTAATAAAAAACCAAAAAATACGTTACATATATTCATATGTATGTCTTTTGAATGATATGTCCCTTGACATATATTTGTATATCATAAGGAATATTCAGTTAGTTTTCCTTCCTTTGTGAATATTGTATGTTCTTCATAATATTGATTATATTTTCTTGTCTTGTAAACTTTTAATAAAATATGTTGGGAATGCATGCTCATATATTAATGAAAGTTACACTAAACTACAAAGATTTTTATGCACTTAATGAGGGATGACAAAATTGTATGGTCTTTAATGGTGTTAGGACTAGATTGAGAGCTTAGTCGCACCAGATGATTTCGTAAATTTGTTGAGGAATGGGGTGTATAATAGGGACAATAATAATAAAATATGTAGAGTGGTTTAGCACTTATGATCAGTGGTGGACCCAGTATTTTTCGTCTGTGGGTGCCGAATTTTTTTACAAATGTCGGGGTTTCGCCCTCGAGGCGAATCTTTGGGGTTACTTTTACTTATTTTGTAATTTTTAACCTTAAGAATCTTGTGATTAATATTTATGGGTGAAATAATTTCACCCATAAATAATTCAACCAAATTGCCTAAATCTAAAACAATATTTCAAATTAAATTTTTAGCTACTAGACAATAACAATTGAATTTTGTAAAATTAAAAATTCTAGCAAATAAATAAAATTTCAACAAATAAAAAAAATCAACAAAAATTTCAGCAAATAATTTTTTTTAGCAATATCAAAATTTCAACAAGGTTTCAGCAAAATTTCAACAAATTTTAATAAATAAAATTTCAGAAAATTAGGCTAATATTAATTCACCAGTATAGAATATTAATTCGGTAATACACACTAACATTATTCAGGAATTAATATTTCACAAAATATTAAAAACATCAATTAACATATCCTTTCCATACTAAAAATAATAAGAAAATAAATAAACTAAAAAAGTTAGCAATGGGTTGTGGCACTATTGACCGACGTCGACGAGAGGAGAAGTTGGAGATGGGAAACATCCTCCGACGAAGAAAGAGGGAAGCAGGGGCTAGGGGGTGGGTCTGTTCGAGAGGAGAGGGAAGGGGAGGGAAGGGAAAGGATAGGGAGATCCAAGAGAGGAGAGGGAGCGGTCGGCTATGTAGTTTAAAAAGAGGGAGCGAAATTAGTTTATTTTTTGGTAATTAAAGAAGGAAAAAATGTGTTTTGTTTTATTTTCATTATGTCTATTTATAATATTTTCCCCATAGTTTGAAAATATTTATCTAGTTGCCTTATATTGTAACAGCTCTCACATAGGTCCATAATTTTTTTAAGAGTACACACAAAAATAATCCCCAAAAATTTGTGGGTGCGGCCACCCCTGCTTATGATGAGAGGACTACATTCATTATGAAATTAATATCTATACGAATATATCCTTTGAAAATGAATATTGCACACATTACAAGCCTCAATGTTGCCCAAGGCCATCTGAGGTTTTTGTAATTGTTAGAACTCCTTGGAATGTAACTGAATGGAACCCTAAAGTAATATAAACACTCTTTGGACTTATAGAGACAAAACAAAATAATACACCCAGTGAGTATATTCTTTCAAACAGAAAGGTATTGAACTAATACAAAGCATTTTTCACTCTAAGTATTAGTGAGATATTGATTCCTGCATGTTTGAGCCCTAAATCTATCCTCAAGTCCCATTTATAGTATCAACCTCTAGAAGGTGGATAATGATATTAGTAGTGTGGTTGGGAGTGACCTGACGTATGCCAACCATAGAGACAATGGTTGAGTGTTGGAGAAAAAAAATTAGATTATGAGTGATAGTTGGTCATATCATTAAATTTGAATTAATACTTGATTATAACGTTGCATAATGAGTGAAGAGTGGTACCACAATGACTATATATTATACCAATCCTTTATAGTGGTGGAAAGATCTCGGTTTGTCATTTATGGATTGACCTTGGTCGTCCAATATTGCATGAGGTTCCTAAAGGTAGGAAGGTTATGCGTGGGTAGACTCCACTAATGTTGAAGTTTGTCAATCCTGGTTGTGGTTAATTGATTCATAACGAACCATTTTTAAGTGTGAAAGAATCATGAATTTGAGGTAGCGTAACTACAATGAGTGACAATAATATATAGAAACCTTGGTTATGGATCTTAGGTCCTGGTCATGTGCTTGTCGGTAGAGATAAAGGTCTTATGAGGGGCACAAGAAACTTAGTTGATCTTGTGCCCACACTGGGTGCATATAACGTGTACCCATTGAGTTACAAGGCAGTGGTACTTGATCCTATAGGGATATTAAGATGAAAGGAATTACAATTGAGGTATTCACATGGAGGGAAAACCGTAGATAAGATGCGTGAGAGCTTGGTCGTTCTCCTAAGGACTAGAATAGTGGTTTGAATTTATGGCACTTATATGGTATCATGAGTCTTTTACAAATAATTTAAAGCTTCAAGAAACTAGAGAGTGTTTATAATTCCTTATGTGTGCCTATGTGATATTTTTGGTTCATGATTCTAAGATATTTGTAAAATAAATAGAAAAATCATGAGTCGATTTGGAAAGTGCTACAATTTTTTATCATGAGAATCTTTTACTTGTCTGAAAATATCTACCTATTATTATTCAGACTAAATCCACCATATGTAAAAGAACCTTATTCAAAAATTTGCGTCTCATATATTTCAATCATTTCATAATTGAGTAACATCAATAAGTTAAGAAGAAGAAAATATATTTTCCTAAATATCATATCAAGGGAGATAAAAGTTTTAGTCAAACATGATTCTAAAAGTGTGGAAATTTCACTTGAGTTGAAGCTCTTAGTACTTTTATTTATAATTCTTAATCTTAATTAAAATCAGGTTTGATTTCCATCTCTACATGGTGTTCATTTATTTATTTATGTCACTGGCTACTTTTCTCATTATAATATTAGCCTTATAAAGGTAATCTTTCGTTGATTATGAAAACTCATGTTTTTGATAAGTGATAATATTACCTATATTATTCATTTTCAAAATTGGTCTAAGACTTGTTCTCTTGTTGCATAATTATCTATGTATCTCCTATTAATTATAGAGATAGGTTGTGTAAGAAATCTCATTTGTTTTTGCATCCTAATATATTTTTTAATGGTACTTATTTTGGTGTCAAGTACATTTTTGGTTATATCTTTTGGTGGTAGTTCATACATACTCACCTAACTTCACATAATTAGTTATTTTTATTCCATTATCCGAAATCTAATATGAATTTTAGTCAAAGAGGTCTTTGGAAAAACTTATTTATTCCAGACTTTAAAGAGGAATTCAATAATGCCATTGCCTTAGGTGTGAAACCTAGGAGAAAGGTACATTGGACTTAGAAGACTTATTTATATTACATGGCTACATATTCAATTTATTAAACAGGAAAATGATTTTAATTTGACCTTGAGGCTTGAGAGCTTTCCAAATACACTATTGAATATATTTTTATTATAAAACATATTGTAGAAAAATTCATACTTGTGTATTTTAAAAAAATGGATGTATGTTTGTATAAGATTTCTTAATCAACTCACTAAAAACTCAACAGTGCTCGTTATTTTCAATGTGCTTGAAACTTACTCACTAAATAGGTTTATTTCTCATTAACTAATTGAGATAACTTGTCAAACTCTGAAAATCATTTGTGATACCAACTTGTTGCAGGTCGTTACATTGAAAGTGATTTTCGTTTTTATGAATTCCACACACATTTTCTCATTTTTCATTTTTCTTGTCTCTAAAATCATTGTGAGAAATGAATAACCTTCTCCATATTGGGATTTGAGATCTTTAGTGGTTGGATTGCATTGGGAATTTTGTAATCTGATTGTAAGCGATATCTTTATGAAGGATAGGTCTATGACTTCCTAAGTAGTTAATTTCATGTTGGTAACCTATGAAATATTGTTCACACAAGATTGTGTGGGATATTGAAACAAGTTTTTTGTTCATTTTTGAAAGGCCAAAAATTTTAAAGCTAAATTTTTAAATATTACATTCTTAGAGAGAAAAATTTTCCTTTGCGTAAAAATCATTTGTTCCATTTTAAGAGAATGTTTTCAAGACTTATATTTGTTCTTCAAATTTAAGATTTATTTTTCATGATTATTTTGCTCGTTTGAGTAATATAAGCTTTGTGAGATTTTGAATTAGTTAAAATATTTTTTTTCGTGCTGCCAACTTTTAGGATATCCTCACAAATCCTATGTATAAGATTTAAGTTGTTATATTAGTTTTCTTATCTTAAAAGAAGTTTATTGAACTTTTAACAAGTTTATGAACAGATTCAAAGGTGATATTATTAACAAGGTTGACACATTTTGACTTGGTGAATGAGTGGATGTGACTCGTGATCATTCTTAAGACTACATTGTTAACGCAAAAATTCTCCATCTACGAGGACCAATCAGAAAAGGACACATGTCATCCTACGTGGCAATATTCGACACCCGAGGAGAGTTGGTCGGCACCCGAGGAGAGTTAGTCGACACCCGAGGAGAGTTAGTCGGCACCCAAAGAGAGTTGGTCGGCATACCAACCGGGAAGATCAAAGGATAACTATGCATTTAATGAGCATTAATGTACATTTATACTGTAGATGACAACACATAGCATACCAAGCAATTCAACAATTAGATTCGTTGAATGTAGACATAATGTATAAATGTCTACATAAAATGAATCTCTTTATCTCCCATCACTATAAATACATGTATTCCCTTAGCCAAAAAGGGGGAGATCCGGGAGATATCGAGGAGATCCGGGAGATATCGAGGAGATCCGGGGGAACCTAGAAACCCCATACACAAGATACACATCCTTTCTCTCTCTACACCCTATGGTGCTATTGTAAACCCCTGAGAATAAAATAATAGTGGACGTAGGCTTTATTCATAGCCGAACCACTTTAAAAATCTTTGTCTCTCATGTGCTTGATTGGATTGCTTTTATCTATTTATCTGTGATCATAAAAATGGAATTCGGTCCAGTTTTTTGCATCAACAGATTGGCGCCGTCTGTGGGAAACGTGTTACAAGCATTGTTCTCCATCAAAAGCTAAGTTTTTTATTTTCTCTATGTATAATGAATTATATATTATACATACATCTTTTGATTCAATCATGATTTTTATGTTTATATGCATAAATTAATTGTCCAATTTTTATTTGCAAAATATTGCATATCATGATTTTAAAACCATAACTGTTAGATTAATTCTTATTTAGAAATCTGAAAAATAGTGGATTTCATAAATCATAACTTTTTGCTTGATTCTCAAGTTTCAAGTTTATATCATGGAATCAATATTTTAAATGATTACATATACCAATATATACGACGATGATAAGATTTGATAATTTTCATTGTTGATTTTGAAATAATTTTTGAAAGATCTTTGATGACTATTCAAATTCCCATTACATTTTTAATCAGAGAATGAGAAAAGGTTAAAGACAATAAAAAGTTTTCTCATGGAAATCATGACCCAGATCTACTTTCTCTCTCTTCAAGTTTGAGTCTCTTTGCATTCATTTTTATGAACTATATACTTAATTTGGTTCATCTTCCATCTATGTCAATAAAGTCTCATTGACTGATTTTTGATATAAATTTGGTAATAACTTCGATCCTTCAACATATTTTTATCTCTCCAAATAGGGAATAGGAAAGGATCAATATAAAAAATAATTTTCTCTCACCTGAAAAATCATTACCCACCTCTTGTAAAAGAGGATCAGTAAAACAAATCATGACCATATCACGACTATGGGCACAAATTTGATATGTTGGCCCCTCGTTCATCACATCATAGGGTTTCTTTATCGAAATCACACGATATAGTGGATTAGATAATTATTCATTTAATTAACATTCTTAATGCTTAAATTTTACATCGAATGTTATTTTTCTGATCTAAGGATTCGAGATATTCTGATCATCCATCCATATTGTTGGTCGGCATCATCTTGGGCCATCTTTTATTAAAGGGAAGCTTAACCAGACCATTTTTGTTTGTCGAAGAAAAGATGTGAAGATCCATCAGCAACGTTGAAATAATTTTATCTGACTACGAGGTATCTTATTGTTGGTCAGAGACCCATATTGTAGCTCGGTGGAACCAATTGCAGGTCGACGATCATCTACTTCTTGATCAGCGACATCTCAGGCTTGTTCGGAGGGTTCAATTTACTAGTCGTCAACTATCCAACCATGCACTTCTTGGTCGGCGACATCTAATGTTGTTCGGTGCTGTCAATGCACCATTTTTGTTGATCGAAGAAATTGCTCAGCTGGTCGGGGATCATTTGCTTCTTGGTCGGCACCATATATTCTATAACTTGAGATATCCTTAAATGTTGGTCGGCAACATCCATGCCGCTTCTCGGCACCAGTAGAATCTTGGGGTATTAAAAAATGCGAAGCACCCCAGATATTTATTGAAACACGAGTTCAGCTTGGGGACAAACAGGGGGATTAAGTCCTTTTTAACTTGTGATCACCCCAAAAATATTTTTAAAACCATGTGATAAATAATTTTGAAACATCAACTTATACCTGATTAGTTGTTGGAGATTAAATAACTTTACAAAAAACTCTACGTCTTATTTATGGCTCATATCTAATAATAATTTGTCCATCTCACACACATTTGGCATAAAACATATTATTTCATATTTTGAAATTTTTATTGCCTTATGCTGATACACATCATATATTATTTCGCTGAATAATTATTCTCATGACAATAATTATTTGATCTAGTCTCGACAGGTGCTCGGGCAGCTTATTAAGATTTCATAGGGATGATATTAAATACCGACGAAAGCTCAGCCACAATCTTAAACCTCTGGAAACTATTATTGCTCGACATCAGGCAGTTTTACCTCGACCTATCATCCAACATATATTATTTCATTTTTTTGAAATTAATATTTTTATTTCTCAAGCATATACATATCACATATTGATTGGATGAGTAAATTATTCTCATGACTAATCAATTCAGCCTACACATATGGTAGAGCAAATTATTAATTTTTACAGGTACAAGATTCAACGCCGACGAATGCTCGAAAACAATCTGGAAACTATTATCATTTCACTCGGAGATATCGGCTCAAGCACAAATTATTCTATATCCGTTCGGATTCATATTTTATATTTATCTCAGCATGGAGCTCGAAAAATTTCTTCTCTCTATATATATTCAGCTCCGAGGAAAAGCTACAACAGTTATTATATTTCACCCCCAACGGATAGTTGGTCCGGGCAATTCTTATTTATATTCAGGCCCAGATATCGGCTCAAGCACAAATTATTCTATATATCCCTTGGGATTCATATTCTATATTCATCTCAACATGGAACTCGACGAGATACTTATTATCATATTCAGCTCCGAGGAGAACTATAAGATTTATTATATGTCACCCCCAACGGATAGTTGGTCGGGGTAATTCTTATTTATATGCAGGCCCTGCAAAGTTCTCGGCCATATTCTTATGTTCTGGAAAATATTATTCTTATTCGGCATTATGCAATTGTGACTCGACTAGATACTTACTCAACTTTGAGGAGAATTACAACATTCGTTGTATTTCACCCCCAACGGATAGTTGGTCGGATAATTCTTATTTATATTCAGGCCTAACAACGTTCTCGGCCATATTCTTATATTCTGGAAGATCTTATTCTTGTTCGACATTATATAATTCTACCTCGACAGATCAATGAGGCACTTTATTATTATTCTTTATATCTATTTGGATGCATATTCTATTCTTATTTCAGCATGGAGCTCGACAAATATTTATAATCATATATTCAGCTCCAAGGATGTCTCCAGCATTAATTATATCTTATTCCCAACAATCTGTTGGTCAGCTCCAAGGATGTCTCCAGCATATATTATCTTATTCCCAACAATCTATTGGTCAGCTCCAAGGATGTCTCCAGCATTTATTATATTTTATTCCCAACAATCTGTTGGTCAGCGCCGAGGAGGTCTCCAGCATTTATTATATTTTATTTCCAACAATCTGTTCATCAGCGCCGAGGAGGTCTCCAGCATTTATTATATCTTATTCTATTCCCAACAATCTCTTGGTCAGCTGCGAGGAAGTCTCTATCATTTATTATCAAAAATGTATTCCTCCGGGAAGTAAAGCTACTTGTATTCCTCCGGGAAGTAAAGCTACTTGTATTCCTCCGGGAAGTAAAACTTGTATTCCTTCTGGAAGTAAAACTTGTATTCCTCTGGGAAGTAAAGCTACTTGTATTCCTACGGGAAGTAAAACTTGTATTCCTATGGGAAGTAAAACTATGTATTCCTCGGGAGGTAAAATTATTCCAGAAAGTGTCAAAGTTGCTCGTTAAGAAAAAATCCACCAACTCAGGTTGGTCGGAAATAAGAAGCTGTCAACTACAGTTGGTCGGAAACAAAGTATGAGTATGTGAAAGCGATCAAGCAAAAAACATTCAAAGTTCACATTCCACACTTGGTGGATTCTATTAAAAATTCAGTTGTTCATTCAGTGGCGCATTCTCATAACATCATACAGTCGAGCACCAAATTCAACTCCATAAACTTACGTAGTCGGGGCCCCGAGTAATTATCATTCAGAAGTTGTTTTTCTTGCTCGAGAATTAGTTCAAGAGGCTATTGAAGTTCAGGAGGTATATTCAGGAGTTATTATGCACATACTATTGAAGTTCAGAAGTCAAATTTAGCATCTACAGCACTGAGATCTTTACTACTACTATCCCGACCAACATTGAAGAAGAAATTATATGAAAATGTTTCGAAGTCCACCACTAGATTGGTACTAATCAGATTGAAGAGTTGGGTTCAAAAGCTAATATGTTACTCGACAAACTATTCAGAGGATCATAAATCAGAAGAATCAAGCACGTGAAGTTAGCACTCAGTTGCTCGACACAGGAGGCAGTTGGTCGGCGAGCAAACCAATCAACATACTTGAAGATTATGACAAGCTACAAGCTACATACTATGTCATGGCTGCATCCAAATTCCTAGGGGTGATACATAGCACACGGAGTTCCTCAAAATAAAGATTAGCAACCATCGATCAGCCTGCATCATATGTCGTCCAAGAGATAATGCACTTTATATTGAACAAATCAAGATGGTAGATCAAGAATTTCACGAGCACCGAGCAACACTGCAGAATAAATACTCCATCCTTTCAAGTAAACCATCAAGCATGGAGCATTGGGGGCTTCTGTAATGCAAAAATTCTCCATCTACGAGGACCAATCAGAAAAGGACACATGTCATCCTACGTGGCAATATTCGACACCCGAGGAGAGTTAGTCGGCACCCGAGGAGTGTTAGTCGGCACCCGAGGAGAGTTGGTCGGTACCCTAGGAGAGTTAGTCGACACCCGAGGAGAGTTAGTCAGCACCCGAGGAGAGTTGGTCGGTATACCAACCGGGAAGATCAAAGGATAATTACGCATTTAATGAGCATTAATGTACATTTATACTGTAGATGACAACACATAGCATACCAAGCAATTCAATAATTAGATTCGTTAAATGTAGACATAATGTATAAATGTCTACATACAATGAATCTCTTTATCTCCCATCACTATAAATACATGTATTCCCTTAGCCAAAAAGGGGGAGATCCGGGAGATATCGAGGAGATCCGGGGGAACCTAGAAACCCCATACACAAGATACACACCCTTTCTCTCTCTACACCCTATGGTGCTATTGTAAACCCCTGGGAATAAAATAATAGTGGACGTAGGCTTTATTCATAGTCGAACCACTTTAAAAATCTTTGTCTCTCATGTGCTTGATTGGATTGCTTTTATCTATTTATCTGTGATCATAAAAATGGGATTCGGTCTAGTTTTTTGCATCAACATACATGATGGAAAAGGTTTGTTGTGGAGGCTGTGGATCATAAAATTTATTGTGGATTCAAGTTTGAAGTTACTCCCCCCTTAGTATAATTTTTTACTATTACTTGTGCACCTCGGTATGATGTTTATCCTATAAGGGTTTCCTCATAAAAGTACTTGACTCAAGTAGATTATTTACCTTTCCTCATTTTTATTTTATGAATATTATTAATGAACATATGTTTACAAGTTGAATAATTTTTTAAATCACATTTTACCACGTAGTCGCTTGCTTAAATTTTTGCCAAAAATATGGATAAAAAATATTACTTTTACTTAAAAAAAAATTCAATTTGTCTATCTACATCCGACAACCACACCTAACTACTATTAGAGTAATTTTCTATGTTTTTGGGTCTTATGTCCTAGAATAAACCCTTTGTGAGAATGATGGATAGAAATTCTTTGAACTGAGCACTAGTTTTATATAGTAGTAATTGTTCCTATGAAATGATTGATGATACTCGAGATATCACCGCCTCAAGTCAGTGAGAAACTCAATCTTCTAGAACAGTGTAACAATGGTGGAATAAGAGATAAATATAAGGAAAATATGGCTAACACATGAGATGAGTGACTGAAGTAGAGACAAGAATTTAAGTTCTTTGGCCTTAACCTACATCCACTATGTAGATAGGTAATAATCCCATTATAAGTGGTGTTTGGAAGCCATTAATGGGTTTACAAGATCTTTCTCTCTTTATAGTAGCAATATTAATAGAGTAACATTCATCATCATCATCATCATTACCATCCTTGCATTAATCCCATCACACGGGGTCAGCCACATGGATTCTCCTTTTCCATTCTAATCTATTATAAGTAATATTATCATTCAAATTTAAATCCTTAAGATCTCTCCAAATAATATCCCCCCATGATAGCTTAGGGAGGACCCTTTATCTTTTAACCTATAGTACTAATTATCTTCCTCTTGTTATAGGTGCATCAACTAGTCTATTCAACACATGTACATACCTGTGACACCCCGCCTAATTAAATACCAGGCGATCACTCCTTTATTAAATTAAAATCAAGGTGAACAGTTGGTTCATTCTTAGCATCACTGTCGCAAATGAAAATTTTTTCCAATTTAAACACCCTAATTAATTAAGCTAGGTGTCAAAACCATTTTAAACATTACCTTTCAGATTTTATTTCGAAAACAAGATTTAATTATTTACAACAATTTAATATATAACGAATCACACCACAATAATCCAGGAACATATAATCCAAATAATTTAAACATTCGGCATTTTAATCCCAACATAAAAATTTAAAGTAAAACATCCAAACCATAATAAATCCCAAAGTATCAAGACTACAATGACTGAATCACAATGTCCCAATAAAACAGCTAAATAGTGGAAAGGGCGACACATGCCACAATAACTGAGAATGATAGAAGTGGAATCAAGTAAATGAAATCGTCTAATCAAGTGGCCTGCAACTCCCACCTAAGCTGCATCACATTCCTTCCAAGGGATCCTAAGCAAGACGCCCCTGTGGCTGGGCACCTATAATACATGCATATATATACAAGAGAGAAAGAGAAATAGAAACGGGTCAGAGACCGATAGTGTATGATTTAAAATTCATTTAGCAAGTATTTAAATTGATTACAGGCTAATGCAACAACATATTAGTACGACACTCTCTTGAGAAATTCTCACCCCTCTTCTAATGTGCACGCCTATCGTACTAACCTTCCCAACGGATTATCTATCATATTTCGTACTAATCTCCCCCAACGATTTAACTTATCTTAGGTTATTCGCAAGATTTAAGACTGAACAATACAATTGTTAAAAATAAGATTTCAATTTGTAACCAAATTTCTCATTTTAACTTTATTAATTAATAAAGTTTTTCCCGTGTCATATTATATTTTCTCAAAACAAGCATTTACAATCTGAGTCATCAACCATGTCCTACTTATCAAATCACAGTAGCCAGTTCCAAATTTTAGAATTTCATATATATATTAACTACTTGTATAATATATATATTATAACAGCACCCCAAATAAAAACTATGGTGCGGGCATACTCTACTATCCAATCCCCGTATCACTCGTACTAAGGGAAATACAAATTCAGAATCACTATCGAACTGTATTAACACATACACAAACAATATTGAGGCGAAACATAGATTCCAAGTCTCTAAGAGGAAATCACATACCCGCGTCTCTTAGGACCGTCTGAACTATCATTCCAATAGACTGTACCAAGTATATCTATCTCCTAGGGTACGAGTCAATATCCCCCATAAGGCACACAAGATAAGATCGTCCCAGCGCGGAAACCTCAGGGATAGCAAGTAGCGTGGGTATGTTTTTCACAAGTATATAATATATGCATACACAATCATATAAATATACCACTTTTATTATATCAACGTAGGTTTATCCCATAACCCACATTCACAACATTTATACTTATTTTCCCATTATTATTTATCAAGTATAATGGTTCATTTCTAACTTTAATTCGAAGGGTTTTTCCAACTTACTACGTAACCCTCATGGACTCTATTCTTCCAAATGTACAATTCAGTTGGTATCCATTTATGTTCCAACGTAATTCTCTCTTATGTGTCTCTCCCCTTTAATGTATACTTACATTGTCCCTTATGCAAAATATCCCAAAAATATAGATTTCGCCTTACATTAAAGGTCTCTTATTCATTAATGAATCTTACTGGTCATCATTATCTCCCAAATTATTTTAACAAGGATGTCTAAGGAGTTTTCTTCATTTCGAATCA
Source organism: Sambucus nigra (assembly GCA_949130495.1). Lineage (NCBI taxonomy): Eukaryota > Viridiplantae > Streptophyta > Magnoliopsida > Dipsacales > Adoxaceae > Sambucus > Sambucus nigra. The sequence continues at coordinate 156,335,625 of OX422211.1, read as the reverse complement.
ATTCAACAATTTTTAAAAGGGGAACTTAAGTCTACCAGGAGGGGTCGATCGATCGAGGTTAGGGGCTCGATCGATCGAACCTTCGATCGATCGAAGCTCTTGGCTCGATCGATCGATCAAGCAGGTATGGCGAATTCTGCAGTTTTGCAGTTACGGGTTTCATCTTCTAACCTCAACAAATTCCATATTTTTCATACCCAAACGACCCAGAATTCATACTACTAATATCATATCATCATATTAAGAATTCTCTACGTAAAGCATGTCGGTTTCTATCACTAATTATGGATTAACAGCCCCAAAAATTTATATAAATATCAAGAACCCTAGAAATCTCTTAAACATGGTTCTAACAATTATTTTCCAGAAATTTCTTCTTATAAACATCATAATTCGTGGTTTAATCCTCTACATGACAAAGGGTTTCCAGAATTTTCATTCAAACCATAAATAGATGAAATTTCCTAACTCAAATCGGGTTTTTCTTCCATGTAAATCATCCTAATCATTCCTAAACCAATATGAAAGACGCATCAACGAAATAAGCAAGATAAACACTTGACTGGGATTTTCAAAAGTCTGGTTTGGTGCCGAAATTGGTGTGGTTGCGTTCCCCGTCTCGCGATCTACGCTTTGGTGGTGGCGGCGGTGCAAACGGATGAGTTTTGAGCCTTGGATTGCCTTGAGAGCTCTCTCCTCTCTTCTCCAATGACCATTCTAGTGTTTTGAGTTTTCTAACCCTAGATGATAACCCAGATATCTGATATAACCCTTTTAATTTTCGTGGGTTTAATTACCCAAAAATGTGAAATGTCCAAAATGCCCTCCCGGGGTACTAATTAGGCCTAAAAATGCCCTGAGACCCAAATTAAACCCCCGGGCACACTTTTCTGACTATCTCGACCCTTCCGAATGCGTTGGCTCACTCAAAACGACCATACAAACAACTTATAAAATATTCACTTTTATTTATCACTATTTAGTCCCGACACGACACGGGCGCGTCCCGACTCAAATTTCCAAAATTATCATTTTATTCACTCGTGACATTCAATATAACTAATATTATATATTACTTTGCTCATTAGTAATATTCGACAAATTTCCCATAATTACTAACTCTCGTCACGTTAATAATTATAACATAATTAATTTCTGGATTTTATTAGATAATTAATTCACATTAAATTTAATAATTCCCCAAATTAATATAGCATAAAAATACGGGGTATTACAATACCATCTAAGTCTACTTTCTGTTAATTTGTCGCTAATGTGAGCTACTCCTAACTTTTCTCTCACATAATGTTTTTCAATCTCGTCCTTTATAGTAATTCATATCATCCATCGGAGCATCCTCATCTCATTAACATGGCTAGTTTGTTCATGTTTTTTCTTTCAAGACCGGCACTCTGCTCCATAGATAGTCGTTGACCTAAAAACTGTTCTATAAACTTTCTTTTTAATTTATTAGTTATCCTATTATCACATAACACCCCACTTTCTTGTCTCCGTTTAATCCAACCAAGTGATATTCTACTCGTAACATCCTCATTAATATCCTCATTACTTTGTATCACTGAACCTAACTAACGTAATTTATCAGTTTGATTTATCGCTTTTTCTTCATTATTTAACATTATGTTATTATACGCCCCATTAATATCTTAATCACATAAATTCAATTTTATTTCTATGAAGTTTTTGTCCCTTAGACTCTAAAGCATTTATTCAAGTATCACTCTCATCGTTAAGGCCTCATTTTAGGTGTCTACTAAAACTATATCATTCGTAAATAACATACACCATGGAACATCTTCTTATATGTCCTTAGTAATCCCATTCAATACTATGGAAAATAAGTAAGGAGTTAAAGCCAATCCTTGATTTAGACCCACTTTAATCGTAAAATCATTAATTTCTCCACAAATAGTCTTTAATCTAGTCTTTGCGTTATCATATATATCTTCAATAACTTCAATATAACTCATACGAATTCTTTTCCTCCTTAAAACCTATCGCATTATATCCATAGGTACTCTACCATATGTCTTTTCTAAGTCCATAAAGATCATATATAAATTTTTATTTTTACTTTTACACTTCTCCATTAATTGTCTTAATAAGTAAATAGTTTCCGTGCTGGATCGCCCTGGCATAAATCCAAATTGATTATCCAAAATAGTTGACTCATTTATTAATCTTTATTCTATAACCTTTTTCCATAATATCATAGTGTGATTCATCAGTTTGATTCATTTATAATTACTAACAGAGTAACAATAGTGTTTCTACTAATTGATCCCTTGTGAAGATGATGGACAATCGTTTAATAGTGTTGAGGGTGTGCGGTGTCACCCTTAGCATGCAACCTATGTGCATGATATCAGTGAACCAATAAGATAGACAGTTTTCCTTTGCATGTGTATGTTATGAGGAGCAAATATTCCCCTCACGTGGGGTTGATCTACTGTAACAGTTTTGCTCACATATTGCACTAATGTCTGGATCACATTTTCCACGTGAGTTGCTAACGTCGGTGCTATGAGGTCTCGACTAGATGAGACTGATGAGGTGACCCTCCTTATGGGCGAGACCGAGAGTGATGCCTATCCCAAAATTTCTCTGACTGGTCTCGACCTGATGACATTGTCTGAGCCAAAACATGGTAGGGACGAAACTTGGAGATAATGAGTTATGAGGCCTAGTTATCTTCATGAGTGGCAATGGAAGTACTCTTCAATGGATCTCAGAGGTCGAGACTGATTGGCCTGGCCCAATATGATGTGGCCCCAAATGTGGATGCGTCTAAGGTAAGTTGTAAGGGGGCATGCTGTTGAGATGAGTCTCGTCCAAATGAGATCTTACTTATGTATATTAATCACCCCTAGACCTTGGTCTTAAATGTATATGGGAGTTTGATGTGTAAAGTCATCTAACACCATGCAATAATATGTCCCCTCAGTGTCAGGGAGCATATCACTGATATGGGTGGGCTAGTGAAGTGTTAGAGACATTATTTTAGGGTTCAAGCAGAAGTGTAGCTTCATTGACCCACGGGGACACCTTTTAGTTCATAGGTGATGTGGTGTGCTGCCCAAGCAGTGGCGACAACGTGCGTCATGGAGGATTTTTCCCTACTGATTTTGCATGGGAAATTATGAGAAATCATTTCAAGGTTTAAAAACAAAAAATCCTTCATTTATCCTTCTTCCCCATTTTTGCGCTTCTGCTGCTTATACAAACCGGAGTTTTAATTTCTTTCTCTCTCCTTTGTTCTCTTATATCATTCAAGCTTCAACCTCTTTTCTTTGCTCCTTGTAGTCCTCCTCCTTAGTTAACCCTATTTCCCTTCTTGTTGATCTCCATTTCTTCTTTTCTTTCATTCATTTCTATTTTCCATTTATCCCAACCAAAATTGTGTTTTTCGGCCACCATCTCTGGTGGCAATAGGGTTATTTGTGTTGTTCTTGGGTAGTATATGGGTTGTGTAGTTAGTATTTTGGAGTGATATTTCATTTGTAGGTGGTGGCTCTTTTTTTATGTAAGTTTTTAGATGACTTTTGCCTATGAGATTCATAGTTACTCTTGACTAGTTTTTACTTGAAAAAGATTTGACTTCTTAGGTTAGATCTTTTGGTCAACACCAGTCAAACACTACTTGTGTTTTTTATATAGCATAGATTGTACAAGTTAAGAGAGTAGTTACCCCACCTCAGAGAGTGCATACTCAGAGAGATTTATAAGGCCGAGGCTGAGGCTAGGAAGAGAGCCGAAGCCAAGTCTATACTCGTAATCAAGCTTGTTCCCTTGTCTGTAGTTCGTCCTCCCTTTCTCATAACTTACCCAGCTCCATTCGATCCTAGATTAGTGAATCAATGTCAGTTACTTCTTCTGGGGGTTCCCATTCCATATACTCCCCAAGTTATAGCCCAGATCATATTCCCATCCCTTTAAATTATCAGTGGGCTCTAGGGAGGATTCCATTGAGGAAGCCATGTAAGTCCCAAAGTCTCGTCTGGACAAGAGTGAGAAAGTCTAGTCTAATAACCAAGGTTGAAGTGGGTTTTAAAATAGTGAGTTTTAAAATATTTTCAATGATGAGGAGCCGAGGGTTGAAGTGGCATTCCGTGAGCCACTAATGGCTTCACATGCCAGCCATGACTGAGGCTGAGTTTGAACTTAAAATAACTTATTCCTCGACCATCCCAAGCCACGTTTGAGAGACATATTTAATACTGTGGAGACATCTCTACGGTATAAAGTCTTTAGTTCGGATGGGAGACCGCTCAGAGGATGAGAGATCTTTTAGCAACCGAGCAGAGTGCGAGGTTACTATTTATGAACAAATGTTTAAGGTCTAGTTCTACTTGTAGATTCATCAAAATGTTAGGGATATCCTCACGAGTATTGGCCTCTCTCCTACACAATTATCCCCTAATGCATAGAGGATATTTATTGGGGCAATTCTGCTTTGGAAGTTAACATACAAGGCCGACTATCCAGTTGACATTTTCAGGGCCTGTTACACCATTTTCACCCAAAATTCTATGTCGTGATACTTCCATTTTGTATCTTGGTATTCTGATAAGAAATTTATCCAAATTAACTAGACCTACAACCATGATGGGAAGTCTCGATAATTTTTCATATCATCCGATGACTAGGAGTTCGACAGTAATATCTATTTCAGCTTCGATGAGACAAGAATCCCCAGAAGTGAGGCAAGGTGTCTATGGCCAATCTTGATCTCGGCTTGATCTTGGATGCTCGGGAGACTATTGACTTTTTATGCACCTCCGATAAAGACAATGGTATTGTTGTCTTTGAGGATCTAATGGATTTGAATCTTCTGGTCGAGACTAAATTGGGTTTCAGTTTATCCTTTCCTATTTTAATTTAGCCAATACTTACTTCTTATTTCATTTATAGACCGTCCAGAAGGTGTAAGTGATGAGACTTAGAAAATGGTAATCCCAATCACTGATAACCTACGTTCTCATTTGGCTGGGAAGAATGCTACTCCGATACAGGCACAAAAGCAAACAACCATGGGTGGTCCCTCGGTAGCCGAAGGATCGAAGAAAATAAGGGATGTGCCCGAGGGCACTAGTATCTTCCCTCTTTTGGCACCAACGAATAAAAAAGATGCCCCATAGAGGATGATCAATGACACTTCCATCCCCATCTCGGATGACAAGTCATCGGCTGACCCCATCTAAGTGATGTTATGAAATCCTTTAACTTTGGGGACCCACAGAGCATTGCTGCTATAAATCAAGTTCTGGCTAAGGCTCAAACTGATGTCTCTGAGACTATGTTGGAAACATAGGAGGTAGCTGAGGTAGCTGAGGGAGGCATTAATAACTAGGAGGGGAACACTGCCAACCATCCTATTACTCATAATGTGCCGGTCAACACCGAGAATGCTTACGTCGAGAACTATCTTTTATCTCTCTGATGGGCAATCACTTGTGCTCTTCATGCATTTTTTTAATGTGTAACCTTGTCCTTTAAAAAATTTCATCTTCAAACATTGTTTGTCATAAATCGTCTTCATTGGATTGAATGAATGGAATTTTGAATATTTATTTTTCTTTGTACTAACTATTGTGCTAATTTTTATCACAAATTATTAATGTTTGGGTATGATATTCAAGTTATTCTTTGGAGCTATTTATCACCATTTAACATAATGATGTTACACGTAACCACTATTAGAATGTTTGAATTTTTGCCTTCACCACCAAAGGTGGTGTTCAAGGGGTGACCCCCACTGTGTTTTGGGGAATATATGGGGGAGACGAGACTCCTTAATCACTCTTGTATCGCCGAGAGAGAGTTATAAGTCATTTCACCATAATGAATGATGTTACATAACCATAATTAAATGATTTTAAAATTTTCCCCTCACCCATAAGAGTGATGTTCCGGGGGTGATCCCCCTCTCGACATTATTGAAGGATATGAGGGAGCCGAGACTCCTCAATCACTCTCGTATCGCCGAGAAAGAATTATTAATCAATTCATCATAATAAATGATGTTGTAATTCACCATGATAAATTAATTTCTTTAGTTAGGTGTCGTACAATTCACACAGAAAGTATTGATGAAATAGATAAAGTATGGGAAAATACTTGAAATTTTTGTTATATTGCAATATGTAACAGTGATTCTCCTACAGCTGAATTTAGTGCAATCTCCTTAACATATCTTTTGAATGAAAATGAAAACAATACACTGAATAACTATATTAGACTTTCAGATAGATGACTTGGCAGACTACTGGTAGTATCTTTTTGAGTGATCTGCATTCTAAGGGTTGGAAAATGGTTCACTTTCAAGGTTTTCAAGCCAGAATGTTCCAGGTACAACCTGTTTTGTCATTCTATAGGGCATGTTCCAATTTCGTTACAACTTGTTAGGTTTCCACCAAACCTTCTTTAGGATAAAATCTCCCACATCTATAGGCCGAGACTTCACTCTCTTGTTATGGAATCTTACTGTTCTCTCTTGGTAGGCTGACTGTCTCACTACATCATTCTCTCATCTTTCTTCTATTAGTTCTATGTCTAACCTCCTTTCTTCCAGATTAGCGTGTGGGTCGTAAGTTTGGACTCTTTTTCTTCGGAGTCTAAGCTCGGTTAGGACCACTACCTCGAACCCATAAGCTAGCATGAATGGTGTCTCCCCGGCCAGAGTTCTATTTGTAGTCCTATAAGGCCATAGGACTCCATACAGCTCCTATATCCATTCTCCTTTAGGGGCTTCAAGGTTTTTCTTGATCCCATAAAGTGTGGTCCTGTTTATGACTTCAGCTTGGTCGTTAGCTAGCGATTTGCAGGTGAGGAGAAGAAATAATTGATGTTAACCTTTTTATAATATGCTTCCAAATACTTGTTCTTAAATTACTTTCCATTATCTTAAATCTTTGTATTGGGTAGGGCATACCGAAAGACTATATTTCTCCATATGAACTTTAACTTCTACACATCGAATATAGTTATCATCTCTTCAGACTCCGTCCACTTTAAAAAGTAGCCAATCATCACAATCAAATATCTATACTTTCTTGGTGCTCTAGAAAGAGGTCCAACCAAATTTATCCCCTAGACTTCAAATGGCCAAGGTGCCATAATAGACGCGAGATGTTGATGGGGTTGTTGAGGAATAAGTGCAAACCATTAGAATTTGTCACGTTTCTTTACATCTCTGCTAAATCTTAGGCAAGTGTTAGCCAAAAATACCTCTGAGTGAGGATTATTTTGGCAGTAGATCGGACACCCGCATGCCTTGTATAGGAACCTTCATGCATGCCTCGAAGAACATACTCTGTCTCTAAGGGATGCATGTATCGAAGCAACGGGAGTAGGAAACCTCTTTTGTAAAGAACGTCACCCATGACGGTGAATTTGGCCTCCCGACATCTTATCTTCTTCCTCTCAACCTTCAATTCTAGAAGTTTTCCATCTTTGATATAATTAATTATGGGGTTCATCCAAAATTCCCCAAGATTCAAGTTTAGATAAAAATTCATGGAATTTTCGTCCTTTTTTATGCACCGCCTCACTAATATTTCAACCGGAACATATAAATACTGATTTTAGTTGTCTATACGAGTCTTTCCAAGGAATCATCTCAGTTGTTCTTTAACTTTAGAATCTTCTTCGCTTTGACTTCACTAAAATTCACCATATTTTTCTTATTCTAGCCAAGTATTTGGTCATTTTCCCGTATTTAGCCTCATAGATCCTCAGTATCTGATTGACGACTAGTTGAGAGTCACTGTGGGCTATATTTGGACGACATTAAGAGATTTGTCTAAGGAGAGACTAGACAATGGGGCCTCATACTCCGATTCATTATTTGACACTTTGAAGTTAAACCTCAGAGTGTATTTAATGTTTATCCCATCTGGAGCCGATAATATCAATCCCGCCCCACTACCACTTTCACAAGACGAGTTATCCATAAACAAGCTCCAAAAGGGGTCCTCCTTTGTAAACAAACCATTATTCAAAACACCATTATTAAACAAGAGATCTTTCCCTACAACATCGTCTTGGACTTTCTCGGTAGTTGTCTCTTTCTATACACATGCTGGCATTTTCGCCTCTTTTTAAATTTTAGCATTGTCATTCGCAACCCAGGTGAACTTGACAACAAAATCTGCTGATGCATGTCCCTTAATTGGATTCCTTAGTTGATAAATGATGTCAAACTCCCCTATATCTACTAAATAAGCCATTAGCCTACACGATTTTTTGGGTTTTTGAATGACTTGCCTCAGTGGAGTGTCGGTGAGTACTACCATTATATGCACCCAAAAGTATGGCTTTATTTTTCTCAAGGCATATATCAGTGCATATGTTAACTTCTCCATCTTCAGATAATTCAACTCTGATCCTTGTGAAGCTTTGCTATTAAAATACATTGGTTTCTGAACTCCATCATCATCTCGAACGATGGATGCACTGACGGCTGACTCCGAGACATCAAAAATATAAAAATAATTCATCTCCTTATATTAACCGAGAGAGAAACATTAGTGATACCAAATTACCCTACAATTATGAAAATCCTTTTCACATTCCTCGTCCCAAACGAAGGCTTTTCTTAAGATTTTAAATAAGGGCAAACATTGTTTATCACTCGAGAGATGAAACCATTAAGGACTGTAACTTGTCCTGTTAACCTCTGCACATCTTTGATGGTCTTTGGTGTATGCATATCAATCAGATCTTTTATCTTTGCGGGGTTTGCCTCAATCCCCCTTTGATTCACAATGAACCCAAGGAATATCCATGCGTCAACCCCAAAGACATACTTAGCTAGATTAAACTTCATCTTGTACTTATCCATAGTGTCAAAGGTGCGTTCTAGATCGACTATGTGAGTTTCAGCCTTCAAGATCATCGTCAACATGTCATCAACGTGAAATTCCATGGTATTCCCAATCTAATTTTTGAACATCTAATTGACCAACCTCTAGTAGGTTACCCCTGTGTTCTTCAAGCTAAAGGGCATTACTTTATAATAGTAGGTTCCTTTATTAGTCATAAAGTAAGTCTTCTCAGTACCGTCTTCGTGTATAAATATCTCATTGTACTCCGAATATGCTTCCCAAAACTCATAAGCTCATGACCGACTATGGCATCCATCTTTTGGTCAATCTGAGGTAGAGGAAAGTTGTCTTCTAGGTAAGATTTGTTAAGGTCTGTGAAGTCTAGATACATTCTCCACTTCCCATTCTATATTGGTATGATGATGACATTAGAGAGCCAGTCAGGATATTGGACTTCTCTAATGAAATCTACTATCTATAGTTTCTTAACCTCATCTTAGATGACTACATACCTATCTCAGGCAAAAGTTCTGCTCCTCTAGTTTACAAGCTTGGCACCCTTTTTAATATTGAGCCGATGGCAGAAAATTTTGGCGTCAATCCTTGGCATATTCCCATGGCTCCAAGAAAATATGATATATCTTTCTCTCAAAAGCTTCACCAATTCCTCCTTCACTTATTCTTTTAGGTATGAATTGATTTTGATGGTTTTTTTCGACTCGTCCTCGTGAGGATGATGGATTATAACTCCTTGGTGTGTTCTCCATTTTTAAACTTTTTGTATGGGGATTAATTAAATTAAAAGGGAAAATTAAATCAGATTAAAATAAATATTAATTAGCATGATAAGGACTGATATTTATTTGTTTTAATTATATTGAGTATTACTTAGTGAACGAGTAATAAATTGATGAGAAAGTATTGTGATTGTTGTGAGTGAGAAATACGATAGTCACGGTAATTTAATCGGGACGTGCGTGTGAATCATGTCGAGACTCAAACATATGAAAAAATGTGATTCATTTGTGGGTCATTCATAAGGTCATTTTGAGTGCTCCAATGTGTCTGAAAGGGTTGAAATAGTTAGAAAAGTGTACTCGGGGGTTGGGATGGGGTCCTGAGGCCTTTTTAGACCAAATCGGCACCTCGGAGGGGTATTTTGGCCTTTTGATTTTCTAGATAAAAGCGACCTACGAATTTACCCGGTTTATATAAGTATATGTGATGAGGGAGTATGGTTTTGAAGTTAAAAAAATCAAAGGAGGGGAGAGGAGAGGCCATTTGAGAGGATGAAAATAAGGTTTGGGGGTGTAGCACATTGATCCATCCTAAAAGTTTTGCCGAAATCAGAATCAAAATTCGAAGAGATCAACTTCATCATCAACAAATGAATTTAGATCATCAATCTTATAGAGGCAAGTGTTTATTCCAATTTCTTTTGAAGTTATAATACCCATCTAGTGTAGGGTTTTATATTTGATGATTTTAAATGAAGTTCTTGTAAAATTGATGAAGTAAACACACGATATAGGGTAGAATTGCATGTAGATTGATCCATGTATGTAGAGGATATGAAACTAGATGATACATGATGATTTAGATGGGAAAAATATGGGTTTTATTTTGAGTATGGATGAAGAACATGAAAATCTAGGGTTTTAATGAATAGATGACTTGATCCGTTCTTGAATAGAAATCATAGTGTTTTGATGTTATAATCACATTGGAAATCATCCTAACATATGTAGATAGCGTTTGGGACAATGGGTTGTAAGTTTGGTGAAACATGGATGTTGTGTAAAATAAAAATGGTGAAAACAGCTAAAACTCAGCGAAGAAGACAACCTTCTACTATTCGAATCAATTCGGCCCTAGTTAAATCGAATCGATTAGTAGGGTGGTTAAATATAACCTTACTTTACGGTCATGCAATTATGGGAGGATTAGTTTAAAATAAGTATATTATGTTTAGCTGATTTGTGAAGAAATGCACGAGACATAGGGTGTATGGGTGCCCTAGTTAGTTGAGATTTTCAGTATCATTCATGAGGAGAAGATGTGGAAACGTATGAAATAAATATAGACACATGAATAAATTAGAGACATAACTATAATGAGACAAAGATACTATAGTTGAATTGTGAGCAAGGCATGTCACCAGAAATCAAAAAGTAGACGGAAAAGGGTGATTATAGTGTTGAAAAAGTACAAGGAATGTACATTTTAGATTTTCAAGGATAATCAAGAACTACTCCGAGCATAGAAGTAAAATGATGAGAGTTACATTCTAACCAACTGTAATTGTAAAAGTCTAACTTGAATAGTTGGTTATGATTGCAGATATTTCCCACGAAGAGAGTATATAATTTAAAAAGAGGGAAGTTAGTATCATGGGAATAAGGGACCTTTCCGAGGAACAAAAAGAATATAGCCGTTAGAATATCATCCCAAATCGTGTTTGAATATTATTGGGAGAAATGCAACTAGTTTTGCAGGCCCCAAGGTGAAACAATAAGGTAAATGAAGAAATACTTTGAAGTAAAATCATTAGGGCGGATTGATCACTAGCTCAAATGGTAAAGTATAGATAGTCGGACCAAGGAGTACCCCTAGTGAAGAGGTACCGGTAACAGCGTAATGTTCCAAATTTTAGAACGACGTGGATACCAAGTGAGAAAGTATCTGAGACAGTTAATACTGAGATTATCCTAATTTTGAGGACGAAATTCCCTTGTAAGGGGTGAAGTGAGTAACACCCCATAAATTTTAATGATTTTTATATGGTGATTAATTAAATTAAAAGGGGAAATTAATTCGGACTAAAGTAAATATTAATTAGCATGATAAGTATTAATATTTATTTGCTTGAATTATATTGAATATTACTTAGTGAATGAGTAATTAAAAAGTATTATGATTGACGTGAATGAGAAATACGACATTTACTGTAATTTAATTGGGACGTGCGTGTGAGTCGTGTATGGACTTAAACATATGAAATAAAATGTAATATATTTATTGGTCATTTTGAGTGCGCCCGTGTGTCCGAAAGGGTCGAAATAGTCAGAAAAGTTTACTTGGGGGGTTTGGATTGGGTCCCGAGGCATTTTTAGCCAACCCCGCACCCTGGAGGGGTATTTTGGTAGGTTAAATTTTTAGAGAAAAGGGACCAACGAATTTTCCCTGTTTATATCAGTATATGTGAGGAGGTAGTTCGTTTTAGAAGTTAAAAAATCAAAGGAAATGAGAGGAAAATCCATTTGAGTGGAAGAAAAGAGGGTTTGGAGTTATAACACAATTATCCATCCCAAAAGTGTTGCCGAAATCGGAATAAAAATGCAGAGATATCAACTTCATCATCAACAAACGAATTTAGATCATCAATCCTTTAGAGGCAACTCTTTATTTCTATTTCTTTTGAAGTTATAATACCCATGTAGTGTAGGGTTTTATATTTGATGATTTTAAATGAAGTTCTTGGGAAATTGATGAATTAAACACATGATCTTGGGTAGAATTGCACGTAGATTGATTCATGTATGTAGAGGATATGAAACTAGATGATATGTGATGATTTAGATGGAAAAAATCTAGGTTTCATGTTAAGTATGAACGAAGAACATGAAAATTTAGGGTTTTGATGAATAAATTATTTGATCCGTTCTTGAATAGAAATCGTAGTGCTTTAATGTTATATTCACATTGGAAATCATCCTAACATATGTAGATAACGTTTGGGACAATTGGATGTAAGAATAGTGAAGGATCATGGATGTTGTGTAAAATAAAAATGGTGAAAATGCTAAAACTCAACGAAGAAGATAACCTGCTACTGTTCGAATCCATTCGGACCAAGGGCCAATCGATTCGGTTTGCTCAGATTTGTGTTATTTTCCTTATGCCCTTAAAATGTGATTTATAAATGGGAAAACTTTTAGGATATCCTTATAACATAATAAGGGATATTATAAATTAAACTAAGCCTTGGTAGGATTTGGACTTAGTCAAGAATGAGGGAATTACGAGTAAAGATTATCAGGTTAAAAGATGAGTGTAAGTGAATTCTGAAGAATGAGATTGAGTCAAGTGGATTTCGAGTGAACTTATGAAATAAACCAGTAGAGTTTGAGTGAAGTAACTACTGAAATAAAGTAAGGGGTGATTAGGTCCCTCCGGATAGAGAATAATACTCGAGAAAATGCGATAGAGAATTATAATCATATATCGATAGTACGTTGAATATTCGAGAAATATATTATATACGGATTATATTTATATATTGAGTGTATACCTATACGGATTATATCTATAGGTTGAATGTATTGATAACTTTGCTTTTTGTCTATCGTTGTTTGAAGCCAAGCTAATCAAAACCTTAAAATACCTACAAAAATAATACAAACTCAAGTGTAGAGGTAAGTAAGGGTATCAATCCACATCAAGGGGGTAAGCTAGAGACAAACTCAATTATAATTCAGTTTTTATTTTCTTTTTGGAATTTTACTTTTCTATTTTTTTAGCTTTTTTAAATATTAAAACAATTAGGGTGAGGATGTGAAATAACACCAAACTAAAATGAAAGATCAAATTGCAAACTAAAAAAAGTAACTAAAATGGAAAATACAGTGTAACACTAAAATATGAGATAAAGTGAGGTAAATAAATTTGAGAACAATCAAGGAGTGGGATTACACCATAAATTTTAGCTATTCTAATTAATTAATGTAATTAATTGAATTCTCCCAAATTAATATGAAACTTACAATTTAAATCTAGTTGCAAATGTAGTTTTAATAGTAACCTTTTAGAAAATTAAGTTTAACACCCCACAACTCTAGAAAATAGATCTACACTCCTTTTAATTAATCACCCGCTAGGATCGATCAATTAAAATATATGTAAATCTTAGAAAAAAAATTTAGAGTTGGAATTCAAGTAATAATACCCCACTTAAGAAACCCCTATCTCTAGTTCGAATCTAAAATGGGTATTATAACTAGAATTTCAATTTTCTCTCGAAAATCATTTATCCTTTCTTGAGGCATAAATTTAAGTACGAGGGATCAAAATTAACATTCAAAGGGAATTTTCAAGTAATCAAACTAATTAAATTAAAATAACAACAAATAAGGGTTCCCCCACCCCTTGACGGGGGATTTAGCCTAACATGGTATGGAATTTGACAAATTAATAATCAAAGGCATATAAAATAAAGTAGAAGAGAAGAACAATCAAACCAAATCTCTTTGAGTGAAATTAGACTTCAATACTTGAATTTGAAATTTACATCCCTCCAATTTGTGTGATCAAACCAAAAGTACATCAACAATTACACTCAAAAATGGATTCTCACTAATTTATTTTTCTCACTAATCTAAAAAAAAGTAAAATAAAAATAAATTCTAACCTAAAAAAAACTAAACTAAAAATGATGTTTATCTCTCTAAAATTGATTATGATAAAAGTCTCTCTTTCAAAATGGGTTCTTCTTCTTTAATTAGTAGGCATGGAGCATGTGGGTAAATTGGGAAGGTTAATGGTGAGGGTGTGCATGTGGGAGAAGTGTAGGAGGGTATTTTAGGTGATGCACACACGTGCATGTGTGTTGTGAGGTGTTGGGGGCAATTAAGGAAAAGGGGTTAAAAGGGATATGAGTTGGTTAAAAGGTGAATAAAACATGTGGGGTTTTAATGTTTTGGCTCATTTGGGTTTTGTTAACAGGTGAAATTGTGTATTGTGAGGTGGGAAATGGGTTTAAAGGCTTTTGGTGTAAATGGGTATAGCAGACTCGGGTTTGGAGCTAGGATCGGATTAAGGTCGGGTTGAAAATGGGTAAAGGTTTGAGCGATTCGGGTTTGGGTGGAGGTAAAGCTGGGTCGTGGTGGAACAGGGGTCGGACAAAATGGGAAATAGTTCTTCTTGGTTTAGGTATTGGTGGTTTTGGAATTAGGTTCTTGAGATTTCGGGTTTGAGGCCTCGGGTTGGGATTGAGCTCGCCGGATCAGGTGGTATCGGGCAAGGGGCGCCGACAAGGTCGCGAGGTGGTGAGGTCCAACGGAGGGCAGGTGGGAGGATGAGGTTCCGACCGGTTGGATGCACTTGGGGATGGTCGGGTTCGATTTCGTCGCCGGATTGGGGTTCCCGGGTTGATGGATTGGTACAGGTAATGTCCGGGTGAGGTTGTTGGGGTGGATCGGATTCGGGGTCGAAGGGTTTAGGACAACGGGTAGGCGGTTATTGTTGGGTCGAGGGGAGTTACTCTCGGGTTAGGTAAGGTGAGAGAGTGGGTGATAGGTGTGTTGGGTAATGGTGGAAAGAGGAAAGAGGAGAGAGAGAGAGAGGGTAGATGATGATGAACAGTAGAAGGGGGGTTTGTTTTGGTGTGCGGTGAGGGTGTAAGTAATATGGTGGGGATGAGGGTGTGGGTGAATGTTTGACGTATAGTAGAGTTAGGGTGAGGGTGAGGGTGAGGGTGAGGGTGAGGGTGAGGTATTAGTTTAGGATGTATGTGAGTGTAGTATGTTTGTGTGTGTGTGTGTGTTTAATTTGTACCCAACTAAAAACTAATAAAGACTCAACTAAAATTAATAAAACTAAAAATAAAAAATAAAATCTAACTAAAAATAAAACAAGCTAAAAACAATAAAAGTATAAATATAAAGACATAAAAAAAATCCTAAGCTATATAAAAACTAAAATAAAAGAAAAGAAAAAAAAACTTAAAATCTAAATGAAAACTAAAGTCTAGAAAATACTAAATAAATCTAAAATAAACCCTAAAAAAATAAAACGACTCAAAATAAAAATCTAAAAAAATATAAAAGGGCACAACCTAAACATACATGAGGTTCGAGGTAGGTTTAGGCTCGGTTTAGGGTAGGCTAGGATACGGGACAAGGGTATTTAGCTTCATTCAATGCGCATTTTCCTTGATATATAGATTTTGACACCGCAAACGGACATTTGTCCTACAAGATAAACATTTAAGCACATAAGACCCATATTGCCGAGAATTAACAACTAAAGTACGTCTATTCGGGGTATAAAATGTACAGTTTTGGGTGCTTATCATGTATACCTATATGAATGATATTTATAGGTTGAGTGCTTACCTATACGGATTATATTTATAGGTGGTGTGTATACCTATACGGATTATATTTATAGGTTGTGTGTATGCCTATATGCGACATATGGTGTATGCCTATTATGTGCTTTCTTATGTATGTAAACATACCTATGCTTCCTACTATCCTAAGGTTTTCGTGCATAGGGAGATCCCACCTTGCCGATTCCAGTTAAGTCTGGATTTGTTCCAAAGAACATGGAACTTATGACCGCTTACTATGTGTGTGTATTTGTGTGGTTGGCATGTCGTTTGGGTACGGTACGTATGTGTGTAGCTGTAACAAACTACTCTTTATTAGTCAATAGACTTAGGTATTACAATAAATTCCAAAGAATAGCCCTATATTTTCTTAAATTACCAAAATATCCTTATACTTAAAATCATCATATATGACCTATCCCTATCCCATTACATTCAAAAAAATTTCGCTAAAATTGTACCTAAAGAGCTATGCTTCTTAGAAAATCATCCAAGTTAACTTCTTAAGTTTGAATAATTACATAAAAGCCCCTAAACTTTAATTAAATACCTTATAATCCTTAAATTATACCTAAAAACTCTTCAAGGACCTAACCTAAATTTATAACTTATTTACATTTTCTACCCTAGAAACCTGGCACCAGCTAGCTCAACAGCATGGCTTGTACCATGTGCCTTATAAGTAATACCCATTTAAGCCCCCAAGACATTTAAACTTGGAACATATGTAACTTCAGCCCAAACCTCACCTAAAATAGAACCAATCTACTCCTCTGGACATGTCCTATAAATACACTCCCCTCTCTCTAGTCGAACACAAACTAATTGAGAGAAATCCCAATGTAAAGTTTGAGAGTTTTTGGCATTTCTATGATTTTATATGTGATTGCTTAATTTTCCATTGTCTTTATGTTTTTGCATGTTTTTAGATTAAATAAATGTGATTCCATGAGATATTTAATGTGTATATATTGCATAAAAGCTTAAACTCAGAAAACTCCGTTAAAGCGTTGAGCTCCAATGGTGAATTTACATTCCCTGACTTTGAACTAGTTTAAAAGTGGGGAAGGTGAAGCTTAAGTTCTTAGTATCTTGTATATATGTTTAATTGGAAAAAGAACCACGTTTAGTACACCAAATTCAACTACGAAGTTTCTGGCCCAGAAAAATTCAGAGAAGAAATTCTCAGTATTCACTCCACTAAAATTATTCAAACCACGTTTAATTTCTTTCATTTTTAATGAAGAACAACAACATTATCATGCCGGAATCAAAATCATGAATTTTAAATGAATTCAAAAGGTAAAATTTTCACGAATTTTCAGAAAACCCAATAGCTTGAGTTACACCACCGCAATTCATGAAATTGGTATGGTTGGATTCGTATTTAAATTCTGAGTAACTTTCATTTAGAAACCATGTTAAGATGAATCCTACAACATTTGTAAATCAAGGTCAAATATTTTCAAACCCAAAAGTCAAAATTTGAAGGTTGGAGGCGAGTGAAGCTCACGCGCAAGAGTGCTGGTCAAACCAGGCGCATCCAGAATTTGGCCCCACGCGTGAGATCTCGTCTCCAATCAGAAATTTCTAAATTTTTTTCCAATATTTTTATTTTTTTCTAAAAAATTGATATATAAAAACACCCTATGTGGATTACAGGAAAGCATTTTCCACGAAAAATCAATTTTAAAGGTTGAATTAAAGTTTCTTAAATTATAATTAAACCCCTATTAAAATTTCAAGTATTTCAAATCAAACTCAAACTTTTTCCACAGCCACCTAAGTATAATTAGACATAATTTGTCTCTTATCACCACACAAAATTCTCAAGAAATAAATTTAAATAATTTTTCTTTTAAAAGTTTTGAAATTTATACTTTAAACCTTTTTAAATTTATCATACACTGAATGGTTACTTAAATTGTGTTTTAGTACCTTTTATTTATGTTATTTCAAGACCTATATCACATACTTACAATTGTTATGCTTTCAGACTACCCAATCTACCCGCAAAATAGTTGGACTCCAACAGAAAACCAAAATACCCAAAGTAGGTGATTTATATTTTAATATTAATCATTTGAACTGTTGTCTTTCAAAGTACGAATTTTTTTATATCACTTTGTGATATTATTGAACTCTAAATTTTATACTGAACTCATTCGAGTAGTTCAAACATTCTCGAATTATTGATTCTTTCGATATTTATCGATTCAATAATTACTAAACCTTGAACCCGGAACCATTCGACAAGAGGTTGTAAATTGCATTGAACCCTGCAATTTAGTTTTCTTACAAATGAATTCCTCAGTATCATACCATATAATCAAAGGATTAGACTCGTTAAACCCCCGGTAAATCTAATTGGCCTGAAGGACTCAGATGTAGACTTCCTTGTTGTAATATTTACTCTACGTTTGAGTGCCGCTCTAGCTAAGCGTGTTGAGTTATCTGGTTATTTTCCTATTAATGGGATTACCTGTTCAAGAAAATTTTATGTCTTGAACGATATTATCATGGTATGTATGTGCTATTGAAATCTAATAACCGATAATTTATTTGTTATCGAGTTATTGCTGAACCAAGTTGTCTTGATCTGAAAATGTATCTTCACCATATTGTTTATTTACATATCATAAGCATCAGTATATCCCTAATACGACTCATTATATTTCATTTTGTTTCCACAGGTAGAAAAATTAAACTATTACTAACGCCTCAAAATTCTCATTTTCATTACCATCTTGTGTAGAAATAAAAATTATATACTTGGCATGTCTGCTTAATTGTTTTCCTTCCAGATGGACAATGAGCCTAAAGACAATCAATTATCGCCCGCCCCCTTGAACTTCTATTCACTTTTACCTCCATCAATATTCGCAGTTACATACGTGTGGGCAGTTACTGACAAATATGGCAAGCCTCGTTGGAATATCTATATCTCAACCTATCGGCTCTTATGAATTACTAGTGTTCCTCATTGTTATAATGTTATATAAGCCAGACTTATAAGATGTATAATTTTTCTTTTCTAGACTCTAATATGTAATAGGATGCCAGTCAAATCTTGAATAAAAGCTTTTATTTTATTTGCATTATTATAATTTTATTTATATTAGTATTACTTACTTTATCAATCCAAATTCAAGGATGCGATGACATGGTATCTGAGATTTAACCAGGTTATACTCCTATGCGAGACAATATGGGAAATATTCATCTCCACTTTTATTAAACATTTGTATTTTAATAGATTCTTATTTTAGTATTATACTGTTTTGCAGTCATGAATATCTTGGACGACATATATCTGGATATTCGTGAGTCCACCCACAAGCGTTTTGAAAGAGATATCAGAGATGTGGGTTATGCCAAATTATGCCAACATATCAGAAGTATTGATATAGATTGGGAAATTGAAACGTCAGAGATCAAACATAATCTACTTATGGGTCGCTTGATGGGAGAAGCACAAGCATATCGACAGGACAAAGATTCTCGAAAGACCTCGAAGTCCTTTAGGAAGCAATTCACCTCGCATGTAACGTGGTGCCACCTAATGAAGTCACTGTAACTCGTCTTGATTCCCCCGTCGATTATGGATCACTCTCCCCGGCTACCACAATGTTCACCCCCACTAACACTACCACATATCCCAACTCATCTGTTGACTCTGATCCCTCCAAAGATGATGACCCCACTTATGAGCCAGTAGTTCCCCAGATGGTTTAAGTTAATCACCAAGGGATGATGTATATAACTAAAAGTTGTGTGCACGTTAAGAATCCCACCATCCCCGGATGACCTAGGAAAACAAAAACAAATATGTGTTGTATGTGTAAAATAGGACTAACTCCTATGTACCTTTGTTACTATTTTTTTCTTTTCACTATGTAACAAAGAACCTGAAGGTATTAATATATGGTGAGTTTTTTTTCACCCTTATGTCTAATTCATTTATTGTATTATTATTTATAGGATGGTTACTATCCGTGCAACTACTAGTGTAAACTAAGAAGAACAGTTTATCCCTCAAATGTCAACTCTAATCAATTCGAAAGAAATTTTACGTTGTCTTCGAGAAATTATTACCTTAACTAAACAACAACATCCCATTCCTTTACCTCCTATCTGGGATGAAACTCGAAGAAGAAATGCTCTCAAAGATTTTTTACGATAAAAGCTCCCCACATTTTTTGGAAAGCCTGGCATAGTGGAAGACGAAAGATGGATTCGTCAAACCCTCAGAGTATTGGACAGAGTCAAAATTACTCCCAAACTAAGGGTTAAATTAGCCTCCTATATTTTTTATGGAGAAGCCGACTTTTGGTGGCAATCCATTTCACAGTCCAGCAATGTAACTGAACTAACATGGGCATAATATTAGGAGATCTTCTATAATAAGTATTTTTCAGAAATAGTATGGACCAGATGACCATAGATTTTCAGAGTCTACAACTATAACAAATTATCGTGGCCCAATATGAAACCAAGTTTACCGAAATATCTAACTATGCTCAAGAATGTGTGGACACTGAAGAAAACAAATGCAAGCATTTCGAACGAGGTCTTCGCCAAACTATAAAATCCTTTATTAACCCTCTACAAATTTGAGAATTCAACTCTGTGGTTGAAACATCATTACTCATAGAGAAAAATCCCATAAGTAATACTCCAATTCGTATTCATAACTCTTCCCGCAATCCTTATGCAATAAGAACCCAACCGAATCAAAGGAATCACCCATATAATAGAAATCTAGATGGTAGAAACTTTAGTCAAATTCAAAATAACACCTGTAGACCTCTCATGCATTGTCATGAATGTAATCAAGTGGGACATATAAGACCCCAATGTACGAAACTCCGAGCGCCTCCTCCATCTACTTCCCCTAAAGGCATGAAACTTACTTTCAAACGCCCTACCAATACTTTTTCCCATCCTCCACAATTCAACTCCCATCATGTTAAGAAGGAATCCTCTATTAAAAATCCCAATCCGAACCTTCCACATCTCCCAGCGAAAAATCCAAATTCCCACAATGTGATTGAAGCTAATATTCCATTTTCTAATATTTCAATACATCTACTATTTGAATCTAGATCCACACACTCCTTCATTAGTCAAAAATTACTAACTAGGTTACAATTGCCTTATAAAATATAAAGACACCTTTTTTCTATCAGTATGCCAAGAGAAAAGATAGCTACTACAAATAAAATATGTACCTCGCATGTTTTACATTTTGGACCCAAGACATTAATTCTGGATTTAGTCATCCTTGACCTAACTGAATTTGACATAGTTATAGGAATGAATGTCTTATCCCAAAATCACGCCCATATCGACTGCCACACAAAAACTATAACTTTCCATCCTCCTCACCAAACCCCATTTTATTTTCAAGGAAGAAGACCTTGCCAATCTCTACTTTTCCAAATAAAGGACAAATCCAATTCTTTTTTCTCTCGTATTTTGAATCAATATCAAGACGTGTTTCCTGAAGATTTACCTGGACTACCTCCACCCCGAGAAATTGAGTTTTTTTATTAATTTATTACCAAACACTTTTCGTATCCCTATACCTCGTTATCGTATGGCCCCTCTAGAATTACGATAATTTCGAATCCAATTAGATGACTTACTTAGTAAAGGAAGTACATCTCGTTGGGGAGCCCCGGTGTTATTTGTGACAAAGAAAGACGGAGCATTTCGGTTGTGCATCAACAACCAAAAACTAAATCAGGTGACCATAAAGAATAAATAGCCCTTGCCACGAATAGGTGATTTATTTGATCAACTGAGAGGAGCAAAAATATTTTCTAAGATTTATTTACGATCGAGATACCACCGACTACGTGTGAGGGAGGAGGATAGACCAAAAATGGCTTTTCAAACCCGTTATGGTCATTTAGAATTTCTAGTTATGTCTTTTGGTTTAACCAATGTCCTTGCTGCTTTCATAGACCTTATGCACATAATATTTCGACCCTTCCTAGATTAGTTCATAATCATATTTATCGATGGCATTCTAATTTATTCCAAGATCCAAGTCGAGCATGAGAATCATCTGCATATTATATTAGACACACTTCTAAATAATCAACTCCACGCAAAGCACAAGATGCGCAATTTCATTATGAACGAAGTGAAATTTTTGGGACACATAGTTACAGCTATAGGAATACAAGTAGATCCTATAAAAACTATCGCAGTAAGTGAATGGCCTCAACCTACCATCACTACCGAACTATGAAGCTTTTTAGGACTTGCCGAATAATATCGACGTTTTGTCAAAGGATTTTCCCGAATAGCCTTACCCTCACTCAAATTAACTACAAAGCATGTTCGCTTCACATGGAACCTAGATTATGAACAAGCTTTCTGCATTCTAAAAGAGAAATCAACCACTTCTCCTATCCTAACCATCCCTTCAAGTAATATCAGTTACGATGTTTGCATTGATGCCTCTCTACAAGGACTCGTTGTGTCCTAATGCAACAAGGGAACGTAATAGAAAATGGGTCTCGACAAGTAAATATTCATGAACGTAACTACCTAGTACCCGACTTAGAATTGGCAGTCGTTGTTTTTTCCTTAAAAATTTGGAGATGCTACCTATACTGAGAAGAATTTCAAGTTTTCTCTGATCCCAAAAGCCTTAAGTATGAATTTACCCATAAAGATCTTAATCTTCGCCAACATTGATGAATAGAATTTTTAGAAGATTATAAAATTAATTTACTCTACCATCTAGGTAAAGGTAAAGTAGTTGTTGATGCTTTAAGCCGTAAAAACTAAGGAAGTCTTCACCAAATGTTTATATTTCTGGAAACTATTGGTGACTTTAATTTGTAACAAAATCCTTCAAATACCCAAACCTCGTTACCTAATATCATTTTTCGCCCCATTATTCACCAGGAAATCAAAGAACTTCAAGATCAAGATGAGTCCTTACTTTCTCAATGGAAGAAACTTCAAGATAACATCTCTGAGAGAGATCGGACCCTAGATTCAGTACGTGGAATAAATTTTAAAAATTGGGTATGTGTTCCTTTTATCCCATCACTTCGAGAAGATATTTTACATAAAGCTCATCATTTTGAATTTATGATTCACCCCGGTAGCACAAAAATGTACCAAAATCTTAAGCAAAAGTATTGGTGGCCCGACATGAAAAAGGATATTATACACTTCGTAGCCAAGTGTTTAACCTATCAACAAGTGAAAAATTCAACACCAACATCCCAGCGGTTTACTCCAACCACTTCCTATTCTCGAATGGAAGTGGGACTATATCATTATGGATTTTGTCAGCGAATTACCCCAAACAATTCGTGGTTTTAATTCAATATGGGTTATCATTGACCGTTTTACAAAATCTTCTCATTTTCTACTAGTCAAGTCCACAAACTCCTTTCAATAGTTGAGTAAACTCTACATTAAAGAATTCATACGATTACATGGTGTCCCTGTTTCTATTGTATCCGATCGAGACCCTAGATTCATAGGAAAATTCTGGCAAGCATTACAAACTGCCTTAGGAACCAAGCTCTACTTAAGTACATCTTTTCACCCGCAAACTGATGGTCAATCAGAGTAAGTAATTCAAATACTGTAGGATATGTTGCGAGCATGTACGTTACATTCTTCGGGCTCATGGAACCAACATCTTGCCTTAATTGAATTCTCATACAACAACAGTTGTCAAACCAATATTCAAACTACACCTTATGAAGCATTATATGGTCGCCTTTGTTGTTCACCACTATGCTAGAGCGAATCTCGAGAAAATCATCTTCTTAGACCCAAAATTATTATCGAAAGCACAGAAAATATATGCCTTATTCGAGAAAGATTACACACAACCCAACGTCGATAGAAAAGTTACGCCAACACCCGACGAGCACCCTTGAAATTCCAAACTAACGACTAAGTATTCTTACGAGTATCCCCGCGTAAAGGAATAACACATTTTGGATTCAAAGGAAAATTATCACCTCGCTATATCGCCCCTTCAAAATTTTAGAACGTATTGGTTCAGTAGCTTATCGTCTGGACTTACCTTCTAAGCTCTCTCGTCTTCATGATGTGTTTCACGTATCACAACTATGAAAATACATTCCTGACACCAAATATATAATTACCTGGAAACATATCAATGTTAAAGCTAACCATGAGGCAGAGGAAGTTCCTATTCAAATTTTGGATCGACAAGAGAGAGTTCTCCGACGTAAAACCATACCCTTAATAAAAGTTTTTTTAGCAAAATCACGGAATTGAAGAAGCAACCTAGGGACCAGAAACTACAATGGGACACTAATACCTTGCACCATTTACTGGTAATTTCGAGGATGGAATTTTCTTTTGGTTGGAAGAAAGTAAGAAACAACTCTTTATTAGTCAATAGCCCTATATTTTCTTAAATTATTAAAATACCCTTATACTTAAAATCATAATATTGGACCCATCCCTATAACTATTACATTCAAATTTTTTCGCTAAAATTGTACCTCAGGTATATACGTCTCAAAAATCATCGAAGTTAACTTCTTAAGTTTGAATAATTACATAAAAAACCCTAAACTTTAATTAAATACCATATAATCCTTAAATTATTCCTAAAACTCTTCAAGGACCTAACCTAAATTTAGAACTTATTTACATTTTCTACCCTGGTGACCTGGCACCACCTTGCTGAATTGCATGGTTTATACCATGTGCCTAATAAGTAATACCCATTTAAGCCTTCAAGACATTTAAACGTATAAATTATGTAACTTCATCCCAAACCTCACCTAAAATCCCACCAATCTACTCCTCCGGGCATACGCTATAAATACCCTCCCCTCCCTCCAGTCGAACACACACCAGTTGAGAGAAATCCCAATGTAAAGTTTGAGAGTTTTTGGCATTTCTATGATTTTATGTGTGATTGTTTAATTTTCCATTGTGGTTTTCTTTCTGCATGTTCTTAGATTATATAAATGTGATTCCATGAGATACTTAACGTGTATATATTGCATAAGAGCTTAAACTCAGAAAACTCCATTAAAGCTTGGAGCTCCAATGCTGAATTTCCATTCCCTGACTTTGAACCAGTTTTAAAGTAGGCAAGGTGAAGCTTAAGTTCTTAGGATCTTGTATATATGTATAATTGGAAAAAGAACCACGTTTAGTACACCAAATTCAACTAAGAAGTTTTCGGCCAAAAAAAATTTAGAGAAGAAATTCTCAGTATTCACTCAACCGAAATTCTTCAAATCGCGTTTAATCTCTTTCATTTTCAATGAAGAACAACACCATTATCATTCCGGAATCAAAATCATAAATTTTAAATGAATTCAAAAGGTCAAATTTTCACGAATTTTCAGAAAATCCAATATCTTGATTTACACCACTACAATTCTTGAAATTGGTATGGCTAGATTCGTATTTAAATTCTTAGCAACTTTTAATTAGATGCAATGTTAAGATGAATCCTAAAACGTTTGGAAACCAAGGTCAAATATTTTCAAACCCTAAATTCAAAATTCGAAGGTTGAAGGCGAGTGAAGCTCACGTGCGAGAGTGGTGTCCAAACCAGGTGCGTCCAGACTTTGACCCCGCGTGTGAGAGCCCGTCCCCAATCAGAAATTTTTGATGTTTTTTCAAATATTTTTATTTTTTTCCCTGAAAAAATTGATATATAATAACACCTTGTTTGGATTATAGGAAAGCATTTTCCACAAAAAATCAGTTTTAAAGGTTGAATTAAAATTTCTTAAATTAAACTTAAACCCCTATTAAAATTTCAAGTATTTCAAATCAAACTCAAACTTTTTCTACAAGTACCTAAGTATAATTAGACCTGAATTGTCTCTTATCACCACACCAAATTCTCAATAATAAATTTAAATAATTTTTTTTTAAGTTTTAAAATTTATACTTTACACCTTTTTAAATTTATCATACACTGAATGGTTACTTAAATTATATTTTAGTACCTTTTATTTATGTTATTTCAAGACCTATATCACATACTTACAATTGTTATACTTTCAGACTACCCAATCTACCTGCAAAATAGTCGGACTCCAACCGAAAACCAAAATACCGAAAGTTGGTGATTTATATTTTAATATTAATCATTTGAACTGTTGTCTTTCCAAGTACTGATTTTTTTATATCACTTTTAGCTATTATTGAACTCTAAATTTTATACTGAACTCCTTCGAGTAGTTCAAACTTTCCCGTATTATTGATTCTTTCGATATCTACCAATTCAATTATTACAAAACCCTTAACCACTCGACACGAGGCTATAAATCGCATTGAACCCTGAAATTCAGTTGTCTTACAAATGAAACCTTCAGTAGCATACCATATAATCCAGGGATTCGAACCGATAAATCTAAATGGCCTGAAGGACTCAGATGGAGATTGCCTTGTTATTATATTTACTCTACGTATGAGTGCCACTCTAGCTAAGCGTGCAGAGTTATCTGGTTATTTCCCTATTAATGGGATTACCTATTCAAGAACAAGAAAATTTTATGTCTTGAATGATATTATCATGGTATGTCTGCGCTATTGAAACCTAATAACCGATAATTTAGGGGTAATCGAGTTGCTTTTGAACCAAGTTATCTTGATCTGAAAGTTGATGTTCCCTATATTGTTTATTTACATATCGTAAGCGTCAGTATACCCCTAATATGCCTCATGATATTTCATTTTGTTTCCACAGGTAGAAAAATCAAAATATTACTAACCCCTCAAAATTCCCATTTTCATTATAATCTTTTATAGAAATAAAAATTATCTACTTGGCATATCTGCTTAATTGTTTTCCTCCCAGATGGGCAACGAGCCTAAAGACGATCAATTACCGCTCGCCCCTTGAACTTTTATTCATTTTTACCTCCATCCATATTCGCAGTTACATACATGTGGGAAGTGACATATAAATATGGCAATCCTCGTTGGTAAATTTATACCGCAACCTATCGGCTCTTATGAATTACTAGTGTTCCTTAATATTTTATGTTTATGTACGCCAAACATATAAGATGTATAATTTTTCTTTTCCAGACTCTAATATGTAATAAGATGCCAGTCATCTCTTAAATAAAATCTTTTATTTTATTTCGATTGTATTAATTATAATTCTTATTGTATTAGTATTACTTACTTTAACCATCCACATTCAAGGATGTGAAAGTAGCCCAAAGGCTTATAACCATGTTCTCCTCTATAAAAAGTATGTGTGATAAAGATTTAAACAAAAGTGAAACTTCCAACCAAAACCTTATTTAATTAGATTCAATTTATGAAACAAATTACTTCATGCCTTAATAAGAAATCTACATGTGTGCATGTGTCAAACCAACATAAACACAAATATGTTAACTCGTAGAATTCGGAAAAAATTCGCGAAGGGCAAAACCATTTATTTAACTATAACTAAATTGCAATTTACAATTATAATGAAATCTTTAATAAGATTACTTCAACAACCCTACATAGACACGCATTCTAGAGTCAACAATGGTTCATATGCAGCGACTCCACACGAACCGCAGTCCAGTCTTCAGCAAAGAAACACCCTCGAGTGCTCCTCAATGACAGACAACCATATGATGTAGATATCCTCTCCAAAAATGTTTAAACACGAGAACAATGTGTTCTTAAACTCCAAAACAATTCACATGAACAATTGGAATTTTGTGAATTGAAAAACAAGAGTTTAAATCCCTAAATGAAGAAGCCAAAATTGTTTTGCCGATTTGCACTATTTGCATAACGAAAAAATGAAAAGACTTATTGAGAGAAACGCCTTGTTTAATGTGTTATTTATAAAAAACATTAAGACAGAAGGTGGCTCGAGCCAAATCAGAACTCGCTCGAACGGTGACACGCGTCGCTTGAACGAGATTCGTACGAGATGGCATGTCGTTTGAACAATTGGGACTGTCGCTCGAACGAGCCTATTAAAAAAATATTTTTAGTTTTCTTTTCCTAGAAAATGTAGTGCCATAAAACTTCAAAAAATAAAAATTGAAGAAAAACTTTAAAACTCTGCTCCAACACTTATAATTTTTTTGATGAAAAATATCCCAATATTCTAAGTGAAATGCTAAGGAATAAAAACACAACCTTTACCAAATTCATCTCGTGGAGGATTGATTGTCGAAGAAACTTAATATTCGGATCCGTCTCGTTGCATATGTGATCTTGATCTTAGATGGTTGTAGCGGTATACGACGTACTAATTAATAACGAACATTTATAAACTCATGTCCTAACAAATCTCCCCCTGTGTCTATGCCGATACAAAATAAAAACATCCAAATTATCAAAAAATAAAATACACATACAATTCTAATACCCTCATGAAGACAAAAATTAAAAGGAACTAAACATGTAGGTCTCAAAACTTTTCTTCAAAATCTTCAACATCAAAACTTCAAATCTTCGAACTTTTCTCATCTGGGTGTGTAACATATGATATTCCATTGTTGTAACTACACACATGAGACAAAGAAAATACCTCGCGACGCATTGAGTTTGAATCAATATAAAAAATACATCAACCACCATAATCAAATCTCCCCCATAACGCAAAAACTCCAATAATTTGTTCTCCCCATTTTTATTTGACCAAATGGACATGGAAACAAATAAACAAATAAAGCGTGGAGATGCCACGATTAAAGAGATAATCAAACATACTTCATAAACTATTTTTGATTTTTTAATTTGTTCTAAAAAAATCACACCATGAATTTACACTAAGACAATCAAATCATGGAAATGGGTGTGAACATATTCAATAGGCAAATCAACACAATCAAACATAATATACGTGCACGATGTATACGTGTACTTTTATCGAATGAATCTCAATCGTCCTTAGGTTTTAAAGTTTTGAATTTAAATGACATCAACTCAATCCATCAACATATCAAAGTCAAAAGTTATTCCCACACCAATAATGTCTAAAACTATGAATACTTTTTCAAGACGCTGTTAGGACGTGCAAACCCGTTTTTCATTTCTTTCCATCCAAACTCCCTCATAAATAATAATCATTATATTTCTATTTCGAGGTGGCCCCTTTGGGCATATTTATCTTTTTATTGCCTTTAAATTTTTTTGGGCTCTTCTAAAACAGTGATTTTCATGACAAGTTAATTTTGAACTCTCGTAGCCCTTTCCCATGATTCACACATCATATTTCGTTCCAATTAAATTCCTCACGATAAACGATTTTTACATACACTACTGCCATTGTCAAGTTTTATCGCATATGATTCATTTTAAAGACATAATTGAGATGACAACACTCCGGGCCATATGTGATAAATAAGGACAATAATCAAACAAATTCGTGCAAGTGTGAATTAAAGGAACTTATGAGTCAAACATGTAGGTAGTAATACTAATCACATCTCAATGACTCCAAACATTGTAAAGCACAAAAATAAAATGATGATGCATATCAAAACATTATCAAATCATCACATGGAGATGGAATGCAATTGTGAATCGGTCATCCTAAATGTTCATTCATAAACGGTGCAAAACAAAATACAAAACTCTTTTTGTCTTTTTAAAAAAAATATCAAAATAAAATCTTTTGGTATTTTTCAAAAAAAAAATTTCAAACAAAAAATCTAATATAAAAAAATACATACCAGGAATAGGCAAAATATATGATCATGCAAACCAACCTATTCTAGCAAATAAGTCTAGATCTCAACCGGTAGGTGCGGTGGAGTTTTCCAAAGGTGGTGACATCCTATGAAAAACCTCAATAAAGTCATGTGAAGTCTTGACCAAAAATCGTACGTGCTCCCCAATATGTGCAATCTCTCTCATGTAGTCATCCGTAGAATTAGTTGTGGGTGCGTGTGTGTGAACACGTGTAGTAGCAAAACTTGACATATGACCCAACTTAAAACAAAAATCCCTAAGGTGTCCTCTCTTCTTTCAGTGTGTGCAAACATAAACAGGCCTAGGTACACCTCTCTCAAAATGTCTCCTACGCGCTCACCTATCAGGTACGGGACGCCTAGGTGGGTTGGGTAGAGATTTATATAAATCAAACACTAAAGAGGGAACTGACTCGGGTGCAACAAGTTAAGTGGATGGACCATCATGTCCTATTCCTAAACTCTCACCACTACCCAAAATGGGATTGAGAACCACTGTTCCTTCCTTCTTAGATTCGTTCTCTAAAGGGACTTTGACCTTTAGGGAACGTTCGATATCACTCTCGAGTTAGGATACACGTGTCATCAGACTAGATACCTTTTCGATGAAGTCACACTTCTTCCTCCTTAAAACTTCTTTCTCTCTCTCCAAATCTAAAACTCGACGACCTAAATCCTTATTATACTTCTTTGTTTGTAAGGTCTCGGTGTACGAATCCCTAAAAGATTTTTGGAGCATACTTTCATCACCACTCTCAAACTCGCTCTCACCCCCACTAGAAATACTCGACTCATCATCGTCGCTCTCATGTACACAAACATCGTGGGACAAAGTGGGTGTGCTCTCGTGACTAGATAAAATGTCAACAAACTTTCCTTGTGAAGACTCATCCACGAAATCTTTCACATCATGTTCTCTATCACTAAGGGTGACTGGCATAAAAACTTTCTTACCCTCTCCCCCAAGTCTAGTGGGACATTCAAACGACTTATGCCCTTTGCCCTCACAATAAAAAAACATGTCACTTGAATTATCTGATTATGGGGGAGTTTTGAAATTTTGAGAATATCATCTTAAATTGATATATTTGCTTATGTTTATCTCATTTCGAACTCGATACGTCACTTGGTATTTGCTTTATCTCATGTGTGTAGGTACATCCTTGATAATCCCATGATACACACCCTGATGAGAAAAGCATGAAGATTCCTGAAGAATTGAAGATCAAACGATGCAACCTTAGTCATATGTACCTTTTTCAGTTTTGGGTTCATGGAAGGGTAGATTTGTATAGGCATTGTTCATACTTGATAATTCAGATTTTTTATGTTTGTTCCAGCATAGACATAGGGGGAGATTTGTGAGAACAATTTGTCCATCTTTATGTATATGTTATGTCATACGCCATTACAAGATTGATGGTTGAAAAAATAACATCGTCATCAACGAAATCCGAAGATCAAAAGAAGAAGGAATTTGGGAATCAGACCTGACCGGACCGATCCGTCTCAGATAAAAGAACCGATCCGATTCATCGGACTGATCCGGCTAAAGGGACCGAACCGATCCGCCTGCTGAGTTGAGACCAGTACACCCCGGATCCATAACGAACCGATGAAGGCAAAAAGGCCGAACCGATCCGATGCCAACCAGATGGATCCTGTTTCAGAAAAAGAACCGATCCGAGTTCACCGGACCGATCCGCCTAAAGGACCGGACCGATCCAACGAGGATAGACTCTGCCAGATCGTGTAGCAGATTTTTTAGGGTTTTGACTCCTTATTTAAACCACGATCAGTAGTTGGTTTTCTTAAGACTTTCCCACATTGTTCAGAGCATATCAACCCTAAAGTCTTCACCTATTGAGTCCTATGATTCTAGGTTTTTAGATTCACACATCTTCCATATCTATGTGAATCAAGTTTGGTAACCCAAGAACACCATTGCTGTTGTTCAACCCTTTGTGAAGTGGACCGCTTCTTCCTCTTCATTGCAGCCCTACTGGAAAGGGATATTCCAGCCGCGACTACAGAATCCGATACCCGAGGGTAATTCTTAGTCAAAAACTTGTATTTCAGTGTAATCCGATTGTAAGCCGTTTCTCTTACAAATTATAGTGATATACAAATGGTTTTGCCCCTGTGGGGGATTTTTCCTTAACTTTGTGTGTTGAATAATTCTTGCATGATTTCATATTGTTTCAATCACACCTAGTTGCATGCTTAGGGTTAATTTGGGTTAAAAATGGTATTTATTATATTATTTCTTAATTGAACGCAAGCGCCAACTCTTTCAAATTGGTATCAGAGCAGGTTACGCTAATTTATCGCGTGATCCTATTATCCATAAAATTTTTCTAAGATTTCAATTTTCTGAAAAAATTAATTTTTGAAAAAGTGCGTGTTCAAATGGAGAAGTCATATTATAAAATGCCTATTTTTGACGGGACAAATTATGCTTATTGGAAAGCCCGTATGAGGTCGGCTTTAAAAGCCATTGATGAACGTGTCTGGATTTTGGTTGAACGAGGATGGACTCCTCCCACCGTGACTGTTGATAATGTTACCAACTTGAAACCTGACATGTCTTGGTCTGATGAAGAAATTAAATGGTCATCTTTTAATTCTAAGGGTCTAAGTGCTATTTCTGGGTCTGTCACACCTGATGAGTTCAAATGCATAATGACGTGTACCACGTCAAAAGAGGCATGGGATGTTTTACAACTCACCCATGAAGGAACTAATGCTGTGAAAGAGTCTAAGTTGCAAAACTTGACAACTCAATTTGAAACAATCACCATGCATGATTTTGAATGCTTTGATGAATTCTATGCTAGACTTTCTGACATTGTAAATACTAGTTTTAATCTTAGTGAACAAATTCCGAATGCTAGAGTTGTTAAAAAGATTCTTCGTTCTTTGCCTAAGCGTTTTATCCCTAAAGTCACTGTCCTAAATTCTATGGGTAATTTAAATACGCTAAAATTGGAAGAACTCGTAGGAGACTTGCAAACTTATGAAATTGATATGTTCCCTAAAAATGCTAAATCTAAAGATAAGGGAATTCCACTTAAAGCCCAAGAGAGAAGGAGTGAGGGGTCAGCTAGAAAGAGAGTAGAGTCATCTAGAAAGAGAGAGACTGACACGTCGGATTCTGAGTGCGATTTTGACTTAGATGATTTGGCTCTTTTCGCAAAAAATTTCAAGAGGATTCTCAAATTTAAGAAAAATGGCAATTTTAAAGATAAAAAGAAATTTGAAAAGAAAAATGAAAAAGATTCCAAAAATCCTCCTCTGAAAGAAAGTGAGAGATGTTTTGAGTGCGACGGTAAGGGACACAGAGCGTTTGAGTGTGCCACTCGTCTGAATAGGGAAAAGGGTAAAGCTGTCCTAAATGCTACCCTTAGTGATGACAGTGAGGTCGAGTCGGTGGACTCGGGAGATGAGTCACCGCATGAGCGTAACTTCACCGCGTTCATGGCTAGTCATGTGAATACTCCTAGTTCTCCTCACGACGATGAGGATGATGCTTCACAGGGACACCTCGATAATGAGAGCGAAAAAAGTGAGGGAGAGGAGGAAGGTAGTGAGGACGAGAGTAACCTTCAACGCGCCTACGCCGAGTTATATAATGAGTCCTTCAAAACTAAAAAACATAACAAGGCGTTAGTTCTTAGGATCAACGCGTTAGAAGAAGAGTTAGAAGAGACGAGAGAGAGAGAGTCCTCCACCTGCACCACCATGAGAGAGAGAGAGAGTCTGCCTGGGTTAGTAAAGAGAATTTGCTTAGAGAGAGAGAGAGCAGTTTTGACAAAGAGAAAGCGGACTTGACTAAACAAGTGGCTAGTCTTACGAGTGAGCTCCATTCCTCCCTGGAGAATCGAAAGAAACTTGAAGCCCTTGTTGCTCAGCTTACTCTTGACCTTGAGAGAGCTAGGAAAGTCAAGGTACAAATAGAGGACAGATCTGGGAAGATGGGAAAGATGCTCCTCGGTCCCGCTTTAGGTTTTGGTGACAGGCAAGGAATAGGTTTTGATGGTGCCTCCGCGTCCCAAATTGCACCCGGATCAATTCCTGAGTTTACTACGACTCCTTATGGTCGTCATAAAAAACCAAGAAGGAGAGTTCGACCAAGAAAAGAAAACCAAGGTCCTCCTAATACTGTGCCCTTTTTCTCCCATTGCAAAAGAAATGGACACCTTAGGGATGATTGCTATAAGTTGGGTCGGACACGACGTACGTTTGCTCCACCACATCAGACTGATGAGTTTGCCAGTCTGAGAGAGCGTGTTGAGTTTCTAGCCGCCACATCTCATAGTTTGATGGAGGAATTCTGACGGATGACCTTACCATCAATGAATGCGCCCCGCATTCCGGATAAAACCAACAACAACAAGGGAATACAAAAAGGTACCTACTCTTGGGTTCCTAAGAAAGAGAAAAAGGCCCTTGTTGTTCATGTCGCTCTGAAACCCCATTATAACTCTCAGTGGTATTTTAACAGTAGATGCTCCAGACACATGACAGGTGATGTCTCCCTTTTTACTCAGATTGAGGATTATGACGATGGGAGAGTTACTTTTGGAGATGGGAGTAAATCTAGCATTGTAGGACGAGGTACTGTAGAGTTACCAGGACTTCCTAAGCTAGAAAATGTCCTGTACGTCAAAGGTTTAAAAGTAAACCTTCTCAGCATCAGCCAGCTGTGCGACGATGACTTTGTAGTAAAGTTTGACCAGGAAGCTTTTAAGGTCTATAATCAACCCGGTAAACTATTAGTGCAAGGGGTAAGGACAGAGGATAACTATTATGGGACTGAGCCCAAATCCTCACCTATTTGCAACAGCGCCACGATCACTCCTATGGATCTGTGGCACCAACGTCTAGGTCATGTGAACGTTAGAGACTTATCTCGTTTAGTCAAAAAGGACCTAGTACGTGGCTTACCATCTCTTGGAAATCCATTTCCATGATTTGTGGACCCTGTCAGTTGGGAAAGCAAATTCGTAGTCCGCATAGGAAGTTGAATTCCATTACCACCTCCCGTGTTCTTGAGTTGATACATATGGATCTTATGGGTCCTACTCGTACGGAGAGTATAGGTGGTAAGAGATATGTTCTCGTGATGGTGGATGATTTCTCTAGATACTCCATTGTAGGTTTTCTGAGAGAGAAATCTGATGCTGTAAATTTCTTAATGACCAAGTGCCGTGTCCTTCAAAATCAACACGGTGTCACTATTAACAGAATACGTAGTGACAATAGCACTGAATTTAAGGAAGCAAAGGTGGATTTGTACTGTGATAGCCTTGGGATCAAACATGAGTTTTCTGCTGTGAGAACTCCTCAGCAAAATGGTATTGTTGAGAGAAAGAATAGAACGATCCAAGAGATGGCTAGATCTATGCTTCTAGGTCGTAAAGTTTCTAGGAGATTTTGGGTAGAGGCAGTGTCTACTACATGCCACACGGTGAATAGGGTTTATTTACGTCCACACACACTACAGACACCTTATGAGTTGTGGACCGGCAAGAAGCCCAACCTGGCATATTTCCGTGTTTTTGGGAGTAAATGCTACATCATACGGGATAGAGAGCAATTAGGAAAGTTCGACTCCCGGAGCGACGAGGGAATATTTCTAGGATATTCATCGAATAGTAGAGCATACCGGGTTTTTAACCTGAAGAGCTCTAAAGTTATGGAATCAATAAACCTCACCGTGCAAGATGACGAACCTCCGACGGTTATTGATCCTAACCTTCAGTGTGAGGATGAGGAGTGTTCTGACAGTGATTTAACTGTTCCTCTCTCACACTCTGTGGACCCTACTCCTGTGTTAGGGGACACACCTGCTTGGGTTCGCAAGAGTCATGACCCTTTTGCCATTGTTGGTGATCCCTCTCTAGGGGTCAAGACTCGTGCTCAGCTAGAGAACGTTGTTATCCATCTTTGCTACACGTCCAAAGTCGAGCCCAAGAACCATAAAGAAGCACTCAAGGATGAACACTGGATATCTGCTATGCAGGATGAGTTGCTTCAGTTTAAAAAGAATGATGTCTGGGAACTTGTCCCCCGACCTAGTGAATTAATGTGATAGGTACCCGGTGGATTTTTAAGAACAAAATGGATGAAAATGGTACCATAATCCATAATAAGGCTAGGTTGGTCGCTCAAGGCTACACACAGATAGAGGGTGTAGACTTTGGGGAGACATTTGCTCCTGTTGTGAGGCTTGATTCCATCCGTCTTCTGCTCGCCATCGCATGTCATCTACGCTTTAAGGTATATCAGATGGATGTCAAAAGTGCCTTTCTGAATGACATTCTACAGGAGGAGGTTTATGTGGAACAACTAAAAGGGTTTGAAGACCCTCAGCACCCTGATCACGTCTACTATCTGAGGAAAGCCTTGTATGGTTTGAAGCAAGCACCCCGTGATTGGTACGAGAGGCTTACTTCCTATCTCTTAGCTCGTGGCTTCAAGAGAGGGGGAGTAGATATGACGTTGTTCGTCAGAAGAGATGACGGTGCTATTTTGGTTGCCTAGATCTATGTGGACGACATAGTCTTTAGATCCACTTGCTCCCAGCATGCTCACCACTTTGAGCAGGAGATGAAAAGTGAGTTTGAGATGAGCATGGTTGGTGATCTTACATTCTTCCTTGGTCTCCAGGTTCGTCAGCTAGAGGATGGGATGTTCATCTCCCAATACAAGTATGCTAGAGACCTAGTGAAGAAATTTGGTTTAGACTCCGCTAAGCATGCACGTACACCTATGAGTACAACTACCACGCTTAGTAAGGACACTTCAGTCAAGGACACAGATCAAAACTTATATCGGAGTATGATAGGTAGTCTTCTCTACTTGACTGCCAGTCGTCCCGACATCGCCTTTAGTGTTGGAGTCTGTGCGCGATATCAGGCATCCCCAAAAGAGTCACATTTACTTGCTCTAAAATGTATTATCAAATACGTGAGTGGGACTCTCTCATACGATATTTGGTATTCCTTTGATACCGATGACCGTTTGTCCGCCTATTCGGATGCCGATTGGGCCGGGGACGTAGATGGATGTAAGAGCACTTCGGGTGGGTGTTTCTATTTTGGTTCTGCTCTTGTCTCTTGGTTGAGCAAGAAGCAAAACTCCATCTCTTTGTCCACTGCGGAGGCTGAATATATCGCCCCCGGGAGTTGTTGCACGCAACTCATGTGGATGAAGCAAATGTTGGAGGATTATGGGATTTCACAGGACACCATGACCATTTCCTGTGATAACACGAGCGCGATACACATATCCCGCAATCCTGTCCAACATTCGCGCACAAAACACATCAGGATACGTGAGCACTTTATACGTCAGCTAGTTGAAGAGAAAGTCGTATCCCCGAGTTTTGTTCCTACCGACCGTCAGTTAGCCGATATTTTCACGAAACCTTTAGATGCCCTTAGATTTGAGAGTCTTAGGAAATCTTTAGGGATTTGCACAGTTGACGGAGGGGTTGGTCTATGTCTAGAATAAGATGCTTCTTCATGTTCATATCCTATGCTTCCTATTGCTAGTCTGTTTTATATGTACCATTGCTTTGTTGTACAGCTTTTATGTATTTTTTATTATTCTTTGAAAAATACAAAAAGATTTTATTTTGATAAATTTTTGAAAAATTCAAAAGGAGATTTGCCTTTTATGGATGAGCATTTAAGATAGCCAAGTCACAACTTCATTCCATTTTTCCATGTGACTGTTTGATAGAGATTTGAGAGGCTACATCATTTCATCCATGTGCTTAACATTGATTGGAGTCCTTGAGATGTAATTAGTGATATTTCCTACATGCTTGACTCCTATATCCTTTATTTCACACATGCACTGCTGTATTTGTCGATTGCACTTGTCTATCACATATTGGCTTGAGTGTTTCCATCTCAATTATGTCTATACAATGTATAATATGCGATAAAACTTGACAAGATTGGATTGCATGTAAAAAACGTTTTGGTGAGACTGTGTGATAATTTGCATAACGGGGAGGGGCTGCGAAAGTTGATTTTTATCCTTTGCGCAAAAGCCACCGTTAAAAAGGACCTAAAAATGGAGGAATTGTAATATCCGAGGTCCTAAGAGGTTAAAAGAGCCCGAAAAAATTGAAAGGCAATAAAAAGAAATTCATGCCAATTATGGGCCATTTAGGTTTCACCATCAATTCTCCAAAGTTTGAGAATTTAGTATACCTCTCTTCAAAATATAAATCTGAGGGAGTTTGGTTGGAGATTGAAAAACGGGTTTGAACTTCCTTGAAAGTCCTGAAAAAGCATGAAAATCATTTAGGACGTTATTGGTGTAGAAATCACTTTGAGTTTTGATTTGTAGATTTGATATATTCAATGTCTTATATTTTCAATATTTTACACAAAAGGAAGCATTTGAGTTCATTCGTTAGGAATATCCAATATTCATCGTGCACATATGTCATGTTTGTATGCATTGATTTTCCTATCGAATTTTGTTCACACCCATTCTTTTACGCTATCACCGACTTGGTTGTTTTATTTTTATTCATGGTGTGATTTCATGCCTTGTGTCACCCCGGTTCTTGATTGCTTGATTTATTTCTCTCATTTGTCTATTTGGGGACATCATAAAAAGGGGGAGAATGAATTATCTGATTATGGGGGAGTTTTGAAATTCTGAGAATATCATCTTAAATTGATATATATGCTTATGTTTATCTCATTTCGAACTCGATATGTCACTTGGTATTTGCTTTATCTCATGTGTGTAGGTACGTCCTTAATAATCCCATGATACACACCCTGATGAGAAAAGCGTGAAGATTCCTGAAGAATTGAAGATCAAACGATGCAGCGTTAGTCATATGTACCTCTTTCGGTTTTGGGTTCATGGAAGGGTAGATTTGTATAGGCATTGTTCATACTTGATAATTCGGATTTTTTATGTTTGTTCCGGCATTGACATAGGGGGAGTTTTGTAAGGACAATTTTTCCATCTTTATGTATATGTTATGTCATACGCCGTTACAAGATTGATGGTTGAAAAAATCACATCGTCATCAACGAAATCCGAAATCTGAAGATCAAAAGAGGAAGGAATTTGGGAATCAGACCTGACCGGATCGATCCGGCTCAGATAAAAGAACCGATCCGGTTCACCGGACCGATCTGGCTAAAGGGACCGAACCGATCCACCTGCTGAGTTGAGACCAGTACACCCCGGATCCATAACGAACCGATGAAGGCAAAAAGGCCGAACCGATCCGATGCCAACCGGATGGATCCGATTTCAGAAAAAGAACCGATCCGAGTTCACCAGACCGATTCGCCTAAAGGACCGGACCGATCCGACGAGGATAGACTCTGCCAGATCGTGTAGCAGATTTTTTAGGGTTTTGACTCCTTATTTAAACCACGATCAGTAGTTGGTTTTCTTAAGACTTTCCCACGTTGTTCAGAGCATATCAACCCTAAAGTCTTCACCTATTGAGTCCTATGATTCTAGGTTTTTAGATTCACACATCTTCCATATCTATGTGAATCAAGTTTGGTAACCCAAGAACACCATTGCTGTTGTTCAACCCTTTGTGAAGTGGACCGCTTCTTCCTCTTCATTGCAGCCCTACTGGAAAGGGATATTCCAGCCGCGACTACAAAATTCGATACCCGAGGGTAATTCTTAGTCAAAAACTTGTATTTCAGTGTAATCCGATTGTAAGTCGTTTCTCTTACAAATTATAGTGATATACAAATGGTTTTGCCCCTATGGGGGATTTTTCCTTAACTTTGTGTGTTGAATAATTCTTGCATGATTTCATATTGTTTCAATCACACCTAGTTGCATGCTTAGGGTTAATTTGGGTTAAAAATGGTATTTATTATATTATTTCTTAATTGAACGCAAGCGCCAACTCTTTCATCACTTTTTCTAAATTAATGTCACCTTCTTTCTCTTTATCATCCCTTTCTTTGTCCTTGTTTTTCTTTTTCTTAAAAAACTTTTTATTGGAAGAATTTTATTTCGAAAACTTGAGCATTTCATTGAAATTCTTTGCAAGCAGGGCCATATCAAAATCAGACTCGTCCTCAGACTTGGACTCACAAAATCTCATTTTGTTTTTCTTGTCACTCGTGAACACTTTCATTCCGTTCCTAGAATGGGTTTTAAGTGCTATCCTTACATCCTTATGTTTGACAGTACCGGGGAACATGTCAATTTCGTACGTCTGTAGGTCTCCTACCAACTCCTCTAATTTGCAACGACTCAAATTTCCTATGGTATTCAAAACAATTACTTTTAGGATAAAACGTTCTGGAAATTATCTTAAAATATTTTTAACCACTCATGCATCGGGCATAGGCTCACCAAGATTAAAACTAATGTTGACAGTATCAGACAAACGTCCATAAACGTCATCAAAACACTTTGTCTCAAGCATGGTGATAGTCTAAAATTGAGTGGTTAAATTTTGAATTTTAGACTCTTTGAGCGCGTTAGTGCCTTCGTGGCTGAGTTGTAAAACACCCCATGCTTATTTAAACGTGGTGCACATCATAATTAGTCAAAACTCGTCAGGGGTGACGTGTCCATAAATTGTACTAAACCCTCGTGAATTGTGAGTGCCCAGCTAAAATAATCCTTAGTCCAGTATGACACATATTTTAAATTCGTGGCATTATTTGCGGTGACAATGGAAGGAGTCCAACCTCTTTCCCAAATTAACAAAACTCTTTCATTGATTGCATTTAAATGAAATCTCATGCGAGCTTTCCAGTAAGCATAATTAGACCAGTCGAAAATTGGCAACCGATTGTATAAGTTTTCATTTGGGAATATTGCGACAAACTTTTCACAAAATAGATTTGAAAAAAAAATCAATATCACACAATTTTTCAAAAACATAGGAATACGCGATAAATTAACATAACCTACTCTGATACCAATTTGTAAATCTCAACTATGTGTGATAAAGATTTAACCAAATGCGTAACTTGCAACCAAAAACTTATTTAATTAGAGTCAGTTTTTTAAACAAGTTAATTCAACCCTTAATAAAAAATCTACGTTTGTGCGTGTGTCAAACCAACATAAACAAAAATATGCAAACTCGTAGAATTCAAGAAAAATCTCCGAAGGGAAAAACCTTTTATTTCACTATAACTAAATCGTAATTTACAATTACAATGAAATATTCAATAAGATTACCTCGGCAACCATACATAGACACGCAGTCTAGAGTCAGTAATGGTCACACGCAGCGACACCACACGAACCGCAGTACAGTCTTCATCAAAGAAATACCCTCAAGCGCTCCTCAATGACATGGAACCAAAGGATTTAGATATCCTCTCCATAAATGTTTGAACACTAGTAAAGTCTGTTCTTAAACTCCAAAACAATTCACATGAACAATTGGGATTTTGTGAATTGAAAAACCAGGGTTTGAAGCCCTAAATGAAGAAGCCAAAAGTGTTACGCCCATTTTCACTGTTTACAGAATGAAAAAACGAAAAGACTTCTTGAGAAAAATGCCTAGTTTAATGCGCTATTTTTAAAAACATTAAGGTGGAAAATCGTTCAAACAAAATCAAATCTCGCTCGAACAGTGACACGCGTCTCTCGAACGAGCTTCGGGCGAGATGGCATGGAATTTGAGCAACAGGGCCTTTCGCTCAAACGAGCCTATTAAAAAATATTTTTCTTTTTTTTTTTTTCAGAAAATGCAGCGCCTTAAAACTTCAAAAAATAAAACTTGATGAAAATCTTTAAAACTCCTCTCGTACACTTAGAAAATTTTTGATGAAAAATATCCCAATATTCTAATTGAAATAATAAGGAATAAAAAAATAACCTTTACCAAATTCATATCGTGGAGGATTGATTGTTGAAGAAACTTGATATTTCGATATGTCTCATTGCATATGTGATCTTGAACATTCTTCGACGGTTGTAGCGGTATACGACATACTAATTGATAACGAACATTTATAAACTCATGTCCTTACAGCCTCCATTGTGTATTGATTTATTTTTTGTTCGAGGTGACATGTCGAACCAATATTCCTTGATTGAGTATGCGAGGTACATGGACTTGATAGCAGAGTATACAGATTCGTACCACGGTTCTTTTCTCGGGGATACTGCACTTATGTATATAGATTTCATGACATATCAATACAGGCATGTGTATTTTCCTACTTATGTGTGAAAGTCATAACTGTAGATACTGTATATCTAAATGTGATGTAATTAAGAGATATTCTACCTAGTGTGTGATGGTAATAAATTTAGATAACGTATGTCTAAAAGATGATTTAAGTAGATTATCTTAATCAAATGGTTTAACGATAATATAAGTCAGATGTTAATTATGTTTAATAATAACGTATGATACATGTTATTTATTAGTATCACGATAGCGTACTGTATGGGCGTTATGGAAGAAGTTAAAGAAATATTTAACTGAGGACTTAATGAGTAGCATACTATATGGGCAAAACGGAGGGGCCAAACCCTTTAGTGGATATATAGTTATTGAGGAGACCTAGTTGGGCAAGGTATCATATCTAGGTAGGAGATGTCAGGTGTGCACAATAGTTGAGGGGTGAGGAACTCAATGGAGTGTACATTGAACTAACATGTGTAATCAATTACTGATTTTAAATTGTGAGAAATACTTGTTAAATATTTTCAAATGTTTTGGGATATGACCCCTCTTGCAAAATATCTTCAAAACCTTTTAAGTGTCTAGACACATGGACGTCGAGATTAATATATATTCTAGGGATGCGTAGCTGCAACACTTATGGATGCTTGCAGGATTTGGACTAGACGCTTCAGTTGCTTCATTCCTAGAGAACTATTAAGGTTTAATCATTCCATTTGGGCATGTCTCCCCCTCAGCTATTTTTTTTATTCATTTTATCAGACTTTGTATTTGTGGACTCAGTTTTTTTAGTAGATATTTACTTGGACTTTTGTATTGTAACCCGATGGTTTATTTGGTATTATTTATTTAGTATTTATCTCGTGATGGATTTATATTACTACTGCATGTATGGTTTGGTGAATGTAATTATTTCTGCATGTGGTTATGAAAGATAAATTTGGGCTCTAATTTATTTTATGCGTAGGTCGTTAGTAATTTAAAAAGTTCTCGACAGTGATGCTAAGAATGAACAATATGAGATTCTTATTTTGTTTTTATGAAGGACTAATCACCTGGTATTTAAATAGGGAGAATGCAATAGATGGTATTCGAGAATCAGGTTTTAGTGTCCTTAGGATCTGTGCGTCTTTTTACGTTTTAGCGTAGCGTCCTTTGGTATAGAGCCTTATTATAGGATAATTGTATTCTCCTACATATGCAATATACATTCTTCTGGTACTTAATCTAATTGGTTTGATTCTTTTATGAGTTCGACGGCGCTTCCTACACCGAACATTATAGGATGACCAGTGAGGGACGTTAGAAGGACTGCGGGGGAGAGTCTTAGCAGAAGACATAGAGTATTCTGGAAATAGTGATCGTGAAAGAAGTCACCATGATTATTATTCAGGCATGAGACAATAATATAATCACTCGAGAATAGTAGTTTCCCCAAGCATTGTCGTAGATAATAGTGGTATAATATCATACTCACCCATCATAGTAGGTAAGGGGTGTGGAAGTCAGAAGGAATCTTTTGAAGATCCATCTATAAGGACTCGGGGAAGAGAGGAAGTGGGATAGGCTAATGGACAAAGATAATCCAATGGAAATTTTGTAGGGTGGATTGCAGTGACACCCATGAGTAAATTTTGGGCAAAAGTTTTAGCTCGTAGGAGCAGCATAAAGTGATGAGAGTCAGTTACCACATATAAAGATGTATATTTAGAATTAAACGAGGAAATTGGGTGCGATTTGATCATAAGATCTTCCATATGTTGTTCGGCCAAAGATGTGAATGGATTTTCAAAACTTATCACTATTGGGCAAGATAGAGACAGATCGTGAGAGAGAAGTTGACTTGTTTAGTAAACTTTGTACCCGACGAAGGGGATACGGGAAATGAAAAGGGTCCGTAAGTCGATAATGGACTCGTGAGTAGAATATATGAGCGTAGATGGGAAATTTGTCTAGGATGACTAGTGTCGATGTCGCCAAGGAAATATTTTCATAGTTTATATCAATGCTTCCATAAGAAGGGAGCCAAGAGGGTTGAAGAATCTAGACGACAAGAAAGACTAGAGTAAACGGTGCTAGTGAAACGCCACATAGGGGATACCCAGGAGGGGAACCATTTAAATGATTGAGATCAATGGGAGTCCTAGCAAGCACCGATGGATTGAGTCCGAAC
This sequence comes from Sambucus nigra, assembly GCA_949130495.1. NCBI lineage: Eukaryota > Viridiplantae > Streptophyta > Magnoliopsida > Dipsacales > Adoxaceae > Sambucus > Sambucus nigra. The sequence goes on along the minus strand of OX422211.1, from coordinate 156,291,623 downwards.
GTCAAGGTCAATATCGAGTTTCATAAGGCTAGAAGAGCCAAAGGGAGAATAGGGTAGCAATCGAGGAAAAGACTACCAGGTCCGAGAAAGGGATACCCCGACATGGTCAGTGGGGCTAGAGATAGGGGATAGCATAAAATGGGGTCTTATGTGTGTAGAGTAGGGTTATATGTTTTTAACGTAGCCATGGTGAGAAAGTGAGACCAGTCATACTGGGAAATCAAATGGGAATAGGGCCAGTGGGGCAGAATAGCAGGGAGATTTCTACTAGGGGAATTGGGTTAAGAGATTTAGGCTAGAGGTTACCAACCCGAGAATTGTGGGTTTAGGCAGGACCTGTAGGGTTATCACTAGCAACATCATCCCATTCTTTGGGCCAAGGGAAGGGAAGGGGAGGCTAATAGTGCCAGGACCACGGAGAGTGGAGTTATCTTAAAGTTGTCTCAGTTTGGAGAGATAAGACACATGAAAAAGTATTTAGCAAAAAATGAGGTAGGGGAAGCTGTAGGATGAGATTCTGGATATACAACCATTACATCTGATCAGGGGTTAGCTTCAACAAGAGAGTTACGCTCAGGAACCTATGGACTAGGTAAAGTAGATGAAAAATGGAGATAGAATTTATGTATTGCTCTGATGAGTAAAGGATAAGTTCGGGTAACATGGGTGCGTCTTAATATTTTATTATTTAACACTTAAATTCTCGAGTGAGTTGGATTTAGTGTGTGTGTTGGCAGTGTCATCCTTATTAGTTATATATTTATCATTGGGTAGCAGGGCTTTTTGGTGATTCTAGTAGGGGAACGGTGTGTACACTATGAGGATGTTTGCATTATGTATTTACTTTTATTACTTTTGAGAGTTATGAAAGTAGAATTTATCATAATCATTTGTAGTGACTGGTTACCAAGGGTTTGAACAGTTGTAGATTATGTGATAAGACTGTCGTACCCATTATTCCATAGTGAGATATATTAGTTTTGTGATGCATCACCTGAAAGACGATTGCGCCTGCAAATATATTATTGTATTGTATCATAGACTTCAATGAGTATGTTCTCTTATTATATTTGATCCCGATGAGTAGGAACATTTACTGATTTGATTCAAGGTACCTCATGGTCTTTGTCGAGCGAAGATATATAGCTCGTTATTTATATAGATCTAAGAACTTAAAATAGTGAGAGCTCCGTGTTGTATATCATCTTTAGTGACATGAGAGTGGAGGAGTATACTTTCTGTGTTAGCAGAAGGGAATTCAGGGGGTACATACTATGGGCTGAGGGCCTAACGGATCTCGATGATCGACAATGTTAGAGAGTAGTGTATCGATGGGGTTCCTTTTTTGGATTTCACTTTGTGAGACATCCCATGCATGAAACTTAGCGAGCCTTAGAAGTTAGGAGAAATTTGGTCACTATCTCATGGATTTTGTACGTTAGTTATTGTAAGTATACATGATTGTAAACGAGAGATGATAAGGCCGATAGAGTCATATAGTCCTGATGTGAAGACTAAGGTAGGATATTTACACCACAAGTAGATAGGTGGGGAAACCTCGAGAATAATTAAGTTGCGATTAGTAGGGTGGTTAAGTATAACCTTACTGTACGGTCACACAATGTCCAGGAGGATTAGGTTTAAACAAGTATATTATGTTTAGTTGATTTGTGCAGAAATGCACGAAATATAGGGTGTATGGGTGCCCTAGTTAGTTGATATTTTTTGTATCATTCACAACGATAAGGCGTGGAAACGTATGAAATAAATGTAAATGCATGAGTAAATTAGAGACATAACTAGAATGAGACAAAGATAATATAGTTTCATTGTGAGTAAGCCACGTCACCAGAAATCGAAGAGTAGACGAAAAGGGGTGATTATAGTGTTGAGAAAGTATAAGGAATGTACATTTTAGATTTTTGAGGATAATCAAGAACTACTCTGAGCATACAAGTAAAATGATGAGAGTTACGTTATAACCAACTATAAATGTAAAAGTATAACTTGAATAGTCAGTTATGATTGCAGATATTTCCCACAAAGGGAGTATATAATTTAAAGAGAGAGAATTTAGTATCTAGGGAATAAGGTACCTTTCCCAGGATAGCGAAGAATATAGCCTCTAGAATATCATCCCAAGTCACGTTTGAATATTATTACGAGAAGCGCAACTGGTTTTGTAGGCGCCAAGGTGAAACAATAAGGGAAATGAAGAAATACATCGAAGTAAAGTGATTAGGGAGGATTGATCACTAGTTCAAATGGTAAAGTATAGATCGTTGGATTGAGGAGTACCACTAGTGAAGAGGTACCGGTAATAGCATCATGTTCCAAATTTTAGAAGGACGTGGATACTGTGCGAGAAAGTATTTGAGACTATTAGTACATAGCTTATCCTAATTTTGAGGATGAAATTCCCTTGTAAGGGGGGAAGTATGTAACACCCCATAAATTTTAATGATTTTTATATGGGATTAATTAAATTATAAAGGGAAATTAATTCGGATTAAAATAAATATTAATTAGCATAATAAGTATTGATATTTATTTGCTTGAATTATATTGAATATTTCTTAGTGAATGAGTAATAAAAAAGTATTATGATTGATGTGAGTGAGAAATACGACAGTTATTGTAATTTAATTAGGACGCGAGTGTGTGTCGTGTCAGGACTTAAAAATATGAAACAAAATGTGATTTATTTATGGGTCATTTTGAGCGCGCCAGTGTGTCCGAAAGTGTCGAAATAGTCAGAAAAGTGTACTCGGGGTTCGGATTGGGTCACGAGGCATTTTTAGCCAAACAGGCACCCTGGAGGGGTATTTTAGTTGGCTAAATTTTTAGAGAAAATGTAACTACGAATTTACCCAGTTTATACCAGTATATGTGATGAGGGAGTTAGGGTTAGAAGTTAAAAAATCAAAGGAGAGGAGAGGAAAGACCATTTGAGAGGAAGAAAATAGGGTTTCGAGGTGTAGCACATTAATCCATCCCAAAAGTGTTGCCAAAATCGGAATAAAAATGCAGAGAGATCAACTTCAAAATAATCAAACGAATTCAGATCATCAATCCTATAGAGGCAAGTCTTTATTTAAATTTCTTTTGAAGTTATAATACCCATGTAGTGTAGGGTTTTATAATTGATGATTTTAAATGAAGTTCTCGAAAAATTGATGAATTAAACACATGATCTTGGGTAGGATTGCATGCAATTTGATCCATTTATGTATAGGATACGAAACTAGAAGATATGTGATGATTTAGATGGGAAAAATCTAGGTTTTATGTTAAGTATTAATGAATAACATGAAAATCTAGGGTTTTGATGAATATGATCCGTTCTTGAATAGAAATCATAGTGTTTTGATGTTATGAACACATTGAAAATCATCCTAACATATATAGATAACGTTTGGGACAATTGGTTGTAAGTATGGTGAAGGATCATGGATGTTGTGTAAAATAAAAATGGTAAAAAATGCTAAAACTCAACGAAGAAGACAACCTGCTACTCTTCGAATCCATTTGGACCAAGGGACAATCGATTCGGCTTGCTCAAATTTGTGTTATTTCCCTTATTAAGCCCTTAAAATGTGATTTAGAAATGGGAAAACTTTTAGGATATCCTTATAGCATAATAAGGTATATTATAAATTATAGTAGGACTTTGTAGGATTTGGACTTAGTCAAGAATGAGGGAATTATGAGTAAGATTCTCAGGTTAAAAGATGAGTGTAAGTGAATTATGAAGAATGAGATTGAGTCAAGGGGATTTCGATTGAACTTATGACATAGACCAGTAGAGTATGATTTCAGTATCTATTAAAATAATGTAAGGGGTAACTAGGGCCCTTCAGATAGAGAATAATATTCGAGAAAATGCGATAGCGAGTTACAATCGTATATCGATAGTACGTTGAATATTCGAGAAATATATTTTGTACGGATTACATTTATAGGTTGAGTGTATACCTATATGGATAATATTTATAGGTTAAATATATATCTATACGAATGATATTTATAGGTTGAGTGTATACCTATACAAATTATATTTATAGGTGGTGTGTATAGCTATATGGATTACATTTATATGTTCTGTGTATGCCTATATGTGACATATGGAAAGGTGGTGTGTATTCCTATTATATGCTTTCTTATGTGTGCGAACATACCTACGCTGCCTGTTATCCTGAGGTTTTCACGCAGAGGACGATCCCACATTAACCATTCCAGCGAAGTTTGGATTTGTGCCCCAGAACATGGAACTTAGGGCGGCTCACTATACGTGTCATTTGGGTACATTAGGTATGTGCGTAGCCCCTTATAACCATGTTCGCCTCCATTATGTGTTAATTTATTTTGTGTTCGAAGAGACGTGCCTGTAAGACGTGACTGCAGATTTTGGGAAGCACCACGTTGAGTGTGTTTTAGACTTGAGTAACGTTATTACGCCTACGTATTCATCTTGTTGGAAAAATCAAAGTCAGCGTAGTTCGTGGGTCCATACAATACGCCGAAAAACTCAATTTTGGTGGTTTCGGTGCATGGGGGTACCAAATCCGGCTATCCGCCTCTCAAACACCCGTAAACCGTAATGAAACTATGAAAATCTGCTCGTTACTTATGAAAATTATGATGGAGCTCAAGAGGTTCGTGGGGGAGGAGATTTAGGTTTCCTCTCACTACGTTGCCCCCGAGACTATCATTCATCTAATGAGGGGGGAACCCTCCTTTTATAGCAAAAGTGCCTCAAGTGGGATTGACACATATCATGTTATCTATGGAACCAAATGTCCAATATTTATGGTGCCACTTGTCACAATATATGTTGTGGAATATTAAATGAACATATTAAATCATTACTAGAGTATTGTTTAGTGTAATTTATAGAATGCAGAGTATATGCAATATATTAAATCGCGCATAATAATATCTCATCCTGTGTAGGATCTGGATTTAGTAAAATATGATAAATCATAAATCAATATTTTAACAAATCTTTAGAGTTAGTTTATTAGAGTGTTGGTGGTAATTTATTTAACCGCACTCTACATTTGCCCCCTCGTAGACATAGTTGGTGTGTTGATGCCTCAGCTGAGACATATCAACTATGTGTACGAAACAAATCGTTTAGCCTATTTTGACTAGAAAATCATCACATAACCGTTTTCAGTCTGTTATCAAGTGTGCATATACATATGTCATCTGTAAGTAGTTTTGTGGGCTATCTTTACTGCCTCTGCTTTTCATTTTGGAGGAGTATTTTGGGGGTTGCCCCCATTCCTCTGGAATAACCATGTTTCCACAATTTTATTGTGGTTTTAAACATTTTAAAAAACAAACTTGACAAATGTACTGGCCCGAGAAACCAATTGGTGGTTATCTAAGCGTAGTGGATCTTTTGCAATCATAAGATCAAAACCTATCCAGAGTACTCGTTCGAGCAAGCATAAAGGTCCTTTTAGGACTTTAACTGTACCAAAAAATTAGGGTCCTTAAGGTGCCTAGTAATATAGGACTTTAGTCTCCCATAAATCAGGCTTATGCCTAGTAACGTAGGGCTTTAAGTCTCCCTTAAGAGGGTCATACGTGCCTAGTAGTATAGGACTTTGGTGCTTAGTAATATAGGACTTTAAATCTCCCATGAATGAGAGTCAGACATGCTAATATTTTGGACTTTAAATCTCCCATAACTGAGGGTGGATGTGGGACAAGTCATACTGGTCTCAAATATCCCATAACCGAGGGTAGAGGTGGGACAAGTCATATTGGTCTTTAAATCTCCCATAATCGAGGGTCAGGCGGGCGAAGTCATATTGGTCTTAAAATCTCCCATAACTGAGGCTCAGGCGGGCCAAATCATATTGGTCTTAAAAATCTCCCTTAATCAAGAGTCAGGCCGACCAAGTCAGATGGTCTTAAAATCTCCCATAACCAAGGGTCAGGCTGTCCTAGTAATGTAGGACTTTATGACAACTTTAATGCACCGCTTTGACCAACTTACCACAATACTAGTAAGGTTTGCGAGGATTATAATTCACCTTTGTAGGCGACTTACCATAATACTGGTATGGTTTATGAGAAATATAATGCACCTCTGTGGGAGAATTACCATAATATTGGTAAGGTTTAAGAAAAATATAATGCACCTCTGTGGGTGACTTACCACGATGTCGGTAAGGTTTGAGAGAACTCTGTATCCATGCTCTAGGTTTTGCGAGAAACTTATTTGTTGCCTGTCACTTTGCTGGAAGTAATGTCATATAGTCAGTGTTATATATAAGCCATCTGGTGGCTATGATTAACAAGTCTGATGTTTCTTTTGGGGATGCTTCATCAATGATGGTCATTCTGGGATCGAATCCGAGCATGCTTGTTACCTGTGTTTATAACAAGCGGTACATGATACAGTACTTTTCCTCCCTCTTTACTTTGCCTTTTCTTTTATATCAAGATAAAGTAAAGTAAAAAATATATAGCTACTAGTTACAACACCATCTAAGAGTTGAAAGCATTTATATATATTTCATGGAGTATTTGCCCCGAATTAAAATAAAATCTCTTGAGCGTTTGACTTTGACATCTGTAAGTCCTGATGTAATTTCTCAAGCTTGATTTGATCATGTGCGTTCAATATCTATATCGTCATTCGACCTTTTCTTACCCTCTTTCTCCTTGTTCTGGTCGGAATTTCCTTTACCAGATTCCTTTTTATCCCCCTGGTTGACATGGCCTCCTGAATGTTCATGATCCTTTCGTCCTTGGCCAAAATTTTGTCATGGTCTTTGGAGGATCCTCAGAGACATTCCACAAAATTTTCCCTGGATGGATCCCATTGATGAGGCCTATCATTTCAATGTTCTCATCGTAATCTTCCACCTCCAATTTCTCTTTTTTAAATATGACATGTATTATTTCAGAGGTTCATTCTTCCCCATTTTGACATGCAAGAGGTGATTTTTTTTTTATTTATTTTTTTTTTTTTTATATATAAGAGGGAAAGAACCCCCACCATTATTATAAATCAAGGAGAAACAGCCTCTCCAAAGTGGCAAACCCATTACAAAAAGCTTTAAAGCAATAAATGAGAGGATAATTAACAACCCCATTACAAAATTAAGAAATGAATAGGGAAACTATAAATTGATAGGTGAAGATCTGATGTAGTGACAACCCATCTTGTCAAGCCTAATAGCCCCCCTAACAAAAGGAGGAAGCTCTGCCATAGAAGAGAAGATTTGAGAATTCTTGCAATGAATGCCAAAGTTTTCTAAATAATACGCCACCATATTAGATTCCCTGTAACAATGGGATAAAGAAAATTTAAGGAACTTCAAGTCTTCTTTGATCTCGGAAACCAAATTCTTTAATCTCCATGGGGGCTTCCAGTTCCTATTGATAAGATTCACCACGAACATTGAATCTACCTCAATGTGGATCTCCTCAATATGAAATTCAATACATAACTTCAGCCCCATTCTAAGGCCATATAATTCCGCATAAGAATTGGAAGCAATATCTGTCGAATGAGCATATGCAAGAATTGCATTACCTTTATCATCTCTAACAATACCCCCACAACCACTAGGACCTGGATTGCCTTTAGAAGCACCATCAATATTGAGTTTGAAGCAATTCGAAAGGGGAGATGATCATTTGATAGGCTTGCATAAATTGAAATTATATGATGACTTTAGTTGAAAGATCTCTTTAATTCCAACATCAAACTCAGAGATTGAGTTTTTAAAATGAAGGCCTGAACAAATCTTGGAAATTAAATAAATGGCTTGAGAGAGGATATACTGAGAGTCCATATTGACATTATTATATGTAGAATTATTTCTACTTTTCCAAATCTCCCAACAAGTCACTGTAGGAATGCACTTACAGAGGAATTTGTGATAATCTTTGGACCCTGCTTTCAGCCACCAACTGTGCATAAGAGAAGAAATAGAAGACATGTCTAATGACATACCCATCAAATCAGCAAAAAACTTCCAAATAGGAGAGATGATAGGACATTGAATAAATGAATGAGAAATGGATTCTGCATGATTATAACAAGATTTGCATCTAGAGCAAAGCCTAACTCCCACCTTCTGAATGCAGTCGTTAATAGGAACACACTGGTTCAATAGCTTCCAAGAGAGAATAGATAATTTTATTGGGATATGAGAATCCCATATCTGCTCAAAAACTCTGGAAGAAGGAAAATGATCTATAGACAACTCATAAGCTGAAGAAAATGAAAATTCACCGGAAATACTGGGCTTCCATATCCAAAAACCATCTTCTTTGATCATGTTGTCCAAGCACTCATCTTCAACTGCTTTAATTCTCTTCCATGTCTGAGATCCACCACTAGAAGTAGTCTTTAAGTTCTTGTACTTGTTGGCCATAAAAGATGACCAGAGAGATTTCTCTGTCTTGAGCTTCCAAAAAAGCCTCATGGATGAAGCTTTAGAAATGCTATTAAAATTCTTGAATCCCATTCCTCCTGCATGAGTATCTCTGCATAACACTTCCCATTTTTTCCATTGGAACTTCCAGCCCATAGCAAAAGAACCACCCCAGAAAAACTTATTGAAAAGATTATGAATTCTGGTGAAGATGGTTTTTGGAGGGGATATAGAAGCCAATAAGAAAAGAGGGATAGATGATAGAACATGTTTTAAGAGAATCAATCTGCCCCCTATAGTAAAAAATTTTGACTGCCAACCTGCCAATTTAGATCTCAAAGTATGAAGCAAGCTGTCATAATATTTAAGTTTGTTTCTACCTTTAAATATAGGACAACCTAGATATTTAATAGGAAGGACTTTAAACTTCAGACAAGTACAATCAGCAACTTTGGATTTGAACTGAGAAGAGCACTTGGAATCAACTGAGAAGCTACTCTTATTGAAATTGACCTTCTGATCAGATATAGATGAATAATAAGCAAGAAATCCCATAACATTCCTTAAGCTTTTTTTGTCCCCTCTACAAAATATTATAAGATCATCAGCAAAGGATAAATGAGAAATTAAGGGACTGCCACTAGGTAAGTAGAAAGGAGAAATTTTCCTTTTCTCGATAAGCACATTCAGCCCTCTGCTCAAGAAATCTGCTGTAATTATAAAAAGACCTGGAGAAATAGGATCCCCCTGCCTCAATCCTCTAGTGGATTTGAAGAAACCACAACTTTGCCCATTGAAAAGAATAGAGAACCAATTAGAGGATATAATCCTCCAAATAAAATCAATCCATCTTTCCCCAAAACCAAAGCCCCTGAGCACTGAAATGAGAAACCCCCAATTGACTCTATCATAGGCTTTTTCCATGTCCAGTTTAATAATAACATTACCTCCATGAACCTTTTTGTTTAAGTTTTCCACCATCTCTTTGGCTAGAAGAATATTGTCTTGGATAGCTCTCCCTTGAATAAATCCACTTTGGTTAGAAGAGATGATAAAAGGAAGGACTCTAGCCAATCTGTTTGAAAGCACTTTAGAGATGATCTTCATTGAGAAATTGCATAAACTAATAGGTCTTAGCTCAGCACAGGACTTTGGACACTTGACTTTAGGAATAAGGGCAATAGAAGTGCTAGACCAACTTTGAGGAATAGATGTACCTGCAAAGAAAGAAGAGATAGCAGATATAAAGTCAGTTTTAATTATTGGCCAACACTTTTTGTAAAAAGATCCACCAAAGCCATCAGGTCCAGGAGCTGCTTCCTCGCTAAGGTCTGAAATGGCTGTGAAAATCTCCAATTCTGAAGGGAACTCTTCAAGAGAAGCATTCATCTCAGCAGATATCAATGAAGGAATAAACTCAGTTACATCATGCATTTGAACTGGAGAAGTAGGAGACCAAAGATTTTTGAAAAAATCAACTATATGAGTCTGCAGCTCTTGAGGATCCTTAATAAACTGACCATCATTTGATTTTAAAGAATGAATATGAAGAATCTGTTGCTTGGCCTTCGCAGTAGCATGAAAAAACTTTGTGTTGGCATCTCCCAAATTCAACCATTTAATAGAGGACTTCTGCCTCCAATATTCTTCTTCCACTTTAATAGCTTCCAGCAACTTTGCTTGAGTTTGACTCAGTATTGTTCTATTAGAATCTGACTTGTCCATCTCATAATTAATCTCAAGATGAGCAACTTCATCCTCAAGATTCCTCAGGGATTGAAAAATATCTTTAAAGACCTCTTTGTTCCAACTCTTCAAATCCTCTTTAAGCCTTCTGAGTTTAAGAGAAAATTTCCTCATATCTGATCCCTGACAATCTGCATCCCAAGATTTTTTAACTGTATCTATGAAAGATGAGTGAGAGCACCACATTGTTTGAAACTTGAAAGGTCTAGGACAGTTATCCATAGCAGTTTTCACAGATAAAAGAAGAGGGGCATGATCTGAAGAAGCTTTATTGAGGTGTGTAATTCTAGAGTTTGGGAAAGAAGCTTACCAAGAAGAATTATAGAGACACCTATCCAATCTAGCCATAATCAGATCCTCCTTCTTTCTATTATTGATCCATGTGAATCTAGAGCCATAATAACCCAAGTCTCTCAGGCCACATTCATCTATAGCTTCATTGAAATCATTAACAGCCTGGAAATTTATGTCATTACCCCCTACCTTTTCAGCTTGTGAAGAAACAACATTAAAATCACCAATAACTAAATGAGGAAAATCTACAAATTTATTTGACACCTCCAGCAACTGATGCCATAAGTCTTTTCTTTCTTCTACAGAGCACTTAGCATAAATAATGGTCAGGACAATAGGAGATTTCAAAGCTGGATGGTCCAACTGAATAGTTAAGTGTTGAGGATGATCCACACACACCTTAACAGAAATGTTATATCTCCAGAATAACCAGATTTTTCCACTGTTATTGGAACAACCTCCTTCAAATCCCCATTTAAATTTATAGATATCAATTTTTTGAGCAGCCACTTTTGGCTCTAACAGAGCAATAAAAGGCAGTTTATGCAGCTTAAGAAGCAATTTAACTCTTCTAGAAGATGACTTTTTAGAAGCCCCTCTGATATTCCACACAATGATATTGATCATTTAGAGGTAGAGAGGTGGGAGTGTTTGATACCCTTGGTTCTAGCTTTGGTTATCCTTCTAAATAGCGGATCAGTCACTTTCAATTTATTAAAGGGCAGAAGATTATATTCATCACTGCTCACTTTTATAAAGTCTTCTTTTGGAGTGGACAAATTGAGACTATTCTTATTCTCCAGTTGCCAATCACACTGATCAGATGCCATGACAGTTATAGAATCACTATCTTCTAAATCTGAGATATACAAAGGCAATGAAGCCTTATTTATCTTGTGTTCAGGGAGGCAAGATGCTCTAGGGGACAATGAGCAAGAATTAACAATAAGGACTGCATCGACACTGATATTCTCACTATGAACCTTATTAATGCAATCTTGTAGAAATTTGGGACTGGAATTCAGCACTGCATCATCTATGGTACTACTACCAGTGTAAGGGACCAGCATTAAGTTGTTCACTTGGTTACCTCCAACTGATATTTCTCCTTCTTCTGCGTAAAATTCTTTTTCTTTATTTTCTCTAGCCACTTTGTTTGACTCTTTGATCCGGACAGACTTTGCTTGGGTACCCAAAAATTCTTTTTCAATCTGAGTAGGAACTTCTTCCTGAACATCAATAGTATGAGATGATATAACCTCTGTAGAACCTGTAATAGGAAATTGCTCCTTTATCACTTCTTTACCTTTAGCTGAAGGACCTGCTTTGACAGCTTCTTGCACATCTTGAGGGGCTTTCTTACTCACATATTGGGTTGACTTCTTTGGTTGATTTGAGGAGAAAGGAGCTTTAAACATACAAGATGTTTCGTCATGGCCTTTTTTCGAACAACAGGTGCAATATTTTGGAATATTTTCTGCGACCACCTCCTGCCAGAAGCCCTTTGAACCGCATCCAATCCAAACCCTCCTTGGAATAGATTTAGTAAGATCTATTTCAACACATACCCGGGCAAGGCTTGGTCTATTGATTTCAATCGTAGAAGCATCAAGTTTTAGAGGGGAACCTATCAACTGAGCTATAGAAAATAAAGATGATTTGGAAAAGAAGTGGATAGGAAGATGGGGAAAAGATATCCAGATGGGAGCAATACTGCTTTCAATGTCTGGTCTGAACTCAGTAGTCCATTTAAAGATTCTCATGGGGAATTTACCTACATTCCATGTTTCTCTCATCCACATACGAGAAAAATCTTCATCCGAATTTAGTCTAATAAAAACATGTTTATGATCAAGGAGGCCAACATTGAAAGAAGTTTTGAGGGAGAATGTTTGAAAAACTTTCCTGATTACATCCATCGAGGGTCGACCATGTGAAAACTTTCCTACTAACGCATGTCTGAAAGGTTTTGAAAGAGTAGATATATCCTCTTCTGTGAATATTACTGCTGGTTCCCCTTTGAACGTTGTTGGAGGTTTAAGGCCCAGGTCATGAGAAACTGTAGAATCAGCCACAACTGCTGCAAAAGATCGATTCCATATATTTGGAATATCTGGTGGCTTTGGATTAACGTTGGGAGGGGGGTTTTGGGTTGCCATGCAAACCCTAGATAGGGTTTTGAGAGAGAGAGAGAGAGGCGGCTAGAGAGAGCCAAGAGGTGATTCACATGCTTCGGGGCCTTCACACCAAATCATAATTGTGGATAAATTTCTCTACTAACTACTTAAAATTCTCTATAGAACCTCTCACTAGGTCGGTGTACCAAACATGCGATGCCCCTGTAAGAGTTCTTGAGAAGGCTCGACGTATCATCTCGTCATGCATTTAATAAATATTGGATACTGATTGTTACATCTCAATGTGATGCATAGGATTTGTGCTCCCATCATACCTCAGTGTTACACCCGGTAGTTTGAACTTAGATAGGGTACGATAGCTGATAATCCTTAAAACAAATGGTGACCCCTCTATATAACCTCAGCAAATGGGGTATCGGCGTTTAATCAAGCTAACGATCTTTTCCTTAAACCTTTGAATAGAATTGTTCCATGGATTATTTTTCAGAAATGTGTTATCTCCAACCCTTTCTATCTTAATTACCTTAGGTAGTGGATCTCGACCAATAGTTCTCTGTCGACTGTTGACTTCTCTCTGTTCCTTCCTTTCACGATCTTGTCTCAGCCTTTCATTTTCGCTGTGACTATTTCCCCTTACACCACTTATGTGGAGAGAAAAAAAATGTCTATCTCGTCCTACTCTATCTCTAAGGTCGAGATGATTAGAGGTTGATCCTCTACCCAAACTATCAAACACTGAGCCTCTCTGTTGGCTCTTAAGAGTATTCAGAATTCTATTACCTCGATAAGTTTGTGCTAGTGTTACTCTCGGGCTACAGGTGTCATAAAAAATCTCATATATCTTCCTATAATCCTCCTCATTATAGTCTTAGTCATCTAAACACCCTTAAATTTTCTTTCCAAAGAAGAGACTCAATGGATCAGTGACATCCCTCTGCCGGTGTTGTTATTGTTCTTCCTTAACTGGGGATGGGTATGGTCTCCCTACCACCATGCCCATCACCTATCTGGCTGTTGGCATAATGATATTTATCAATGGATCTTCAAGAATCCTACCATCGTGCTTTGATTGAAGGCCATAAACTGTTATTGCATTTATTTTTGGGTGGCCACCAAGGATCTCAATGTTGTCGCCACAACAACCATTTCTGACCAAGGAGACGATTGGATGGAGCCAGCTCCATCATTACACAATGGGTCAGCAACCGTTTCAGGAGGGTTTAATCCAGAAATAAAGAGATAAGAGAAGGAATAATAGAACTAAGAAATAGTTAATTTAATAAAGTCTTGACAAACAAAATCTAAGCTCTTTCAATGGTGATCCAAGTCTAGCAATGGGGTGGATCACCACCAGAGTCAAATAGGGAGTGTTTAAGTGAAGAAGGAGAGGAAGAAATTAATCTCTTCCCATAAATGGTGCAAAAAATGATGATACCAGAGATATCACCACCTCAAGTTAGTGAGCAACTCAATCTTCTAGAATTGTATAACAATGGTGGAATAAAAGCAATAATATAAGTAAAATATGGCTAACAAATGAGATGATATATAGAAGGATAGACAAGCATTTAAGTGGTTCGACATTGCCCTACATCAAGTGTGCAAAAAGGTAGTAATTCCACTATAAATGGTGGCTGAAAGCCATAAATGGGTTTACAATCTCTTTCTCTCTTTATAGTAGTATTTTTAACAAATTAACAGTAGGGTTTCTAATAATTGATCCCTTGTGAATATGATGGACCATGAGAGAAAGACTGTTGTCCTTTGTATTTCTAACAAATTAACAAATTAACAGCATGCAGCCTTTGTGTATGAGATCAGTGAATCAATGAGAGAAAGACTGTTGTCCTTTGTATTTGTATGTCATTATGTGCAAATATTCCCCTCATATGGGGTTGATCTGCTATAACAATTTTGCCCATGTGTTCCACTGATGCCTGGATCACATTTTCCACGTGAGTTGATAATGTCAGCATTGTGAGGTCTCGGTTGGTCGAGACTGATGAGATGACTCTCCTTGTGGGCAAGGCCAATAGTGATTCCTATCTTAAACTTGCTCTAATCGGTCTCGACCTGATGACATTATAAGAGCCAACATATGATGGGGTCAATACTTAGAGATACCGAGTCATGAGTCCAGTAATTATCATTATAAGTGGTAATGGAATTTCTTTGCAATGGGTCTCAAAGGCCAAGACTGATTGGCCTGGCCTAATATGATGTGGGCCTAGTTGGGATGAGTTTAAGGTAAGCTGTGGATGGCATGTTATCGAGACGAGTCTCGTCCAAACGAGGTCATACTTATGTATGTCAAGGATATAATGGTGACTTATTTATAGTTCATGAGTGATAGAAACTAGTTTCATGACGTATTAGGAATGGACTTTGAACGTTGTTGACAGTGTCTAAGTTAATAATAATTGATTTTACTGCAATGATAACGAGTATGACTTAAGTGTGTGGAATAATAATGGCTTCAATGTTTGATTTGGATATGTTTGCATATGTGAATTTTGACACAAAACAAAATTTCCAATGTCTACAAAAGCATGAGTTATTTTGAGATGACCCATGAAGACACCTCATCATTGATTCACTTAGAGATTTAATGATTGACCAAATGTTACAAATTATTGACTATAAAATGCCATGAAAGTTTTGATGAGTTTTATAAACAAGGTGGTGACATAGTGAAGTTTTATGTTTTCTTGGCAACCACTATAGATGTTTGTGATATGATCCTTTGATATTTACATGAGGGGTAAGGTTGATGCAATCTATGAAGTTTGATATGAAATCCATGCCTTTTGGGGGTGAAAGGATTAGTTTAGTCACTCAAACTTTTGGGGTGAATCATAATTCTTAACGATAAGGGTCTACAAAAGGAAACAGATATTTATCTTGAATATAACTTTACTAAGGACTCTATCCATTAATTTGACTTATATAAATAGGACATGGCCTACTTTACTAAAAATCTACAATTTTTTGGAGGTTATGCATTACTGAGTCTATGAAAGGTTTATGTCGTTCCTCCATTGTTATAATTATTTACCAATACTAGTGCAAGGTGTCAATTTGGCCTAAGGTTTTTTAGTGAATATATCATCGTAAAAATCCTCATCTCAAGTTGGTTATTTATTTTCTTTCATTTTAGTCTTCTGAACATACTTAGTGAACTTATGTTAACAAGTCGATTGTTTTTTATAAGTCGTGTTTTGACAATTAAAAGTTAGGATACTTTTTTGTCAAAATTTGTCTAAAAAGAAATTATATTCATTTTAATTGGAACTAATTTTAATTTGGGTATCTATGATAATGAGACACGCACTCTCACTAATTATTTGGATATTTTTATTAGTTGTTATCCTTATTGTGAGTTTTTTTGTTGTTTTGGGGAAGAGGAAAATAAATGGGTAAGGAAAAAATGTATGTCAAAGATATGGAGGGAGGCAAAATTAGTTTAAAGATATAGACTCCTGACATGGTGGTAATTAAAACAACTTATTTTGCGAAATTCATTTTAACTAGGTGTAAACCCGCCCGATGCGCGGGTTAGGCGATTCTGATAACACATCCATGATCTTGTCTTGCCAAGATTGCGATAACCCCAAAGTCACACTCATACACATGTATAAGCCTCCGCTTTTACGTTGCTTGCATTCAAATATCTCATCAACTGAGAAAATGCCTATTAGAAAATGCACTTTCAAAATAAATATTTGATTGTGTGTGTTTATACATGGATTGTAGATTGTATATATACTAATCATATAAATTTATTATTATTTGAAATAGTGAGAATACTGAAAGTATAAAATAAAAATGTTCTGTCCTATGATTTCATCACCTTGGATACAAAATATCATATATCAATTCTAAAAAAAGGAGGATAAAATGGAAGTACAAATTGTGAGGTTTAATATTATTATATTATTTTTCCCCAAACACTCGCACCACATCATATAGTGTGAAGGGAGTTATATTCCAAACACATAAGTTAGATAGATGTTGTTGGTTAACAATAGCATGTTATAGGTTTAATATTGGTATAATATTATTATATTATCGGTTAACATTGATAATATCTAGTTTCACTCCATTTGAAGTTCAATAGAAATAAAACAATAAATTAAATAATAATAAAAAAAATATAATGAAATTCTTGATTTATTTTAGATATTAGTCGAGGCTCAAATAATTACAGATTTTTCATTTAAATAAAAATCTAGGATACGTTTATAACCCATTAAATCATTGGAACCATGTCGTGCCGTAGAAAATGAAAATATGAGTATCGTCAAGAATGTTATTAAACAAAATAAATTTGTTCGAACGTGAGGCCCCCAATTTTTACAAAAATCCTTCTTACTTCAAAACTTAATAAATTCCTTTTACAATATGCGGAAGCGAAAGATGATGGTTGGATTAAAACGAATACCCAAATTTTAATTTCTTTTCTAAATTAAAATTTAAACCAAGTGAAATTAGCTTAAACACACACAACTTAAATTTCACTTAAACCAATTAATTAATCCAAGTCCTAGAAATTTGCCTAAGTCATATTTCTCAATTTTAACAAGTTAGGCCAAACCAATTTTATCAAATTAAATTAAACGATTTGAATTAAATTAACTAAACATTACCCAATATTTAATTTAGCACCAAATGAAACATGTAGTGATTAAAAACAAATTTTATCTTGAATTACCTAAGCATGCGTTCTAGGTGAGTATAGCAAGATAAAAAAAACAATGAAACCACTACGCCGCGATGTACGAGGAAAAACCCACAACGGGAAAAAAACCTCGGACGGCCCTAGCCTTAAGTCTATTAAGTATGGATTTACAAATTACAAGACATAAAGACTTATAACACTCGACTCGATCCCTCTCAAGCCCCGACGCTTCTTCTTATAAACACCTCCGCCTAGTAGACAACCCCGGAGCTCCACCGGAATCTTGGCCTTAACCAATGAGACATAGGTACACCATCAACCACACATGGTGCCTTTTACCACATGAGAATGCCACATCAAAACAAGCTCTTCTTCTTTGAGGGATTTAGAAGGATACCCAAACAATCTCTTCTTCAATATGGAGAGATAAACAGATGCCAAACACTCCAAGAAAAGTATATATATATATATATATATATATATATATGAAACTTGGATAAACAAAACTAATGGGTGAAACTATAGTGTCAAATGATTATCTCTTTGAAAAATAAACACTCAAAACAAAGAACTTTTTCTAGTTTTAATTTCTCTCTCAAACACTCTCTTAGAGGTTGTAGGATGTGAAAAAGTTATGTTAGAAAACTTGATTCCCATACTTATATATTCAGTAAAACAATTAGTGGAAAAAGTAGTGGGAATGATGGAAAAAACTACTCAAAACTGCCAAAAAATTGTTCCCGCCAAAACTCGTTCGAACGAAGTTTCGTTTGAATGAGGCTTCTAACGAAGTTCCAGTGTGAGCTCGTTAGAAATCTCGTTCGAACATCAAGTTCTTTCGAACGACACTTCGAATGACTTTCCAGTGGCCTTTTGGGGAACTCGTTGGCAAACTCGTTCGAATGACATTATGGTTCGAACGACAAACTCGTTCGAACGACATTTCGAACGAACTTCCAGAAAGTAGAAAATTTTCTATTTTTAGCCCAGAAACTTTATATACTTTGTTTTAAAGTTTTAATTAAATCTTTCTGAAATTAAACAATAATTTTAAATAAACGTTCACCCAATATAAAATCTTCCAAGCTCATATATATATATATATATATATATATATATATATATATATATATATATATATATATATATATATATATATATTAAAATGCCTTCATACCTTAGGAGCAATGGGACCACGTTGATGACGTAGAAACGAGGCACATTAAACTAGGAAATTTGATGAAGCTTTATACTCTTGGCCGCTACGTCTTCAACAAATACGTCATAGGCTTGAAGGATGATCAATTAACTCTATCCAATGACTCAAACGTTTTTGTCCGGAGTTGAGCCAAAACTACAAAGGACTCAATTGGAAATTTGTGTCCTTACAAATCTCCCCCTTTGGCTTTTTCGATACAAAAACCAAACAAAAATCCTAAAGGGCCGTCAAGCTCTACTAGACTGATAAAAAGTCCCACCCAAAATAAAATTACAATACTTGACTCAAAACAACCCAGGGATCACAATCTTTGCCGGTGAAAGTTGCCACTTATAATATAATTACTTCACACTTAAGCAAACAGATTACACACATAGGGAATATCAAATCAAAATATTTAATGCAAGTAAAGTAAGTACTCCCCCTAAATTAATTCTCTCCCTTTATCAACTATGATCAACTTAAAAATACGTCTCCCCCTAAGATAAATCTCCCTCAAACTAAGATACGATTATAATAGGTTTAGATACCATTTCCCCCTATCATTCTCCCCCTTTTTGTTCAGGAATAGACAAAGGCTAAAGAATCAAAAAGTAACTTTTCTTCCCCAATTAAAGCATATACACCCTCTAAACTAAGCAAGGGCGAAATAGAATTGGATAACAAGCTAAAGATGCAACAACACATAAAGTGATGAGAACATTAAAGCACATGGGCAACAAAATCATAACTAATCCAATGAATAATAATGGATACCAACTAAGATGCAAGAAACAGATACCAATGTGATACATAAGTATTAAGCATGTGATATCAACAAAGAATTCAATAAGTGGGATACCAATTATGAATTAAAGCAAACATGGACTAGAAAACAAGGCAAAGACCAAATAAAAACATATCAAATATATGTATATATAATATATACCAAATAGACTCAAGTACACGTATATAGATATAAACACACAATTGACACAAAATAAGATAAGCTTTTTACACTCGTATGGTAAAAACGTGTTATATGGAAACGAAAGTGTTTGGGTATGAACTAGTAACAATTAAATTTAGACCCAATCACTTAAAACGTGTTCACGGAGTTCTCAATTGATTGCAAACTTCATCACATTTAAGTATAACCTCATGTGACAATATAGATTGAACTCAATGAACAAACATTCACAATGCATACAAGCCTAGCATGTTGATGATTCTACAAACCCATAGAGTCATGACATTAAAAACGCAACTAGGATAAGTGGACATTGTGCAAACCGTTGATATACCATCCAATCTCCCTCAATAAGCATATATTAATTTTGAATGAATATATCAATCAAACATAGGCCTTGGCAAATATTTTCTTTTAATGCCATATTTTATTTTAGGCCTTTGGACCACGTATTTCTTTTAGGTCCAAACAAACGGTGGCTTAATATCCGCAAAGGATAATAAATCCTTTCGGAGCCCTTCCCCGTGAACTTTTATATACATATTTTTTTATATCTCACAAATCTCACGTGCAATGGAATTTGACATGCACTAGTCCTCCTAGGTCACAAATATGTAGATGACAAGATTGGTAGGAGAACATCTCACAAAGCTCAAATATATATATGAAGTTAAATTTCAAAAGAGCTCGTGCATGTGTGAATTGAGGCATATAAAAAATAGAATCCATTATATCAACACAAAATCCAACTAGTCCATGTAAGCATGGTAAAGAACATAATAAGGATTGACAATCTAAAACCAAAGTTCTAGCTACATGGGAGCGTAAAAGATGGAATTCAAACACAAGTATGTGCCCCATAAAGTATGTCAAACTAAAATACACACAAAATAAAATTCTTTTGAGTTTTTTAAAATTTTTGACCCAAAATAAAAATATATACTCAAGAGACAAACAAAAAATCATTTGAATTTTTCATTAATCTTAAATTACCAAGAGATAAAAACCCAAATGATAAACAAAATTATTTTTGTATTTTTTTATTTAATGCAAACAAAAGAAATATAATACAAAAGATAAACAAAAATCATAATTCTAGCATGTGATTAAGCATGGAGCATAGAGTAGAAAATGATTAAACAAGCATTCATTTAGCATGAGAATATAACATTAAGTACAAAAGCTAAAGTATGAAAACAAAACTAACACATTCAACCCTTAGATTTTGTAAGAAAAAAAGCATCTGAAAGTAAATGAGAATAAAAAACCCTATCTTTTAAAGCTACCAAGTCGGATATCCTAACCCAAACTAATGACGAATGACGATCTCGGGGTGTAGGAATCTTGGCTACCTCAGTTGCCTTACCTTTGGATTTTCTAGGAACTCGTTTAAGATCAATTTTTTTTCCTAAGATGAGCTTTTCGACCATAATGTGAACACTTGAACTCACGGCGAAAAGATTTACCTAAGGAGTGATCTCTAAAGGCTTTCCTAGGCGATTCTCCTAAAACATTGGTTTTGGCTTTTTGAGTAGATTCATTACAAGTATCGAAGCCTAAACCACAAGTGTCATTTTTTATTTGGACTGTGCCTAAGATTTTATCAAGTTTTTCAGACCCACACTCCAAATCAAAGTTGACATTACTAGAGTCTTTTAATTGTTCTTCTAATTGTAAAATTCTAGACTCTAACAAACCATTTCTCTCTTCAAACTCGAGAAGCTCCTTTTTCAAGGATTCCATTAAACCTCTAAGGCTATCTCTCTCGCCTTCTATATATTATGGCTTCTCTCTAAGAGTTCTCTCTCGTGTCCTAAGGTCTTCCACTAACTCACTCTCATCAATGACCTTGACACGCACTCTTAAACTTGCTTCTAACTTCAAATTTGCTCTGTTTAATTTAATTAATTCTTCGTATAATTCTTGAAAATCATTTTGAAGTTCACTCACATTAACCTCTTCTTCATTTTCACTCTCTCTTTCTTCTTCACTCTCACTACCATAAAAAATAAGGGAATCATAAACTATGACCTTGGAAGTGTCATCTGTTAAAGTTTCATCAATCGACGAGTTCTCACTATCACTCACATGACTAGCCATAAAAACCACAAAGTTGGGCTTAGTGGGGGAATCAGGTCCCTCTTCCATATCACTATCACTAAGGGTTGAATTAAAAGAAATAGGTCGCTTACCCTCTCTCCTTAGTTTAGTGGGGCACTCGAAAGCCCTATGGCCATAACCTTCACAATCAAAATATTTTTCTGACTCGTCCCTATTTAAATTTTCTTTAGAAGTTTTAGGGATCCTCTCAGTTTTGTCATGCTTAGAAGTTTCAAATTTCTTAAAGTCATTTTTAAATTTATCTTTGTTTATTTTAAGAAACTTTAAAAATTTCCTAACAAATAAGGCCATATCTTCCGAGTCACTATCACTCTCGCTCTCTACTATTTGTTTTTCCTCTTTTCGGGCTTTTAAAGCAATGCCCTTTTCAATTTTTTTTCGGTTTTAGAGGGAAACATGTCCAGTTCATAGGTTTGTAAATCACCTACGAGGTCTTATAATTTAATAGAGGATAAAGTTGATAAATAATTTAAAAGGGTCACTTTTGGAATAAATCTATCGGGTAACCTCCTTAAAATTTTATTTACTACTGGGTTGTCGGGTATTTTCTCTCCTAAGGTAAAATATGAATTAACAATATCAGAAAGTCTAGTATAGAATTCATCAAAAGTTTCTTTTTCGTTCATTTTCATAGTTTCAAATTGAGTTGTGAGGTTTTGGAGTTTCGAAACTTTTACGACACTTGTACCTTCATGAGTGAGTTGTAAAATATCCCACGCTTCTTTAGCGGTCTCACACGTCATAATGCGTCAAAATTCATCTGGTGTGACAGCTCTAAACAAAGCATTTAAACCGCAGGAATTAAAATTAGAAAGTTTAAATTTGTTCTCACTCCATCTATCAGCGGGTTTGGAAACACGCTCATTATCTACTAAATGCGTAGGTGGAGACCACGCATTAACGACAAATAACCAAACTCTCTCGTCGATAGATTTTAGTGCCGATTTCATTCACGCTTTCCAATACGCGTAGTTAGAACCATCGAAAATAGGAAATTTTAAAAATGGGGAAAATTCCATTTTAGGCAAAAATATTTAAAGGGTCTTAACGAAGTAAATTATCTCTTTGGCTCTGATACCACTTGTTGGAATGTGAGGCCCCCAATTTTTACAAAAAGTCTTTTTACTTCAAAACTTAATAAATTCCTTTTACAATATAAGAAAGCGTAAGATGATGGTTCGATTAAAACGATTACTCGAATTTTAATTTTTCTTTTCAAATTAAAATTAAACCAATTGAGATTATATAAAAACACACACACAACTTCAATTTCACTTAAACCAATTAATTAATACAAGTCCTATAAATTTGCCTAAGTCATATTTCTCAATTTTAACAAGTTAGGCCAAACCAGTTTTATCAAATTAAATTAAATGACTTGAATTAAATTAACTAAACATTACCCAATATTTATTTTAGCACCAAATGAAACATTAGTGATTAAAACCAAATTTTATCTTGAATTACCTAAGCATGCGTTCTAGGTGAGTATAGCAAGATAAAATAAACAATGAAACCACTACGCCGCGATGTTCGAGGAAAAACCCACAACGGGAAAAAAACCTCGGACGACCCTAGCCTTAAGTCCACTAAGTATGGATTTACAAATTGCAAGACAAAAAGACTTACAACACTCGACTCGCTCTCAAGCCCCGACGATTCTTCTTGTAAACACCTCCGCCTAGTAGAAAACCCCGGAGCTCCATCGAAATATTGGCCTTCACCAATGAGACATAGGTACACCGTCAACCACACATGGTGCCTTTCACCACATGAGAATGCCGCAGCAAAAGAAGCGCTTCTTCTTTGAGGGATTTAGAAGGAAACCCAAACAATATCTTCTTCAATATGGAGAGATAAATAGGTGCCAAACACTCCAAGCAAAGTATATATATATATATATATATATATATATATATGGAACTTGGATAAACAAAACTAATGGGTGAAAACTAGAGTGTCAAATGATTTTCTCTTTGAAAAATAAACACTCAAAAGAAAGAACTTTTTCTACTTTTAATTTCTCTCTCAAACACTCTCTTAGAGGTTATATGATGTGAAAAAAGTTAAGTTATAAAACTTGATTATCGTACTTAGATATTCAGGAAAAGAGTTAGTGGAAAAAGTAGTGGGAATGATGGAAAAAATGCTTAAAACTGCCAAAAAACTGTTCCCGCCAAAAGAACATTTTCGTTAGAACAAAGTTTCGTTCGAACGAGGCTTCTAAAGAAGTTCCAGTGTGAACTCGTTAGAAATCTCGTTCGAACGTCAAGTTCGTTCGAACGACACTTCAAACGACTTTCCAATGGACTTTTGGGGAACATG
Organism: Sambucus nigra; assembly: GCA_949130495.1. Taxonomy (NCBI): domain Eukaryota; kingdom Viridiplantae; phylum Streptophyta; class Magnoliopsida; order Dipsacales; family Adoxaceae; genus Sambucus; species Sambucus nigra. The sequence goes on along the minus strand of OX422211.1, from coordinate 156,267,748 downwards.
TTGGCAAACTCATTCGAACGAAATTGTGGTTCGAACGACAAACTCGTTCGAACAACATTTCGAACAAACTTACAGAAAGTTAAAATTTCTATTTTTAGCCCAGAAACTTTATATACTTTGTTTTAAAGTTTTAATAAAATCTTTCTGAAATTAAACAACAGTTTTAAATAAACGTTCACCCAATATAAAATGTTCAAAGCTCCTTTATATATATTAAAATGTATTCATACCTTAGGAGCAATGGAACCACGTTGATGACGTAGAAACGAGGCACATTAAACTCGACAATTTGATGAAGCTTTATACTCTTGGCCGCTTCGTCTTCAACAAATACGTCATAGGCTTGAAGGATGATCAATTAACTCTATCCAATGACTCAAACGTTTTTGTCTGAAATTGATTCAAACTACATAGGAATCAATTGGAAATTTGTGTCCTTGCAAAGTTTTTGTCCATTATTAGATGGTATTTAATTGTGTTTCATAGAATTGGTGACCCATATTAACTATATTTATTTTAAAATACACACAGATTAACATAAAATCCAATACCTATGTGCTCATTTCCACTATAAGTTCAAATCTCAAGCAACAAAATAAAGAAAAGTAAAAATAAAGACAAAAGTGAGTTAGTTGATTCTAGACCATACCCGTTATCCCAAGATAAAGTAATGTAAATTTCGTTTAAAGACAAAATCAATATAATTGTTGAACAAAGTTCCATTAAAAAAATAATATGGCATAAAACAATAATTTTACTACATAGTATGAAGTAAATATATATTATCACTTTAAACAAAAATAATATAAAATACTTAGATATGGTGCTAATTTTACAGTTGAATATGTATGGAGCTATACACAACCCCCACCCAAAAACAAAAAAACAAAAAAACTACATACTCTCTAAACATTCACCTCCACATTATTCAATGCACAACCCAATGCAAAAAATTACAACTCTACACCTTTTCTTATGAATTGTATCCACACACAATATCAAATCCATCACCCACAATCGTGTCGTGCCTTTACTTGTATTGAGCACGGCCACATGGTGCCCTCCACACACGATATTATTTATCCCCCATTTGGTATTTCCAATTTAATATTGTCCTGATCATAATCACCCATTCTCATTAAACGAACCTCACTGAACAATTAAAAAGAATCAATAGGTTATTTTGTAAATTCCAAAAATAAAAATAGCATCATACTTATAAATTCAAGGTTTAATCGGAAGGAACATAGAAAGTTTGATTTGACTGGCTCGAGTTCAAGAAATGTAATCAACAGCATTAAATGTTGTAAAAAAAATACAAATTAATAATTTTTGGCGTTTTAAAAAAAGGAACATAAAAAGTTTGATTTTACTGGCCCAAGTGCAAGAAATGTTATCAACAGCAGCAAATGTTACTAAAAAAATCCAAAACAAAGCAAAAAAAATTAACAATTTCTGGCATTTAAAAAAAACTCATAAATTTCCTTAGTTGGGAAATATTTGGCTTTGTATGTGTGCTTCTAGTTGGTCATTTTTGTAACATATGGGAAGAGTGGTAAAATCTAGGGTTAGGTTTACGGGTGGGTAAAAGGAAGAGTGAAGAGTGGGGGGCATTTTGGGGTTGGGATGATCAAAACGGAGGCATTTTGGTTTGGCCATAAGTAGCTTCCCATATGGGAGTCATTATCTCTCTTTCTCTCTCTCTCTCTATATATATATAGAGAGAGAGAGAGAGACAAATGAGGGTTTTCTTCTCACCACCCAATTCTCTTTTTCTTCTCTCTCTCCCTCTCTCTCTCTCTCTCTCTCTCTCTCTCTCTCTCTCTCTCTCTCTCTCTCTCACTCAGCCACACACCTTAACATTTTAAATAGTTTGAAGTTCATAGTGTTTGATTTCAATTTTATAGAGCTAGTTTTGTGATGTGTAGAGAAGAGATTTCCAAAGTGGTTAACCCGACCCAATCCAGCATGGGATTATTGAAAAACCTCCCACTGCCTTGTTCCCACACGCTTCTCACCCATCCAGTTTTGACTCGGCCCATTGCTGACCCGCACAGATCTTCCCATAACCTCCTAATTTGCTGTCCTACCCCTAAGTATCCAACGAAGTCCACCACTCAATTCTCGACCACCAAATCCCCCCACCCATTCGACCATGAAAATAGCAACACAAACAAACATGTAAAGAAATTATATTGAAGAAGATTTCCATTACCTCTTCACATATTGAGAGGAGAGGGAAATGACTCTTGAGTTATGGAAATTAATAGGTAGTGTAGAAAGTCATGCACATGATTGTTTGGAGAGGGAAATGACTCTTGAGTTATGGTTATGAACAGGGTAGTGGAAAAAATCGTGTCATTATTCTTTTGACTCCATGAGGAGATCGTCGTTTAAGAGGGTTTGGAAAGTAAATAGATGAAGGGATGAAAGAGAGATGAAGGGTTGGGATGTTTATGCTCCCTTGTCTGCTCGTATGCTCCTGCGTCCGCTCATAGTAGAGAGAGGAAAGTAATTATGTAGAGCCATATGGATACCTTAGTTGATTAGCAGTATTGATGGCCTGTATAGAATTTTATAGTATTGTAGAGATACCATAGCACATTCACCAAGGATCGGATGAAGAAACAGATGGAAAAACTAAAACTTTCAAAGTTCCTTTTCTCTAGTGTGGCCTTAAAGAGTGATAAAGTCATTTGGGCCAAGGATTGGGGACATATGTTTCCATGACCATAAATTTGGATTAGACTTTGTTATTATAATTAAAAAAAATGCTTAGAGATGTCTTCTTTACCATTGTATTATGTCCAATGCAATTGGTTTCAAGTGCAAGGATGATCACGGAGGTGTAGACGATGTTGTTTATGGAAAATAACCTTATAAACCATAGGACTCCAACGAGTTATTTAAAATTTACTATCCAACCCTCTCCCAAGGAGGATGTACGCATTCATATCAAGGGATAAGGTTGGAGTAGTTTATTTCGTTGGCTACAAGTCTACTATCCTCCATTAAAGGGTAGAGTGAAAAATGCTTCTTTATCCAGGAAGAAAGGGATAACAAAGAGAGGAATGCCCAAAAAGGGGGGGTTCTCACCATTACTCTATTCTAGATGCCACATATATAAGGTAATATATTATATTAAATTTCTTTCAAAGGTTCTTAGTTCAATATTCACCTTTAAATTTGTGAAAAATTTAGATGATATGTCACTTTTTCTGAGTCCCCTTCCGTGATGATGTAGTCTTAGTGAGAGTACAAGTGAGCTTGTATAGAGATAATGCTTATAGACAATTATGCAAAAGAAAAAATTGAAATGTTTGATCTATTGGAGTGGTATCCCCAGGGTTGTCGTTCATGCGTATAAATCGAACTATAAAATAAACTACACATATGTGAAACCCTATATGGAGGAATTAGGGTTCACCTTCGAGATCTCTTTGGTTTGAACTCATCTTAGCATGAATAGTATATGATGATGATTGATTCAGAACGTAGGATCAATGCACCTCACAATCTTCTCCCGTATTCTCGATGTGAATAGTCACGAGCAGAGTGTGGGATCTTCCTTTGTGACCACCATCCCTTCTCACCTTTTCTTTTTTATGCCTCTTTTTCTCACAAATCTGAATTAGGGGTTTTTCAAGTCTCAAGAGTGATGTCTTTCTTGGAAAAAAAAGGATCCTCTCTCAGGAGTGACGGTTTACTTGAAGAAAAAGTAGCCTTAGGTGCATATATATAGGCTATGGTAAGTACCCTAAGGAGAGATACGGACATGGATCCTAATGGACTTAAGGAAACCACATCCAACCTGGATTCTAATCCCAGTCCATTAGTAAAAATTAATACCACTACATAATTACAATTGTAACTCCATTCCTCAACTCAAAATTATATTTTGATCTCCTTAATATTAATTATTTATTTCTCCCCACGTTAAGTTTACAAAAAAACGTTAATAAACTAAATTGTTGATAATTTATTTGATAAAATTCTTTAAGTCCTTGAGCGATTTGCAGTGTCGGATTAACATAATCCACCTACAAGGTTTAGTACATAGAAAATTTATAAGGATCTCAAGGGGTATCAACATTATCTACACCGTGATATCGATTTGATCCATAAAACACTTTCACCATACATTAATCCTCATTACCCAGTCTATCAAGATTATTTATCTAATAATTAATCTCAATTATAAGGACAAAATTTCTAATTGAGTTCGTTGTATATTTTTTATTTATTCCCGAAATAAAACACGTTTGAGTCATAGGGAGTTTTTTATAGTCACGATCCCACACAGACTATGATGTCTTAAAGTTTATTGAAGACATTACTGCAAATCTTCAAGTAATTAATTATATTAAATGTTTAATTGGTGCAAGTTTATCCTTCTTCAAGTTCAATTGCATTTCGAGATCACTCAGGTATGAATGCGTAATTTTAATGAAACTCAGAATTTATTGTAAAATATTTAAGGATGTTATTTTATTGAATAAGTGTTTTTAAAATGTTTTTTAAAGTGTTTGAAATGGTCTAGACTTAGTTTTATTCGGATAAGGACAGTTTAGAGAAATGTTTAATTAGGACTCTAATTCATGTGTTGCTCAATCGACATCTAACGACATCAGCAGTCGTTTGAGTAAGGTCACGATGTCATTCGAACAACATGGGCATCTCATTCGAGTGACAGCTATAGTCGTTCGAGTGATCAGCCGCCTCAAGAAATTATATAAGGCGTGTTTCCATCAGAATTTTATAAGTGTGCAATCTGAAAAATAGTGTTCGTAATAGTATGTTTATGTACACAAGTTTTCTAAGGTTTTTAAGTCTAAACACATCCTTAGAGTTCACAAGATCCGAGTTTTCATTACTATATGCAATAGTGATCTTGTTTTCACCAACAAGAATTTTTGTACATTGAATATTTCTAGTTTTGTGGAGAAGAAGCGATGGATTTCGTATTCTGATTCCGTATACATTACAAGCCATATTGGTGGACACAGAGACATACGTGGACGCGTGTGTGTGGACAAGTATCGTGGAAGAATGAATTTCTTCATAGTAACTATGAGAGGAGTGGTTGAAGATCAGAAGAGTATCAAGTCTCATGGGGATCAAGTAGTTTAGTAAGACTTGTGTCTATTTGTTGTAGTTCCACATTCTTAGTGATTGTCTGGCTTGGGTCGTCCGAGGTTTTTTCCGATTGTGGTTTCCTTGTACATCCGGCGTTGTGAGTATTGTTTACTTTATTTTACTTTCTTTAATCCCTAGATTAATGTTTAGGATTAATCAAGATAAAATTTGGTTAAGTTAAATTGGTTCACAACTTGGTGCGAATTAAAAATTGGAAAAAGGTTTTTCATAAAAAGAAAATTGTTTTGTCATTCTTAAAACACTTTTTGCATAATAAATAAAAAGGGGACCTGAAAATTGATATCAGAGCTAGAAATATATTTTATTGTGTTTGATCCCTTGTGTTTTTCGGAATGAATTTTAGAGGTTTTGAAATTTATCGTGCTCCTATTTTTTATGGCACAAATTATGTTAATTGGAAAAAGAGAATGAGAAGTGCTTTAAAATCCATTCCTGCGCATGTGTGGTTAGCGATTGAAAAGTGTTGGTTACCACCAAGCACACGAGAGGGTGAGGTCACTAGTTTGAAACCCATTGAGTCATGGAATAAAGATGAACATAGGCTTGAACCTTATAACTCTAAAGGTCTTCATGTAATTTCCTCACATGTCACACCTGAAGAGTATAATAGAATCATGACTTGTGAAACTTCAAAAGAGGCTTGGGATAAACTTGCACTTACTCACGAGGGCAATATCACAATTAGGGCATCTAAATTACAAAACCTCACGACACAATTTAAGATGATTAAAATATTAGATAGTGAGTCATTTGATGAGTTTTACGCTAGGTTGTCTATTATTGTAAACTCACCGTATGACTTAGGAGAAAAGATTCCCGATAACCATGTGATAATGAAAATTTTGATATCTTTGTCGAGTAAGTGTGATGTAAAAGTGACTATTTTGAACTACTAGGTATGCTTAATTCGACGAAACTTGAAGAGATTATAGGTGACTAACAAACCTATGAACTCAATATGTTTACCTCCAAGCAAGTGCCAAAGAAAGAAAAGTGCATTGCTTTGAAAACCCGAAAGGAGGAGACTAAAGTTTCGAATGAGGATTCTGATTCCAATTATGAGGATATCGCCTTAGTGGCAAAGAAGTTCAAAAAGTTTCTTAAATTTCAAAACCGATCCAAAGATGCCAAAAAGTTTTAGAGAATCAAGAACAACTAGGTAAATTCCACCCCTAAAGATAAGAGTGAGAAATTTAATAGGGTTGAGTCAGATAGGTGTTCTTGGTGTGAAGGGTATGGTCACAAAGTTGCTAAGTGTCCCACTAGACTTAAGAAAGAGGGAAATAAATCGATAGCTTATAATGCCTGCTTAAGTAATAATGATCTGAAAGACGGAGAGAGCTCCCCCAATGAGAGCAAGTTTGTTTCTTTCTTAGCATGTCATGTGAGCAACGGCGATAAATCTTCTCACGAAGATTCTCATGTGCATGAAACTTCCGAGGTTGTTAAGAATGCATACCAAGTGTGTGAAGGTAATAAGATTGACGAGGAGGAGATCAATGTGAAAGAGTTGCAAGTTACATTTAATGAGTTGTATGTCGAAGTAGTGAAGGTGAAAAAGGCAAACTCTAAATTGCAAGCTAGGTTGAATAAACGTGCCATAAAAAATAATGATGCTTTGATTGTGGATCTTAGGTCACGGGATAAGTTGTTTAGGAACAAGATATAATATGTGGAGAAAAGGAGAGATAGTGATTAAGCATGAACCGCGTGATCCTGTAAGGGCACTGTCTTAGTTTTTGATTCACCGCCTTAATGCAAAAAACTAAACTCAAACTACACTTGTTTTATATGTATAGCGGCCAGTCCGGGTATCGAGAATCCATGGGGAATGTTTAATATATATTAATTGATTTATTATTTCAAGAATAAAAGCGTAAAAGGTGATTTGGATTTAAGACGAGAAAAAGGAAAAAATTAAGAAGTCAAAGCTAAACAAGAATTAATAACACGAGAGTCAAGGTCACATCTATGCCATGGGTTAAACACGTGTAATTTGAATTTCGGTTCAAAAACATTTAACCGAGCATTTTTAGTTAATTATAAACATAACACATGAAGGAATTTAATCCAAAAATGCAAGATAAAGTATTTAATCAAAAATGGTCACACGCGTCTTAAAATCGGATTATCGCTATAAACACTAACGTTGCGTGACAAAGAAAATTAAATGCATAATAAGCTCATTTTAATACACGAGGTTTCGATTAAACATGATTTTCCCCAAAAAACTAACTTTTAGAGCTCAATAACCATTAATGGCGAAAACGCAATCCCAACCCATGAACTACGAATTAGACATAATTAAAGCATGAAATAAACCTAATTAACAAAAGCAAATAACTAATTAACCAACAAAAAGTAGATACAAAGCGAGAACTAAAGGAAATACAAACTATATTAATGGTACAAATGATGAATAGTAAAACTTACAACACCCAAAGGAGCCACACCTAAAGAGAGATGAAGGAGAGCTATCAAAACCCCCAAAACCCTAATCTAAACTAAGATAAAACGAATTTTATCTCTCTCAAAATTCAAGGAAATATATTTATCCATAAACCCTAGGTGGAAAACTTGTGAATAAGAAAGCTGAAAATAGGGGACCGAATCGATTCAGTAGAAATCGAATTGATTCGAAAATAGGGGAATAAAAAAAGCTTGCTGCTGGTGCAATCGAATCGATTCCGTTTTTTCCGAATCGATTCGCACCCTACAGGTCTGCATTCTGTAGCTTTGTCCATCAATATGAAAAATATTGTAAATTCTTCGTTATAACTAAGAATTAGGCACGGTCGGAGGATACGCTAAGATAACTCAGATGGATACAATTTCCAAGAAGACATTGGGCCAAAAAACTGAATAATAAAATGACTAAAATGCCCTTGAGTGTGCCCTTTGAGTGTGATTTTGATGACAAAATCATCCTAAAAATGCCATAACTTCTTCCTTATACAGCGGAATCATGCATCATCAACGAACACGTGAAGATAAATAAAAGGGATTAAACTTTCTTGAAGAGGTCGGGATTAAAATATGAATGCTAAAATTACTAAAATGCCCCCGAAGCTGCAATATTCAAAGGAAATTTTTCGAAAAGTGACCAAACTTCGCACTAAGCACCGAAATACCTAGAAAAGATCAATTATACCTCATATAGCATGTTAACATATAAAATGGAGCTTGTTTAGTTAATGAGCATATATACAGGAATTAAGGTACCCGAGGGGGCTAAAATGCATAAATTTGAGGGTGAATAAATACAATATTCAAGAACAATCACACCCTCTAACTTACACATTGCTAGTCCTTAGTAATGAAGTACAAAGCAATAAGAACTATAAGTAAACCAAAAAAAGGAGATATGTACAAAGGGGATAAATGCCACTTTCCCGAGTGTACGATTTTATTTAGAATATGCAATAATCCGTTAAAATCCTAGGTTACTCATGTGGATGAGTGTCGTATCGTGAGGGTTTTCGGGGATGAAACACACAAACATCAAATTTCCTCAAAATGTATGACCAATTAGCATGCAAAAAACTCAACAATACGAAAAATATTTCAAACATATTATTAGCATATCGAACGAATTCAAATAATAGTCCGTAGTTATTAACATTATATAATGGACTTCATAGATTTGAAACCTTAAAAGTGGGAGGGGAGTTAGAACATGCATAGTATGATTTGGAAAAAACATAAATAAACTAGATAAGAGTTAAAGCATGCATATAATTCGATCCTCATCGGGCATTACACTCAACAAATGAATTCACTATGAAAATGTAGGCCATAAAGAGTAATTGGAAATGGAAACTAGGCCGCGCACATGTCACGAATGAAGAGCGCTATATAGAAAATGATAAAATTTAATCTCAATGAAAGATACCGCTCATTAAAGGAGGCGAAATGCATTTTCACGTATTATTAAACTATTTCAACTTTTGAATTAAACTCACCCTAAGATCACATAGGACTTTTATAGGGTTGTAATGTAGGTTTGGGGTTAATGTATGAAATGAAAGAAATATATACGGATTCAAAGTGTTCGGGGATGAAAACTCGGGATAATGGGAGATTGAGGGAAATTGCAAAATTGGAAAACAAGTTCCCAAACAAGCATTAAATATGACAATATGAGAGCGGCAAGGATTATTGAACACATTATACAATATATACAACTTTCTCTTTTCTTTTCTTTTCTTCTTTTTCTAACTTTTTCTTTTGTTTTTTTCTTTTTCTTTTGTTTTTTACTTTTTCTTTTCTATTTCACTACACTATTTTCTACTTATCTCACTCTTTTCATGCTTAATTGCAACTGAAAGATAATAACGTCACACAATCCCGAGTAACATTCCAAACAAAGGTATGGAAGGTAATATGTATGGTTTATAACTCTAACATGGAGTTGGTTATGGGATTTTGGGTTATGAAACGAAAGGATATATTTAGGCTCAAAGGGGTTGAGTAGGGAACGATATAAGGTGAGGTCAAGGCTAATATGGGTGATATAACAAAGATTGCCTATGATCATTTCATAAAGTTTACGTAATTCTTGAGTCAACACAATTTTGAAAATCATGCTCAAATAACATGTTTCAAGATATAAACTCAAATAATGAACGAACAACTAAAGAATAGAGAGATTACCGACGAATTAAGCTTTTTCAAAGAGGAAAGAATAGTGTATAACAATCACAAATGAAGGAAAGCCCAAATCTAACACGATGTAAGTATATACAATGCAACAAAATATTACCGAGCTATAAAAATCTCAAACCAAATCAATGGAATAAGAAAAGCGCATGTGCTCATGGGATAAAGTTTAATTAATGAAGTTATTCATAATATCAATGATTTGAAGAATAAAAGTATAATAAGTTCTAAAATCGAGAACATGCATCATTGAATGTCTAATGGATCAGACAATTATTGAAATTTATCATCGGAAACAAGGGCAAAATGCCCAACAAAGAGGAAAAAAGAAAGAAAATATTTTTAAAATTTTTAATTTTTTCAATAAAAAGGCATGCTTAGTAATAACATGTGATCAAATCAATGAAACGAAACAAACAATGGATAGAATATCCACACCCCTAACTTAAATATTGCATTTTTTTCAATGCTAATCAAGAACACAACATAAAGAGAGGAAAAGAAAGATATTACCCAAAATGGAGCGATCTCCAGATAGCACAAATCCATTGAATCTACAAAACAAGTTAGTACCAAGCATATCAAAAGCAATAACAAAAATTTTAACTAATTACACTAGACTATAATTGAGAAGAGAGAAAATAAAAGGAAAGAAATAAAGAAAGGAACTAAAAAAAACTAACTATTTACAACCTACAATTTGGACTTCTAATAAACTATACACTAGAAGTCTAAATTTTTAATGATCCACCCAAAATATGATTTGACTTTGAGGGATCAATGGTGGACCCTCACTAGGATGGACGCCTCCTAGAAAATATGAATTCCGCTTGAACAACGAAAGGCATGTGTAAGGTGGCAGAAAGTAACCATCACCAATTAAACATTTGAGAGGGATGATGGGCGATTTGGATACTAAGGGTTACAAGACTACATTGATCTCAGAAAAATTAAAATCACCTCCCCAAGGTTTTTCAACTGGAAGGGGAGGTGGGGCAAGTACGAGAGAAAATCCCATGAGATGAAGCATATCAAAATAGCATTCCCGCTCAAGAATCAGGTCAAAGTCCTCAAGACTTTCAACCGATTCTTGTGATAAATTTAACGGTTCAAGAATAGTAGGGAATAAAAGAAAGAAAGGACCATCAACCTCAATACAATCGAAAGAATTAATAATAGGAGGAAATTATAAAGTGCTTGGATCATTCTCAATTATTTCTTCCTCAAAAAAAGGTGGAGGTGAAATGCACGTTTCAACCTCAACCCGACTTTGTGAAGAAGAAATAATCTCATCGAGTTGGATATTTTTTTACTCGTCCAAGCCTCATAAATCTCGACTTCATCATTAAATTCTTTATCCCCACCATGCGGAGTTTGTTCCCAAGACAATGAGGGACTACTTACAACTTCTTGAATTTCACGCTCAAGTCTTTCATTCTCAAGAATTTGTAGGCATTCTCGCATAGTCTTGCGAGTATAACTTGAAAAACTATTCTCATAACAATTAAGGTGATCTAAAGAGTTATAGCTACACATTTGAAAATAGGCAATTCAACAAAAGCAAAAAGAACTAAAATTTCAGTTTCTCGAAATAATCGAGCACAAGTCAAAACGAAAGGTAAAACAAAGAATACAAATATGAATAAAAGAAAAATTATGAAATAGTAAATCAACTACAATCTACAACACAACATTCCCTGGCAACGCCAACATTTTTTGATCAAGCGGACCGCGTGCTCGTGTAAGGGAACTGTCTATATTTTTCGATCTCCACCTCAATGCAAAAACCTAAACTCAAACTACACTTATTTTATAAGTATCGTGGTCAGTTAGGGAACCGAGAATCCACATGGAATGTTTCATAGATTCTACTTGATTTATTATTTGAAGAATAAAAGTGTAAAAGTTGATTTGGGTTTCAAACGAGGAAAAGGGGAAATTATTAAGTTAAAGCTAAATAGGAATTAATAAAATGAGAGTCAAGGTCACATGTCCACCATGGACTAAACACGTGTAATTAGAATTTCAGTTCGAAAACATTTAACTGAGCATTTTTAGTTAATTATAAACATAACACATGAAGCAATTTTATCCAAAAATGCGAGATAAAACATTTAACCAAAAATGGTCACATGCGTCTTAAAATCAGATTATCGCTATAAATGCTAATGTTTTGTGACATAGAAAGTTAAACACATAATAAACCCATGTTAACACGCGAGGTTTCGATTAAACATGATTTTCCCTAAAAATTAACTTTCGGAGCTCAATACTCGTTAATGGCGGAAACGCAATCCCAACTTATAAACTACGGACTAGAAATAATTAAAGCATGAAATAAACCTAATTAACAAGAGCAAATAACTAATTAACCAAAAAAAAGTAGATACAAAGTAAGAAATAAAGGAAATACAAACTATATTAATGGTAGGGATGATGAATAGTACAACTTACAAAACCCAAAGGAGCCACACCCAAAGAGAGATGAAGATGAGATCTCAAAACCCCCAAAACTCTAATCTAATCTAAGCTAAAATGAAATTTTCTCTCTCAAAATGAGAGGAAAATGAATTTATACATAAACCCTAGGTGTCAAACTTGTGAAAAAGAAAGCTAAAAACTGGGGACGAAATCGATTCAATAGAAATCGAATCGATTCAAAAATATGAGAATAAATAAAGTATCTTGTGGTGCAAATCTAATCGATTCGGTTTTGTCCGAATCGATTCGCACCCTACAGGTCTCCATTCTTCAATTTTGTCCAATTATACGAAAATTACCATAACTTCTTCATTATAACTTGGAATTAGGTATGGTCGAAGGCTACACGAAGATAGCTCAGATGGATACAATTTCTAAGAGGCCATTGAGCGAAAAAAACCAAATAATGAAATGCTAAAATGCCTTGAATGTGCCCTTGAGTGTGATTTTGAAGACCAAAACCATACTAAAAGTTCCATAACTTCTTCATTATAAATCAGGATCATGCACCGTCGATGGCCACACGAAGAGAAATTAAAGGGATTCAACTTTCGTGAAGAGGTTGGGATTAAAATTCGAATACTGAAATTACAAAAATGCCCTCGAACCTTCAATATTCAACGAAATTTTTCAGAAGCGACTGAACTTCACATTAAGCACCGAAATACAAACAAAATGTCAATTATACCTCATATTGCATGTTAACATATAAAACGGAGGTAGTCTAGTTAATAAGTATAAATATAGGAATTAAGGTACTCGAGGGGGCTGAAATGCATAAGTTCAAGGGTGAAAAAAATACAATATTCATGCCAAATCAGATAACCTTTGTGGTTTGATGGAGGCGTTGAAAAATGAGATTCTGGAGTGTGAGGAGTCTCGGTGTGTGCTTGAGTTTAGGATTTATGAGTTAGAGGAAAGATTGGGAGGCTCGAATAAGATTAAATTTGACTTGAAATCTGGGTTGGAGAAGTTGGATAGGATGTTAGGCATCGTCCAAGTCAAAAGTGATAGGTGTGGTATAGGCTACAATGATAGAGTTGTTTCCATTCCCAGAGCCAATACCAACCATGCTAGAGATACCACTAGGAACGGGGGGTGGGGGGGAAGTTGACATTTTGGTAATCATTCCCGCCGTCTTTACACTTGCACACATTGCAGTAGGAAAGGTCACCTTAGACGTTTTTCTATGATCTTAGGAATGCTCCTAGAAAGTTTAGTAATAAAGTCATGTTAGGTCCCAAAAACCCCACCCGTCACGTTACACCTACTTGAGTTAGGAAATCAAATTTAGTGGCTTTAGGACTAAAACTTCATGGTTCTCATTTGGTTTCACCTGATTCTTCACATGCTAGATCTAAAGGATGATTGTGTTACCATGTTTTTCATACACTAGTCTTTGCATCATGGTTTATATCTTGCAAGTGTTATGACATGTATATCATTTTGTATTATATTTTTCAATTATTGAATGTTATTTGAAAAATACAAAAAGATTTTTGGTTTATTATATTTTTGAGAAAATACAAAAATATTTTGCATTTATTTGATTCAATATATGTTGAAAAAACAAAAATATTTTCTTTTTGTTTTTATTTTTGAGTTTACATGTTTGATATGGCATATTGGTGTTCTTCGACCCCCATCCTTTCATTATCGATATGGCTAGGACATTTGGTCATAATTATTAATCCTTACAATGATCTTAACCATTGTATTATGGGGTTGTTTCAAAGTTGATATGCATTTTGATTCGACTTTGTATATATGTCATTCTTACTCATGCATGAGTTTATATGGATGTTTGACATCTCTTGCATATTTGAGTTTGGTGAGACGTTCTTATCTAAAATTTTCATATATGCATAAGTAGATATAAGGATGAGTTGTGCATCTAAGAATTGTTTCTTGTGAGGATTATAATTCCAAAAAATGATGAGTGTTCATGGGAAAGGGCTGCAAGAGTGTAAAATTGACTCACCGTGAAAGCCACCATTTAAAAGAGCTCAAAAAAATTAAAAGCAATAAAAATTATCATATGCCAAAATATGGGACAAATTAGTTTATGTTCATTCCAAATATAAAAATATGATATATATTTGAGGGAGTTTGGATGGATAATTAAACGGGTTTGCACCACGAATCCTAACGTTGAAAAATCATGTCATGATGCTATTGTTTGTAGAATCATCAAAATTCTGGATTTGAGTGCATGTTTATTTGTTTAGTTCATTTATCTCACTCTTTAATTATCACATATGGCTAAAATAAAGTTTGATGATTTATAGATGGAATTGTGATTCGTTTGTTGTAGTTCACGCCCATTCAGTTCATGTTCATGTTTGAGCACATTGGTACTCTGTTAACATGTAACTCATACTGTTTTTTGTAGTTTTCACTACTGTTTTGCTACTCATTTACAGTTTTCTTCCACTTCCAATCAGTTTTTTTACAAAAAAATTTCGCTGGACATAACTATTTTTTGTAGTTTTCACTACAGTTCATGCTTGTCGAACCATCTTTTATTAGTCTTGTCCTGTATTTTTTGATTTTGGGTTTATGGGATATGATTTAGACGTCATAGGGCTTGACAGGCCGACTTAGGCATTTCACTATTAGTTTTGTCCCAAAATAGACCAGGGGAAGATTAGTAAGGACAAAATTTCCAATAGAGTTCGTTGTATAGTTTTGGCTTATTCCCAGAACAAAACATGTTTGAGTCACGTGAAGTTTTATATATTGTCAAAATCCCACACAGATTATGACACGTTGAATTTTTGTAAGAGAAAATTTTCTATCATTTGATCATAGCATAGGCTAACATAGTTTTGGTATATTCTGTTACCATTTGGCTCAGGTCGTCATAAAGAACCGAATCTCCATCATCTCTAAATTCAAGATGATCTCCACATTACGAAGGTTTAAAATAATTTAGGATTTTCAATTTATTCATGTCTATCATTAGGAGATGTTTTTATTTAAAATTTTTTGGCAATTTTCTTTATTTAAAATTTTTCAAAGTTCAAGCATATTGTCTAGAAGAGATAGGATTCTCATTCAAACAAGATCTCTTTTTCATTCAAAGTCTCGTTTGAAGTTTACATCGATTGAACATCTAACAAGGGCGTAGTGGCATACTATTTTGCATCATTTGAAGGTTGTTTGAAGCTTGTTCAGACGAGATAGTTGTTTCTTTCTAACGAACTTGCTTTCATTCTAACGAGATGCTATTCTCGTTCGAATGAGCTTAATTTTCATTTGAACAAGTGGCGCCGCCTTTAATTTTAATCCTCTCATATAAAAACCTGTTTTGAAGGGATTTTAAGAGAGACTTTTGTTGAACATATAACGACAAATTTCCAATTGAGTCAATTTGTAAGGGTTGGCTTAATTCAGGACAAAACTATTTGAGTCTTAGGATAAAAGTTTGTGACATTCAAGCCAATGAGATTTGACCTGAAGACATAATGGCCAAGTCTAAAGGAAGATCGTTTCATTGACGTGTTTCGTGCCTCATTTTTCGTCGTCAACTTTCCAAGGTCTTGTAGGTATGAATGCACATGTTATATAGAGACTTATAATTTTTATTGGGTGTCATATTTTTTTAACATGTTTTTAAAATGACTTTTTATTTTTAAAGATTTTTTTTCCTGAAAAGTGGTTTGATAAGGTCATTTGAACGACCTCGTTAGAATGAGATTTCCACGTCGTTCAAACTCGGTATCCAACGAGGTTCTTTTTATTTCCTCTGAAATTTCATTTGAATAGTCATTTGAATGAACCTTCATTTTAAGATATTGCAATCTCGTTTGATATGTCATTCGAATGACATACTTGAGTCGTTCGAACGACCGGGCAGTTTGAGCGATTTTTCGAGCAGTTTTCTAACAATTTTTCTTAAAACTTCCCACTATTTTTAAAAGTTCGGGAGTTCATTTTTCAAGGGGGATTTTCATATTTTCCAAGAGCTTTGGAAGCATAAACAGTCATCCAAAAAGTCCCTTTGGGGTTTTGTTAATCAAAATACTTTAATTTCAACACAAAAATATTTTTACACCCATATAGTTTCCATGATCCATGTTTATACATAATATTTGTTTGGAGATCATTGGTTTGGCACTGGGTTTCATTATCTATCCAAAAGAGATAGTTTATTGCGAAATATTTCATGCTTGCTGTGATTTTCATACGAAAGTGGATTTCGTGTGTTTGGGAATTTCTTTTCCCCATAAGTGGATTTCGAGACGAAGGAGCACTCCTGAGTTGTTTACTAGGCCAAGGTGGAGGAACGAAGAGTGTTGAGGCTTGCGAGGGCGTCAGGTCATTGAGTAAGTCTTCTTGTCATGTCCTTTGTAAAATCGTACTTAGTGGACTTGTGAATGGGTCGTCCGAGGTTTTTCCCATTGTGTGTTTTCCTCGTACATCGCAGTGTTGCAGTTGTATTTATTTTTATCTTGTAAAAACAACTAGATGCATCTTTAGGCTTAAAAAGATAAAAAAATTTCTAATCACAAAACTCGTGTACTTTGGTGCTTATTTAATTTGGGTAAAGTTTAGTTTAATTTAATTCAAGTCAACATAATTAATTTGGCAATATACACATTTTGTTTGTTTGGCCTAATTTAGAACTTGAATTAATTTTGTTTAAATTTTTTTTAATATATATTTAATTTCATTTTTATTTTGAAATAAAATTGAATTTTGGAATATTTGGTGAACCATCCTATTAGAGCTTTAAACAAATTCGAATTTATGCATTCTCATAAACGATTTCTGCATACCTATTACAAAAGTCCTTAGAATTTTTGGTCTAAAAAAAACCTTTTGTTTCACAAATCATCACTCCTAAATATATATGTTAATCCATTTGAAATCCTAAATATTTTCATATCTGAGTTACTCTTATGAAGAGATCTTCTTCACTGTTGAACTTATGGTTCTTGAGGGGATCAATTCTGAAGGAAGACAAAATCTTATCGGTGGATACCGAGGGTGGACCGCGACTTGTGGACGACTTTAGAGAGAGCCATTATTTAGAGGTTTTGTAAGTAGTGTCTTGTATAAATCTAAAGTGATTATTGAAGAAAGGTTTTACCCACAAGGGGTAATTTCCTCAAAACTCCTTTTATATTTGCATGCTTTAATTTATCAATTTTATCACCTAGATTCCTGTCTTAAGACAAAATGATAAAATTTGGATATTATCTTTGTTAGACATTTACATTTATAAATAATCCATTAAGATCCTGATAGCGCACTCTCAAATTGGTATAAAAGCATGTTGCATAAAATTACTATGCGATCTTTTTCAACAAAAATATATTTTCTTTGATATCATTTTTTCAAATTGTTAATATCTGAAAATCATATTTTATTGGAGAATTTATATAATCGATTGCCCATATTTGATGGTACAAATTATGCATACTAGAAGGCTAGGATGAGGTATTCTTTAAAGGCCATAGATGAACGTGTTTGGGTAGTCTATCAAAGAGGGTGCACACCTCCCACTGTCACAATTGATAATGTCGTAGGCCTTAAACCATGGATAGAAGACAAATTTAAGTGGAAGAATTTCAATTCCCTCGATTTGAGTGCCATCTTGGGAGCCACCACCCCTGACGAGTTTCGTCTCATTATGACGTACACCACGTCTAAAGAATATTTTGATACCCTTTATCTCTCTCATGAGGGTACCAATGATGTTAAAGCTTCTAAGATGCATAATCTTACGACAAAATTTAAAACAGTCACAATGCTTGAATCTGAATCATTCGAAAAAATTTATGCGCGACTGCCCGATACTGTTGACTCGAGTTTCAATTTAGGTGACAAAAATACTCAAGACGCATGTAGTTAAGAAAATCTTGAGATTTCTTCCCGCCTCCTTTATTCCTAAGGTCACTGTGCTTAATTCATTAGGGATCCTAGACATTCTTTGGTTAGAAGAACTTGTAGGAGATCTTCATACGTATGAGATAGATATGTTCCCTAAAACCATTAAACCTAAGGAAGTAGGGATTGGTTTATAGACTCAAATTAAGGAAAAGAAAAAAGAAAAATTTTGTGAGTCTGAATCTGAGGGTGATTGTGATTTTGATGACTTGACCTTGTTTGTGAAATTTTTTAAATAGTTTCTCAAATTTTCCAAAAATAATTCTTTGAGTAACTAGATTTTTGACAAAAACAAAAATAAGAACGAGGTCAAGAGTAACGGTGAGAAAGAGGAAGATATTAGGTGTTATAAGTGCGAGGGCAAAGGGCAGAAGGCAAATGAGTGTCCCACGAGGCTAAATATAAAGGGCAAAGAGATTGCAAATAAAGACACTCTTAGTGATAGTGCATCGAGTCAGTTGATTTATGGGGAGAATCGCCAGATGAATCGTGTGTTGCATTTATGGCAAGTCACGTTAGCACTTCTAGTGTCCCACGTCGATGTGGACATATCCAAACATGAGAGCCTCGATGACGTTTTGAGTAATTTAGGAGATAGTGAGTGTGAGGATGACATTTTGAGTGAGGGAGAAGGGGATATCCAAAAGGCATTTAGTGATCTTTACAGTGAGATGTTGAAGACGAAAAGGACTAATAAGGATTTGTCCTTTAGGGTGTTAGATTTTGAGAGAGGGGTGAAAGTTTTGAGGGTATGTGAGGCATCGGAGAGTCAACTCAAGAAGGTGAAGGTTTCTTTGTGTGATCAGTTAATCATTTTAGGCCAAAAAAAGAGCGATGTGACCAACACTGTGGCTAGTGTTATGAGAGATCTTCAATATTCATTGGAGACTCATGAGAAACTTGAATCCGGTGTATCCTAACTCGAGAAATATCTCTAATGTGTTTGGGAGGTCAAGGTTACTTTAGAGGATACATCTATCAAGGTAGGAAATATTTTCCTCAGTCTCGCTTCAGATAATGCCTAGAGTCAAGGAATAGGTTATGACGGTTCATCCACTTTCCATGTCTCACCCGAGCCGGTTATCAAGTTTGTATTAGATCCATATGGACCTCGATTGATCCTACTTAGGAGAGATCGTCCTAAACATTTTGAAAGAGGTGGACCCAAGTCTGTGTTTGTTTGTTCCCATTTCACTAAAATAGGTCACCTTAGAAAAATTTTCTTTAAGTTGGGTAGAGTATCTCATAGGTATCTTCCACGATATGCTTCTACACGAGTTCCCATACGTACTCCCACACATGTTACTCCGCATGCTCCCGCATATCACATGAGAGATTTTGAGAGTTTTCGAGAGCAAGTAGAATCTTTTGTCAAGACTTCACAAGATTTGATGGAGGTCTTTCATAGGATGTCATCTCCTTTGGATAACTCCTCCGGACGTAATGATTAAGGTTCCAACCTATTACTAGAATATGGTGTTTTTTCATGCTCATATTGTATACCCTTATTGCTAGTACGTAGTATAATTGTACTTATATTTTTTACTTTGATATTTATTTTGAAAAATCCAAATAGATTTTTTTCTTTTAAATTGAAAAATACAAAAAGATTTTCGATTTCTTTTTAAGAAAAAATGACAATGACAAAAATATTTTATTTTTGATAAATTTTTGAAAAATCCAAAAAGAGTTTTGTATTGTTTTTACACCATATGTGACTGAACATTAAAGATGTCTGAGTCTCCATTCATTCCATATCTAGTGACTATTTTGTAGTGTTTTGAGAAGTGACATCATTTCATTTATGTGCTTTATAACATGTGGAGTTATTAAAATCTGATATGATGACAACTTGCTGCACATTTAACTCCTTGTCACCTTTAATGCACCCAAGCACGGACTTATTTGAGTATCGCACTTACCTTTTCATGTGTTGATTGTAGTATTTTCATCTCAACCCTTATTTCAAAATGCACAAAATGTGAAAAACAAGGTAATAAAAGTAATGCATGTAAGAACCATTGCCCGGATTGAAAAAAAATAGAAAATGTTTTTTCGGTAAAGTTAGTATATTTTAAGTAATGGAATTGGGTTGCAAAAGACACGTTGACTTTGCTTGAAAATCCAAAATTTGCAATGAAAAGAGCCAAAAAGATTAAAGGCACATAAAAAAAAGTCTCAACCTAATATCTTAGGACATTGATGCTTCTCTACATATGAGCATTAATTTCTTTGAAATCATTAAGAGAAAAATTTAATATGTGAGATTTTGTGGGAGTTAAGTCGAAGATCAACAGGTTTGCAAGTCCAATAAAAATCTCGTTGAATATTACATAGTTTGGGGAATTATTGGTGTGAAAGTCACTAACGGTCTTGATCATTTAATTAGGTTAAGTCAATTTCAATTGAGTTCACCATTTTTACACCTAAGGTAGACTTTGAGATCTTTCGTAAGTTGTGTCTCAGTATTTTGTGAAGATATGTTATGTTTGTCAATGTTGATTAACCTATAGAATATGTTCACACCCCTTCATCCTGTTTCCATGGTTTGGGTATTTTTGTGTTTCTCTATGGTGTGTTGTATTTGTAAAATTTTTATACTTGAAAATTTTGAAAAAATTCAAAAGTAGTTTTGTGGAGCCTTTGAGATTATCACTGCATACGTGCCATTTATTTATTTTTATGATGATACCTTATACTTTTCGGTGATGTTTCCTATATTTTCATAATTAGTTTATACTCCTTGCCTATTTTAGACAAGATAAAAGGCGGAGAATAAATTATGGGGAAGTTTGATTTATGGGGGAGATTTTTTAAAATAAATTTTATTGTATAAGTAAAACTCGATGGCATCACGGGTATTTGCTTCGTTTCATGTGTGTAGATACTTTTGGAAGATCATATTCTCATTACACTCAATAAAGACAAAGTCCCAAAGAGAAAACTAAGAAGAAATGGATATTTGAAGACATCATTTTTAAGACATCATTGTTCTTGTAGCTATCCATTTTAGGGTTTGGGAGGGTATTAGGATATTGTTTTTGTCTTTGGGAATTTTCATGTAATTTGGATTTGGATTTTATGTTTATATCGAAATAGAGATAAAAGGGGAGATTTGTAAGAGACAATTTTCTATCATTTGATCATAGCATAGGCTAAGATAGTTTTTGGTATATCCCGTTACCATTTGACTTGAGTCGTCACAAAGAATCGAATTTCCATCGTCTCCAAATTCAAGATGATATCCACATTATGAAGTTATAAAATAATTTAGGATTTTGAATTTATTTACGCTTATAATTAGGAGATGTTTTTATTTAAAGAATCGACGCAATTTTCTTTATTTAAAAATTTTCAAAGTTCACTCATCTCATTCAAACGAGATGGGATTCTCATTCTAACAAGATCACTTTTTCGTTTGAAGTCTCGTTTGAAGTTTACATCGATCGAACATCTAATAATGGAGTAATTGCGTAATGTTTTGCATCGTTTGAAGCTCGTTTTAAGATTAATCAAACAAGATAGCTATTTTATTCAAATGAACTTAGTTTCATTCTAACGTGATGCTATTATCATTGGAACAAGCCTAGTTTTTGTTCGAACGAGTGTTGTCGCCTAGAATTTTGAGCCTTTCACATAAATATCTATTTTTAATGGATTTTAAAAGATAATTTGTTAAAATGATTTCTACATACCTGTTACGAAAGTCCTCCATACTTTTGGTCTAAAAAACCATTTGATTAACAAATCATCACTCCTATATATATATATATATATATATATATATATATATATATATATGTGTGTGTGTGTGTGTGTGTGTGTGTGTGTGTGTGTGAATCCATTTGAAACCCTAAATAGTTTCATATCTAAGTTACTATTCTGGAGAGATCTTCTTCACTCCTGACCTTGTAGTTCTCGCACTTACCTTACACTACTGAAGGAAGACAAAAGTTGATTGGTGGATACGGAGGGTGGACCTCCACCTATGGACGATTGAAGAGAGAGTCTTATTTATTAGAGGTATTGTAAGTACTGTCTTGTAAAAGTCTAGAGTGCTGATTGATAAAAGGTTTTACCCGGAAGGTTTTTTTCCCCTCAAATTGCCTTGTATATTTGCTTGGTTTAATTTATCTGTTTTATCACCTAGATTCTTGTCTTAGAATAAAAGGATAAAATTTGGATATTGTGTGTGTTGGGCATTTAGTTATATAATAATCCATTTAAATCTCGATAGCGCACTTTGATTATTTCTTTGGCTTCCTCAGAGGCTGCCACATATTGAGCTTCCATGGTGGAATTAGCAATGCGTGATTTTTTTATAATCCTCCAACTAATGGGTCCACCTCCTAGTATATATACATATCCCGAGGTAGACTTTCTAAAATCTCTATCAAACGAAAATTTTGAGTCGGTGTACGTAATAGGTACTAGACTGTCTTCCTGGTAAACTAGTATATAATCTAGTTTCCTTTTCAAGTACTTAAGTGTATGCTTTATCGCAATCTAGTGTTCTTGCCCAGGGTTAGACTGATATCTACTAATCTGGCCAACAAAAAAGAAAATACCGGGTTTAGTGCATAACATAACGTACATAAGGCTCCTAACTACCAAATCATAAGGGATGACTTTCCTCTACTCTGTCTCATTGAGTTTATTAGGACATTTCTCCACGAATAGAGATATTTCGTATATTAAAGGGAGGAAACCTTTCTTGGAATATCGCATACTAAACTTGGAAAGAATGCAAGCGATATAAGGCGCTTGTAATAAGACCAACATCCTATTCTTTTGAGCTCACATAAGATAGATCACAAGGATCTGACTAGCGTCTCCCATGTCCTTCATATCTAATTGGATGGATACCCCCACTCTAATCAAAGATAACACTCCAACATCGTTTCCATATGAGAAGAATGTCATCCATATATACTACTAAAAACAATGCTACATTTCTGTTGCACTTCTTATACACACAAACCTCATTCGGACATTTATCAAAACCAAAAGATTTGATTGCCTAATTAAAATGAATGTTCTAAGATCTAGATGCTTGATTAAGTTCATTAATTGACTTTTTAAGCTTACAGAATTTATGCTCTTGGTCTTGAGCTATATAACCATTTGTCAACACCATATAAATACATTGGGTGTGGAAATTCGAGTTAGTCGTGTCAATTTTGGGTTGCATTGAATTTTATTTGAGTATATCTTTTGGGTACTCTTAAATCTATATAATCTATTTGTGTCAAGTTCGGGTCATTTCGGGTTATCGTGTCAAAAATTTCCAACCCTAAAATGCACTCATCATGATTCCCATCAAGAAATTTAATATTGATGTCCATTTACTAAATTTCATAACGAAATGAGTCGCAATGGATAAGAGAATTCAAAAGGACTTCGGCATAGCTACCGGCGAGAAGGTTTCCTTATAATTAATGCCCCCTTTCTGAATAAATCCTTTCAAAACAACTCATTCCCTGAAGTTCTCAACCTTCCCATCCTAACCCTCTCTTCCTCTTATAGTCCCACTTGCATCCTATTGGTTTTAAACCCTAGGTTGGATCTACAAGATTCCCAATATAATTGGAATACATGGATTCCATCTCATAATTCATAGCTTTAAGCCAAAGATCGGCATCTTTGTCTTTGATAGCATCATTGAAGTTAAAAGGATTGACTTTGAGTTCATCAAGGACCTTGTCTTGATATTTTTACCTTTATGCTTCTCCACTCCTGCCCTATAAGCTTTGAATTTATCCAAGGATTCAGACTTATGGTGCATTAGGTAAACATACTCGAACCTTGAATAGTCATCTATTAAACTCATAAGATACTCAAATCCACCTCTAGCTTGGGTTGTAATCGGCCCACATCGATCGAAATTGTAATAGTTATGTGTGTGATACTTGATTAAACTGAATTCGCATATTTCCAATATATACTTATTTAATTGGAGTCAATTTTCAAAACAAATTAATTCAGACCTAAAAAATTCAATTACGTGTGTTTGTGTGTGTGTGTGTCAAACCATCACAAATAAAATTGCTAACTCAAAAATTTCAGGAAAAAAAATCGGGTAAAAGCTTTTATTTCACTATAATACTTACAATGATTACAAGTGAAATCTGCAATGGATTAACCTCAAAAAACCCACATAGACAGTAACCTAAATCAGTAATGGAATTCCGCAGTAACTCCACACGAACCGCAGTTCAGTCAGCCCAAGAAGACCCATAAGTAATCCACATTGACACGCACTCATGTCAGTCCAGTACCTCCCTCAAGTGGCACCTAATCAACAGTAGAGATCTTCTCTATAAGAGAAACTTCACAAAGTTGTGTTCTTGGGTTCCAAAACAATTCACATAAAGATTGGGATAATTTTTTAATTGAAAACAAAGTTAAGACTCTCAAAAGTGAGAAGACGAACGTTTCTGCAAAAGCTGTTTTTGTAAACCAAGATTCTCAAGTATTCTAAAGAAAAACGAAGTTGTTTAACACGTTATTTATAAAAGCTTTAAGGTGCACGCCGCTCGAATGAAAAGGGCATCTCGCTCGAATGGATGCATCGCTCGAACGAGCTTCTCGCAAAATAAGGGTGTCGCTCGAACAAGCTCATCTTTCGCTCAAACGAAAATAATTAAAAATAATTTTTTTATTTTTCCAGAAAATACTCCGCCTCAAAACTTTAAAAAAATACTTTTGACTAAAAACTCCCCTCCAACACTTAGAAAATATTTTGTAAAAAATATCCCAATACTCTAAGTGAAATGCTAAGGTACTTAAACACAACCTTATCAAAATTAATCTCATGGAGGCTTGAATGTTGAAAATTTTTGATATTCGGATCCGTCTTGAGGCATGATTGATCTTGAATAAGTCTTTGACGGTTGTAGCGGTATATGACATACTCAAATGTAAACATGACTAATAAAATATGCCCTTAAAAATCCCCACTTATGTATATGCCGGTACAAAATAAAAACATCTGAATTATCAAATCAGATATCTTATAAAAATTTAATACCCTCCCATGAACCCAAAATTAAAAAGGTACTAAACATGCAAGTCTAAAACTTTTTCTTCAAAATCTTCAAATCTTTAAGCTTTTTTCATCAGGGTGTGCTAAATAATGATCTTTAATTTTGTACCTACACACATGAGACAAAGCAAATACCTTCCTGACGCATCGAGTTTGAAATGTTACAAGAATAAATTAATCAATAATCAAATATCCCCCATTATGCAAAAACTCCCCTTTTTATTTGTTCGAGATAGACAAGGAAATGAATAAACAAGAACAAACATGGAGTTGACACGACAAAAACATGCATAGCAAATATGGACCAAACTACACTCATGCAAAGGAGTAACCCAAAAGTTTCCACAAACTATTTTTGATTTTTCAATTTTTCATACAAAAAAGCAAAAATAATTTTACAAAAATCACACACCATGAATTTACACTAAGATAACCAAATCGTGGAAACGGAATGAATGGGTGTGAACATATTTATTAGGCAAATTAATGCAATCAAATATAACATATGTGCATGATGAATATGTGTAGTTCTAACAAATGAATCTCAAAATCGTCCTTAAGGGTTGAAAATGTGAATTTAGATGACATTTTCTTAATCTAATCGACAAATCAAAGTCAAACATGATTTTCACATCAGTAACGTCTAAAACTATGTAACTCTTTTTCATGACTTTGTCACGACGTGCAAACCCGTTTTTTTACATTTTTTCATCCAAACTCCCTCATAAATAATAATGCTTTTAATTTTCTTTTGAGCATGAAACTAAATTCTCTCCATAGAGAAATCCTATTGGCCCCATTTTTGGCATATTTCTCTTTTTCTTGCCTTAATTTTTTACATTGGGATCTTTTAAAATGGCACAACGAGTTAATTTTTTTACTCTCGCAGCCCTTTCCCGTGAACACTCATCATTTTTTTCAATTTAATTCGTCACGATAAACGGTTATTACATACACTACTTTCATTGTCCAGTTTTATCGTATTTGGTTCATTTTGAAGATAGAATTGAGATGAAAACATATTGACCAACATGTGATAGACAAGAACGATAGTCAAATAAATCCATACAAGTGTACAATAAAGGAACTCATGAGTCAAACATATAGGTAGTAACAACAAATCACATCTCAATGAATCCAAACATTGTAACGAACATAAATGGAAAGATGATTCATATCAAAACACTATCAAATCGTCACATGCATATGGAATGAAATTGTGACCCGGTCATCCTAAATGTCCATTCATATACAATGCATAACAAAATACAAAACTCTTTTTGACTTTTTTAAAAAATTTATCAAAATAAAACTTTTTTTTATTTTTCAGAAGTTTTATAGAAAAGGAAAACATAACTACAAAAATGGTACATAATAGCAATAGGCAAAAATATCATCATGCAAATCAACCTATGCTAGTAAATAAGTCTAAACCTTAACCATTAGGTGCGGTGGAGTTTTCCAAAGTTGGTGACCTCCTATGAAAAACATACATCAAGTCATGTAATGTCCTGACTAAAAACATTACCTGCTCCCTAAGATGTGAAAACTCTCTCATGTAATCATCCGGAGCATCATGTGTGGGTGTGGACACGTGTAGTAGCAAAGCGTGACACATAACCCAATTTAAAACAAAACTCCCTAAAGTGTCATCTCTTGTTGCAATGTGTGCAAACATAAACAGGACTAGGTACACCTCTCTCAAAAAGTTTCCTATGCAGTCTCATACCAGGTACAGGATGCCTAGGTGCGTTAGGTTGAGAGCCATATGGATCTATCATAAACTGGGGAACCGACTCGGGTCCAACATGTCAAGTGAACGCACCTTCATGACCTATTCCTAGTCTATTAACATTAAGCAAAGAGGGACCGAGGAACATCTGTCCTACCTTCTTATATGTGTCCTCTATAGTGACCTTTACTTCTCGGACACTTTTAAGATTACTCTCTAATTGTGACACACGGGCTACAAGTTCACACTTTTCTCAATTCACGATGATTAACTTCTCACTCAAATTAATCTTCACCTTATCGAGTTGACTCGAAAACGCCTCAAACTCTCAATCTCTTTCTCCAAATCTCGCAACCTAATACTTAACTCCTTATTCAATTTTTTAGTCTTTAAAGTCTCGGAGTACAAATATCTAAATGCAATCCGGAGCTCACTATCACCCTCACTAATGTATTCATTCTCACACTCGCTAGAAACACTTAAATCATCCTCTAGGGACTCACGTGCACAAGTATCCTCATCGTCGTGGGAAAAAATATATGTGCTCACATGACTAGCTAAAAATGCGACAAACTTTCCTTGTGAAGACTCATCCACGAAATCTTTCACCTCTTCCTCACTATCTCTAAGAGTGGTTGGCATGTCAATTTTCTTGCTCTTTCTCCTTAGCCTAGTGGGAAATTAAAAAGCTCTATGTCCCCTGACCTTACACTCAAAACACTTCTCTTCTTCCTCTTTCTCACCGCCCTCTTTGGGCTCATTTTTATTTTTCTCAAAAAATCTTTTATTGGAAGAATTTTTTTTTGAAAACTTGAGAAACTTTAAAAAAAAAATTACAAGCATGGCCATATCAAAATCGACCTCACCCTCAGATTCAGACTCACAAAATTTCACTTTATTTTTCTTGTCTCTCGTGGACACTTCCTGTCCCATCATAGACCAGTCTCTAAGTGTTATACCTCTATCCTTAGCTTGACATTGTCAGGAAACATGTCAGTTTCATATGTCTGGAGGTCTCCTACTAGCTCTTTTAATTTTAAATTTTCCCAAATTACCTAAGGTATTCAAAACAGTCACTTTTGGGATAAAATATTTAGGCAGTGATCTTAAAATCTTTTTAACTACTTGTGCATTAGGTATGGGATCACCAAGATTGAAACTAGTATTGACAATGTCAGATAAATGTGCTTAAAATCATCCAAAATACTCATATTCAAGCATGGTAATCGTTCCAAATTGAGTAGTTAAAATTTGAATTTTAGACTCTTTGACCGCATTTGTGCTTTCGTGGGTAAGTTGTAAATTGTCCCACACTTCTTTTGACATGGTGCACATCATAATACAACGGAATTCCTCAGGAGTGATGGCACCAGAAACAACACTCAACCCACGTGAATTAAAAGTGCTCCATTTAAATTCGCCCTCAATCCAAGTAGTCACAGGTTTTAAAGAAGTTACGTTATCTACAGTGATAGTGGGAGGCATCCACTCTCTTTCACTAACTACACAAACTCTCTCATCAATGGCCTTTACTGTGATTTCATATGTGCTTTCCAGTAGGCATAATTAGACCCGTAAAAAATGGGCATCTGATTACATAAGTGCTCCATTGGAAAAATTACGATTTTTCACAAAACAGATTTTTCAAAAAAAAAATAATTATCACACAATTTTTGCGGAAATAAGAATACACAATAAATTAGTATAACCTCCTCTCATACCAATTTGTAAAAGCTATGTGTGTGATACTTGATTAAATCAAATTCATAAATTTCCAATTTATACTTATTTAATTGGAGTCAATTTTTAAACCAAATTAAATCAGCCCTAATACATGCAACTATGTGTGAGCATGTGTGTGTGTGTGTGTGTGTGTGTGTGTCAAACCATCATAAATAAAATTTCTAACTCATAAATTTCAGGAAAAAAACCCTTTCGGGTAAAACCTTTTATTTCATTATAATACTTACGATGATTACAAGTGAAATCTGTAATGGATTAACCTCAGAAAACCCACATAGGTCGCAACCTAAATAAGCAATGGAATTTCGCAGCAACTCCACACGAACCACAGTTCAGTCAGCCCAGGAACACCCTATTAACATGCAGTCACGTCATCCCAGTACTCCCTATTGGCATGCACTCACGTGAGCCCAATACCTCCCTCAAGTGGCACTTAATCCGCAGTAGAGAACTTCTTTACAAGAGAAACTTCACAAAGTTGTGTTCTTGGGCTCCAAAACAATTGACATATAGATTGAGATGATTTTTGAATTAAAAAAGAAGATAAAACTCTCAAAAGTGAGAAGACAAACGTTTTTGCCAAAGCAGTTTTTGTAAACCAAGATTCTCAGGTCTTATGAAGAAAAACAAAGTTGTTTAACACGTAATTTATAAAAACGCTATGACGGCGCATCGCTCGAAACGAAAATAATTAAAAATTAATTTTTTATTTTACCAGAAAATACTCCGCCCCAAAACTCTAAAAAATATACTTTTAACGAAAAACTCCGCTCCAATGCTTAGAAAATATTTTGTAAAAAATATCCCAACACTCTAAGTGAAATGCTAAGGTACTTAAACAGAACCTTACCAAAATTAATTTTGCAAAGGCTTGAATGTTGAAGAACTTTGTTATTCGAATCCATCTTGATGCATTATTGATATTGAATAAGTCTTCGATGGTTGTAGTGGTATACGACATACTCAAATGTAAACAGGACTTATAAAATATGTCCTTACAAGAATGCACCAATTCCAACGGTTCTTTCGATCTAAATCCCTTTGCTGAGAAAGGCATCTTGGATATATTACCTTCTAAACATGATTCACAAAATTAGAAGAACCTCCACCTCCGTTGAGCTCAATTTCCCACTTGCTACCAGTCTACGAATCCTTTTTAGATTAATATGGCCTAATCGTACATGCCAAAGATACGTTTGATTCACATAAAGGGTTCCTTTATCTATAAATTTGGTCCAATTGAATTATTTAAAATATTAATATATTGTGTGGGTGAGATAGGATTTACAATCTAATGATGATCAACCGACGTACCAAAATAAATAAAAGATTTGTTTTTCTTAATCACCACGAGTTTATTAAAAGAAACTGAATATCAATAAAAGGCGAAGCAAGAAAGTGAAATCGTTTGAATGGAAGGTACATAAAGACAATCTTTTAAAAGAAAAATTATATTACTACGAAAGCTTAAATGAATGTCTCCTATAGTAACTACCCCGACTCTTGTATCATCTCCCAAAGTCAAATAAATCTCTCCATAACTAATCTCTTAGTTTACTTAAACCCCTATAAATAATTTCATACATGATTAGTGGCTACCATATCTACACACTAGGTACTGGTATTACAAACCACAAAACATGATTTAATGATAAATGAATGAAATTGACAAGCATTTTTCTATTTATTAAGGAAAACTGAGCAATTGTTCTTCCAGTAATCTGACTGATTATAATGAAAACACTTACCCTTAGGCTTTTTTACACCTCCTTGAGTCTTACGAGCTGCTTGAGGGACCATAACCTGTTTCTAAGCCTTCTTTTTCTTTTTCTTGACCATAGGCTTAGAAGTAGAACTTTTTTCATCCATAAAATCACTTCCTTACCTCTCGATGAGATCCTCAGTTTCTTACTCTTCTTTAAATAGTTCCTACAAAGAGCAAGAAAGTTTCTTTATGTTTTAATTTAGGCGAAACTGCTTAAATGAATCAGGCAGCAATCGAAGAACAATATCGACTTAGGTTTTCCCATCAATCTCCGCTCCAAGGATTTCAAGCTCGTTGAGAATAGATACCATCCTTAAAATAGGTTCCCTCACTAGGGTCCCCTCAGCCATGTTTGTGTTCATGAGTTCTTTCATGGTAACATTTCTCGCGTCAACATTCTGATCCCCAAATATATCTTTAAGGTTCAGCATCATGTCATAATCATAGATCATCGACTGATGCTAATGTTTTTGTAAACACCATATTCTAGGACCACACCTAAGGCTCTCCTTAGGTCCCTAACACCTCCTCATTCAACAAAACCCCTAAGTCATACTCTGAGTACCAATCCGGAGGCCATGGGGCACTCTCGAGTCCCGTTTAACTCCGTTAACTTTCTCACCTGATAAAAAGATCAATGAATATTCGAAGGGCTCTAAGCCCCTTTTACAATGGTCCACCCCGTGTACGAATCGACATAACGGTTTGGACGAGCGGTCCATTTTACTACTAAAAATAGATTTATAGGCCATCGGGTTCTCCCGAGCCCCAATTTGACCCCAATCAACTTCATCATTAGAGAGAATTTGCAATGAATGTTTGAAGGGAACTGAATCCACTTTCCAATGGCTTACCACATTCTCAAAATGACATAATGGTTCCGACGAATGATCTATTTTCCCATGAAAATAGATCCGTAGGCCACCGGACGCTCTCAGGCTCTGTTTGACAATAGTCAACTCTTCATCTTGAATGGAATTTAATAAATCCTCAAAGGTATCTGAATACCCTTACCGAAGGTCAAGCCCATGTGCGAATCAGCCTAACGGTATGGACAAATGACCCATTTTACTTCGAAGGATCTTTGGGCGCTTCTAGGTCCCGTTTGATCATAGTCAACTCTCCGAACCATGAAAATCTATTTAAAACATCAAATTTACCCACATAACCTTTCTAACGGTTCCCCTCGTGCGTGATTCGGACTTAAAGTTTGGACGAATGATCCATTATCGTTCGACGATCTCCTATCCAAAGAACCGATGGGCACTTTCTAGCCTTGTTTAACCCAAAGTAAACTCCTGCACATGGTAGAAAACCAATTTATTCTCAAAGGTCTCTTAATAACCTTTCCAATGGTATTCCCCATGCGCGATTTGAACTTACAGATTGCATTTTACGACCATTTTTCCAGAAAATCTGCAGGAGACTACTAATTAGCAAGTCCATTTCCCTGCCTATTGGCAGTGTGTCTAGGGTTACCTACCGATAGTAGGACAAGGACAATTCTGGTCATTAGTCCCCTGACCCTATATAAGTAGAGAATGATATGCCTTTGAAAGTAACATCATAAGCATTAATTTCAGTGATCTCAACAACATTCTTCTATAGTCAACGAGGTTTGTTTATTTGAAACCTTTCTCCACATTTCATTTTCATCACTTTCACATCCAATTTAGCAAAAATACCCGTATATTCTTCACCCACTTACGAGGAAGCTCATCATCAATCAAGATCAATCTCCAAGTCTCCAAAGAAGGTCCAAACGTTCTTCTCTCTCTTTAAATTTCTTTGTTTTCGTATTAGTTATATAAAATCTTAATTTAGCTTTTACTTTAGACCATACACATATTAATATTGAATCCTTTATTATTAATATCGTATATAATATATTTTCTCTAAAAAATAAGAAAAAGAGGGTTACACTTATAAATTCTAACGGGATTTTTCACAACATTTTCTCAAAACTAAAAACACCTTTTTAAAAAAAGATAAACATAATAAAATCCCCGTTTGAATTTATGGGATAAACCCCACCCTCGTGTCGCATGAGAACTACATGAATTTGATGCCTTTATAGGCTACGTAAGCGTCACGAGCTAAAACTCGAGATTCGAGTCCTATTTTCCTTTTTTCCTTTTTTCCTATTTTCCTCTTTTTCATGTTTTGTCCATATATATAGATACCTTCCTAAAATTTCTAGAGCTCTTAAGCTGGATTATCTTGGATTTCCATCCATATGATCTCCTAGAAATCATTTTTCTGAATTGCTTAATTTTCTCCGTAGCTTGTAAAAGCCGCCTCGGTAGGGCTCTTCTACCTCTTTTTAATATATCTCAGGACCATGTCCCTTAAAAAATAAAAAAAATAAAAAGATTCGTATTTACGTCTTTTCTAACACATATTATCATTTAATCATGATGATCAATACCTCGATAAGCTCACGCATCATGTTTTTACTTACTATTTTTGTAGCACTCCTATGGATGACCTCACTTCGTATTTTCCCATGACACGAGTCGAGCAATTCTGATCTCCACTTATACATACACACACACACACTTCACGGAGAAATTAAGTAGAATAATAACATAAACCCAAGAGAGACCGAAAGGGTTGGATGGGTGCCAAACACCTTCCTATTCCATAACTTAGCCCCTGAACCTTAGAAATAATATTTTTCGTAAGCATCAGTTTGTCTTTGATACTGTTCTCTTGAGGCGGAAACATGTTTGTTTGCCCATTTTGTGCAAAATAGGATGGATAATCTATCTTTTTACATCACCCCACATCGACGACGGTCGAAGCGTTCCTAGAAAGGGTGTGAGACCTTTCTCTCTCTCAACTACGCACAAGCACTGACCCCCGATATGGAAGGAAACAGGGAGGTATGGCAACAGTGGAGACTCTATTGGGGACACACTTTTCATAAGAGGGCTAGGCTTTGTTTGCATGGGTGTTATCATTTTCTACTTGTGTGTGTATGCAACTACCTGTATGATCCGTTTCCTTCTCTACTACTTCTTGGATATATTTATCTCATGTTTATATCACCTCTTAATCACTTTTCACTTCACACACTTGTAGATACTCTACATGAACACCTCACACTATCTAAACTTATATATAGGGTCTGTTATATCCACATGTTTCACCCACCACATAGAATATGCATGTTTAGATTTCACTAGAAGACACCTCCACTCCTCAAACTTATATATATCCATACTCACTTACACTTACCACACACCACTTGTAGTTGACCCATTCTTAGATTCACTACCACACACTCACTTATAGATATTCACACATCATTCACTCTTACATCTCCATGCTTAGTGTAATCTTCATGCTCCATGTTAGATTTACTTTTCATGATACTTGTACATTCTTCCTTATTAGTATTGTAGAAACCTCACTCTGTTACCCTCTAACTCTCCTTAGGTCCCGAGTACTTCCACTCATCATCGCAGACCCAGGTCACATCCCGAGTACTGACCTGGAAGCTATCGGGTACCCCCCGGCTCCGTTTAACCCAAAAGTCAAACTCCTCGTCTCGACCGAGACTCAATGAATCTTCGAAGGGCACTGAGTACCCTTTCTAACGGTCCGCCTCGTGCACAATTCCAACTAACCATGAGGACGAACGCACCATTTGGGTCCGAAACCTGACCTAGAGGCCACCGGGCACTCCCGGGCTCTGTTTGACCTAAGTCAACTCTTCAGCTCGACCAAGGCTGAATGAATCTTCGAAGGGTACTGAATACCCTTTCTAATGGTTCGTCCCGTGCGTAATTTTGACTTTCCATGCAGACGAACGATCTGTTTGACTTTGGGAAGCCACCGAGCAATTCCCGAGCCCGGTTGACCAAAGTCAACTCTCCAAACCGGGTCAAACCGGTTCGTATTACATATCCTAACCTTTCTAATGGTATTCCCCGTGCGCGATTCAGACTTACCATGCGGACGAACGATCCGTTTGCGTCCGTACGATTCC
The DNA here is from genome assembly GCA_949130495.1 of Sambucus nigra. NCBI lineage: Eukaryota > Viridiplantae > Streptophyta > Magnoliopsida > Dipsacales > Adoxaceae > Sambucus > Sambucus nigra. Next base: position 156,233,277 of record OX422211.1, on the reverse strand, counting down.
CCGTCCAGCGGATCGACAAATGCTTTCGAGCCCAATTTGACCCAAAGTCAACTCCCAAACTCGGGAGCAGTCCAAAGGGCTTTTGAAGGTCTCTGAATTACCTTACGGTATGCCCCGTGCACGATTCTAACCAACAGTTTTCCCTCGGTATCCAATTTTCTGGAAAAGCCTGAGGCGCACTGCCAAATGGCAGGTCCCAAACCCTGCCGATAGGCAGTGCCATGATAGGGCCAATCGACAGTCCCCTGGGCCTATAAGAGGAGGCCTTGACCTCATTTGCAAAGGGAGCCCAGATCTAATAGAAATCTCTCTGAACGAATCCCAGAAACCTCTCTCGAAGGCACCGTGATTTCTACTTCCAAACCCCTTTTTCACTTCCACTTTTCATCATCCCTTTCATCAAAATTGATGAATAAACCACCATCCATCACCACCCAAGCTCAAGGGCTACTCCCCAATGTTCAAGATCAAGCTCAAAGTCTCCAAGAAGGTCCAACTTTCTCAAACTCACTCCTAAATTCTCTTAAATTTGCAATAACTTGTTTTCTTACTTAGCACTTTTTTTATCTCATTTCACACATCATAAATATACTTTTTATCTAGTATTATTGCACATCTCCTATTTTCATATAAATAAAAAACCCAAAAAACAAGAAAAAGAGGGTTTGCTCATAAATTCCAAGTAGGGATTCTCACACCTTTTCCACACTTTTCTCACAACTAAAACATTTTTTCTATACACACACACACACTTACAAATAAGATATTTCTCCATTTGGATTTATGGGTTAAACCCCACCCTCGTTCGTATGCGAACTACGTGGACCTTCATGCCTTTATAGGCTATGTAGGCATCTTGGGGTAAAACCCGAGGCTCGAGTCCTTTTTCTCACTTTTTCTCTCATTTTCTATCTTCTCTAAATCCATTGTTCGTATATTCTATATACTTGATCTTAGTGACGTATTGCTCCATATGCGTTATCGTTCCATTATAATGATCAACGTAGGGGTAATTGCGTAAATCTTATTTTTCTAATATTATTCTTATATCTTCCTACGGATGACTCGCTTTATCTTTTCCATGATATAAGTCTAGGATTCCTACCTCCATTTTATATATACACATGCACACATATCACGGGGGAAATATAAAGGAAAATAGTAAATATCCATGAGAGACCGAGAGGGCAGAATGGGTGCCTAACACCTTCCCATTTCGTAACTAAGCCTCGGAACCCTTTTCGAATCATTTTTGATTTCACACGCACAAGTATGTATTTGGAAACCATCCTTCGGGGTGGCTTCCCCTTTTTCTTTTGTCTGTTTTGAGTAAAATAGACTAGCGACTCTGAATCTCTCTACACTTTTCACACCTCACAAAATCGACGCCGGCCGAAGCGTTCTCCCGAGAGAGGGGACGCGCGGGACCCGAAGGATACCTTCCTCCCTTCGTGGACGGGGATCGGGGGATGGCCACAGTGGAGACTCTACTAGGGAATTATTTATTTTTAAGGCTTGACTCTATTTACATGGGTGCTATATTTGTTTATGTTCCCCCCCCCCCCCCCCCCCCCATATCTGCATGTTCCCCTTTCTCACATGTATATCCCATGCTTATGCTTATATTCACACACTTGTAGAAATTTCTCCATGTACACTTCACACCACGTGCACCTAGTATCACATGTGTATCCCCATGTTGCCCGCATCATCCATCCATACTTGGTGTACCTTTTTGGGTACTTGTACTTGGCTCCATCTTTTGGCATAATCAAGAAAGGCATTCTCATCATAAGATACTAATAATAGAATCATGCATAATTCACACGATATCACCAAAGAGCATTGATATTGACCAAATTTTACCAAGTAACTGGAGGGTCACTTCGTGATGGGCGTTGGTCCGGTAGGTCGCAGTTAGCCTAAGCGATATGACTCTCACCTTCCATTGGCCAAGTACCTTCGACGTATATCGAACGGTTCCCTCGCATCGTACCGCTTGACCGAAGTCATGACGGGAGGTATATCGCATGAAATTCGTTCACGTATGCCGAGTATATCGAATTTGCTCCCACACGTACCGTCCCCACGAGGTATATGGTGAGACGATTCACATACACTCAGGTATATCAAATGGCTTGTCCACACGTACCGATTGCCCGCAAGAGCAAGACGTATATCGTGGAAGTCACACCAAAGGGGGGAACCCATGCCGATTTACCCAACCAACTGCATACCCGCATATAGGTGTCAAACCTAGGACACGCACTTTAGATTGCCGGTTTCGACCCAAAACTCTGTCAAAATTCCGGGTCGGTCTGCCGCCCAATTTTTGCGCATTTTTTAAAATGGGACCCTGTCCGCGAGCCTGGTTACAAGTCCAAACGTAGCTTTGCATATATTAAGACCCCCACTTTTCCAGGCTCGGGTACCGTCCGGCATTGCATTTAGGAGAATTAAATACAAGTGAGAACATACTAATCACGCTGAGTTCCGTCTCCAAAAACATTTCTCCATTTTTATCAAGAATCCAAAAAAAAAACATTTCTCCCTTCTTTATCAAAAATCCAAAAAATAGTTTCTTCCTTTTTTTCTCTCAAAAATAAATCTTATCCTCTGGCTTCTCAGGTCGATCGCACGCCCTTGGCCTGGCTCCCTATTGGATTAGGTCTTCAGTCAAATCACCTCAGAGTTTTATCCGTTCCTCTACTACTTCTTCCGAATCCGAAATCCATCCATCTTCCATGGAGAATGCAGATCAAGCACCAGTCATACAATTGGATCTGCCGACAGTCATAGCTCAGCTCGTGGCCAAGATTGACAACCTCCAAGCTGAGGTCTGAGAAATGTAACGAAACCAAGTTCCTATGCCTCAAGAGCCCGAGGCCCTATTCCCTCGTGATATGGGTCCACCCGAGCCCATCTAGGTCTCGGAGGAATATCAGCACGCTCCACGTGCCCCTCCTGCTAATGGGCCCCCGCCTGCCTAGCTTCCAATGCCAAACATTGCCCAGCCTATAGCTAACTTGCCCGTGGTTGCTGATCCGAAGGAGGAGGAGTTGAACAAAGTCAAAGAGGATCTTAAGATGCTCACTAAGGAGTTCGACCAGGTTCGAATCTCTGGAAATTACATGGACTACACCCATATGTCTCCTTATCCTAAAGCGAGGTTACCCGAGAAGTTCAAGATGCTAAATATCGAGAAGTTCGGGGAGAGTGGCCCCCCAATTTTTCATCTTCGCAGTTATCACCGTTCCATGACTCTCCTAGGGGCTTCTGAAGAGGTGATGGCCCAATTATTTCAACAAACATTGAAGGACAGTGCCCTCCAATGGTTTTTATCTCTTGAGGAATCCAGAATCCATAGCTGGGAGGATGTAGCCTGAGAATTCATGTCACAGTACAAATACAACGGAGAGCTCGAGGTCACCCGCCTTGATTTAGAGTTGCTCAAACAAAACTCTGGATCATCAGTCAGTAACTTTACAGCCCGATGGAGGGAAAAAGCAGCTACCATGACCAATCGTCCATCTGAAGAAGAATAGGTCAACATAGTGAAGAAGAATTTCTTACCCCATGTCCGAGCAACCATGGGAGGACAGTACTACCCCCACTTTCGAGCTCTCAGAGAAGCAGGAGAAGAAATCGAGGAAGGTCGTGCCAAAACAGAAGTTGAACAGAAGAAGGTGTCTGGACAGTTCACCCCCAGAAAATATGACAAGCCTGCCAATGCTACGGTCTCAACCATCAACAACATCTCTCAACCAACCACATCATGGGCACCAGAAAGCCGCCCTTCTCCCGTCCGAAGGGAATACACAGAGCTTCATGCTCCCCTCTCCAAAGTTTACCAAGCCCTGTTAAGCCGGAACCTTATAAAGCCCCTGGATCCACGTCCATTACCTAATCCACTTCCCAGAAATTTCAAGACCGATGCTCATTGCGCCTTTCACCAAACTGCCGGCCATACCACCGACCAATGCTTCCACCTTCGAAACATAATCCAAGATCTCATTGATCGGGGTACCATCGCCCCACCAGCCAATCCTAAACCAAACACTACTCATAACCCACTCCCAAATCACACCAATGCCATCTTCTTGAAAGAAAACCCGAATTTCGATCCATCAATCCAGATTACACCCTTAGACCTTCCTAAACAACTTTACCCATATTTTCTCCTACACCCTACTAACCCCGCTGATCAAGCATTGTCACTCCTTACCAGAGCGTGCATCACTGTCCGAACCTGTTCTAAAAGCGAAAGTATAGAATTATCAGATGTGTTGAACCAACTCCTAGAGTTCGGGCTGAAATTTCCCTCACAGATGATTATCGACTGCTAGAGGTTCAGTACGTTATTTTTGGAAGCATGAAAATGGGCTAGAGAATCATATGGGTGGTTTGTACAAACCGACGAAGTCTGATTAGATGATGTTGTCCAGATCATGGCGGAAGCATTCAGGCAAACCAATAACATTTGTAGTATCACCGAGTTATTTGGTGCTTTGAAGCTGCAAGGGCACCTGGTCCCTTCACCCATACACATCCCCACAGAATGGAAAGACCTATATGAAGAGGCCGTTGAAGTCGTGGAATGCATTGACTTCACAAGGGAAAATAGAATTGTTTCCACTGGATGGGGGAAGAATTCAAAGATTCGAGCGAAGAACAAGTTTCAGAAAGAACTGGCCCAGTAGCTGACTTATGTGGGATGATATCATTTGAGGAACTCCTTGGAGAAATAGATAGGGTGGCAGAAAAACTTGAGATCGATGAAGAAACTGGATTTAAGTTTTTCCCTTCTTCAGTAAATCACATGACCAGATCTGGGAGACATTACCAAGTTCCGAGCTCACTACCAGCAAATGACAAGGGGAAGGGCGTTGAAAACCTTCCTATGCCAGAAATGACCCTCGAGAAGAGCAAGATCCTCGATCAATTGAAGAAAACTCAAGCTAACATCACCCTATGGGGGCTTTTCATGTCTTCCCGGCTGCATAGAAATGCTTTAATCAAGTTGCTCACTGGACCTATAGTTCCTCCTTCTACCACACCAGAAGAAGTGGTAAATTTGGTCGGATCCTTGACCTCCACCCGAATGCTGTCCTTTTTTGAAGAAGAAACCCCCAAAATTGGGTTGTATCACAACTATGCACTCAACATCTCCGTCGAAATTATGGGGAAGGTGGTACCACTTTCTCTCATTGATAACGGATCCGCTTTAAATGTCTGCCCACTGAGAACCTTCAAATGTTTAGGCCTAAAAGAAGGTGACCTTGCTCTGACCTCCGCTGTCGTGCGTGCCTACGATAATACCCATCGGGAGGTGATGGGATCCATAAAACTTACAATATGGGTTGGACCTATAAACTCTGTCGTCCAGTTCCAAGTTATTGATATCTCAGCATGTTTCAACCTGTTGTTCGGACGACCCTGGCTCCACAGTATTAAGGGTGTCTCTTCCTCATTCCATCAGAAATTGAAGTTCTTCGCCGATGGGCGAGTCATCACCATCTTGGGTGACGATGGTAATGCCGAGGGCGCAGGCACCAGCAGTCCAATTCTCGAGATACGGCTTGGGCCAAATGATATGCTCCTATCAAGATTCCGAGTTGAGCCATCCCTACTCCCAGCAGGGGACGGTTTTAAAGAAAGGGTTTGTCCAGAATACGACCATCATGGCAATGTCAATGTGATTCAGATGTTTAGAAACATGCACTTCATGCCCGGACTGGGGCTAGGATAAAGGCAGCAGGGGATACTTGAGCCCATCAAACTGAAGAAAGATTTCCCTCCTTGCCGCTTGGGATATCATCCATCAGAACCAGGGCTCAGAATGATCCACCAGACTCGATCAAAGAGAAGGTTAGACTGCATATGAACTATCTCATGAGACTCCTTAAATGGAGGATTTATCAAAGAGGGCGAAGACTTCCCCTTTTTTGGCTTTCTAAAATTGTGGTACGACCGCACAAACAAGAAGATGAAGCCTGGAATGGAGATCTTTTTCCAGCATAACTACCCATGGGTCGAGAGTTTCCCACACCGCGTACAACCGCTTATCAAAGATATTGAAGAAAGTAACTCAGAAGATTCCTTCAACCTGCAGACACTTGGGCTGTCTCTCTGCATGGTTCATTCAGGCACTACATCACTGGACCCCTCTCGTCTGATCAAAGCTGTTGATACACCTCTCCTTAACTGGCATGCTGCGCCAATTCTACCTCTTGAAGTCTCCCCTAACCCCAATGTCTACCCTATTTCTTCTACTGTTGTTCATCCTTGCTCAAATGTAATCGAGACCACTTTTGAAAAGGTTCTCAATGTTGTTTTTCCTATCAATGAAATAAACGAAGACTTTGAGTATCTTGATGTGCCTTACATTAATTGTGTAGATTCTAATCAAACTTTTGATGATTATGGTTTTGAAAATGAACAATTCTTAACTGATTTAAATAAGGTTAATAACAAACAACATAACCGCGTTCAAGTTAATGAAGAAGAGACTGTTGTTATCAATCTCGGTCCTAGTAGCCAACTACGCGAGATTAGGATAGGGGCCACTCTTGACGAGCGTGAGTGCGCATAACTCGAAGAATTACTGAAGGAGTTCGTGGATGTCTTTACGTGGTCTTATGACGACATGCCCGGTATTGACCCCGAAATAGCTCAGCACGAGATCCCCACTCTCCCAGATGCCAAACTAGTTAAACAAAAATTGAGAAAGCTCCGCACCGAATGGTCGCTCAAGGTAAAAGAAGAGGTGATCAAACAGTTGAACGTGGGTTTCATTTGAGTAATCGAATATCCCACATGGCTAGCCAACACTGTACCTGTGCCAAAAGTAGGAGGAAATTTTTGAATGTGTGTATATTAACACGATTTAAACAAAGCCTCTCCGAAGGATGATTATTCGCTACCCAGCATCGACATGATCGTGGACAACACAACCAGTCATGCTCTCAAGTCATTTGTCGACGAATTTACTGGATACAACCAAATCAAGATGCACCCCGACCACCAAGAGAAAACCGCATTCATCACCCCATGGGGAACCTTTTGCTACACCGTTATGCCATTCGGTCTCAAGAATGCTGGGGCTACTTACTAAAGGGCCACCACAACCATCCTGCATGATTTGATTCACAAAGAGGTCGAGATTTACGTGGATGATATGATTATCAAGTCCAAACTAGAGAAGGTCATGTTCCTGCTCTTCGGAAGTTCTTCGAACGACTGCGATAATATCAGATGCGACTTAATCCACAGAAGTGCGTCTTCGGCGTTACAAAGGAAAAACTCTTAGGATTTATGGTCAGTGAGAAGGGGATAGAAGCAGATGCCGCCAAGATGAAAGACATACTTGAGATTCCACCTCCCCGAACAGAGAAAGAAGTCTGAGGTTTCCTTGGGAAATTACAATATATCAGCCCGTTCATCAGCCAGCTAACCTCCATCTGCGAACCAATATTTGAGCTCCTCCGAAAGGATTCAACCAAGATTTGGAACGACTCCTGCCAAGAAGATTTTGACCGAATCAAACAAAACCTAACCCAACCTCCGGTTCTCATGCCACCACAGCCTGGTCTCCCTTTGCTCTTATACCTAACCATAACTGACACTGCAGTCGGGGCTTTACTAGCCCAATACCTTGAAGACTCCCGTAAAGAAAGAGCCGTCTATTATGCCAGTCGCAAATTGGCCGGGTACGAGGTCAACTACACTGCTTTAGAAAAAGCATGCATTGCGCTTGTCTGGGTCACCCAAAAGTTGCGACACTACATGCTCGCCTTCCCCATTAAACTTGTATCCCGAATGGATCCCATCAAATACCTGCTCGAAAAACCCTCCTTATCCAGCCGAATGGCCAGATGGTTGATGCTCCTAATCGAGTTCGATATTGTGTACGTCACACAAAAAGCTATTAAAGGAAGAGCCATCTCTGACTACCTCGCTGACTACCCTGTAGAAGAAACAGATGTATGGATCTTCGAATTCCCAGATGAAGATGTCCTCTGCACCACTCCAGACTGCCTCTGATGGAAAATTTTCTTCGATGGCGCTGCCAACAAAAAGGGATATGGCATTGGGATACTCCTGGTCGCCCCGGATGACTCCCACACTCCTATCGCCATAAAATTAGATTTCCCTTGCACCAACAATATGACAGAATACGAAGCATGCACAGTGGGCCTCAAGGTCGCTCTTAAGAAAAGTATTCAACACCTTGATGTATACGGGGATTCTGCCCTTATCATCGGTCAATTTCTCAGAAAGTGGAAGGTTAAGGATGAAAATCTCCAACCCTTTCATGCCCAATTAGAAGAGTTGGCCTCCCAATTTCGAGATATCACCTTCCATTACCTACCCCAAGCAAAGAATAACCTAGCCGATTCTCTCGCTACTTTGCCCTCCATGGTCGACATGCCCGAGGGAATAACAATGACCCCCTTCCTAGTTCAAAAGCAAGACAAACCAACCCATTGTTACCATATTGATCTTGTCACCACAGAAGATCCTAAGATAGAAAATTAATGGTACTATGATATATGGTGCCTCCTCAAACATGGTAAGTATCCCGAGGGTTCATACAAGAACGACCAAGCTACCCTCCGAAGGCTGGCCGCCCAGTACATCACATGTCATAAATCACTACTCAAGAGGAATTTCGATGGAACTCATTTGCACTGTATCGCAGGGGATGACATTGAAAAGATAATGCAGAAAATCCACAGCGGGGAATGCGGGCCCCACATAAACGGTCACATGCTTGCCAAAAAGATCATCCGACAAGGCTACTACTGGACCACCATGGCCCAAGATTGCACCACCTATGTTCGGAGATGCCCTAAATGACAACAGTTCTCCAATCTTCAACACTTGCCTCCGCGGGAATTATACTACATGACTTCTCCCTGGCTATTCTCCACCTGGGGTATCGACATCATAGGGAAGGTTACACCAAAAGCGTCAAACGGGCATGAGTTCATCCTGGTTTCCATCGATTACTTCACCAAATGGGTCAAAGCTGAGTCATACGCAGTATTAAATGCTAAGAAGGTGGCCAAATTCATCAAGAAAAATATCATCTGCCGATATGGGGTCCTGCACGAGCTAGTGTCAGATAATGGTTTGCATTTCGAGGCAGAAGTCACAGAAGTTGTCAATGAGTATGGGATTCAGAGACACAAATCTTCTCCCTAACGACCTCACACCAATGGTGCAGTTGAAGCTGCCAATAAAAACTTCAAAGCCATCATCAGCAAGATGACTGAAAGTTATAGAGACTGGGCCTACCGGATCCCATACGCCCTCTGGGGCTATCTAACCTCAATCCGAACCTCTACTGGGGCTACCCCTTACTCCCTAGTCTTGGGCATGGAAGCAGTCCTACCTGTTGAGCTAGAAATACCCTAGCTACGCGTCATGATCGAAAGAGAGGTTAGTGAAGAAGACTGGTGCCAAGGTAGTCTTGATGATCTAGCCCTCCTAAATGAAAGAAGATTAAAAGCTGTGTATCACATACAGGGATACGATCGCCGAATAGCACGATCGTTTAACAAGAGAGTCAAGGACCCCGGTGTCCGGGAGGGGGATTTAGTCCTCAAGGAGATGATAGAACCCATCTGGGACCCCAGAGGAAAATTCAAGCCCAATTGGAGCGGCCCTTACATCACGAAGAAGATCTTGTCTTGCGGTGCCGCCATGCTCACTAACCTGGATGGGGAAGAGATGGACCGTCCAGTCAATCTGGACCGTCTCAAGAAATTCTACCCCTAGTCCGAAATCTCGGCGCGCTAAGACTCTTCTCATCCCCTTTCTATTCTAAAAAAAACTCTTCATTTCCCTCTACCCAGAACTACATGGGCCTGATCCTCTACAAAAAACCATTTTTAAAACTTTTCAAAAAAAAATCCCCAGAGGTACGTAGGCAGCTCATACATCCCACATGAGCACAGCCCCTTCTTTTTCAAAAATATATTCCTTTCTTATCCCCAAAAATGGCAGTACATTCTAAACATCTACTTGAACAAAAGTATTATGTATGCCTTAGCAATCGGTGTAGATAATTCAAAACGCAAAATTCATCAAAAGGCACAGCTGGATGATCGGGAACTTGTTTATTTCATTAATAAGAAATTACAGTACAGATTACATAAGAAAAAGGAACGGATAACTTGTTTCCCCCTACTAAAATAAAAACCAGATAAGATCCCCCACATCTATTACATAAACAAATTCCCCAGGAGTCCTACCCACAGCTACCCGAAGAGCCTGCACCCTCATCATCTACATCCTGAGGACCCCAAGTTTCTCCTGCCTGAATGTAATGCCTAAAACATTCCATGGATCGATGAGCCTTAACCATCTTCGAAAAGACCATAACACCCCCTCCCATGGAGTCAGATAAAACAAACCATCTTTGTCCAGTCTCTACTGCCAACATCTTGCTGACTACTTTCCTCCACAACCACTTCATATAATCTTTGGGGACATGGCAAACCTTCCCGATAGACTGAGAGGGACGGGTCGACGGACACCGATTTTCCCACAGAGATCCAAGCAACAGACGCATGCGCTCAGTCAAATCTTCTACCGGAAAGAAATTTGAGGTCCGAGGGGGCACGACCTGCGCCTAGCCAAATTGGCGCAAAATTCGCCAAGGGAAATAAAAAGTGGTCTTCCTGAGACCAACCAGCCGCACATATGAATAATCTCCTAGCTCTAGAACAGGCTGCAACTGTCCCCACCAAGGCACTGACCAATACAGCCCACAAGCCCCATGCTCCACAAGCTAATTTTCCCAGTTCTCAACATACAGGCCCATGCGGATGAAGTAGCGTGAAAAGAAGTTGGGTACAGCCAACAAAGAATATTCTAGAGGAGCCGACAAGCGGAATATTTCAGACAACCACATGAACAGCATCACAAGGCTACCCCTTAAAAAGTCAGAACGACCTTCTCTCCAGGCATCCAAGCCATTCAAAGTCTCCGCCAATATCACCGCCATCGGATTGCGACGATATGACATCCATGAAGTAATGTCTGTAAGCTGTGAGTCCACTCGCACGTCCCCAGTCACCAACAATAATTTTGAAACTAGGCCCAGAACAACGGCTCCAGCATAGCCAACATAACTTACTTCTCGCGAACGCACGGACTGTAACATCGCCGGGAGGGAGATCATTCCTCTGGCAACCAATGACCTAGCCGCCGGAGGCGAGATATGAAGAAGCCCGGCCAATAAATCCCTAGGAGAGCGGGAAAATTTGGGCAAAGCCGCAGCAACACTAGGATTCAGACCTAGTATGGAAAAAAAATCCTCGTAGGTTGGACAAACTTCTTCCAACCCAAAGCGGAATACATGATCTTCGGGGTACCAGAATTGTACCGCCGCTGTCAGCATATTCCACTCAAATGGACGATTGCGCCACAAGGAAACTCGGCGGATGTTAAAAGCATCATAATCAACATTATAAGAGCACATAGCTTCGAAGGCTTCGAGGTAGTTGATAAACTCGGTGCTACCAAGGAGAGCCATCCCGTAAGACTAAAAGATGATGGGTGGGTATGTAAGGATGCAAAGGTGTGATGAAAACACTCCACCCTTATCCCTTTTTATACTTAAAAATCCTCACAAGGGACATAATCCCTGCAGAAATCGAAGGGAATCCTACCCCACAAGGTACCAAAGGCTGAAGAGGGTACCATTCAAAGCTTTCAATTGATGGGACTGGACTAAACTGCTGATAGGCAGGCCAGGGTGCTTGCCAATTGGCAACCCCCCATTTTTGGAAATTTCCTCCTTTCCTTTTTTTTTGTCAATATTCTCAACAGAATTTCAAGAATCCCTTTTCTTCTTATATAATTCCCCTTTTTAATAAAGACTGTCCTTTAAAAATTCCAAAAACATTCCTTGCCCCAATCTCAGCAGCAAAGTAAAAAGCGCATATGCATGCATTCATTCATCATAAATAAAAGAAGATAGCAAAAAAAAAACTACATTGCATTGCATATATATGTTTTCTGTGTTACATCATTTTGCAGGAAATAAAGAAAAATCCAAAAACAACGGGACTCAGCCCGAACCCACATTCTCTCTCTCTCTCTCAAGAGCTTCCACACCTGCGACGCGCTCTCTTCCTCTACGGCGAGACGACGCGCCCCCACTACCCGAGCCAGAGTCTTCCCCGGACGAGGCTGACGGCACCAAGCAAGAAGGAACATGGACAGCATCCCAAATGTTGGCAGTCGTCGATGATATGCAATCCCTGATGTCTCTCAGCCAAGTGGTCGACACCCGAATTTGCTGCGGGAAAAGGCAGAATCAGTATCAAGCAAAAGAAATCAAAAAAGAGAGAAAAAGGACCAAAAGGTTTACAGCAGGACGAAGGACCTCCTTTGTCAAGCCCAGCTCCTCTAGATCCATCGCAAGGGGATGGTGCAGCATCGGCACTATCCCTCCATCAGCCCGCCGGATGTTGTACGAAGGAGTGTGCAGTCGAACAAAAGGTACCTCCGAGGTCACCATCGCCGCAGGTGCCGACGGACCACCACCACTATGGGAAGACCCCACCGCCCGACTCGAACTAGCAGGAGGGAAAGGAAAAGCATCATGTACACTGGGCGCCATTAACCAGCTCGTCACAAAATCCATATAGTCATACGGCGCGACCGTATCAATGTATAAAGCATAAGACTCGTCGATCATCGCCGCGATCCTCTCATCCTCCAACAACTATCGCTCCCACCTCAGAGACATAGGAGGCTATGCGGGAGGCACCACCACCTCCTCCTCAGCAATCTGAGGGATCACCCTCTCCTCGAGGTACCAGGAATGGCCGAACTCATGCGCCAACAAACGCCTCATCTGTGCGTTCACCCCAGTCACCCCCGTATCCTGAATAGCGGTTCCCCAAGGATAAAAGGTCACCTAAAAATCCACAAGGCAGACATAAGTCAATAAAAAATCAGAAGGTACAAAAATTAAGAGTGAAATGGAAAGAGTCTTACCCGACCACTGGCCATGTCATTCAAGACCTGATGCACCGCCTATAGGGAAAGAGATCCTTTCGACTGCCGGTTGGCCTTACGCCATCGGTACAGTCGGCAGAAATCCCCAACAGTGTCTTCCTTCAAAGTGATCAGCAGGGTGTTACACCCAATCACCTCATAGAACCACGTCTGAATTCACAAAAAGGGACGCATAAAGAAAATGCGAATGCATGAAAGGAAAATGTGAATGCATGAAAGGAAAATGCACAAAGTAAAGAATACCTCAAGGACATACGTGGCTCCAGTAAAAGTCTATCGGCAGCACCGGCTGAATGCATCCAGAGAAGAGTAAAGGGTCGCCAAGGTCAGACTCCCCCAATCATAGAAAGGGATGTTCCAAAACATCCTCAAGTACGGCATAAACCACAAATGGATGACGTCGCCACTCGACGCCACCATGAAACCTCCGAGCACCAACAAGATGAACAACCGGGCCATCTGCCTCACTTGTAGCCCGCCCTCCACATCAACCACCCTGCTCAGCAAAACATCCTTCAGCAAGGACAACCGGATAGAATCCCCAGAGACTATCCTCCTCACATCACCGAGTGCTGCATACATCGCCTCCGGCCTCACACGCAAGGAGCGATCCACCTCTATATGCTCCCCATCACAATCCAGCCCCAGCAGTTGCTGCACATCTATGGGAGTCACCGTCATCTCCCCAAAGCTAAAATGAAAAGTGTGGGTACTGTCCCACCACCTCTCCCCCAAGGCACAAAAAATGGCTATCGAACGAGGCGTCTCATCCAGCACAGCCGCTAACCTCCCAAAACCCGCTGAAGATACAATCCAGCACACCACGGGTGGAAGATGCTCCCAAACATCCCTAAGGCCCGTCGTCCCGCGAGAACGCATGTTCTTCAAGGAAATATCAGACTGGCAAAAGGAAAAATTCAGTCAAAGGTCAAAGAGAAGGGAAAAATCACCCAAAAAGGAAAGAATGCCAAAGGTCAGGTTACTTACATAACCGCCGAGAATCACTCTCGAAGAGCGATGACGCGACGGCTCCCGCAGCAAGGTCCGCTCATCCGCAATCGGCTCGAATGAATCGAAGGCATTCTCGTTCCCCAAAGCAAGGGGCACCCTGTCCCTCCAATCCACATTCGCCTAGTCATCAATGGCCAACCATTCCAGATGGACAGCGGTACTCACAAAAGTGGCCATTTCTTGAAGATCGGAGCGTTAGAACAATTCACAGAGAGAAATTGCAGAAAGAGAGAAGGCAAGAAGCTGTGAAAAATGAAGGGGAGTCGCCCCCTTTATACCGATCGGCACTGTCTCCTCACCTTCCCGAGGCAGCCCAAAAGTCCGAGCCACGGCCGAATGGCATCTCTCAGTTTATGCCGACCGGCACCCCCTTAAAATTTCGTACAAAAATTCCCAGAAAATACCAGGAAGCCTCAAAAAATCCTCAGAAAATTCTTAAAAATACCAGGAGGGATTTAGAATGTTTTCATCAAGAAAATTTCAAACTCCTTCAGGCGACACACCGTTTTCCCCAATGGAGCCCTCAAAATCCAAGCAAATGACCTCTCGGGAAAGGAGCCCGGACCACTTAGTCACCTCCTCATCAGACTTTACAAAAGGCCTCCCCAGCCATCGGTTATCCGGTGCGATACAATATCATATGGTATTTTTCCCAGCAGAAATCAGAAGAACCACTCGCCCCGAGCGATCTCTCCCAAGGGTCAATCCAAATTTCCCCTAGCTCATTCATCATTCCCCATCGACACCTCAAATCCAATTCTTATCCCCCAAACGGAACCCCTCTTCCCCAGCGGAATCCTCAAAAGTTAAGTGAAAACTCCTCCCGGCAAGGCTCCAAAAAATCCCTAAAGGATCACATGATCAATTCCCCAGCGGAATTCTCTTACAACATCGAAAATAGGTTGTTCCCCCTACGAGGTCTCCTATAAAGCTTCCCCTAGCTATCAGCTCCCCAGCTCAAATCGGAATCACAAGGCTATTCCTCCAACAGAATCAGAATACAATCTTCATCCACTCTTGGGTCAGAATTGACCTCGGTCTGGGATCGTCACCTCAGTTGGGTTAGAATTGACCTCGGACCTCGATCGTCACCACTCTTGGGTCAGAATTGACCCCGGTCTTGGATCGTCACCTCAGTTAGGTCAGAATTGACCTCGATCCTCGGTCTTCACCACTCTTGGGTTAGAATTGACCCCGATCTTGGATCGTCACCTCAGTTAGGTCGGAATCGACCTCGGTCCTCGGTCGTCACCACTCTTGGGTCAGAATTGGCCCCGATCTCGGATCATCACCTTAGTTAGGTCAGAATTGACCTCGGTCCTCGGTCGTCACCACTCTTAGGTCAGAATTGGCCCCGGTCTTGGATCATCACCTTTGTTAGGTCAGAATTGACCTCGGTCCTCGGTCGTCACCACTCTTGGGTCAGAATTGATCCCGGTCTTGGATCGTCACCTTAGTTAGGTTAGAATTGACCTCGGTCCTCGATCGTCACCACTCTTGGGTCAGGATTGACCCCGGTCTTGGATCATCACCTAAATCAGTTCGTAATCGATCTCGATCCTCGGTCGTCACCACTCTTAGGTCATAACTGACCTCGACCCTCTGAATTGGTCATCCTTATTTCCTTAAGTCCTCAAAAATGACCTCGACCCTCTGAATTGGTCACCCTCGTTTCCTTAAGCCCACAGATTCGGCTTTGATCCACATAATTGATCATCCCCAGCATACTTCTTAGGTCCTCGGAATCGACCTCGACCCTCTGAATCGGTCATACTTCCTCAAAGGCATTATGCGGTGTCTAATCGATGGCTATCATTTGTTCCAAACTCACCCGTCGAGGGGCTCTGTAGACACCTCACTCTATTACCCCTAACTCTCCTTAGGTCCCTATTACCTCCACTCATCATCGCAGACCCAGGTCACGTCCCGAGTACTGACCTGGAAGCCATCGGGCACTACCGGGCTTCGTTTGACCACAAAGTCAAACTCCTCATCTCGATCGAGACTCAATGAATCTTTGAAGGGCACGGAATACCCTCTCCAACGGTCTGCCCCGTACACAATTCCGACTTATCATGAGGACGAATGCACCTTTTGCATCCGAAACCTGACCAAGAGGCCACTGGGCGCTCTCGGGCTCTGTTTGACCTAAGTCAACTCTTCAGCTCGACCAAGGCTTAATGAATCTTCGAAGGGCACGGAATACCCTTTCCAACGGTCCATCCCGTGCATAATTCCGACTTTCCATGTGGACAAATGATCTATTTGACTCCGGGAAGCCACCGAGCACTTCTCGAGCCCGGTTGACCAAAGTCAACTCTCCAAACTGGGTCAAACTTTTTTTAATGTTGAAGTACATCTCCTAAACTTTCCAATGGTATGCCCCGTGGGGATTCGGACATACCATGCAGACGAACGATCCGTTTACGTCCGCATGATTCCCCATCCAGCGGACCGACAAACGCTTTCGAGCCACATTTGACCAAAAGGTCTCTAAATTACCTTTCCAACGATATTCCCCGTGCGCGATTCTGACCAACAGTTTGCCCTCGGCGGCCAATTTTCTGAAAAAGCCAGAGGCGCACTACCAAATGGCAGGTTCCAGACCCTGCCTATCGGCACCTGCGGATAGGCAGTGCCATGACAGGGCCGATCGATAGTCCCCTGGGACTATAAAAGGAGGCCCTGGCCTCATTTGCAAAGGGAGCCCAGATCTGATAGAAATCTCTCTGAACGAATCCCAGAAATCTCTCTCGAAGGCACCGTGATTTCAACTTCGAAACCCCTTTTTCACTTCCACTTTTCATCATCCCTTTAATCAAACTTGATGAATTAACCACCCTCCAGCGCCACCCAAGCTCAAGGGCTGCTCCCCAACGTTCAAGATCAATCTCAAAGTCTCCAAGAAGGTCCAACTTTCTCAAACTCTCTCCTAAATTCTCTTAAATTTGCCATAACTTGTTATCTTACTTAGCACTTTTATTATCTCATCTCACACATCATAAATATACTTTTTATCTAGTATTATTGCACATCTCCTATTTTCATATAAATAAAAAACCCAAAAAACAAGAAAAAGAGGGTTTGCTCATAATTTCCAAGTAGGTATTCTCACACCTTTTCCACACTTTTTCTATACCCACGCACACACACACACACACACACACACACACACACACACACACACACTTACAAATAAGAGATTTCTCCATTTGGATTTATGGATTAAACCCCAACCTCGTTTGTATGCGAACTACGTGGACTTTGATGCCTTTATAGGCTACGTAGGCGTCTTCGAGTAAAACCCGATGCTCGAGTCCTTTTTCTCACTTTTTCTCTCATTTTCTATCTTCTCTAAACCATTGTTCTTATATTCAATATACTTGCTCTTAGTGACGTATTGCTCCATATGCGTTATCGTTCCATTATAATGATCAACGTAGGGGTAATCGCGTAAATCTTATTTTTCTAATATTATTCTTATATCTTCCTATGAATGACTCACTTTATCTTTTCCATGATATAAGTCGAGGATTCCTACCTCCATTCTATATATACACATGCACACATATCACGGGGGAAATATAAAGGAAAATAGCAAATATCCATGAGAGACCGAGAGGGCGGAATGGGTGCCTAACACCTTCCCATTTCGTAACAAAGCCTCCGAACCCTTTTCGAATCATTTTTGGTTTCGCACGCACCAGTATGTCTTTGGAAACCATCCTTCGGGGTGGCTTCCCCTTTTTCTTTTGTCTGTTTTGAGTAAAATAGACTGGCGACTCTGAATCTCTCTACATTTTTCACACCTCTCAAAATCGACGCCGGCCGAAGCGTTCTACCGAGAGAGGGGACGCACGGGACCCGAAGGATCCCTTACTCCCTCCGTGGACGGGGATCGGGGGATGGAAACAGTGGCGACTCTGCTAGGGAATTATTTATTTTGAAGGCTTGACTTTATTTACATGTATGCTGTATTTGTTTATGTTCCCCCCTCCCATATCTGCATGTTCCCCTTTCTCACATGTATATCCCATGCTTATGCTTATATTCACACACTTGTAGAAATTTCTCCATGTACACTTCACACCACGTGCACCTAAGATCACATGTGTCTCCCCATGTTTCACGCATCATCCATCAATACTTTGTGTACCTTTTTGGGTACTTGTACTTGGCTCCCTCTTTTGGCATAATCAAGAAAGGCATTCTCATCATAAGATACTAATAAGAGAATCATGCATGATTCACACGATATCACCAAAGAGCATTGATATTGACCAAATTTTACCCAGTAACTGGAGGGTCACTTCGTGATGGGCGCTGGTCCGGTAGGTCGCAGTTAGCCTAAGCGATATGACTCTCACCTTCAATTGGCCAAGTACCATCGACGTATATCGAACGGTTACCCCGCATCGTACCGCTTGACCGAAGTCATGACGGGAGGTATATCGCATGGAATTCGTTCACGTAAGTCGAGTGTATTGAATTTGCTCTCACACGTACCATCCCATGAGGTATATGGTGAGACAATTCACGTACACTCAGGTATATCAAATGGCTTGTCCACACGTACCGATTTCCCGCAAGAGAAAGTTGTATATCGTGGAAGTCACGCCAAAGGGGGGAACCCATGCTGATTCACCCAACCAACTACATACCCGCATATAGGTGTCAAACCTAGGACACGCACTTTAGATTGTCGGTTTCGACCCGAAACTCTGCCGAAATTCTGGGTCGGTCTGCCGCCCAATTTTTGCGCATTTTTTAAAATGGGACCCTGTCCGCGAGCCTGGTTACAAGTCCAAACGTAGCTTTGCATATATTAAGACCCCCACTTTTCCAGGCTCGGGTCCCGTCCAGCATTGCATTTAGGAGAATTAAATACAAGTGAGAACATACTAATCATGCTTAGTTCCTTCTCCAAAAACATTTCTCCCTTCTTAATCAAAAATCCAAAAAAAGTTTCTTCCTTTTTTTCTCCCAAAAATAAATCTTATCCTCCGGCTTCTCAGGTCGATCGCACGCCCTTGGCCTGGTTCCCTATTGGATTAGGTCTTCAGGAAAATCACCTCAGAGTTTTATCCGTTCCTCTACTACTTCTTCCGAATGCAAAATCTATCCATCTTCCACGGAGAATGAAAATCAAGCACCAGTCATACAACCGGATCTGCCGACAGTCATAGCTCAGCTCGTGGTTAAGATTGACAACCTCCAAGCTGAGGTCCGAGAAATGCAACGAAACCAAGTTCCTATGCCTTAAGATCCCGAGGCCTTGTTCCCTCGTGCTATGGGTCCACTCGAACCCATATGGGTCTCGGCGGAATATCAGCACGCTCCACGTGCCCCTTCTGCTAATGGGTCGCCGCCTGCCCAGCTTCCAATGCCAAACATTGCCCCGCCTATAGCTAACTTGCCCGTGGTTGCTGATCCGAAGGAGGAGGAGTTGAATAAAGTCAAAGAGGATCTTAAGATGCTCACCAAGGAGTTCGACCAGGTCCGAATCTCTGGAAATTACATGGACTACACCCATATGTCTCCTTATCCTAAAGCGAGGTTACCCGAGAAGTTCAAGATGCCAAATATCGAGAAGTTCGGGGGAAGTGGCCCCCCAATTTTTCATCTTCGCAGTTATCACCGTTCCATGACTCTCCTAGGGGCTTCTGAAGAGGTGATGGCCCAATTATTTCAACAAAATTTGAAGCACAGTGCCCTCTAATGGTTTTTATCTCTTAAGGAATCCATAATCCGTAGCTGGGAGGATGTAGCTCGAGAATTCATGTCATAGTACAAATACAACGAAGAGCTCGAGGTCACCCGACTTGATTTAGAGCTGCTCAAACAAAACTCTGGAGAATCAGTCAGTAACTTTATAGCCCGATGGAGGGAAAAAGAAGCTACCACGACCAATCGGCCATCTGAAGAAGAATAGGTCAACATAATGAAGAAGAATTTCTTACCCCATGTCCGAGCAACCATGGGAGGACAGTACTACCCCCAATTTCGAGCTCTCAGAGAAGCAGGAGTAGAAATCGAGGAAGGTCTTGCCAAAACAGAAGTTGAACCGAAGAAGGTGTCCGGACAGTTCACCCCCAGAAAATATGACAAGCCTGCCAATGCTACGGTCTCAACCATCAACAACATCTCTCAACCAACCACATCATGGGCACCAGAAAGATGCCCTACTCCCGTCCGAAGGGAATACACTGAGCTTCATGCTCCCCTCTCTAAAGTTTACCAAGCCCTGTTAAGCCGGAACCTAATAAAGCCCTTGTATCCACGTCCATTACCCAATCCACTTCCCAGAAATTTCATGACCGATGCTCATTGCGCCTTTGACCAAACTGTCGTCCATACCACCGACCAATGCTTCCACCTTCGAAACATAATCAAACATCTCATTGATCGGGGTATCATCACCCCACCAGCCAATCCTAAACCAAACACTACTCATAACCCACTCCCAAATCACACCAATGCCATCTCCTTGAAAGAAAACCCAAATTTCGATCCGTCCACCCAGATCACACCCTTAGACCTTCCTAAACAACTTTGCCCATATTTTCTCCTACACCCTACTAACCCCGCTGATCAGGCATTGTCACTCCCTACCAGAGCGTGCATCACTGTCCGAACCTGTTCTAAAAGAGAAAGTATGGAATTATCAGATGTGTTGAACCAACTCCTAGAGTTCGGGCTTAAATTTCCCTCATAGATGATTATCGACTGCCAGAGGTTCAGTACATTATTTTTGGAAGCACGGAAATGGGCCCGAGAATCAGATGGGTGGATGGTACCAACCGACGAAGTCTGCTTAGATGATGTTGTCCAGATCATGGCGGAAGCATTCAGGCAAACCAATAACATTTGTAGTATCACCGAGTTATTTGGTGCTTTGAAGCTGCAAGGGCACCTGGTCCCTTCACCCTTACACATCCCCACAGAATGGGAAGACCTATACGAAGAGGCCGTTGAAGTCGTGGAATGCATTTACTTCACAAGGTAAAATATAATTGTTGCCACCAGATGGGGGGAAGAATTCCAAGATTCGAGCGAAGAACAAGTTTCAGAAAGAACTGGCCCAGTAGCCGACTTATGTGGGATGATATCATTTGAGGAACTCCTTGGAGAAATAGATAGGGTGGCAGAAAAACCTGAGATCGATGAAGAAACTGGATTTAAGTTTTTCCCTTCTTTAGTAAATCACATGACCAGATCTGGGAGACATTACCAAGTTTCGAGCTCGCTACCAGCAAATGACAAGGGGAAGGGCGTTGAAAACCTTCCTATGCCAGAAATGACCCTCGAGAAGAGCAAGATCCTCGATCAATTGAAAAAAACTCAAGCTAACATCACCCTATGGGGGCTTTTCATGTCTTCCCAGCTGCATAGAAATGCTTTAATCAAGTTGCTCACTGGACCTACAGTTCCTCCTTCTACCACACCAGAAGAAGTGGTAAATTTGGTCGGATCCTTGACCTCCACCCGAATGTTGTCCTTTTCTGAAGAAGAAACTCCCAAAATTGGGCCGAATAACAACTATGCACTCAACATCTCCGTCGAAATTATGGGGAAGGTGGTACCACTTTCTCTCATTCATAACGGATCCGCTTTAAACGTCTGCTCACTGAGAACCTTCAAATGTTTAGGCCTAAAATAAAGTGACTTTGCTCTGACCTCCGCTGTCGTGCGTGCCTACGATAATACCTGTCGGGAGGTGATGGGATCCATAAAACTTACAATAGGGGTTGGACCTATAAACTCTGTCGTCCAGTTCCAAGTCTTTGATATCTCGGCCTGTTTCAACCTGTTGTTCAGACGACCCTGGCTCCACGATTTTAAAGAAAGGGTTTGTCCAGAATACGACCATCATGGCAATGTCAATGTGATTTAGATGTTCAGAAACACGCACTTCATGCCCGGACTAGGGCTAGGACAAAGGCAGCAGGGGATACTTGAGCCCATCAAACTGAAGAAAGCTTTCCCTCCTTGCCGCTTGGGATATCATCCATCAAAACCAGGGCTCAGAATGATCCACCAAACTCGATCAAAGAGAAGGTTAGACTGCATCTGAACTATCTCATGAGACTCCATAAATGGACGATTTATCAAAGACTTCCCCTTTTTTGGCTTTCCAAAATTATGGTACGGTCGCACAGACAAGAAGATGAAGCCTGGAATGGAGATCTTTTTCCAGCATAGCTACCCATGGGTCGAGAGTTTCCCACACCGCGTACAACCGCTTATCAAAGATACTAAAGAGACTGAAGAAAGTAACTCTGAAGATTCCTTCAACCTGCAGACACTGGGCTGGCTCTCTGCATGGTTCATTCAGGTACTACATCACTAGACCCCTCTCATCTGATCAAAGTTGCTGATACACCTCTCCTTAACTGGCATGCTGCGCCAGTTCTACCTCTTGAAGTATCCCCTAACCCCAATGTCTACCCTATTTCTTCTACTGTTGTTCATCCTTGCTCAAATGTAATCGAGACCACTTTTGACAAGGTTCTCAATGCTGTTTTTCCTATCAATGAAATAAACGAAGATTTTGAGTATCTTGCTGTGCCTTACATTAATTGTGTATATTCTAATCAATCTTTTGATGATGATGATTTTGCAAATGAAAAATTCTTAACTGATTTAAATAAGGCTAATAACAAACAACATAACCGCGTTCAAGTTAATGAAGAAGAGACTGTTGTTATCAATCTCGGTCCTAGTAGCCAACTGCGCGAGATTAGGATAGGGGCCACCCTTGACAAGCGTGAGCACGCACAACTCGAAGAATTACTGAAGGAGTTCGTGGATGTCTTTGCATGGTCCTATGACGACATGCCCTTTTGCATGGATGTCTGAGCATTATACTTGTGGCCATCCCCCAAGAGAGGGGACGCGTGGGACCCGAAGGATCCCTTCCTCCCTCCGTGGACGGGGATCAGGGGATGGCCACAAGTATAATTCTCATCGTGCCAAATAAAATAATATCTCCATAATATACTAATAAAAAATCATGCATTTTGCACACTACGTCACCAAGATCATGGCTATTGAACAAAAAATTATCCTACACTAGGGAGTCATATTGTGATTTCCAGTAGTCAGGCAGGGTGCAGTTATCCTATGAATTATGAGTCTCACCTGTCATTGGCCTAGAGTAAACTCATTCATGTACGCTGAGTATACAAAATTCACTCTCACATGTAATATCCCCATGAAGTATATATTGAGGCAATTCACCTACACTCAGGTATATCAAATGTCTTGTCCACACGTACCAATTTCCCTAAAAAGAAAGAAGTATAACGTGGAAGTCATGCCAAAGGGAGGAACCATTTCACTAACCCAGCAACTACATACCCTCATATAGGCATCAAACCTAGGTCACTCATATTTAGTTTATCTATTATTACATGAAACTCTGCTGAAATGCCGGGTCGGCATGCCACTCAAACTTTTGTTTGGTTTCATCTTTTTTCAAAATGTGACCCTGTCCATGAACTTGGCAATAAGTCAAACCAGGTTTTTCATGTTTTTCAAACCCAATTTTTCCCAGCTCGAGTCCTGTCTTGCATTTCTTCTGCATTTTGGTAAATCTAATACAAGTGAAAACATAAACATAATAATAACCATGCTAAGATTCTTCTCTTGTTTTTACCTCCTTCTTTACTAAAAGTATCAAAAACATTTTCCCCCTATTTTATCAAATTACCAAAAACATTTTTCTTCCTTCTCATCAAAATACCAAAAACAATTTCCCTACTTTTATCAAAAAATACCAAAAGCATTTCGTCCTCCCCTTTCCAAAAAATGTCAAAAATATTTTCCTCTTTTTCAATAAAAATAATTCTTCCTTTTCTCTTTCAAAAAAATAAATCAGAATCATTTTTCTTCTTAGTATGATCACATACCAGACCATTAGTCTGGATCCTAATTGGATTTGGTATTCCATCAAACCATCTCAAAGCTCCATCAGTTCTCCTTCTAATTCCTTCGAGTTCGGAATCTACCTCCACCAGCCCTCTATGGAGAATACAGACTAAGTGATGAATGTGCAACCTGATTTGATGACAGTCCTAGTCTAACTTATAGACAAAATTGACAACCTTGAAATTGAGGTTCATCAGATGCAGTAAAACCAAATCCCAGTTCTCAAAGAACCCAAATTTCTCTTTTCTCCTTCCATGAGTCTTCCCGCTCTCAAGACTGTTTGGGTTCCTGAAGAATATAAACATGCTCAATTTGCCCCGCTTGCAATGGTTTGACACCATCTCAGCTCCCTATGTTGAATCATGCCCAGCCAAGGGCTAACCAGCTTGTACTTGTCGATTCGAAGGAAAAAGAGTTAAACAAGGTCAAGGAGGACCTTAAGCTATTGACTAAGAAGTTTGATCAGGTCTAAATCTCTGCGAACTACATGGATTACACCCATATGTCTCCTTATTCTAAAGTAAGGTTGCCGAAAAAGTTCAAGATGACTAACATTGAGAAGTTTGAGGGAAATGAGCCCCCAATTATTCATGTTCGAAGCTACTACCGAGCTATGACTCTCCTTGGTGCCTCTGAGGCAATAATGGCTAAGATGTTCTAACAAACTTTGAAAGACTGTTCTCTTCCATGGTTTCTATCCCCCGAGTAATCCAGAATTCATAGTTTGGAGGATGTTACCCATAAATTCATGTCACAGTACAAATACAACGAGGAGTTGGAGATTACACGCCGTGATCTAGAACTTCTTAAGAAGAACCATGAAGAAACTATCAACAATTTCATAGCAAAGTGGAGGGAGAAATAAGCCACTATTACCAACTATCCTTCTGAAAAGGATCAAGTTCATATTTTAAAGAAAACTTCTTACCCCATGTTCGAGCGACGATGGGAGGATAGTATTACCCACATTTTTTACTTTTTCGGGAAGCAGGAGTGGATATTGAAGAAAGTATTGCCAAGACGGAAGATGAGCTATAGAAAGTATTCGGACGGTTCACTCCAAGAAAGTATGATAAGCCTCCTACAGTCTCGACCATCAACAACATCTGTCAGCCCGCTACCTCTTGGGTGCTAGAAAGTTGTGCTAGTCCGATCAAAAAAGAATACAATGAGATCTATTCTCCCCTCTCTAAAGTCTACCAAGCCTTAGTGAGCTGAAACCTCATCAAACCTTCGGACCCTCGTCCACTACCAAACCCACTTCCCAAAAATTTTAAACCCGATGCCCATTATGATTTTCATCAAACTATTGGCCATACCACTGATCAGTGCTTCCATCTTCAGAATGTCATCCAAAGTTTATTCGACAGGGTTTCACTACCCCACCAGCTAATCCTAAACCCAACACCACTCACAATTCACTTCCAAACCATACAAATGTCATATTTCGATAGAACGAATCGAAATTCGATCCTTCTACCTAGATTGTACACAGTAAAGTTCCCATTATACCCATGTTTTCACCCAAAACACCTAAAGTCTGCCCATATTTTTTCCTTTACCCTACCTGTTTTGCCGACCAAGCTCTGTCTCTTCTCATAAGGGCATGTATTTTTGTTCGTATCCGGTTTGGGGTGGAAAGATATGGAATTGCCAGCATTACTAAACTAGCTTTTAGAATTTGGGAAAAATTACCCTATGAAATGACCATTGACTTCCAGAAGTTCAAACTCTTGTTCATGGAAGCGCGAAAGTGCGCTCAAGAGTCAGGTAATTGGGTGGTACCCATTGACGAATTCAGTATAAATGATGCACTGAACATTATGGCAGACATGTTCTGACAAACCAATGAGATTTATAGTATATGCAAGTTACTCAATGCTTTTAAGCTACAAGAGCGATTGGTCCATTCACTTATTCACCTCCCCGTTGAGTATAAGGATCTATATAAAGAAACCGTTGAAGTTGTGGAATGCATTTACTTCTCATGGCCAGATGAAATCAATGCCATCAGATGGGGAGACAAGTTTGATAGCTCAAAGAAATAACAGAGGCAAAAAATGTTAGTCTGGTATTTAGTATGTGTGGGAAGATATCTTTTGAAGATTTGCTAGGGGAAATCAATAAAGTGGCCCTATAACCCGAAATAGATGAAAAAACCGAATTTTTATTATTCCCCTCCTCCGTGAATCGTATGATAAGATCTGGGAGACAATACCAGAGTCTGAATCCTCAGTCAGCAGGGATAGATAAAGGAAAGGGAGTTGTTGAAAAACTCCCTATGCTAGAAATGACCATCGAGGAAAGTAAAGTCCTCCACCAACTTTGGAAAAATCAGGCCAAC
Source organism: Sambucus nigra (assembly GCA_949130495.1). Taxonomy (NCBI): domain Eukaryota; kingdom Viridiplantae; phylum Streptophyta; class Magnoliopsida; order Dipsacales; family Adoxaceae; genus Sambucus; species Sambucus nigra. The sequence goes on along the minus strand of OX422211.1, from coordinate 156,206,954 downwards.
ATCACCTTTTAGGGACTTTTCATGTCTTCCCAGTTGCATCGAAATTATTGGATAAAATTTCTTATCTAGCCTTAGTCCCTCCTTTCACCACTCTAAAAGAAGTCGTGAACCTGGTTGGGTCCTTAACCTTTACTAGATTGCTTTCCTTCTCTAAAGAAGTAGAAATCCTAAAGTGTGTTCCTAATCATAACTATGCTCTCAACATCTCCGTTGAGGTGATCAGGAAGATAGTCCCACTCTCACTCATAGATAATGGATTAGCACACAATATTTTCCGGTTAAGAACCTTTAATTGTTAGGGTTTAAAATTAAGCGACCTTACTCCAACTTTCACCGTAGTACATGTCTATGAAAACACTCGCCAAGAAGTGATGGGATCCATAACACTCACCATAGGGTCAGGCCCTATCAATCCCATTATTGAGTTATAAGTTATCAACATATCCACTTATTTCAATCTATTTATTGGTTGACCATGGCTTCACATCATCGCAGGGGCATCTTACTCTCTCCATCAGAAACTAAAGTTTTTTGCCAAGGGGCAGGTCATCACCATCTTAGGAGACGATGATAATACTGAGAATGCCAGCACTAGCAACCCGATAATAGAAATACTATATGGGGATAATGACATGATTCTTTTTTGCTTCCAAGTCAAACCACTTCTAATCCCAGCAAGGGATGATTTCAAGGACCAAGAATATCCAAAGCACAACCCTCACGAAAATGTCAACATAATACAGACGTTTAAGAAATATAGACTTTATGCCTAGATTGGGGTTGGGATGACTATAACAGGGGATACTCAAACCCATAGTCCTAAAGAAGGCCTTTCCTCCATTAGACCTTGGTCATCAATCATCATTAGAGGAAATCATAATGCTCCGCCTACCCTAGTTGAAGAGAAGTTTAGAAAGTGCCATGACTGTTTCGGGAGATCCCTAAATGGAAGATTCGTCAAAGAGGGTGAAGATTTTCCATTTTGTGACTTTCCTGAACCATGGTATGATCATGTAGGCAAGAAGATGAAGCCAGGGATGGAGATCTTCTTTTAAGATAGTTACTCTTGGCCCGAGGACTCCTAGCATCATGTGAAACCACTCATTGAGAATCTTATGGCTATTGTCAAGGTTTTCGAGGGAAGTGACTCCGAGGACTCGTTCAATCTGCAGACACTAGGGCTGATACTCTGTATGATCCAGTCAAGCTCTAAATTTTTTGACCCGTCCGCTCTGGTTAAGGCCGCTGATGAACACCTCCTCAACTAGAATGATATACCAGTTCCACCTACTGAAATCCAACCCAACCCATATGTTTCACCTATCTCCTCCTGTTTTGTTGTTCCTCATCTCTCCGATAACAATGTAATCGAGACCTATTTTGATGAGGTTCTCAATGATTTTTTTCCCAAAAATGAAATAAACCAAGATTTTGAGTATCTTGTTGTGCCTTATATTAATTGTCTTGATTCTAATCAAACTCTTGATGATGATAATGATTTTGTAAATGAACAATTATTAATTGATCTTAATAAGGTTAATGAGAAACAACATAACCGTGTTCAAATTAATATAGATGAAACTATTGTTATTAATCTCGGTTCTAGTATCCAACTATGCGATATTAGGATAGGGTTCACCCTTGGCAAGCATGAGAGCTCGCAACTCGAAGAAATGTTGAAGTAATTTATGGACACTTTGCATGGTCCTATAAAGACATGCCCCGCATTGATCATGAGATAGCTCAGCATGAGATTCTAACTCTCCCAGAATGCAAACCGATCAAATAAAAATTGCAAAAGCTCTGCACCAAATGGTCTCTCAAGATTACAAAAGAGGTGATCAAGCAGTTGAACGTAGGATTCATCCGGTTGATCGAATATCCCACATGGCTAGCCAATATTGTACTTGTGCCAAAATCAGGAGGAAAAGTTAGCATGTGCGTTGACAACTGAGATTTGAACAAAGCATATTCAAAAGATGATTGCCCATTGCCCACTATAAATATGATTGTTGACAACATGGCCAGTCACTCTCTCAAGTCATCTATCGATGGATTTATCGGATACAAATAGATAAATATTCACACCCTGATCATCAATAAAAAACGTCATTCATCACCCCTTGGGGAACCTTTTGTTACACAGTTATGCCACTCCGTCTCAAAAATAGAGGGGCTACCTAACAAAGGGCCACTACAACCATCTTGCACGATCTGATACACAAAGAAGTCGAGGTGTACATGGATGATACGATTATTAAGTCAAAGACTTAAGAAGGTCATGTTCCCGACCTCCAAAAGTTCTTCGAACAGCTACGGCAATACCATATGCGACTTAACCCATAGAAATACGTTTTCGACATCACCAAAAGAAAAATTTGGGGATTTATGTTTAGCGAGAAGGGAATTGAAGAAAACCCTACCAAATTGAAAGCCACACTCAAAATCCCACCACCCCGAACAAATAAGTAAGTCTTAGGATTCTTGGGAAAATTAAAGTATATCAGCCGGTTCATTAACCAATTGACTACTATTTATGAACCCATCTTCAGACTCCTCTAAAATAATTTCACCAAAGTCTAGAATGAATCATGTAAGCTATACCTTAACCGACCTATGGTACTTATGCCGCCGAAGCCTAGTCTCCCTTAAATCCTCTACCTAACCGTAACAGATACTACAGCTGGGGCTTTGCTAACACAATACCTTGAAGAATCCCACAAAGTAAGAGATATTTACTATGCCATCCATAAATTGGTCGGGTACAAATTTAACTACACTGGCTTGGAAAACAATGTGTCGCATTTGTCTAGTCACTCAAAAATTACATCACAACATACTTGCTTTTTCCATCCTACTTGTGTCCCAAATGGATCCTATCAAAAACCTGCTTGAGAAACCTGCCCTGTCTACTCCAATAGCCCGATGGTTGATGTGGTTATACAATTTTGATATTGTGAAAGGTAGAGCCATCTTTGACTACCTTGTTGACTACCTTATGGAAGAAGTCGATGTTTGGATCTCCGAGTTCTCGGATGAAAATATCCTTTGCACCTCTCAGGAAAACTTTCGGGGGCAAATGTTCTTTAACGGCGCTTCCAACAAAAAAGTAAATGGCATTGGGATAATCTTAATTGCCCCTGATGACTCTCACACTCCCATTTCCATCAAGCTAGTTTTCCCTGCACCAAAAATATGATCGAATATGAGGCGTTCACCGTAGGCCTCAAAGTCTCTATCAAGAAAGGTATCCAATGCCTAAATGAACATTAGGATTCTACCCACATCATCGTCCTGGTTCTTAGAAGGTGGAAAGTCAAAGAAAAAAATATTTTACCCTTCACTGCCCACCTAGAAGAGTTTAACTCTCAGTTTTGAGATATCACTTTCCACTACATGCCTTGAGTAAGGAACATCTTGGAAGATGGCCTTACTACCTTAGCCTCCATGGTCGACATGCCTGAGGGAATAATGATGGTTCCTTTCCTAGTCTAAAAACAAGTGATGTTAACCCATTGCAACCACATTGAGCTTGTCACATAAGAGGACTCAAATATGGTAGAGTTGTGGTATTGCAATATTTGGCACCTCCTCAAGCATGGTAGGTACCACCAAGAAGTCAATAAGAAAGACTGAGTGACCCTATACAAATTGGCTACCCAATACATTGCCTGCAATAAAGCACTATTCAAGAGAAACTTCGATGAAACCCATCTGCACTGCCTCAAATGGGTTGATATTAAAGAAATTATGTAGAACATCCACAACGGAGAATGTGGACCTCGCATGAATGGCCATATGCTCGCAAAGAAGATTATCCGATAGGGGTACCATTGGACCACCATGGTTCAGTATTACATCGCCTATGTCCGGAGATGCCTTAAATGCCAACAATTTGCCAATATTCAACAATTACCCCATTGGGAATTGTACAACATGAGTTCTCCCTGACTGTTCTCCACGTGGGGCATTGACATCATAGGGACAGTCACACCCAAATCCTCCAATGGACATGAGTTTATCCTATTTTCCATTGATTACTTCACCAAATGGGTCGAAGTCGAGTCATACGCAATGCTAAATAATAAAAAGGTAGTCAAGTTCATCCGCAAGAACATAATCTACCAAAACGGGGTTCCCCATGAGTTAGTGTCAGATAAGGAGTTACATTTCCTGGAAGAAGTCACAGAATTGGTCGATGAGTACATGATTCCGAGAAACAAATCTTCTCCTTATTGACCACAAACCAACAGTACAGTTGAAGCCACCAGCAAGAACCTCAAATCAAGAATCAATAAGATGATGGAGAGTTATCAATATTGGTACGATCGGATCCCTTAAGACCTTTAGGGATACTAAACTTTAGTTTGGGTATCTAGTGGGATACCCCCTACTCTCTGGTATACTCCATTGAAGCTGTCTGACCCATTGAGCTAGGAATACCTTCATTACATGTTATGCTTGAGAGCAATGTCGGCAAGGAAGATTGGCATCATAGCCATTTTGATTAGTCGTCACTCTTAGATGAAAGGAGTCTAAAGACTTTATATCATATATAAGAGTACCATCACCATATAGCGCGATCGTTCCAAAGATTTAAAGATCGTGGTGTCCAACAAGGGGACTTAGCCCTTAAAGAAATCATAGAACTCGTCTGGGACCCCAGAGGGAAATTAAAGCCAAATTAGAGTGGCTCCTACACTGTGAAGAAGATCCCGTCCAGTGGCACCGATATGCCCACTGACCTTGATGGAAAAGAGATGGCACATCCAGTTAACTTGGACCGACTTAAGAAGTTCTACCCTTAGTTCGAAATCTCATCACGCGATGACTTCTCTAATATCCCTTCTATTCTAAAAAAAATCTTCATTTCTCCCTACTCAGAAGTACTTGGGGAGGATCCTCTAAAAAACATTTTTCTCTCAAAATGAAACTCAAAAAATTTTCAAAACCCCCAGAGGTACGTAGGCAGCTCATATGCTTTACATGGGCATGATCCCCTTCTTTTTAATAAAATGTTATTCTTTTATTACCTCCGAGAAAGATAGTTCATTTTATCATTTACATGAACAAAAGGATTATGTATGCCTTAGTGATTGGTATAGATAATTCAAATGTAAAACTCATAAAGAGGCACAACAATATAATTAAAATCCTTTTTTATTCAATAATGGGAGAATTCAGTACAATTAAATGAAATATCACTGTAAGGAGTCAAAAGTTACCCCCCTCCCCCCCAACCAAACTATCTCTAAAATAAACCTAACCAAACCTTCCTAAAATTATTCCCAACAACCACAAACCAAAAACATACAAACACATACCCATCACAAAAGCTTCGCAAGAAATCAACACCAGCTTCACAAAGACCCTATTCGTAGTTGTCGAAAGACCCGGTCCTATCATCCTTAGCTCCTTAAGGGCCCCATACTTTCCCAACGTGATTGGTATTTCTAAGGCGCTCCATAAAATGATATTCCCTGACAATCCTGGAGAAAATCACAACGCCCCCTGCATGGTATCAAAAAGGAAAAACCATCTTTGTCTGGTCTCCTCTTCCAAGATCTTTGCCACCACCCGCTTCCACGAACAGTTCATATAATCTCCAGAAATATGTCAAACCCTATCGATATATTGATAAGGATGGGTTAATGGCCGATGATTCTCCAACAGAAAACCCAATGCATGCACAGGGCTGCAGATAAATCCTTTACAAGAAAAAAATCTAGGGTATGGGGAGGCACAATTTTCTCCTATCCGGCTTGGTGCAGAAGCCTCCAGGGGAAATAGAATGAGGTCTGCCAAAGGCCAACTAATCGAATATAACGGTATTCTACCAGTTCTAGAATATGCTGCAACTCCTCCCACCATGGCACCGACCAGCGCAGGCATCCAGCTCCGTGCTCCACGAATCTGTATACCAAGTTCCCTATTGATATGCCAAAGTTGATGAAATAATGAGTGAAAAATTTTGGTACAGCTGCTAAGGGATATTTAGGGGACCATAAAATTAAATATCTCGGCCAACCACATGAACAGCATAACCGGGATTCCTCTCAAAAAATGAGACCGGCCTTCCAGCCAAGCATCTAGACCATTTAGGGTCTCTGCTAGTATCACCATCGCGAGATTGTGATGGTAAGACATCCACGCTGTAATTATAGCTAACTAAGTGTCCACCATTAAGTTCCCCATCACTAGCAAGAGCATCACAGAAAGCCATAAAGCAATAGATGTAGCAAAATTAGCATTAATATAGCCTCTCCTGCATAACAGGTTCATCATAATCCAACGAAGGCGGAAAGCTCCACTTTATAACCAATCTTTTTTCTATCCCCTAATCAATATACCAGCCAAGCCTACAAGGTCTTCCTCTACACAAAAATTACCAAAAATGCATTTTTCCTACAAAATAAATCCCTTCAAAAGCGAAACTCTTTACCACTATGCCTCCAAGGATCTTTTTATTCCAAAAATACATTATCCTACCCTTTCTCAAAATAAAAACTCAACTGCAAATTAAAGTGCATATAGAGTAAGCCACTAAATCAAGATAATCAAACAAAACATGCATCTCTTTTCATTTTTTAAGTCTATTTTCAGGTGCAATTCCATTACGTCAATCATGAAATATGATCAATGTCGATGCTCCCCGATCAATGATGAATCTATAAGAAAGAACCAGAATTAGATGTCACCTTATCTGCCCCATAACCTTCTCTCTTAGGTACCAAACGTACCTAAACTCATGCGCCATCAACTGTTGCATTTGCACATACTAAACCGTCACCCTTGTATCCCAAGAATCCATCTCTCATAGGAAAAAGTTCACCTACATCGCCAACAGAGATTTAGTCATCCTACCGACACTGCCTGTCCCGCCTCTGACATCACCCTCTGCATATGATCCACCTCTATCTGAAAACCCTCATAATAAATCCTCGACAGCTACTAAATTCCTGCTCATATCAACCGACACCTTCCTCTTCCCCTTCCCAAGGTAACCCAGAAGATATTGCCATTCTAAAATAGCAACCCTTACATCATGTCGGCTGGTAACCCCTTAAAAAATTTCATACAAAAAACCCAAAAAATGCCAGAAAATTCCCAAAATTATCTAGAAAAATCCTAAAATTGCTAAATAAATATTGGAACATTTCTTCACTAAGAAAACCATTTTTTCAAGCTCTCAAAATTCCCATCCGGATTGAAACCACACTCATATCCCCAATTTAAACCCTAAAACGTTGTGCCCGCATCCCCGAATTCCACTATAATTCCCTAGTGAAATCCCAAAACCTCAAGTCATTAAGTGATTCCCCAGCGGAATTTTCAAATCCAAATTCCCAAGTGAAGCAATAATCCTAGTCGAATATCTCTCCTCAGGAGTGTCTCAGAGAAACACACTTCCCAGCGAAACCACAAGTACATCCAAGACCCCAAAGATAAATTAAAGACTCGTCAAATAGTGAACCCCTGCATTACAGCTATAAGTCATCAGAATTGACCTCGACCTACATAATTGGTCGCCATAACTTTAGGTCCATGAAATTGACCTCAACTTGCAAAATTGGTCTCCACAACTATAGGGCCTCAAAATTGACATGGACCCGCAGAATTGGTCGCCCCAACTCTAGGTCCTTAGAATTGACCTCGACCCGTAGAATTAGTCGCCACAACTATAAGTCCTTAGTATTGATCTAGGCTTGTAAAATTGGTCGCCACAACTATAGGTCCTCAGAATTGACCTTGACCCACAAAATTGGTTGCTACAACTTTAGGTCCTCAAAATTTATCTCAACCTACAGAGTTGGTCACCCTTACTTTTGGTTCGCAGAATTAACCTCGACCCGTATTATTGGTCTCCCTTACTTTAGGTAGGCAAAATTGATTTCGACCCACAAAATTGGTCGCCCCTACTATAGGTCCGCAGAATTGACCATGACCCGTAGAATTGGTCTCCCCAACTTTAGTTCCTCAGAAATGACCTCGGCCCGTAGCATTGGTCGCCCCAACTTTAGGTCCTCAAAATTGACCTCAACCCACAGAATTGGTCACCACAAATTTATGTCCTTAGAATTCATCTCGACTCCTAGAATTGATCGCCTTAACTTTATGTCCTCAGAATTGACCTTGTCCCGTAAAATTGGTTGCCATAACTTTAGGTTCTCAAAATTGACCTTAACTCACAGAATTGGTCGCTTCTACTTCAGGTCCTCAGAATTGACCTCAACACACAGAATCAGTTGTCATAACTTTAGATCCTCAGAATTGACCTCGACCCACATAATTGGCCACCCCAACTATAGGTCCTCAAAATTGACCTCGACCCACAAAATTATTTGCCACAATTTTAGGTCCTCATAATTGACCTCGACCTGCAGAACTGGTTACTCCAATTTTAGGTCCTCATATTTGACCTTGACCCATAGAATTTCTCTCCATCACTTTAGCTCCCTGCAATCATCCTCAACCTTATGAAACAGTCTTCCTCGACCCACTAAAATCGTCATCCTTGTCCCTTTGGTCCACAGAATTAAGCTTTTTCCCAACACATCCATGTGTTGTCTATTCGAAGGCTTTCACTTGTTCCAAGAACACCCGTTGAGGATATCTATAGACACCACATCCCAAGAAACCCCTAAGTCTCTCCTTAGGTCCCTATCACCCCCCCATTCAATATAACCCCAAGGTCATACTCTGAGTATAGATTTGGAGGCCATCGGGCGCTCTCGGGACTTGTTTGAATCTAGTCAACTTCCTCACCTGAGTGAAAGCTCAATGAATATTTGAAGGGATTTGAATCCCCTTTCCAATGCTCCACCCCATGCAAAAATCAATATATCAGTTCGAATGAACGTTCCATTTTACTACCGAAAATTGATCTTGAGGCCATCAAGCGCTCTCGGGCCCCAATTTGACCCCAATATACTTCATCATCAGAGAGAAAGCTCATTGAATCTTCAAAGGGAACTGAATCCCATTTCCAATGTTTTGCCTCATGTAAGAAATGGCATGAAGGTGCGAACGAACGATTCAATTTCCACCAAAAATTGATTCAGAGCCACCGGGCGCTCTCGGGATCCTATGACCAAAGTCAACTCCTCTGCTCGAACGTGAATAAATGAATCTTTGAATGTCTCTGAATACCCTTTGCAATGGTCTACCCGTTCATGAATCGGCCTTATGGTACGAACAAATGACCCAATTTACTCTGAAGGTTCATCTGGCACTTCCGATCCCTCTTTGACCAAAGTCAACTCTTTGAAACATCAAATTTCCTAGAATAAAATTTCCAAAATCCTTCCCCGTGCGTGACTCGGACTTATAATTTTGATGAGAAATTCATCGTCGTCCAACGATCTCTTATCTAAAGGACCAACGGGAGTGCTTTCGAGCCTCATTTCTCCTAAAGCCAACTCCTGCACCCAATAGTAGACCAAAGCATTCTCAAATTTCTCTTAATAACCTTTCCAACGATATGCCCCAACGCGATTTGGACTTACAAATTTCATTTTATAACTATTTTTCCAGAAAATCTGCAGGAGACTGCCAATTGATACGTCCATTTTCCTGCCTGTCAACAGTGTGTCTAGGGTTACCTATCGATAAGCAGGCCAAGGACAATTTCATTGGTAGTCCCTTGACGCTATATAAGGAGAGCATGAGATGACTTTGAAAGGGACATCAGAAACATTAATTTCAATGATCTCATCAACATTCTTCTAAAGTCAATGAGGTTTCCTTATTTGAAACCTTTCTCGACATTTCATTTCCATCATTTTCACACCCAATTTAGTAAAAATCCCACCATATTCTTCACCCGCTTGCAAGGAATCTCACCATCAATCAAGATAATTATCCAAGTCTCCAAATAAGGTCCAAACGTTCTTCTCTCTCTTTAAAATTCTTTGATTTCGTATTAGTTACATAAGTTATTAATTTATCTTTTACTTTTGATCATACACATATTAATGTTAAATCCTTTATTACTAATATCTCACATAATTGATTTTCTGTAAAAAAAATAAGAAAACGAGGGTTACACCTATAAATTCTAATGGGATTTTTCACCATATTTTGTCAAAACAAAAAACACCTTTTTTACCCACACATACATATATAGTAAAATATCAATTTGAATTTATGGGATAAACCTCACCCTCGTATCGCATGCGAACTATATGGACTTTGATGCCTTTATAGGCTACATAGGCGTCTCGAGCTAAAATCCGAGATTCGAGTCCTATTTTCCTTTTTTTCCTATTTTCCTTTTTTTCCTGTTTTATCCATATATGTAGCATACTTGCGATTCATATTTTCGTCTTATCTAACATATATTATCGTTTCATCGTAACAATCAATATCTCGATAAGTACACGCATCACGTTTTTAATTAATATTTTGGGAATACTCATATGGATGACCTCATTCCGTCTTTTCCCATGATGCGAGTTGAGCGATTTCGATATCCACTTATATATACATGCACACACGCTTCACAAAGAAATTAATGCGAATAATAACATAAGACCATGAGAGACCGAAAGTGTGGGATGGGTGCCTACCACCTTCCCATTTCATAACTTAGCCCTCGACCCTCTGAACTAATTAGTTTTGCAAGTATCAGTTTGTCTTTGATGTTGTTCTCTCGAGGAGGCAACATGATATTTTGCATGTTTTGTGCAAAATTGGTTGGAGACTCTACCTTTTTACATCACCCCACATCGACGACAGCCGAAGCGTTCCTAGAAAAGGCGCGAGATATTTTTCCCTCTCCACTGCGCTCGCGAGCACTGACCCCTGAGATGGAAGGAAATAGAGAGGGATGGCCACAGTAGCAGAACATTTCGCATAGATTCTAAAATGTAACACCATGCCATCTCATCATCCTTAATTAATTTTCAGTAAGTTTGGGTTTTTTATTTCGATCACCCCCTCACCAGGTTGCTCAGGACAAAACTCATAGAGCATAAATTTTTACTCTTTAGCAGTCAAAACTACATCCAAATTCCTTTTCCAGTCAATGTAATTAGGTCCAGTCAATTTATTTTCCTTGATAATGACAACAAGTGGATCGAAAGGGCTTCAAATCTTTATGTTGAGAATCAAGTAATAAAGTTAATTATTATAGGGCATAAAAAAATTTAATTCTAAATTAAAATTAAGGTTTCGTCTACTAATTTAAAAAGAATTTGTCGGCATCCCAATTACCATTTTAATAGTATTCATCTTTGGAGAACCTACTTTTCAAAACAAATTAGTCAGATTAATTCCTTTTAATTTTTTTATCTAGACAAAGACTATGTCAATTAAAATGAAATGGTTGAAACTTTCGTCCCATAAAATAATAGCACTCCTGTTTGGAGAACCTACCATTATTTTACTACTAAGTGTATAGCACCAACTAAGTTTAGATTGCCCCATATCTCAAAGACTCCTCCTTTGGGGGGCGCCTATATGAATAATGAATCCAATATTACCCTTACGGAAACTTAAATCGACCACCACAATAATTAGCACTCCTCGTTGGAGGACCTACTTATTATTGAAAGTCTACGAATCGTTGATGGAGATCGTGGGAATTGCTCTTAGCAAAGTCCCTCTCCCACTTAGTAATTTAAAAAACTTTGTGAGGGTTATCAAAAAAAGGTGTGTCCAATTTTTAATTAATTTGAAAAGGTTAGGTCATTTGATACATTTCCAAAAATAATAGGTTGCCCCTATTTTAATATATCAAGAAAATGTGTAGTAAATAAAATTTTCAAATATCCTTGATCATTGTTTTAAAAAATGGATACTAAATTTTATTTTCTAGCTACACATATTAATTTCCACAATTCAAAATAATTATAAACTATTCATACTAGCGTCTACATGATCTAAGTTTGGTCAATAATTCATGTTGTCCATAATTCTAAGGGAACCGTTAATATATTAACAACCCAATAATTATAATATGAATAATAAAGACATATATAAACATAAATAAGGATTCCCGATTATAAGATTCAAATTTGTTGTAGATAAGAGTCCTTAACAGTCCTCCTTGAACCCAAACACTTCACTTCACAACTGTGTTGGGATGACTCGGGGTTCCACCTATGGGATCCAATCACATAAATACGTGATCATAATAGAAGGATTAAATTACTGCAAAACAAAAGTTAGCATAGATTTATATTCTGCCCAACGTCTATCACATATACGATTGTTTTAATTGGACAACATGGTTGAGTTCAACCTATTTATAGTATTAACAAGCTCTGATACCAATCATTAGAGTGCAACCCCAGGGTCTATACTTACGTGTATAAAAAGAAAAACAAAAAAACTTCACATACATGAAATTCTACAACGCGGTATTAGGATTTACCTTTGAGATCTCTATAATTTGGTCTGGTCTCAGCATGAACAATATATGATCATGATTGATCTAGAATGCAGTCTCGATGAACCTCATAATCTTCTACTGTATTTATAATATGAATAATCACGAGCAGTGTGTGACCTCTTCCTTCATAACCACCTTCTCTTCTCACTTATTCTCTCCGTTGCCTCTCTGAATCCTAAATTCAAATTAGGGTTTGTTTAGTCTCGAGAATGATGGCTTGCTTGAAGAAAAAGGATCCTTAAGTACATTTACATAGGATATGGTAGGGACCCTAAAGAGAGATAAGTAATTGACTCCTAATGGACCTAAGAAAACCTAATCCAACTCGTATTCTAATCCCAGTCCATTAACTATAATTAATACCACTAGATAATTATATTTGCAACTCCATTCCTTAAATCAAAATTATATTTTGAGCTCCTTATTATTAATTACTTATCTCTCCCCACATTAAGGTTATAAATACCCCTTGGTAAGATAAATTACTAATAATTTATTTGATTAACTTCTTTAAGTCCTTTAGCGATCTAGCTTAACTTATTTGTTGCGTCGGATTAACATAATCCACTTGCAAAGTTTGGCACATACAAAACTTTTAAGCATCTCAAGGGGGTATCACCAGTCTCTATACGGAGACATGGATTCCATCAATAAAACACTTTCACTATACACTAATCACATTACCCAACCTATCAATATTATCGATCCAATAATGAATTTCACCCGATAGGTCAATGCAATAAATAACTAATACCTGTGTCCATCAATCATATCCGGATAAAGAGACTTAAGTAAACCTAATAATCATGAGGTGTATATTTTTTTTATAAAATTAGTAAAAATACAATGACCTCAAGGCGGTCCCGATAAATACACAGAAAGTGTACCAACACAATAAGTTAAAACTATACTATTTCCCTTAATTAAGATAGGCCTACTAAAATATTATGCTGCAACCCTATTGATGGTGTGTTCAGTTCCATCTAAGACTATGAACGGTAAAACTTATATTCCATAAGAATTGGTAATCTTATCCTCTATGTGTAATTCGTACTCTACACACTATAACAACTATTAAGTCGAATAAAAGACACCAACAATATATAAAATAATGCAAACATTGTGTCCATACATGGTTCTCATTAAAATAATGCAAACATTAAGTGGTTTTCATTGTTAAGTCACCTCTAACGGTGAAGTTTATTAAAAATCTTAACAAGTGTGTTTTCATTGCTAAGTCACCTCTAACGGTGTAGTTGACAGAAATCTTAACAAGTGTGTTTTCATTATTAAGTCACCTCTAACGGTGGAGTTTACCAAAAATCTTAACAAGTGTGTTTTCATTATTAAGTCACCTTTAACGGTGAAGTTGTGTTTTCATGGTTAAGTAACTTATAACAAGCGAGTTTGCGAAAACCTTAACAAGTGTGTTTTCATTGTTAAGTCACCTCTAACGGTAGAGTTAGCAAAAAAATCTTAAAAAGGGTGTTTTCATTATTAAGTCACCTCTAACGGTAAAGTTCGCAAAAATCTTAACAAGTGGTTCTCATTGTTAAGTCACCTCTAATGGTGAAGTGTGTTTTCATTGTTAAGTCACCTCGTAGGTGTGAGTTTGCGAAAAACCTTAACAAGTGTTTTTTATTATTAAGGAGTCACATTTTACTTTTTAAATCTTAGTTTTAGCACGCATAAGTACATGACTTATGCAAAATAATGAGAAGGCAGAATTTACCCCAATAGCAGGAGAAGGAATAATAACTTCAACAACCCCATGAGCGAGTCAATAATACGTGCATACACAAGAAACCTCGTCGTGATCTAGACAAGTCAAGAACATATGTATGCACTAAAATATTAATAGCGAATGATGAAGTAGTTATTGTGTATACCATAATAATACTTCCACAAAGTTTGTTAGAGAATGATAAAATAAAATGAGGAAGTAGTTATTATGTAAACCATAATAATACTTTCACCAATCTTGGTTGATAATGATGAAACTGAACAATGAAGTAGTTATTATGGAACCATAATATACTTCCAAATAGCTTGGTTGATAATAATGAAAGAGAATGATGTAATAGTTATCATGTGTCCATGAAAATACTTTTTACCAAAGAAGAGTTACGAACAACCACAATAAAATCGTGGATGCATGTTCATGTAAATAGGAATGGGGGCAACACTCATAGTATATCATTCGTATGAAAAGAATGATCACGAGGTCCTTCGGAACAACCCATTAGATAAAAGCCTAAAATATGAGATTTAAGATATGAAATATGAGGTTTCAATGTATCATAAAATCTGAGATATGAGATAAAAGTATATCACCAAAATGAAATGAGATATGAGATTATTTCCCACGATTCACAAGTTGATCGAAAATATCAAAACCGATTAAAGGTGTTTCATACATATAGTCGATATTTTAGACATGCATCAACATATCAACTATATGTACGAAGGGGAAAATGTAGGAGGGGATTAGTGATAAGCCTCTCATTAAATTATTAAATGAGATTAGAGATGATTGATATTGATAAAAGACCATGTGTTTATACGACTGGAGTATTATTATGCGCGTCGGCCATATCACGCGTATTTGTGTATTATTTACGCATTAACTAGACAATATTCTAGTGTTGAGAGTTTGACATATGTCATGGGACACATGCCACTTAAAATAAGACATGTGTCACCACGGGTTATTTGACATGTGGTTGTAATACCCCGCACTTTTGGGGATAATTAAAATTCATAAGTATGTGTAATTTGGGAATTTAAGAGGCTATCGTGAATAGTAATTTTTGGAGTTTTCAAGGATTAGATGATTTTCGATGCATGTTATAACTACTTTTGGGAATAAGTAGATGAGAAGGATTATTTTATTACAAGTCGCATTTGAGTAAAGCGACAGAGGACAATATTTTAATTGGAAAACCCGCATTGAGATGTATTGGGTTAAACTAGTTATTTGTAGTCAAGTACCTCGGATGGAGATTTCGAGTGCGCGATTAGTCTCAAAACGGCCAAGATAGTCAGAACAGAGCATCTGGGGGTCGTAATTGAGTTTCGGGAATTTTTGGATTCAAAGGAACTCGTAATTGAGTAAACGAGTCATTTTTGGGTTTTAAAGAAGAGATAAACCCTTATTTCTCCCTATATAAGGCATGGGAGGGGGAAATAAGAAAGGAAAAAGAGAGAAAAGAAAGAGGAGAGTAAAGGAAGAGAGAAAAGAGGAAGAAAAGGGAGGTTCCGGCCAAACTTCGAAGGATTCAACTCAGGATTGTCGGATTTTATCCACGAGGCAAGTGTTTACATGGTTTCTTTATTTTAAGCATAAATATCATATCGTAGTTGGTAGTGATAAACCCCAATGATTTTTGGGATGGGTTTTTGTGAATCAAAACGGGTTTTCGGAAGTTAAACGAGTAAACCCCGAATTATATCCAATTCGAGAAACTTCAGAAATTATTGAAATCGTTTGTTGGTTTTGGGTTCTAGGATGTTTAGAACCCTTTTTATATGTGTATATGTCATTGTTTGAGGTTGGAGGACATTGGGGAGGAGATAAAAGCTTGGGGGAAGCTTTAATGGCTGAAACATCTTCTCGGAGAAGAAGCTGCCCGAAGAGACTAATCGATCGAGGGCCAAGGGTCGATCGATTGATCCTTCAGAATTTTTGGCAATTTTGCCTTGGGTTAATTATGGGATAAATTACCACATTTGTGATTTTAGCTTGGTTAATTAAGAAATTTAATACTCCACTAAGGGGACTTATTCCTAGCCGATTAAGGAATTCTATGGGGGCTAGGAAGGGGTAATATTTGGTGACACAAATATTATACTTTTGCGGAAAATAAATTAAATTGAGGAGGAATTAGAGAGTTGGGGTTCCCAAAAATAGAGTAGGGGCCTCTAAATTATTATTTGGACATGATGTAGTCCTTGGGTTCGTGGAAATGGAATCCACGACCTGTTTAATTTAAGGGTGCTTGGGGACGAATATTCCTTAGGATAATTTTAGTGGTCATTTAGGCCTGTATAATTGTGTGAGTGGAAAATATAATTATATCGATTATGGTTGACTATATCCTGCGAGACTATTAGGATGAATTTGGGAAAAATGCGTATTTACTTAGTGTGAATTGGTATAGTTGGAGAAATTATATAAATCCTTAAGTGTGAATAAGGTACAGGTTATTTATCAAGTGAGGGAATACTTTTGAGTTTAGTATCGTGAGTGTGCGAATACTCGAATATTATTATTTATGAAAATCTTTGGGATTATTGGCCATCGTTATGTGTGATTGGCAATTATGGTCATTTATATATATTTGAGGAACAATGTGGAATGTATATATACGATGTGATTAAGTATATATATAATATGATATGGATATGTATATATATCTATGTGTGGATAGTATACATACATACATATATACATACATATATATATATATATATATATATATATATATATATATATATATATATATATATATATATATATATATATATATATATGTGTGTGTGTGTGTGTGTGTGTGTGTGTGTGTGTGTGTGTGTGTGTGTGTATGTGTGTGTGTGTGTGTGTGTGTGTGTATGTGTGTGTGTGTGTGTGTGTGTGTGTGTGTGAAGCATACCCCCTCTAATGCTATCATGGGAAGTTGCGTGATGTGGTTGTGGCCCCTGGCTTGAGGAGCAAGGAGCGTATAGTCCCCAGGTCATAGCGTCCATTGTTATATTGTGTGATTTTTATTAGGGGTGAAACGTGGTGGGTATGTTTCGTCTCATTTTCGGGGAGGAACTATGATCGTTTCCCAGACGTTGTGATTTATGACCACGATGTCGGTGATATTGAGTCCGACCGCTGGTCCCCAGGATGGTATATGCGTGATGCTCTGGAAGATGATAGCATTGAGAGACTGCATCCTCAAGTTATAGCTCGTTGGGATGGTTATTAAACTGGTGTGTATAGTATATTACTTGTTCATGAGAACAAGATATTATATATCTCTGGGAGAGTAAAGAGATACAAGGAAAAAGATTTAATTCTCATTCCGGTAGATCGTATCCGGACTTAAATTGTGATATGTATTATGAATGTGTAGGCTATATATATATATATATATATATATATATATATATATATATGTTGTGTACTGGGGATCTAATGGATCTCAACGATCGACCTTGCCAAGTAATAGTGTATCTGGGGGTTCCTTGTTTGGATTTCTCTTCGCGAGACACCCCACACACGAATATGGCATAGTGTTGGGAATGGGGAGAAGTTTAGCCCTTAGTACTCAGTTTTCTTAGGATTTCTAGAGTTTAGGGTTGACAGATTAGTTAGGCAGCGTAGTTTGACTAGGATATTTAGAGGGATGTGCTAGGTGTGCACTATTGGAAGAGAGGTGAGGGGTATCTCATGGGAGTGCGATACCAATTTAAATATGAGATAGAACATATTTTTAAAAGTAAAGTATTTATGCACTTGCAAAATATTTTCACAACTCGGGCTCTAACCTGTTTATCTACTTTTCCTCTCTTTTGCTATATCTATATATATACTTAGGTGTCCAGACACAAGGACGCCTGGATGACGATTCCTTCGAGTCAGACGCTTGCTGCAGCAGCTGTGGATGCATGCAGATTTATTTTTTGACGGTTCTATTCTTGTGATCTAGATAGGAAGCATTGTAATAACATTCGGGCTAATAACCCAACTACATTTATTTATTCTGTTACCGCCCTTTATGAAAATTCGATTTGGTTGTATATTGTTAAACCAAGTGTTCGGTTATTTTTATTTCATCTCAGATTCATTTATTCATTAACTATGTGAATGTTTTAATTGGTTTAATTTGTTTAAAATATTAGTTAAATAAAATTTTGACGCCAGCCTAAAAGGTTATTAGTAATTAATTTGGTTTTCGACAGTGATGCTAAGAATGAACCATATGTGACTCCTGTTTCAATTTGGTACAGCAGTGATCGCCCGGTATTCTATTAGGCGGGGTGTCATAGTGGTGACCCACTTGTGTTGGTTTTCGCTATAAATAAGCCTCACCTCATACCTTTTAGAGAGATCTTCTTGGGAAAATAAGAGTCATTTCTTGTCCTATGAGTTTTTTTAGAGAGAGTTTTAGGAAAGAGTTTTGAGATGAGTTCTTTGAGAAGAGTTGCAAAACCTTTCACCTCTCAAGTTCCACCATAATGAGTTTTTCGGCGAATAGTATGTCACACCCGTGCAATCCGACATACGGGGTGGCCATCCACCACCGACGAACTACGCTGGGCGTGAACTAAATAAATACCATTATTAGCATGAGACAGATATGAAACATAGTAAAATCAATCCATAAGATAAATATTTGAATCAATCCTAAATGATAATGATAAAAGATCCATCATATGCTAAGCCATCGATTAAATCCAATCTCCAAAGTATGAATTAATTTAAAATCTAAATAATCAACTAACTACAAATATTCCAACTGAAATACTTAAACAACTTTGGAACCGAATGGAGCAATAAAACTCAAATGAAGTCTCGTAATTAAATATGATGAAAATAAAGTCTAACAAAATAAAGCAATAAAAGAATAACTCGAGCTGCACCTACAAATGATATACAATAAATCCTATGCCGCTACTACCGCACTAATACCTAAACTAGTTAGTCAAAGCACGAGGTCAAAGCCCTGAGCATGAATACACACTACTCCCTCAAATAGGATCCTTGAATCAAGACAGTAGCATTATAGGAAATAAATATCACAATAATAGAATATTTTAAATTAAACGAGATAATTAAACGTGATAAATATAAATCACTAACTACTTGCAGAGATCCCCATTTAAAAGGCACACCAATAAGATTTTAAATTCCCAAGTCCCAAGATGTTATTTAATTAAATTAACCGTTTTTATTATTGTTCTCACTTTTTATTATGACGGTCCTCCTGTCCCGAGTGGTAATTTCCACCAAAGTGTCACACTTCCCCCTGCCAAAATGCCAGTCGAATACGTTTAAACTGTCGATCCCCCGTAATTTTGACAAGGTTTCACACACGATATGACATAAAACACCAGCCGAATCCGATTAAACTATCGATCCCCCGCAATTTATATCGCCACCAATTTTAATACCCATTTTTATTTTAGGCATTAATTCTCAATTTCTCAATTTCACAATTTATAACTTATCCCACCCTTTTCATCGATGTGAGATCATAAGATACCCGTTAGTCGCATACCTATGGGTCCCCATGTTATCAATACGTCCTACCCTATGTATAGGATGAATTTCTAACATAAATCCTGATATAGTCTTATGCCTTGGTTAAAGTAACAAGGATAAAGTATCAAAAATCAGCCCAACCCCGACATGATAAAGTCCTAATAATCTACCCTCACTTGTCCCATACCTAGAAGGCGTAAATCATCAAAAGGCCTACCCACTAATCCCATACCTAGCAGGCATCCTAAAATATAAGGAGAACAAAAATACCCAACAACCCGTCGTCACAATGGTAATATAATAATACCAATAAGTCACACAAACAAGCATAAATATTCATCATATAAAACTACGCATAATAGTCCAATTCAATTAAATCTTAATTTAATTACCACAACGTCATAAACACCCAATTAATTCCATTTAATTATTTTAAATTAAATACACCGAGCTTTCACCATTAATACATCGTATTTCTAATTTCATTACCTCTACATAATTTACTTGAGGTATACGACTCCAAAATTCAATTAATTCAAAACTAAAGTTTTTCTACATGCAAACTATACCAATAAAACCCAAAATTCACTCATCAATCCTACGTACATAAGGGTTATGAATATTATTCAAATTAAAAGATTTAATAAAATGAGTCCCATAATTAGTGTCCACTTTCTCTAATTAAGTTACTAATTGGTTTTAAGAAAACATATAATTAAGTATTTTGGCGACACTTAAAATGCATAATACTAAAGGAAAAGAATATAGTATTCATGCCCGAGTTTAAGTTAAAGAAAAACTGGTAGCACGGTTGGATTCCTCTCGAAAAATTAACAAAGAAGTGTTCTTGAACAAACTTGATTAAACCTCAATTAATCCTTCCAAAACTTGTGACAAAAACTTGATTGTGTTGGAGGTTGATGATTATAGTGGAGAGGAAAACTTTTGAAAGAGCTCTTTGGTGAAAAACTTGGGAAAAGTGATTATGAGAAGTCCCCTTAAGGATTATTAGTCTTATATACTAATTAGGAATCCTAGCCCAATTCCAACTCTAAAAAACAAATGACCGACTTGCGTCAGATCTGGGGTAGTCGATCGATCGACTCCCTGGGTCGATCGATCGATCGAGCAGGTCGGCAGACAGATCCCACACAAAATTTATAAGGCAAAAATAATTAAAAACTCAATAAAAACTCCATTTTAAATCCGATTTCAATTCCGCCTAATGTTATATTCTTCTATAATCAAACCCAACTTATTTTACTAATAAAAATTATTAAATCCAAAAATTTATTTTTCTCGAATATTCTAATTAATTAATAAAAATACGGGGTGTTACATACTTCCCAACTAGAAAAAGAATTTCGTCCTGGAAATTTGACGAAGCATAAACATCAAGCGTAAATCGACAAAAAATAAAATAAGTCTCACATATGCCTACTCATTGAATGCCATAATTAGGCTCCCATACACCCAATCCTACGCGCACCTAGCCCACGAACAACAAAATAATATATATCGCTATATATATACGTAACTATGAAAGTAACTGCGTACCACACGCTCTCATAAATCACCACTCGATTATATTTTCGAAAAATCTTCGCAACACATAAATCCTCAATTCAAATCACATCGCTTCATCGATATAAGACATACCCAAAATTTATACTAATGATCTTCTGAATAATTAACGTCTCCAAAATCAACTCTAAGGATCTTCACATCAAGCTTACTAATTCTAAACTCAATGCCTACAACGCCCGTAACAAAAAATTATATATCTCCAAGAAACACATCTAACACGTATGCTAGACCCTCTACCTTAAGGAGTACGAATCAATAAAGGAAATTAAAGATCGATAACGTGAAACCTAAACGGAATTCTAACCTACGAGACCTAAGACCATGCTCTGATACCATCGTCACACCCTCGCAATCCGACAGGCGGGGTGGCCAGCAACCACCGCCGAACTACTCCGGGCATGAACGAAATAAAGACCATTCTTAAAATTAGATAGATATGAGACATAATAAAATCAATCCATAAGATAAATATTTGAATCAATCCAAAATGATAAAGATAAAAGATCCATCACATGTTAATCCTTCGATTAAATCCAATCTCCAAAGTATGAATTAATTAAAAATATAAATAATCAACTGACTACAAATATTCCAACTGAAATCCTTAAACAACTTTGGAACCGAATGGCCCAATAAAAATCAAATGAAGTCTCGTAATTAAATACGATTGAAAAGAAAGTCTAACTAGATAAAGTAATAAAAGAATAACTCCAGGTGCACCTCCAAACGATATACAATAAATCCTATGTACCTACTACAACACTAATACCTAAAAAAGTTAGTCAACGTACGACGTCAGAGCCCCGAGCATGAATACACACTACTTCCCTCAAATAGGATCCTTGAATCCAGACAATATCATTATACGCAATGTAAATCATAATATAATATTTTAAATTAAACGAGATAATTAAACGTGATAAATATAAATGACTAACTACTCGCAGAGATTCCCATTTAAAAGGAACACCAATATTATTTTAAATTCCCAAGTCCCACGATGTTAATTAATTAAATTAACCATTTTTATTATTGTTCCCACTTTTTATTATGACGGTCCTCCTATCCCGAGTGATAATTTTCACCAAAGTGTCACAATTTCCCTTGCCAAAACACCAGCCAAATCTGTCAAAATTGTTGATCCCTTCGCAATTTGACAAAGTTCCACAAACGACACGACATAAAATACCAGCCGGATCCGATTAAACTGTCGATCCCCTACAATTTATGCTGCCACCAATTTTAATACCCGTTTTTATCTTAGGCATTAATTCTCAATTTCACAATTTATAAATTATCCCGGGAGCTCTGTGACTACGCGATCGGTTCCTACGAGTCACATTGGTCCCGTGCGAGGTGTTCGTGACTCTTACGGGACTGTTTTTTCATTTTTTTATTATTTCACCCTTCGATGGCATGTTTTTATGCTTAAGTCTAACTTTTTACAAACCGGGAGTCACGAACAACTTGCTATTTTACAAATTTTCATCGTACACTCAAACCGGGAGCCCCGTGACTACGTGGACAGTTCCTACGACTTACCTTGTTTCCGTGCTAGGTGTTCGTGACTCTTACGGGACCCTTTTCTAGCTATTTTATATTTTCACCCTTCGATGGCATGTTTTTACGCTTAAGTCTATTTGTTTGGAAAATTTACGTCATACAGTTAAACCGGGAGCCTCGTGACTACGCGGTCAGTTCCTACGAGTCACATTGGTCCCATGCGAGGTGTTCGTGACTCTTACCAGACCGTTTTGTTGTTTTATATTTTCCCCCTTCGATGGCATCTTTTTATACTGAAATCTAATTTTTCAGAAATTTACATCGTACACTCAAACCTGGAGCCCCGTGACTACGCTGTCTATTCCTACGAGTCACATTGGTCCCGTGCGAGGTGTTCGTGACTCTTACCAGACCGTTTGTTGTTGTTTTACATTTTCACCCTTCGATGGCATGTTTTTATGCTTAAGTCTAACTTTTTTACAAATTTATGTCATACACTCAAACCGAGAGCTCCGTGACTACGCGATTGGTACCTTTGAGTCACATTGGTCCCCTGCGAGGTGTCCGTGACTCTTACGGTACCGTTTTGTCACTTTTTTATTTTTTCACTCTTCGATGGCATGTTTTTATGCTTAAATCTAAATTTTAACAAATTTACGTCGTACACTCAAATCGGGAGCCCCGTGACTATGCGGTCTGTTCCTACGAGTCATATTTGTCCCGTCCGAGGTGTTTGTGACTCTTAAGGGACCATTTTGTGACTGTTTTACATTTTCACCCAATTGCGGCACATATTTATGTGTAAATCCAATTTTTTGCAAATTTACGTCATATAATCAAACCGAGAGTCCCGTGATTACATGGCTAGTTCTTACGACTTACCTTGTTCCAGAGCTAGGTGTTCGTGACTGTTACGGGACCATTTTCTGGCTGTTTTACATTTTCGCACTTCGATGGCAAGTTTTTATGCTTAAGTCTAATTTTCATAAATTAACATCGTACACTCAAATCGGGAGCCCCATGACTACGCGATCGGTTCCTACGAGTCACATTAGTCCCGTGCGAGGTGTTCGTGACTCTTACGAGAAAGTTTTGTTGTTATTTTACGTTTTCACACTTTGATGGCATGTTTTTATGCTTAAGTATAATTTTTTGCAAATTTACGTCGTACACTCAAATCGGGAGCGCCGTGACTACGCGGTCGGTTCCTACGAGTCACATTGGTCCCGTACGAGGTGTTCGTGACACTTATCGGACCGTTTTTTTGTTGTTTTATGTTTTCACCTTTCGATGGCATGTTTTTATGCTTAAGTCTAAATTTTTACAAATTTATGTCGTACGCTCAAATTGGGAGCCCCTTGACTACACGATCGGTTTCTACAAGTCTCATTGGTCCCGTTCGAGTTGTTTATGACTCGTAAGGGACCATTTTGTGGCTGTTTCACATTTTCACATAATTGCGGCACGTTTTTATGCCTAAATATAAATTTTTGCAACTTTATGTCGTATACTTAAATTGAGAGACCTGTGATTGTGTGGACGGTTCCTACGACTTACCTTGTTCCCGTGCTAGGTGTTCGTGACTCTTACGTGACCGTTTTCTGGTTGTTTTACATTTTCACCCTTCGATGGAAAGTTTTTATGCTTAATTATATTTTTGTTATAGAATTACGTCATACGCTCGAACCGGGATCCCCGCGACTACGTGATCGGTTCCTATAAGTGACATTGGTCCCGTGCGAGGTGTTCGTGGCTCTTATCGGACCATTTTGTTATTATTTTACGTTTTCACCCTTCGATGGCATGTTTTTATGTTTAAGTCTTATTTTTTACAAATTTATGTCATACACTCAAACCGAGAGCCTCGTGACTACGCGATCGGTTTCTACGAGTCACATTGGTCCCGTACGATGTGTTCGTGACTCTTACTGGACCGTTTTGTGGTTGTTTTACGTTTTCCCCCTTTTATGGCATGTTTTTATGCTTAAATATCATTTTTTGCAAATTTACGTCGTACACTCAAACCAGGAGCCTCGTGACTACGCGGTCGGTTCCTACGAGTCACATTGGTCCCATGTGAGGTTTTCGTGACTCTTATCGGACCCTTTTGTGGCTTTTTAACATTTTTACCCTTCGATGGCGTGTTTTTATGCTTAAGTCAATTTTTTTTACAAATTTGCGTTGTACACTCAAATTCGGGCCTCCGTGACTATGCGATCTCTTCCTATGAGTCACATTGTTTCCGTGCGAGGTGTTCGTGACTCTTACATGACCGTTTTGTCACTTTTTTATATTTTCACCCTTTGATGGCATGTTTTTATGCTTAATTCTAATTTTATGCATATTTACATCGTACGCTCAAACCGGGAGCCCCGTGACTACGCGATCAGTTCCAAGAGTCACATTGGTCCCGTCCGAGGTGTTTGTGACTCTTAAGGGATCGTTTTCTGGAAGTTTTACATTTTCACATAATTACGGCACATTTTTATGCCTAAATCTAAATTTTTACAAATTTACACCGTATACTCAAACCGAGAGTCCGGTGATTAGGTGGTCGGTTCCTACGAGTTACCTTATTCCCGTGCTAGGTGCTCGTGACTCTCTCAGGATCGTTTTCTGGTTGTTTTACATTTTCATCCTTCGATGGCAGGTTTTTATGCTTAAGTCTATTTTTTTGCAGATTTACGTCGTACACTCAAACTCGGAGCCCCGTGACTACGCGATCGGTCCCTACGAGTCATATTGGTCCCGTGCGAGGTGTTCGTGACTCTTATCGGACCATTTTGTGGTTGTTTTATGTTTTCACCCTTCAATGGCACGTTTTTATGCTTAAGTTTATTTTTTTCCAAATTTACATCATACACTCAAATCGAGAGTCCCGTGACTACGCGATCGATTCTTATGAGTCACATTGGTCCCGTGCGTGGTGTTCGTGACTCTTACGGCACCGTTTTGTGTTTGTTATATGTTTTCACACTTCGATGGCATGTTTTTATGATCAAGTCTATTTTTTTGCAAATTTACGGCGTACACTCAAACTAGGAGGCCCGTGACTACGCGGTCGTTTCCTACGAGTCATATTGGTCCCGTGCGAGGTGTTTGTGACTCTTTCTGGACCGTTTTGTGGTTGTTTTACATTTTCACCCTTAGATGGCATATTTTATGCTTAACTGTAATTTTTTGAAAATTTACGTCGTACACTCAAACTAGGAGCCCCGTGACTACGCAGTCGGTTCCTACGAGTCACATTTATCCCGTGAGAGGTGCTTGTGACTCTAATGGGACCGTTTTATGTTTATTTTACGTTTTTACCATTCGATGACATGTTTTTATGATTAAGTATAACTTTTTACGAATTTTCATCGTACACTCGAACCGGGAGCCCCGTGACTACGTGGTTAGTTCCTACGAATTACCTTGTTCCCGTGCTAGGTGTTCGTGACTCTTACGGGACCCTTATCTGGCTAATTTACATTTTCACCCTTCAATGGCATGTTTTTACGATTAAGTCTATTTTTTTAACAAATTTAAGTCGTACACTCAAACTGGGAGCCCCATGACTCCGCGGTCGGTTCCTACAAGTCACATGGTTCCATGCGAGGTGTTCGTGACTCTTACCAAACCGTTTTGTGGATGTTTTACATTTTCCCACTTCGATGGAATGTTTTAATACTTAAATATAATTTTTTGTAAATTTGCATTATACACTCAAACCAGGCGCCCCGTGACTACGCGGTCTATTCCTACGAGTCACATTGGTCCCGTGTGAGGTGTTAGAGACTCTTACCAAACCGTTTTGTTTCTATTTTACTTTTTCACCCTTTGATGGCATGTTTTTATACCTAAGTCTATTTTTTTACAAATTTACATCGTACGCTCAAATCGGGAGCTCCGTGACTACGCGATCGGTTCCTACGAGTCACATTGGTCCCGTACGAGGTGTTCGTGACTCTTACTGGACCGTTTTGTCACTTTTTTATGTTTTCACCCTTTGATGGCATGTTTTTACACTTACGTCTAATTTTATGCAAATTTACGTTGTACGCTCAAATCGGGAGCCCCGTGACTACGCGGTCGGTTCATGAGTCACATTGGTCCCGTCCGAGGTGTTTTATGACTCTTAAGGGACCGTTTTCTGGCAGTTTTACATTTTCACCCAATTACGGCACATTTTTATGCCTAAATCTAAATTTTTACAAATTTACACTGTATACTCAAACCGAGAGTCCGTTGATTATGTGGCCGGTTCCTAGGAGTTACCTTATTGCCATACTAGGTGCTCGTGACTCTTTCAGGACCGTTTTTTTGGTTGTTTTACATTTTCATCCTTCGATGGCAAGTTTTTATGCTTAAGTCTATTTTTTTGCAGATTTACATCGTACACTCAAACCAGGAGCCCCGTGACTACGCGATCGGTTCCTACGAGTCATATTGGTCACGTGCGAGGTGTTCGTGACTCCTATCAGACCATTTTGTGGCTGTTTTACATTTTCACCCTCCGATGACATATTTTTATGCTTAAGTCTAATTTTTTACAAATTTACATCGTACACTCAAATCGGGAGCCCCGTGACTACGCGATCGGTTCCTATGAGTCACATTGGACCCGTGCGTGGTGTTCGTGACTCTTACGGGACCATTATGTGTTTGTTTTATGTTTTCACACTTCGATTGGATGTTTTTCTGCTCAAGTCTAATTTTTTTTGTAAATTTACGTCGTACACTCAAATCGGAAGGCCCGTGACTACGCGATCGGTTCCTACGAGTCATATTGGTCCCGTGCGAGGTGTTCGTGACTCTTTTTGGATCGTTTTGTGGTTGTTTTATATTTTCACCTTTCGATGGCATGTTTTTAGGCTTAAGTGTATTTTTTGCAAATTTATGTCGTACACTCAAACTAGGAGCCCCGTGACTACGCAGTCGATTCCTACGAGTCACATTGATCCCGTACGAGGTGCTTGTGACTCCTACGGCACCGTTTGTGTTTGTTTTACGTTTTCACCATTCGATGGCATGTTTTTATGCTTAAGTCTAACTTTGTACAAATTTTGGTCGTACGCTCGAACCGGAATCCCCGTGACTACGTGGCTAGTTCCTATGACTTACCGTGTTCCCGTGCTAGGTGTTCGTGACTCTTACGGGACCCTTTTCTGGCTAATTTACATTTTCACCCTTCGATGGCATGTTTTTATGCTTAAGTCTATTTTTTGACAAATTTACGTCGTATACTCAAACTGGGAGCCCCGTGACTACGCGGTCGGCTCCTACGAGTCACATGGTCCCATGCGATGTGTCCGTGACTCTTACCAGACCGTTTTGTGGCTGTTTTACATTCTTCCCCTTTGATGGCATGTTTTTATGCTTAAATCTATTTTTTTACAAATTTACATTGTACACTCAAACCAGGCGCCCCGTGACTACGCGTTCTGTTCCTACGAGTCACATTGGTCCCGTGTGAGGTGTTAGAGACTCTTACCAAACCGTTTTGTTGCTATTTTACGTTTTCACCCTTCGATGACATGTTTTTATGCTTAAGTCTGTTTTTTTTAGAAATTTACATCGTATGCTCAAATCGAGAGCTCCGTGACTACGTGATCGGTTCCTACGAGTCACATTGGTCCCGTACGAGGTGTTCGTGACTCTTACAGGACCGTTTTGTCACTTTTTTATGTTTTCACCCTTCGATGGCATGTTTTTACGCTTAAGTCTAATTTTATACAAATTTACGTTGTATGCTCAAACCGGGAGCCCCGTGACTACGCGGTCGGTTCATGAGTCACATTGGTCCCGTCCGAGGTGTTTATGACTCTTAAGGGACCGTTTTCTGGCTATTTTACATTAACACTCAATTGTGGCACGTTTTTATGCCTAAATCTATTTTTTTTAAATTTACATCGTATACTGAAATAGAGAGTCCGATGATTAGGTGGCCGGTTCCTACGAGTTACCTTATTCCCATGTTAGGTGCTCGGGACTCTTACGGGACCATTTTTTGGTTATTTTACGTTTTCACCCTTCAATGGCAGGTTTTTATGCTTAAGTCTATTTTTTTCAGATTTACGTCGTACACTCAAATCGGGAACCCCTTGACTACGCGATCGGTTCCTACGAGTCACATTGGTCCCATGCGAGGTGTTCGTGACTCTTATCCGACCATTTTGTGGCTGTTTTACATTTTTACCCTTCGATGGCATGTTTTTATGCTTAAGTCTAATTTTTTATAAATTTACATCGTACACTCAAATCGGGAGCCCCGTGACTACGCGATCGGTTCCAATGAGTCACATTGGTCCCGTGCCTGGTGTTCGTGACTCTTACAGGACCGTTATGTTTTTGTTTTATATTTTCACACTTCGATGGCATGTTTTTATGCTCAAGTCTATTTTTTTGTAAATTTACATCGTACACTTAAATCGGAAGGCCCGTGACTATGCGGTCAGTTCCTACGAGTCATATTGGTCTCGTGTGAGTTGTTCGTGACTCCTTCCGGATCATTTTGTGGTTGTTTTATATTTTCACCTTTCGATGGCATGTTTTTCTGCTTAAGTGTATTTTTTGCAAATTTACGTTGTACACTCAAACTAGGAGCCCCGTGACTACGCAGTCGGTTCCTATGAGTCACACTGATCCCGTGCGAGGTGGTCGTGACTCTTACGAGACCATTTTTGTTTGTATTACGTTTTCACAATTCGATGGCATGTTTTTATGCTTAAGTATAACTTTTTACAAATTTTCGTCGTACGCTCGAATCGGGAGCCCCGTGACTACGTGGCCAGTTCCTACGACTTACCTTGTTCCCGTGCTAGGTGTTCGTGACTCGTACGGGACATTTTTCTGGCAAATTTACATTTTCACCCTTTGATGGTATGTTTTTATGCTTAAGTCTATTTTTTGGCAAATTTACGTCGTACACTCAAACTGGGAGCCTCGTGACAACGCGATCGGTTCTTACGAGTCACATGGTCCCATGCGAGGTGTCCGTGACTCTTAACAGACCGTTTTGTGGATGTTTTACATTTTCCCCCTTCGATGGCATGTTTTATGATTAAATCTAATTTTTTGCAAATTTACATCGTACACTCAAACCAGGCACCCCGTGAATACGTGGTCTGTTCCTACGGTCACATTGGTCCCGTGCGAGGTGTTAGTGACTCTTACCAAACCGTTTTGTTGCTATTTTACATTTTCACCCTTCGATGGCATGTTTTTATGCTTAACCCTATTTTTTTTACAAATTTACGTCATACACTCAAATCGGGAGCTCCGTGACTACGCGATCGGTTCCTACCAGTCACATTGGTCCCATATGAGGTGTTTGGGACTCTTACGGGACCGTTTTGTCACTTTTTTATGTTTTCACCCTTCGATGGCATATTTTTATGCTTAAGTCTAATTTTATGAAAATTTACATCGTACGTTCAAACTGGGAGCCTCGTGACTACGCGGTCGATTCCTATGAGTCACATTAGTCCCGAGCGAAGTGTTCGTCACTCTTATCAGATCATTTTGTGGATGTTTTATGTTTTCACCCTTCAAGGCATGTTTTTATGCTTAAGTCTAATTTTTCGCAAATTTATGTCGTACACTCAAACCGGCAGCCCCGTGACTACGCGATCGGGTTCTATGAGTCACATTGTTCGCGTACAAGGTGTTCGTGACTCTTACCAGACCGTTTTGTTGTTGTTTTATGTTTTCACCCTTCAATGGCATGTTTTTATGCTTAAGTTTAAGTTTTTTATAAATTTACGTCATACACTCAATTCGGGAGCCCCGTGACTACGCGATCAGTTCCTACGAGTCACATTGGTCCTGTGCGAGGTATTCGTGACTTTTACAAGACCGTTTTGTCATTGTTTTATGTTTTCACCCTTCGATGGCATATTTTTATGCTTAAGTCTCATTTTATGCAAATTTACGTCGTACACTCAAACCGGTAGCCCCGTGACTACGCGATCGGTTCCTACGGGTCACATTGGTTCCGTGCGAGGTGTTCGTGATTCTTACGGGACCATTTTGTGTTGGTTTTTTGTTTTCACATTTCGATGGCACGTTTTTATGCTCAAGTCTAAATTTTTTACAAATTTATGTCGTACACTCAAACCGGGAGGCCCATGACTACGCGGTCGATTCGTACGAGTCACATTGGTCACGTGCTAGGTGTTCGTGACTCTTTCCGGACCGTTTTATGGCTGTTTTACATTTTCACCCCTCGTTATCATGTTTTTATGCTTAAGACTATTTTTTTTTTGCAAATTTACTTCGTACACTTAAACCGGGATCCCCGTGACTACGTGGTCGGTTCCTACGAGTCACATTGGTCTTATGCGAGGTGCTCGTGACTCTTACAGGACCATTTTGGGTTTGTTTTAGGTTTTCACCCTTTGATGGCATGTTTTTATGCTTAAGTCTAACTTTTTACAAATTTACATCGTACACTCGAACCGGGAGCCCCGTGACTACATGGCCAGTTCCTACGACTTGCCTTGTTCCCGTGCTAGGTGTTCGTGACTCTTACGGGACCCTTTTCTGGAATTTTTTACAATTTCACCCTTCGATGGCATGTTTTTATGTTTAAGTCTATTTTTTTAAAAAATTTAAGTCATACACTCAAACCGGGAGCCCCGTGACTATAGGATTGGTTCCTACGAGTACGATTCCTCCCGTACGAGGTGTTCGTGACTCTTACCGGACCATTTTGTGGTTGTTTTACGTTTTCACTCTTCGATGGCATGTTTTTATGCTCAAGTCTAATTGTTTTGCAAGTTTACATCGTACACTCAAGCCGAGAGGCCCGTGACTACGTTGTAGGTTCCTACGAGTCACATTGGTCCCGTGCGAGGTGTTCGTGACTCTTTCCGGTCTGTTTTCTGGTTGTTTTACATTTTCACGCTTCGATGGCATAGTTTTATGCTCAAGTCTAATTGTTTTACAAATTTACGTCGTACACTCAAACCGGGAGGCCCGTGAATACGCGGTCAGTTCCTACGAGTCACATTGGTCCCGTACGAGGTGTTCGTGGCTCTTTTCGGACCGTTTTGTGACAGTTTTATGTTTTCACCCTTCGATGGCATGTTTTTATGCTTAAGTCTAATGTTTTTCAATATTACTTCATACACTCAAATCGGGAGCCCCGTAACTACACGGTCGGTTCGTACGAGTCACATTGGTCTCGTGTGAAGTGCTCGTGTCTCTTACGGGACCGTTTTACGTTTGTTTTACATTTTCACCGTTCGATGGCATATTTTTATATTTAATTCTAATTTTTTACAAATTTACGTCGTACACTCGAACCGGGAGCCCCGTGACTACGTGGACAGTTCCTATGACTTACCTTGTTCCCGTGCTAGGTTTTCGTGACTCTTACGGGACCCTTTTCTGGATGTTTTACATTTTCACCCTTCGATGGCATTTTTTATGCTTAAGTCTATTTTTTGGGCAAATTTATGTTGTACGTCGTACACTCAAATCGGGAGTCCCCTAACTAGGCGATCGGTTCCTACAAGTCACATTTGTCTCGTGTGTGGCGTTCGTGACTCTTACTGAACCATTTTGTGATTGTTTTACATTTTCACCCTTCGATGGCATGTTTTTATGCTTAAGTATAATTTTTGCAAATTTACATCGTACACTCAAATCGGGAGCCCCGTGACTACGTGGTTAGTTCCTACGAGTCACATTGGTCCCGTGCGAGGTGTTCATGACTCTTACCGAACCGTTTTGTTGTTGTTTTAAGTTTTCACCCTTCAATGGCATGTTTTTATTCTTAAGTCTAATTTTTTGCAAATTTAAGTCGTACACTCAAACTAGAAGCCCCGCGACTACGCAGTC
The DNA here is from genome assembly GCA_949130495.1 of Sambucus nigra. Classification (NCBI taxonomy): domain Eukaryota; kingdom Viridiplantae; phylum Streptophyta; class Magnoliopsida; order Dipsacales; family Adoxaceae; genus Sambucus; species Sambucus nigra. The sequence goes on along the minus strand of OX422211.1, from coordinate 156,174,390 downwards.
GGTTCCTACAAGTCACATTAATCCCGTGCGAGGTGTCCGTGACTCTTATCGGACCATTTAGTGGTTGTTTTACATTTTCCCCTTCGATGGCATATTTTTTACTTAAGTCTAATTTTTTGCAAATTTACGTCGTACACTCAAATCGGGAGCCCCATGACTATGTGGTCGGTTCCTACATGGCACATTGTCCCGTGCGAGGTGTTCGTGACTCTTACCCGACCGTTTTGTCGATGTTTTATATTTTCACCCTTCGATGGCATGTTTTTATGCTTAAGTATAATTTTTTTACAACTTTACATCGTACACTTAAATCGGGAGCCCGTGACCACGCGATCGGTTCCTACGAGTCACATTGGTCCCGTGCGAGGTGTTCGTAGCTCTTACGGGACCGTTTTGTATTTATTTTATCTTTTTACCCTTTGATGGCATGTTTTTATGCTTAAGTCTAACTTTTTACATACTTATGTCGTACACTCAAACCGGAAGCCCCGTGATTACATTATCGGTTGCTACGACTTACCTTGTTCTCATGCTAGGTGTTCATGACTCTTACGGGACCGTTTTCTTGCTGTTTTACATTTTCACCCTTTGATGGATTGTTTTTATGCTTAAGTCTATTTTTTTTGCAAATATACGTCGTACCCTCAAACCGGGAGCCCCGTGACTACGCGATCAGTTCCTACAAGTCACATTGGTCCCATGCGAGGTGTTCCTGACTCTTACGAGACTGTTTTGTGGTTGTTTTATGTTTTCACCATTCGATGGCATGTTTTTATGCTTATGTTTAATTTTTTTACAAATTTACGTCGTACACTCAAAACGGGAGCCCCGTGACTATGCGATCGGTTGCTACGAGTCACATTGGTCCCATGCGAGGTGTTCGTGACTCTTACGGTACCGTTTTATGTTTGTTTTACGTTTTCACCCTTCGATTGCTTGTTTTTATGCTAAAGTCTAATTTTTTTGCAAATTTACGTTGTACACTCAAAACGGGAGCCCCGTGACTACGCGATCGTTACTACGAGTCACAATAGTCCCGTGTTAGGTGTTCGTGACTCTTACTGGACCGTTTTATGGTTATTTTATGTTTTCACCCTTCGATGGCATGTTTTTATGATTAAGTCTAATTTTTTGAAAATTTACGTCGTACACTCAAATCGGGAGCCCTATGACTACTCGGTCGGTTTCCACGAGTCACATTGGTCCCGTCTGAGGTGTTTGTGACTCTTAAAGGACTGTTTTGTAGCTGTTTTACGTTTTCACCCATTTGCGGCACATTTTTATGCCTAAATCTAAATTTTTGCAAATTTACGTCATATAGTCAAACTGAGAGTCTCGTGATTACGGAGTCAGTTCCTACGAATTTCATTGGTGTCATATGAGGTGTCTGTGTATCTTACGGGACCATTTTGTGATTGTTTTATGTTTTCATCCTCTGACGACATATTTTTATGCTTTAGTCAAACTTTTTGCAAATTCACATCGTATACTCAAACTGGGAGCCCCGTGACTACGCGGTCGGTTCCTATGAGTTACATTTATCCCGTACGAGGTGTTCGTACCTCTTACGTGACTGTTTTATGACTATTTGATATTTTCACCATTTAACGACATATTTTATGACTAAGTCTAATTTTTGACAAATTTACGTCGTATACTTAAACCGGGAGTGCCGTGACTATGCGGTCGCTTCCTATGAGCTATATTGATCCCGTGTGAGGTGTCCGTGCCTCTTACGGGATCATTTTGTTGCTATTTTACATTTTCACTCTTTAATGGCATGTTTTTATGCCTAAGTCTAACCTTTTAAAAATAAAATAACAAACCAACGAACAGTTGAAAGACAAAGAGAGTAAATATATATGTAATGTGTAATTGAAGAATTAATCCAATAAATCAAACCTTGAGCATCCACCAAAAGAATTGAGTTGGCAGTGCACCTCACACTTTAACCATGGCATTTTCTTGAGAAGTTTCTGGAAGGAAAGAAGAAAACATACACCTCAAATAATAATTGTTTTCTCTCATCAGCTACACATTAAACATAACAATGTAATGTTGTGAATGTTTCTTAAAAGTAATACCATTTCATATTTTATTAAACAATTAAATTCATGTTACTTAGGAGACAACATTTACGACTTAATCGTAAATAATCAATTTCATCATTAATAATTGGAGGAGAAACATTTCTAAATAACTTGAACTGGTAAACATTGCACATTTAGATGTCAAAATCTTAAAAGCGCATAAAATGACCTATAAGTTAATAAGGACCATAAGAGTTATGGGACACCCCTTAAAAAAATACTTGACAAATTCACCCCGTTAAATATTAAAGCCCCGTTTGATTGTCTCAAAATTATAAATTGGATCATTAATAAATTAATCGATTTACAAATTGATCCATTAATTGTGTTTGGTTTCATTAATGAAATGATTCATTAATTGCCCCATTTTAGCTCATGTGCAAAATCAGAAATTGGATCATTTAAAAAAAAATGTGAAATGAATCCATTTGAAATAGGAGTCACATAAAGCGCACGTCCCCTCTCCTGCTCCCTCTTCCCCTCCCCCTCTCCCTCTCTCTTTCCCTCCCCTTCTCTCTTGATTTGTTTTTATCTTTTTTTCATAGAACCTTAGCATCAATTTCAAATTACCAAACATTGTGTAAAATTGGATTTAACTCATTTCAAATTCACGTATTTACAATTCACTAATTTACAATGAACCAATTTACATAATCGAACAATTTGCGCAACCAAACTGGGCCTAATTCGTTGTAATTAAGCCTACAAACAAGATTCCCTCCATTTTTTGACCTAAAAGGGAAACAAAAATACCCCAACCCAAAAATAAAATCCAAAATTAAAACAATAAAAAGTAAAAATAAATAAAAAAGTTCCCATCATCACAATCCCTTTAATTCCTCCTCCATCATTTCAGCTACCACCTCACCTTTAGACTCTACCCCCCGCACTCCCTCCAACCACCACTATACCAAAACCCTATCACCAGCAACCCCCGACTAACCAACCCCTTATCCAGGTTCAACCGGCACAGACCCAATGCAGATTTGGTGCCGACCGCCCACCTTGCTGTCTGGATCTGTCCCCGACATACAGAAATTGATGTAGGTGTGCCTGTGTGTGTTTCGTTGTGTGTTTGTGCGCGTGTTTTGTTATGCGTGTGTGAGTGTTGGAGAGTTATATAGAGTAACTGTGGGTACCCGGAATTAGGACCATGGGCCTGGACGAGTAGCCCAGTCCTGGCGGCCCAAAGTCCAGGCCAGTCATCTCTTATTTTGATCCGGTCTCCCCCCACGTTCTCATTAAGGGAAGTTATAGGGGAGATGGAAGACGTGGGGGAACCCATCACCTCCACTTACCTACATGTACATGTGTATATTAAACCCTAGGTCCGGGGCAAAAGGACAGTTTTTATATTCTCTGCAATTACTCTCCAGAGTATATAAAAATAATATCGACTGCACCACCGTGGACGTAGGCACATCTTTGCTGAACCACGTACATCATTTGTTGTGTGATTGTCATTTTATATTCCTTGTTCTCACTTGGTGAATGCTTTATTCTTATTTTTTTTTGTTGCCCAATAATTGTCACCAGAATTGGCACCGTCTGTGGGAAGCGTTCATCTTTCCCTGAGAAGAGCCCACACCAAGAAAGGAGTTTAAGATGTCTGGTCACAGCAGCAATGCCCCTCAGGCAGGAGATATTCAAGAGACACCTGCTCCTCGCAGGATTAGGTCTGAAATTCGACGTTCAAATCAGATAGCTCGCCTGGAAAGACCAGCCTCAAAAGAAAGTCAGGGACCAGCGAGGTCCACACATATATCCAGATTGATTAATGCATACGAGGCAAGACTCCACGAGCAGAGGGAGTCTTCCCGTAGATACGAGGTTGAGCATGCTCGCTTGAGAAGAAGATTGGAAAGACTGGAGAGGGAGCTTCGTCCTGATAATAGGAGATGTCCATACCGCACTCCTAGCCCTCAGGCAAGTAAGTCTCGCAGCTGAGGAAGGAGCCCTAGGTGAGAATCTCAAAAGGTCGAAGGAGGCGAGTCAAACGACGACCTCCGTGAACGGCTATGAAAAGCTCGTCGCTGCCAGAGCCCTACTCGCAGTGACGAAAACATATGAAATCTAGTCCGCAGGGAGATGGACCAACATCCTGCTCACCACGGAACAAGATCAACCAGAGAACTCGCAAGGCGAGCTCTCAAAACCCAGATTAAATCACCCTTCACGAGGTAAATAGAAGAGGAGGAAACCCCCAAGAAATTTACCATTCCAAGGTTCAAGATTTACGACGGAAAGACTGATCCCATCGATCACGTCAGGCAATAACGACAGGCCATAACCCTTTGGAATCACCGAGATGCCCTGATATGCCACATTTTTCCCTTGAGCCTACATGATGTAACGCATAAGTGGTTCGAAAGGCTCCCCCACCGGTCGATCAGGAATTTCAAATCCCTAGCCGAACTTTTTACGACCCGACTCATTACCAGTAGCTCCCATCCCAAAAGGATTGATGCTTTGCTAACAATGAAAAAAAACGCCTCAAGAGACCCTCCGAGACTACGCGAAGAGGTACTAGGAGTTATTCAATGAGATCGAGGACTGCGCAGAGGAAGTGGCAGTGGCCTCCTTCAAAATTGGGCTCCCTAGTTCTTCCCTCCTATACCAGTCCTGACGAAAAAGGAAGCTATGACTATTGACGACCTAATGGCCCGAATCGATAAATATGCAAAGGTGGAAGATGTCACTCGCCCTAATACAGGAGAAAATGGTCGAGCTAAGCTCACTACCAAGGGAAGTGAGAAAACTGAGAACCAGAAGAAAGGAGGAAAGAACGGAGGAAAAAATGGCTCCAAGAATGGAGGAAACCATGTCGCATCGAAAGTATTCCAGGCGGTCAACACCGTCTTCAAAGAACCAATTTTCAAAATCCTCTCGAAGATCAAAGATGAGCCATTCATCAAGTGGCTCAGGAAAATGGGAGGAGATCCCTCGAAGAGGAATAATGCGTTAAGATGCGCTTTTCACAAAGAGGGAGGACATAAGACTGAGCAATTCAAAGCCCTTAAGTCTCACCTGGAGGAGTTGGCCCAGTCCGAGCATTTGAACGACTTTGTGGAAAAGAGGGCAAAGAAAGTGGCTGCCAACAGAGAGGCGAGACTCGACAACGTGCTGGAGGATGATGCTAGACATGAGTTCGCAGTAATCCATGGAGTATCTGATGTGAAGCAGATACAAAGGAACTCAGCTCGAATGGAAATGAAAAAACTTACAGCAATAATGCAGGCTTTTCAAATCGATCCAGCAAAGTCACAGTCAGGAAACCGTCGACGAGCAGAGGACGTTAACTATAACAAGAATATTGTTTTCACGGATGAATATTTGGTGGGAGTAAGGACCCCACATCATGATGCCCTGGTCATTACACTCAGGATATCCAACTTTGACATCGACAGGCTGCTCGTCGATCAAGGAAGCTCATCCAAGGTAATGTACCTCGACCTATTCAGGAAATTGAAGTTGAGCGTCGTCGACCTAAAGGAAGCTACTGTTCCTTTGGTCGGCTTCGCTGGAAAAATGACCATGCCTATGGGCAAGATAGTACTGCCACTGCATGATGGAAACGTCTCCAAGATGATCACGTTTTTGGTAGTTGACATCGACTCACCGTACCAGGCCATCCTCGGTAGGGGATGGCTTCATAGCAGTCTCCTCGACCTACCATCAGAAGCTCAAATATGTAACCGAGCGAGGAGTAATGGAGATCCACGGCAACTAAGCGATGGCGAGGAAGTGATTTATAACATCCATCCGACCAAAGCTAAAGAAGAAGGCCGGTCAACCCAGCTAGAAAGTTGAAGAAGGTGTGATACCTTCCAAGTAGCAATTAAAGCACGGAAGACCTGGAGTAGAGGAGACCAGGCTCCTCCCCTCCGAGCGTGTCGTCAAGGACCTGGTAGAAGTTATGGTTGAAGTTGTTGATAGTAGAAGAGTCTTCTTAATTGAAGCATCTCTCACCGACCAAGAACAGAAGGAGTTGACAACCTTGCTAAGACACAACGTAGATGTTTTTGCATGGGAACCATACGAGCTGCCTGGAATCGATCCTAGTATGGTTTGTCATCAGCTGGACGTCGACCCCACATTCAAGCCAATTACACAGAAGGCAAGGAGAACTGCTCCCGAGAAGGCTAAAACGGTCGAAAAGGAAGTAGAAAAACTGCTGGATGCAGGATCCATTCGGGAAGTGCAATTCCCCAAGTGGTTGTCCAACCCAGTAGTAGTTCCGAAGAATAATGGGAAGTGTAGAGTTTGCATCGACTTCACTGACCTCAACAAAGCATGCCCTAAGGATAGTTTTCCCCTCCCAAAGATAAACCAACTAGTAGACTCCACTGCAGCTCACAAGCGAATGAGTTTCCTGGATGCATACTCAGGATATCACCAGATTCCCTTGTATGCCCCAGACCAGGACAAAATGGCGTTCATCACGACAATTGGGTTATATTGCTACAAGGTCATACCCTTTGGGCTCAAGAATGCAGGGGCAACCTATCAGCGGCTGGTCACTAAAATGTTCAAGGATCAAATGGGAGACACAATGGAGGTCTACATCGATGACATGCTCGTTAAGAGCAAGAAGAAGGAAAATCACCTCTCGGACCTGTCAAAGACCTTCGAAATCCTCAGGAAGTATCGGATGAAACTTAATGCGAGCAAGTGTTCCTTTGGTGTCCAGTCAGGAAAATTTCTTGGGTACTTAGTCAGTAAGAGAGGCATACAAGCTAATCCAGACCAGATCGATGCAATCAACAGGGTGCAACCCCCTCATCGCCTTAAATCGCTTCATCTACAAATCCTACGAGAAGTGCCAGCTTTTTTTCTAGCTTCTAAAGGGGAGGAAACCGATAGAGTGGAGCCTAGACTGCTCGCGAGCTTTGGACGACCTCAAGTCCTACTTAAGATCCCCACCGCTGCTTGTTATACCATAGCAAATGGATTCTTTGTACATGTACCTCTCTGTATCCAATCACACTGTCAGCTATGCGTTATTATGTGAAGTTGCAGGAATCCAACACCCCATTTACTACGCGAGCAAGACCTTATTAGACGTCGAGCAAAGTTACCTGCCATTGGAGAAGCTCACCTTTGCACTTGTAATAGCCTCGAGGAAGCTGAAGCATTATTTAGAAGCTCATACTATCATCGTCCTTACATCGCATCCCCTTAAGGCGGTCCTAAGGAAAGCGGACTTGTCGAGCTGACTGTCTAAGTGGTCAGTCGAGCTCGGCCGGTTTGACATCCAATTTCAACCAAGGACAGCTATCAAGGGTCAGATCCTTGCTAATTTCATAGTCGAATTCACGGGAGAAGAACTCTCCGACCAACCTCAACCAACAAGGCAATAGAAGAACCAAGAAACAGAGAGAAACTAGAGACTCTTCGTTGATGAAGCCTCCAACTCAAAGGGGGCAGGGGTAGGCATTGTCCTCATCACTCCAAAAAACACAATCCTCGAACAAGGAATCAGGCTTGGATTTGTAGCCTCCAATAACGAAGCAGAGTACGAAGCCCTAATAGACGATCTCCAAAAGGCACAAACTCTAGGAGCAAAACGTTTACAGGTGTTCGGCGACTCTCAACTAGTCTCCAATCAGATAAGTGGAGATTATAATGTAAAGGATGAAATAATGGCAGCCTACCTCGCCTTAGTGAGAGAATTAATGTCAAGCTTTGAAGAGATCAACATCCAGCAGTTTCCCAGGGGGCAAAACAGTCATGCTGATGCCTTAGCAGCCTTGAGTTCGGCAGTGGACTCTGACCTTAAGAGGGTCATCCCCATCGATTTCCTCATTTGTTTGAGCATTAACCACAACAGCAAGTTACCAAACGTGGAAAAAATACTCCAGGTGGGATCAGCCCCCAGCTGGATAGACCCCTTAAAGGACTATTTAAAGGATGGCATGCTCCCAGATGACAAGAAAACTACCCACCAGATAAGAGTCAAAGTTGCTCGCTTTCACTTATCCACAGGAGGCGACTTGTATAAGAAATCCTTCTCCGGTCCCTACCTTAGATGCGTCCACACAGGTGATGTCGAGCTAATGCTACACGAGCTTCACAAAGGAATCTGTGGAAGTCATATTGGAGGAAGGTCTCTAGCCTTTCGAGCAATGAAGGAAGGCTATTTGTGGCCATACACGCGGAAGGACTCCACAGTATATGTCCGTAAATGCTCGAAATGCCAATTCCACGCTCCTATGGCCCACTAACCCACCAGTGACCTGAAGTCCCTGTTCAGCCCATGACCCTTCGCCCAATGGGGAATGGACATCGTGGGACCGCTGCCTACCGCCGTCGGCAATCGCAAATACCTGTTGGTTGCGACTGACTACTTCACCAAATGGATCGAGGCTGAATCCCTGGCGAACATCCGAGATGCTGATATGATAAGGTTCATATTGAGGAATATAATCACTCGATTTGGAATCTCCAGAACCATCATCACCGACAATGGAACGCAGTTCGAAAGTGGCCCCTTTCAGAACTTCTGTAACGAACACGGGATCAGACACCACTTCAGTTCGGTGGCCTACCATGAGAGCAATGGCCAAGCTGAAGCTTCCAATAAAACTATGATCGATGGATTAAAGAAGCGATTAGAGCGAGCCAAAGGCGCATGGGTAACAGAGCTACCCCATGTTCTATGTGCGTACCGAACCACTCCTCGGCGAGCAACAGGAGAAACCCCATTTTCGCTGACATATGGCATGGAAACAATCATCCCACTAGAAGCAGGTTTTCCAACAATGAGATCCAACCTTACCGACCAAGGCCTGAATGATGAAGCATTGCTCGCCGAACTCGACCTAGCCGACGAGTGCAGAGAGCTAGCCCTGGTGAAGCTAGCGAACTATCAGCAACAGCTCGCGAAGCATTATAACAAAAGGGTTAGCCCGAGGGCGTTCCAAGTTGGGGACTATGTTCTAAGGAAAGTCCTGGGCAGCATAATAAAGTCGTCAGACGGGAAGCTAGTCCCAAACTGGGAAGGACCCTTTAAAGTAACTAAAGACGATTTGCAAGGTGCCTTTCACTTGGAAACGATGGAGGGCAGAGAAATACCATGAGCATGGAACGAATCTAATCTCAAGAAATTCTATTTTTAGATCTTTTTCTTGTATTCTTTTGTTATGAAAATATAAGTTCATTTTCCTTATTACTAACGAAAGTTACTTAATTGATTACACTCTGATCAATAACAGCTGCATTTATCGCACATCTTTTCCAAATAACAGGCACGACGGTCACTATAGCAGGGGAATACCCCTCCTCAGGTCAGTGTCATAAAACACGAGAGACCTCTTAGCATTGCCCCTAGCAATATATAAAGCCCTATAGAGTATTCTTAGGCAATACGACCAAATCTTATACCGATCATTAAACCTACTTCGGTTGAACAAAATCCTGATGGGATGAAGACATCCAACACCAGGTGTGTCCTCGCCAATTGCCCTACTTAGGCCTAAGGGAGTGTGACGACACAACCTAAAAGGTAAAGTGGGGCACAATGGTACTTTGGTATTATACTGGACTGGGGGGACACTTGCATGACAAAACATAAAAGATCATAAAGCATCAAGGATATGAAAAGTAGGATATACACGTTTAGTTGGCAAAATTGCCCAAAAATACAAACTTTTCATTAATACATCATACTTACAACGATGATAATACATGTGTAGTCGGCGAGCTCGCCCAAAGCATTTACATTATCAAAAATAAAAAAATAGCAACTGGCAAAATCTCAAGGGGGTGGAAGCCTCCGAGCAAGATAATCAGCAATTCGAGCTCTTCGTCCGTCATCAGGAGCAGGAGAAAACTCTTCCACAACCTCATTCGCATCCGACTCCAATAATTGCCGAGGAATAGCATCGATGGGGATCCATCGATATTCCCTCCTAAATAGGTTGGGCATCAGAGTGGAGGAAGACATCTCATGATGATACCATAGCACCGAGTTCCTCGGGACTTGTAGCTCCTTCAAGGCACTTAGTCATCCCCTGATGAAAGAAAGCTCCTCGAATTCAGATAGCCTTATTAGAGCATCCGACCAGTCTTGATCATAACCGTCAGCCCACGCTTGTCGAGGACCCTTCTTGAACAAGTGCCGCAACCGGGTGACGTCCCCTTAAAGCCCAGCAGTAATGACATATGCTCACTAAACATCACCGCGGAGTTCCTCCATTTCCTTATCACGAAGCTCTTTTGCTTCCCTATTTCTTCCCCTGGTGCTCCTACCATCTCGCATAAGGGGAGGGAAAGTGGGACCTCGCGGCATAGGAGGAGTAACGTTATGACCAGATCTAGCTCGCGACGATGAGGAGCCTTGCAGAACTGCTGGAACAGTGCTCGGCGCATGCTCCCTAAGTCTTCATTCTCCTGCTGAAGAGCCTCCCCAACTTGGTTGATCTCGGTGGCCTCTAGTAGTCTTGTTCTCAGCACATTGACCTCCTCTTGCACTGGAGCACCAATATCCTACATCTCCTGGAGCCTGTCCTTCAGCTTAGCCACTAGCTCGGATTTCTCCTTATACTTCTGATTTCTGGACCTAAGGGACTTGCAAAGCTTAATAAAGGCCTGGCGAACTTCAGGACTCACGTTGGGACTAAGGGTCTTACCCAATTGGGAAGTAGCAGGAATGTAATCATATACATCAACTAACTACAAATGAAAGGAAGATAAAGGAGAGAAAGAGACAAATTAGTCCAAGCAAAAATAAAGCCTTTTTCATTAATAAAGATTGAGGTTACATCGAACTGAAGAAAGAAAGTTTATAGACTGGAAAAAGAAAAAAATACAAAGCAATTCTATCAATTAGCAACCTCAGGTGACTCAGAGGTGGATGGCCCTTTCTCAGCATCAACAAGAGCACTGCCCTCAGTAGGGGTGGTCTCTGTCACCCCAACAAGAGAAACATCAGCAGAGGTCACCTGAGGAGTAGGATCAGAGACTTCAACGGCTTGGGCAGGGTCCTCATCCACGACTGGCCTCGGCCCTGGGTCGTGCTCGTCAAAGAGTGGGGATGCAACATCCACCCCAGCGGCTATGAGAGCCTTGTTCCATCCTTTCTTGAAGTTTAGACGGCTAATATAGCCTATCTAAACTTCAGCATCTTCGTATGCTGCAGCCCAGCCGGAATTATAAGAGTCTTCCTTGGCAGTGACAGCCTCGGACTCCTTTTTCTTCAGCTCTTCGGAGAGCACCATTTTCTCCTCCACGACAGCAAGTTTGCTCTAGCAAACCAGGTCATAGGCCTACCTCAGCTCCTCCAGATCCTTGACTGTTGCATCCTTCTCCTTGCTCGCGGTGGCAAGAGCCAAGTCAGATGAAATCCGAGCAGCGTCAACAGCTTTAAAATTAGCCTCGAGCTCCTTACCCTTCACCTTCAGGGAAGAATTCTCTTGCTCTAGCTCACTATTCTTCTTCACCAGCTAATCGCGTGAACGATACAGCACAGCGAAGTCAGTAACGAACTGCGAAAAAGAGAAGGCATTAGAAGAAGAAAATGAGGGAAGTCAGAAAAACATAAGAGAAAAAGAAAAAGAAACCTTACCAGAGCAAGCCTCTGACTAGCCTGGAGGGCTAAATGCTCAGACCCCACTGCCCTTTGGCGATCAGCCGGGAGGACAGCTCTCTCGAGCAGGGCTGGGGGCAGCTGAGGAGAAATTTCCACAGAGGCCCCCTCGGGCAGAGCGGATACTGGGACTAAGGCCTGCCCGGCTTTCGTCCTCGCCTCAACCCTCCTCTTTTCCTCCTCTTTCTCGCTCTCTCTCTTTTTCCTCTCCTCGACCCTCCTTTTCTCCTCCAATTTCTTCCTCTCTTCTTCCTTTTTCCTCTCTCTCTCTCTCACCTGCTCCTCTTCCTTCCTTCTCCTCTCCTGCTCCTGAGCGGAGGACCGGGAACCAGTAGCCACGGCCCCAGAAGTAGCTTTTTGATTCTTTGACCTCTATGAAGGAAGCACGTGGTCCTCATCATCATCATCCCTAATCAAGTTCTTCCTTGGAGGAACCATATCTTCACTTGAACTTCTAGAAGTGCTCGACGATCCCCGAGTTTCAGAAACCTCCTCACGGTCACAGGAACTGCTACTATCAAATCTCCCTCCACCCAAATTACTCACGGCTCCTGCAAGGTCACTTTCAGAGATGCTCTCCTCCTCTTTTAACTGGATAGGCTCTACAACAGTCTCTTCGAAAGAGTCAAACTCTGGTATACTATCCACAGGCCTTGCTATGAAGCTGGAGCAAACGTTCTTGTACTCGAGTAGAAAGGCAGCAGACCTGGGATGCTCGTCGTCACCCAGAGGCTCCCTGATATTCCAAGCCTTAACCAATTCTGAGATACGAAACTCTCTGAGAGCAGGCTCCAAATTCTTTGACCTCGATGTGGAAGAAAAAGCAAAAGAGGAGTTAGAAAGGTCACAAATCAACAAAAATTGAAACAACAGTACAATGTCTACCTATGTATTCCTCCCCGTAAAAAGGAATAGACAACCTCTAAGACCTCGACCCTTCAAATTGGGGAGGGAACTGCCAATTCCTAACAAGGAAACCTTCTTGCCAGTAATCCTTAAGGGAATCAGGTAGATTTACTACCAATACCCTGTCAGGGCTCCTAGATTTGAGGTAAATGACACCAGAACTAGTTCGAGAAAAGGAGTAACAGAAACAGACCTCGGCGAGCCCTAACCTAGTTCCATACAATTGATTTATCCTATGGATGTCATTTACTATTTTCCACACATTGGGCAAGCATTGTGCAGGAACAATATTGAAATAGCCAAAGAAATGCAGGAACACATCATTGGGAGGAAAAGTGAGTCCCCCCTGGGAAAGCAACAGAACACGGATCCAGTGAGCATCATCTATCTCTCTAACATTTCTAGGAGGGGAGGAACAACACTCAATATCTACGCACTCGGGAATGTTGTAAAACTTCCTAAACTCAGAGACCGACCTATTCCCAATCTTCGCCATTGAAAAGACCTAAAAAACTATAAACTCAAAGAGAAAGCACAGAGAAAAGATACAGGGAACTTACAAGATAGAAGACCAATTCGAACGAGGAAGAAGCACGAGCCCAAGTGGCAAGGAAGCAATGAGACTGGAAATTGAGAGAAGAAGGTACGAAGTGCTAGAACTCGCAAGGAATGAGAAAATGATGGAAAAATTGGAACGACAATAGAGAAGTACCTATTCCAAGAAACCTTCAAATTCTACTAATCATAGTGCACAAGATACGAGGCGGGTGCCGCCAAAATCAGCTTCACGGTTTCCGAAGAATTGCAAAACAGCCATTATGGCTAATCATTTAAATCTAATGAGCCCATAAATATGGCCCAACAAATTTAGGGGCAATTGTGGGTACCCAAAATTAGGACCATGGGCCTGGACGAGTAGCCCAGTCCTGGCGGCCCAAAGTCCAAGCCCCTCATCTCTTATTTTGATCCGGTCTCCCCCCACGTTCTCATTAAGGGAAGTTATAGGGGAGATGAAAGACGTGGGGGAACCCATCACCTCCACTTACCTACATGTACATGTATATATTAAAACCTAGGTCCGGGGCAAAAGGACAGTTTTATATTCTCTGTAATTACTCTCCGGAGTATATAGAAATAATATCGACTGCACCACCGTCGACGTAGGCACATCTTTGTTGAACCATGTACATCCTTTATTATGTGATTGTCATTTTATATTCCTTGTTCTCACTTGGTGAATTCTTTCTTCTTATTTGTTTGTGTTGCACAATAATTGTCATCACAGTAACCTACTATGGAGGTCGGTGGAGCGTATATTCAGCCGGCGATGGAGCAAAGATTCAGACGGCGGTGGTGAAGTAGAGATTCGTTGAGAGAGAGAGAGGGGGGGGGGAGAGAAGTCGAACGACGATTTCTTGTTTTAAGGTTTTGTTTATTTTTATTTTTATTTTAGAAGGGTTTTCTTTATTAATATTTCAATGTATTTTAAATATATAAATCATATAAAAAATACGTTTGAGAGCAAAAAATTCTAGTTCCTAAAGCCGCTCTCTTTCCGCAACACGAGATTATGTTGTAGAAAGTTATATGACTTTTGGCAACATAAGACAATGTTGCTAAAGCTTCAAATAATTTTCCTCCTAAAAATTTAACTCTTGGCAACAAATTTTATTTTATGTTGCCAAAAGTACAATGTAAAAGGGTCTTTTGGCAACATAAATAAGACTTTGTTGCCAAAAGGGTATCTTTGCAACAAAAATAGTTTATGTGCTAATGGTGCAAATTCTTGTAGTGTGTGTGTGTATATATATATATATATATATATATATATATATATATATATATATATATATATATATATATATATATATATATATATATATATATATATATGTCTGTGTGTGTGTGTGTGTGTATACACACATACATATATATGTATGTATGTATGTATGTATAATTTTTTTATGTATGTGTGTATACACACACACACACACACAGACATATATATATATATATATATATATATATATATATATATATATATATATATATATATACATGTGTGTGTGTGTGTGTGTGTCTCTCTGTGTGTGTGTGTGTCTATATAATGATATTGCATGTATAATTCACAATAAAATTATATATGTACATGAATTGATAATATTTTTTTAATACATATGTACGATATGTATATTTTATATTGTTCTATACATTAATAATATATTCATAAAACTATATATAAGTATTATATATCTATTGATAATATGAGTCAACATATGGATCTTATTATATTATATAATTTAGTAATATAAATATACGTAGTTTATTGTATATGTGTGTGTGTATATATATATATATATATATATATATATATATATATATATGTATGAATTACAAACATAGTAATGTATTGTGAATGTATATTATATATTAAGGTATAAATGCATTAAAATATTAAAAATGAATAATTTTGAGTTGAAAAGTAAAAAACATAAGTAATAAAACACATTTTTTGTTTTGTGAAAAACATGATTATAACAAAGAATTATTATAATTCGGTGTTTAAAAATAGGTTGCCAAATGCAAATTTTTATCAGAATTCTATTTAAACACAGAAAAAAGTTGTAAACCAAACAGGCTTTAAGAGTGTAAATGGACTAATTTATAATCGAAAAACTTGAAAACTAGTAAGTTTAGGTGTGTTTGAAATGTAAGTATATGTATTTATCATGCTAATTTAAAGAAAATGATTTAATTTATTCATTGTGATAAATCGAATATAGTTTCTTTAACTATGTAACAAGATATATCAATTGTGGTGTGTTATTAGTGACTTTAGTTAGGAAATGGAAAAAATCAGTTACTTTATAACTGATAACATACAACACCATGTTCATTTTATATTCCAACTTTCTTTTACTTTGTTCAATGTTTACCAGTAAACAACTTTTCTATCATCTAGCAATATATAATTCAAATAAAATGAAACAAACATTCATTCATTAGAATGCCAATATATATATAAACATTAGTTCAATTATTAAGTACAATACATGCCAAAAATTGGAAATAGAGTATTTGAGTTACATAACATGAACAACTGAATATGATGTTTGAAGCATTGTTTTTTACATTTATCTAATTCCCTAATTTCAGTCACTTTTGTGGTTTTTTATGCTTTGTAGAATTTAGTAACTTGATAAGCAATTTTGCACATATTTCGTCTATCGTATTTTCTGCAAATGTTTCTTCAAGCGTCTTCCCGTGTGCAATTTTCTCCATGTAGTATGTAACTGTTATACCACATTCAATGTTATTTATTAAGAAAAATCATGTTTAGTAAAAGAATCTGATATCAAATAAGTTTTCAAATTTAAAGTAAAATAACTTACAAATCTTCCTTTTATTGAGGGCAGATGCCAGAAAATTGAAGTTGTCTTTGTCTATACGATTCTATCCATATCTTAGCCGCATCCAAATCTATTTGCATTTCATTCAAAGAGGTTGTAGAAGTTCCCTTTTTTTGGTAGCTATACCAATGTCACACTTGGATTCCTGCTCATTTCATTCCTCTTTTCTTCAACAAACTAGTCAATATATTTTATGGGATAAAAAATATTTGAAATAAATTAGCAATATATAAAAATGAATATGAGAAAGTATTTATACCATTTTTTACCATTAGGACAACTTCCATGAAGTATTTTTCTTGAATTTTTGGGCCTCCATAACTTGTTAAATCGTAATGGAACCATTTGCTACTAAGTCTGTCAAATAGAAGTATAGTGAAATGACCTCGCTTTTCATGGAAGAAAGGGGAGAATAAAAATCATACACTTCTGATGTACACAATATCTTCTCAAATATTAGTTTGTTCGCTACCACAACCTTCGCTTTCTACACATACTTCTATTAGAAAAACATAATATAACTTAATTTCATCGTTTATAAGTGAAGTAGAAATTACTTTATGAGTTATTTTAACCATTAATTAACTTTGTAAATATGACTTCATGATATGTTTCAATAATAGTTATTACAGATATATCATAAATAATTTGTTTCATTATTATTTTCATAAGCATATATGATTAGTGACTGTAATAGTAACATGATAAAAAAAAATTAGTTACTTTAGTTGTAAAATTTTAAACTTAAGAGACAAATAATGCCACATTGTGTTATTTATTCTATTTATGTGTTCATATATAATTACATATGATATGTAAGCTTACCAGAGAGTAGCTTATTATGAATAACAATTCGTATTAGTTGTTATTGTCTCTTAGAAGTTCGGAATAGAGTAACTCTGCATAAACATCAATTACCTGCACAAAAATTGATATCAGTATTTCCTAACTATATGTTTTTTTAATAATAAAGTAGTTACTGTAGCAAGATTTTGTACAAGTAATTTTGACATTAACAATCATATGAAAAATACATAATAAGAAATATGGGATTACATGGCTTGTAATTGCTTTCTTTTGTAGTATCAGTGATGCTTCTCTCCTACTCAGATAAACTCGTACTCCAGTCCAAAAGTAGGTACTGAAAATTTGAATCAGAAAATCCAATTATAATGAAGTTAATAATAAAACAAAGTTTATAAGTAAACTTACAGGACATTTGACTTGTAAAATTTTTTTTCAAGTTTTTTCTTCTCTAGCTTTGGAATATGAATTGGAATTTCACAGTATTCAACAACTATTCTCTCCATCATCTCCATTAACGGATAAACTTTGATCTCCCTCATTTGTACTTCTTGTTGCTTTGAAGTTTCATTCTTAACCTCTCTCTTTCTTTTGTTCTTACCATAAGAGTAATCTTCATTTACTTTTGAAATTCTATTTTCTCTTACCTTTACATGTTTATCCATAAAACTTGGTTTAACTTTATTGATTTTGGATATGGGTTTCGGGATAATTGGAATTTCAATTATGTCTTTACACTTGTTGGTAGATTTGAAAGTATTTATTCTTCTTCAAACTTCTTGATTTCACTACTTTTTTTTATAATTTCACAAGTTAAAATAGTGACCTTATCACTATGTGCAATATTCCTTTTTTCTTTTTCATCTCTCAACCTTTATGTTTCAAGTGATTGACCCCGTATCCGATCTAAGAACCGTAGTTCTTTTTTTATTATCTCTTTATATTCTTTCAATTTTCATTTTAGTTTCCTCTCTAATCTTTTGAATTTTAGTTGCATTATATTTCCTTAACTTTGCTCCATCTTCAGTAAACTTTATAATTTTTCTTTCAAGTTCCCCATCTCTTCATTCAGCTGAAATATCTTAAAATTTACCTCTCTACAGCATTCATTCTTAACTTCACACCCACTTAACATTTCATCCATATCATAATTATCCTCTTTTTCTTCATGTTCACATTCAATCCCTTCATTTTGACGCACTTTATCTTTCATGTTGTTGTCATCATTCCTTTCACACTGACATGTCATTTGAATGATGCAGACCTCTTTCTTGTTCTTCATTATTATCTTGTCCTTATCCATCCACAAGTTATTATCCATCATTTTCCTATAGAATAAAGATTTAGAAAGTTTATATGTTTGAATGTAAAATCGATAATCGTCTTAATAATAACAAATTGAAAGAATGAGTTAAATAGTTATTAGTGACTTTTACGATTTTTATATGCAAAAATAGTTACTTTCACTGTACAGATATAATATATTAGTTATTATTTTGAAGACACAATTTTTATTGCCATGTAATGATACTTAATTTATGACCCACAGAATATTATATTAGTTACTCCACATGTTTATACAAATAAGAATATTGATTCATAAATTTTAGAAGTGCAGCAGAGTAGTTACTTTCACTGTACAAAACTATCATATTAGTTATTTTCTAAAAGTCATAATTATTTTTATTGTATAGAGGTGAAGCAGAGTAGTTACTTTTACTTTATATAACTATCATATTAGTTATTTCCATGTAATATACTTAATTTATGACCCCCTAAATATTATATTAGTTACTCCACATATCGATACCAATAAGAATATAGATTCATAACATTTAAAGTGCATCAGATTAGTTACTTTCATTATATAGAACTATCATATTGTAGGGAGCGTGAAGGTAATATCTTGATTAGAGAAAGCTTCCCCAATTAATAAAAGAGACTCAAGAGAAGGAAGAAGCATGAAGACAGCGAGGCATCTTAGCGTTAAGGCAGCTCAGCAGGGCAGCATAGTGAAGCAGCTTAATGAGCGAGATCAGTGATGGAGCTCAGCGAGTAAACTTGTCAAGAGAATTATTCTTTATCTTTAATTTTACTTAGTCAAATCATATCTTTTTAATTACACTAATTATACTGCTACAACGATTGTAATATTCAAGGTAAGTTCAAATGATAATCGTGAGAGACCATGCCTGGCAGGTCTTTGGAGAGCTTACATACTCTATCGAGTGACCTTATCATGGAAACTTTAGAGGGACTTGGTTTATTAAGAAGTGAGGCAACGTTAATTCTTGTCTTGAGCAACCTTGAGTTTCATTGTATAGTAAGATTTAAGCCAAACAACCCTCTACCAAATGTCGCATCTACTTTAGGTGATGTCACTAGCCACCTACCCACTATACAATCCGAACTTGAGTGAACCACTGTGGTATTTGGAGCTGTTGAATGGTTTGGTGAGCCACCACTATTGTAATAGTCTTCTGACGCATAGTTGGTGGGAAAACAACATGTATTAGCATTTAATGATAATGACATAGGGAGTGCTGAGACTTAAAGTGTGAAAGAAAGATCTTTCACACTAATGAGGACTGAGACATATCGGGAAGGATGTCAGGATATTATGGGCCTCAACCACTTCTGAGAGAGGGAGTTATTTTCTAGCAAGAGAAAACATATTGAGAGAAGGGGAGTTATTACAAATCAGAGAGTTTATTCATCCACCATTGTTATTTATTGTGAAGATTTTAATAGCTAACCATAGATATATCAGAGGTTTTTAGTGTGTTAGTTGCATGCCAAGGTGTATCTAGGGTGCTTACTTCTCTCTCCCTTTGAATGAGTTGCTTTTGAGTTTTCTTTATTGTCATTTGAGTTATACATGAGATATTTATAAGTTCAATCTGAGTGTTTATTATATACAATATTGTGTGTTCATTAGTCATTCTTAATAGTACTTGGATTATCATTTGTCACCCTACGTATAGGGGCAACGCTTCTACTAGTATTACCATACTCCCAGGCTTCAAGGGGACTACCCTCTTACATTTAGCGACTCTACTAGGGAGTGCATATGGACTAGGACAAACAATGAATGATCCTAGATATGCCATGTCCAAGAACATTGAAAGTGCATAAGAGTTTCCTCCGTAAAGTCTCCTACCTCTGAAGATTTGTGTCAAGGATGAACGAGATAACTCATCCACTGATGGAGTTGCTGCGAAAAGGCACAAAGGTCAAATAGGAGGATGCTCACTAAGAATATCTCACCAAGTTGAAGAAGCTGCTCACTTCTCCACGAACGATGATTCCTCCAAGAGCAGGGATACCGTTGTGGCTTTACCTCACATCTACAACCAGCTCTATCAGAGCTCTTCGGGCATAGGAAATTGATGGGCGAGAAAGGCCAGTCTACTATCTGAGCAGGATCATACATGGACCAAAGGCAAGGTATAATATTATAGAGAGACATTATTTAGCCTTGGTGTTTGTAGCACAAAAACTTAGACATTATATGTTGTCTTTCACAATTCATATTATGATAAGATGTGATACCATTAAGTTTTTATTAGCAAGAACTATTTTTTACTGGAAGGGAAGCTAGGTGGTTCCTCATCCTTTCAGAATATGACTTGAGGTGTATGATCCCTCGTTCAATCAAGATCCAAGAATATGCAGACTTATGGGAAATCTTTCCATCTAGAATTTTTTAACCACCCCATGAAAGCATTACCATAGACTATTTGTAGGCTAACCATTAGGACACAATTCTTGAAGAGTGGACTATGCATTTTAATGGTTCTTCGATAGAGAAAAAGGGTGGGCAGGGGTTATAAGGAAGAGATTTTCCTTTCCTGCAAGTTAGATTTCCCTTGCTCCAATAACAAAGCAAAGTATAAGGCGTTAGGGTTCGGATTGCTAGAGGCCTTTCGGAGGGGCATCCGTTCACTATGCATCAAAAATGATTTGAACTTGGTAGTCTAGCAACTGAATGGGGAATATGCATTAAAGCATCTGAGCCTGACAACCTATAAAATAATCATCCAAAGTCTTATCAACCAGTTCCATCAGTTCTAAATAAGGAGGAATCCTAGAATGATGAACATGCATGTTGAGGCTTATGCCACCATTGCTTATAAAGTGCCCATGAATAGCGACATAATTATGGTTATGGTATAATGAAGAATAGCACCCTCGGTGGTGCAGTCAATCTTGACGATGGAAGACAATCCAGATTAGAGAAGGCAAGATGTAACTCAAAGAGTTGGCGTAGTACTTTGCAAGATAAGGAAATCTTTACTTCAGGAACGTGCGAGGATGGTTATCAAGGTGTATCAGGCCAGAGGAAGTAGAGAGAAAGTTAAAAAAGACACATGATGAACACTGCGAGAAAATTGAGATCCCTCTCTATAGAAAAATCTAGGGAGAAGGATAATTTTAGACAGCGATGAAGTAGGATGCAACGGAGTTATAATGAGGGTGCGATAAATGTTAATTTTTTTTAGGAAGTTGAATGTCACTTTGTTAAAGCTCAAGCAGATTGGTGGTAGCCTTACATTGATTTCATCACAGATGGAGTTGTTCCTTTAGAGAAAATTAATACATTGGGAATCAAGCGAAGGGCCCCACAGTTTCATGTCGAAAGGGAGCAGCTCTATCGTATAGTATACTTTAATAAGCTGTTAAGATGTATCACAAGGGAAGAAGTAACACAAGTCTTGACACAATCTCATGAACTAGCTCACATTGGAGACACAAAGTTATATGACCAATTAATGACCTTGGATTATTACTAGCCAACCAGGGAGAAATATTTTGTTGAGTTCGTTCGTAAGTGAAAGGTGTGCTAAGTTCATGGAAATATGATCCATACTCCCTCGGTGGACTTACACTCTTTGTCCACCCCTTACCCATTCCACACTTGGGCGTTTGACCTGGTAGAAATACACCAAAAATAGGAATCTAGCACGGTTTAAAACTATGCCAGATCAAATCTGGTACGCTTTTGAACTGTGCCAGATCAAGTGTTCCAAAATGGCCATTTTTTATGGCACGGTTTAAAAATGTGCCAAATTTGACCAAACAGGAACACTTCTGGCACACTTTTAAACCGTGCCAGAAGTTGATAATTCTGGCACAGCTTTGAACTATGACAGAATGAGAACATTTTCATAAAAATTTGGCACAGTTCAAAACCGTGCCAAAATTTGATACACTTTTGGCACGATTTTGAACTGTGCCAAATTTTTGGATGAAAGAAAAAAATTAATTATTTGAAAACAAGAAAATTCACAAATTGCAAATCTTGCACGTTGTTGATAAACTACTGTACATACAAACTTCAAAATATTACAAGTCTTTAGTAGTTCCCAGACCCAAAATAAAATTGGGCACAGTTTCCTCTATTTTTTGGACATTCTAAAAGCTGCTAATATAAAATATGCATAATATAAAGTCTGCACGACCACAAAATATAACAATAAACTTATAAAAGCCCGCAGAGACATAAAAGTTAACAATAAAACTACAAAATCCCACACAGCCATAATACAAAATAATAAAATCATGAATATTAACAACATTAAATAAATAAACTCCTTGTTGTAAACCATTGAATTTTTCGTGTGTTGCACGTGAATAAATGCTAACGATAAAATGTTATCCTGCAAAAAAAATGGATACAAAAAATACACGATATTTGTAACCAAGTAATTTATAATAAAAAATTACTCAAGGTAAAAAATTACATATAGGAGTTGCAATTATTATTATATTTTAATTGAAAATCTTATGCAAGTTATGACTACCTAATCAGTTCCTACGAGTTACATTGGTCCCGTGCGGGGTGTTATTGCCTCTTACGGGGTCGTTTGCGGGCTTATTTGGGTTTCCACCCTTCAATGGCTTGTTTCTAAGATTAATCTATATATTTTCAAAGTATCTTCATATTCTCAAACCAAGAGGCCCGTGACTACCCGATCATTTCCTACAAGTTACATTGGTCCCGTGCGAGGTGTTTATGCCTCTTACGGGGCCGTTTGGCGGTTGGTTTGGGTTTTTACCCTCACACGGCTTATTTTTATGCCTAGTCTAGATATTTCAAAATTATCATCATTTTCTGACACCGGAAGACCCGCGACTACGCGGTCAGTTCCTACAAGTTACATTGGTCTCGTGCGAGGTGTTCGTGCCTCTTACGAGGCCGTTTGGCGGCTAGTTTAGATTTTCACCCTCACACGGCTTATTTTTAAGCCTAATCTAGATTTTTCTAAATTATCATCATATTTTCAAATTGGGAGACCAACGACTACATGGTCGGTTCCTACAAGTTACATTGGTTTGTGCGAGTTGTACGTGCCTCTTACGGGGCTGTTTGGCAGCTGGTTTGGGTTTTCACCATCAAATGACTGATTTTTAAGCCTAATCTTGATATTTCCAAATTATCATCATTGATATGCCCCACGTGTAACCTCAGCCGATATTATGGCCAACATTGGGCATGTCTAGGATACGCGATATCATCCCTCAACCGGATCAGGGTCGGCCCAGGCCGACACTACTATGAGCCCCTCCAAGGGACATCATAAGGATCGACAGCACTCGCATATGCCTTGAAATGGCAACCTAGGCCATACATAGGTCGAGCCTGCAGGAAGTCACCAGCAACCTCATCAAGCCACCAGTTCAACCTCATATCAGGCCGACCCTGTCCAGTGTCTCGGCTAGGATCAGGCCGAGACCTACATGGAACACTCGGACTGAACAGGTATCAAGACTCACTAACATCGGCCTCACCTAGGCCGAGGTCATACACCAGATGCGATAGCCGAGCACCTGCTGACATCCAGATAAGGACACGTTGACACAAATCAGTTATAACAAGATTATTCCCCACACGTGGGGAGAATATTGCATCATCATTCTCTACATGTGACAGTGACAGATGACACTCCTACATTGGTGAGGTTACCACACCCATGCTCATGGCATGTATGGGGGTACATTACACCCCCTAGGTACTATATATAGAGGTCATCCTCTACCTTGCAAAGGGATCCAGATATTCAACCCTAGCTGAAACTCTGTCTAGATATACAGTAGAGAGAGAAAGCTTGAGTGATTGTATCCATGGCCATTAGTGCCTCATTACAGTGAGATTATTCACACACACACAGTGGACGTAGGCCAATCTAGGCTGAACCACTTATATTAGGGTGTTGTTTCCTCTTCTCCTCAACTCATTCTCTTACCCTTTGCATAACAGTGCTGTCATTGTTGCCCTTAGATTGAGCTTGAAAACACCTTACCTGGTGGTGCTGATTTAGGAATCATCATTTTGGCGCCGTCTGTGGGAACGAGAAGCTATCTCTTCCTCTTTTTCTGCTTAACCTCATCAAAGACTCTGGTGGTGAACCAGGCCTCCCCCTAGCGCGGAGCTGTTTCACCATCGAAAGAGGTCCTGTGAGGTACTAAGCTCACCTGCTACTCAAGCTCTATAGTGTTAACATATGGCACCAGATTTACCACCGCCTCTCCCGTCGTCCGGGGGTGGAGGGCCTAGTTCCAGTCAGGTGCCCCCAGTCCAAAATGGCGGAGGTAGAAGCAGCCTTGAGATCTTTAGCTGCAACACAACAAGCCATGCAGGAGAAATTTCCTCAGCTCAGTCAAACTATGATGAGGCCACCTGGAGTCTCACCGGACATGATCACTCCGGCAGCAGTTCAGCCTCATCCTGATGCCAGGGGACCACCTCAGGCGCCATTGAAGGACCAGCCTGCACCCCAGCGGAGAAGGGACGTTACTGACCCTAGGCGCTTACGCCTGGGGAGGCAGGGAAACCCTTGCCCAGAGGACAGGTATGATGACCTAGAAGCTGAAGAAGCCCAAGAAGACTGCTGGGAGCCGTATGAGGTGTCAAATAACACTGTACGGCCTCTTAGGCAAAGTTAAGGATGTGTCGGCCGAAGAGGTAAAGAGGCCCAACTAAGAGGGTCGGCCTTTGATAGGTTGAGCAGAGGGTCGGCCTTCGAGAGACTGGGCCTAGTGAACGACCTAAGACAGAGGCTGTCGAGGTCAAGGAGCGCAGCAGGATCTCAGAGTGGGAATAGGCAGGGACGGCCAGACCATGGCCAACCCTGTGAAAGAAGAGGCAGGGAATAGGAAGAGGTTAACAGCCAACATATCGTGGCAGGGGAACCCTCGGTCCATCGCAGGGAGGTGGCAGGGGGTAACCTCGGCCAAGTTGATGACAGAAGACCCTGGAATGATTCTATCCAACGCCTTGAGGAGAAGATAGGAGACCTCATTAAAAGCAGGGACCCATTACAAAGGGGTTACTCGGAGGGCTCCCCATTTGTGGCTATGATAGTGGGATTCCCAACCCCAGCTAAGTTCAAGCCTCCTATAGTGTCTCCCAAGTATGATGACAGCACTAACCCTGTACATCACATCGAGATGTACCAATCGGCAGCAGACATCTACTCGATACCTGATGAGATGAAATGTAGGGCCTTCTCTGGGACCTTGACAGGGGCAGCGCACAGTTGGTTCACCTCCCTTCCGAAGAACTCAATTGAGAACTTCAAAGGCTTGGCTGAGCAATTCATCCACAACTTCTGCTTTGGGGTGAGACCTCAAAAGAAGACTACCCACCTGCTGTATGTCAAGCAGGCCAAGGGTGAGAGCCTAAGAGACTACATAGCAAGATTCAACAAGGAGAAATTGGAGGTGGAAGATTATGAAGAGAACATAGCCATGACCGCCCTTATAGGAGGCCTCCAAAAGGGGAAGCTTTTATGGAAACTGGAGGAAGACCCCCTAGGTCTATGGCGGAGCTGCTGGCAACCGCAGGGAAAGTAATGAATGCAGAAGAGGCAATGGCCGCCAAGTATGAGGATGAGAACCGCGGTGGCAGCGGGAAGTCCCAAAGCAAGAAAGAGGGGAAAAAGAGGTCAGGAGATGACAAGTTCGCTCACTACACGCCTCTGACTGTGAGCTGTGAGCACATCCTCAATGAAATTAAGAATGACAGGGCTCTGAGATGGCCAGAGAAGTTGAAAGCCCCACCACATAAGAGGAACAAAGACCTATGGTGTGAGTTCCACCAAGATCATGGTCACGTCATAGATAGATGCTTCGCTTTAAAAGATTAGATTGAGAAGATGTTAATGTCTGGAAAGTTGAGGAAGTATGTGGATGGTAAGGCTCCAAAGGGTGGAAGAGATGACCCTAAGAAAAGAAGAAATGACAGATGCCGTGGCAATGTCCCGGCCAGAAGAGACGATGATTCAGAAGGAGACGATGAAGATGACCCGGATCTTCCACCAAAAGATGACAACACCCCGGTGAAGAGAGTTGGTATGATCTCTTTCGGTGTTGGCACAATATGCGGAGGATTTACAGGTGGTGGCTTTGAAGTAGCTGATAGGAAGGCTCATGTAGTAGAGGCCAGGTCAGTGGCCAAGCTTGAAGTTGTGAATCTAACATCTTCCGATACAGTGCAGAAGAGGAAGAAGGTAGACATGGACACCCTCATAGTAGGGTTCTCCAGACTCGACTTCAAGGGTATCTTAGCCCCCCATGATGACCCTTTGGTCATAACAACAAGGGTGCATGGGTGCGAGGTATGGAGGATCCTCATAGACGGGGGGAGCTCAGCAGACGTGATGTTCTAGCCTTGCTTCAAGAGCTTAGGTCTTAGCAGAGCAAGGATGGTGCCCTATCATCACCCATTGATAGGCTTCAGTGGCAAAAAGTTCCACCCCTTGGGCATGTATGAGATGGACGTACGGATGGGTGATGAGTGGCCTAAGAGGCTGACCAAGAAGATAAACTTTTTCGTTATGGATGAGAATGTTTTCTCGGCCTACAACCTCATCATAGGAAGGGTGACCCTTAAAGAGTTTGAAGTTGTGTCGTCGATGGTCCATCAGATGCTAAAATTCCCGACTCCTTATAGAGTAGGGGAAGTGCAAGGGGACCAAACCACGGCGCGAGAGTGTTACTTCAACTCGTCCGAAGAGAGAGAAGCCCATAAGAGGGCAACCACCACTTATAGCATTGACACTCTTGACCCAAGAGATGAAACAAAGTTGAAGATGGGAGAGGCCGCGGAAGAGGTAGAATCCATCGTCCTCAATGAGGACGAGCTGAAAAAAACCATCCAGGTCGGCAAGGCCATAGAGTCAGGAATCAAGGAAGAGCTGATAAACTTCCTCAGGAGGAGACAGAGTGTCTTCGCATGGAGTCACGCAGACATGCCTGGCATCGACCCTGAGTTCATGAGCCACAAGCTCAATGTGGACAGAGATGCCAAGCCAATCAAGCAGAGACGAAGAGTCTACTCCAGGGAGAAGTACGATGTCATCCGAGAAGAGGTCAAAAAGTTGGAAGAGGTCGAGTTCATAAGAGAGGTAACCTATCCGGAGTGGCTCTCAAATGCAGTCATCGTGCCTAAGGCCAATGGGAAGTGGCAAATGTGTGTGGACTTCACTGACCTAAACAGGTCTTGACTAAAAGACAGCTATCCCTTACCTCGGATAGATCAGATGGTGGAAGCGACAGCGAGGCACGAGATCATGAGCTTTATGGACGCTTATTTAGGCTATAACTAAATCTTCATGGACGCTGAAGACTCTGAGAAGACAGCCTTCATTACTGACAAAGGGACGTACTGCTACAAAGTGATGCCCTTCGGTCTGAAAAATGCAGGGGCAACGTATCAACGTCTTGTCAATAAGATGTTCGAAGAGCAGATAGGTAAAACCATGGAGGTGTATGTAGACGATATGCTAACGAAGAGCTTGAAAGATTGTACTCACGTAGCGGAACTTGAGAAGACCTTCGATGTTATGAATTCGTACAGAATGAAACTCAACCCAACAACGTGTGTCTTCGGAGTAGGATCTGGGAAGTTCCTGGGGTTCATCATTAACCAGAGGGGGATTGAAGAGAACCCTGAGAAAATTAAGGCATTACTCGACATGAAGACTCCTAGGAGTATCAAGGATGTCGAAAGACTCACGGGAAGATTGGCTGCCCTTAACAGGTTTGTTTCTAGAGTAACGGACAAGTGTCTTCCATTCTTTAAAGTTCTAAGAAAGGCCTTCCAATGGGACGAAGAGTGTGAAAAAGCCTTCAACCAGCTCAAGTCCTAATTAGGGTCTCCCTTATTGCTGTCTCGGCCCATCACAGGAGAAGGGTTGTTTGTGTATCTGGCAGTCTCTGAATCAACCATCAGCGTGGCCATCATACGGGAAGAGGATGGGATTCAAAGGCATATTTACTTCAACAGTAAGGCCCTTCAAGGGTCTGAACAAAATTATCCCTGTATGAAGAAGTTGGCTTACGCCCTAATACATGCCTCAAGAAAAATGAAGACTTATTTCCAAGCTCACTCCATGGTAGTCCTCACTGACTCCCCACTAAGGTAGGTTCTGCACAAACCTGAGAAGTCCGGAAGATTGATGACCTGGGCCATCGAACTAGGAGAATATGATCTTACCTACCAGCCTAGGACAGCCATCAAGGGGCAGGCCCTCGCAGACTTTATCGTATAGTTCACCTGGGAAGAGGCCGATAGAAGTTCGGAAGAGGCCGAGACAGAGAAAGGCCCAGATGATGGCGAAGAGACAAACCGTAGTGTCTTCCAAAATTCGGAAGAGGTGGCACCAAACATCTTCCGAGATCGGGAAGAGGTCATCTCAGGCAAAGCCCAGAGCAGAATAGCAGAGAACGAAGAGGATCGATACCTCTTCAAGAAAGGAGTTATGACAGAAGGGGTCTTCTCATCAGATACAGACGTCTGGAGCCTCTTCGTTGATGGCTCTTCCTGTGATAGTGGAAGCGGTGCGGGGCTAATACTCTCGGCTCCAGATGGCGCCAGCATTGAATACGCCATGAGATTCAACTTCCAGGCCTCAAACAACGAGTCCGAGTATGAGGCCATGATAGCAGGTCTCTTATTGGCAACAACTCTTCGAGTAAAATGACTCATACTCCATAGCGACTCGAGGTTGGTTGTCAATCAAGTACTAGGGATATATGAGGCCAAAGACGAAAGGATGGACAAGTACTTAAAGAGGGTAAGAAGGTTGTTAGAGTATTTTGAAGAAGCAAAACTGAAGAGAGTGCCTCGACTAAGTAAGAACCACGTCGATGCATTCGCAAGGCTGGCCTCGGAAATGAAGACAGATATGGGAAGGACCATTCCGATCGAGGTCTTAGGAAAGGCAACCATCGAGGAAGAAGAGGTATGCAGCCCTTGTCACAATGTGAACCTAGGAGACTCATGGATCGACCCTCTCGTCAGATACCTAAGAGAGGGAGAGCTTCCTGAGTCCAAGACAGAAAGGAGAAAGTTGAGATATAGGGCTATCAAGTTTTCAGTGGTAGGAGATGTCTTGTATAAAAAGGGGTTTTTATTGCCTCTCCTCAGGTGTGTGCATCCCATGGAGGTTCCCCGGGTCTTACAGGAGGTTCATGAGGGTTCTTGCTCTAGCCACATAGGGGGAAGGCCCTTGGAAAAGAGGATCATCACTCAGGGATACTGGTGGCCTACCTTGTCTAAGGACGCTGCAGACTATGTGAAGAGGTGAGACAAATGTCAAAGGTTTGCCACTATCCCTCATCAACCCCATCAGCCTATGACATCAATCTCTTCTCTATGGCCATTTACGATATGGGGAATTGACTTAGTAGGACCTTTGCCAAGAGCTGTTAACAACTATAGATTCTTGATAGTTGCCATTGACTACTTCTCAAAGTGGGTATAGGCGGAGCCGATGATAATAATCACAAGGCAGAAGACCTTCCAGTTCAGTTGGAGGAATATTATATGCAGATATGGCCTCCCAAACACTCTCATCTCGGATAATGGGACCCAGTTCAAGAACTCCTCCTTAGAAAAGTATTGCCTAAGAGTGGGGATTAAGCAGTTCTTCTCATCTCCGGGTCGACCTCAAGCGAATGGTCAGACCGAGGTCACAAACAGAACTATCTTGGACGGAATCAAGAAGAGGTTAGAAGATGCGAAGGGGAGGTGGACTAAAGAGGTCTACGCTATGTTATGGGCCTACAGAACCACGACAAGGACACCAATAAGAGAAACCCCATTCATGTTGGCACATGGCTCAAAGGTCGTCATCCCAACGGAAGTAGGACTCCCAACTCATCGGATTCAGACCTACGACCCTGACAACAATTGGGGAAGAGAGGAGGCTAGACCTAGATCTTATCGAAGAAAGAAGAGAAGACGCATAGGTCAGAAAAGCAGCCTACCAGCAGAGGGCAGCGAAATTCTACAACCAGAGGGTGAAGTCAAGGCCCATTACAGTGGGAGACCTAGTGCTAAAGAAGACCCTACAGAAGGTAAATAAGCTTCACCCAAACTGGCATGGCCCCTACAAAGTAACAGAAGAGGTTGTGCCTGGCACTTACAGGCTAAAAAACCTAGAAGGATAACCTTTCACTAACCCATGGAATGCTGACCACCTAAAGAGATATTACATATGATGTTGCATAGAGTTTCATGTAAATGTACCATATTATTGTGAAGAGGTTGTTAATAAAGATCAGTTCCTATGACAGTTCTTGCTTCATTCTTAGATCAGAAATTTATTATAAGGATAACATCTTAGGTGATGATCTCAGACCCTCATAACATCACTCAGTGGTGACGAGGTCAGAGATCAGACACCATAATAAGATGACTTCAGACCCTTAACATCATTAATTTGGTGAAAATCATTATGGGGATAACATTTTAGGTGATGACCTCAGACCCTCATAACATCACTCAGTGGTGACGAGGTCTGAGATTAGACACCATAATAAGATGACCTCAGACCCTTAACATTATTAATTTGGTGAAAATCATTATGGGGATAACATCTTAGGTGAAGACCTCATACCCTTATAACATCACTCAGTGGTGACGAGGTCTGAGATCAGACACCATAATAAGATGACCTCGGACCCTTAACATCATTAATTTGGTGAAAATCATTATGGGGATAACATCTTAGGTGATGACCTCAGACCCTGATAACATCACTCAGTGGTGACGAGGTCTGAGATCAGACACCATAATAATATGACCTCAGACCCTTAACGTCATTAATTTGGTGAAAATCATTATGGGGATAACATCTTAGGTGATGACCTCAGACCCTCATAACATCACTCAGTGGTGACGAGGTCTGAGATCAGACACCATAATAATATGACCTCAGACCCTTAACATCATTAATTTGGTGAAAATCATTATGGGGATAACATCTTAGGTGATGACTTCAGACCCTTGTAACATCATTAATTTGGTGACAAGGTCTGAGATCATACACCATAATGAGATGACCTCAGACCCTTAACATCATTAATTTGGTGAAATTCATTATGGGGATAACATCTTAGGTGATGACTTCAGACCCTTATAACATCATTAATTTGGTGACAAGGTCTGAGCTTAGACACCATAATGAGATGACCTCAGACCCTTAACATCATTAATTTGGTGACATTCATTAGGAGGATAACTTCTTAGGTGATGACCTTAAACCCTTATAACATCATTAATTTGGTGACAAGGTCTGAGCTCAGACACCATAATGAGATGACCTCAGACCCTTAACATCATTAATTTGGTGAAATTCATTATAAGGATAACCTCTTAGGTAATGACCTCAGACCTGCATAACGCCATACATTGGTGATAAGGTCTGAGCTCAGAACCATTGGTTGAGTTTAAACCAGACCATTGCAAAGACAAGCTTAGAAAGAGGGCTTCAGAGGTTGAAGCTCATTGAAAATTTATTTCTAGTAGACACCATAACAATGGAACTAAGAATGAAAAGAATCACATGACATTCAATGAAAAGAAAGTGAAGAGGGTCCTCATCAGAGGTTGATATATATATTCAGAAATTATATGTTCAATGATTACAGACAAAAGTTCCACAATACAGTTAAAGTTACAAACAATGATCAAAATGTCCTAAGGGTCTGAGGGGGGAACGTTGATACCCTCGGCTTGGTTAGTCACCTCGGCCGCATCATCACAAGGGTCTGCCCCTCCAACCTCGGTGACCTCCAGTGTAGCAGTCTCATCAGGAGCAGCAGCCTCTTCCTCAACTTCTTGAAGGGCCTGGGCAAACTGAGGATCAGCAAAGCCGAGACCCACGAAGTCAGAGGCCTTCAAAGTGCCGGCCTCTCTCTCTCTGATGTCAGCCCATTTAGTAGTGGCTTTGATACCTCTTTTAAGGTATTCAAAGCCAAACCCCATGAACTCGTCAGAGGATTTGTAGTCAGAAATGATCTTCTCAGAGGCGTCCTAAAAGGCGGCCCTGACAGCCAAGTTGACCTTTTGCTGAAGAACGTAGTCCTTAGCCTTCAGTGCGGCAGCATGGTCCTTGCCGAGCTGGGAGACGTCCCTCTACAACCCCTTCACCTTCTCCTCAGAGACCTTTAGCTCAGACTTGAGGAGCTCTATCTCTGCATTCAGAGCACCCTGGACTGTCTCGGCCTCTTGCCCCTTTTGAATGAGAGGCAACTTCCTCAAAGTCCAGTTTGATAGATGGTGCATAGCGGTTAAGCCCTGCATATTTAGTGATCATGAGTATGTTGAAGAAGAATCAGATGTTACACTTAGAAGAATTTGTAATGAAGGACCAAATCATACCTGAACGGCACTGTGAAGGCCGAACTCAACCAGCAAGGGGGTATCCATAGCCCTGTAGAAGTGCTTGTCAGCCTCGGTCATTATAGAGCCGATGGCATCCAGGGCCTGCATGTTGTGGCCAACTACGCTGTCAGTTAACTTCAACTGATCCAGACAGGCCGACAGGATGTCAGCCGAAGAGATAGGGAGGGCAGCTTCAGTGGTCTTCTTCTTCGGCCTCTGATCCTCAGAGGCGTGATCTTCGAGAGCCCTCTTCTTTTTGGCCGGGGGCTTCGAGGCCGAGGGAGCTGGGGGAGGAGTGTTCAGACCTGCTCTCTTGGCAAGTCTTGTCAAGATCGGTGCAGCCATATCCCAAAGCTCGTTTGGAATCTCCCTTGGTCGCTCTGTAAAAAATTAATAGACCTGAGTTAGATAGTCAGATATGAATAAACTCAGAGGTTAAACTTACAAAACAAAAATGCTTACCAAGCTTGGCAAGGGGACTTCAACCCAGACTTGTCCCAGAGAGGAGGTGGGGAGTCATCAGATGTTCAAACCTGACAAATAGACCATTTACCCCCTGATCCTGAAGGGCTTTCACCTTCTGGAGGTTTTGAAGACTTAGGCCAGGGTTGGCCGTGGCAGACATGGTGACCTTACCCCACCTCAGGGGCATCATCTGCTCCAAATGAGACGAGGGAACACATTGGCCAAACTCCCATGGCCCAGAGGCAAAGAAGTACCGAGGCTTCCAGTTATGGTTGGAAGTCTGGGTCACCTGAAGCAATTTCTTCTCAGGCCTCCGAACTACAAAATGGTAGTAGCTCGGATGATTTTTGGCCGAGGAAGGAACGTAACATCCTATAAAAACTTGAACTGGAAGGTCTGAGTAGTGGACGGCCTTCCATAGCACTATGGCCCCTATTAAGATTCTCTAGGTATTAGGAGAGAGCTGGGAGGGGGCCAAATTAATGTAAGAGAGGATGGACCTGATAATGGGGTGAATGGGTAGACGGAACCCCATCTTGAACATCTGCTCGTACAAACAGATCTCGCCGTCTCGGCCATGATAAGCCCTCTCTTCCCTCAGAGGTCTCCTAAGTTTTATTGAGGGGCTGATAGAATACAGATATCTAAAGCAGAGAGGGTCTACATCAGTAATAGTACTCTCGTGCTAGGCCGCCTCAGAGACGTCGACATCGCTCTCAACCTCATCATCATCCAACTCAACATCGGCTGGAGCAGATGTTGATGGGTTATTCGAAAACCTCTGAGCAAACTCTTCCCCGGTGACAGCCGACATGGGGATGGCGTCAATTGGTGGTGGTATGGCCACAATCGGCTCAAGAATCTCAACCTCTGAGGAAGACCCTGAGGTGCTTGAGTGGTTATGGGACGAGGCTCGGTTGGAGACCTCGGCCTGATCAGGCCTAGGTGCGAAGTCCATGGCCTCTTGAAAGGAATCCACAGACATGGGGTCTGAGGTGAAATATTCAGACTCAGACATAGGTATGGGATCAGCAGGAACCCCTGTCTGATAGAAGTTCTCCGGGGGGTCAGGATATATCACCTTTAGAGGTGGTGGAAATAGGGGTCTAATGGGAAATTCTTGTGACCTACGAGCCTCCTCTTGAGCTCTTTCTATTTGCCTAATCTTTTCTAAAGTCTTCTCTCTAAGAGAAGGGAACTCCTCAAGAAGCTTATATAGGGGTCTGAGCATCAGAGGACAACACTACACTCGGGGATTTTCCTAAACTCCAAAAATCACAAACAAGACTGGCTAATAAGCAAAGGAATTTAAAGATCAAACTACTTAAATTTGGCAAGAAATGCTCGCCTGAAACTATAGTGGTGACGCCAGAAAACTAAGAAAGTCGTCAAAAAGTACGAAAATAAGGGTGCTTGCAGGTAAAATGAAGAAAAAGTATGGAAAACCTTACCTGAGGATGAAATGGTAAGAAAAATAGGAGAAAACGCGAGAAATCACCACCCAAATGCCTTGAACCAAGATCTTTCTAGAAGAGAGAAAAGCTACTGAACGATAGCGACTGAAATGAAGAAATGAAGAAGAAAGAAGGAAGGAAGGGTTCAAAACCCTTATATACTCAGGCACAACTCCCAAGGCCCATCATTGCCTTGGGAGCCCCAAAGGACGGCTGACAGCACACGCCAACAAAGCAAGCATGTTCCAGCATTGGACAAGTGTCAATCCAGTAATGGCTCGTAACAGACAGGCCTCGGAGGTGTAGTAATCCCCTAGTCACTTGCTCTCACATATAAATAAGGGCTGGGGGGTGATTGATATGCCCCAAGTGTAACCTCGGCCTAGAGACACCAACCTCGGCCGATATTATGGCCAACATTGGGCATGTCTAGGATGCGCGATATCATCCCTCGGCCGGATCAGGGTCGGCCTAGGCCGACACTAATATGAGCCCCTCCAAGGGACATCATAAGGATCGACAGCACTCGCATATGCCTTGAAATGGAAACCTCGGCCATACATAGGCCGAGCTTGCAGGAAGTCACCAACAACCTCATCAAGCCACCAGTTCAACCTCATATCAGGCCGACCCTGTCCATTGTCTCAGCTAGGATCAGGCCGAGACCTACATGGAACACTCGAACTAAACAGGTATCAAGACTCACCAACATCGTCCTCACCTAGTCCGAGGTCATACACCAGATGCGATAGCCGAGAACCTGCTGACATCTAGATAAGGACACGTTGACACAAATTAGTTATAATAATATTATTCCCCACACGTGGGGAGAATATTGCATCATCATTCTCTACATGTGACAATGACAGATGGCACTCCTACATTGGTGAGGTTACCACACCCATTCTCATGGCATGCATGGGGGGTACATTACACCCCCTAGGTACTACATATAGAGGTCATCCTCTACCTTGCAAAGGGATCCAGATATTCAACCCTAGCTGAAACTCTGTCTAGATATACAGTAGAGAGAGAAAGCTTGAGTGATTGTATCCATGGCCATTAGTGCCTGATTGTAGTGAGATTATTCACACACACACAGTGGACGTAGGCCAATCTAGGTTGAACCACTTATATTCGGGTGTTGATTCCTCTTCTCCTCAACTCATTCTCTTACGCTTTGCATAACAGTGCTGCCATTGTTGCCCTTAGATTGAGCTTGAAAACACCTTACCTGGTGGTGCTAATTTAGGCATCATCAATCATACTCTCAAATAGGGAGACCCGTGACAACGCGATAAGTTCCTAGAAGTTACATTGGTCCCGTGCGAGGTGTTTGTGCCTCTTACGGGGTCGTTTGGCGGTTGGTTTGGGTTTTCACCCTCACACGGCTTGTTTTTAAGCCTAATCTAGATATTTCCAAATTATCGTCATAATATCAAACAGAGAGACCCGCGACTATGAGGTCAGTTCCTACAAGTTACATTGGTCCCGTGTGAGGTGTTCGTTCCACTTACAGGGCCGTTTGGTAGCTGGTTTGGGTTTTCACCCTCACACGACTTATTTTTAAACCTAATCTAGATATTTCCAAATTATCGTCATATTCTCAAATCGAGAGACCCACGACTACGCGGTCAGTTCCTACATATTACATTAGTCTCGTACGAGGTGTTCGTGCCTCTTACGGGGCCGTTTGTCGGTTGGTTTGGATTTTCACCCTCAAACGGCTTATTTTTAATCCTAATCTAGATATTTATAAATTATCCTCATATTCTCAAACCGGGAGACCCGCGACTACGCGGTCAGTTCTTACAAGTTAATGGTCCTATAAGAGGTGTTCGTGCCTCTTACGGGACCGTTTGGGGGCTGGTTTGGGTTTTCACCCTCAAACGACTTGTTTTTAAGCCTCATCTAGATATTTTTAAATTATCATCATATTCTCAAATCGGGAGACCCGTGACTACGCGGTTAGTTCCTACAAGTTACATTGGTCCCGTGCGAGGTGTTCGTGCTTCTTACGGGGCCGTTTGGTGGCAGGTTTGGGTTTTCACCCTCACACGGATTATTTTTAAGCCTAATCTTGATATTTACAAATTATCATCATATTCTCAAATTGGGAGACTCGTGACTATGCGGTCAGTTCTTTCAAGTTACATTGGTCTCATGCGAGGTGTTTTCCTCTTATGGGGCCGTTTGGCGGTTGGTTTGGGTTTTTACCCTCACACGGCTTATTTTTTTGCCTAATCTAGATATTTCCAAATTACTCTCAAACTGAGAGTCCCGTGACTATGTGGTTAGTTCCTACGAGTTACATTGATTCCGTACGAGGTGTTAATGCCTTTTACGAGGCCGTTTGGGGGTTGGTTTGGGTTTTCACCCTTTGATGGCTTATTTTCAAGCTGAATTGATATATTTTCAAATTATCGTCATATTCTTAAATCGAGAGGCCCGTAACTACGCGGTCAGTTCGTACGAGTTATATTAGTCCCGTGTGGGGTGTTAATACCTATTACGGATTTATTTGGGGGCTGGTTTGGGTTTCCCCCTTCAACGACTTGTTTCTAAGCCTAAGCTATATATTTTTAAATTATCGTCATATTCTCAAATCGAGAGGCCCGTGACTACACAGTCAGTTCCTATGAGTTACATTGGTCCCGTAGGAGGTATTAGTGCCTCTTCTGGGGTCGTTTGGAGGATGGTTTGGGTTTTCACCCTTCAACGATTTGTTTCTAAACCTAAGCTATATATTTTTGAATTATCGTCATATTCTCAAACACAGAGGACCGTGACTACGCGGTCAGTTCCAACGAGTTAAATTAGTCCAGTGGGAGGTGTTAGTGGCTCTTAAAGGGATGCATGGGGGCCGTTTTGCGGTTTCACCCTTCAACGGCTGGTTTCTAAGACTAATATATATATTTTCAAATTATTCTCAAACTGAGAGGTCCTTAACTACGTGGTTAGTTCCTACGAATTACATTGGTCCCATACGAGGTGTTAGTGCCTCTTACGGGATCATTTCGGGGTTGATTTGGGTTTTCACCCTTGAACAGCTTATTTCTAAGCCTAATCTATATATTTTAAAATTATCGGTACATTCTCAAATTGAGAGGCCCTTGACTATGAGGTCAGTTCCTACGAGTTATATTGGTCCCGTGCAAGGTGTTAATACCTCTTACGAATTTGTTTGGGGGCTGGTTTGGGTTTCCACCCTTCAACGGCTTATTTCTAAGCCTAAGATATATATTTTTAAATTATCGTCATATTCTCAAATCGAGAGACCCGTGACTATGCGGTCAGTTCTTACAAGTTACATTGGTCTCGTATGAGGTGTTAGTGCCTCTTACGAGGCTGCTCGGGAGCTGGTTTGGGCTTTCACCCTTCAACGTCTTGCTTCTAAGCCTAATCTATATATTTTAGAATTATCATCATATTCTCAAACAGAGTGAACCGTGACTACACGGTCAGTTCCTACGAGTTACATTGGTCCTGTGGGAGGTGTTAGTGCCTCTTACGGGACTGCTTGTGGGCCGGTTTGGATTTTCACCCTTTAACGGCTTATTTTTAAGCATAATCTATATATTTTCAAATTATTCTCAAACCGAGAGGCCCGTGACTACATGGTTAGTTCCTACGAGTTACATTGGTCCCGTACGAGGTGTTAGTGCCTCTTATGGGACCAATGTAAAAAATAAGTCCATTATTGTTGACTATGAACTTCCATTCTATTATTATCGCCATCAATGCCACAACCCGCAACGCTGAAAACTTTATGAGGATCCAAAACAGACATTCTGTCAAACAAAATAAAATTATCATATTAGTTATAATATTAATGCATATTATTTCAAGTTGTAAATTTGTTCTTTTAAATATGTTTTTGTTCGATTTCTATTGATCACAAAATAATGATACGGCGTTGAGATGTTGACCATTCATTGGTTAGGCGTAAGGCCTCAGTCCTTTCGCATTGGCCACTTAAGCGGCCGACCAATGAATGTGTACCCCACGTCCTATGTACAATCTTTATCAGGAGTCAAATATAAAATGAGTTTAAATTTGTTAACCTTAGGCAAACGAGTGAGTCTCTCAATTTATTATTTGACTTTTTAACACTTAATAAATTTGAACTAATTTATTAGCTGAATGGTTAATGCTTACAAAAATAACTTTGATAGAGGGTGAGAGGATGAGATGTACCAGTAATACCTCTACGGTTTTTCCCTCTTTGGAATCCTTCACTTTCCCTGCGGGTCCATTGGCAAGAGAAGAGGAGTCATTCTCATTATGATTCGAAGGGCTTGTCTGCCATATTCTTCTGGTTCTGTCTTCAGATCCTGATGCATAAGATTCACCTCCCGATGAGAATTGAAAATAGTGGACGTGGCGGTGGTGCCCTTTGTTGCATCTCAAAAAAATTGATGCAAAATTTATTAGTCACATCACATCCCGCACAATCCCAGTGAAACAATTACAAGTTGAGAATCTACACTCAATTCACATGCTAATTTTACATAAAGGATAAAAATAAAGCCAATTGTAACTTTAAAGTTTATCCAAAGGATTTTTCTCAAAGCAACAGAATTTGTTAATGCCTTGATAGTTAACAAGTTCCTGCTTGGCATACGTCAAATAAGATCCTTGAGGTTCCATTTGATTTTAGGTGAAATCTTTTATACCAGGGTGAAAAATATTTTAGAGTTAAGATTTTGTTCGTATAACACTTTGAGTTAAGTGTATATATGCTACAATTATAATATTTTAAAATAAATGGTGAACAAAACAACTCCAAACAGTTGAAAATAAACGAGACATGTGGCCTCCTTCCTAGACCTCCGCTTTCAATTCTTCCTTCCGCGGAACACAAAGTCTAAAGTCAAAAACTTAATGATTTGGAAATTATGGGGACAAATTGAATGAGGCAAACTAAATGTATCTAACCCAAATAACTCAAAAATATTTTGGTTTTGATCTCTTTCCTGTTCCTCAATGATCTCTTTCCTCTTTTTCGTGGTTACATTGTGTGCAATCTCTGCACAGTATATCCTGAATGCAGGTGATTGTAATTAATATCCAACTCTTAAAAATGTACACTTTTCATACAGACTGACTTGGATGAATAACATATATGATAAGTGAAGGCTTCATACTTCTTAACAAAAATTTGGTTCAATGGTTATAATGAGAAATTGGAAAAACAAAATAATATGGGACTATTTTTTTTTCTTTTTACCTGTTGTGCATCATCAGCAGTTCAAGCTCTTTGGCATTGTGAACAACGAATTTTTTGAAACCGTTGAGAATATGGTAACATGTCTTTTTGCTAGTCCCATAACCAATATTGGGCATCAAGGTTACTCTATTGAACTTTCTCTTGACCCAATAATCAATACCCTTTGTCCTATGCTAGTTGGTCTGTAATGCACACATTCAAATAAACATTAACATATGACATGAGAAGAAAATATTATTACTTTGTGAATACATAAATTGATGAATTGCTTTTTAAGTACAAAATCATCATATAAACAAGTCTATAGGAGTGTGAAATATATTCAAAACATGAGAAACAGGTGTCATAATATGAAACAATGGAGGAATTACCCCTGATTATAACAAACATGAGAAGGGGTAATGTAATATACCCAAGAAAAATATATGGCACTAGTATCATGTGATACAAGAGCAAAACTAAGTATTTGAAACGAAACACACATCTAAAAATCTACATATAAAAGAACCAAAAGATTATTTTATTTTTCTAATCACACAAAAACACGACTTTAAGCATTTCAACTCAATTAACTAAAATCATATATCTAGGATACCTACAAGCCATGAATTTCAAATAAAAGACCGAGATATTCATACATTAGACTATATACAAGCACACGGGTACCATCAGAAAAATCATCTATATTAGGTAATGTTCTTTGAATATAATATAGGAAACCAATTCAAACTAACAATATTTAACATTGATAAAAAATTATAACCAGAGATTTAAGAATAGAGAGCTCAGAGGATATAAAGTTAACTATGTCACAGACCTGTT
This sequence comes from Sambucus nigra, assembly GCA_949130495.1. Lineage (NCBI taxonomy): Eukaryota > Viridiplantae > Streptophyta > Magnoliopsida > Dipsacales > Adoxaceae > Sambucus > Sambucus nigra. The sequence continues at coordinate 156,133,947 of OX422211.1, read as the reverse complement.
CTGTATTTTCATTTCTGCCCTCTAAAACGAGATATCTAGCAACCGAAAGAAGGTGATAATGTATATGATAATCATTGATTAATCAGAAACAATTAACAAAATTCATCATTGATTACAGGACTAGATGTTAGGTGATGCAAATAAATTTTTTTAGGCAAACAAGTTATTAACTAAGAAAGGAAAGAAATTGGTATCAAGAAGCAATATGTATAAGAAAATAAAATAAATGGTGTAAATTAAAGTTTGAAAATGTATGAGCCATGTAATAGAGGTAAGATGGTAGTGCATGTTAATATTCATCATGCAACTGCAGAATCAATGGGTAGGAATCATCACGCCTCATTGTACATTGGCGCATTACCATACTATTGAACCCCTAATTTGTAGACTAATAATACAAATTCAGAAAATCAGTATGTTGAAATGGAATTCTCGTGTCTTCCAAAAGGTAATACCAATTCAAAAAATCTGTGTTGAAATGACACAAACACAGATGCATTATTAATTTACAACAAACATCTAAAATTAGTCTTTTATTTAAATTAAAATTTTTGTTCTATAAGAATCTCCAAAGAAGCCTTCAAAATAGATGAGCCAAATCATACATTACTATTAGTTTAGGAGTAATAAGTTATTGGGAGACCTTTACTTCTGATCCATAGCCAATATCACCATCCAAGCTCTAGAAACGTCTTGATAATTCCCATCATCTCGCCTCTAGGAAATTGCCCCAAACAAGCCCTTGTTGATGCTATCTCATGAAACTCGAAAATCAAATCACCACAGTAAACTTGAAGTTGTTTTCTAATTTTATCTTCTTCTGTCCCCACGCCATCTTCTAAAGCTTCACCAACCTTGAAAATTTGAAGAGGGAAAGGATCAATAGATGTTTGTAGAAGGACTGGTTCTCCACCCACTACAACTATAAAGTCTCTTAATCGACACAATGCAAATGGGATGGGTTCAAAGCTATGGTCCCGATATTCAACCGGTGTAGAGTGGTCCCCAGTAACACAAAGGGTGTATTTGAATTCCCTAATTTATTTTGCTTGCCAAAGAATCTTGGAAACCTTCCCTATAACATTCTGAATACTACACCAAATCACCAACTTTCTCACACTCATATCTACCTACAACATTCTGAATACTACACCAAATCACCAAATCATATATTTGACTCAACATTGTTGATTGCTTCAATGCAACATAAAATTAATTTCAAATCAAACCTACAACATTTGAGTTGAGCAACATTGATAAAAAAAATTCAAAACCTAAGATCTAGTGATTGAAGATAGCAAGACATATCTTACATGTAGTTTATTTAAAGAAAATACTACCAAACTCAACATAAGAAACAAAAACAAACAAAATTTACTAGAAACACTAACAATGTAAAGTTAACCAATGTGTATGAATCTAAATGGATATATACCTGAAGAAAAGAGCAGAGTGATTGTGTACCAACGGTTTTGATGGGATGAGAATAACAGGGAGAACCCTAAGTGATGACTTGGGATTTTTCGTTTGGGCATGTGAGAGTCGAGGCTTATCTGTTCGTTAGGAGGGAAAAGTTCCTCTTTTTTTTTCTAATTTTCACTTGTAAGATACTAAACTAATATTAGTAACACTTATATAATATTAGTAATGGTAATATATTGTGAGAAATAGTAATGGTATAATACTGTTAGTAATCAAAAAATCAGTCTGTTACTAAAAGAGTGTTTTGGTGTAGTGATGGGTGAGCAAGACCTTCGAAGTCAGAGAGGGTGTTAGAGTGGAAGAGGAGAGACTCCCCTAAAATGACGGTGTTTAATCGAGGATTTTTTCTATTATAGAGGAGGCTAAAGCTAACACTAAGGCAACTCCCAAACACCACACTTTTTATGACAATGAAAATTTTGATCCCTACCAATGTGAAAGACCATTTCCTCATATTAATAAATTAACCCCACCTCAGGGATCATCAGCTGTGGTTAACTGGATCCACACATACTCTCATACAAAAGAAACTAAAAAAATACACACACAAGAAATTTACAGAACCTTCCCGAGGAGTTGAATTTATCGAAATTGCCATTACCAAGACATACATATTATATGTAAGAGGTAAACTCAAGTAAAATTGTAACTAAATGTTGACGAATATTCAATAAATCGCACATTAACTGTCCCATTATCCCTAACACATTACCAGAATTGTGTTTCTTAAAACACCTTTGTCCTTCAAAGATATATCCTGAAGATGATTTACATAAATAACCCTACACGACAACTTTTTAAACCCAGCTTAGGGCAGGCTTAAATAAACACGGGCGTATAATCCTCACAGGTTCTTAAAATGCCAACAAGTACAATTTAACTATGTCAAAAAAAATAGTTAGTGTATAATTTGGGGATGGTAAAATTAGTTTAGTGAATAGATGGTATTACATTGGTGGTGGGATCTTTACTACCAAACCTCTTCAAGTGTTGTGCCAGTTCACTATCAATATCATGCACATGTAATGTAAGTTAAGTGACTAAATACAAATTTTGTTGACTACATATCATATAATAATAATAATAATAATAATAATAATAATAATAATAATAATAATAATAATAATAATAATAATAATAATAATAATAATAATAATAATAATAATAATAATAATAATAATAATAATAAAAGTACTAAATTAAAAAGTGAAAGTAATGATACCAAAAAGGGGGGGGGAGTCCTGGTTTAAGGTAGAAACATCTAGGCGTGAACTCCCGACATAACCTCCAAATCCAACGGTTATGGCACCCGAAGGCAACAAAGAATCACAAACGACCAACCACCAGCAATGGTGGTGGCTAAACCGCTCACCCTTACTCGAGTGATCCCCACTCTTCGAGAACCGCGCGTAACACTTCCCCAAGTACACATCACCCCAAACCGCATTTCCACACTCTCTTATCAGTTGCCTAGTCGCCTCTGATAAACAATCCTCACACTCAAATCTTCCAACCGGCTATTGGCTTGATGGTGTGCATTTTGGTCAAGAGAAAGAGAGAGGAGGAGAATGAAGATGAGAGAGGAGAGAGAAGAGGGAAAGTAAACATAAAAAAAAGTTGTGTAATTATTGTTTTAAGGGTATTTTATATGTTACTCAAGTGTACTCAATTTTGGCATACTTTAAAATCGTGCCAAATTTTGGCACTGTTTTAAAGTGTGTCAGATTGTCATTAAATCATGCCAAAATTTGGCACAGTTTTAAACTGTGCTAGATTTTTAATATCAGAGTGTGCCAAATTGCTATTTTTTGTGTAGTGTAGGAGCAATACACTCATCTTTCAGAGGAAAGATTTGGATACTGGTGGCAACAGAGTGTTTTACAAAGTAGGCTGAGGCAGAACCTTTGAAGAGGGCAATAGCAGGTGTGGTGGCAAACTTCATTAGGGAGTATATAATTTATAGATTTGGGATTCCAAAGGTCATTCTATCAGATAATGGAACGTCATTTATTAACAAAGAAATAATGATGATCACATACAAGTACTCCATTATCCATCATACCTCAATGGTGGCATATGCCAAAGGAAACGATCTGGCCAAAGAAACTAAAAAGACCCTAGTTAATATCTTAGCTAAGACGATGGAAGACTTCCCAGGTTCATGGGATGATAAGATTCCAACAGTTTTGTGAGCCTATCGAACAATAAAGAGGAAGGCCATATGGTAGACGTTGTTCTCTCTTGTATTTAGAGATAAAGTAATTCTTCCAGTGGAGCTGGAAGTTCCCTCGGCCCGATATTCCTTACGCAGTAACATGCTCTCTCATAGTAGACATGTATAGTTGTAAGAACTAGATAAACACATGAATTCCGCGATGGAACACTTCAAAATGTACACAAAGCAGGCCTGCAGGGCATATGACAACTTGTTGAGGACAAGGAAGTTCGTAAAAGGAGATCTAGTTCTAAAGGCAGTTGTGAAGTACATTCGAGGGATCTCATTGCCTAAATTTTTTGCGAATTGGGAGGGACCTTTCATTGTAAAGGAGGTTCACGATTCAGGTTACTACTTAATCTTAAACACTGAAGAGGACAGGCCTTTAAAGATTAATAACAAGTGGTTAAAAATCTATCATATTTGATCCAGTAACCTCATTTAGAGATTTATTTTGTATTAAACTTTTGAAGTTATGTTACAACTCATTATGAGTTATATATTTTGTTGTAATCCCTCTCAAAAGTTAATGAGAAAGAGTTTGATTGAAATTTGTAAGAGTTTAGTCTTTGCAATGAATATAAGAGAGTTGTAACAAATGACAAAGCATGATATAGTGAAAGGAATTTCTTTTTCATTCATATACTTAAAAATGGTTGAAAATTTTGGAACTACTGCCCAAAAATTACATAGGAGAAAATGAAAAAATTACAACACAAAAACACCTCAACCTAAGAGAAACCAAAGGTCAAGAGAGGATAAGAAGTCCCCAAACAAGCTCAAATAAGATTCTAAGAATGTTTGATGGGCTACGATAGAACCTTCAAGTCTGGTCTGGACTTGGGCACATTAAATGATAACAACTTTGCATTCAGGTAGAGCCTTCAGCAGAGACTTTTTATTGCCTTCACCTTCTGGTTAGTTGCGTCTAATAAATGAGCAACTCTTCTAACTTATCTTCCCCAGCTGGTTAAGCTTCTACGTGATTCTAGTACAGTTGCTTTTGATTATCTAACTAAATGGTCTTTGAAAGTTTTACGTAACTACTCAGCCAGCTTAATTGGAAGGCAAATTTGCCAAAATCTTTCAAGTTTCCTAAGTATTGATTGATGATGGGCCTGGAGAGATTTGAAGTTAAAGTATTAAAAACCTCAATAATAACAGTTGCCACACCCTGGAGCTGATAACCCAACACTGCTGTGTTGGATCGAAGGCAGTCAGGAGCAAGAGTCTAGAGGTGATGAGTGGCCATTTGTTCAATGATAGAGAAATGGCATGTAGAGATTTGGGGAGTCTATCGAAGAACCATGAGGAAAAATTTATGAGGAGCCATGGAAGGCAGAAGGACCTCACAACCGAATTCACTGTCAGCCTAAAGGTTGGTGGTGGAACCATGATCGTTGTGACTTGATTCTGCAGTAGAGATTGGTTCCCGTTATGGGGAGGCGACAAGTGAAGGACCATACAGAGTTTGCCTTTCATTAGGTGTATGCTTCCTCGCGACCTGAAAAGTGGTTCATAAGAATGAGTTTACAAAAAATCTTAACAAGTGTGTTTCCATTGTTAAGTCACCTTATAAGTGTGAGTTTACCTAAAATCTTAACAAGTGTGTTTTCAATGTAAAGTCACCTCATAGGTGTGAGTTTGTGAAAAATCTTAACAAGTGTGTTTTCATTGTTAAGTCACCTCACACGTATGAGTTTGCAAAAAAAATTAACAATTGGTTTCCATTGTTAAGGAGTTATATTTCCTTTTCTATTCTTCGTTTTAATAGGCATAATGACCAAACTTCTGTAAAATCATGAAAAGGTAAAAGTTACCTCAATCGCAGAAAAAATATGTGAATGAGTACTAACTTTAACACCCCTATGGGTCTCAGCTAAACCTTGTGTTGGAGGGGCCTCAGTCCTTTCAAAATAAGCTTCCCCTCGATATGTCATAAGTGTTAAAAGAGGGGAAGGTTCCACTAAAACCTTTGAAAATCCACCTGTATCAATGATCATAGAGGCTAGATGAACATCTAGTTGAGAAGATGAACCAAAAATAACTTCACGACCCAGGGGAACATGAGGGTGAAAAGGAGTTGAAGAGACCACACATAGCTTCAAATAACACCAAAGTGTTAAACAACAAAAGCATCGTGTAAAGGAAGGCAAAGGCACAAGAATTGATCTTACCTTAGTAATAGTAGAAAAAAGGGAAAGTCCAGCGATAAACCTTGCCAGAGGAAAATAAAGTAATGAGCCAGTAAGAGTTGAGTCTAGCGAAGTAACTACAATGACCTGAAATACAACAAAACACGTATAATGCAAATACGAAGTCAAGTTCGAAAGATAGATAAAATAGGAGAAAGTCGTTACCTCTGAAGGGTTTGAAAGGGCTAGAGCAACATCCACAGGTAAGGGAGATGCCTCAGAATAAGCAAAGGAGTCTCCTATGACTGAGGGGAGTCTCCAACGGTTTCAACATATGAAGTCACAATTTTGGAAGCCTTTTATGCAGGTTGAGAGGCCTAACGGTGAGAATATGTCAGCTCGATCATAGGAGAATGAGGAGGAGATGCAGCGAACGTAGGACGATCGAACCGTCCACCCACGATGGGGCTCATAAGTGTAAAAGGTCTATCTATTTCATTCTCCTATATAGACAAAAGAAATTTGCACAAGTGTTAGAAAATATACCTCATAAAGGAAACTTATGAAAGATTTTCTAAATGTTGGAGAACATGCCCCTTTCTCTCGAGAAGGGTGGGACAAAATAACCACGTGAGAAAAGATAGATGGGGATCCTGAAGAAGCTCCTTCAGGAGGACCATGTGCAACTTTGGGAGTGTCATCAAGGGCAATAGGCTCAAGGGGATATAGAGGAGGAGAGGTCTTGGGGCTGGGATGAGTAGTTAGCAGTTGCACCTCATATGCATGCTTTGTGTAGGTCTTCGTACCCAAAGTTTTTTCCTTATAAATGGACCACCATTGGCAGATGGGCCGTTAAAACTTCTTCCTGATGTGGCCCCCTCAGTTGGATTAACATGGATTATGGGAAATACGGCAGAGGGAGGAACGACAGGAGTGTGTCATTAATACTCACGTTAAACACGATAAAGCTCGGCTTGACATTTTGCTCGTATGTCCCTACTTAAATCTGTAGACATTGGAAGGGGGATGGAGGCAATGGGAAAGGAATCAACGGGGACTTTGGATTTGGACTTAGACTTTGATTTTGAGGAAGTCCCACTTTTTTAAAGTCTTTGAATTTTTAGAAAGAATTTGAGAAAGCCCCTCGCTGTAAGTAATTGTGGCAACGTTACCTTCTCCGGAGGCTTCTTTAGCAAGGACAGTTGTTTTTTGAACTGGAGTTTTTTTAGGCCTAGGGTCAGGTGTAATACTTAGTGTGAAGTAGGTAGGTATCTCACTAGGGGCACCTTTGGGGGTGTTGCACAGAAGGAACTCAACCCCCAGTATGGAATTACTTTTAAGACCCAACTTTAGGGATGGGAAAGTTTGAATTGGGGATAAATAGGGGAATTCAGAATAAATTCTTCAATCTTGGCCAGTTGTATCGAGCAATACTTCAACACAAAGCCAGAGGTCACATCCCCCTTCCTGGTAAAGGCAGGAATGGTAATTTGTCCACTGATCACCGAGCAAATGGTATAGGCAGTTGGAATGGTGTAGAAGGCACAAGCCTCAGAAAAATTATCCCTGGAATGAGACTCTTGAAAAATAGTGCGAGTGTAGGAGGGTAGTGAGATTGGGGTCTATGAATAACTAAAAAGGGTGAGGCGTGACCCACTCCAATGGACGTTGTTTGCAAGGTTCTCAAGAACTTCTGGAGCAGCTTCTGATGAAACCTTCTCCTTTTGGTAAAAATGGAGCTCAAGATGAAACTCCCTCCCTTCAAGAAGAAGAACTTCCACAATAATAATAGTAGTAAATTTTCTCAAAAAGAGCTCCTGAGAATGATGGTTATCAGTGAGGAGTGAAAGAACAAGTCACTTAGCACTAGAGATATAGTAGGGAGAGAATACTAGGATGTTCTGGTGTTAATTTGACAGAGTAACAGTGCTATTGAGTTTTTCTATATCCCTTGACCTTTCCCAAGGATCTTATTTATACTTGGGCACTAGGGCTAAGTTTACACTTTTAGACTTCAAAATTGAGAGGGTTGGTGAGGGAAAAGGTCTGAAATGTACCATTTGTCCCTACCTGTGTGTAGCAGTCTGTCCCCTCAGACATGTGCCACCTGGTGCAAACAAAAGTCAAAAAGAAAATATGTCTCCTAATATAGACAAAATATATGATTTGGTAAATATCTTTTGAAATGGTAACTTGTGGTACAAACTTTGTAAAATTGAGAAAGGAGGCCTTGAGTGCCTCCTTCACTAAAACTATCAATCTTGAGGGGGAGGGTCTTGAGGACCCCTCTCCTCTAAAATCATTGTTTCTTGAGAGGGGCCTTGGTGGCCCTCTCTTCCAAGAAAATCATTTTATAAAAGCTTATTTCTTGTGGGTAGCCCTTCGGCTGCTCACTTCACTTGTGACTAAGTGTGAGATGTGTGTGGTATTGAGTGGCTCGTGGGGTCTTTCTACTAGTATTCTCTCAATCCTAAAGTTCTAAGTGGTTGAGCTTGCCCAACAAACCTTTTTCCTTAGCCACCAAGCCAAAACTACTAATAGATCCCAACCGACCTATTTGAGCCCTAACTGCTCAACTAGGCTATATGTGCAAGAAAGCAAAGTGTTAATAGTGTTGTTCTTTAAAAGAATGACTTTTCATGATGAGGGGTTGCTTATGGTAGCCACTCCCTCATCCTGGGGTCTCTGCCCCGGGTTTTGATTGGGGGACCTTGGAAGTTCCTTTACCAATATGACTATTCTACATTTGAGTTCCTGTCGGGACCGTGGGGGTTCTTTCTCAATATGAATTTCTATCGGGACCATGAGTGAGGTTCCTTCTCAATATGGATTTTCTGCGTTCGAGCGACCTTGGGTGAACTTTCACCCATTATGCATTTTCTGCGGTCATGGGGCCTAGTTCCCGCACCAATATGGATTCTCTGTCAGGACCCTGGGTGGGGTTCCTTCTCAATATGAATTTCTATCGAGACCTTGGGTGGAGTTCCTTCTCAATATCAATTTTTATCGGGACCCTGGGGGTTCCTTCTCAATATGAATTTATACCGGGATCCTGGGTGGGGCTCCTTCTCAATATGAGTTCCTGTCGGGACCCTGGGGGTTCTTTCTCAATACGAATTTCTATCGGGACCATGAGTGGGGTTCCTTCTCAATATGAGTTTTTGCCAGGACCCTGGGGTTCCTTCTCAATATTAATCTCAGTCGTGACCCTGGGGGTTCCTTGACCTCTTCTTTGCTGTAGGCTAAAAAGGAAGTATTTTAGGGACCCTCATCCTAAAATATAATATCCAAACTTGAGGCACCCTTCTACATTATCCCCTCGTGCAAAGTCTTTTGTGTTGGGCCTATCAAAAGGATTTGTATGCTATAGACTCAATTTTTAATTCAAAAAAACAATTGAGGGACCCAAGGGGCTCTTCAATCCTATCCCTAGGTTCATTAGATGCATTGTCCCTTCATCCTAGGTTTTTTTATTTTCGAGACTCCACACGTTAGTGTGGGAACTATTATCTCATCATTTGGGAAAATGTTTTATAACCTTTTAGCATTCTTGCACGTTTTCCTATTTTCATGTAAAACATAAAGCCTCTTATTTTTGAATAAAATCTTTCATCTTCTTAAAAAAAACACTCACAGAGAGTTTCAATCTTATAGTGAGAGAAAGTGACAGAAAAAAATCAAATACACCACAGACCCCATTTTTTTTCTCGAAGTTTAATCAAATACACCATTAATGGATTCAACGTCATCAAACACTTCTTCCAACATTTCTCCCACCATTGTGATAGGGTATGCTCCCATTTCCATCTCTATATCTCCACCCCCAATGACTTACACCACTACCATGTCCTCTGTCCAAGGTGATTTCACCCCCCCCCCCAATGCCCGTTGATCATCATTTGGCCGCCAGCATCATTTCTATCGGAACTACTCCTCAACTGTGGTCGATTGGGGCTTCTACTGATGGTTGATTGAAATATAATGAAAAAAACAAAAAGAGTCCCTCATCGTTGCTCATGAATAAAAAGGGTTCCTCGTAAGGTGTCAAAATGGGTGGCAGTTCCTTGTCATTTGCTCTAATTAGCGAGTGTTCCTCGTAGCCCACAAACTTATCCCATGTTGCCGAAACACCCCAGTTTAAGTCGGCTTCCTCAACCATCATTCAAGAAATGGATAAGGCTTCCCTCGGTGATTTGGGGTATGTGGGTTCTTCGTAAAAAATTATGTCATCCCCTAGATTTCTCACGAGTTCCTCACTGATGGTATCCATGTCCAATAATTTGGTATTTGTGAGCGAGGATTCCTCGCCCGTTCATTTTCATTTGTGGGTTCCTCGACTGATTGTTTTGTGTATTTGGGCTCCTCGACCCTGCTGACGATGCCACTGGGTTCCTCGTATGCCAATCTCATATCCAAGAGTTTGGAACCTATAAGTTCCTTGCCGAATGATATTTCAAATAAGGGGTCCGCTGCCAAGGGTTCTTCATTGATGACGAGTTTTGGCCGGGATTCCTCTCCAGATGTGGTTACCATGATGATTCCACTGATTGTCGCATCCTCATGACTGACCTTGTTAATGGGTTACTCATCATCTATAGCTCCTCGGACAAGGGCTCTGGGTTCCTCACGCGAGGTATCTACTGCACCGGGATCCTCGTCGACGACGAGCATTGATAGTGGTTCCTCACCGATTGTAGCCGTGGGTGCGCATTCACTAATTGTCGAGAGTTTGGAACCTATAGGTTCCTCGTCAAACTCCATTTTCCAAGAGGGGTACTCGCGCGCCACTATTATAAGGGAGTTTTCTTTTGGAAGCATGGGCTCTTTACCAACAATGGGTTCGCTGCGATATTAAAAGGTTGGCGCGGGTTCCTCATTCGGGGTGTCAGGTGTGAGGGGGTCTCTGCCTGAGCTTTATTTGACGCTGGGTTCCTCACTTGAACCTATAGCTATTGGTAGTTATTTTGCCACTAACTCCTCTTCCCAAGTTGGGAGGAGTATATGCACACTCGCCAAGGGAGATACTTTGGCATCTATCGTCGTGCACGATTCTTTGGACCTACTGACAATTTCATGGCTTCTTCACCTAATTTGAAGAGAAATTTTCCGACAGTGTTCTTGAGCGACCCAATATGGGGTTAGGTGAGTCAATTGATTCTCCCATTATTTTTCCAGATTCTATACTCAGGTTCGGGTCGACCACGGTGATTTTCCTTACTCCAATATTGAAATCAAGCCTGCGGGGGGTGCCACAGAGGAGTGGGATAATTGGGTTGATTATATTGTGAGTATTCCTGCTTATGTGGCTACCCTTAGGGAGGTGGGTATTCTTACTTCCATTGAAAGCCTGAGGTCATGCACCATTTCTAAACACAATTCCTCTCTCAATCTTTTACTATCTCAGTGGAGTAGGGAGTCTCACACATTCGTGACGGGTTAGGGCGAATTTACTGTCACCTTAGAGGATGTGTATGAGTTATGTGCCCTTCCTTTCTTTTGGAAACATGTCTTTACTGATGACTACAAAGTTTCTTCGGACCAAGAAATGGTGGAGGAGTTACAGGCAGCCCTCGCAGAGTGTTCGAAATATGTGTCTATAAACTTAACAGGTTCTACCAAGAACTCCTTTGCCAAGTGGCAGAGGTACTATTTTAGGTATTTGAGCAACCACATAAATGGGAGACTTCTAGAACATCCCCTAAGAGCCAGTATGGCCCTAAGCTCCACTCTCAGGCTCTTTTCTGATTACTTTTCTGACTCGATTCTTACTACCGGGTAAGCTCAAAGATTCTCCTTATGAGCTCCTCTTCAAATTGGTTGTAAGATTATCTCATGGTAGGTCGATCCTTATAGCCATTCTAACTCTTGGTTACCTTTATACTTGGATGGATCGGGCACATGTAGATGAAGAGAGATCCTACGGTCGTTATGATGGTAATAATTTTGTAAATATGGTACTTTTGATGGCCTTTTTATTTAAGCATTTCCCCCACCTTGCTTCTAAGGCTCAAGCTTGCCATATTAATGTTGCCCGGCTCCTGAGATGGCACAGGAAAGTCCTTGAAAATACCCTAGGGGCCTTGATTGACAATATTTAAGAGTTTCAGTTTTGTCCTCACAGCAAATGTCCTGGCGGCTTCTTTAGCTGGCTTTCTTTTCCCGGTGACGGTGGGACCTTCCATTGCCCTTCTGATGTAGAGTCTGTTTCTACTTATACTCATATTAATGTTGTAACAATGATGTTATCGATCCTCTTTCCTTCTTGGACAGAGTTAGGCCAATGTTCTGAGTTCTATCATTTTGAGTGGGTAAGAAGGCAAGTTGGCTATGATCAGGGCATTCACACCCCTCCTCCCCTTCATGCACCGATCCTTCCGAGTTGTTTTTAGAGGCATGTACCAGATTCACTTTACAGGGATTATTCCACAGAGTAAAAGTCTTGGGGGGATTTACGTTCCTTCGCATGATTATCAGCCATCATTCAATACTTCTTGGTTCTTGTTCTAGCAGCGGTAGGTTCTTCTAATCCAAGGTTGCGTAATTCGTCCCCCTCACCAGACTAACCTTATCACGTATGTTAAATCCTAATTTCTGGTTAGGCTGACATAGAAGGATACTTGGTTTCTCAGCACCACTTCTAGGCCACCTATTGAGTATACCACCCCTATTTTAGTGAAGCCCCTTCTTGATGAGTCCCCTCAGCTCCAATCGACTGAGTTTCCATCTGTAAAATCTAAAGGCCAATCTAAGAGCAAAGGAAAAGTGAAATCCCCTGCAGCAGGCAAGAGGAATCACCTTGACCTGGATGTGTACAATTTCATTCTTACTGCCATCGCTTCTCCACCTTCTTCTCCTATGAGAATCCGAGCTGGGAAGAATAAGAAGGGGAGTAATGTTGCCATTGCTACTCCCTCCTTATTGGACCAGGAGTCTGATACCGATGATCTCGGGGTGGAGGAGACTTATAGAACTATAAAGGAGAGGGGTTTTGAAGCATTGGGCCTTTCCTCTCAGGAGTCAAAAGTCACATCTATCCCTATTGTAGAAGGTACTATATCCCTCACATTCTTTACTTAGTGGAATTAGTTCTCTCAGAGTTTCACTTATTGGTTCCCCCTCCCCCTCATTAGAAGAGGAATTAGTTGACTATTGAAGCACTATTTCCTATGATGATCATAGTTCTTCTTCGAGTGATATAGGTGGCTTAGATCTCCGTAGTGATTGCAATACTGACACTTATGCTTTATTATCAGTTTTGAGGGAGTCTTACAGTGATGATGAGGTACCCCATTATCCTTAGGGGGTTTCCTCCGCTACCCGACCCCTTCCTTATGGTCAGACTATGCATTCCGTTGCTGTAAGTCTTTCTTTTATCGGAAGTTTTATGAATGTTATCTTCATGACCTTTTATTATTGGTTTATTTATGAATAAAAACTTTGCCATATTTCTGCAGGTTACCTCCACAAAGAGAGTAGTCCTCCACTACCCCCATTACGACATGCACCTTTTCGACGAAAGAGGAACTCTATGCTCATTTTTTCTCGGGGTCTCTTCAGGGAGGTTTTCTACTTCTTCCTTTCTTTTGATATTAAATATAATTTTCTGGCCACCAATTACATTTTGATTATATGTTATACATTGATACTTTCTTACATCTTTCATCCGTGCATCCTACTAGTACCAGGACCGCTTCTGTGGTTTCGCGTTCTGTTCAGGTATGCTTTATAATTTTTTCAATTTTCATTATTCTATTTTCTTCTTTTTTTTCTTTTTTTCCTTATATGTTTATGATTGCAGGGGGTTGTGCCTTCTAGCCCTACCACTTCATCTTCTCTTGCTTCAGTGGTAGGCACTTCTACAGTTGAGCCCTTAGTTACCCCATAATCTAAGGTATGTATCTCATAGGTTATCTTGCTTCAGCAGTAAGCACTTTATGCCCTTTGACATTTTTCATATCTCAAGGCCTGACACCTTTTGGCTTTTCTTCCGCGGGAGGGACTCTTCCCTTTCCCGATGTTACTATCTTGGGGTTGTCCTCTTTAGGGAGGATCTCTGTTCCCCGAGTCCTCATATCTATGGATAGTAGGCCTTTGATTCAGGCAATCTCTCATAACCTAGTATTTATTGTGGCTGTGATTATTGAGCCCACGCTTCAGGTTTCTTCCTCTACTCTAGTGTCAGTAAATTCTTTTTCTAGGGCTATGATAATAACATGCTTTAACATTTTTAGGCCATCACCACAACCCCTGTTGCGTCGGTTGTCATTTTTTACTCTTCCTCTTTGGACGGAGCCCATGTACTTTATTATCTCCTTATTGGCCATTTCTCTACCCATTATAAACTTAATAAATCCCTTTCTTCTTTATTTACAGTTGTCCCTGTGTGTTATTTCATCGATGGCTCTTGCTTACAATTCTTCGATAACCCCTGCTACATGTAGGCCACCTTGTCTTGTTATCGTGACCCATCAGGTAACCATCTTTGTCATGTATTTTTGAGTTTTCTCCTATTCACTTTGCCTTCATGAGGTAGGTGATTTATTGATTCCTACCCCCTTTTTTTATTTGCAAGCTAGCTTTGAAGAGGCTTTGTTATCCACTGTGATGAGTATTATTGAGGTAGCTCCTTTAGGAGCACTTGTTGCTGAGACAGTCCCTTTAGGAGCACCTGTTGCTAAGACAACCCCTTTAGGATCACCTACAGCTCTTCCCTTGTCTACTTTGGAGGGCGTTACTCAGGTATCGTATATGAGAGTAGTCATTTTCTTTATGTCATTCTTATATACCTACGATTTTTAAATGTTTATCAGTACTTACTTGTTTCTTCTGTTCACAGGTTAGTGTTGCTATCGTCTCAGTGATAACAAAACGCATGGGAGGGATACCGGCAGGCGAGTTATTACACCAGCATACCTATTTTTTCTTTTCTCTTCTTTTTTTCATTATTTCTTCTCACGTATATTGTGCAAATGTTCTCATATCCACCCTTGTTTCATTATCTCCAGGTGAGTGAGGTTGTTTTGGTAGTTGTGGAGTCTGCAGGCGAGGTGATTGTGAGAGAGGTATTAAACTGGCATACCCCCCTATTTTTCTTCTTGCGTATATTGTGCAAGTGTTCTCATTTTCACCTTTATTTCATTATTTCCGGGTGAACGAGATTTCCCCAGTGACTGCGGAGTCTAAAAGTGGGGGTGGTTGTGAGAGAGGTATTGAACTGGCATACCCCGTCTTTTTACTGTTCCTCATTCTCTCTTCATGCGTATACTATACAAGTGTTCTCATTTTCACCTTTGTTTCATTGTTTCCAAGTGAATTAGGTTGATCTAGTAATTATGGAGTTTGATGGTGGGGTAACTGCGAGAGAGGTATTAAGCTGGCATACCCCCTCTTTTTATTGTTCCCATTTTTTCTTCTTGCGTATACTATGCAAGTGTTCTAATTTTCACCTTTGTTTCATTGTTTCCAGGTAAATAGGTTTCTTGAGTGACTGTGGAGTTTGATGGCGGGGTGGTTGTGAGAGAGGTATTAAACTGGCATACCCCCTTTTCTTACTGTTCCCATTTTTCTTCTTTCGTATACTGTGCAAGTGTTCTCATTTTCACCTTTATTTAATTGTTTCCAGGTGAATGAGGTTGTTGCTCCGGCGATATCTGTGGAGCAAGAAAATAGTGTCGAGCTGCACAACTCTCAGGTATTTGACTATCACATCCACATTACTATTCATCGATTGTTGATTTGTGGATTTTGTTTATTTTACTTAATAATAGTCCTTATGTTTATCCTGTGCCCCCACTTTGGCCGAACCCCTTTAGACTGGCGACAGCACAGTCGCCCCCTTGGGTTTTGGGGTTTCATTTCAATCATAGTCATTGTTAGGTCCTAACCCATAATTTCCTTTCTTTTCTTTTTTTGACTTATCGTAAATACTTCCTTTCAGGCTTTTATTGACGGGTCTGATAGGGTAGTTGCTAAGGGAGGTCGTAGTTATGAGGTCATTCCTATGAACGGTGATGCTGATTCCAGTGGGGAGTCTTCTTTCCTCCCCTTCAAGATAGTGTCACACCATTTTGATGGTAATGCTGAAGTAGAGGCCCCTGCAGCCTTCATGAGTATACTGTGGCATGATAAGAGACTAGGATGCTTCAGGACACATGAGCCTCAGGTCTTGGATCTGATATTGGAGCATCATCTTGAGACATTTACTCCTCAGAGTGTACTTCATATTGATAGCTTCATAGTGTTCAACCTGAAGGCTCTTGCTAGCCATGTTCATGAGTTTTTGGCTACTTCTCCTGCTGAGTTGACAAGTTATCCTATCTTATTATTTTTGGATGCTCTCCGTACCTTGCAGAAGTTCTATCATTTTCATCTGGATTGGCTTGATGTTGGAGTTTGTCATTTTCTGAGCATTCCCTTCCAGAAGATGGGGAGACTTCACACCTCCAGACAGTCTAGGACCGAGCAGTGATAGGCTGAGGCTGAGAGGATTCAAGCTCAGCTTACATCACTTCAGTCTCATATTGCATCACTTCAGTCTCGACTTAACAGTCTTGAGTCGGGTGATCAGGAAGATGAGGCCAAGATGACTAGGATGGAGGAGGAGTTATTGCAGGAGGTAAGTCCCTCATATATCGGCGCCCTCACCCGTGACGACTTATTTTTTGTTATTTCTAGTGGACATGCTAGTTCTTGCTTTGTGGTATTTTGGCTTTTATGTGTATAGCACTGATCGTTCATGAATGAGAAAAATGATATTTTATTTATCCTGCATTTTCCTTTTCTCTTGCTCACCATATATGCTTTTGGCATATATTTAGTAAGATCTGTTCTAATTTCTGTGAGCATTTGGTCAACTTGGGTTTCCCCATATACTGTGGGGTACTTGCATTAATTAGAGCCAGTTATGTGTATGTATGCATTATTCTTTTAAACACACCCCTTATGGCTGCGAGGTGTTTTCATGTTACTATTTTGGATCACCCCCTCCGGTAAGTGCGGGTGCTCCTTCACATCATTACTTGTGTTCGTAAGAAATAGATTAGATGGGGAGATGACCCCATCTCCTTCTTTTAAGTTTTTTTTATTTAAAAGAAATAAAATTAGCTAGCCCCTAGTTTATGGGGTCCTTGCTCTATATTTTCTTTAAGATCTTCCATGTTCTCAAAATGGTATAGAGGGGGTATTTGACTCCCTTCTTCACATTTTTATTAATCTAGTCAAGTAAAGGATTTTTTCTAAGATAACAAGTTTATTACTTAGAGGTTGTCCTTCTGTTGGTCAGGTAGCTAAATATCATGTCATTTTTATTGTGTCTGGGAGGACTTTGCTCAGTATACTTTCTTTTAGGATGGACTTACCCCCCTAAGTGTAGTGAGCAAAGTTACTCTTTTTCTTTTTGCACACCATTTTCTAGCCTAGTAGAGAGTATATGTTTTTGATAAATAAATATATATGTATATATTCTACTGGGTCTATCTCATATAGATGAGTACTCAAGGCAAGCATCAACAATGGTCATAAGTGTTGCTATTTCATTTCCTTACAGTTGTGTACTGTTTACAATATGGTATCGCTCTATCATTTTTTTCATAAAAAGAAGGTTTTCTAGTATAAGAGCAAACCTCAGATTCTACTACGGAAATGAAAAGAAATTCTTGAACCAAACTAGGCATAATACCTCTTTATACATTTGGAATTAATGGATTGGAGACAGTCACTCTCGGGCTCAAAAATCTGGCAGTATCCTAACTTCCCACTCCTCTCACTACAAAAGGACCTTCCCAATTGGGTTTGAACTTCGATGCTGACATGCTGCGAACATGACGAGTAGATGCTCTGAGGACCAAGTCTCCCATTTGAAATTCTCTGGGCTTGACTAGGTTTTCATAAGCTCTTGACAACTCTTGGGTATAAACTTTGAAGTTCTCTATCACTTTATCTATGTGTTCATCCAACGCCTCGAGCTGAGCATGTCGTAGGTCAGGGATGAGTCCATTTCTTAGAGAAAACCGAGCAGATGGTACTGCCAATTCCACCGATAGGATAACTTTAGTTACATATACCAGTGAGAACGGACTAAACCCTATTAGTTTTCTCTTTGAAGTACGGTAAGCCCATAGCACCATGGGTTGTTTCTCATCCCATGCCCCTGGCATGTCTTCGACCATGTTTTTCAGGATATTGATCAAGGTCTTCTTAGTGGCCTCTGCCTGGCCATTTGCCATTGGGTAGGAGATGGTTAAACTGTTATGCACGATTTTATATTTATTAGTGAGGAGGGCCAACTTTTTGCATACAAACTGTTTCCCATAGTCTGTGAGTATCACCTTGGGTATACCTGTGGCCATCATGAATCCTCACTGTGGCCGGGAGAGTGATGATCCTAGGTCTCGCCCGTCCCTCTTGGGAGCGCTTCGGCAGGTGTCGTTGAATAAGGTGAAAAATATAGAGAGATGGAATCGCCAGTCTATTTTACTCAAAACAGACAAAAGAAAGGGAGCCATCCTGAAGGACAGCATCCAAAGACATACTGATACATACGAAACCAAAATGATTCGAAAGGGGTCCGGAGGCTAAGTTATGAAATGGGAAGGTGTTAGGCACCCATTCCGCCCTTACGATCTCTCATGGGTTTTCGCTATTTTTCTTTATTTTCCTCGTGATATGTGTGCATGTGTATATATATAGTGGAGATAGGAATCCTCGACTTGTATCATGGAAGAGATAAAGCGAGTCATTCGTAGGAAGGTTCATAAAATTAATATTAGAAAATAGGATTTACGCGATTATCCTTGCGTTGATCGTTATAATGGAACGATAACGTATGTGGAATAATACGCCACTAAGAACAAATATATGCATATATAAATATATGTAATCTAAGAGAGTTGAGTTTAGAGAAAATAAAAAATGAGAGAAAAAGTGAGAATAGGACTCGAGCCTCGGGTTTTACACCGAGATGCCTACGTAGCCTATAAAGGCATCAAAATCTACATAGTTTGCATGAAAAATGAGGGGGTTGGGTTTATCCCATAAATCCAATAGGGGACTTATCTTATTTGTGTGTGTGTGTGTGTGTGTAAAAAAGTGTTTTAGTTGTTAGAAAAGTGTAAGAATTCCCGTTTGGAATTTATGAGCAAACCCTCTTTTTCTTATTTTTTGTTTTTTTTATGAAAATAAGAGATGTACAATAATACTAAATAAAATGTATATTATGATATGTGAGATGAGAGAATAAAAGTGCTAAGTGAAAAAATAAGTTAATGCGAATTTATGAGAGTTTAAGGAGAGAATTGAGAAAATTGGACCTTCTTGAAGATCTTGAGCTTGATCTTGAATGTTAGAGAGCAGCCCTTGCACTTGGATGATGATGGAGGGTAGCTAATTCACCAATTTGGATGAAAAGGATGATGAAAAGTGAAGGTTGGAAAGGGATTTGGATGTGGAAATCACGCTGACTTCGAGAGAGGTTTTCTGGATTTACTGAGAGTGATGTCTATCAGATCTGGGCTCCTCTTCGAAATGAGGCCATTCCATCCTTTTTATAGGACCAGGGCATTACCGATCAGCATAGCCCTGGTCCTGCTTATCGACAGGTGTGTTTAGGCACACTGTCGATAGGCAGGGTATGGGACCTGATGTTTGGCAGTGTGTTTCAGGCCTTTTCAAAAAATCATCCGTAGAGCGCAAACTGTTGATCAGAATTGCACATGGGGTAAACTGTTGGAAATATAATTCAGATACCTTCGAAAGTCCATTGAACTGCTATCAAATTTGGGAGTTGACTTTAGGTCAAATATGGCTCGAAAGCGATCGTCAGTCCTTTGGATAGGAAAACATCAGACGCAAATGGATTGTTCATCCGCATGGTAAGTCAGAATCGCACATGGGGCAGACCGTTGGAGGGTTTAAGAGATTTACTTCAACATTCCAAAGAGTTTGACCCGGTTTGGAGAGTTAAATTTTGTCAATCGGGGCCTGGAAGCATTCGGTGACCTCTCGGAGTAAAACGGATTGTTCGTCCGTATCGTAAGTCAGAATTGTGCACGGGATGGACCGTTGGAAAGAGGATTCAATGCCCTTTGAAGATTCATTCAGTCTCGATCAAGCTAAAGAGTTGACTTTGATCAAATGGAGCTCGAGAGCACCTAGTGATCTCCAGATCGAGTTTCAGTGAAAATGGGTCGTTCGTCCAAATGGTAAGTTAGAATTATGAACGGGATGGACCATTGGAAAGGGGATTCAGTGCCCTTTGAATATTAATTAAGTCTTGATCAAGATAAATAGTTTGTCTTTTTGGTCAAATGGAGGGAGCACCCGGTGGCCTCTAGGTCGATTCTCGGGGTATGACCTAGGTTTATGGTGTTGAAGGGAGGTGCTTGGGACCTAAGGAGAGTTTTGGGGGTAAGAGAATGGGGTGTCTACAATACTGAACCTGTATATGATATATTCCTTGATAAATTGTGTTACCACCTGGGCAGTCACCCTTCTAAAGGGAATAACCTCCGCCAACTTGGTGTATAACTATGTAGCTATAATGATAAAATCTTTATCATAAGAGGATGTGCTAATCTTTCCCACTAGGTCAAATTCCCATGTATAGAAAGGATAGGGAGTTTCTATGCTTTGCAAGCTGATAGAGGGGGCATGAACCATGTTGCCATATACTTGATAAGCTCTTCACTTCTTTAAATAACCAATGGAATCAGCTACCATGGTTAGCCAATAATACCCCAGTGTCATCAGTTGATTATATAGCTTGGCACCCCCCATGTGGGAGGGCTCATGGGCTTCCTTCAGTACTTTCTCTGCATATTCCTTAGCTATGCATTTTTGTGCCTTCTCATTATAACCTTTCTTGTACAACTCTCCTTCCACCAAGTAAAAATGGTCTACCCTGTTCCTGAGATAGATTTCATCTTCTCTCTCTGTGGGTAAATCAGTGT
This sequence comes from Sambucus nigra, assembly GCA_949130495.1. NCBI lineage: Eukaryota > Viridiplantae > Streptophyta > Magnoliopsida > Dipsacales > Adoxaceae > Sambucus > Sambucus nigra. The sequence continues at coordinate 156,113,170 of OX422211.1, read as the reverse complement.
CTTTTAGATATGCAATATATGCTTGCCTCCAGTCTTCGAAGGCTTCTACAAAATTGGCTTCTGCTGGCTGATCGAGGTGAGTAAAAAAGGATGACCAATTCTATGGGTCGAAGCCAATTCTGCGAGCTCAAGTAGGAAAGACCAATTATGCGGGTCAAAGCCAATTCTATGAGCTTAAGTTGGGGTGACCAATTATGCGGGTCGAAGCCAATTATGTGGGCTTAAAAGATGATATGACCAATTCTAAGTGGTCGAATCCAATTATGCGGGCTTAAAAGATTAGATGGCCAATTCTGTGGGTCGAAGCCAATTCTGCGGGCTTAAAAGATGAGATGACCAATTCTGCGGGTCCAAGCCAATTTTGCGGGCTTAAGTTAAGATGCTCTCGAGGAAGTGCGAAGTTTTCTTGGTATAAATGTTCTAAATCCTTCATGGGTTTTTTTGGAATTTTCTAAGGATTTTTCAGGGATTTTTGGTATTTTATGGGACCTTTTTGTACAAAATTTTGAGGGGGGTGCCGGTCGGCATGGTGTGGAGGGTGCCATTCGGCAGTGGCACGAACTTTTGGACTGCCTCGGGAAGGAAAATAGGTAGTGCTGATCAGCATGACCCTTGGCATCCTATATAAAGGGGATAACTACCTTCATTTATCATACCTTCTTTCTTTCTCTCTTTCTGCGATTTCTTATGCAAATCGTTCTACCATTCCGATCTAAAAAATGGTCACTTTTGTGAGCACTACAGCACATAGGAAATGGTTGACTGGTGATGACTTGGCGAACGTGGAATGGAGGGCCAAGGCGACTCTTACTTTGGGAATGAGAAGTCTTTCAACACATTCGAGCTGGTTACGGATGAGTGGACCTTGCTATGGGAGCCATCGCGTCATCGCTCTTCGAGGGTGGTTAACCCTAGCGGTTATGTGAGTAAAGTGACGTTTGGCATTCTTCTCTTTTTGGTGATTTTTCCTTTTGGATTTTGACAATGTTTTTTTCCTTTTAATAATCTGATGTCTCTCTGTCGAATATGCATGCCCGTGGGATGTTGGGGCTTAAGGATGTCTGGGATCTTCTTTCGCCTATGGTGCGTTGGGTGGTATCATCTGCGGGTTTTGGGAGGCTGGAGTCTGTGATAGATGAGACACCTTGTTCGACAGCGGTCTTGTGCGCTCTGGGGGAGAGATGGTGGGATACTACCCACACCTTCCATTTTGTCTTTGGGGAGATGACCGTGAATCCCATAGATGTGCAGTAGCTACTAGGGCTGGATTGCGATGGGGAGCAGATAGAGGTGGATCTCTCTTTACGGGTGAGGCCGAAGGCAGTGCGGGCAGCATTCAGTGATGTGGGGAGGATAGTGTCTGGGGATTCCATCCGATTGTCCTTGCTGAAGGATATTTTGCTGAGAAGGGTGGTTGATGTGGAGGATGGGTTGCAGGTGAGGCAGATGGCTATGTTATTTATCTTGCTAGTCCTAAAAGGTTTCATGGTGGCATCGAGCGACGACATCGTCCATTTGTGGTTATTACCGTATTTGAGGGTGTTTTCAAACATTCCCTTCTATGACTGGGGGATCCTGACTTTGGCGACCCTTTATTTTTCTTGGGATGCATTCAGCCGGTGCTGCCGGTAGACTTTTACTAGATCCATGTATCTCCTTGAGGCATTCTTTAATTTGCGCATTTTCCCTTCAAGCATTCGGACGTTCCTTATGCGTCTCATTTTTTATTTCAAGTTTTTGTCCTTGGCATACGTGGTTCTATGAGGTGATTGGGTGTAATACCCAGTTGATCTCTTTGAAGGACAATATCGTTGGGGACTTCTGCCAATTGTATCGATGGCGAAAGGCCAATTGGCAGCCGAAAAGATCTCTCTCTCTAGAGGCGGTGCATCATCTCTTGAATGGTCTGACCAGTTATAGGGTAATACTCTTTCCTTTTTGGTCTTTGTCTTTTTATGCTCTAATTGGGTATTTTCAGGTGACCTTTTACCCTTGGCGGATGGCCATTTAGGACATGGGGGTGATTGGAGTGAATGTACAACTGCGGCGCTTACTAGAGCATGAGTTTGTCCACTCTTGGTATCTCGGGGAGAGGGTGGTCTGACAGATTTCTGAGGAAGCGATGGTGCCACCTGCGAGGCCCCCTATGTCTATGAGGCAGGAGCGACTGCTGTCGGAGAATGCAAGGATTGGGGTGATGATCGACGAGTCCTACCTATTGTACACCGATACAGCTACATCGGATGATTACATAGACTTTGTGACAAGCTAGCTGATGGCACCCAACATATATGATGCCTTGCCTTTCCCTCTCGCGGGTTCGAGTCGGGCAGTGGAGTCCTCCCATAGCAGTGGGGGTCCGTCGACGTCTGCAGTGACTTCAGAGGTTCTTTTTTTACCGTTGCATACCCCTTCATACAACATTCGGCGAGCTGATGGAGGGACGGGGCCTCTGCTGCACCGTCCTCATGCAATGGATCCCGAGGAGCTGGGTTTGACAGAGGAGGTCCTTCATCCTGCTGTACACATTTTCCTATTCCTCTCTTTCTTTCTTTTTGATTTCTTTTCTTCTTTGATACTGATTCCTCCCTTTAGTTGCAGCAAGTCTGGGTGTCCACCACTTGGCTAAGGGACATTAGAGACTGGATATCTTCGCCAACTGCCCATATTCGGGACGTTGTCCCGATTCCTTCTTGTTTGGTGCCATCCACCTCGTTCGAGGAGGAGTCTGGTTCAGGTAACAATGGTGCGTCATCTCATCATAGAGGAAAGAGAGCGCATCGCAAGGGTAAAGTTTAGGTTAGAGGGGGAGAGAGAGAAAGAGAATGTGGGTTCGGGCTGTGTCCCGCTGCTTTTTTTTATTTTCTGCAAAATTTGATGTAACACAGAAATATATATATATATATATATATATATATATATATATATGCAATGCAATGGATTTTTTTTTATTATCTTTTGTTAATGATGAATGAATGCATGCGCATGCGCTTTTTACTTTGCTGCTAAGACCGTAAAGAAAGATATTTTTAGGATTTTGAAGGAAAGTTTTAAAAATGAGAGATTATATAAGGGTGGAAGGGGATTTTTGAAATATCAATCTATTTTTTATTGAGTTTCTTATTTTGACAAAAGAGGAAAATGGAAAATTTCCAAAAATAGGGGGTTGTCGATCGACAAGACCCTTGTCCTGCCTATCGCCAGGTCAGTCCAATCCCATCAATTCAATGTTTTGATTTGGTACCCACTTCATCCTTTTGTACTTTGTGGGGTAGGATTCCCTCTGATTTCTGCAGGGATTATGTCTTTTGTGAGAGTTTTCAAGTATAAAAAGGGGTAAGGGTGGAGTGTTTTCATCACACCTTCACATTCTTGCTTACTTGCTTACTATTTTTTTAGTCTTGTAAGATGGCACTCCTTGGTAGCATTGATCTTGCTAACTACCTCGAAGCCCTGGAATCAATGTGCTCTTATAATGTCTACTACGATTCTTTCAACATGCGTCGAGTCTCTTTGTGGTGCAATCGGCCCATAGAATACATCATGCTGGTGGCGGCGGTACAATTTTGGTACCTCGAAGACCATATATTCTGCTTTGACTTGAAGGAAGTTTGTCCTACCTACGAGGAATTTCTTGCCATGCTGGGGATAAATCCCAATCTTGCTGTAGCTCTTCCTGAGTTTTCCCGTTCTCCAAGGGTTTTATTAGCCAGGCTTCTTCGTATTTCTCCTTCGGTGGCTAGACCACTGGTTGCTGGAGGAATGATCTCTCTTTCGGCGGTGTTATAATCCGTGCATTTGTAGGAAGTTGGTGATGCTGGATACGCTGGAGTCATTATTCTGGGCTTGGTTTCAAAATTATTATTGGTGACTGGGGAACTACTGGCGGACCCACAACTTGCAGCCATTACTTCTTAGATGGCATCCCATCGCAATCCTATGGCGATGATACTGGCGAAGACTTTAAATGGCCCGGATGCCTGGCGAAAAGGTCGCTCTGACTTCCTGAGGGGTAGCCCCGTGATGTTATTCATGTGGTTGTCTGAAAGACTCCGCCTGGTGAGTCCTCCAGAATACCCTTTGTCGGATGTATCTAATTTCTTTTTGTGCCATTTCATCAGCGTCATCAGAACTGGTTTGTGGAGTATGGGGCTCTAAATCTGTACTGGTTAGTGCCTTGGTGGGGATAGTTGCTGCCTATTCTGGAGGTGGGAGAATGCTCATATGTTCGGTTGGTTGGACTCAGACAAACCTCTTTCTATTTTCCTTCGCGGATTCTACGTTAATTTGGCTGGGAGAAGGTCGTACCACCTCAAACACTATATTTTTTTCGGTAGAAGAATTCACTGAGCGTCTACGCATGCAGCTTGGCTCTTTGTGGGAGAGTCGGCGTCCGTCGACCAGTCCCTCTCAGTATGTTGGGAGAGTTTGGTATATCCTTGGGGATTATATGAAGTGGTTATGGAGGAGAGTAGTCAGCAAGATATTGGCAGTGGAGACTGAACAAAGGTGGCTTGTCTTATTTAATGCCATGGAAGGAGGCATTGTGGTTTTTCCAAAGCTGGTTCGATCTTATCAGTCCATGGAGCGTCTGCGGCACTCTATTCAGGATCTCCTTCTTTAAGACTTGCGATACAAACTTTTTAAACTTGAGAAAGGAGGCCTTCAGGATCTCCTTCTTTAAGACTATAAATATTGAGGGAGAGGTTCGTTAGGACCCCTCTCCTCTAAAATCATTTTTTTTCTTGAGAGGGGCCTTGGGGGACCTCTCTTCTAAGAAAATCATTTTGTAAAAGATTATTTCTTATGGGCAGCCCTTCGGCTTCTCACTTCATTGTGACAAAGTGTGAGATGTGTGTGGTCTTGAGTGACTCGTAAGGGTCTTTCCATTAGTATTCTCTCCATCCCAAAGTGTTGAGTGGTTGAGCTTTCCCAATAACCTTGTTCCTTAGCCGCCACGCAAAAACTCCCTAGAGATCCCAACTGGCATATTTGAGCCCTGCTTGCTCAACTAGGCTACCTGTACAAGAAAGCAAAGTATTAATACTGTTGTTCTTTAAAATAATGACTTTTCATGATGAGGGGTTGCTCATGGTGTCCACTCGCTCATCCTGGGGTCTCTTCCCCAAGTTTTGATTGAGGGGCCCTTGAGGTTCCTTCACCAATATGACTTTTCTATATTTGAGGGACCTTGAGTGTTCTTTCATCGATTATGCATTTTTAGCGATCAGGGGGCCTAAGTTCCCGCACCAATATGGATTTTCTGCAGACGAGGTACCTTAGGTTCACTTTCACCAATTATGCATTTTCGCGGTCAGGGGGCTTAAGTTCCCGCACCCATATGGATTCTCTGCGGTCGAAGGACCTTGGGTGTACTTTCACCAATTATGCATTTTTTTGCAATCAGGGGGACTAGGTTCCCTCGCCAATATTGATTCTCTGTCGGGACCCTAGGTGGGGTTCCTTCTCAATATGAATTTTTGTCGGGACCCTAAGTGGGGTTCCTTCTCAATATGAGTTTTTGTCGGGACCCTGGGGGTTCCTTTTCAATATGAATTTCTATCGGGACCCTGGGTGGGGTTCCTTCTCAATATGAATTTATGTCGGGACCCTGGGGTTCCTTCTCAATATGAATCTTTGTCGGGACCCTGGGGGTTCCTCGACCACTTATTTGTTGTAGGATAAAAAGGAGGTATTTGAGGTACCCTCATCCCAAAATATAATATCCAAACTTGAGGCACCCTTCTACAGTGAGGAACCCCTTTATTGTAACCAAATTGGCCACTCCATCGATTGGGGTTGTAGTGATCTGTGGTATATCCCAACTCAGTATAAGAGGGAAGGTAACTTGGGTTTAGAGCAAGAACAACTGCAAATAAAGGTTCCTTAATCATAAGATCCTCATAAATAGGTTGGAGCACTCTAGCCTCATGACTAAAAAGTTCCAAGTGTGGGAAAAAAAGTTTTCATTATAAGGCCTCATAATGAAGGAGTTGGGTTTGTCAAAAATTAAAAGGATGTCCTTGTGGCTTTGCTTTTTATGCAAGTGAAATAGGCTATGGTGCTTGATGCGTTATCCAGATAGAAGAGGCTTCTCGTTAGCTACTATTTAGGGATAGCAGGTATACAGGAAACCTGTTAGGACTATAGCATTGGAAAAATTGGCCAAGTTATGTCGATCAAGAGATCATTCCATGTCCAGGTGAGTCCTATCCATCCAAGTATAAAGATACCCTAAAGTCATAGCTACCATAGATAGCTCTTACCCACGGACAATTGAATGGAAATATTGATAAGAACCCTATGAGGTTGATCGTTGGTCTTACTGAGAAAGACAAAATGAAAAGAATTACAAGTATATATGTAGATAAATCAAGGAGTGTACCTATGCCTTGGCCAAAATAGAAAGAAGTGGGGTCACGATAAAAGTAGCTAATAAGGGTGTTAAAGGTGGCGTTGTTCGATGAAATGATGCATCTTCTGCTTATTTGGTCCAAGTCTGCTCGGGATTTTGTTTCTTTAGCATCTAGGGCAAAGTACCTATGGGTTCAATCCAAATTAGCTCACAGATGTCTCAAGTGTAACGATGAACTCCCCTACGAAGCAATGAAGGTATGAGTTGTGATGTTCCTACGGGATACCAAGACATGTAGCATAGCATTGTGTTTAGATATAGTAAACTCCAAAAACCAGGTGGCACGATGAAGCCCAACCTGAGTAAGGGTGTCAGTGTAGGGGGATCACATATAAGCATTCCAGGTAGATAAATGGAAGGGAAAAACCCCAGCACCTTAGAAGTCAATGTGAGAATAAGGGAAGTCACCTCGGTCATTGCGGAACCTCATAGTTCCCTCAGGGGGCAAGAAACCCCAAATCGCTGGATCTTCATCCTCATCACCCAGGAGAAAGGGATCACACTTGGCACTAAAATTGGAACTCTTGCAGGCACCCAATAAGTCATCACCTTCTCTAAATATGGGAGAGCGACAGTAAAAGATAAGTTGCTCTTGGTGAACTGTTGGTGGCATCCAAAACTTGGGCAGAGATAGAAGCGGTGGTAGGAGGAGTATTGGTAGTGGGAGAAACTAGTGCAACTGGTGTGCTAGAAGAATAAATGGGAGAAGCATAGAGTGGAAATCTTATAGTAGGAAAGGAAGAGAAGATAGACAGAGTAGCAGTGTTTGAAGGCGGTAAAGAGGGAGGGAAGAAAGAACTCTGACAAAGAAAAGCTTGGGAAGAACTCAACAATGGAAAAAATGGGTTTTTTTCTTTTTCTCTCTAGCACTCTGAAGATGATAATGGAAAATGAAAGAGTGAAAAGAAAAAAATGATAAGTGTTATTATATTAGACGCATGGGATTCAAAATGAACGATTCAGTTTCCAACAAGGGCATATGTTGGCCGTCAAAATCATTACAGATGGACACATGGTGCTTTGGGGAGCGCTCTGATAGTTGAAAAGACAATCTCACATCATTAATGAGGTGACACTTGGGAGAGAGAGAGTGTTTCTTTTGCAAGAAGTAGAATCCCAAAAGTCCAAACGAAAAGTGTCCCCTCACTACGTGTTCACTCAATGGTAGAACATAATGAAGCAGATCAAGGAGAATTTTCTTTTGAGCATCTACAAGGACCATGTTATGGACTTAGAGGCACTTCGGGGAGAATTTTCAATAGCAGTGTGAGGTTATAGGGAACAAAGGTCAATCTCAAAAGATAGGCACTAGTCTTCACTTATAGTTCAAAAAAGGTCATGATGTCCCCTCGCAATAGGCCCATTTGGCTTTAGCCTTAGCTTGGGTACATCGGGGAGAATTTTCCTTTTTTGAGCAGTCAGAACCATGACGGCCAGAATATGATTAGGCATACATTCTTCCGAATTTATCCCCTTAATTTAGTATCTTTTAGCACCTCGAATAATGTAATTCATATTGGTTTATCTCACTTATATGCTACTGATAATTCCCACATAGTGCCTCAAGTTTATTGTATTTTTCATGCTTTTTAGAGATATTTAATACAAGTGAAGAGAAAAGGAATCCAAAGTCAAGAAATTAACAAAGGAAGGAAAATCAGAGGACAAAATAGTCATTTCACATTTGGAGTCGGATGAGGGACTAACATGAACAATAAAGACTTCGCGTATGCAAGCGCATAGGAAGAAACGACACCTCAAATCGAGCCCTAGATAAGAAGTTACGAAGAATAAAAGATCAAAGAAAATCAAAAGAAAAAAAAAAGAAAAATTTCAAATCCGGATCGAACTGGTGAATACAAGCAGAGAACCGATCCGTAAGGAAGCAAGTACCTAAACAAATTTTACCACCGGACCGGACCGATGATAGACAAAAACTGTAACACCCCATATTTTTAAAGATTTAAATAAATATGGGAGTAATTATTATAGTGGGATTAATTGAATTAAAATGTGAGAATTTAACTTTTAATTAATACGGATTTAAAAATAAATCTTAACTAGCGTGCCAAGGGTTAATATTACCATGTGATATGTAATATGGAACTATACACTTTAATAAATTGTCGAGAGGGAATAATATGACAGTTTGGTAATTTAAGACTGACACGTGTGTGAGTCGTGTCTAGACTAATTGAATGGAATATAAAGATAAATTGTTTTTATATAACTCTTATGGTGATTTCGAGTTTGCTATTGAGTCCGGGAGGGTCGAAATAGTCAGAAAACTCTACCCATGTATTTTATTTGGACTCCGGGAGATTTTAGACCAAACCGGCACCTCGTAGGGGTAGTTTTGTAATCTGGACTTTGGGTAAAATTAAATGGACGAAAATTAGAGAATAATTATATTAGCTACGGGAGTTCCATTAGGGTTAAGATATACAAAAATCAAGAACAGCCACAGAGGGTGTGAGGGAGAACCAATTTCTAAGAGGGAAAGCACAATTAGCACCACCTTGCACAACCGTGACCACCAACGCATAGATCGAGAAGAGAGGAACGTGTCTATACCAACATCACCAAAGAATTCAGACCTTCGATTTAAGGCAAGTGTTTATTACTTGTATTCTTTAGCAGTAATCATACTCGTGTTAGAGTAGGTGAAATTAATCATTGATATACATGATAATCGGGTGAAAATTGGAGTTTAAATGATGACTCGAGATTGGGTTAATTAGTTGATGATATTCCTTCATATATGTAGAGGTTAAACTATGAAATTTAAAAATGTATTGGTGAACGAATATGGGTTGATTAGATTCTTTAATTAAAATTATGGAAACTAGGGTTCATGTGAATAAATTTAGGGGTTTTATATAATTATAACAATTAATGACGAATTAAGGATCCTAGGATATTAGGAATGACTTATAATCTGTTATGTATTGATGGGTGTTGATGATGAGGTGTTGGGGATTGAATCTTAGAGGTTTGTAGGTTCTAAAATGGTGAAAAATGCTTGAAATCTGGGCAGGAAGACGAATAGTGAAATCTCGCGAGAAGTCGCGCGAAGTCGTTCGAGCGAGATGGCATCTCGCGCGAAGTTGTTTGAGCGAGATGGCATCTCGCGCGAAGTCGCTCAAACGACACGTGGCAGTCGTTCAAACGACATGCCATCTGGTTCGAGCTAGAGAGGAAATTCTTGGGAATTTTCTTTGAGTCCCAATTTGGGTTTACCGGGTACTTGGAGTTAGAGAAAGTGTCCTATAATAAACTTAAACAAGAAAGGATTTCGAGAAAAGTATATGAGGCTTAATACTCTAATTATTTCGGTATAGAGAGAGAATGTACCTTGGAGATTACGAGAGAGATAGTAATCCAAATATTTATATTATACGTAGTGTTGAGATTAAAATACGTATGAGCAGTATATATGTAGGTTGGAGAAATACCTATAAATTATAATAGGATTTGTGTATTCCTATTATGTGATATTGTTGCTAAGAGCACTAACGGGTGATAACCCAGGGGTACAAGAATCTTATTGTTAGGTGCACTAATGAGTGATAACTCGGGGGTGCAGGGATTCCATTATTAAGTGACTAATGGGTGATAACCTGGGGGTACAAAATTATTATTATAAGTGTACGAATGGGTGATAACCCGGGGGTACAAGATTATGGTTATAGGTGCACTAATGGATGATAATCCGGGGGTGTATTATTATTATGGTTAGTTGCGCTAATGGGTCTTATACCGGGGGCGCAGTATTAGAATATATATATATATATATAGGGAAGATGTGACAATATGTATATATACGTAAACTTTTGAATCATTCTACTGTGTATAGTTAGTAGAGATGAAAATTTTGATATATAAAATAAATCCTAAGAGGATAATTGATTTATTATGCAAACGAGAAAACATATTAATTAGCTATTCAACATAGGCTAATTTGAAAGCGTATTGTATGGCCGATACGGGTATACTATTGGTGAGTATAGATACTATTAGAATGACTTCAGACTAGTTAGACTGGGTGGTATAACTAGGGGAAAAATTATATGTACGTTAGAAGTGCAAAATAAATGAGAGGTGAGAAGCTCATGGGAGAGTTCTATAACTAACATGCATATGAGACTTGTTTTAAGAACCAATTTTAAATACTTGCTAAATCATTTTTAAACCTCGGGCCCTGACCCTTTTATTGAATCTCTTCGCTCTTTTGCTATATATATATTATACCAGGTGCTCAGTCGCAGGGGTACCAGAATTAGAGATTGGATTGAGAGACATGCTGCAGCTAATGTGGAAGTTGTAGGTCCTTGCAGTAGACGCAATCTATTCTTTTCATTCAATTTCTCTTAGACTTCATATTTAGGGCATGTGTCGCCTGCTTCCAGTCTTTTATCAGAGATATTGTATTTAGTTTCTTTCATGGTTTGGAGTTTTGAACTGGGAGGTTTTACTCTGTCTTATTTATTTTCGTATTAAATTCTTGTTCAGCGCTTATTATTCCTATGTATGGTGAATGGTTTATAATTTACTTTTTGAATGTTGTGGTTAAATGGTGTTATTAAAAAAGTAAAATGTTTTGACACTTAGCTGAATTATATTATAGTTGATTAATATGGATTATATTATTTTCGACAACGATGCTAAGAATGGACCGACCGTATATCCTGTTTGAAAATTTGATAAAGGACTGATCACCCTATATTTAATTGGGCGGGTGTCACAGGTGGTATCAGAGCATCAGGTTGTATAGTCCTTTAAGATCTGTATGGCTTACTATGTTTTCAGCTTTGCGTCCTTTGATATAGAGCCCTATCTTTATGACTGTTGTGATCTTAATTTTGCAATTACGTTTTCAGCTATTTAAAATTTAGTAATAACTGTGGACAAAAAAAAAATTCTTCTCGTCTCAGATGCCTCCTCGACGTGCACCAAGAGACAGACTGGCCCATCCAGAGCAGTCGGCAGCGTAGGCTCAGGGGACCATGAATGCAGCAAAGGTTGCCGTGATAGTAGCACAAGAGGTGAATACAGCCTTAGCGGTGGTGCAGTAGGACCCACCCCTGGTTCTGGCAGTAGAACCAATTTCGGTGCTTCCGTTTCCTACTGCATGGGAAAGAGTGAGAGAGTCCTCTCAGATGGCATGTCTCCCAGAGTTCATGGGCAGTTCGGATGTGGTTATTGCTAGTCATTGGAAGAAATACATACAGCGACACCTTCGTATGTATGAGTTCATTGAGATTCAGAGGCAAGTGATGGCTACCTTTAAGTTGATAGGGGAAGACTTATAGTGGTGGGAGTCCACTACTACTACTAAGGAGCAAGAGTTGATGTCGATCAGTGATTTTTGGGTACGGTTCAATCGCAAGTACTTTCCTTCCATCGTCAAGACTGAGATGAGGCAGAAACTTTTAGACCTCACCCATGAAGGGAGAACAGTTTCGGAATACGAGGAGGTGTTCACGTGATTGATGAACATGGTACCAGATGAGGTGCCTACTGAGGAGAAGCGCATTTAGATGTTCATGGATGGCTTGACATGAAGGATACGCCAGTATCTTTTGGGTAACCTTTCCCTACACTCATATACAGACGTTCTGAATGCATCCTTGTTGCATTGTCAGGACAACCGCTTCCATGCTAAGGGAAGCAAGCGAGGGGGAGAGCCCAACCAGTTGGGCTAGACAGGGGGAGGTAATGCCAGTGGGGCACCCGTTGAGCAAAGTCAGAGGCAGGGTTCCCAATAGGGGGAGTCAGCTAAGAGGTTTCATTCTGGAGGTTTTAAGCATGGTCATGGGGGTTGGAAGTAGGTCCACCAGGGCCACCAACAGGGAGGACAGCAGGGAGGAAAGCAGGGCGAAAAGTAGGGAGGGAAACAAGGCCAAGGTAAGGGTGGTAACGACCAGCAGGGCCGAGTCTATCAGGTACAAAGGGGAGGAAACTTCATCGGGAAATGTTATACTTGTGGAAAGACTGACCATAAGAAATAGGAGTGCCCTAATAAGGATAGAGTTGCGCGGCAGCAGGGTGCTCACCAGGAGCCCTAGAGACCCATTTTTCCCGCTGCCCTACCAGCACCAGCTCTAGTTCTAGCTTTGCCCGCAGTTCCGATGAAGCAAGGGAAGTTACAGTATGGACGTGTCTATAACATCCACCAGGCCGCAGTTCTGCAGGCACCACCCGCAGTGGAGGGTAAGTTTTTTATCCATGGTACTTTGGGTCCTATCTTATTTAACACGGGGGCATCACACTGCTTTATAGCCACTAGCTTTACACGGGACACTGGGTTGTTAGGCATGGAAGAGAGTACAGTGACATATGTCCAATCACCGTTATATAGTGGGCCACTAATTTTCTTCATATGCCAGGGAGTAGGCATAGAGATTGGCAGTTTGATTTTACCGGCTGATATCCTAGTGTTAGATATATCTGAGTATGATGCCATTATTGGCATGGATTGGCTAGTCGAGTATAGGTCCATGATTTATTGCTTCAGTAGGAGTATTGTGTTCACCATTCTGGGCTAGGAGATGTTCTTAGTGGTGATGCCTCGTTCTGAGGGAAGGTCATCCATCCACTTGTTTTATATAGAGGATGAGACCTCTGTAGTGATGGTTTCACTCGATTCAATTCCGATCATCTGTGAGTTTGCTGATGTATTTCAGGACACACCTCCGAGTAGGGAGATCAAGTTTGTGATAGACTTGACACCGGGAACTCGTTTAATAGCACTTGCGCCTTATTGTATGGATCCGATAGAAATGAGGGAGTTACGGGATCAGATAGAACAGCTGTTAGGACAGGGCTTCATCCGTAGGAGCACCTCACCTTGGGGTGCCCCGGTTCTATTTGTGAAGAAGAGGTATGGGTCCTTATGACTTTGTATTGATTATCAGGAGCTTAACAAAGTCACGATATGGAATAAGTATATGTTGCCTCGCATCGATGACTTTTTTGACTAGATGAGAGGAGTAGCTCACTTTTTGAAGATATACTTGAGATTCGGGTATCATCAGCTACGCATCAGGGAGTAGGGCGTGGCTAAGACTGCTTTTCTGATGAGGTATGGTTCGTATGAATTCAGGGTTATGCCATTTCAACTAACCAACGCCCCAGCAGTATTTATGAACCTGATGAACAGAGTATTTAGAGTGTTCTCAGATCAGTTTGTCATTGTCTTCATAGATGACATACTAATTTATTTCCGCACCGAGGAGGAGAATGCCGAGCACTTATGTATGGTTCTACAGACCTTACGAGAGCATGAGTTGTACGCCAAGTATGAGAAGTCTGAATTTTTGTAGCAGGATGTACAATTCTTGGGACACATTGAATCAGAGAGAGGGATATTCGGGGATCCTAGTAAGGTATCAGCGGTGAGGGAGTGGGGACAACCCATTACACCGATGGAGGTGCAGAGTGTTCTAGGATTAACCGGGTACTACAGACGATTTATTCAGGGATTCTTGAAGATCGTGGGTCCGATAATGAATCTGACTCCTAAAGGTGTGCCGTTTGTTTGGGATGATGCATGTCAGTTGGCATTCTATGAGCTGAAGGATAAGTTAACTTTTGCACTGGTACTAGCACTTCCCAGGGCAGGGGTGGAGTACCTGGTTTATACTGATGCATCCTTACAAGGCCTTGGGGGAGTACTCCAGCAAGAGGAGAAGGCTATAGCTTTTGCTTCCTAGAATTTTAAGCCTCACAAGAAGAATTATCCCACCCATGACTTAGAGCTCGCAGCAGTCGTGTTTGCGCTTTAAATTTGGAGGCATTATTTATTGGGGAAACAATTTCTCTTATTTACCGACTACAAGTCACTGCAGTACTTGTTCACGCAGAAAGAGTTGAATATCCATCAACGCGGGTGGCTCGAGTTTGTAAAAGATTATCAGTTCGAGATACACTATCACCTGGGGAAGGCTAATGTAGTTGCTGATGCGTTGAGTCGTAGGCTGGTAGATGAGACAATCGAGGTGTGGAAAGAAAAATGGAAGGAATTAGGGCACTAGGATGCAGTTTTTAGGTCCTTCATGTCAGTTATAACCGTCACACCACAAATAGTGATGAGGGTGGTTCAGGCACAGGTGACAGATTCTTTTTGCCAGGAAAGGATTAGACAGCTTTTAGCCAGTGGAGCCGAGTCGTATTCGGTGAGCTCCGAGGTCGGTTTGCGCTTCAATGGGAGACTCAGTATCCCAAAGAATGAGGACCTTTGACATGCAGTGATGACGGAGTCGCATGGGTCCCTATTTGCGCTACATCCTAGTGGGGATAAAATGTACCAGTATATGAGGCGGCAGTATTGGTGGAGCAGAATGAAAAAGGATATCGCAGAGTTCGTATCTAAGTGTACCACTTGCTATTTAGTGAAAGTGGACCACTAGAAACCACCAGGTTTGCTTCAGTCGTTGTAGATTCCTATGTGGAAATGGGAAGGCATTTCCATGGATTTTATTACCAATTTGATCACTTCGCAGAGGGGGCACGATTCTATATGGGTTATTGTGGATCGATTGACGAAAGTAGCCCACTTTTTTCCCATCAGGATAGACAACACAATGAGATAGTATGCTCAGCTATTTATTGCAGAGATAGTGATGCTACATAGTGTGCCTCTTAATATCGTGTCGGATAGAGACAAGACATTTGTATCTCATTTTTAGGAGAGCTTCTAGGAGGCTATGGGTACCGAGTTTCGATTGAGTACTGTGTATCATCGGCAGACCGATGGGTAGACTAAGCGCACTAATCATATGCTCGAAGATATGGTATGCATGTCTGTCCTTGATTTTGGTGGATGATGGGAGCAGTACCTCCCACTGGTGGAGTTTGCTTATAACAACTCCTATCAGTTTACGATTGACATGGCCCTATTCTAGGCATTGTATGGTAGACCTTGTTGTTCTTCGGCTTGTTGGCTAGAGGTGGGGGACAACAAACTACTCGGGCTAGAGGTGATTCAGGACACATCGAGCAGAATCATGCTGATTCGGGGATGCATACGGGTAATGAGAGTTAGCCATAGGGGACCAGGTTTTGTTGGGAGTATCTCCGATGAAAGGAGTAATGAGATTTGGGAAAAAGTGGAAATTGGCTCCGAGATATGTTGGACCATTTCCTATTATCGAGAGGATCAGACCAATAGCATATAGGCTTGGGTTTCCGGAACACTTGCATCATATCCATGATGTGTTCCACATTTCATCACTGAGGCGGTATCTTTGGGATGAGTTGGCACACACTCACATCGCGATTGAGGAGATTGAGTTACAGCCCGACAGTTCATATGAGGAGAGATCGGTGGTTACCCTAGATTATAGTGAGAGAAGGCTGAGGTCAAAGGTAGTTCCACTTGTTCGGGTTCAGTGGCAACATCACAATGTGGAGGAGTCCATTTGGGAGCGTGAGGCGGATATGCATGAAAAATATCCAGATTTATTCGTACCAGGTATGCCTTATTTTCTGAATTTTAAGATGAAATTCCGTTATTAGGGGGAAGTATGTAATACCCCATATTTCTGATGATTTAAATAATTGTGGGAGTAATTATCATAGTGGGATTAATTGAATTAAAATGTGAGAATTTAATTCTTAATTAATCATGATTTAAAAATAAATATTAACTAGCGTTCCAAGGGTTAATACTTATTGAGTTAATATTACGGTGTGATATTTAGTATGGAACTATACACTTTAATAAATTGTTGAGAGGGAATAATACGACAGTTTGGTAATTTAAGTCTGACACGCGTGTGAGTCGTGTTGGGACTAATTGAATTGAATATAAAGATAAATTATTTTTATGTAACTTGTATGGTGATTTCGAGTGCGCTGTTGAGTCCAGGAGGGTCGAAATAGTCAGAAAACTCTACCCGGGTATTTTATTTGGACTCCGGGAGATTTTAGGCCAAAGTGGCACCCCGTAGGGGTAGTTTTGTAATTTGAACTTTTGAGAAAATTAAATGGACGAAAATTAGAGAATAATTATATCAGCTATGGCGGTTCCATTAGGGTTAAGATATACAAAAATCAATAACGACCACATAGGGTGTGAGGGAGAACCAATTTCTAAGAGGGAAGGCTCAATTAGCACCACCTTGCACAACCGTGACCAACAACACATAGACCGAGAAAAGAGGAATGCGTCTATACCAACATCACCAAAGAATTTAGATCTTCAATTTAAGGCAAGTGTTTATTACTTGTTTTCTTTAGTAATAATCATACTCATGTTAGAGTAGGTGAAATTAACCATTGATTTACATGTTAATTGGGTGAAAATTAGAGTTTAAATGATGAATCGAGATTGGGTTAATTAGTTGCTGATATTCCTTCATGTATGTAGAGGTTAAACTATGAAATTTAATCATGTATTGGTGAACGAATCTGGGTTGATTAGGTTCTTTAATTGAAATTATGGAAACTATGGTTCATGTGAATAAATTTGGGAGTTTTATATAATTATAACGATTAATGACGAATTAAGGATCCTAGGATGTTAGGAATGACTTATAATCTGTTATGTGTTGACGGGTATTGATGATGAGGTGTTGGGGATTGAATCTTAGAGGTTTGTAGGTTCTAAAATGGGGAAAAGGCTTGAAATCTGGGCAGGAAGATGAACAGTGAAATCTGGCGAGAAGTCGCGCAAAGTCGTTCGAGCGAGATGGCATCTCGAGCGAAGTCACTCGAATAACAGGTGGCAGTCGTTCAAACGACATGCCATCTAGTTCGAGCGATAGAGGAAATTATTGGGAATTTTCTTTGAGTCCCAATTTGGGTTTACCGGGTTCTTGGAGTGAGAGAAAGTGTCCGATAATAAACTTAAACTAGAAAGGATTTCGAGAAAAGTATGTGAGGCTTAATACTTTAATTATTTCGGCATAGAGAGAGAATGTACCTTGGAGATTACGAGAGAGATAGTAATCTAAATATGTATACTATACATAGTGTTGAGATTAAAATACGTATGAGGAGTATATATGTAGGTTGGAGAAATACCTACAAATTATAATAGGATGTGTGTATTCCTATTATGTGATATTGTTGTTAAGAGCACTAATGGGTGATAACCTGGGGGTGCAAGAATCTTATTGTTAGGTGCACTAATGAGTGATAACTCGGGGGTGCAGGGATTCCATTGTTAAGTGTCTTAATGGGTGATAACCCGAGGGTACAATATTATTATTATTAGTGTACTAATGGGTCATAACCCGGGGGTACAAGATTTTGGTTATAGGTTCACTAATGGATGATAATCCGGGGTGGCAGTATTATTATAGTTAGTTGCGCTAATGGGTCTTAGCCTGGGGGTGCAGTATTAGAATATATATATATGTATAGGGAAGATATGACTATATGTATATATACGTAAACTTGTGAATCATTCTACTGTGTATAGTTAGTAGAGATGAAAATGTTGATATATAAAATAAATCCTAAGAGTATAATTGATTTATTATGAAAATGAGAAAACATATTAATTAGCTATTCGAAATTGGATAATTTGAAAGCGTGTTGTATAGGCCATACGGGTATACTACTGGTGAGTATAAATACTATTCGAATGACTTCAGACTACTTAGACTGGGTGGTATAACTAAGGGGAAAATTAGATGTATGTTAGACGTGTACAATAGATGAGAGGTGAGAAGCTCATGAGAGAGTTCGATAACTAACAAGCGTATAAGACTTGTTTTAAGAACCGGTTTTAAATACTTGCTAAATCATTTTTAAAACTCGGGCCCTGACCCTTTTATTGCATCTCTTCGCTCTTTTGCTATATATATATTATACCAGGTGCTCAGCCGCTGGGGTACCAGAATTAGCGATTGGATTGACAAACGTGCTGTAACTAATGTGGAAGCTGTAGGTCCTTGCAGTAGATGCAATCTATCATTTTCATTCAGTTTCTCTTAGACTTCCTATTTAGGTCATGTGTCGCTCACTTCCAGTCTTTTATTAGAGATATTGTATTTATTTTCTTTCATGGTTTGGAGTTTTGAACTGGGAGGTTTTACCCAGTCTTATTCATTTCCGTATTAAATTCTTGTTCAGCACTTATTATTCGTATGTATGGTGAATGGTTTATAATTTACTTTTGGAATATTGTGGTTAAATGGTGTTATTAAAAAGGGAAAATGTTTTTACACTTAGCTTAATTATATTATAGGTGATTAATATGGATTATATTATTTTCGACAGTGATGCTAAGAATGGACCGACCGTATATCTTGTTTTAAAATTTGGTAAAGGACTGATCACCTTAATTTAATTGGGCGGGGTGTTACAAAAAAAAACCGATCCGAAAATAATAAAGGCTCTGAATGATATTGGCTACCGGACATATCCGAATTCAGGAGAAAGAGAACCGATTCGTATTGTGCCACCGGACCGATTCGGTTGAGAATTTCCCATATTACTTGTTTATCATCTAGAGTTTTACTTGGTTTAAAATCTTGCAAATTTTTAAGTGTATTTATTTTAACTTATTGTCAGAAATTAAGGGGTTCGATTAGTCTTAGTTTTAGAGGGATCTTGTAGAGAAGAACCGTGATTTTTGAAGTTTTGCAATTAATTCAAGATTCAAAGTTTATTTCAGGATTTCCTCATTTCAAGTAACATTTGATTTTTGCATCCAATTTCTTTAGTAGTTAGTTTGATTAATTCTTAATTACGAGTTTTCAATTCTTAATTCAATACATTTATTCTCAAAATTTCCAAAATAGTCCTGAATTCCTACACTTTAAAACTTGTGTTTTTATTTAACTTAATCATGTCCTGCTAAGTTTTTAAGGGTCCGGGTGCATGAACCCAACCCGATGTAATTTATCCAAGTAGGAAATAGGGTTTGAATTTATGTTTATGTGAACATTGTTGTGTAGTACACTCAACAGTCATAGACCTTTTAACTTCGTTTGCCCTAAGTAACCGGGGTGTTTATGGATGCGATGCGCGTTTAGCTATTCAGCACCGCTTTATTTTTACCATTGATTATGTATGGTGAGGACTCGTATCCTAATATATGAAATTTTTAGGATTACTAAAGACTGGATTTTATTAAGTCTCTTTAGCGACCTGGTAGAAAGAGGACTTGAGGCTTTCAGGGTCGATTTTAGCGTTTTTTGCCCCTCTTTTGACCAATGTTTAGAAAATCTTGAAAATGTTCTATCCCGATGTGTGGAGAAGAACTTAGTCCTTAATTGGCAAAAATTCCACTTCATGGTTACCAAGGTCATAGTTCTAGGACACATAGTCTCATCTAAGGGAATATAAGTTGACCGAGCAAAAATAGATGTGATAGCCGAGTTTCCCCCACCTAAATCACTAAAGGACGTGCGCTCCTTCTTGGGCCATGCCCACCCATAAATACACCCTCACCCCTCCAAAACCAATATTTCCCTACACCATACCCACCCATAAATACACCCTCACCCCTCCTCCTTTCCACCACCACTCCTCCTTACTCTCATATTCTCCCTCTTCCAAATTTCTAGCATCCCACCACTGTTGCTACACATGGTCAACCAAGCACGCCCTGAAAAGTACAACTCCGTCGCGTTCATCGACGGAAACAATGCATACCACTCCGATCAACAGCAGCGATGGTGGGAACAATTTTTTGGCCAAACTCGTAAACTGCAATTGCAGTGCTAAGTGCACTGGAATGAGCTGCCAAATTATATTACCAGCCTTTTCCTTCCACGGGGTTGGTGTCGGTACCTTAACGAGCCCCATAATGAAGTTTGGGTAGTCGAAGTGCACGCCTTCTACGGCACCCTTATTCACACCGGTGATTTTATCTCCGAGGTGTGTGTGGATAGACAATGCATCCCTTTCTCCCCCGAGATTCTTCCCCAAAAATTAGTTGAAACGGATGTCCCGAATCCCACTAATTTCACATACCCCAACTCTCTTGCCCCCATCGACAAAGTCGGTTGCATTCCTCGTATAGCATCTAGAGAGGTTTGGGCTATCGAAACCTTTTCGGTAGGGCGGATCAGCGACAATGCGTGTATCACGTTTAAAATCATCTGCGCCAATCTCCTACAAACATCCAATGACTCCGCAATGCGACCCCGGTCAGAGGCCCTTTTATATTATCTCTTTGACCCCAACATCGTGATCAACCTGTCCCATACCATTTACAAATATATATTCTACGCGGCCTTAGATAAAAAGGGTGTTACCCCTCTCCCGTATGCCCGGCTCATAACGTTTATTCTAGCCGACATGCTCATTGTTACTCCCCAAGGGTCCCTTAGCCTTCCCAATCCTCTTGGTCAAGGCACCTGTACCAAGAGTGAGCGCCAACAGGAGATTATCCATGCCCGACAAGCGAAAACAGGGTCTGAGGAGGAAGTTGCTGGGGGCGACGACGTGAGTATGGTTGAGGGCGATGAGGAGAAGTATAACGAGGATGACGATTCTGGTTTTGAGCTCCTGGGAGCCAACTTTGATATGAGAATCAGAGCGATGGAAGCCCGATTCGATGGGTTTATCAATTAATACAACGCTCACCGGGAGGAGGACCGATGCGCATTTCGACGGGATACGAGCATGCTCTATTTCCTACAAGCTGAAATGTGCTGGATGACCATGGGTGTTCCTCCCCCGGCCTATTTTTATGACCCAAATGCTCTCGGACTTCACACCCTCCGCCTCAGTAGTTTGTTCTTTCAAGGTTACGCATGTACTGTTTTACATTTCCTTATTCCATAGCTTTGTATGTTTTTTATATTTCTAATGGAAATTGGATTACCTATTATGTGTGTGTCTTATGCTTGCTTGTGTATATTGCATTTTGTGCTTTGTTCCATTTTAGTTGTTTCTCTCCTTAATTTAGCTTTTAGTCCTTTTTGCATCAGGACTATCCAAAAATTCTAAGTTGGGGGGGTTACTCATGGGCTTTCACATTTCACAAAGTTCAAAATGCCCAAAAAACCAAAAAACTGAGAAAATTTTCAAAAAATTCCAAAAAAAAAAATTATTTTTTTTTAAAAAGTCAAAAATATTTTTCTTCAAAGTAAATAAAAATTGGAATTTAATTTTTTCAAAAATATCACCGAAGTTTTGTTTTAAGTCTAAAATTTGTAAATTTCAAATTGACCAAAGATGAAAATTTAGCGAAAATTGATGACTTAACGAATAAGTGTGGAGATTAATCAAATCGGTGAGATTTCGAGCCTTTCACTCCTTTCGAGTTTTTAAAATCAATCCGAGTAATGATTAACATAAAGTTCAAATCACTGTTAAAATAAGTCGTTGATGATCTCTAATTTATTATTTTGATCGGTCAAAGAATAGTGTGTGATGTTTCCTTGAAAAGCGCACTAAAATATCTCTAAACTAAAATTCATCTCGAGACGCGTATGTTAATATGATTAGTAGTTCGGATAAATGAAGTTAGGCACTCGTTTGTTACCCAAAAAGATTAGCCGTAAAAAGTTATGAAAATTCCCTTTTGTAAACCAAGTTAAGCCAAATAAAATCTACCCTTTCGTTTGATAACCCAAAAAACTCATAGAGCTTGGAATTGAGAAAATCAAAAAATCCAGTAATTAAATTCATTTTTTTGTAAATGAAAAGGTGAAATAAAAGGAAAACGCTCAAGAAAAAAAGCAATAAAAGAAAAATGCAAAAAAAATAGAGAGAAAGAAGAGGAGAAAATGAGCAAAAGCCCGAAAAGCACTAATGAACATCATAGAAGATATTCCAATTTTGAAGTTTCCCTTTTTACCCAATACACCTCAAAAACCCAAAAAAACTCCTACCCGAGTCCGAATTGTGAAATGATTACCACGTGGAGAGCTAAAATAGGAAAATATAATTAAAGAGATTAACCGATGTGTATAAGAGGCGACGTTCCCATTTCCCAATGATCGTAACCCGATGAAGAGATCTTTTCACACATAAATTTTCATCTTTCAACTTTGTATGCCTGAATTCATATTCCAAGCCATTTACTCATTATATCACGTATACGGAGCGAAATAGCCACATTCCGAGTGAGTCGTTTTCGAGAGTATCTCGTGAGCATTTGAATCAAAATGAATTTTCAAAACAGCAACGTAATGATCAATCGGTGGAAATTTGTGGTTAAATTTTTGGCTTCAAACACACACACTACAAATCTAGATTTGAGCATAAAAATATGTGGTGATCATTTTTCGAGAAGTTTGAATTATACAATTTTTAGCTATTTTGAATTTTGTTTGAGTCAAAAACTGAAATTTGTGGGTATATGCACTTCAAACCCTCATGAGACACAACTCATCCTACTAGGGTTGCATACGCTAAATGTAATCTCTTGATCGCGAAAGTGGTGTTCTATCCTAATAAAATGAATTTCAAGAGTTGAGCCTTGGTGAAGTTCTTTTACATTGCTCGGGGCGTGCAAAGTTTTAAGTTAGGGGGTTTGATTAGGCAAGTATTATTTTGAATTTATCCTCTTAATTTAGTATCTTTTAGCACCTTGAATAATGTAATTCGCATTTGTTTATCTCATTTATATGCTACTGACAATTCCCACATAGTGCTTCGTGTTTTGAGTATTTTTTCATGCTTTCTACAGATATTTAATGCAAGTGAAGAGAAGAGGAATCCAAAGCCAAGAAATCAGCAAAGAAAGGAAAGTCAAAGGGCAAAATAGTCATTTCACATTTCGAGTCGGATGAGGGACCAACATGAAAAATTAAGACTTAGCGTCTGCAAGCCCGTAGGAAAAAATGGCACCCCGAACAGAGCCCTGGATCAGAAGTTACGGAGATTAAAAAATGAGAGAAAATCAAAAGAAAAAAAGGAAAGAAGAATTTTAAATCAGGATCGAACTGGTTAATACAAGTAGCGAACCGAGCTGAAAGGAAGAAAGTCCCTAAATAAATTTCACCACCGAACTAGACCGGTTATAGACAAAAATGAACCGATCCAAAAAGAATAAAGACTCTTAATGATATTGGCTATCGGACCGATCCGGGTGCAATAGAAAGCGAACGGATCCGGATTGTGCCAATGGACCGAACTGGAGAAAGCCCACTGGACCGGTTCGGTTGAGATTTTCCCAAATTTTTCATCTATCATTTAGAGTTTTACTTGGTTTAAACTCTTGCAAATTTTGAAGTGTATTTATTTTAACTTATTATCAGACATTAAGGGGTTCGATTAGTCTTAGTTTTAGAGGGCTCTTGTAGAGAAAAACCCAAGTTTTTGAAGTTTTACCATTAATTCAAGATTAAAAGTTTATTTCCAAATTTCCATGCTTCCAATTTCTTTAGTAGTTAGTTTGATTAATTCTTAATTTCGAGTTTTCAATTCTAAATTCAATACATTTCATCTCAAAATTTCCAAAATAATCATGAATTCCTGCATTTTAAAACTTGTATTTTTATTTCACTTAATCATGTCCTGGTAAGTTTTTTAGGGTCGGGGTGCATGAACCAAACCCGTTGTAATTTACCAATGTAGGAAATAGGGTTTGAATTGAAGTTTAAGTGAATTGTGTTGTGTAGTACACATGAACGTCATAGACCTTTTAACCTTGTTTGTCCTAGGTAACCGGGGTGTTTAAGGATGCGATGCGCGTGTTGCTATCCGGCACCGCTTTATTTTTACCTTTGATTATGTATGGTGGGGACTCGTATCCTCATATATGTAATGCTTAGGATTACTAAAGACTTGGTTTTATTAAATTTCTAATTCAAGAATCTAGCATTCTATATGGTAAATGTACTAGGGTTTGGGGGATTGTAACCCGACCTATCTTTCCTTATTCATAGTTAACACATTTAGCATATTTGTTCCTTTTCACTTAGTTTTGTTATTAGTTATAATTCGCATTCACAATTAGTTTAGTAGATTTTCTAGGCATCTACTCACCTTTTTCATTTCTCTCGAGATTCAATTTTAGGGTTTGTCATCTACCCCATGTCGTTATGATTCTTCGTCCTAGTTCCCTGTGGAGACAATCCCTACTTAATGGGTTTATTACTAATGCGAAAGTCTTTCACTTGAGCCTATATCAGCATGCACACTAGATACACATTTGTGACCGCTTCAAGTTTTTGGCGACGTTGCCAGGGAACTTAGGTAGACTTGGGATAGTTGATTAAATCCAAAATTCTGATTCCTAAATTTAAAAAAAATATCAGAAAAATAAAAGGCTAAAAAGAAACAATCTCTCAAAAGACTTTTCATGAAAAATCCAGAACAAACTCCTCAAAATACTCCAACAAGAATCCACGAAAATCCTATCGTTGAGTATAATTCCGACAATCCACATACCCCATGCATTCCACAATTCTGGGCTCCACCTCCTACCCCTCCAAACTCCATCACCGGTCACACTTTGAGTCACACGTCTATAACTTTGAGTGAGAATTTTGAGTCCATTAGAGAGAGAGCCATGTCAGATATCGCCAGTTTCAGTACGGGTAAGGGAAACCTACCGTATCGCCCCATGAAAATCTTCTTTTTGCCCAAATGAACTGTCACCCCTGGTTGCATTTTACTCCCATATAATATCGGTCAGTTCTACTTCCGTAATGATATGATACAAATTGTTCCAACTTTTCACGACATGGATTTGAAGAAACCATATCTCCATATCCGATAGTTCGAAAAGGTGTGAGAAAACTTTAATGATTAATATTGCACACAAATGTCGTTCGCTTGAAGCTTTTTCCTTTTTCCTTATAGGATAAGGCTAAGACTTGGCTTTCATCTTTACCCCCGAACTCGATCATATCATGGAAGGATATGAAATCCAAGTTTCCTTCAAAGTTCTTTCCACCTCATAAAGAAAACTCTATCAAGGCTCAAATTCAAGCCTTTCTACAAATAGATAATGGGTCGTTTGACAATTGTTGGGAACGATTCCAAGAGTTGGTTAATGCTTGACCCCATCATGGATTTCAAAAACATCACCTTATCTCTTTCTTCCATCATGGGCTTACAATAGCGTCTAAACAACTTGTTCAAATAATGTGTGAAATACCATTTTTGGGAATTAGATGCGAGTGACGATGAGTCTCATCTTAAGTATGTCATCGAGATTAATCAAGAATGGAACACATCTGATCCTAATGCCCAAAATTGACCTCGACAAGTGTCTAATACTCCTGCTGCATTCGGTCTATATCAATTAAATCATAATATCGTGGTAGACAGACGACTTGATCAATTTGAGATGAGTATGAGGGATCTACTTGAGGTATAACTGAGAGAATCTATCGAATTCGCCCGTGGTTTGAAAGAAAAAGTGTGCGCTATTTTTTAGGCGGGCTCTTCAATAAAGGAATGTCCGAAGATACCCGCCTACAAAGCTATGCATACCGAGCAAGTGGAAGCTATAGGAGGATTCAAGGGAAATTTAATTCCCCTTTATGGGAACTCATACAACCCTTCGGGGAGAAACCATCTCGATTTTAGTTATGGGCAACCACAAGCTGCGTTGAATCCACATTCACATGTTGCCCTACCTCCACCCCTTCCTCAATTTCATCAAGCTCCGCCTATGCAAGCTCTGCCTCTAGGCCCATACATTACCCTACCGCGGAGGACCCTTGATGACAATTTAACCCAGTTCATCCAGTCTCAAAATGCAACCAATGCCAAGTTTGAGAGTATGTTCAGTAAGATGCATACGAGCTTGTCTAAGTTACAATCTTCATTGAGTGTCCAAGAGAAGGGAAAATTTCTAGATCAAGGCGAGAGACCTCCTCAAGGTCAAGATAATGTTAGCTCTACATCTTTCGATCAACAAGAGCAATGTCAAGTTGTCACCACTCTATTTAGTGGGTGAGTTGTTGATTTATCACCTCCACCACACGAGAAGCCAAAAGACAAGGATGTTTCATCCGACACAAAAGAGGCCGAAGATACCCCCTTGAGGGAGAGATGCAAGGAAGACACTACCAAGACCGAAATTGTTATGAAATCGCACATCGCTGCTCCATTCTCTCAACGGTTGGCCCCACCTCAAAAGGGAGCCTCCCGTGAAGATGTGCTAGATGTTTTTATGCAAGTGAAGATGAATTTTCCATTCCTTGATGCCATCCAGCAAATTTCCACCTATGCCAAGGTCATTAAAGATCTTTTGATGGTGAAGAGACGGCTAAAGTTGAAGAAGAATGTCTTCCCCGCACAAAATATGAGCTCCGTTCTACTTAACGACCTTCCACCCAAGTTAAAAGATCTGAGTGCACCCACGATCTCATGTATCATTGGAGAATGTCGAATATAGAGAGCCTTGTTGGACCTAGGTGTGAGTGTTAATATCCTTACCTATTCCATTTATAGGAAACTTGATTTTGGTGACCTTAAACCCACAAGAATCACTCTTGAATTAGCGGATCGCACAGTGAAGGTGCCTCGAGGGATTATTGAGGACGTGATAGTCCAAGTGGACACTTTCTACTTCCCGGTAGACTTTTTTTATATGGGACACGGAGCCTTCCATCCATTCTCGCAACAATGTGCCCATCATTTTAGGACTCCCATTCTTAACTATGGATAATGCCTTAATCAATACACGGAATGGACAAATGCAACTCACTTTTGGGAACATGACCCTCAAGACAAACATCTTCAATGTTGCTAACTAACTAGGTGACAAAGATGAAATACAATTGGTCGACCTCATAAAGGAGGTAGTAAAAGAGCACATCAAGAGAACCATGGGTTGGGATGCATTAGAAGCATGCTTAATGAGAGGTTATGAAAGTGAGATCCCATACACCGAGTATGACCAAGAGGTATAAGAGTTGAAAGCCATTTAGACGAGGTAGCGTCATTAGAGGAGTTGAGAGATGTTCATTGGGTTTCTAGATTCGAGGAATTACAACCGAGGGAGTCATGCTTGACACCTTTTGAAGAGAAATTTAATACCCTCGAGTTAATAAAACTACCCTCGAATGTGAAATATATTTTTCTAGGAGAGGATGAGAGATTTCCTGTTGTTGTCTCCTCTAGCCTAGATAAAGAGCAAGAAGGTAAGTTGCTAGAAATTTTGAGGAAGCACAGAGGTGCTTTTGGTTGGTTTATTATGGATTTAAAAGGTATAAGTCCCCTGATTTGTACCCACAAAATCCACCTTGAGGCGGATGTGAATCCCTTGAGAGAAATGCAAAGGAGACTAAACCCAACCATCAAAGAAGTCGTTAGAGAAAAAATTATAAAGTTGTTAGATGCCGGGATTATATACCCTATCTCGAACAGCAAATGGGTGAGACTAATTCAAGTCGTCCCGAAGAAGTCCGGAATGACAGTGGTCGAAAACACGTAGGGTTAATTAATTTCTCAACGCACCACCACCGGGTGGCGTGTTTGTATTGATTATCGAAAACTCAATGTCAGGAGGAGAAAATATCACTTCTCCTTACCTTTCATCGACCAAATGATTGAGTGCGTAGCGGGACGCCATCCATATTATTGCTTTCTTGATGGTTATTCTCGATATAACCAAATTGAGGAAGATATACTTGATCAAGAGAAGACGACTTTTACATGTCCATTTGGTACATTTGCCTACAAGCATATGCCTTTTGGATTGTGCAATGTGCCCGCGACCTTTCAAAGGTGCATGTTAAGTCTCTTTAGCGACCTGGTAGAAAGAGGACTTGAGGCTTTCAGGGTCGATTTTAGCGTTTTTTGCCCCTCTTTTGACCAATGTTTAGAAAATCTTGAAAAAGTTCTATCCCGATGTGTGGAGAAGAACTTAGTCCTTAATTGGGAAAAATTCCACTTCATGGTTACCGAGGTCATAGTTCTAGGACACATAGTCTCATCTAAGGGAATATAAGTTGACCGAGCAAAAATAGATGTCATAGCCGAGTTTCCCCCACCTAAATCACTAAAGGACATGCGCTCCTTCTTGGGCCATGCATGTTTTTATAGACAGTTTATCAAGTATTTTAGTGCCATCGCTAGACCCTTGAGTAACCTCCTTATGAAGGATGCCCCCTTTGAGTGGAATAACGCATGCCAAGAGTCTTTTGATAAGTTGAAAAGCATGTTAGTTTTCGCTCCCATCATGCAAGCTTCGGATTGATCGCTTCCATTTGAGCTCATGTGTGATGCTAGTGATTATGCGATTGTGTCTATTTTAGGATAAAGAAAAGATAAGAAAGCTCATGTCATCTATTGTGCTAGTCAGACGTTAACCGGACCATAACTTAGCTACTCCACCATGGAGAAAGAGTTGTTAGCGGTTGTTTTTGGTTTGCACAAATTCTGCTCATAGCTTGTTGGGTCGCCCATAACTTTCTTTACCGACCATGCGGCACTGAAATATCTCCTTAGTAAGAAGGATGAGAAGTCGTGACTCATAAGGTGGATCCTACTCATACAAGAGTTTAATCTATCCATAAAAGAAAAAAAAAGGGGTAGAAAATGTCATTGTCGCCCAGTTGTCACGGCCCTCATCTAACGTACCCAGTGATTCGATACCTATAGACGAGTATTTTCTGGATGAGCATCTCTTTACTACTTCTTCTCTACCTTGGTTTGAGAACATTGGTAATTATCTTATCACGGGAGTCGTTCCTCCCAAATGGAGACCGTAAGAGAAGAAAAAATCCATCACTTGGTTCCACATGTTCTTCTATGATGACCCATTCCTATTTAAATATTGTGCGGACCAGCTCATCCGAAGGTGTGTACTGAATGTGGATATTCAAGATGTGATCTGGTTTTGTCATATGGTGGCTTGTGGAGGCAACTTCTCCAAGAATAAGACGGCCACTGAAATTCTACAAAGTGGTCTATATTGGCATACAATATTCCGGGATGTAAACGCCTAAAGAAAATCTTGCGATAAATGCAAAAGGATGGGAGTTATAACCCCCCCCCCCCCCCCCCCCCCCCGCGACATGATGCCTCTAACCCCTATACTTGTCATTGAGTTATTTGATTGTTGGGGCATTAACTTCATGGGACCTTTCCCTCCCTCCTTCGGTTTCTTATACATCCTCGTCGTGGTAGACTACGTCTCCAAATGGTTGGAGGCAATAGCTACCCAAACAAATGACAACAAGGTGGTGATTAAGTTCTTATAAGAACACATACTTTCTCATTTCGGTGCATTGAAGGTTATTATAAGTGATAACGGCACACATTTTTGCAATAAGCCATTTGAAAAGTAAATGAGAAAGTATGGGGTCATCCAGAAGGCTAGGATGACTTATCACCCTAAAACAAGTTGGCAAGCCGATCTAGAAAATCATGAGATCAAAACCATCCTTGAGAATATCGTCGATCCTACCCGGAAAGATTGGTCACTTTAATTAAACGATGGGCTATAGGTTTACCGTACCGCCTACAAGAGCCCCCTCGGGATGTCCCCATTTTGTTTTGTTGATGGAAGCCTTGCCATCTCCCTATGGATCTAGATCACAAAGCGTATTGAGAAATCAAGAGGCTGAATTACAAGCTTAATAAAGCCAATGAATCTCGTAAGCTTCAATTGAACGAGTTGGAAGATATGCGCAATGACGCATATGACAGTGCAAAAATTTCAAAACGAATGAATGAAACTTGCACATGATAATATAATCCGACGAAAAGTTTTCATCCGGGCCAAAAAGTGCTTATCTACAACTCTCGATTACACTTGTTTCTCGGCAAGTTGTGTTCAAGGTGGATGGGCCCATTTGTTATTCGACAAGTATTCCATCATGGCACTATAGAGTTAGAACATTATAAAAGGGTAACTACTTTTCGAGTGAATTAATAATGCCTCAAGCCATACTATGAGGCGTGCGTCAAAGAAGCTGACACCATTTGGTTGTAGGACCCAATCTATGGGGATTGATTGGGCCATATGAGAAGGTCGCCGCACCCCTGACGCGTATGGGGTAATTCTTGTGTATATGAGATGTGAGTAGGTTAGGTTAGTAGAGTCCGTAGGTATAGTTCACATAGGATAGGTTGAGAGAACACACATTGAGAATGAATCTACGGTTTTGGAGAACGTATTGAGCGAAGTTAGGTGGATTACGTGTCGGTATAGTGGTGCGAGCTTCGAGAGACTAAGAGAGATGAGTTATTTCTGACATAGGGGACTCTGTTGATTTTTGGGAACCGGACCGATCCACCCATGGACACCCGGATCGGTTCGTCTTGGGGAAATATTAAATAAAAAATTATCGGGTCGGTCCAATCCTAGGCACCCGGTCTGGTCCGGTTCGGTCCGGTCCTGTGCATGCGGACTAGTCCGGCTTCGATTTTTCTTCGACCATTCCCAAGGTGCAGCCCCCTACCCAATCCATTTTCCTCCCTCCCAATACGTTTTCCCTCCAACATTTCTATCCCAAATTCAACCCCTTTTCCTCCAACACCCTTCCCTCCAAAACCAACATTTCCCTACACCATACCCACCCATAAATACACCCTCACCCCTCCTCCTTTCCACCACCACTCCTCCTTACTCTCATATTCTCCCTCTTCCAAATTTCTAGCATCCAACCACTGTTGCTACACATGGTCAACCAAGCACGCCCTGAAAAGTACAACTCCGTCGCGTTCATCGACAGAAACGATGCATACCACTCCAATCAACAGCAGCGATGGTGGGAACAATTTTTTGGCCAAACTCGTAAACTGCAATTGCAGCTCTAAGTGCACTGGAATCAGCTGCCAAATTATATTACCAGCCTTTTCCTCCCACGGGGTTGGTGTCGGTACCTTAACTAGCCCCATAATGCAGTTTGGGTAGTCGAAGTGCACGCCTTCTACGGCACCCTTATTCGCACCGGTGATTTTATCTCCGAAGTGTGTGTGGATAGACAATGCATCCCTTTCTCCCCCGAGATTCTTCCCCAAAAATTAGTTGAAACGGATGTCCCGAATCCCACTAATTTCACATACCCAAACTCTCTTTCCCCCATCGACAAAGTCGGTTGCATTCCTCGTATAGCATCTAGAGAGGTTTGGGCTATCGAAACCTTTTCGGTAGGGCGGATCAGTGACAATGCGTGTATCACGTTTAAAATCATCTGCGCCAATCTCCTACGAACATCCAATGACTCCGCAATGCGACCCCGGTCAGAGGACCTTTTATATTATCTCTTTGACCCCAACATCGTGATCAACCTGTCCCATACCATTTACAAATATATATTCTACGCGACCTTAGATAAAAAGTGTGTTACCCCTCTCCCGTATGCCCGGCTCATAACGTTTATTCTAGCCGACATGCTCATTGTTACTCCCCAAGGGTCCCTTAGCCTTCCCAATCCTCTTGGTCAAGGCACCTGTACCAAGAGTGAGCGCCAACAGGAGATTATCCATGCCCGACAAACGAAAACAGGGTCCGAGGAGGAAGTTGCTGGGGGCGACGACGTGAGTATGGTTGAGGGCGATGAGGAGAAGTATAACGAGGATGACGATTCTGGTTTTGAGCTCCTGGGAGCCAACTTTGATATGAGAATCAGAGCGATGGAAGCCCGATTCGATGGGTTTATCAATTAATACAACGCTCACCGGGAGGAGGACCGATGCGCATTTCGACGGGATACGAGCATGCTCTATTTCCTACAAGCTGAAATGTGCTGGATGACCATGGGTGTTCCTCCCCCGGCCTATTTTTATGACCCAAATGCTCTCGGACTTCACACCCTCCGCCTCAGTAGTTTGTTCTTTCGAGGTTACGAATGTACTGTTTTACATTTCCTTATTCCATAGCTTTGTATGTTTTTTATATTTCTAATGGAAATTGGATTACCTATTATGTGTGTGTCTTATGCTTGCTTGTGTATATTGCATTTTGTGCTTTGTTCCATTTTAGTTGTTTCTCTCCTTAATTTAGCTTTTAGTCCTTTTTGCATCAGGACTATCCAAAAATTCTAAGTTGGGGGGGTTACTCATGGGCTTTCACATTTCACAAAGTTCAAAATGCCCAAAAAAACAAAAAACTGAGAAAATTTTCAAAAAATTCCAAAAAAAAATTATTTTTTTTTAAAAAGTCAAAAATATTTTTCTTCAAAGTAAATAAAAATTGGAATTTAAATTTTTCAAAAATATCACCGAAGTTTTGTTTTAAGTCTAAAATTTGTAAATTTCAAATTGACCAAAGATGAAAATTTAGCGAAAATTGATGACTTAACGAATAAGTGTGGAGATTAATCAAATCGATGAGATTTCGAGCCTTTCACTCCTTTCGAGTTTTTAAAATCAATCCGAGTAATGATTAACTTAAAGTTCAAATCACTGTTAAAATAAGTCGTTGATGATCTCTAATTTATTATTTTGATCGGTCAAAGAATAGTGTGTGATGTTTCCTTGAAAAGCGCACTAAAATATCTCTAAACTAAAATTCATCTCGAGACGCGTATGTTAATATGATTAGTAGTTCGGATAAATGAAGTTAGGCACTCGTTTGTTACCCAAAAAGATTAGACGTAAAAAGTTAAGAAAATTCCCTTTTGTAAACCAAGTTAAGCCAAATAAAATCTACCCTTTCGTTTGATAACCCAAAAAACTCATAGAGCTTGGAATTGAGAAAATCAAAAAATCCAGTAATTAAATTCATTTTTTTGTAAATGAAAAGGTGAAATAAAAGGAAAACGCTCAAGAAAAAAAGCAATAAAAGAAAAATGCAAAAAAAATAGAGAGAAAGAAGAGGAGAAAATGAGCAAAAGCCCGAAAAGCACTAATGAACATCATAGAAGATATTCCAATTTTGAAGTTTCCCTTTTTACCCAATACACCTCAAAAACCCAAAAAAACTCCTACCCGAGTCCGAATTGTGAAATGATTACCACGTGGAGAGCTAAAATAGGAAAATATAATTAAAGAGATTAACCGATGTGTATAAGAGGCGACGTTCCCATTTCCCAATGATCGTAACCCGATGAAGAGATCTTTTCACACATAAATTTTCATCTTTCAACTTTGTATGCCTGAATTCATATTCCAAGCCATTTACTCATTATATCACGTATACGGAGCGAAATAGCCACATTCCGAGTGAGTCGTTTTCGAGAGTATCTCGTGAGCATTTGAATCAAAATGAATTTTCAAAACAGCAACGTAATGATCAATCGGTGGAAATTTGTGGTTAAATTTTTGGCTTCAAACACACACACTACAAATCTAGATTTGAGCATAAAAATATGTGGTGATCATTTTTCGAGAAGTTTGAATTATACAATTTTTAGCTATTTTGAATTTTGTTTGAGTCAAAAACTGAAATTTGTGGGTATATGCACTTCAAACCCTCATGAGACACAACTCATCCTACTAGGGTTGCATACGCTAAATGTAATCTCTTGATCGCGAAAGTGGTGTTCTATCCTAATAAAATGAATTTCAAGAGTTGAGCCTTGGTGAAGTTCTTTTACATTGCTCGGGGCGTGCAAAGTTTTAAGTTAGGGGGTTTGATTAGGCAAGTATTATTTTGAATTTATCCTCTTAATTTAGTATCTTTTAGCACCTTGAATAATGTAATTCGCATTTGTTTATCTCATTTATATGCTACTGACAATTCCCACATAGTGCTTCGTGTTTTGAGTATTTTTTCATGCTTTCTACAGATATTTAATGCAAGTGAAGAGAAGAGGAATCCAAAGCCAAGAAATCAGCAAAGAAAGGAAAGTCAAAGGGCAAAATAGTCATTTCACATTTCGAGTCGGATGAGGGACCAACATGAAAAATTAAGACTTAGCGTCTGCAAGCCCGTAGGAAAAAATGGCACCCCGAACAGAGCCCTGGATCAGAAGTTACGGAGATTAAAAAATGAGAGAAAATCAAAAGAAAAAAAGGAAAGAAGAATTTTAAATCAGGATCGAACTGGTTAATACAAGTAGCGAACCGAGCTGAAAGGAAGAAAGTCCCTAAATAAATTTCACCACCGAACTAGACCGGTTATAGACAAAAATGAACCGATCCAAAAAGAATAAAGACTCTTAATGATATTGGCTATCGGACCGATCCGGGTGCAATAGAAAGCGAACGGATCCGGATTGTGCCAATGGACCGAACTGGAGAAAGCCCACTGGACCGGTTCGGTTGAGATTTTCCCAAATTTTTCATCTATCATTTAGAGTTTTACTTGGTTTAAACTCTTGCAAATTTTGAAGTGTATTTATTTTAACTTATTATCAGACATTAAGGGGTTCGATTAGTCTTAGTTTTAGAGGGCTCTTGTAGAGAAAAACCCAAGTTTTTGAAGTTTTACCATTAATTCAAGATTAAAAGTTTATTTCCAAATTTCCATGCTTCCAATTTCTTTAGTAGTTAGTTTGATTAATTCTTAATTTCGAGTTTTCAATTCTAAATTCAATACATTTCATCTCAAAATTTCCAAAATAATCATGAATTCCTGCATTTTAAAACTTGTATTTTTATTTCACTTAATCATGTCCTGGTAAGTTTTTTAGGGTCGGGGTGCATGAACCAAACCCGTTGTAATTTACCAATGTAGGAAATAGGGTTTGAATTGAAGTTTAAGTGAATTGTGTTGTGTAGTACACATGAACGTCATAGACCTTTTAACCTTGTTTGTCCTAGGTAACCGGGGTGTTTAAGGATGCGATGCGCGTGTTGCTATCCGGCACCGCTTTATTTTTACCTTTGATTATGTATGGTGGGGACTCGTATCCTCATATATGTAATGCTTAGGATTACTAAAGACTTGGTTTTATTAAATTTCTAATTCAAGAATCTAGCATTCTATATGGTAAATGTACTAGGGTTTGGGGGATTGTAACCCGACCTATCTTTCCTTATTCATAGTTAACACATTTAGCATATTTGTTCCTTTTCACTTAGTTTTGTTATTAGTTATAATTCGCATTCACAATTAGTTTAGTAGATTTTCTAGGCTTCTACTCACCTTTTTCATTTCTCTCGAGATTCAATTTTAGGGTTTGTCATCTACCCCATGTCGTTATGATTCTTCGTCCTAGTTCCCTGTGGAGACGATCCCTACTTAATGGGTTTATTACTAATGCCAAAGTCTTTCACTTGAGCCTATATCAGCATGCACACTAGATACACATTTGTGACCGCTTCAAGTTTTTGGCGACGTTGCCAGGGAACTTAGGTAGACTTAGGATAGTTGATTAAATCCAAAATCTGATTCCTAAATTTAAAAAAAATATCAGAAAAATAAAAGGCTAAAAAGAAACAATCTCTCAAAAGACTTTTCATGAAAAATCCAGAACAAACTCCTCAAAATACTCCAACAAGAATCCACAAAAATCCTATCGTTGAGTATAATTCCGACAATCCACATACCTCATGCATTCCACAATTCTGGGCTCCACCTCCTACCCCTCCAAACTCCATCACCGGTCACACTTTGAGTCACACGTCTATAACTTTGAGTGAGAATTTTGAGTCCATTAGAGAGAGAGCCATGTCAGATATCGCCAGTTTCAGTACGGGTAAGGGAAACCTACCGTATCGCCCCATGAAAAACTTCTTTTTGCCCAAATGAACTGTCACCCCTGGTTGCATTTTACTCCCATATAATATCGGTCAGTTCTACTTCCGTAATGATATGATACAAATTGTTCCAACTTTTCACGACATGGATTTGAAGAAACCATATCTCCATATCCGATAGTTCGAAAAGGTGTGAGAAAACTTGAATGATTAATAATGCACACAAATGTCGTTCGCTTGAAGCTTTTTCCTTTTTCCTTATAGGATAAGGCTAAGACTTGGCTTTCATCTTTACCCCCGAACTCGATCATATCATGGAAGGATATGAAATCCAAGTTTCCTTCAAAGTTCTTTCCACCTCATAAAGCAAACTCTATCAAGGCTCAAATTCAAGCCTTTCTACAAATAGATAATGGGTCGTTTGACAATTGTTGGGAACGATTCCAAGAGTTGGTTAATGCTTCACCCCATCATGGATTTCAAAAACATCACCTTATCTCTTTCTTCCATCACGGGCTTACAATAGCGTCTAAACAACTTGTTCAAATAATGTGTGAAATACCATTTTTGGGAATTAGATGCGAGTGACGATGAGTCTCATCTTAAGTATGTCATCGAGATTAATCAAGAATGGAACACATCTGATCCTAATGCCCAAAATCGACCTCGACAAGTGTCTAATACTCCTGCTGCATTCGGTCTATATCAATTAAATCATAATACCGTGGTAGACAGACGACTTGATCAATTTGAGATGAGTATGAGGGATCTACTTGAGGTACAACTGAGAGAAGCTATCGAATTCACCCGTGGTTTGAAAGAAAAAGTGTGCGCTATTTTTTAGGCGGGATATTCAATAAAGGAATGTCCGACGATACCCGCCTACAAAGCTATGCATACCGAGCAAGTGGAAGCTATAGGAGGATTCAAGGGAAATTTAATTCCCCTTTATGGGAACTCATACAACCCTTCGGGGAGAAACCATCCCGATTTTAGTTATGGGCAACCACAAGCTGCGTTGAATCCACATTCACATGTTGCCCTACCTCCACCCCTTCCTCAATTTCATCAAGCTCCGCCTATGCAAGCTCTGCCTCCAGGCCCATACATTACCCTACCGCGGAGGACCCTTGATGACAATTTAACCCAGTTCATCCAGTCTCAAAATGCAACCAATGCCAATTTTGAGAGTATGTTCAGTAAGATGCATACGAGCTTGTCTAAGTTACAATCTTCATTGAGTGTCCAAGAGAAGGGAAAATTTCTAGATCAAGGCGAGAGACCTCCTCAAGGTCAAGATAATGTTAGCTCTACATCTTTCGATCAACAAGAGCAATGTCAAGTTGTCACCACTCTATTTAGTGGGTGAGTTGTTGATTTATCACCTCCACCACACGAGAAGCCAAAAGACAAGGATGTTTCATCCGGCACAAAAGAGGCCGAAGATGCCCCCTTGAGGGAGAGATGCAAGGAAGACACTACCAAGACCGAAATTGTTATGAAATCGCACATCGCTGCTCC
Source organism: Sambucus nigra (assembly GCA_949130495.1). Taxonomy (NCBI): domain Eukaryota; kingdom Viridiplantae; phylum Streptophyta; class Magnoliopsida; order Dipsacales; family Adoxaceae; genus Sambucus; species Sambucus nigra. Next base: position 156,075,825 of record OX422211.1, on the reverse strand, counting down.
ATTCTCTCAACGGTTGGCCCCACCTCAAAAGGGAGCCTCCCGTGAAGATGTGATAGATGTTTTTATGCAAGTGAAGATGAATTTTCCATTCCTTGATGCCATCCAGCAAATTTCCACCTATGCCAAGGTCATTAAAGACCTTTTGACGGTGAAGAGACGGCTAAAGTTGAAGAAGAATGTCTTCCCCGCACAAAATATGAGCTCCGTTCTACTTAACGACCTTCCACCCAAGTTAAAAGATCTGAGTGCACCCACGATCTCATGTATCATTGGAGAATGTCGAATATAGAGAGCCTTGTTGGACCTAGGTGTGAGTGTTAATATCCTTCCCTATTCCATTTATAGGAAACTTGATTTTGGTGACCTTAAACCCACAAGAATCACTCTTGAATTAGCGGATCGCACAGTGAAGGTGCCTCGAGGGATTATTGAGGACGTGATAGTCCAAGTGGACACTTTCGACTTCCCGGTAGACTTTTTTTATATGGGACACGGAGCCTTCCATCCATTCTCGCAACAATGTGCCCATCATTTTAGGACTCCCATTCTTAACTACGGATAATGCCTTAATCAATACACGAAATGGACAAATGCAACTCACTTTTGGGAACATGACCCTCAAGACAAACATCTTCAATGTTGCTAACTAACTAGGTGACAAAGATGAAATACAATTGGTCGACCTCATAAAGGAGGTAGTAAAAGAGCACATCAAGAGAACCATGGGTTGGGATGCATTAGAAGCATGCTTAATGAGAGGTTATGAAAGTGAGATCCCATACACCGAGTATGACCAAGAGGTATAAGAGTTGAAAGCCATTTAGACGAGGTAGCGTCATTAGAGGAGTTGAGAGATCTTCATTGGGTTTCTAGATTCGAGGAATTACAACCGAGGGAGTCATGCTTGATACCTTTTGAAGAGAAATTTAATACCCTCGAATGTGAAATATATTTTTCTAGGAGAGGATGAGAGATTTCCTGTTGTTGTCTCCTCTAGCCTAGATAAAGAGCAAGAAGGTAAGTTGCTAGAAATTTTGAGGAAGCACAGAGGTGCTTTTGGTTGGTTTATTATGGATTTAAAAGGTATAAGTCCCCTGATTTGTACCCACAAAATCCACCTTGAGGCGGATGTGAATCCCTTGAGAGATATGCAAAGGAGACTAAACCTAACCATCAAAGAAGTCGTTAGAGAAAAAATTATAAAGTTGTTAGATGCCGGGATTATATACCCTATCTCGGACAGCAAATGGGTGAGACTAATTCAAGTCGTCCCGAAGAAGTCCGGAATGACAGTGGTCGAAAACACGAAGGGTTAATTAATTTCTCAACGCACCACCACCGGGTGGCGTGTTTGTATTGATTATCGAAAACTCAATGTTAGGAGGAGAAAATATCACTTCTCCTTACCTTTCATCGACCAAATGATTGAGCGCGTAGCGGGACGCCATCCATATTATTGCTTTCTTGATGGTTATTCTGGATATAACCAAATTGAGGAAGATATACTTGATCAAGAGAAGACGACTTTTACATGTCCATTTGGTACATTTGCCTTCAAGAATATGCCTTTTGGATTGTGCAATGTGCCCGCGACCTTTCAAAGGTGCGTGTTAAGTCTCTTTAGCGACCTGGTAGAAAGAGGACTTGAGGCTTTCAGGGTCGATTTTAGCGTTTTTTGCCCCTCTTTTGACCAATGTTTAGAAAATCTTGAAAAAGTTCTATCCCGATGTGTGGAGAAGAACTTAGTCCTTAATTGGGAAAAATTCCACTTCATGGTTACCGAGGTCATAGTTCTAGGACACATAGTCTCATCTAAGGGAATATAAGTTTACCGAGAAAAAATAGATGTCATAGCCGAGTTTCCCCCACCTAAATCACTAAAGGACGTGCGCTCCTTCTTGGGCCATGCATGTTTTTATAGACAGTTTATCAAGTATTTTAGTGCCATCACTAGACCCTTGAGTAACCTCCTTATGAAGGATGCCCCCTTTGAGTGGAATAACGCATGCCAAGAGTCTTTTGATAAGTTGAAAAGCATGTTAGTTTTCGCTCCCATCATGCAAGCTTCGGATTGATCGCTTCCATTTGAGCTCATGTGTGATGCTAGTGATTATGCGATTGTGTCTATTTTAGGATAAAGAAAAGATAAGAAAGCTCATGTCATCTATTGTGCTAGTCGGACGTTAACCGGACCATAACTTAGCTACTCCACCATGGAGAAAGAGTTGTTAGCGGTTGTTTTTGGTTTGCACAAATTCTGCTCATAGCTTGTTGGGTCGCCCATAACTTTCTTTACCGACCATGCGGCACTGAAATATCTCCTTAGTAAGAAGGATGAGAAGTCGTGACTCATAAGGTGGATCCTACTCATACAAGAGTTTAATCTATCCATAAAAGAAAAAAAAGGGGTAGAAAATGTCATTGTCGCCCAGTTGTCACGGCCCTCATCTAACGTACCCAGTGATTCGATACCTATAGACGAGTATTTTCTGGATGAGCAGCTCTTTACTACTTCTTCTCTACCTTGGTTTGAGAACATTGGTAATTATCTTATCACGGGAGTCGTTCCTCCCAAATGGACACCGTAAGAGAAGAAAAAATCCATCACTTGGTTCCACATGTTCTTCTATGATGACCCATTCCTATTTAAATATTGTGCGGACCAGCTCATCCGAAGGTGTGTACTGAATGTGGAAATTCAAGATGTGATCTGGTTTTGTCATATGGTGGCTTGTGGAGGCCACTTCTCCAAGAATAAGACGGCCACTGAAATTCTACAAAGTGGTCTATATTGGCTTTCAATATTCCGGGATGTAAACGCCTAATGAAAATATTGCGATAAATGCAAAAGGATGGGAGTTATAACCCCCTCGCGACATGATGCCTCTAACCCCTATACTTGTCATTGAGTTATTTGATTGTTGGGGCATTAACTTCATGGGACCTTTCCCTCCCTCCTTCGGTTTCTTATACATCCTCGTCGTGGTAGACTACGTCTCCAAATGGTTGGAGGCAATAGCTACCCGAACAAATGACAACAAGGTGGTGATTAAGTTCTTATAAGAACACATACTTTCTCATTTCGGTGCATTGAAGGTTATTGTAAGTGATAACGGCACACATTTTTGCAATAAGCCATTTGAAAAGTAAATGAGAAAGTATGGGGTCATCCACAAGGCTAGGATGACTTATCACCCTAAAACAAGTTGGCAAGCCGATCTAGAAAATCATGAGATCAAAACCATCCTTTAGAATATCGTCGATCCTACCCGGAAAGATTGGTCACTTTAATTAAACGATGGGCTATAGGTTTACCGTACCGCCTACAAGAGCCCCCTCGGGATGTCCCCATTTTGTTTTGTCTATGGAAGCCTTGCCATCTCCCTATGGATCTAGATCACAAAGCGTATTGAGAAATCAAGAGGCTGAATTACAAGCTTAATAAAGCCAATGAATCTCGTAAGCTTCGATTGAACGAGTTGGAAGATATGCGCAATGACGCATATGACAGTGCAAAAATTTCAAAACGAATGAATGAAACTTGCACATGATAATATAATCCGACGAAAAGATTTTCATCCGGGCCAAAAAGTGCTTATCTACAACTCTCGATTACACTTGTTTCTCGGCAAGTTGTGTTCAAGGTGGATGGGCCCATTTGTTATTCGACAAGTATTCCATCATGGCACTATAGAGTTAGAACATTATAAAAGGGTAACTACTTTTCGAGTGAATTAATAATGCCTCAAGCCATACTATGAGGCGTGCGTCAAAGAAGCTGACACCATTTGGTTGTCGGACCCAATCTATGGGGATTGATTGCGCCATATGAGAAGGTCGCCGCACCCCTGACGCGTATGGGGTAATTATTGTGTATATGAGATGTACGTAGGTTAGGTTAGTAGAGTCCGTAGGTATAGTTCACATAGGATAGGTTGAGAGAACACACATTGAGAATGAGTCTACGGTTTTGGAGAACGTATTGAGCGAAGTTAGGTGGATTACGTGTCGGTACAGTGGTGCGAGCTTCGAGAGACTAAGAGAGATGAGTTATTTCTGACATAGGGGACTCTGTTGATTTTTGGGAACCGGACCAATCCACCCATGGACACCCGGATCGGTTCGTCTTGGGGAAATATTAAATAAAAAATTATCGGGTCGGTCCAATCCTAGGCACCCGGTCCGATCTGGTTCGGTCCGGTCCTGTGCATGCGGACTAGTCCGGCTTCGATTTTTCTTCGACCATTCCCAAGGTGCAGCCCCCTACCCAATCCATTTTCTTCCCACCCAATATGTTTTCCCTCCAACATTTCCGTCCCAAATTCACCCCCTTTTCCTCCAACGCCCTTCCCTCCAAAACCAACATTTCCCTACACCATACCCACCCATAAATACACCCTCACCCCTCCTCCTTTCCACCACCACTCCTCCTTACTCTCATATTCTCCCTCTTCCAAATTTCTAGCATCCAACCACTGTTGCTACACATGGTCAACCAAGCACGCCCTGAAAAGTACAACTCCGTCGCGTTCATCGACGGAAACGATGCATACCACTCCGATCAACAGCAGCGATGGTGGGAACAATTTTTTGGCCAAACTCGTAAACTGCAATTGCAGTGCTAAGTGCACTGGAATGAGCTACCAAATTCTATTACCAGCCTTTTCCTTCCACGGGGTTGGTGTCGGTACCTTAACGAGCCCCATAATGCAGTTTGGGTAGTCTAAGTGCACGCCTTCTACGGCACCCTAATTCGCACCGGTGATTTTATCTTTGAGGTGTGTGTGGATAGACAATGCATCCCTTTCTCCCCCGAGATTCTTCCCCAAAAATTAGTTGAAACGGATGTCCCGAACCCCACTAATTTCACATACCCCAACTCTCTTGCCCCCATCGACAAAGTCGGTTGCATTCCTCCTATAGCATCTAGAGAGGTTTGGGCTATCGAAACCTTTTCGGTAGGGCGGATCAGCGCCAATGCGTGTATCACGTTCAAAATCATCTGCGCCAATCTCCTACAAACATCCAATGACTCCGCAATGCGACCCCGGTCAGAGGCCCTTTTATATTATCTCTTTGACCCCAACATTGTGATCAACCTGTCCCATACCATTTACAAATATATATTCTACGCGGCCTTAGATAAAAAGGGTGTTACCCCTCTCCCGTATGCCCGGCTCATAACGTTTATTCTAGCCAACATGCTCATTGTTACTCCCCAAGGGTCCCTTAGCCTTCCCAATCCTCTTGGTCAAGGCACCTGTACCAAGAGTGAGCGCCAACAGGAGATTATCCATGCCCGACAAGCGAAAACAGGGTCCGAGGAGGAAGTTGCTGGGGGCGACGACGTGAGTATGGTTGAGGGCGATGAGGAGAAGTATAACGAGGATGACGATTCTGGTTTTGAGCTCCTGGGAGCCAACTTTGATATGAGAATCAGAGCGATGGAAGCCCGATTCGATGGGTTTATCAATTAATACAACGCTCACCGGGAGGAGGACCGATGCGCATTTCGACGGGATACGAGCATGCTCTATTTCCTACAAGCTGAAATGTGCTGGATGACCATGGGTGTTCCTCCCCCGGCCTATTTTTATGACCCAAATGCTCTCGGACTTCACACCCTCCGCCTCAGTAGTTTGTTCTTTCGAGGTTACGAATGTACTGTTTTACATTTCCTTATTCCATAGCTTTGTATGTTTTTTATATTTCTAATGGAAATTGGATTACCTAATATGTGTGTGTCTTATGCTTGCTTGTGTATATTGCATTTTGTGCTTTGTTCCATTTTAGTTGTTTCTCTCCTTAATTTAGCTTTTAGTCCTTTTTGCATCAGGACTATCCAAAAATTCTAAGTTGGGGGGGTTACTCATGGGCTTTCACATTTCACAAAGTTCAAAATGCCCAAAAAAACAAAAAACTGAGAAAATTTTCAAAAAATTCCAAAAAAAAATTATTTTTTTTTAAAAAGTCAAAAATATTTTTCTTCAAAGTAAATAAAAATTGGAATTTAAATTTTTCAAAAATATCACCGAAGTTTTGTTTTAAGTCTAAAATTTGTAAATTTCAAATTGACCAAAGATGAAAATTTAGCGAAAATTGATGACTTAACGAATAAGTGTGGAGATTAATCAAATCGATGAGATTTCGAGCCTTTCACTCCTTTCGAGTTTTTAAAATCAATCCGAGTAATGATTAACTTAAAGTTCAAATCACTGTTAAAATAAGTCGTTGATGATCTCTAATTTATTATTTTGATCGGTCAAAGAATAGTGTGTGATGTTTCCTTGAAAAGCGCACTAAAATATCTCTAAACTAAAATTCATCTCGAGACGCGTATGTTAATATGATTAGTAGTTCGGATAAATGAAGTTAGGCACTCGTTTGTTACCCAAAAAGATTAGCCGTAAAAAGTTATGAAAATTCCCTTTTGTAAACCAAGTTAAGCCAAATAAAATCTACCCTTTCGTTTGATAACCCAAAAAACTCATAGAGCTTGGAATTGAGAAAATCGAAAAATCCAGTAATTAAATTCATTTTTTTGTAAATGAAAAGGTGAAATAAAAGGAAAACGCTCAAGAAAAAAAGCAATAAAAGAAAAATGCAAAAAAAATAGAGAGAAAGAAGAGGAGAAAATGAGCAAAAGCCCGAAAAGCACTAATGAACATCATAGAAGATATTCCAATTTTGAAGTTTCCCTTTTTACCCAATACACCTCAAAAACCCAAAAAAACTCCTACCCGAGTCCGAATTGTGAAATGATTACCACGTGGAGAGCTAAAATAGGAAAATATAATTAAAGAGATTAACCGATGTGTATAAGAGGCGACGTTCCCATTTCCCAATGATCGTAACCCGATGAAGAGATCTTTTCACACATAAATTTTCATCTTTCAACTTTGTATGCCTGAATTCATATTCCAAGTCATTTACTCATTATATCACGTATACGGAGCGAAATAGCCACATTCCGAGTGAGTCGTTTTCGAGAGTATCTCGTGAGCATTTGAATCAAAATGAATTTTCAAAACAGCAACGTAGTGATCAATCGGTGGAAATTTGTGGTTAAATTTTTGGCTTCAAACACACACACGACAAATCTAGATTTGAGCATAAAAATATGTGGTGATCATTTTTCGAGAAGTTTGAATTATACAATTTTTAGCTATTTTGAATTTTGTTTGAGTCAAAAACTGAAATTTGTGGGTATATGCACTTCAAACCCTCATGAGACACAACTCATCCTACTAGGGTTGCATAAGCTAAATGTAATCTCTTGATCGCGAAAGTGGTGTTCTATCCTAATAAAATGAATTTCAAGAGTTGATCCTTGGTGAAGTTCTTTTACATTGCTCGGGGCGTGCAAAGTTTTAAGTTAGGGGGTTTGATTAGGCAAGTATTATTTTGAATTTATCCTCTTAATTTAGTATCTTTTAGCACCTTGAATAATGTAATTCGCATTTGTTTATCTCATTTATATGCTACTGACAATTCCCACATAGTGCTTCGTGTTTTGAGTATTTTTTCATGCTTTCTACAGATATTTAATGCAAGTGAAGAGAAGAGGAATCCAAAGCCAAGAAATCAGCAAAGAAAGGAAAGTCAAAGGGCAAAATAGTCATTTCACATTTCGAGTCGGATGAGGGACCAACATGAAAAATTAAGACTTAGCGTCTGCAAGCCCGTAGGAAAAAATGGCACCCCGAACAGAGCCCTGGATCAGAAGTTACGGAGATTAAAAAATGAGAGAATATCAAAAGAAAAAAAGGAAAGAAGAATTTTAAATCAGGATCGAACTGGTTAATACAAGTAGCGAACCGAGCTGAAAGGAAGAAAGTCCCTAAATAAATTTCACCACCGAACTAGACCGGTTATAGACAAAAATGAACCGATCCAAAAAGAATAAAGACTCTTAATGATATTGGCTATCGGACCGATCCGGGTGCAATAGAAAGCGAACTGATCCGGATTGTGCCAATGGACCGAACTGGAGAAAGCCCACTGGACCGGTTCGGTTGAGATTTTCCCAAATTTTTCGTCTATCATTTAGAGTTTTACTTGGTTTTAACTCTTGCAAATTTTGAAGTGTATTTATTTTAACTTATTATCAGACATTAAGGGGTTCGATTAGTCTTAGTTTTAGAGGGCTCTTGTAGAGAAAAACCCAAGTTTTTGAAGTTTTACAATTAATTCAAGATTAAAAGTTTATTTCCAAATTTCCATGCTTCCAATTTCTTTAGTAGTTAGTTTGATTAATTCTTAATTTCGAGTTTTCAATTCTTAATTCAATACATTTCATCTCAAAATTTCCAAAATAATCATGAATTCCTGCATTTTAAAACTTGTATTTTTATTTCACTTAATCATGTCCTGGTAAGTTTTTAAGGGTCGGGGTGCATGAACCAAACCCGTTGTAATTTACCCATGTAGGAAATAGGGTTTGAATTGAAGTTTAAGTGAACCGTGTTGTGTAGTACACATGAACGTCATAGACCTTTTAACCTTGTTTGTCCTAGGTAACCGGGGTGTTTAAGGATGCGATGCGCGTGTAGCTATCCAGCACCGCTTTATTTTTACCTTTGATTATGTATGGTGGGGACTCGTATCCTCATATATGTAATGCTTAGGATTACTAAAGACTTGGTTTTATTAAATTTCTAATTCAAGAATCTAGCATTCTATATGGTAAATGTACTAGGGTTTGGGGGATTGTAACCCGACCTATCTTTCCTTATTCATAGTTAACTCATTTAGTAGATTTTTTCCTTTGAACTTAGTTTAGTTATTAGTTAATTCTCATTCACATTTAGTTTAGTAGATTTTCTAGGCATCTACTCACCATTTCCATTTCTTTCGAGAATTAATTTTAGGGTTTCTCATATATTTCGTGTTGTTACGATTCTTCGTCCTAGTTCCCTGTGGAGACGATCCCTACTTACTGGGTTTATTACTAATGCGACATGATTAAACTTGAGCCTATATCATCACGCACACTAAATACACATTTACGGTCGCATCAGGATTCACAGGTACTTCGGGAGAATTTTAACAAGCGATGAAGAAGGCTGAATGATTGGTGTCTAATCAAAGAAAAATGTTACGATGTCCCCTCACCATACGCCCCAATATTTAAAAGATTTGGCTGAGGAATATCGGGGACAATTTAACTTTTTTCTAATATAAGTAGTGACAGTAGTTACAATGAAGGTAGATAAGGAAGAATTTTAGCTCGCAAAAGAAGACGGTCCATCGGATTGAGAAGTTTTTCGTGTAGACATTTTTTATGCTCATAAGAAATCTCTACAAGAAGGGGAAAATATAGGAGGCTTGAAGGAAATATCTAAATTATAGTGATCTTCCCTAATTAACAGAAGAGACTCAAGAGAAGGAAGCATCATGAAGACATCGAGGCTACTCAGCATTAAGACAGCTCAATGATGGAGCATAGTAAGCAAGCTTACCGAGAGAGTTCTTCTTTATCTGTTGTTTTACTTAGTTAAATTGTATCCTTTTAATTACACTGATTGTAATGCTGTAATGATTGTAATATTCAAGGTGAGATCAAATGGTACTCGCGAGAGACCATGCCTGGCAGTGCTGGGGGAGGTTACATGCTCTATCGAATGACCTCATTGTGGGAACTTCAAATGGACTTGGTTTGGAGAGGATTGATAAGTGAGGCAGCGTTAAGGCTAGTCTTTTCCATCTTAAATACACCTGGCAAAACACCGAGAGACCATTTACCATGGAAGCTTGTGCTAAGTAACCTTGAGTTCCATCGTATAGTGAGCTTTGAGCCAAAAAAACTCTACCAAATGTCACATCTATTTTCAGTGATGTCACTAGCCACCTACTCACTGTCCAATCCAAACTTGAGTAAACCACTTTGGTATTTGGAGCAGTCAGATGGTTTGGTGAGCCACCACTTTCGTAATAGTCTTCTGACGCATAGTTGGTGGGCAAAAGGCATGTATTACCATTTAATGATTTTACCGTAGGAAGTGATGACCCATCAAGGATTTAATGCTTGAAACTTAAAGTGTGAAAGAAATTTATTTCACATGAATGAGGACTGAGACATCTCGAGAAGTGTATGGGGATATTTATGGGCCTCAACCACTTCTGAGAGAGGGAGTTCTTTTCTAGCGAAATAAAACACATTTTGAGCAGATGAGTTATTGCAAAAAATAGAGTTTATTCACCCACCATTGTTATTCATTATGAAGCTTTTAATAGCTAACTAGAGAGATATCAGAGGTTGTTGGTGTGTTGACTGCCAGCCAAGGGGTATCTAGGATGCTTACTTCTCTCTCCCTTTGAATGAGTTGCTTCTAAGTTTCCTTTATTATCATTTAAGTTATACATGAGAGATTTGTGAGTTCAATCTGAGTGTTTATTATATACAATATTGTGTGTTCATTCGTCATTGTTAAGACTACTTGGGTTATCGTTTATCACAATACCTGTAGGGGTTATGCCTCTACTGGTATTACTATATTCCCAGACTTCAAGGGGACTACCCTCTTACACATAATAGTTACTTTTTAAAAGACACGATTATTTTTATTGTATAGAGGTGCAGCAGACTAGTTACTTTCACTGTATAAAACTATCATATTAGTTATATTAGTTACTCAACATGTTGATACAAAGAAGAATATTAATTCATAATATAAGAAGTGCAATAGAGTAGTTACTTTCAATGTGTAAAACTATCATATAAGTTAGTTTTTAAAAGGTATAATTGTTTTTGTTGTATAGAAGTGCAGCAATGTAGTTACTTTCAATGTATAGATCTATGATACTAGTTATTGTCATATAATGATACTTAATTTATGACCCCCAATATATTATATTAGTTACTCCACAGGATTATACAAATAAGAATATTAATCTATAATATTGCAAGTGAAGTAGACTAATTACTTTTATTGTATAAAACTATCATATCAGTATCTTTTTAAAAGGCATAATTGTTTTTTATGTATAGAAGTGCAACAGAATAGTTACTTTCACTATATAGAACTCTTATATTAGTTATTATCATGTAATGATACTTAATTTATAACCCACAATATATTATATTAGTCACTCCACATGTTGATACAAACAAGAATATTGATTCATTATATTACAATTGAAGCAGACTAGTTACTTTCACTGTGTAGAACTATCATATTAGTTACTTTTTAAAAGTCATGATTGTTTTTTATGTGTAATGGTTGTTACTTTATAATCTAGTAAAATTAACATATTGAATTGTAATACGAGATATACAACATAGCAGTTACTTCAAAATATAGTAAGCATGTTATTTGTACGAAATATTAGTGTACTTATTTACCTCTTAGAATTGTAATTCAGATATGGAGACATTTTGAAGCTTTTGAGTTAGATCTCTAAGATTCCATCTTGTGAAAGATGGACATACTTCTTTGATGATAGTCGATTACTAAATGATGTGTGTGCTCTCACAAAGCCAAAACTGAAATAACATTGTATTAGTTTAATTTAATAAGTATAAATGAAAAAAATAATAATTTACACATTTATAAATTACCGGTAAGAGTATTACACATCCAATTACTTTTATTTGAGTTGCATAATACATCTTTACCGACATCAATAAGAAAGCTTATTGGAGCTTGTAATTTTCTCCAACTTCTCAATGTAATTAAGAAAGAACCAAGCTAACTTTGATCCCTTGTTTGGAAACAAGAGTGTGCAACAGATATATAAGAACATTAGTCGGGCAAAATCTTTGTGGTCTCTTTTTAGTTTTGCCCCCTAACAGATTTCTTAATTGTTTTTTCTATTAACTCCCTTGTAAATTTCTTGCTTTTCTCGAAGTGTCTCTTAACAAAAGTTGTATCATGTTTGTTCTTTTGGGATATGCTGAACACATTCCCACCAGATTCTAAACCAAAGACAACTTGAATTTGTTCTTATTTAACATCAAGCAAAAGTTCTAAACTTATTTGTTTTAATATCAAAGGTTGAAATGATTGAGCATATACTTGCATTGGATTTTTGAAAACTTTCAGCTGCAAGTTTATTATAAAAAATTATCATGAATCACTACAAGAATTTGCACCATTAGCAATAATATTTAGCAACACAAACTATTTTTGTTGCCAAAGATACCCTTTTGGCAACAAAATCTTATTTATGTTTCCAAAAGACCATTTTACATTGTACTTTTGGCAACATAAAGTAAAACTTGTTGCCAAAAGTTAAATTTTTAGGAGGGAAATTCTTTGAAGCTTTAGAAACATTGTCTTATGTTGCCAAAAGTCATATAAATTTCTACAACATAAACCCGTGTTGCGGAAAGAGAGCCGCTTTGGCAACTATAATTTTTTGATGCCAAAAGTATTTTCTATATAATTTATATATTTAAAATACATTGAAATCATAGTAAACAAAACCCTTCTCACAAAAAAAAACTTAAAAGAATAAATCGTCGTTCGGCTTCTCTTTCCCTCTCTCGATGAATCTCTACTCCACCACCGCCGTCTGAATCTCTACTCCACCATAGAAGGTTCCTCTATCTACCTCTCCAACATGCACACACGCACAACAGAACACGCGCACAAATGCACAACGGAACACACACATGAAGATCTACATCAATTTATGTATGTCGGGGTCTGATCCAGACAGCAAGGTGGGCGGTCGGCACTAGATCTGCGTTGGGTCTGTTCTGATTGAAGCTGGATAAGGGTTTTGTTGGTCGGGGGTTGCTGGTGGTAGGGTTTTGGTATGGTGGTGGTTGGAGGGAGTACGGGGGGACAGAAGCTAAAGGTGAGGTGGTAGTTGAAATGGCGGAGGAGGAATTGAAGGGATTGTGATGATAGGAGCTTTTTTATTTATTTTTACATTTTTATTATTTTAATTTTGGATTTTATTCTTAGGTTGGGGTATTTTTTTTTCCCCTTTTAGGTAAAAAAAATGGAGGGAATCCTACTCCTAGGCTTAATTACAACGAATTAGGCCCAGTTTGGTTGTGCAAATTATTCGATTATGCAAATTGGTTCATTATAAATTAGTGAATTGTAAATAAGTGAATTTGAAATGAGTTAAATCCAATTTTACACAATGTTTGGTAATTTTAAATTGATGCTAAGGTTACTATAAAAAAAAAAGATAAAAACAAATCAAGAGAGAAGGGGAGGGAAAGAGAGAGGGAGAGGGGGAGGAAAAGAGGGAGAGGAGAGGGGACATGCACTTTATGTGACTCCTATTTCAAATGGATTTCTTTCACATTTTTTGTGAAATGATCCAATTTTAGATTTTGCGCATGAGTTAAACTGGGACAATTAATGAATCATTTCATTAATGAAACCAAACACAGTTAATGGATCAATTTGTAAATGGATCAATTTATTAATGATCCAATTTACAATTTTGAGACAACCAAATAATATTTAAGGGGGTGAAATTATCGGGTATTTTTTTAAGGGGTGTCCCATAACTCTTATGGTCCTTATTAACTAATTTGTTGTTTTACACTCTTTTAAGATTTTGACATCTAAATGTGCAATGATTACTAGTTCAAGTTATTTAGAAATGTTTCTCCTCCAATTGTTAATGATGAAATTGATTATTTACGATTAAGTCGTAAATGTTTTCTCCTAAGTAACACGAATTCAATTGTTTAATAAAATATGAAATGATAATACTTTTAAGAAACACTCATTACATTACATTGTTATGTTTAATGTGTAGCTGATGAGAGAAAACGATTATTGTTTCAGGTGTATGTTTTCTTCTTTTCTTCCATAAACTTCTTAAGAAAATGCCATGCTTAAAGTGTGAGGTGCACTGTCAACTCAATTATTTGGGTGGATGCTCAAGGTTTGATTTATTGGCTTAATTCTTCAATCATACATTACATATATATTTAGTCTCTTTACCTTTCAACTGTTTGCTGGTTTGTTATTTTATTTTCAAAAAGTTAGACTTAGGCATAAAAACATGCCGTCAAAGAGTGAAAATGAAAAATAGCAACAAAACGATCCCGTAAGAGTCACGAACACCTCGTACGGGATCAATATAACTCGTAGGAACTGACCGCATAGTCACGACACTCCCGATTTAGGTATACGACGTAAATTTTGAAAAAAATTAGACTTAAACATATAATACGTCGTTAAATGGGGAAAACGTCAAATAGTCACATAACAGTCACGTAAGAGGCACGGACAACTCGTACGGGACAAATGTAACTCGTAGGAACCGATCGCGTAGTCAAGAGGCTCCCAGTTTGAGTATATGATCTGAATTTGAAAAAAGTTTGACTAAAGCATAAAAATATGTCATCAGAGGATGAAAACATAAAATAATCGCAAAATGGTCCCGTAAGATGCACGAACACCTCATATGACACCAAAGTAATTCGTAGGAACCGACTCCGTAATCATAAGACTCTAGGTTTGAGTATACGACGTAAATTTGCAAGAAGTTGTATTTAGGCATAAAAACGTGCCGCAAATGGGTGAAAACGCAAAATAGCCACAAAACGGTCCCTTAAGAGTCACAAACACCACGGACGGGACCATTGTGACTCGTAGGAACCGACCGCGTAGTCACGGGGCTCCCGATTTGAGTGTACGATGTAAATTTGCAAAAAATTACACTTAAGTATAAAAACATGCCATCAAAGGGTAAAAATGTAAAACAACCACAAAACGGTCCCATAAGAGTCACGAACACCTCGCATGGGACCAATGTGACTCGTAGGAACCGATCGCGTAGTCACGGGGCTCCCGGTTTGAGTGTACGACGTAAATTTGCAAAAAAAATAGACTTAAGCATAAAAACATGCCATCGAAGGGTGAAAACGTAAAACATCTAGAAAATGGTCCGGTAAGAGTCACAAACACCTTACACGGGAACAAGGTAAGTCCCAGGAACCGCCCACGTAGTCACAGGGCTCCCGGTTCGAGTGTACGAAGTAAATTTGTAAAAAATTACACTTAAGCATAAAAACATGCCATCGAAGGGTGAAAACAGAAAACAAACACAAAACGGTCCCGTAAGAGTCACGAGCACCTCACACGGGACCAATGTGACTCGTAGGAACCGACTGCGTAGTTACGGGGCTCCTGGTTTGAGTGTACGACGTAAATTTGCGAAAAATTAGACTTAAGCATAAAACCATGCCATCGAAGGGTGAAAACAAAAAACAGCGGCAAAACGGTCTGATAAGAGTCACGAACACCTCGTGCGGGACCAATGTGAATCGTAGGAACCGATCGCGTAGTCAGGGGGCTCCCAGTTTGAGTGTACGACGTAAATTTGCATAAAATTAGACTTAAACATAAAAACATGCCATCGAAGGGTGAAAACATAAAACAACCACAAAATAGTCCGATAAGAGTCACGAACACCTAGCGCGGGAACAAGGTAAGTTGTAGGAACCGACCACGTAGTCACGGGTCACCAGGTATGAATGTACGACGTAAATTTGTAAAAAGTTAGACTTAAGCATAAAAACATGCCATCGAAGGGTAAATATATAAAACAAATGTAAAATGGTCCCGTAACAATCACGAACACCTCGCACGGGACAAATGTGACTCGTAGGAACCGACCACGTAGTCACCGGACTCCCGATTTGAGTTTACGGCGTAAATTTGCAAAAAATTAGACTTAAGCAAAAAAATATGTCATCGAAGGGTGAAAACATAAAATAGACACAAAATGGTCAAGTAAGAGTCATGAACACCTGCACGGGACCAACGTGACTCGTAGGAACCGACCGTGTAGTCACGGGGCTCCCGATTTGAGTGTACGACGTAAATTTGTATAAAATTATAATTAAGCATAAAAACATGCCATCAAAGGGTGAAAACGTAAAAAAGTGACAAAACGGTTCCGTAAGAGTCACGAAACCCTCGCACAGGACCAATGTTACTCGTCAGAACCGATCACATTGTCACGGGACTCCCGGTTTGAGTGTACGACATAAATTTGCATAAAAATTAGACTTAAGAATAAAAATATGCCATCGAAGGGTGAAAATATAAAACAGCGAAAAAACCGTCGGATAAGAGTCACCAACACCTCGCACGGGACAATGTATCTCGTAGGAACTGACCGCGTAGCCACGGGCTTCCCGATTTGAGTGTACGACGTAAATTTGCAAAAAATTAGGCTTAAGCAGAAAAACTTGCCATCGAAGGGTGAAAACATCAAACAACCACAACAACGGTCTAGTAAGAGTCATGGACACCTCGCACGGGACCAATGTGACTCGTAGGAGCCGACCGCATAGTCACGGGGTTCCCAGTTTGAGCGTGTGACGTAAATTTGTGAAAAATTAGACTTAATCATAAAAACTTTCCATCGAAGTGTGAAAATGTAAAACAGCAATAAAACGGTCCCGTAAGAGTCACGAACACCTTGCACAGGTCCAATGCGACTCGTACGAACCGACCGTGGAGTCACGGGGATCCCTGTTTGAGTGTAGAACGTAAATTTGTGAAAAATTAGACTTAAGCATAAAAACTTACCATCAATGGGTGAAAATGTAAAACAACCACAAAACGACCCGGTAAGAGTCACGAACACCTCGCACTGGACCAATGCGACTCATAGGAATCGATCGCATAGTCACGGGGCTCCCGATTTGAGCGTACGACGTAAATTAGTAAAAATTTTGACTTAAGCATAAAAACATGCCATCGAACGGTGAAAATGTAAAACAATTAGAAAACGGTCCCGTAAGCATCACGAACACCTCACAGGGGACCAATGTGAGTTGTAGGAACCGATCGCGTAGTCACAAGGCTCCCGGTTTGAGTGTACGACGTAAATTTACAAAACAAATAGACTTAAGCATAAAAAACATGCCATCAAAGGGTGAAACGTAAAATAGCCAGAAAATGGTCCCGTAAGAGTCACGAACACCTAGCACGGGAATAAGGTAAGTCGTATGAACCGGACACGTAGTCACGGGGCTCCCGATTTGAGTGTACGACCTAAATTTGTAGAAAGTTAGACTTAAGCATAAAAACAAGCCATCGGAGGATAAAAACGTAAAACAAATACAAAACGGTCCTGTTAGAGTCACGAACAACTCGCACGGGACCAATGTGACTTGTGAGAACCGACCGCGTAGTCACGGGACTCCGGGTTTGAGTGTACGTTTCAAAAAAATTAAACGTAATCATAAAAACATCCCATCGAAGGGTGAAAACATAAAACATCCACAAAACGATCCGGTAAGAGTCACGAACACCTCGAATGGGACCAATGTGGCTCGTAGGAACCGACCGCGCAGTCACGAGGCTCCCGGTTTGAGTGTAGGACATCAATTTCTGAAAAATTAGACTAAAGCATAAAAACAGGCCATCGAAGGGTGAAAACGTAAAACAGCCCCAAAACGGTCCTGTAAGAGTTACGAACACCTAGGGCGGGAACAAGGTAATTCGTAGGAACCGGCCACGTAATCACGGGACTCTCGATTTGAGTATACGACGTAAATTTGTAAAAAGTTACACTTAAGCATAAAATTTAGATTTAGGCAAAAAAAATATGCCGCAACTGGGAGAAAACGTAAAACATCCACAAAACGGTCCCTCAAGAGTCACAAACACCTCGGACGGGACCAATGTGACTCGTAGCAACCGACCGCGTACTCTTGGGGCTCCCGATTTGAGTGTACGACGTAAATTTACAAAAAATTAGACTTAAGCATAAAAACATGCCCTCGAAGCGTTAAAACATAAAAGAGCCACAAAACGGTCCGGTAAGAGTCACGAACACCTCGCACGGAACCAATGTGACTCATAGGAACCGACCGCAAAGTCACGAGGCTCCCGATTTGAGTGTAGGATGAAAATTTCAAAAAAATTAGACTTAAGAATAAAGACATGCCATCGAAGGGTGAAAACGTAAAACAGAAACAAAATGATCAGATAAGAGTCACGAACACCTCGCAGAGGGCCAATGTGACTCGTAGGAACCGACCGCGTAGTCACGGAGCTCCTGGTTTGAGTGTACGACGTAAATTTGCAAAAAATTAGACTTCAGCAAAAAAACATGCCATCGAAGGGTGAAGACATAAAAGAATCACAAAACGGTCTGGTAAGAGTAACGAACACCTCGCACGGGACCAATGTGACTTGTAGGAACGGATTGCGTAGTCACGGGGCTCCCGATTTGAGTGTACGACGTAAATTTGCAAAAAAAATAGACTTCGGCATAAAAATATGCCATCGAAGGGTGAAAATGTAAAACAGCCTGAAAACGGTCCCGTAAGAGTCACAAACACCTAGCACGGGAATAAGGTAAGTCGTAGGAACCGGACACATAATTACGGGACTCTCGATTTGAGTATACGATGTAAATTTGCAAAAAATTATATGTAGGATTAAAAACGTGCCGTAGAAGGGTGCAAACGTAAAGAGCCACAAAATGGTCCGGTAAGAGTCACGAACACCACGCACGGGACCAATGTGACTCGTAGGAACCGATCGCGTTGTCATGGGTGTGCCGTTTTGAGTGTACGACGTAAATTTAAGAAAAAATTAGACTTAAGCATAAAAACATGCCATCAAAGGGTGAAAATGTAAAACAATCACAAAATGGTCCAGTAAGAGTTACGAACACCTCGCACGGGACTAATGTGACTCGTAGGAACCAACCGCATAATCATGGGGATCTCGATTTGAGTGTACGGTGTAAATTTGTAAAAAATTAGACTTACGCATAAAACTAAGCCATCGAAGGGTGAAAATATAAAATAACGATAAAATAGTCCCGTAAGAGTCACGAACACCTCGCACGGGACCAATGTGACTCGTAGGAACCGATCGCGTAGTCACGGTGATCCCGATTTTAGTGTACGACATAAATTTGGAAAAAAATTAGACTTAACCATAAAAACATGCCATCGAAGGGAGAAAAGGTAAAACAGCGACAAAACGGTCCGATAAGAGTCACGAACACAGGATGGGACCAATGTGACTCGTAAGAACCGATCGCGTAATCACGGGGCTCCCAGTTTGAATGTACGACATAAATTTGCAAAAAAATAGACTTAAGCATAAAAATATGTCATCGAAGTGTGAAAACGTAAAATAGCCACAAAACGGACCCGCAAGAGTCACGAACACCTCGTACAGGACCAATGTGACTTGTAGTAACCGACCGCGTAGTCATGGGGCTCCCGATTAGAGTATACAACGTAAATCTGACCAAAATTAGACTTAAGCATAAAAACATGCCATTGAAGGGTGAAAACATAAAACAACGACAAAATGGTCCCGTAAGATTCACGAACACCTCGCACGGGACCAATGTGACCCGTAGGAACCGACCGCATAGTCACGGGGCTCCCGATTTGACTGTATGATGTAAATTTGTAAAAAGTTAGACTTAAGCATAAAAACATGCCATTGAAGGGTCCGCGTAGTCACGAGGCTCACAGTTTGAGTGTACGACGTAAATTTGCAAAAAATTCGACTTAAGCATAAAAACATGCCATCGAAGGGTGAAAACGTAAAACAACCACAAAGCGGTCTAATAAGAGTCACGAACACCTCGCACGGGAGCAATGTGACTCATAGGAACCGATCGCATAGTCACGGGGTTCCCGGTTTGAATATATGACGTAAATTTGCATAAAATTAGACTTAAGCATAAAACATGCCATCGAAGGGTGAAAACGTAAAAAACTGACAAAACGGTCCCGTAAGAGTCACGAACACCTCGTACGATACCAATGTGAGTCGTAAGAACCGATCGCGTAGTCACGGAGCTCCCGGTTTGAGTGTACGACATAAATTTGCAACAAAATTAGACTTAAATATAAAAACATGTCATCGATGGATGAAAACATAAAGAAGTGACAAAACGATTCGGTAAGAGTCATGAACACCTCACGCGGGACCAGTGCGACTCGTAGGAATAGACCGCATAGTCACGGGGCTCCCGGTTTGAGTGTACGACTTAAATTTGCAAAAAATTAGAGTTAATCATAGAAACATGTCATCGAAGGGTGAAAACGTAAAATAGCCACAAAATGGTCTGGTAAGAGTCACGAACACCTCGCACGGGATCAATTTTTCTCTTAGGAACCGATTGCGTATTCACGGGGCTCCCGATTTGAGTGTACGACTCAAATTTGTAAAAAAAAATTGACTTAAGCATAAAACAAGCCATTGAAGGGTGAAAATGTAAAACAATAAGAAAAGGGTCCCGTCGGAGTAACGAACACCTAGCACGGGAACAAGGTAAGTCGTAAGAACTGGCCTCGTAGTCACGGGGCACTTGGTTCGAGTGTACGAGGTAAATTTTTTAAAACTTGCATTAAGCATAAAAACATGCCATCGAAGGGTGAAAACATAAAATAAACATAAAACGGTCCCGTAAGAGTCAGGAGCACCTTGCACGAGGCCAATATTACTCGTAGGAACCGATCGCATAGTCACGGGGCTACCGATTTGAGTGTACAACGTAAATTTGCAGAAAATTAGACTTGTGCATAAAAACATGCCATCGAAGGGCGAAAAAGTAAAATAGCGACAAAGCATTCCCGTAAGAGTCACGAACACCTCACACGGGACCAATGTGACTCGTATGAACTGACCACGTAGTCATGGGGTTCCCGATTTGAGTGTACGACATAAATTTGCAAAAAAAATAGACTTACGCATAAAAACATGTCATCGAAGGGTGAAAACATAAAACAGACACAAAACGGTCCGGTAAGAGTCACGAACAACTTGCACGGGACCAATGTGACTCGTTGGAACCGACTGCGTAGTCATCGAAGGGTAAAAATGTAAAACATCCACAAAATGACTCGGTAAGAGTCACGAACACCTCGGACGGGACCAATGTGACTCGTAGGAACCGACCGCGTAGTAATGGCGCTCGTGGTTTGAGCGTACGGTGTAAATTGGTAGAAATTTAGATTTAAGCATAAACAATGCCATCGAATGGTGAAAACATAGAAAAACCACAAAACGGTCCGGTAAGAGTCACGAACACCTCGCGCGGGACCAGTGTGACTCGTAGGAACCGACCGCGTAGTCACGGGACTCCCGATTTGAGTGTACGACTTAAATTTAAAAACAATCAGACTTAAGCATAAAAACATGCCATCTAAGGGTGAAAATGTAAAATAGCCACAAAATGATCCGGTAAGAGTCACGAACACCTCGCACGGGACCAATGCTACTCATAGGAACCGATTGCGTAGTCATGGGGCTCCCGGTTTGAGTGTACGACTCAAATTTGCACAAAATAATGACTTAAGCATAAAAACATATCATCGAAGGGTGAAAATGTAAAACAGCCAGAAAAGGGTCCCATCAGAGTCACTAACACCAAGAACGGGAACAAGGCAAGTCGTAGGAACCGACCACGTAGTCACGTGGCTCCCGGTTCGAGTATACGATGTAAATTTTTAAAAATTTGCATTAAGCAAAAAAACATGTCATCGAAGGGTGAAAATGTAAAATGAACACAAAACGGTCCCGTAAGAGTAAGGAGCACCTCGTACGGGACCAATGTGACTCGTAGGAACCAACCACGTAGTCACGGGGCTCTCGGTTTGAGTGTACGACGTAAATTTATGAAAAATTAGACTTAAGCATAAAAATATACCATCGAAGTGTGAAAATATAAAATAGCCACAAAACGACCCGGTAAGAGTCACGAACACCTCGTACGGGGCCAATGTGACTCGTAGGAATCGACCGCATAGTAACGGCGCTCTCGGTTTGAGCGTATGACGTAAATTGGTAAAAATTTAGACTTAAGCATAAAAAATGCCATCGAATGGTGAAAACATAAAACAGCCACAAAACGGTTCGGTAAGAGCCACGAACACCTCGCACGAGACCAATGTGACTCGTAGGAATCGACCGCGTAGTCACGGCGCTCCCGGTTTGAGTGTACGACGTAAATTTGTGAAAAATTAGACTTAGGCATAAAAATATGCCATCGAAGGGTGAAAAGGTAAAACAACCACAAAACGGTCCAGTAAGAGTCACGAACACCTCGCACGAGACCAATGTGACTCATAGAAACCGATCGCGTAGTCACCGGGCTCCCGCTTTGAGTGTACACCGTAAATTTGCAAAAAATTAGACTTAAGCATAAAAATATGCCATGAATTGGTGAAAACGTTAAACAACCACAAAACGGTCGGGTAAGAGTCATGAACATCTTGCACGGGTTCAATGTGACTCGTAGGAACCGACCATGTAGTCACGGGGCTCCCAATTTGACTGTACGACGTAAATTTGTAAAAAATTAAACTTAAGCATAAAACATGCCATTAAATGGTGAAAACCTAAAACAAATACAAAACGGTCCTGTAAGAGTCGTGAGCACCTCGCACGGGACCATTGTGACTCGTAGGAACCGACCGCGTTGTCACGGGGATCCCGATTTTAGTGTACGACGTAAATTTACAAAAAATTAGACTTAAGCATAAAAGCATGCCATCGAAGGGTGAAAACATAAAACAACCACAAAATGGTCTGGTAAGAGTCACGAACACCTCTACCGGGACCAATGTGACTTGTAGGAACCAACCGCATAGTCACGGGACTCCCGATTTGAGTGTACGATGTAAATTTACAAAAAATTTAGACTTAATCATAAAAACATGCCATCGAAGGGTGAAAACATAAAAAAACACAAAACGGTCCCGTAAGAGTCATGAATACCTCGCACGGGACCAATGTCAGTCATAGGAACCGATCGCGTAGTCATGAGGCTCCCAATTTTAGTGTACGATGTAAATTTACATAATATTAGACTTAAGCCTAAAAACATGCCATCGAAGGTTGAAAACATAAAAAAGTGACAAAACGGTCCGCTAAGAGTCACGAACACCTCGCACGGGACCAATGTGACTCGTAAGAACCGATCGCGTAGTCACAGAGCTTTTGGTTTGAGTGTACGACGTAAATTTGCACCAAAATTAGACTAAAGAATAAAAACAGGCCATCAAATGGTGAAAACATAAAATAGCAACAAAATGGCCCGGTAAGAGTCACGAACACCTCGCACGGGACCAGTGTGACTCGTAGGAACCGACAGCATAGTCACGGGGCTCCCGGTTTGAGTGTACGACGTAAATTTGCGAAAAATTAGACTTAAGCATAAAAACATGTCATCGAAGGGTGAAAACGTAAAATAGCCAGAAAATGGTCAGGTAAGAGCCACGAACACCTCGCACGGGACCAATGTGACTCGTAAGAACCGATCGCGTAGTCATGGGGCTCCCGATTTGAGGGTACGATGTCAATTTGCCAAACAAATAGACTTAAGCATAAAAACATGCCATCGAAGGGTAAAAATATAAAACAGCCGGAAAAGGGACCCGTAAGAGTCACGAACACCAAGCACAGGACTAAGGTAAGTCGTTGGAACCAACCACATAGTCACGGGGCTCCCGGTTCGAGTGTACGAAGTAAATTTATAAAAAGTTACACTTAAGCATAAAAACATGACAACGAAGGGTGAAAACGTAAAACAAACACAAAACGGTCCCGTAAGAGTCACGAGCACCTCACACGGGACCAATGTGACTCGTAGGAAATGATCGCGTAGTCACGGGGCTCCCGGTTTGAGTGTACGACGTAAATTTACAAAAAAATAGATTTAAGCATAAAAATATGCCATCGAAGGGTGAAACATAAAATAGCAACAAAATGGTCCAGTAAGAGTTACTAACACCTTGCACGGGACCAATCTGACTCGTAGGAAACGATCGCGTAGTCATGGGGCTCCCGCTTTGAGTGTACGACGTAAATTTGTAAAAAATTAG
Organism: Sambucus nigra; assembly: GCA_949130495.1. Taxonomy (NCBI): domain Eukaryota; kingdom Viridiplantae; phylum Streptophyta; class Magnoliopsida; order Dipsacales; family Adoxaceae; genus Sambucus; species Sambucus nigra. Next base: position 156,052,028 of record OX422211.1, on the reverse strand, counting down.
ATTTATGCATAAAAACATGCCATCAAAGGGTGAAAATGTAAAATAGCCACAAAACAGTCAGGAAAGTGTCACGAACATCTCGTACATAACCAATGTGACTCGTAGGAACTGACGGCGTTATCACGGGCCTCCCGGTTTGAGTGGTACGACGTAAATTTACAAAACATTTAGACTCGAGCATAAAAACACCCCATCGAAGGGTAAAAATGAAAAAAACACAAATTGGTCCCGTAACAGTCATGAACACCTCACACGGGACCAATGTGACTCGTAGGAACCGACCGCATACTCACGTGGCTCCCGATTTGAGTGTACGGCGTAAATTTGCATAGAATTAGACTTAGGCATAAAAACATGCCATCGAAGGGTCAAAACGTAAAAAAAAGTGACAAAACTGTCCCGTAAGAGTCACAAACACCTCAGACGGTAGTAATGTGACTCATAAGAACCGATCGCGTAGTCACGGAGCTTCCAGTTTGAGTGTACAATGTAAATTTTTAAAAAAATTGGACCTAAGAATAAAAATCTCCATCGAAGGGTGAAAACATAAAACAGCCACAAAACGATCTGGTAAGAGTCACAAACACCTCGCACGGGACCAATGGGAATCGTAGGAACCGATCGCGTAGTCACGAGGCCCCCGGTTTGAGTGTACGACGTAAATTTCCGAAAAATTATATTTAAGCACAAAAGCATGCCAACGAAGGGTGACAACGTAAAACAGCCACAAAACAGTCCAATAAGAGTCACTAACTCCTTGTACGGGACCAATGTGAATCCTAGGAACCCACCGCGTATTCACGCTGCTCCCGCTTTGAGTGTACAACGTAAATTTTCAAATAATTTGGCTTCAGCATAAAATCATGCCATTGAAGGGTGAAAATGTAAAACAAACACAAAACGGTCCTGTAAGAGTCACGACCACTCCGCACGGGACCTATGTGACTCGTAGGAACCGATCATGTAGTCACGGGGCTCCCAGTTTGAGAGTACGTCGTAAATTTTTGAAAAATTAGACTTAAGCAAAAAAAATTCCAGCTAAGGGTGAAAATGTAAAACAGTCATAAAACGGACTGGTTAGAGTCACGACCACCTCGCACGGGACCAATATGACTCGTAGGAACCGACCACGTAGTCACGGGGCCCCTGGTTTGAATGTACGACCTAAATTTATGAAAAATTAAACTTAAGCATAAAAACATGCCATCGAAGTGTGAAAGTATAAAACAGCCACCAAACGACCCGGTAATAGTCACGAACACCTCGCACGGGGCCAATGTGACTCGTAGGAACCGACCGCACAGTAACGGCGCTCTCGGTTTGAGCGTATGACGTAAATTGGTAAAAATTTAGACTTAAGCATAAAAAATGCCATCGAATGGTGAAAATATAAAACAGCCACAAAACGGTTCGGTAAGAGCCACGAACACCTCGCACGAGACCAATGTGACTCATAGGAATCGATCGCGTAGTCACGGCGCTCCCGGTTTGAGTGTACGACGTAAATTTATGAAAAATTAGACTTAGGCATAAAAACATGCCATCGAAGGGTGAAAAGGCAAAACAACCACAAAACGGTCCAGTAAGAGTCCCGAACACCTCGCACGACACCAATGTGACTCTTAGAAACCGATCACGTAGTCACCGGGCTCCCGCTTTTAGTGTACACCGTAAATTTGTAAAAAATCTGACTTAAGCATAAAAACATGCCATCAATTGGTGAAAACATCTAATAGCCACAAAACGGTAGGGTAAGAGTCACGAACATCTTGCACGGGTTCAATGTGACTCGTAGGAGCCGATCGCGTAGTCACGGGGCTCCCAATTTGACTGTTCGACGTAAATTTGCAAAAAAATAGACTTAAGCATAAAAACATGCCATTAAATGGTGAAAACGTAAAACAAATACAAAACGGTCCGGTAAGAGTCAAGAGCACCTCGCACGGGACCATTGTGACTCATAGGAATCGACCGCGTTGTCCCGGGGATCCCAATTTTAGTGTACGATGTAAATTTGCAAAAAATTAGACTTAAGCATAAAAACATGCCATCGAAGGGTGAAAATTTAAAACAGCCACAAAACGGTGCGGTAAGAGTCACAAACACCTCTACCGGGACCAATGTGACTCGTAGGAACCATCCGCTCACGAAACTCCCGATCTGAGTGTACGATGTAAATTTACAAAAAATTTAGACTTAAGAATAAAAACATCCCATCGAAGGGTGAAAACGTAAAAAAAAAACACAAAACGGTCCCGTAAGAGTCATGAACACCTCGCACGAGACCAATGTGAGTCGTAGGAACCGACCGCGTAGTCACGAGGCTCTCGATTTTAGTGTACGACGTAAATTTGCATAATAATAGACTTAAGCCTAAAAACATGCCATCGAAAGTTGAAAACATAAAAAAAGTGACAAAACGGTCCGCTAAGAGTCACGAACACCTCGCACGGGACCAATGTGACTCGTAAGAACCGATCACGTAGTCACGGAGCTTTCGGATTTAGTGTACGACGTAAATTTGCAACAAAATTAGACTTAAGCCTAAAAACATGACATCGAAGGTGGAAAACATAAAAAAGTGACAAAACGGTCCGCTAACAGTCACGAACACCTCGCACGGGACCAATGTGACTCGTAGGAACCGGCCGCATAATCACGGGGCTCCCGGTTTGAGTGTACGATGTAAATTTGTGAAAAATTAGACTTAAGCAAAAAAGCATGTCATCGAAGGGTGAAAACGTAAAATAGCCACAAAATGGTCGGGTAAGAGCCACGAATACCTCGCACAGGACCAATGTGACTCGTAGGAACCGATCGCGTAGTCATGGGGCTCCCGATTTGAGGTTACGACGTCAATTTGCCATAAAATAGACTTAAGCATAAAAACATGCCATCAAAGGGTAAAAATATAAAACAGCCAGAAAAGGGACCCGTAAGAGTCACGAACACAAAGCACGAGAATTAGGTAAGTCATTGGAACCAACCACGTAGTGTACGAAGTAAATTTGTAAAAAGTTACACAAAGCACGAGAATTAGGTAAGTCACGAACACCTCGTACAGGACAAATGTGACTCGTATTAACCGACCGCATAGCCACGGGCCTCCTGGTTTGAGTGTACGACGTAAATTTGCAGAAATTTAGACTTGAGCATAATAATATGCTATCAAAGGGTGAAAACGTAAAATGGTACCGTAAGATTCACGAACACCTCGCACGGGACCAATGAGACTCGTAGGAACCGATCGCGTAGTTTCGGGGCTCTCGGTTTGAGTGTACGACCTAAATTTACATAAAATTGGACTGAAACATAAAAACATGCCATCGAAGGGTGAAAATGTAAAACAGTGACAAAACGGTCCCTTACGAGTCACGAACACTCGTACTGGTCGAATGTGACTCGTAGGAACCGATTGCGTAGTCACGGGGCTCCCAATTTGAGTGTACGACGTAAATTTGCAAAACAAAATAGACTTAAGCATAAAAACATGCTATCGAAGGGTGAAAACGTAAAACATCCACAAAATGGTCCGATAAAAGTCACGAACACCTAATACGCGAACAAGGTAAGTCCCAGGAACCGGCCACGTATGCACGAGGCTCCCGGTTCGAGTGTACGAAGTAAATTAGTAAAAAATTACACTTAAGCATAAAAACATGACATCGAAGGGTGAAAACAGAAAACAAACACAAAACTGTCCCGTAAGAGTCACGAGCACCTCGCACGTAAATTTGTAAAAAAATTAGAGTTAAGCATCAAAACATGCCATCGAATGGTGAAAACGTAAAACATCAACAAAACTGTTTGATAAGAGTCACGAACACCTCGCACGGGACCAATGTGACTCGTAGGAATCGACTGCGTAGTCACGGGGATCGCGGTTTCACTGTATGAAGTTAATTTTTTGAAAAATTATACTTAAGCATAAAATCATGCCATCGAAGTGTGAAAACGTAAAATAGCCACAAAACTGTCCCGTAAAAGTCACGAACACCTCGTACGGGACCAAGGTGACTCGTAGGAACCGATCGCATAGTCACGGGGCTCCTGGTTTGAGTGTACGATGTAAATTTGCATAACATTAGACTTAAGCATAAAAACATGCCATCAAAGGGTGAAAACATAAAAAAAAATGAAAAAATGGTCCCGTAAGAGTCATAAACACCTCGCACGGGACCAATGTGACTCATAGGAACCGATCGTGTAGTCACGGGGCTCCCGGTTTGAGTGTACGACGTAAATTTGTAAAAAAATTAGACTTAAGCATAAAAACATGCAATCGAAGGGTGAAAATATAAAATAGCGATAAAACGGTCCGGTAAGAGTCAAGAACACCTCACATGGGACCAATGTGACTCGTAGGAACGGATCGCATAGTCACGGGGATCCCGATTTGAGTGTAGGACGTAAATTTGCAAAAAAATAGATTTAAGCATAAAAACATGCCATCGAAGGGTGACAACGTACCACAGCCAAAAAACGATCCGGTAAGAGTCACTAACACCTCGCACGGGACCAAATTTGACTCGTACAAACCGACCGCGTAGTCACGGCGCTCCCGCTTTGACTATACGACGTAAATTTTCAAATCATTTGGTTTAGGCATAAAAGCATGTCATCGAAGGGTGAAAACGTAAAACAAACACAAAACGGTCCTGTAAGAGTCACGACCACCTCGCATGGGACCAATGTGACTGGAAGGAACCGATCGCGTTGTCACGGGGCTCCCGATTTGAGTGTACAACGTAAATTTTCAAAAAATAGACTTAAGCAAAAACAAAATGCCATCAAAGGGTGAAAACGTAAAATAGTCATAAAATGGCCCGGTAAGAGTCACGAACACCTCGCACGGGACCAATGTGACTCGTAGGAACCGACCGCGTAGTCACGGGGCCCCTAGTTTTAGTGTATGACGTAAATTTGCAAAAAATTAGACTGAGGCATAAAAACATGCCATCGAAGGGTAAAAACATAAAACAGCCACAAAACGACCCGATAAGAGTGACGAACACCTCGAACGGGACCAATGTTACTCATAGGACCCGCCCGCGTAGTCACGGGGCTCCTGGTTTGAGTGTACGACGTAAATTTGAGAAAAATTAGACTTCAGCATAAAATATGCCATTATAGGGTAAAAATGTAAAACAGTCCCAAAACGACCCGATAAGAGTCACGAACACCTCGGACGGGACCTATGTGACTCGTAGGAACCGACTGCGTAGTAACGTTGCTCCCGATTTGAGCGTACGACGTACATTGGTAAAAATTTAGACTTAAGCTTAAAAAATGCCATCGAATTTGTGAAAAATGTAAAACAACCACAAAAACAGTCTAGTAAGAGTCACGAACACCTCGCACGAGACCAATGTGACTCGTGGGAACCGATCGCGTAGTCACGGCGCTCCCGATTTGAGTGTACGACATAAATTTGCAAAAAAATTAGACCTTAAGCATAAAAACACCTGCCATCGAAGGGTGAAAAGGTAAAACAGCCACAAAACGATCCAGTAAAGAGTCACGAACACCTCGCACGGGACCAATGTGACTCGTAGGAACCGATCACATAGTCACCAGGCTCCCGATTTGAGTCGTACGACGTAAATGTGCAAAACATTAGACTTAAGCATAAAAACATGCCATCGGAGGGTCAAAACGAAAAACAACCACAAAACCGTTCGGTAAGAGTCGCGAACACCTCGCACGGGACCAATGTGACTCGTAGGAACCGATCATGTAGTCACAAGGATCCCGATTTGAGTGTACGACGTAAATTTACCAAAAAAATAGACTTAAGCATAAAAATTGGCCATCGTATGGTGAAAATGTAAAATAAAAAGAAAAGGGTCCCATAAGAGTCACGAACACCTAGCATGGGAAAAAGGTAAGTCGTAGGAACCGACCACGTAGTCACGGGGCTCCCGGTTTGAGTGTACGGCGTAAATTTGTAAAAAGTTACACTTAAGCATAAAAACATGCCATCGAATGGTGAAAACATAAAACAAACATAAAACGGTCCTGTAAGAGTCCCGAGCACCTCGCATGGGACCAATGTTACTCGTAGGAACCGACCACGTAGTCACGGGGTTCCTGGTTTGAGTGTACAACACAAATTTAAAAAAAATAAGACTTAAGCATAAAAACATGCCATCGAATGGTGAAAACATATAACATCCACAAAATGGTCCAATAAGAGTCACGAACACCTCGCACGGGACCAATGTGACTCTTAGGAACCGACCGCCTAGTCACGGGGCTCCCTATTTTAGTGTACGACGTAAATTTGCAAAAAGTTAGACTTCATCACAAAAATATGCCATCGAAGGGTGAAAACGTAAAATTGCCACAAAATGGTCCGGTAAGAGTCACGAACACCTCGCACGGGACCAACATGACTCGTAGGAATAGATCGCGTAGTCACGGGGCTCTCGGTTTGATTGTACGACGTAAATTTGCATAAAATTATACTTAAACATAAAAACATGCCATCGAAGGGTGAAAACGTAAAATAGCAGCAAAACGGTCCCGTATGAGTCATGAACACCTCACACAGGACCAATGTGACTCGTAGAAATCGATCGCGTACTCAGTGGACTCTCGGACTGAGTGTACGACGTAAATTTATAAAAAAATATAGGCTTAACCATCAAAATATTCCATCGAAGGGTGAAAATGTAAAACAACGACAAAATGGTCTGGTAAGAGTCACGAACATCTCGCACGAGACCAATGTGACCCGTTGGAATCGACCGCTTAGTCACGAGGCTCCCGGTTTGAGTGTAGGACGTAAATTTATAAAAAACTAGACTTAAGCATAAAAACATGCCATCGAAGTGTGAAAACATAAAACAGAACCAAAACTGTCTCGTAAGAGTCACGAACACCTTGCACGGGACCAATGTGACTCGTAGGAACCGACCGCGTAGTCACGGGGCTCCTGGTTTGGGTCTATGACTTAAATTTGCCAAAAATTAAACTTAAGCATAAAAACATTCCATCGAAGGGTGAAACATAAAATAGGGACAAAACGACCCGGTAATAGTCACGAATTCCTCGCATGGGACCAATGCAACCCTTTGGAATCGATCGCGTAGTCACGGGGCTCCCGGTTTGAGCGTACGACATATATTTGTAAAATTTCAGACTTGAGCATAAATATATGCCATCGAATGGGGAAAATGTATAACATCCACAAAATGATCTGGTAAGAGTCACAAACACCTCACACGGGACCAATGTGACTCGTAGGAACCGATCGCGTGGTCACGGGGCTCCCGGTTTGAGTGTACGATGTAAAATTTCCAAAAAAATAGACTTAAGCATAAAAACATGCCATCGAATGGTGAAAATGTAAAACATCTAGAAAAAGGTCCCGTAAGAGTCACGAACACCTAGCACGGGAACAAGGTAAGTCGTAGGAAACGACCACGTAGTCACGGGGCTCCCGGGCCTGTGTGTATGATGTAAATTTGTACAAAGTTACACTTAAACATAAAAACTTGCCATCATAGGTTGAAAACGTAAAACAAACACAAAACGGCCCCGAAAGAGTCACGAGCACCTCGCACGAGACCAATCTGACTCGTAGGAACCGACCGCAAAGTCACGGGGCTCCCGATTTGAGTGTACGACGCAAATTTGCGAAAAATTAGACTTAAGCATAGAAACATGCCATCGAAGGGTGAAAACATAAAACGGCCACAAAACGGTCCGAAAAGAGTCACGAACACCTTGCACGGGACCAATGTGACTCGCTGCAACCGACCTTGAAGTCATGGTGCTCCCGATTTGACCGTACGACGTTAATTTGCAAAACATTTAGACTTGAGCATAAAAACATGCCATCGAAGGGTGAAAACGTAAAACAAACACAAAACTGTCCTGTAAGAGTCACGAACACCTCGTACGGGACCAATGTGACTCGTAGGAACCGATCGCATAATCACGGGGATCCTGATTTGATAGTATGACGTAAATTTGCATAAAATTAGACTTAAACATAAAAACTTGCCATCGATGAATGAAAACATAAAACAGCGACAGAACAGTCCCGTAAGAGACATGAACACCTCGCACGGGACCAATGTGACTCGTAGGAGCCGATCTCATAGTTATGGCGCTCCCGAACTGAGTATACGACGTAAATTTGAAAAAAAATTAGACTTAAGCATAAAAACATGCCATCGAAGGGTGAAAATATAAAATAGCGACAAAACGGTCCGGTAAGAGTCACGAACACCTTGCACATGACCAATCTGACTCGTAGGAATCGACCGTGTAGTAAGGGGGCTCCCGGTTTGAGTGTACGACATAAATTTGCAAAAAAGTAGACTTAAACGTAAAAACATGCCATCGAAGGGTGAAAACATAAAACATCGACAAAACGGTCTGATAAGAGTCACAAACACCTCGCATGAGACCAATGTGACTCGTACGAACCGATCGGGTAGTCTTGGGGCTCCCAGTTTGATTGTTCGACGTAAATTTGCAAAAAATCAGACTTAAGCTTAAAAACAAGCCATCGAAGGGTGAAAATAAAAAATAGCAACAAAACGACTCGGTAAGAGTCATGAACACCTCACACAGGACAAATGCAACCCATAGGAATCGATCGCATAGTCACGGGGCTCCCGGTTTGAGCGTACGACGGAAATTTGTAAAAGTTCAGACGTAAGCATAAAAATATGCCATCGAATGGTGCAAACGTATAACATCCACATAGGGGTTCGATAAGAGTCACGAACACCTCGCACGGGACCAATGTGACTCGTAGGAATCGACCGCGTAGTCATGGGGCTCCCGGTTTGGGTGTACGGCGTAAATTTGTATAAAATTAGAGTTAAGCATAAAAGCATGCCATCAAAGGGTGAAAACATAAAAATAGTGATAAAACGCTCCCGTAAGAGTCACGAATACCTCATACGGGACCAATGCGAATCATAGGAACCGATCGCGTTGTCACGGGGATCCTGCTTTAAGTGTCCGACATAAATTTGTAAAAAAAGTTGACTTAAGCATAAAAACATGCCATCGAAGGGTGAAATTGTAAAACAGCGACAAAACGATCTGGTAAGAGTCACGAACACCTCGCACGGGACCAATCTGACTCGTAGAAACCGACCGCGTAGTCACGGGGCTCCCAATTTGAGTGTACGACGTAAATTTGTGAAAAAATAGATTTAAGTATAAAAACATGCCATCGAAGGGTGAAAAAGTAAAACATCCACAAAACGGTCCAGTAAGAGTCACTAACACCTCGCAGGGGACCAATGTGACTCGTAGGAACCGACCGCGTAGTCACGGTGCTCCCGCTTTGAGTGTACGACGTAAATTTTCAAATAATTTGGCTTAAGCATAAAAACATGTCGTATAGGGTGAAAACATAAAACAAACCCAAAACGATCCTATAAGAGTCATGAACACCTCGCACAGGACAATGTGACTCGTAGGAACCGATCGCGTAGTCACGGGGCTCCGGGATTGAGTGTATGACGTAAATTTGCAAAAAATTAGACTTAAGCAAAAAAATGCCAGAGAAGGTGAAAATATAAAACAGTCATAAAACGATCCAGTAAGAGTCATGAACGCGTCGCACGGGACCAATATGACTCATAGGAATCGACCTCGTAGTAACGGGGCTCCCGGTTTGAGTGTACGACATAAATTTGTGAAAAAATAGACTTAAGCATAAAAATATGATATCGAAGGGTGAAAACATAAACCAGACCCAAAACGACCCGGTAAGAGTCACGAACACCTCGCACGGGACCAATGCGACCCATAGGAATCGATGGCGTAGTCACGAGGCTCCCGGTATGAGCGTACGACGTAAATTTATAAAAGTTCAGACTTCAGCATAAAAACATGCCATCGAATGGTGAAAATGTATAACATCCATAAAAAGGTCCGGTAAGAGTCACGAACACCTCACACGAGACCAATGTGACTCGTAGGAACCGATCGTGTAGTCACGGGGATCCCGATTTGAGTCTACGACGTAAATTTGCCAAAAAATAGACTTAAGCATAAAAATATGCCATCGTATGGTGAAAATGTAAAATAGCCAGAAAAGGGTCCCGTAAGAGTCACGAACACCTAGCACGGGAAAAAGGTAAGTCGTAGTAACCGACCACGTAGTCACAGGTCTCCCAGTTTGACTATACGACGTAAATTTGTAAAAAGTTACACTTAAGCATAAAAACATGCCATCGAAGGGTGAAAACATAAAACAAACAGAAAACGATCCCATAAGAGTCCCGAGTGCCTCGCATGGGACCAATGTTACTCGTAGGAACCGACCACATAGTCACGGAGCTCCTGGGTTGAGTGTACAACATAAATTTGCAAAAAATCAGACTTAAGCATAAAAACATGCCACCGAATGGTGAAAATATATAACATCCCTAAAATGGACCAATAAGAGTCACGAACACCTCGCACGGAGCCAATATGACTCGTAGGAACCGATCGCGTAGTCACGGGGCTCCCGATTTGAGTGCATGACGTAAATTTGCATAAAATTAGACTTAAAGTTAAAAACATGCCATCGAAGGGTGAAAACATAAAACAGCGACAAAACGGTCCCGTAAGATTCACGAACACCTCGCACGGGACCAATGTGACTCATAGGAACCGATCGCGTACTCAGGGGACTCCCGGACTGAGTGTACGACATAAATTTATAAAAAAAAATAGACTTAACTATCAAAACATGCAATCGAAGGGTGAAAATGTAAAACGGCGAAAAAATTGTCTGGTAAGAGTCACGAACACCTCGCACGAGATCAATGTGATACGTTGGAATCAACCGCATAGTCACGGGGTTCTCGGTTTTAGTGTAGGACGTAAATTTGCAAAAAATTAGACTTAAGCATAAAAACCTATCATCGAAGTGTGAAAACATAAAACAGCAATAAAACTGTCTCGTAAGAGTCACGAACACCTTGCACGAGACCAATGTGACTCATAGGAACGGACAGCGTAGTCACGGGGCTCTCGGTTTGAGTGTACAATGTAAATTTGCGAAAAATTAGACTTAAGCATAAAAACAAGCCATCGAAGGGTGAAAACATAAAACGACCACAAAACGGTCCGAAAAGAATCACGAACACCTCGCACAGGACCAATGTGACTCGCTGGAACCGACCTCGAAGTCACGGGGCTCCCAGTTTGAGTGTACGACGTTAATTTGCAAAAAAATTAGACTTGAGCATAAAAACATGCCATGGAAGGGTGAAAACGTAAAACATCCACAAAACGGTCCAGTAAGAGTCACGAACACCTTGTACGGTACCAATGTCACTCATAGGAACCGATCGCATAGTCACGGGGCTCTTGGTTTGAGTGTGCGATGTAAATTTGCATAAAATTAGTCTTAATCATAAAAACATGCCATTGATGAGTGAAAACATAAAAAACGATAGAACGGTTCCGTAAGAGTCACGAACACCTACCACGGGGCCAATGTGACTCGTAGGAACCGATCACGTAGTCATGGGCTCCCGGTTTGAGTGTTGGACGTAAATTTTCATAACATTAGACTTAATCATAAAAACAAGCCAGTGAAGGGTGAAAACGTAAAACAACGACAAAACGGTCACGTAAGAGTCATGAACACCTCGCACAGTACCAATGTGACTCGTAGGAACCGATCGCGTACTCAGGGGACTCCCGGACTGAGTGTACGACGTAAATTTATAAAAAAATTAGACTTAACCATCAAAACATGCCATCGAAGGATGAAAATGTAAAACAGCGAGAAAGCGATCTGGTAAGAGTCACGAACACCTCACACGAGACCAATGTGACCCATTGGAATCGACCGCGTAGTCATGGGGCACCCGGTTTGAGTGTAGGACGTAAATATGTGAAAAATTAGACTTAAGCATAAAAACTTGCCATCTAAGTGTGGAAACATAAAACAACAAAACTATCTCGTAAGAGTCATGAATACCTTGCACGGGACAAATGTGACTCCTAGGAACCGACTGCGGAGTCACGGGGCTCCCGATTTGAGTGTATGACGTAAATTTACAAAAAAATGAAACTTAAGCATAAAAACATTCCATCGAAGGGTTAAAATGAAAAATAGCCACAAAACGACCCGGTAAGAGTCACGAACACCTCTCATGGGACCAATATGACCCGTTGGAATCGACCATGTAGTCACGGGGCTCTCGGTTTGAGTGTACGACATAAATTTGTTAAAGTTTAGACTTCGGCATGAAAACATGCCATCGAATTGTGAAAACATATAACATCCAAAAAATGGTCTGATAAGAGTCACGAACACCTCACACGGGACCAATGTGACTCGTAGGAACCGATCGCGTAGTCACGGGGCTCCCGATTTGAGTGTATGATGTAAATTTGCCAAAAAAAAATAGACTTAAGCATAAAAACATGCCATCGAATGGTGAAAATTTAAAACAACCAGAAAAAGGTCCCATAAGAGTCACGAACACCTAGCATCGGAACAAGGTAAGTCGTAGGAACCGACCACGTAGTCACGGGGCTCCCGGGTCTGTGTGTACGATGTAAATTTGTACAAATTTACACTTAAGCATAAAAACTTGCCATCGAAGGGTTAAAACATAAAATAAATAGAAAAAGGTCCCGAAAGAATCACGAGCACCTCGCACGGGACCAATCTGACTCGTAGGAACGGACCGCGTAGTCACTGGGCTCCCGGTTTGAGTGTACGATGTTAATTTGCAAAAAATTAGACTTAAACGTAAAAAACACCATCGAAGGGTGAAAATATAAAACATCAAGAAAATGGTCCGGTAAGAGTCACGAACACCTCGCATAAGACCAATGTGACTCATACGAACCAATCGGGTAGTCTTGGGACTCCCGGTTTGAGTGTACGACATAAATTTGGGAAAAATTAGACTTAAGCATAAAAACATGCCAATGAAGGGTGAAAACAAAAAACAGAAACAAAATGACCCAGTAAGAGTCATGAACACCTTGCACGGGACCAATGCGACCCGTAGGAATCGATCGCGTAGTCACGGGGCTCCCAATTTGAGCGTACGACGTAAATTTGTAAAAGTTCATACTTAAGTATAAAAAATGCCATCGAATGGTGAAAACGTATAACATCCACAACGCGGTTCTTTAAGAGTCACGAACACCCCGCACGGGTCCAATGCGAATCGTAGGAACCGATCGCGTTGTCACGGGGATCCTAGTTTGAGTGTCTGACATAGGTTTGTAAAAAAAATAGATTTAAGCATAAAAAGATGACATCGAAGGGTGAAAATGTAAAACAGTGAGGTCGGTAAGAGTCACGAACACCTCGCACGGGACCAATGTGACTCGTAGGAACCAACCGTGTAGTCACGGGGCTCCTGATTTGAGTGTACGACGTAAATTTGTGAAAAAATAGATCGCCTAGTCCCAGGGCTCCTGATTTGAGTGTAGGACGTAAATTTTGCCAAAAAAATAGACTTAAGCATAAAAACATGCCATTGAATGGTGAAAATGTAAAATAGCTAGAAAGGGTCCCGTAAGAGTCACGAACACCTAGGACGGGAAAAAGGTAAGTCATAGGAATCGACCACATAGTCACGGGGCTCCCGGTTTGAGTGTACTACGTAAATTTGTAAAACGTTACACTTAAGCATAAAAACAAGTCATCGAAGGGTGAAAATATAAAACAAACACAAAATGGTCCCGTAAGAGTCCCGAGCACCTCGCATGGGACCAATGTTACTCGTACGAACCGACCACGTAGTCACGGGGCTCCTGATTTTAATGTATAACGTAAATTTGCAAAAAATTAGACTTAAGCGTAAAAACATGCCATCGAAGGGTGAAACATAAAACAGCCACAAAAAGGTCCGAAAAGAGTCACGAACACCCCGCACGGGACCAATATGACTCTTAGGAACCGACCGCGTACTCACGGGTCTCCCGATTTGAGTGTACGATGTTAATTTGTAAAAAAAATTATACTTGACTATAAACACATGTCATCGAAGGGTGAGAACGTAAAACAAACACAAAACGGTCATGTAAGAGTCACGAACACCTCGCATGGGACCAATGTGAGCCGTAGAAACCGATCGCGTACTCACCGGACTCCCAGTTTGAGTGTACGATGTAAATTTGCCTAAAATTAGTCTTAAACATAAAAATATGCCATCCAAGGGTGAAAATGTAAAATAGTGACAAAACGGTCCCGTAAGAGTCGTGAACACCTCGCACGGGACCAATGTGACTCATAGGAACCGATCGCGTAGTTACGGGACTCCTGGACTGAGTGTAGGACGTAAATTTCCAAAAAAAATAGACTTAAGCATCAAAACATGCCATCGAACGTTGAAAACAGAAAACAAATACAAAACGGTCCCGTAAGAGTCATGAACACCACGTACGATACCAATGTGGCGCGTAAAAACGGATCGCGTCGTCACGGGGCTCTCGATTTGAGTGTACGACGTAAATTTGCATAAAATTAGACTTAAACACAAAAACATGCCATCGACGAGTGAAAACGTAAAACAACAATAGAACAGTCCCGTAAGAGTCATGAACACCTCGCACGGGGCCAATGTGACTCATAGGAACCGATCGCGTAGTCACGGGACTCCCGGTTTGAGTGTAGGACGTAAATTTGCATAAAATTAGACTTAAACATAAAAACATGCCATCGAAGGGTGAAAACGTAAAACAGTGACAAAACAGTCCCGTAAAAGTCATGAACACCTCCCACGGGGCCAATGTGACTCGTAGGAACCAATCGCGTAGTCACGGGACTCCTAGACTGAGTGTACGACGTAAATTTGTAAAAAAATTAGACTTAAGCATCAAAACATGCAATCGAAGGGTGAAAACGTAAAATAATGAAGAGCGGGAGCCCCTAATTTTTTAAAATTCAAAATTCTTTTATACTTTGAAATCAATTACCTTGTGAAATATATGCGGAAGCGAAAGGTGGTGGTTCAACTTAAGACATATTTTAATTTCTTAACAAATTAAAATTAAACCAAGTGAAATCAAATTAATCCAATAAAACATTTTCACTTAAACATAATTAATCCAAGTCCTAGAATTTGCCTAAGTCATATTTATCAAAATTTCCAAATTAGGCCGACTTGAATTAAATAAACATTAAAACATTTAATTCGCACCAAATTAAATTAAGTGTGACAATTAAAACCAATTTTATCTTGAATGACCCTAAGAATGCGTTCTAAGTTATTATGAAAGATAAAAGTAAATCAATCACAATACGCCGCGATGTACGAGGAAAAACCCACAACGAGAAAAAACCTCGGACGACCCTAGCCTCAAATCCTATGGAATTTACATTTACAAGACGGCTGAGTTACTTCCTCAACTCGAACCCTCTCAAGCCTTGACGCATCTTCTTGTAACCACCTCTTCCTAGAGGATAACCACGGAGCTCCACCGTGATCTCGGACTCACCGATCGGACAATAGGTACACCATCAACCACACATGGTGCCTTTCACCATGTGAGAAAGCCGCAGCTAAATAATTCTTCTTCTTTGAGGGATTTAGAAGAAAACCCAAATGATCTCTTCAATTTGTTGTAGAGACAAACCCGGTGCCAAACTCCAAGCAAGATGTATATATATATGAAGTTGGAATAACAAAACAATGGGTGAAAACTAGAGTGGTAATTGAATTTGTCTTTGAAAATTATCACTCAAAAACATAATATTTTTCTCTTTATGATTTTTCTCTCAAAACGCTCTCTAGGAGTTAGTATGGTATGAAAAAGATAGATTTCCAAAAATGATTCCCGCACATAGTTATGCTGTGAAAAGATAGTGGGGAAAGAAGTGGAGAACATGGGTAAAAACTGTCAAAAACTGTTCCCGCCTGACATCTCATTCGAACGACGTTTTCTTTCGAACGAAATCTCGTTCGAACGAGTCTTCTAATGAAGTTCTAGTGTGAACTCGTTAGAAGCTCATTGGAAATCTCGTTCGAACGACATTTCGAACGAAGTTCCAGTGGCCAATATGGGAAGTCGTTGGCAATCTCATTCGAACGACAATCTCGTTCGAACGACACTTCGTACGAACTTACAGAAAGTTCCAAAATTTCATTTTTAGCCCAGAAACATTATATACTTTATATACAAGTTTTAATAGAAAATATATTTGAAAACAAAACGCAGTTTTAAAACCTAACACCCATTTAAACATGTTCCAAGCTCCTATATATATATATATATATATATATATATATATATATATATATATATATATATATATATATATTAATGCTTTCATACCTTAGGAGCATGGAACCACTATTGATGACGTAGAAATGAGGCGTTTAAACTCGACATTTTGATGAAGCTTTATATACTTGGCAGCTATGTCTTCAAAAAACACGTCATAGGCTTGAAGGATGATCAATATACTCTATCCTATAACTCAAACGTTTTTGTCCGGAATTGAGCCAAAACAACAAAGGACTCAATTGGAAATTTGTGCCCTTATAAATATCCTCCTTTGGCTATTCCGGGACAAAAACCAAACATAAAAATCCTAAAGGGCTGCCAAGCTCTAATAGACTGACAAAAAGTCCCACCCAAAATAAAAGTACAATGTTTGACTCAAACAACCCAAAGGATCACAATCTTTGCCGGTGAATACAATTCCTGCACACTTAAGTAAACACATTACATGCATAGGGAATATTAAAATAATTAATGCAATTAAGGTAAGTACTCCCCCTAAATTAATTCTCCCCTTTAGCAACTATGATCTACCTAAGAAGGTCACGACTCCCCCTAAGTTAAATCTCCCCCAAACTAAGATACGATTATAATAGGAATAGATACCATTTCTTCCCCCTATCATTCTCCCCCTTTTTGTTCAGGAATAGGCAAAGGCTAAAGAATCAAAACATTAACTTATCTTCCCAATTAAAGCATATACACCCTCTAAACTAAGCAAGGGATAAATAGAGTGGGATAACAAGCTAAAAACATGCAATTGCGCATAAAGTGATGATAACATTAAAGCACATAGGCAACAAAGTCATAACTAATCCAACAAATACTAATGGATACCAACTAAGATGCAAGAAACAGATAACAATATGATACATAAGTATTAAGCATGTGATATCAAACAAAGAATGCAACAAGGTGAATACCAATTGTGAATTAAAGCATACATGGACTAGAAAGTAAGGCAAAGACCAAATAAAAGCATATCAAATATATGTATACATAATATATACCAAAAAGACTCAAGTACACATATATAGATATAAACACACAAATGACACAAAATAAGATAAGCTTTTCACACTAGTGAGGCAAAAATGTGTCATATGGAAACGTAAGTGTAGGGGTGTGAACTAGTAACAATTAAATTTAGACCCAAACACTTAAAACACGTTCACGGAGTTCTCAATTGATTGCAAACTTCATCACATTTGAATATAACCTCATGTGATAATATAGATTGAACTCAATGTACATAATGCATACAAGCCTAGAGTTTTGATGATTCTACAAACCAAATAGAGTCATGACAATAAAGATCACTAGGATAAACTGACATTGTGCAAACCGTTGATATACCATCCAAACTCCCTCAATAAGCATATATATTTTCGAATGAATATATCAATCGAAGATAGGCCTTGGCAATTATTTTTCTTTTTAATGCCATATTTTCTGTTTTTAGGCCTTTGGACCACGTATTTATTTTAGGTCCATTTCAAACGGTGGCTTACAATCGCAAAGGATAATAAATCCTTTCCAAGCCCTTCCCCGTGCACATTTATATTTATTATTTTTATTTTCCACGCAAATCTCACGTGTAATGGATTTTGACATGCACTAGTCCTCCTAGATCACAAATATGTAGACGACTAGATTGGTAGGAGAACACCTCACAACTCTTAAATATAACATGTGACATTAAAATTTCAAAAGAGCTCGTGCATGTGTGAATAGAGGTATATAAAAATAGAATCCATTTAATCAATACAAAATCCAACTACTTCATAAAAATATGGTAAAGAACATTTTTAAGGATTGACAATCTAAACCAAAAGTTCTAGCCACATGGGAGCGTTAAAGGAGGGATTCAAACACAATTATATGCCACTTAAAGTGTGTCAAACCAAAATACACACAAAATAAAATCTTTTTGAGTTTTTGAACTTTTTAACCAGAAAAAAATTTACTCAAAAGGCAAACAAAAATTCATTTGTATTTTTCATTAAGCCTAACTAACTAACAAGGTAAAAACACAAATGCTAAACCAAAATCTTTGTGTATTTTTTTTTTTATTTACTGCAAATAAAAATGAAAGAAATATAATACAAAAGATAAACAAAAATCATAATTCTAGCTTGTGATTAAACTTGGAGCATAGACTAGAAAATGATTAAATAAGCATACATTTAGCATGATAATATAGCATGAAGCACAAAAGCTAAAGTATGCAAACACTAACACATTCATCATTTAGATTTAGCAAGAAAGGAAGCATGTGAAAGTAAATGAGAATGAAACGTCCTATTTTGTAAGGCAACCAAGTCGCATTTCCTAACCCAAATTAATGAAGAATGACTATCTTGGGGTGTAGAAATTTTAACTACCTTGGTTGCTTTACGTTG
Source organism: Sambucus nigra (assembly GCA_949130495.1). Lineage (NCBI taxonomy): Eukaryota > Viridiplantae > Streptophyta > Magnoliopsida > Dipsacales > Adoxaceae > Sambucus > Sambucus nigra. Next base: position 156,033,402 of record OX422211.1, on the reverse strand, counting down.
GGATTTTCTAGGAATTCGTTTATGATTAAAACAAAATTTCCTAAGATGACCTTTTCGACCACAATGTGTACAAGTAAAATTACATCGAGATTTGGTACCTAAGGAATGATCTCTAAAGGCTTTCCTAGTAGATGCTCCTAAATATTGGTTTTGGCTTTATGAGTAGATTCATTACAAGCATTGAAGCCTAAACCACACATGTCATTTTTAATTTGGACTGTTCCTAAGATTTTATCTAATTTTTTCGAACGACACTCCAAATCAAATTTGATATTACTAGAGTCTTTTAATTTATTTTCAATTCTAAAATGTTACACTCTAATAAAACATTTCGCTCTTCAAAAGCAAGAATCTCCTTTTTCAAGGATTCCATTAAACCCCTAAGGCTATCTCTCTCGTCTTCTACATATTCAAGCTTCTCTAGAAGAGCTTTCTCTTATGTCCTAAGGTCTTCAACCAATATACTACCATCAACGACCTTGACACGCTCTTTAAAACTAGCTTCTAACTTCACATTAGCTCTTTTTAATTTAATAGATTCGTCATATAATTCTTAAAAAGCATTTTGAAGTTCACTCACATTAACCTCTTCTTCATTTTCACTCTCTCTTTCTTCATCACTCTCACTACCATAAAAAACAAGGGATTCATAAAATTTGACCAAGGTAGTGTCATGTGTTAAAATTTCATCAATAGATGAGTTATAACTATCACTCACATGGCTAGCCATAAAAGCCACAAAGTTGGGCTTAGTAGGGGAATCGGGTCCCTCTTCCTTATCACTATCACTAAGGGTCGCATTATATCAAATGGGTCGCTTACCCTATCTCCTTAGTTTAGTGGGACACTCATAAGCCCTATGGCCATAACCTTCACAACCAAAACACTTATTTGACTCATCCCTATTTAAATTTTCGTTTGAAGATTTAGGGATCCTTTCAGCTTTGTCATACATAGAAGTTTCAAATTCCATAAAATCATTTTTAAATTTAAGAAATTTTCTAAATTTCCGAGCAAACAAGGCCATGTCCTCTGAGTCACTATCACTCTCTCTCTCTACTACTTGTTTGACCTATTTTCGGGCTTTTAAAGCAACGCCCTTTTCCATTTTCTTTCCACTATTAGAGGGAAACATGTCTAGTTCATAGGTTTGTAAATCACCTACGAGAACTTCTAATTTCATAGAGGCTAAAGTAGGTAAAGAATTTAAAACGGTCACTTTTGGAATAAATCTATCGGGTAGGGACCTTAAAATTTTCTTTACTACTCGGTTGTCGGGTATTTTCTCTCCCAAGTAAAAAGATGAATTAACAATATCGAAAAGTCTAGCATAAAATTCATCAAAATTTTCTTTATCGTTCATTTTGATAGTTTCAAATTGAGTGGTGAGGTTTTGGAGTTTCGAAGCTTTAACGACGCTTGTACCCTCATGAGTGAGTTGAAAAATATCCCACGCTTCTTCAGCTTTCTCACACATCATAATGCGTCGGAATTCATCCGGTGTGACAGCGCTAAACAAGGCGTGTAAACCACGGAAATTAAAATTTGAAAGTTTGAACTCATTCTCCGTCCATCTATCGGCCGATTTGGGAACATGTTCATTTTCAACTAAATGAGTTGGTGGAGACCACTCGTTAACTACAGACATCCAAACCCTTTCATAGATAGATTTAAGTGTCGATTTCATATGCGCTTTCCAATACGGGTAATTAGAACCATCAAAAATAGGAAATTTTGAAAATGGGGAAAATTTCATTTTAGCCAAAAATAGTTAAAGGATCTTTAAGGAAGTAAATTATCATTTTTGGCTCTGATACCAATTTGAAGAGCGGGAGCCCCCAATTTTTTAAAATTCAAAAGTCTTTTATACTTTGGAATCAATTACCTTGTGAAATATATGCGGAAGCGAAAGGTGATGGTTCAACTTAAGACAAATTTTAATTTCTTAACAAATTAAAATTAAACCAAGTGAAATTAAATTAATCCATTAAAACATTTTCACTTAAACATAATTAATCCAAGTCCTAGAATTTGCCTAAGTCATATTTATCAATATTTCCAAATTAAATAAATTCTTGAATTAAATAAACATTAATACATTTAATTAGCACCAAATTAAATTAAATGTGACAATTAAAACAAATTTGATCTTGAATTACCCTAAGCATGCGTTCTAAGTTATTATGTAAGATAAAAGTAAATCAATCACACTACGCCGCGATGTACGAGCAAAAACTCACAACGGGAAAAAATTTCGGACGGCCCTAGCCTCAAATCCACTAAGTACGGAATTTACATTTACAAGACAGATGACTTACTTCCTCAACTAGAACCCTCTCAAACCTTGACGCGTCTTCTTGTAACCACCTCTTCCTAGCGGATAACCACGGAGATCCACCGCGATCTCGGACTCACCGATCATACAATAGGTATACCGTCAACCACACATGGTGCCTTTCACCATGTGAGAAAGCTGCAGCTAAACAATTCTTCTTCTTTGAGGGATTTAGAAGAAAACACAAACGATCTCTTCAATTTGATGTAGAGACAAACCCGGTGCCAAACTCCAAGAAAGATGTATATATATATATATGAACTTGGATAAACAAAACAATGGGTGAAAACTAGAGTGGTAATTGAATTTGTCTTTGAAAATTATCACTCAAGAACATAATCTTTTTCTCTTTATGATTTTTCTCTCAAAACACTCTCTAGGAGTTAGTATGGTATGAAAAATATAGATTTCAAAAAATGATTCCCGCACATATTTATGCTGTGAAAAGATAGTGGGGAAAGAAGTGGAGAACATGGGTAAAAAGTGTCAAAAACTGCCAAAAACAGTTCCCGCCTCACATCTCGTTTGAACGACGTTTTCGTTCGAATGAAATCTCGTTCGAACGAGTCTTCTAACGAAGTTCTAGTGTGAACTCGTTAGAAGCTCATTGGAAATCTCGTTCGAACATCCATCTCGTTCGAATGACATTTTGAACGAAGTTCCAGGGGCCAATATGGGAAGTCGTTGGGAATCTCGTTCGAACGACTTTTGGTTCGAACGACAATCTCGTTCGAACGACACTTCGAACGAACTTACAGAAAGTTCCAAAATTTCATTTTTAGCCCAGAAATATTATATACTTTATATATAAGTTTTAATAGAAAATATTTCTGAAAACAAAACACAGTTTTAAAACCTAACACCCATTTAAACATGTTCTAAGCTCCTATATATATATTAATGCATTCATACCTTAGGAGCATGGAACCACTATTGATGACGTAGAAATGAGTCACTTAAACTCGGCATTTTGATGAAGATTTATATACTTGGCCGCTACGTCTTCAACAAACATGTTATAGGCTTGAAGGATGATCAATATACTCTATCCTATGACTCAAACGTTCTCATCCGGAATTGGGACAAAATAACAAAGAACTCAATTCGAAATTTGTGTCCTTACAAATAGCGATAAAATGGTCCAGTAAGAGTCACGAACACCGCGCACGGGACCAATGTGAGTAGTTGGAATCGATCGCGTAGTCACGGGGCTCTCGGTTTGAGTGTACGACATAAATTTGCGAAAAATTAGACATAAGCATAAAAACATGCCATCGAAGTGTAAAAATGTAAAACAGCCACAAAACTGTCCTGTAAGAGTCACGAACACCTCGCACGGGACCAATGTGACTCGTAAGAACCGACCTCATAGTCAAGGGGCTCCCGGTTTGAGTGCATGATGTAAATTTCGAAAAAAATTAGACTTAAGCATAAAAACATGCCATTGAATGGTGAAAACATTAAACAACCACAAAACGACTCAGTAAGAGTCACGAACACCTCGCACGGGACCAATGGGACCGTAGGAATCGTCTGCGTAGTCACTAAAGCACCCGATTTTAGCGTACGATGTAAATTGGTAAAATTTTGGACTTCAGCATAAAAACATGCCGTCGAATGGTGAAAACATATAACATCCACAAAACGGTCCGGTAAGAGTCACGAACACCTCACAAGGGACCAATTTGACTTATAGGAACCGACCGCGTAGTCACGGGGCTCTCGGTTTGAGTATAGGATGTAAATTTGCAAAAAATTAGACTTGAGCATAAAAACATGCCATCGAAGTGTGAAAACATAAAACAGCAACAAAATTGTCTCATAAGAGTCACGAACACCTTGCACAGGACCAATGTGACTCGTAGGAATCGACCACGTAATCATGGGGCTCTCGGTCTGAGTGTACGACGTAAATTTGCGAAAAATTAAACTTAAGTATAAAACATGCCATCGAATGGTGAAAACGTAAAATAGACACAAAACGACCCGGTAAGAGTCACGAACACCACACAGGGGACCAATGCGACCCGTTAGAATCGATCGCGTAATCACGGGGCTCCCGGTTTGAGCGTACAGCATAAATTTATAAATGTTCAGACTTCAGCATAAAAATATGCCATCGAATGGTGAAAATGTATAACATCAACAAAATGGTTTGGTAAGAGTCACACCTCACACGGGACCAATGTGACTCGTAGGAACGGATTGTGTAGTCAAGGGGCTCCCGGTTTGAGTGTAAGACGTAAATTTGCCAAAAAAATAGACTTTAGCATAAAAACATGCCAACGAATGGTGAAAATGTAAAACAACCAGAAAAAGGTCCCGTAAGAGTTACGAACACCTAGCATGGGAACAAGGTAAGTCATATGAACCGACCACGTAGTCACGGGGCTCCCGAGCCTATGTGTATGATGTAAATTTGTACAAAGTGACACTTAAGCATAAAAACCTGTCATCGAAGGGTGAAAACATAAAACAAACATAAAATGGTCCCGAAAGAGTCACGAGCACCTCGCACGGGACCCATCTAACTCGTAGGAACCGACCGCGTTGTCACGGGGCTCTCGATTTAAGTGTACGACGTAAATTTGCAAAAAATTAGACTCAAGCATAGAAACATGCCATTGATGGGTGAAAACGTAAAATAGCCACAAAACGGTCTGAAAAGAGTCACGAACACCTGACACGGGACCAATGTGACTCGCTGGAACCAACCTCGTAGTCATGGGGCTCCCGATTTGAGTGTACGCCGATAATTTTTAAAAAATTTATACTTGAGCATAAAAATATGCCATCGAAGGGTGAAAACGTAAAATAAACACAAAAAGGTCTTGTAAGAGTCACGAACACCTAGTACGGGACCAATGTGACTCGTAGGAACCGATCGCATAGTCACGAGGATCCCGGTTTGAATGTACGACGTAAATTTTCATAAAATTAGACTTAAACATAAAAACATGCCATCGATGAGTGAAAACGTAAAACAGGGACAGAACGGTCCCGTAAGAGTCGCAAACACCTCGCACGGGACCAATGTGACTCGTAGGAACCGACCGCTCCCGATGTGAGTGTACAACGTAAATTTGCAAAAAATTTAGACTTAAGCTTAAAAACATGCCATCGAAGGGTAAAAACATAAAAAAATTACAGAACGGTCCTGTAAGAGTCACGAACACCTCGCACGGGACCAATGTGACTCGTAGGAACCATCCGCGTAGTCACAGGGCTCTCGGTTAGAGTGTACGACATAAATTTGCATAAAATTAGACTTAAGCATAAAAACATACCATCGAATGGTGAAAATGTAAAACAACCAGAAAAGGGTCCCGTAAGGGTCACGAACACCTAGCACAGGAACAAGGTAAGTCATAGGAATCGACCACGTAGTCACGAAGCTCCCGAGTCTGTGTGTACGATGTAAATTTATACAAAGTTACACTTAAGCATAAAAACCAACCATTGAAGGGTGAAAATGTAAAACAAACACAAAATGGTCCCGAAAGAGTCACGAGCACCTCGCACGGGACCAATCTGACTCGTAGGAACTGACCGCGTAGTCACGGGACTCCCGATTTGAGTGTACGACATAAATTTGAAAAAAATTGGACTTAAGCATAGAAACATGCCATCGAAGGGTGAAAACAAAAAGAGGCCACAAAACGGTCTCGAAAGAGTCACGAACACCTCGAACTCGACCAATGTGACTCGCTGGAACCGACCTCGTAGTACGGGACTCCCGGTTTGAGTATACGACGTTAATTTGCAAAAAATTTAGACTTGAGCATAAAAATATATCATCGAATGGTAAAAACATAAAACAAACACAAAACGGTCCTATAAGAGTCACGAACACCTCGTACGGGACCAATGTGACTCGTAGGAACCGATCGCGTAGTCACGGGAATCCCGGTTTGAGTGTACGATGTAAATTTGCATAAAATTAAACTTAAAGATAAAAAATGCCATCGATGAGTGAAAATGTAAAACAGGGACAGAACGGTCCTGTAAAAGTCATGAACACCTCGCACGGGACCAATGTGACTCGTAGGAATCGATCGTGTAGTCACGGGGATCCCAGTTTGAGTGTACGACGTAAATTTGCAAAAAATTAGACTTAAATGTAAAAACATGCCATCGAAGGGTGAAAACATAAAACATCGACAAAATGGTCCGGTAAGAGTCACGAGCACCTCGCATGAGACCAATGTGACTCATACGAACCGACCGGGTAGTCTTTGGGCTCCCGGTTTGAGTGTATGACGTAAATTTGTGAGAAATTAGACTTAAGTGTAAAAACATGCCATCGAAGGGTGAAAACAAAAAACAGCAATAAAACGACCCGGTAAGAGTCATGAACACCTCGCACGGGACCAATGCGACCCGTAGGAATCGATCGCGTAGTCACGGGGCTCCCAGTTTGAGCGTACGATGTAAATTTGTAAAAGTTCAGACTTAAGCATAAAAAATGCCATCGAATGGTGAAAACATATAACATCCACCAAGCAATTCGGTAAGAGTCACGAACACCTCGCACGGGACCAATGTGACTCGTAGGAACCGACCGTGTAGTCGCGGGGCTACCAGTTTGGGTGTACGGCGTAAATTTGTATAAAATTAGACTTAAGCATAAAAACATGCCATCGAAGGGTGAAAACATAAAAATAGTGACAAAACGGTCCCGTAAGAGTCACGAATACCTCATACGGGACCAATGCGAATCATAGGAACCGATCGCGTTGTCACGGGGATCCTAGTTTGAGTGTCCGACATAAATTTGTAAAAAATTAGACTTCAGCATAAAAAGATGCCATCGAAGGGTGAAAATGTAAAAGAGCGAAAAAACGGTCTGGTAAGAGTCACAAACACCTCGCACGGGACCAATGTGACTCGTAGGAACGGACCGCGTAGTCACGGGGCTCCCGATTTGAGTGTACGACGTAAATTTGCTAATAATTAGATTTAAGCATAAAAACATGTCATCGAAGGGTGAAAACGTAAAACAGCCACAAAACGGTCCGATTAGAGTCACTAACACCTCGCATGGGACCAATTTGACTCGTAAGAACCAACCGCGTAGTCACGGCGCTCTCCGATAAGAGTCACTAACACCTCGCACGGAACCAATGTGACTCGTAAGAACCGACCGCGTAGTCACGGCGCTCCCGCTTTGAGTGTACGACATAAATTTTTAAATAATTTGGCTTAAGCATAAAAACATGCCATCGAAAGGTGAAAATGTAAAACAAACACAAAACGGTCCTATAAGAGTCACGAACACCTAGCACAGGACCAATGTGACTCGTAGGAACCGATCGCGTACGACGTAAATTTGCAAAAAATTATACTTAAGCAAAAAAATGTCATCGAAGGTGAAAATGAAAACAGTCACAAAACGATCCAGTAAGAGTCACGAACACGTCGCCCGGGACCAATGTGACTCATAGAAACCGACCGTGTAGTCACAAGTCTCCTGGTTTGTGTGTACTACATAAATTTGCAAAAAATCAGACTTAAGCATAAAAACATGATATCGAAGGGTAAAAACATAAACCAGTCCCAAAACGACCCGATAAGAGTCACGAACACCTCGCACGGGACCAATGAGACCCATAGAAATTGACCGCGTAGTCACAAGGCTCTCGGTATGAGCGTACGACGTAAATTTGTAAAAGTTCAAACTTTAGCATAAAAACATGCCATCGAATGGTGAAAATGTATAACATCCATAAAATGGTCCAGTAAGAGTCACGAACACCTCACACGGGACCAATGTGACTCGAAGGAACCAATCGCGTAGTCACGGGGATCCCGATTTGAGTGTAGGACATAAATTTGCCAAAAAATAGACTTAAGCATACAAACATGCCATTGAATGGTGAAAATGTAAAATAGCCAGAAAAGGGTCCCGTAAGAGCCACGAACACCTAGCACGAGAAAAAGGTAAGTCATAGAAACCGACCACGTTGTCACGGGGCTCCCGGTTTGAGTGTATGATGTAAATTTGTCAAAAGTTACACTTAAGCATAAAAACATGCCATCGAAGGGTGAAAACATAAAACAAACACAAAATGGCACCGTAAGAGTCCCGAGCACCTCGCATGGGACCAATGTTACTCGCAGAAACCGACCATGTAGTCACGGGGCTCCTGGTTTGAGTGTACAATGTAAATTTACAAAAAATTAGACTTAATCATAAAAATATGCCATCCAAGGCTGAAACATAAAATAGCCACAAAAAGGTCCGAAAAGAGTCACGAACACCTCGCTCGGGATCAATGTGACTCGTAGGAACCGACCGCGTAGTCACGGGGCTCCCGATTTGAGTGTACGACGTTAATTTGCAAAACAATTAGACTTGAGCATAAAAACATGCCATTCAAGGGTGAAAATGTAAAACAAACACAAAATGGTCATATAAGAGTCACGAACACCGCGCACGGGACCAATGTGAGTCGTAGGAACAGATCGCGTAGTCACGGGGTTCACGGTTTGAGTGTACGATGTAAATTCACATAAAATTAGAGTTAAACATAAAAATATGCCATCCAAGGGTGAAAACGTAAAATAGTGACAAAACGGTCCCGTAAGAGTCACGAACACCTCGCACGGGACTAATGTGACTCATAGGAACCGATCGCGTAGTCACGGGACTCCTGGACTGAGTGTAGGCCGTAAATTTCTAAAAAAATTAGACTTAGGCATCAAAACATGCCATCGAAGGGTAAAAACGCAAAACAAATATAAAACGGTCCCGTAAGAGTCACGAACACCTCGTACGGTACGAATGTGGCGCATTGGAACCGATCGCGTAGTCACGGGGCTCCCCGTTTGAGTATGTGACGTAAATTTGCATAAAATTAGAGTTAAACATAAAAACATGCCATCGAAGTGTGAAAATATAAAACAGCGACTAAACGGTCCCGTAAGAGTCACAAACACCTCGCACAGGACCAATGTGACTCGTAGGAACCGATCGGGTATTCACGGGGCTCCCGATTTGAGTGTACGACGTAAATTTGTATAAAATTAGACTAGAACATAAAAACATGCCTTCGAAGGTTGAAAACGTAAAACGTGACAAAACGATCCCGTAATATTCACAAACACCTCGCACGGGACCAATGTGACTCGTAGGAACCAATCGCGTAGTCACGGAACTCCCGAACTGAGTGTACGACCTAAATTTGTAAAAAAATTAGACTTAAGCATCAAAACATGCCATCAAAGGGTGAAAATGTAAAACAGCGAAAAAACGGTCCGGTAAGAGTCACGAACACCTCGCATGGGACCAATGCGACTAGTTGGAATAGATCGCGTAGTCACGGGGCTCTCGGTGTGAGTGTCCGACATAAATTTACGAAAAATTAGACTTAACCATAAAAACATGCCATCGAAGTGTAAAAACAAAAAATAGCCACAAAACTGTCCCGTAAGAGTCACGAACACCTCGCACGGGACCAATGTGACTCGTAGGAACCGACCGCGTAGTCAAGGTGCTCCCGATTTGACTGCACGACATAAATTTGTAAAAAATTAGACTTAAGCATAAAAACATGCCATCGAAGGGTGAAAACATAAAACAGCCACAAAACGACCCAATAAGAATCACGAACACCTCGCAGGGGACCAATGGGACCCTTAGGAATCGTCTGCATAGTCACTAAAGCTTCCGGTTTTAGCGTACGACGTAAATTTGTAAAATTTCAGACTTTAGCATAAAAACATGCCATCGAATGGTGAAAACCTATAACATCCACAAAACGGTCCGGTAAGAATCACGAACACCTCACACAGGACCAATTTGACTTGTAGGAACTGATCGCGTAGTCACGGGGCTCCCGGTTTTAGTGTACGACGTAAATTTTCCAAAAAATTAGACTTAAGCATAAAAACATGCCATCGAATGGTGAAAATGTATAATATCCAGAAAAGGGTTTCGTAAGTTTCACGAAAACCTAGCACGGGAATTTGGTAACTAGTAGGAACCGACCACGTAGTCACGGGACACCCGATTTGAGTGTACGACGTAAATTTTTAAAATGTTACTCTTAAGCATAAAAACATGCCATAGAAGGGTGAAAACGTTAAACAAACATAAAACGATCCCAAAAGAGTCACGAGCACATCGCACGGGACCAATATGACTCGTAGAAACTGACCGCATAGTCATGGGGCTCCTTGTTTGAGTGTACGACGTAAATTTGCAAAAGAATTAGACTTAAGCATAAAAAAATGTCATCCAAGGGTGAAAACATAAAACAGCCCCAAAATGATCCGGTAAGAGTTATGAACATCTCGGACGGGGCCAATGCGACCCGTAGGAATCGACCGCGTAGTCACGGGGTTCCCAAATTAAGCGTACGATGTAAATTTGTAAAAGTTCAGACTTAAGCATAAGCACATGCCATCGAATGGTGAAAATGTATAACATCCACAAAACGGTCCGGTAAGAGTCACGAACACCTCACACGGAACCAATGTGACTCGTAGGAACCGATCGCGTAGTCACGGGGCTCCCGATTTGAGTGTACGACGTAAATTTGCCAAAAAAATAAACTTAAGCATAAAAACATGCCATCGAATGGTGAAAATGTAAAACAACCAGAAAAAGGTCCCATAAGAGTCACGAACACCTAGCACGGGAACAAGGTAAGTCGTGGGAACCGACCACGTAGTCACAGGGCTCCCGATTCAAGTGTACGACGTAAATTTGTACAAAGTTACAATTAAGAATAAAAACATACCATCGAAGGTTGAAAACATAAAACAAACACAAAACGGTCTCGTACGAGTCTCGAGCACCTCGCATGGGACCAATGTTACTCGTTGGAACCGACCATGTACTCACGGGCCTCTCGAGTCTGTGTGTACGATGTAAATTTGTACAAAGTTACACTTAAGCATAAAAACCTACCATCGAAGGATGAAAACGTAAAACAAACACAAAACGGTCCCGAAAGAGTCACGAGCACCTCGCACAGGACCAATCTGACTCGTAGGAACCGACCGCGTACTCACGGGGCTCCCGATTTGAGTGTACGATGTAAATTTACAAAAAATTGGACTTAAGCATAGAAACATGCCGTCGAAGGGAGAAAACATAAAATGGCCACAAAACGGTCCAGAATGAGTCACGAACACCTCGAACGGGACCAATGTAACTCGCTGGAACCGACCTCATAGCCACGGGGATCCCGATTTGAGTGTACGACGTTAATTTGTAAAAAATTTAGACTTGAGCATAAAAACATATCATCGAAGGGTGAAAACGTAAAACAAACACAAAACGGTCCTGTAAGAGTCACGAACACCTCGTACGGGACCAATGTGACTCGTAGGAACCGATAGCGTAGTCACGGGGATCCCGGTTTGAGTGTACGACGTAAATTTGCATAAAATTAAACTTAAACATAAAAAATACCATCGACGAGTGAAAACGTAAAACAGGGACAGAACGGTCCCATAAGAGTCACGAATACCTCGCACGGGACCAATGTGGCTCGTAGGAACCGACCGCGTAGTCACGGGGCTCCCAGTTTAAGTGTACGACGTAAATTTGCAAAAAATTATTCTTAAACGTAAAAACATGCCATCGACGGGTGAAAACATAAAACACCGACAAAATGGTCCGGTAAGAGTCAGGAACACATCGCATGAGACCAATGTGACTCATACGAACCGATCGGGTAGTCTTTGGGCTCCCGTTCTGAGTGTATGACGTAAATTTGTGAAAAATTAGACGTATGTGTAAGAACATGCCATCGAAGGGTGAAAACAAAAAACAGCAATTAAATGACCCAGTAAGAGTCATGAACACCTCGCACGGGACCAATGCGACTCGTAGGAATCCACCGCGTAGTCACGGGGCTCCCGGTTTGAGCGTACGACGTAAATTTGTAAAAGTTCAGACTTAAGCATAAAAAATGCCATCGAATGGTGAAAACATATAACATCCACCAAGTTGTTCGGTAAGAGTCACGAACACCTCGCACGGGACCAATGTGACTCGTAGGAACCGACTGTGTAGTCACGGGCCTACCGGTTTGGGTGTACGACGTATATTTGTATAAAATTAGACTTAAGCATAAAAACAGGCCATCGAAGGTTGAAAACATAAAAATACTGACAAAACGGTCCCATAAGAGTCATAAATACCTCATACGGGACCAATACAAATCGTACGAACCGATCGCGTTGTGACGGGGATCCTAGTTTGCGTGTCCGACATAAATTTGTAAAAAATTAGACTTCAACATAAAAAGATACCATCGAAGGGTGAAAATGTAAAAGAGCGACGAAACGGTCCGGTAAGAGTCACGAACACCTCTCACGGAACCAATGTGACTCGTAGGAACCGACCGCGTAGTCACGGGGCTCCCGATTTAAGTGTACGACGTAAATTTGCAAAAAATTAGATTTAAGCATAAAAACAGGCCATCGAAGGGTGAAAACGTAAAACAGCCACAAAACGATCCGGTAAGAGTCACTAACATCTCGCACGGGACAAATGTGACTCGTAAGAACTGATCGCGTAGTCACGGCGCTCTCCGATAAGATTCACTAACTCCTCTCATGGGACCAACATGACTCGTAAGAACCGACCACGTAGTCACGGCGCTCCCGCTTTGAGTGTACGACATAAAATTTCAAATAATTTGGTTTAAGCATAAAAACATGCCATCGAAGGTTGAAAATTTAAAACAAACACAAAACGGTAATATAAGAGTCACGAACACCTAGTACAGGACCAATGTGACTCGTAGGAACCGATCCCGTAGTCACAGGGCTCCCGGATCTAGTGTAAGATGTAAATTTGTAAAAAATTAGACTTAAGCAAAAAAAATGCCATCGAAAGGGAAAATGAAAACAGTCACAAAACGATCCAGTAAGAGCCACCAACACGTCACACGGGACCAATGTGACTCATAGAAACCGACCGTGTAGTCACGAGGATCCCGGTTTGAGTGTACAACATAAATTTACAAAAAATTAGACTTAAGCATAAAAACATGATATCGAAGGGTGAAAACATAAACCAGACCCAAAATGACCCGATAAGAGTCAAGAAAACCTCGAACTGGACCAATGCGACCCGTAGGAATCGACCGCGTAGTCACGAGACTCCCGGTATAAGCATACGACGTAAATTTGTAAAAGTTCAAACTTCAGCATAAAAACATGCCATCGAATGGTGAAAACGTATAACATCCACAAAACGATCCAGTAACAGTCACGAACACCTTAAACGGGACCAATGTGACTCGTAGGAACCGATCGCGTAGTCACGGGGCTCCCGATTTGAGTGTAGGGCGCAAATTTGCAAAAAAATAGACTTAAGCATAAAAACATGCCATTGAATGGTGAAAATGTAAAATAGCCAGAAAAGGGTCCCGTAAGAACCACGAATACCTAGCACGGGAAAAAGGTAAGTCGTAGAAACCGACCACGTAGTCACGGGGCTCCCGGTTTGAGTATACGACGTAAATTTGTCAAAAGTTACACTTAAGCATAAAAACATGCCATCGAAGGGTGAAAACATAAAACAAACTCAAAACGGTCCCGTAAGAGTCCCGAGCACCTTGCATGGGACCAATGTTACTCGCAGGAACCGACCATGTAGTCACGGGGCTCCTGGTTTGAGTGTACAACGTAAATTTGCAAAAAAATAGACTTAATCATAAAAACATGCCATCGAAGGCTGAAACATAAAACAGCCACAAAAAGGTCCGAAAAGAATCACGAACACCTCGCACGCGAATAATGTGACTCGTAGGAACCGACCGTGTAGTCACGGGGCTCCCGATGTGAGTGTACGATGTTAATTTGAAAAAAAAAATTAGACTTGAGCATAATAACATGCCATTGAAGGGTGAAAACATAAAACAAACACAAAACGGTCCTGTAAGAGTCACGAACACCACGCACGGGACCAATGTGAGTCGTAGGAACAGATCGCGTAGTCATGGGGTTCCCGGTTTGAGTGTACGATGTAAATTTGCATAAAATTAAACTTAATCATAAAAATATGCCATCCAAGGGTGAAAATGTAAAATAGTGACAAAAGTCCCGTAAGAGTCACGAATACCTCGCACGGGACCAATGTGACTCATAGGAACCGTTCGTGTAGTCATGGGACTCCTGGACTGAGTGTAGGACGTAAATTTCTAAAAAAATTAGACTTAAGCATCAAAACATGCTATCGAACGGTGAAAACGTAAAACAAATATAAAACAGTCCCGTAAGAGTCACGAACACCTCGTACGGTACCAATGTGGCGCGTTGAAACTGATCGCGTAGTCACGGGGCTTCCGGATTGAGTATATGACGTAAATTTGCATTAAAAGAAAGTTAGACATAAAAACATGCCATCGAAGGGTGAAAATATAAAACAGCGACAAAACGGTCCCGTAAGAGTCACGAACACCTCGCACGGGACCAATGTGACTCGTAGGAACCGATCGGGTATTCACGGGGCTCCCAGTTTGAGTGTACGACGTAAATTTGTATAAAATTAAACTTGAACATAAAAACATGTCATCGAAGGTTGAAAACGTAAAACAGTGACAAAACGGTCCCGTAAGAGTCACGAACACCTCGCACGGGACCAATGTGACTCGTAGGAACCAATCGCGTAGCCACGAGACTCCCGAACTGAGTGTACGATGTAAATTTGTAAAAAATTAGACTTAAGCATCAAAACATGCCATCGAAGGGTGAAAACATAAAACAGCGATAAAACGGTTCGGTAAGAGTCACGAACACCTTGCACAGGACCAATGTGACTAGTAGGAATCGACCGCATAGTCACAGGGCTCTCGGTGTGAGTGTACGACATAAATTTGCAAAAAATTAGACTTAACCATAAAAACATGCCATCAAAGTGTAAAAATATAAAACAGTCACAAAACTGTCCCATAAGAGTCACGAACACCTCGTACGGGACCAATGTGACTCGTAGGAACCGACCGCGTAGTCAAGGGGCTCCCGATTTGACTGTACGACATAAATTTGCAAAAAATTAGACTTAAGCATAAAAACATGCCATCGAAGGGTGAAAACGTAAAATAGCCACAAAATGACCCAGTAAGAGTCACGAACACCTCGCACGGGACCAACGGGACCCGTAGGAATCATCTGCGTAGTCACTAAAGCTTCTGATTTTAGCGTACGACGTAAATTTGTAAAATTTCAGACTTAGCATAAAAACATGCTGTCAAATGGTGAAAACATATAACATCCACAAAACAGTCCGATAAGAATCACGAACACCTCACACGGGACCAATTTGACTTGTAGGAACCGTTCGCGTGGTCACGGGGCTCCCGGTTTGAGTTACGACATAAATTTGTCAAAAAATTAGACTTAAGCATAAAAACATGCCATCGAATGGTGAAAATGTAACATAGCCAGAAAAGGGTCTCGTAAGAGTCACGAACACCTAGCACGGGAATAAGGTAAGTAGTAGGAACCGACCACGTAGTCACGGGGCACCCGGTTTGAGTGTACGACGTAAACTTTTAAAATGTAACTCTTAAGCATAAAAACATGTCATCAAAGGGTGAAAATGTAAAACAAACGTAAAACGGTCCCAAAAGAGTCACGAGCACATCGTACGGGACCAATATGGCTCGTAGGAACTGATCGCATAGTCACGGGGCTCCTTGTTTGAGTGTACGACGTAAATTTGTAAAAAAATTAGACTTAAGCATAAAAATATGCCATCAAAGGGTGAAAACATAAAACATCCACAAAATGACCCGGTAAGAGTTATGAACATCTCGGACGGGGCCAATGCGACCCGTAGGAATCGACAGCGTAGTCACGGGGTTCTCGAATTAGGCGTGCGATGTAAACTTGTAAAAGTTCAGACTTAAGCATAAAAACATGCCATCGAATGGTGAAAACGTATAACATCCACAAAACGGTCCAGTAAGAGTCACGAACACCTCACACAAAACTAATGTGACTCATAGGAACCGATCGCGTAGTCACGGGGCTCCCGATTTGAGTGTACGACATAAATTCGCCAAAAATATAGACTTAAGCATAAAAACATGCCATCAAATGGTGAAAATATAAAACAGCCAGAAAAGGGTCACGTAAGAGTCATGAACACCTAACACGGGAACAAGGTAAGTCGTAGGAACCGACCACGTAGTCACGGGGCTTCCGATTCCAGTGTACGACGTAAATTTGTACAAAGTTACAATTAAGCATAAAAACATATCATCGAAGGGTGAAAACATAAAACAAATACAAAACGGTCTCGTAAGAGTCCCGAGCACCTCGCATGGGACCAATGTTACTCGTAAGAACCGAACACGTAGTCATAAGGCTCCTGGTTTGAGTGTACAACGTTAATTTGCAAAAAATTAGACTTAAGCATAAAAACATGCCATCGAAGGGTGAAACATAAAACAGCCAAAAAAAGGTCCGGAAAGAGTCACGAACACCTCGCACAGGACCAATGTGAGTCGTAGGAACCGACCGCGTAGTCACGGGGCTCCTGATTTGAGTGTACGACGTAAATTTTTGAAAAATTAGATTTAAGCATAAAAACATGTCATCGAAGGGTTAAAACGTAAAACAACCACAAAATGGTCCGGTAAGAGTCACTAACACCTCGCACGGGACCAATGTGACTCGTAGGAACCGACCGCGTAGTCACGGCGCTCCCGCTTTGAGTGTACGACGTAAATTTTCAAATAATTTGGCTTACGCATAAAAACATGCCATCTAAGGGTGAAAACATAAAACAAACACAAAACGGTCCTATAAGAGTCACGAACACTTCGCACGGGACCAATGTGACTCGTAGGAACCGATCGCGTTGTCACAATGCTCCCGGTTTGAGTGAACGATGAAAATTTGCAAAAAATTAGACTTAAGCAAAAAAATACCATCGAAGGGTGAAAACGTAAAACAGTCACAAAACGGTGGGGAAATAGTCACGAACACCTCACACGGGACCAATGTGGCTCGTAGAAACCGACCGCGTAGTCATAGCTCCCAGTTTGAGTGTACATCGTAAATTTGTAAAAAATTAGACTTAAGCATAAAAACATGTCATCGAATTGTGAAAACATAAAACAGCCACAAAACGACCCGATAAGAGTTACGAACACCTCGCAGGGGACCAATGTGACTCGTAGTAACCGACCGCGTAGTAACGACACTCCCGATTTGAGCGTACGATGTAAAATTGGTAAAATTTAGACTTAAGCACAAAAACTTGCCATCGAAGGGTGAAAACATAAAACAAACACAAAACGATCTAGTAAGAGTCATGAACACCTCGTACGGAGCCAATTTGACTCGTAGGAACTAACCATGTAGTCACGGTGCTCCCGATTTGTGTGTACGACGTAAATTTATGAAAAATTAGACTTAAGCATAAAAACAAACCATCGAAGGGTGAAAAGGTAAAATAGCCACAAAACGGTCCGGTAAGAGTCACGAACACCCCCACATGGGACTAGTATGACTCGTCAGAACCGATCACGTAGCCACCGAGCTCCCGGTTTGAGTGTACGACGTAAATTTTTAAAAAATTAGAATTAAGCATAAAAACATGCCATCGAAGGGTGAAAACAAAAAACAGCTACAAAACGACCCCGTATGAGTCACGAACACCTCGGATGAGACCAATTGACTCATGCGAACCGATCACATAATCACGAGACTTCCAGTTTTAGTGTACGTCGTAAATTTGCAAAAAAATTTGACTTTAGCATAAAAACATGCAATCGAAGGGTGAAAATGTAAAACAAACACAAAACGGTCCCGTAAGAGTCACGAACACCTCGCACGGGACCATACTGACTCGTAGGAACCGACCGCGTAGTCACGGGATTCCCAATTTGAGTGTACGACGTAAATTTGTGAAAAAATAGACTTGAGCATAAAAAAAAGCCATCCAAGAGTGAAAATGTAAAATAGTCACAAAACTGTCCCGTAAGAGTCACAAACACCTCGCACGGGACCAATGTGACTTGTAGGGACCCACTGTGTAGTCACGGGGCTCTTGATTTAAGTGTACGACGTAACTTTGTAAAAAATTAGACTTAAGCATAAAAATATGCGATCGACGGGTGAAAATGAAAAACATCCCGAAAATAATGCGATAAGAGTCAGGAACACCTCGCACGGGACCAATGCGACCCGTTGGAATCGACCGCGTAGTCACGGGACTCCCGATTTGAGCGTACAACATAAATTTGCAAAAGTTCAGACTTAAGCATAAAAACATGCCATCGAATGGTGAAAACGTATAACATCCACAAAACGGTCCGGTAAGAGTCACGAACACCTCACACGGGACCAATGCGACTCGTAGGAACCGATCGTGTAGTCACGGGGATCCCGATTTGAGTGTACGACATAAATTTGCCAAAAAATAGACTTAAGCATAAAAATATGCCATTGTATGGTGAAAATGTAAAACAGCCAGAAAAGGGTCTCGTAAGAGTTATGAACACCTCGTACGGGATCAATGTGACTCGTAGGAACCGATCTCGTAGTCACGGGGCTCCTGGTTTGAGTGTCCCACGTAAATTTGTAAAAGCATTAGACTGAAGCATAAAAACATGCCATCCAAGGGAGAAAATGTAAAACAGTGACAAAATAGTCCGGTAAGAGACACGAACACCTCGTACGGGACCAATGTGACTCGCAGGAACCGACCGCGTACTCACGGGGCTCCCGGTTTGAGTGTATGAAGTAAATTTTTGAAAAATTAGATTTAAGAATAAAAACATGTCATCGAAGGGTTGAAACGTAAAACAGTCACAAAACGGTCCGGTAAGAGTCACTAACACCTCGCACGGGACCAATGTGACTCGTAGGAACCGACCGCATAGTCACGGCGCTCCCGCTTTGAGTGTACGACGTAAATTTTCAAATAATTTGGTTTACGCATAAAAACATGCCATCGAAGGGTGAAAACATAAAACAAACACAAAACGGTCCTATAAGAGTCATGAACACTTCGCACGGGACCAATGTGACTCATAGGAACCGATCGCGTAGTCACAATGCTCGCGGTTTGAGGGAACGATGTAAATTTACAAAAAATTAGACTTAAGAAAAAAAATTCCATCGAAGGGTGAAAACGTAAAACTATCACAAAACGGTCGGGAAAGAGTCACGAACACCTCACACGGGACCAATGTGACTCGTAGGAACCAACCGCGTAGTCATAGCTCCCAGTTTGAGTGTACGATGTAAATTTATGAAAAATTAAACTTAAGCATAAAAACATGCCATCGAAGGGTGAAAACGTAAAATAGCCACAAAATGACCCGATAAGAGTTACGAACACCTCGCACGGGACCAATGTGACTCGTAGTAACCGACCGCGTAGTAACGACGCTCCCGGTTTGAGCGGACGACGTAAAATTGGTAAAATTTAGACTTAAGCACAAAAACTTGCCATCGAAGGGTGAAAAGGTAAAACAGCCACAAAATGATCCGGTAAGAGTCACGAACACCTCGTACGGGGCGAATGTGACTCGTAGGAACTAATCGTGTAGTCACGGTGCTCCCAATTTGAGTGTACGACGTAAATTTCTGAAAAAATAGACTTAAGAATAAAAATATGCCATCGAAGGGTGAAAAGGTAAAACAGCCACAAAAGGGTCCGATAAGAGTCACGAACACCTCACACAGGACCAATATGACTCATCGGAACCGATCGCGTAGCCACCGAGCTCCTGGTTTGAGTGTACGACGTAAATTTTCAAAAAATTATATTTAAGCATAAAAACATGCCATCGAAGGGTGAAAAGAAAAAATAGCTACAAAACGACCTGGTATGAGTCACGAACACCTCGCACGAGACCAATTGACTCGTGCGAACCGATCACATAATCACGAGGCTCCCAGTTTTAGTGTACGTTGTAATTTTGCAAAAAAAATTGACTTTAGCATAAAAACATGCAATCCAAGGGTGAAAACATAAAACAAACACAAAACGGTCTCGTAAGAGTCACGAACACCTCGCACGGGACCATACTGACTCGTAGGAACCGATCGCATAGTCACGGGGCTCCCGGTTTGAGTGTACGACGTAAATTTGCGAAAAAATAGACTTAAGCATAAAAATAAGCCATCGAAGAGTGAAAATGTAAAACAGTCACAAAATTGTCCTATAAGAGTCATATACACCTCGCACGGGACCAATGTGACTCGTAGGGACCCACCGTGTAGTCACGGGGCTCTCGGTTTAAGTGTACAACGTAAATTTGTCAAAAATTAGACTTAAGCATAAAAATATGCGATCGACGGGTGAAAATGAAAAACATCCAGAAAATAACGCGATAAGAGTCAGGAACACCTCACACGGGACCAATGCGACCTGTTGGAATCGACCGCATAGTCACGGTACTCCCGATTTGAGCATACAACATAAATTTGTAAAAGTTCAGACTTAAGCATAAAAACATGCCATCGAATGGAAAAAACGTATAACATCCACAAAACGGTCCAATAAGAGTCACGAACACCTCGCACGAGACTAATACGACTCGTAGGAACCGACCGCGAAGTCACAAGGCTCCTGGTTTTAGTGTACGACGTAAATTTGCATAAACTTAGACATAACCACAAAAACATGCCTTTGAAGGGTGAAAACATAAAAATTGACAAAACGGTCCTGTAAGAGTCACGAACACCTCGCACGGGACCAACATGACTCGTAGGAACCGACCGCGTAGTTACAGGGCTCCCGTTTTGAGTGTACGGCGTAAATTGGCAAAAAAATAGTGTTAAGCATAAAAACATGCCATCGAAGGGTGAAAACGTAAAATATCCACAAACTATTCCGGTAAGTGTCACTAACACCTCGTACGGGACCAATGTGACTCGTAGGAATCGATCGCGTAATCACGGTGCTCCGGCTTTGAGTGTACGACATAGATTTTCAAATAATTTGGCTTAAGTATAAAAACATGCCATCGAAGGATGAAAATGTAAAACAAACACAAAACAGTCCTGTAAGAGTCACGAACAACTCGCACGGGACCAATGTGACTCGTAGGCACTGATCGATAGTAACGGCGCTCCCGATTTGAGCGTACGACATAAATTTGTAAAAATTTAGACTTAAGCATAAAAACATGCCATCGAATAGTGAAAATGTATAACATCCACAAAATGGTCTGGTAAGAGTCACGAACACCTTGCACGGGACCAATGTGACTCGTAGGAACCGACCGCATAGTCACGGGACTCCCGGTTTGAGTGTACGACGTAAATTTGTATAAAATTAGACTTAAGCATAAAAACATGCCATCGAATGGTGAAAACGTAAAAATAGTGACAAAACGGTCCCGTAAGAGTCACGAACACCTCGTACGGGCCCAATGTGACTCGTAGCAATCGATCTCATAGTCACGGGGGCTCCTGGTTTGAGTGTCCCACGTAAATTTGTAAAAACATTAGACTGAAGCATAAAAACATTCCATCCAAGGGAGAAAATGTAAAACAGTGACAAAATGGTCTGGTAAGAGTCACGAACACCTCGCACGGGACCAATGTAACTCATAGGAACCGACCGCGTAGTCACGGGGCTCCCGGTTTGAGTGTACGACGTAAATTTTTTTAAAATTAGATTTAAGCATAAAAGCATGACATCGGACGGTTGAAACATAAAACAACCACAAAACGGTCCGATAAGAGTCACTAACACCTCGCACGAGGCCAATGTGACTCGTAGGAACCGATCGCGTAGTCACGGCGCTCCCGCTTTGAGTGTACGACGTAAATTTTCAAATAATTTGGCTTAGGCATAAAAACATGCCATCGAAGGGTGAAAACATAAAACAAACACAAAACGGTCCTATAAGAGTCACGAACACCTCGCACGGGACCAATGGGGCTCGTAGGAACCGATCGCGTATTCACGGGACTCCCGTTTTGAGTGTACGACGTAAATCTGTAAATATTTAGACTTAAGCATAAAAACATGCCATCTAGGGGTAAAAATGTAAAACGGATACAAAACGGTTCCGTAAGAGTCACGAACACCTCGTACAGGACCAATGTGACTCATTGGAACCGATCTCGTAGTCATGGGGCTCTCGATTTGAGTGTATGACGTAAATTTCCAAAAAATTAGACTTAAGCATAAAAACATGCCATCGAAGGGTGAAAACGTAAAACAGCCATAAAACGGTCCGATAAGAGTCACGAATGCCACGCACGGAACCAATGTGACTCATAGGAACCGATCGCGCAGTCACGGGGCACCCGGTTTGAGTATACGACGTAAATTTGGGAAAAATTATACTTAAGCGTAAAAACATTCCATCGAACGGTCAAAATGTAAAACAAATAATAAAACGGCCCCGTAAGAGTCACGAACAACTCGCACGGGACCAATGTGACTCGTAGGAACAAACCACGTAGTCACGGGGCTCCCGGTTTGAGTGTACGACATAAATTTATAAAAAATTAGACATAAGCATAAAAACATACCACCGAAGGGTGAAAATGTAAAATAGCAACAAAACGGTCCCGTAAGAGTCATGATCACCTCGTACGGGACCAATGTGACTCGTAGGACCCGACTGCGTAGACACGAGGCTCCCGGTTTAAGTGTTTGACATAAATTTGCAAAAAAATAGACTTAAGCATAAAAACATGCCACCGAAGGGTGAAAACGTAAAACAGCAACAAAACGGTCCCGTAAGAGTCACGAACACCTCGCACGGGACCAATGTGACTCGTAGGAACCGACCGCGTAGACACGAGGCTCCCGGTTTGAGTGTACGACGTATATTTGCCAAAAATTAGACTTAAGCATATATACATGCCATCGAAGGGTGAAAACGTAAAGCAGCCACAAAACGGTCTGGTAAGAGTCACGAACACCTCGCACGGGACCAGTGTGACTCGTAGGAACCGATCGCGTAGTCACTGGACTCCCAGTTTGAGTGTACGACGTAAATTTACAAAAAAATAGACTTAAGCATAAAAACATGCCATTGAAGGGTGAAAACGTAAAATAGTCAGAAAATGGTCCCGTAAGAGTCACGAACACCTAGCACGGAAACAAGGTAAGTCGAAGGAACCGACCATGTAATCACGAGACTCTCGGTTTGAGTATACGCCATAAATTTGCAAAAATTTAGACGTAGGCATAAAAAGTGCCACAAATGGGTGAAAATGTAAAACAAGCACATAACGGTCCCTTAAGAGTCACGAACACCTCAGACGGGACCAATGGGACAAGTAGGAACCGACCGAGTAGTCACGCGACTCCCGGTTTGAGTGTATGACGTAAATTTACAAAAAAATAGACTTAAGCATAAAAACATGGCCTCGAAGGGTGAAAACATATAAGAGCCACAAAATGGTCCTGTAAAACTCACGAACACCTCGCACGGGACTGATGTGACTCGTAGGAACCGACCGGTAGTCACGGGCCTCCCGTTTTGAGTGTACAACGTAAATTTGAAAAAATATTAGACTTAAGCATAAAAACATGCTCTCGAAGGGTGAAAATTTAAAACAAACACAAAACGGTCTCGTAAGAGTCACGAACACCTCGCACGGGACCAATGTGACTCATAGGAACAGACCACGAGTCACGGGGCTCCCGATTTGAGTGTACGACATAAATTTATAAAAAATTAGACTTAAGCGTAAAAACATGCCATCGAAGGGTGAAAATGTAAAACATCAACAAAATTGTCCCGTAAGTATCACGAACACCTCGCACGGGACCAATGTGACTCGTAGGAACCGATCGCGTAGTCATGGGGTTTTCGGTTTGAGTGTACGACGTAAATTTTTAAAAAAATTAGACTTAAGCATAAAAACATGCCATCGAAGGGTGAAAACAAAAACAATGATAAAACGGTCCGATAAAAGTAACGAACACTCGGACGGGACCAATGTGACTCGTAGGAACCGACCACATAGTCACTGGGCTCCCGATTTGAGTGTACGATGTAAATTTGCAAAAAATTAAACTTAAGCATAAAAACATGCCATCGAAGTGAGAAAACATAAAATAGCCACAAAATGGTCCCGTAAGAGTCACGAACACCTTGCATGGGACCAATGTGACTCGTAGGAACCGACCGCGTAGTCCCGGGCTCCCGATGTAAGTGTACGACGTAAATTTGAAAAAAAATTAGACTTTAGCATAAAAAATTGCAGTCGAAGGGTGAAAACATATAACATCCACAAAACGATTCGGTAAGAGTCACGAACACCTCGCACAGGACAATGTGACTCGTAGGAACCGACCGCATAGTCACAGGGCTCCCGATTTGAGTGTATGACGTAAATTTCCATAAAATTAGACTTGAGCATAAAAACATGCTATCGAAGGGTGAAAAAGTAAAAAAGTGACAAAACGGTCTCGTAAGAGTTGCGAACACCTCGCACGGGACCAATGTGACTCGTAAGAACTGATCGCATAGTCACGGAGCTCCCAGTTTCACTGTACTACGTAAATTTTAAAAAAAATTAGACTTAAGCATAAAAACATGCTATCGAAGGGTGAAAATGTATAACAGTGACAAAACAGTCCGGTAAGAGTCACGAACACCTCGCACGGGACCAATGTAACTCATTAAACCGACTGCATAGTCACGGGGCTCTCGGTTTGAGTGTACGACGTAAATTTGCGAAAAATTACACTTAAGCATAAAAACTAGCCATCGATGGGTGAAAACATAAAACAGCAACAAAATGGTCCGATAAGAGTCCCGAACACCTCGCACGAGACCAATGTGACTTGTACGAATCGATCGCGTAGTCACGGGGCTCCCGATTTGAGTGTACGACGTAAATTTGTCAAAAAAATAGACTTAAGCATAAAAACATGCCATTGAAGGGTGAAAGTATAAAACAGCCAGAAAAAGGTCCCGTAAGAGTCACGAGCACCTCGCACGGGACCAATGTGACTCGTAGGAACTAACCATGAAGTCAAGTGGATACTCATTTGAGTGTACGACGTAAATTGGGAAAAAATTAGACTTAAGCATAAAAACATGCCATAGAAGGGTCAAAACGTAAAACAGCCATAAAACGGTGGGAAAAGAGTCACGACACCTCGCATGGGACCAATGTGAATCGTAGGAACTGACTACATAGTCACGGGCCTCCCAATTTGAGTGTACAACGTAAATTTTCAAAAAATCTTAGACTTGAGGATAAAAACATGTCATCGAAGAGTGAAAACGTAAAACCAATACAAAATGGTCACATAAGAGTCACGAACACCTTGCACGGGACCAATGTGACTCGTAGGAACCGATTGTCTAGTCACGGGACTCCAAACAGCCATAAAACGGTCCGATAAGAGTCACGAACACCTCGCACGGAACCAATGTGACTCGTAGGAACCGGTCGCGTAGTCACGGCTCTCCCGATTTGAGTGTACGACGAAAATTTGGAAAAAAATTAGACTCAAGCATAAAGACATGCCATCGAAGGGTGAAAACGTAAAATAGCCATAAAATGGTCCTATAAGGGTCATGAACACCTCGCATGGGACCAATGTGACTCGTAGGAACCGATCGCGTAGGCACGGAGCTCCCCGTTTGTGTGTACGGCGTAAATTTGCAAAAAATTAGACTTAATCTTAAAAACATGTCATCGAAGGGTGAAAATGTTAAACATCCACCAAACGGTCCATTAAGAGTCTTGAAGACCTCGCACGAGACCAATGTGACTCGTAGGAACTAACCGTGACATCACGACACTCTTGGTTTGAGTGTACGAGGTAAATTTGCAAAAAATTTAGACTTTAGCATAAAAACATGCAATCCAAAGGTGAAAACATAAAACTAACACCAAACGGTCCCATAAGAGTCACGAACACCTCGCACGGGACTACTGTGACTCGTAGGAAGTAACCGTGAAGTCACGAGGATACTCATTTGAGTGTATGGCGTAAATTGGGAAAAAATTAGACTTAAGCATAAAAACATGCCATAGAAGGGTCAAAATGTAAAACAACCATAAAACGGTCCGGAAAGAGTCACGACACCTCGAATGGGACCAATGTGAATCGTAGGAACCGATCGCATAGTCACATGCGATTTGAGTGTACGACGTAAATTTTCAAAAAATCTGGACTTGAGCATAAAAGCATGTCATCGAAGGGTGCAAACGTAAAAACAATACAAAATGGTCACATAAAAGTCACGAACACCTCGCACGGGACCAATGTGACTGGTAGGAACCGATTGTATAGTCACGGGGCTCCAAACAACCACAAAACGGTCCGATAAGAGTCATGAACACCTCGCACGGGACCAATGTGACTCGTAGGAACCGATCGAGGAGTCACGGCTCTCCCGATTTGAGTGTACGACGTAAATTTGCAAAAAATTAGACTCTAGCATAAAAACATGCCATCGAAGGGTGAAAACGTAAAATAGCCATAAAATGGTCCTATAAGACTCATGAACACCTCGCACGGGATCAATGTGACTCGTAGGGACCGATCGCGTAGGCACGGGGCTCCCCATTTGTGTGTACGTTGTAAATTTGCAAAAAATTAGACTTAAGCATAAAAACATGCCATCGAAGGATGAAAATGTAAAACAGCCACCAAACGGTCCATTAAGAGTCACGAACACCTCGCACGAGATCAATGTGACTCGTAGGAACCAACCGTGTCATCACGAGGCTCTCGGTTTGAGTGTACGATGTAAATTTGCAAAGAATTTAGACTTTAGCATAAAAACATGCTATCCAAAGGTGAAAACATAAAACTAACAAAAAATGGTCCCGTAAGACTCACGAACACCTCGCACGGGACCAATGTGACTCGTATGAACTGATCGCGTAATCACGGAGCTCCCGGTTTGAGTGTACGATGTTAATTTCTAAAAAAATTAGACTTAAGCATAAAAACAAACCACCGAAGGGTGAAAACGTAAAATAGCAACAAAACGGTCCTGTAAGAGTCATGAACACCTCGTACGGGACCAATGTGACTCGTAGGAACCGACCGCGTAAACACAGGGATCCCGGTTTGAGTGTTCAACGTAAATTTGCAAAAAATTAGTCTTAAGCATAAAAATATGCCACCGAAGGGTGAAAACATAAAACAGCAACAAAACGGTCCTGTAAGAGTCATGAACACCTCGCACGGGACCAATGTGACTCGTAGGAACCGATTACGAAGACACGAGGCTCCCGGTTTGAGTGTACGACGTAAATTTGCCAAAAATTAGACTTAAGCATATAAACATGCCATCGAAGGGTGAAAATGTAAAATACACACAAAACGGTCCGGTTAGAGTCACGAACACCTCCACGGGACCAATGTGACTCGTAGGAACCGATCACGTAGTCACTGGACTCCCAGTTTGAGTGTACGACGTAAATTTGCAAAAAAATAGACTTCAGCATAAAAACATGCCATCAAAGGGTGAAAACGAAAAATAACCATAAAACGGTCCCGTAAGAGTCACGAACACCTAGCACGGGAACAAGGTAAGTCGTAGGAATTGGCTATGTAACCACGGAACTCTCGGTTTGAGTATACGCCATAAATTTGCAAAAATTTAGACTTAGGTATAAAAATGTGCCGCAAATGGGTGAAAAAGTAAGACAACCACAAAACGGACCCTTAAGAGTCACAAACACCTCAGACGGGACCAATGGGACAAGTAGGAACCGACCGCGTAGTCACGGGGCTCCCGGTTTGAGTGTATGACGTAAATTTGCAAAAAAAATAGACTTAAGCATAAAAACATGGCCTCGAAGGGTGAAAACATAAAAGAGCCACAAAATGGTTCGGTAAAAGTCACGAACACCATGCACGGGATTATTGTGACTCGTAGGAACCGACCGCGTAGTCAGGGGCTCCCGTTTTGAGTGTACGACATAAATTTGAAAAAATATTAGACTTAATCATAAAAACAAGATCTCGAAGGGTGAAAACGTAAAAAAAACACAAAACGATCTCGTAAGAGTCACGAACTCCTCGCACGGGATCAATGTGACTCGTAGGAACCGACCACGTAGTCATGGGGCTCCCGATTTAAGTGTACGACATAAATTTATAAAAAATTAGACTTAAGCATAAAAACATGCCATCGAAGGGTGAAAATATAAAACATCAATAAAATTTTCTTGTAATTATCACGAACACCTCGCACGGGACCAATGTGACTCGTAGGAACCGATCGTGTACTCACGGGGCTTCCGGTTTGAGTATACGACGTAAATTTTTAAAAAACTTAGACTTAAGCATGAAAACATGCCATCAAAGGGTGAAAACAAAAAACAGTGACAAAACGGTCTGGTAAAAGTCACGAACACTCGGACGGGACCAATGTGACTCGTAGGAACCGACCGCATAGTCATTGGGCTCCCGATTTGAGTGTACGATGTAAATTTGCAAAAAATTAGACTTAAGCATAAAAACATGCCATCGAAGTGTGAAAATGTAAAATAGACACAAAACGATCCCGTAAGAGTCACGAACACTTCGCATGGGACCAAGGTGACTCGTAGGAACCGACAGCGTAGTCACGGGGCTCCCGATGTGAGTGTACGACGTAAATTTGAAAAAAATTTAGACTTAAAAAAAATGCAATCGAAGGGTGAAAACATATAACATCCATAAAACAGTTCGGTAAGAGTCACGAACACCTCGCACGGGACCAATGTGACTCGTAGGAACCGATCGCGTAGTCACAGGGCTCCCGGTTTGAGTGTATGACGTAAATTTGCATAAAATTAGACATAAGCATAAAAACATGCCATCGAAGGGTGAAAAAGTAAAAAAGTGACAAAATGGTTTCATAAGAGTCACGAACACCTCGCACGGGACCAATATGACTCGTAAGAACTGGTCGCGTAGTCACGGAGCTCCCGGTTTCACTGTACTATGTAAATTTTCAAAAAAATTAGACTTAAGCATAAAAACATGCTATCGAAGGGTGAAAATGTAAAACAGTGACTAAACAGTCCGATAAGAGTCACGAACACCTCGCACGGGACCAATGTGACTCATAGAACTGACCGCATAGTCACGGGGCTCCCGATTTGAGTGTACGACGTAAATTTGTGAAAAATTAGACTTAAGCATAAAAACTAGCCATCGAAGTGTGAAAACGTAAAATAGCGACAAAATGGTTCTTTAAGAGTCATGAACACCTCGTACGGGACCAATGTGACTCGTAGGAACCGATTGCGTAGTCACGGGGCTCCCAGATTGAGTGTACGGCGTAAATTTGTAAAAAAATTAGACTTAAGCTTAAAAATATGCCATCGAAGGGTGAAAACGTAAAACAGCGACAAAACGGTCCGGTAAGAGTCACGAACACCTCCCATGGGACCAATGTGACTCATAGAAACCGACTGCGTAGTCACGGGGATCTCGGTTTGAGTGTACAACGAAAATTTATGAAGAATTATACTTAAGCATAAAAATATGCCATCGAAGTGTGAAAACATAAAACAGCTACAAACTTGTCCTGTAAGAGTCACGAACAACTCGCACGGAACCAATGTGACTCGTAGGAACCGATCGCGTAGTCACGGGGTTCCCGGTTTGAGTGTACGACGTAAATTTGGGAAAAATTAGACTTAAGAATAAAAACATGCCATCGAAGGGTGAAAACGTAAAACAGCCACAAAACGACCCGATAAGAGTTACGAACACCTCGTACGGGACCAGACCGCGTAGGAACCGACCGCGTAGTCATGGGGCTCCCGGTTTGAGTGTACGACGTAAATTTGCGAAAAAAATAGACTTAAGCATAAAAAATGCCATCGAAGGTGAAAACGTAAAAAAGTGACAAAATGGTCCCGTAAGAGTCACGAACACCTCGCACGGGACCAATGTGACTAGTATGAACCGATCGCGTAATCATGGGGGCTCCCGATTTGAGTGTATGATGTTAATTTCTAAAAAAATTAGACTTAAGCATAAAAACATGCGGTAGAAGGGTGAAAACATAAAATAATGACAAAACGGTCCGGTAAGAGTCACGAACACCTCGCACGGAACCAATGTGACTCGTAGGAACCCATCGCGTAGTCACGGGCCTCCCGATTTGAGTGTACGACGTAAATTTACGAAAAATTAGATTTAAGCATAAAAACATGCCATCGAAGGATGAAAATGTAAAATAGCCACAAAACGGTCTGGTAAGAGTCACTAACACCTCGTACGGGACCAATGTGACTCATAGAAAACGATCGCGTAGTCATGGCGCTTCGTCTTTGAGTGTACGACGTAAATTTGCAAATAATTTGACTTAAGCATAAAAACATGTCATCGAAGGGTGAAAACGTAAAACAAACACAAAATAGTCCTGTAAGAGTCACGAACACCTCTCACGGGACCAATGTGACTCGTAGGAACCGATCGCGTAGTCACGGGGCTCCGGGTTTGAGTGTACGACATAAAATTATTAAAAATTAGACCTAAGAATAAAAACATTCCATCGAAGGGTGAAAACGATAAACAGTCACAAAACGGTCCGGTAAGAGTCACGAACATCTCACATGGAACCAATGTGACTCGTAGGAATCGATCGTGTAGTCACGGGCCTCGCGATTTGAGTGTACGACGTAAATTTGCGAAAAATTAGATTTAAACCTAAAAACATGTCATCGAAGGGTGAAAATGTAAAACAATCACAAAAAGGTCCGGTAAGAGTCACGAACACCTCACACGGGCCCAATGTGACTCGTAGGAATCGATCACGTAGTCACGGAGCTCCATCTTTGAGTGTACGACGTAAATTTGCAAATAGATTGGCTTAAGCATAAAAACATGTCATCGAAGGGTGAAAACGTAAAATAAACACAAAACAGTCCTGTAAGAGTCACGAACACCTCTCACGGGACCAATGTGACTCGTAGGAACCGATAGCGTAGCCACGTGGCTCGAGGTTTGAGTGTATGATGTAAATTTATAAAAAATTAGACTGATGAATAAAAACATTCCATCGAAGGGTGAAAATGTAAAACAATCACAAAATGGTCCGGTAAGAGTCACGAACACCTCGCACGGGACCAATGTGACTCGTAGGAATCGACTGCATAGTCACGGAGCCCTCGGTTTGAGTGTACGACATAAATTTGCAAAAGATACATACTTAAGCATAAAAACATGCCATTGAAGGGTGAAAACATAACAAAATTACAAAACGGTCCCTTAAGAGTCACGAACACCTTGCATGGGACCAATGTAACTCGTAGGAACCGACCGCGTAGTCACGGGGCACCCGATTTGAGTGTATGACGTAAATTTGTAAAAAATTAGACTTAAGCATAAACACATGCCATCAAAGGGTGAAAATGAAAAACAGCGACAATATTGTCCCGTAAGAGTCACGAACACCTCGCACGGGACGATGGTGACTCGTACGAACTGATGGAGTAGTCACGGGGCTCCCGATTTGGGTGTACAATGAAAATTTGTAAAAAAATTAGACTTAAGCATAAAACATGCCATCGAAGGGTGAAAACGTAAGACAGCGACAAAACGGTCCGGTAAAAATCATGAACACTCGGACGGGACCAATGTGACTCGCGAACCGACCGCACAGTCATTGGTCTCCCGATTTGAATGTACGACGTAAATTTGCAAAAAATTAGACTTAAGAATAAAAACATGCCATTGAAGTGTGAACACGTAAAACAACCTCAAAACAGTCTCATAAGAGTCACGAACACCTTGTACGGGATTAATGTGACTCGTAGGAACTGACCACGTAGTCATGGTTTCTCGATTTGAGTGTACAACATAAATTTGTAAAAAATTAGACTTGAGCATAAAAACATGCCATCAGAGGGTGAAAACGTTAAAAAGCAACAAAACGGTCCCGTAAGAGTCACGAACACCTTGCACGGGACGAATGTGACTCGTAGGAACCGATCGTGTAGTCACGGGGCTCTCAATTTGAGTGTACGACGTAAATTTTCCAAAAAAATAGACTTAAACATAAAAACATGCCATCGAAGGGTGAAAATATTAAACAGTTAGAAAACGGTCCCGTAAGAGTCACGAACACCTAGACTAGGAAAAAGGTAAGCCGTAGGAACCGGCCACGTATTCACTGGGCTCCCAGTTTGAGTGTACAATATATATTTGTAAAAAGTTAGACTTAAGCATAAAAACATACCATCGAAGGGACCGCGTAGTCACGGGGCTTTCGGTTTTAGTGTACGACGTAAATTTGTAAAAAAATAGTCTTAAGCATAAAAAGATGCCATCGATAGGTGAAAACATAAAACAGTAACAAAATGATCCAGTAAGAGTTAGGAACACCTCACACGGGATCAATGTGACTCGTAGGAACCGACTACGTAGTCATGGGGATCCCGGTGTGCGTGTGCGGTGTAAATTTGCAAAAAAAATAGATTTAAGCATAAAAACATGTCATCGAAGGGTGAAAACATAAAACAAATACAAATTAGTCCACTAAGAGTCACGAACACCTCGAATGGGACCAATGTGACTCGTAGGAACCGACCGCGTTGTCACGGGGCTCCCGATTTGAGTGTACGATTTAAATTTGCCAAAAAAATAGACTTAAGCATAAAAACGTGCCATCGAAGGGTGAAAATGTAAAACAACCAGAAAAGGGTCCCGTAAGAGTCACGAACACCTAGCACGGGAACAAGGTAAGTCTTAGGAACCGGCCACGAAGTCATGACGCTCCCGGTTCGAGTCTACGACGTAAATTTGTAAAAAGTTAGACTTAAGCATAAAAACATGCCATCGAAGGGTGAAAACATAAAACAAATACAAAATGGTCCCGTAAGAGTCATGAGCACCTCCCACGGGACCAATGTGACTCGTAGGAACTGACCGCGTAGTCACGGGGCTCCTAGTTTGAGTGTAAGACGTGAATTTGGAAAAAAATTAGACTTAAGCATAAAAACATGTCATAGAAGGGTCAAAACGTAAAACAGCCACAAAACGGTCCGAAAAGAGTCACGATCACCTCGCACGGGACCAATGTGAATCGTAGGAATCGATCGCGTAGTTACGGACCTCCCGGTTTGAGTGTACGACGTAAATTTCCAAAAAAATTAGACTTGATCATAAAAACATGCCAACGAAGGGTGAAAACGTAAAACAAATACAAAATGGTCCCATAAGAGTCACGAATACCTCACACGGGACCAATGTGACTCGTAGGAACAGATCGCGTAGTCATGGGGCTCATAGTTTGAGTGTATGACCTAAATTTGCATATAATTAGACTTAATCATAAAGACATGCCATCGGAGGTTGAAAATATAAAACAGCGACAAAACGATTTTGTAAGAGTTACGAACACCTCCCACGAGACCAATGTGACTCGTAGGAACCGATCACATAGTCACGGGGCTCTCGGATTGATTGTACGACGTAAATTTGTAAAAAAATAGACTTAAGCATAAAAACATGCCATCGAAGGGTGAAAACATAAAACAGTGACAAAACGGTTAGGTAAGAGTAACTAACACCTCCCATGGGACCAATGTGACTTGTAGGAATCGACCGCGTAGTCACGGGGCTCTCGGTTTGAATGTAAGACGTAAATTTATGAAAAATTAGACTTAAGCATAAAAACATGCCATCGAAGTGTGAAAACGTAAAACATCCACAAACCTGTGCCGTAAGAGTCACGAACACCTCGCACGAGACCAATGTGACTCGTAGGAACCGACCGCATAGTCATGGGGTTTTCCGGTTTGAGTGTACGACGTAAATTTGTGAAAAATTAGACTTAAGGATCAAAACATGACATCGAAGGATGAAAATGTAAAACAGCCACAAAATAACCCGATAAGAGTCACAACACCTCGCACAGGACCAATGTGACCCATAGAAATCGACCGCGTAGTCATGGGGATCCCGGTTTGAGCATACGACGTAAATTTATAAAATATTAAACTTAAGCATAAAAATGCAATCGAAGTGAGAAAACGTATAACATCCACAAAACAGTTCGGTAAAAGTCACGAACACCTCGCTCGGGATCATTGTGACTGGTAGGAACCGACCGCGTAGTCACGAGGCTCCCGATTTTAGTGTACGACGTAAATCTGCGAAAAAATAGACTTAAGCATAAAAACATGCCATCGAAGGGTGAAAAACATAAAAAATGACAAAATGGTCCCGTAAGAGTCACGAACACTTCGCACGGGACCAACGTGACTCGTATGAACCGAACGCGTAATCACGGAGCTCCCGGTTTGAGTGTACGATGTTAATTTCTAAAAAAATTAGACTTAAGCATAAAAACATGCCATCGAAGGGTGAAAACATAAAACAACGACAAAACGGCCCGGTAAGAGTCACGAACACCTCGCACGGAACCAATGTGACTCGTAGGAACCGATCGCATAGTCACGGGCCTCCCGATTTGAATGTACGATGAAAATTTATGAAAAATTAAATTTAAGTATAAAAACATGCCATCGAAGGGTGAAAAGTAAAAAAGACACAAAACAGTCCAGTAAGAGTCACTAACATCTCGCACGGGACCAATGTGACTCGTAGGAAATGATCGCATAGTCATGGCGCTCCATCTTTGAGTGTACACCGTAAATTTGCAAATAATATGGCTTAAGCATAAAAACATGCCATCGAAGGGTGAAAACGTAAAAAAATACAAAACAGTCCTGTAAGAGTCACGAACAGCTCTCACATGACCAATGTGACTCGTAGCAACTGATCGCATAGTCACGGGGCTCCAGGTTTGAGTGTACGACGTAAATTTGTAAAAAATTAAACTTAAGAATAAAAACATTCCATCGAAGGGTGAAAATGTAAAATAGTCACAAAATGGTTCGGTAAGAGTCACGAACACCTCGCACAGGACCAATGTGACTCGTAGGAACCGACCGCGTAGTCACGGAGCTCCCGTTTGAGTGTACGACGTAAATTTACGAAAAATTGCACTTAAGCATAAAAGCATGTCATCGAAGGGTGAAAGCATAAAACAACCACAAAACGACCTGGTAAGAGTCACGAACACCTCGCATGTGACCAATGTGACTCATGGGAACCGACCGTGTAGTCACGGCGCTCCCGATTTGTGCGTACAACGTAAATTTGTAAAAATTTAGACTTGAGCATAAAAACATGCCATCGAAGGGTAAAAATGTAAAACAACCACAAAACGGTCCAGTAAGAGTCACGAACACCTCGCACGGTACCAATGTGACTCGTAGGATCCGATCGCGTAGTCACGGCTCTCCCGATTTGAATGTACAACGTAAATTTGCAAAAAATTTGACTTAAGCATAAAAACATGCCATCGAAGGGTGAAAACATAAAACAACCATAAAACGGTCCTATAAGAGTCACGAACACCTCGCACGGGACCAATGTGACTCATAGGAATCGATCGCATAGGCACGGGGCTCCCCGTTTGTGTGTACAACGTAAATTTGAAAAAAAATAGAGTTAAGCATAAAAACATGCCATCGAACGGTGAAAATGTAAAACAACCACCAAACGGTCCAGTAAGTGTCACGAACACCTCGCACGGAACAAATATGACTCGTAGGAACCAATCGTTTTGTTACGGGGCTCCCGGTTTGAGTGTACGACATAAATTTGTAAAAAAATTATACTTTAGCATAAAAACATGCAATCGATGGGTGAAAACATAAAATAAACACAAAACGGTCCCCTAAGAGTCACGAACACCTCTCAAGGGACCAATGTGACTCGTAGAAACCGACCACGCTCCTGATTTAAGTGTACGACGTAAATTTGAAAAAAATTAAACTTAAGCATAAAAAAATGCCATCGAAGGGTGAAAACATAAAACAAACTCAAAACGGTCCTGTAAGAGTCACGAACACCTCGTACGGAACCAATATGACTCGTAAGAACCGACCGCACAGTCACGGGGCTCTCGATTTGAGTGTACTACGTAAATTTGTAAAAAATTAGACTTAAGCATAAAAATATGCCATCAAAGGGTGAAAACATAAAATATCCATAAAACGGTCCCGTAAGTGTCACGAACACCTCGCACGGGACCAATGTGACTCGTAGGAACTGATCGCGTAGTCACGAGGCTCCCGGTTTAAGTGTACGACGTAAATTTGCAAAAAATTTAGACTTAAGCATAAAAACATGCCATCAAATGGTGAAAACGTAAAACAAACACAAAACGGTCTCGTAAGAGTCACAAACACCTCGCACGGGACCAATGTGACTCGTATGAACCGATCGCGTAGATTCATGATAACTATTTATTTACTACTTTGATATTTCATTAAATTAAGTGAAAGGTGAGCATGTCCCCTCACTTTTTGAGGTGGATCAACATATTTGATTAGTATAGAACACAACATTGTTTTGTTACCCTAAGAATAAAAGCAATACCTTAAATTCATCTAAGGATTTATTATATAGAATTACAAACATCAATGTCACATAATGACAGTGCATATGACATCCTAATCAAGTTTTGGATACTTTCATCGATCTAATGTTGTTAGTAACTCTGGAATTCCCAGCAAAATTATCCAATACTGCTTTCGGTCAGAAGCCAACAGATATCTACAACAAGTTTCATTGCCCCCACATGCAATTTTACTGAACTAATAATTGGAATCAAAAAGATTTATTCGTCTTCGTACTAGTGTAACTTTACCTACTCAACTAGGATCGTTGATAAAATTAAATGACATGAAAAACTGTATGAAGCTTTAGCCCAGTTGAAAAATTCATCAAATAAGAAAACATTAAGTTCCATATCATAATAATGCAGGGCCATTATAGTACTCACCATGCCATTTTATTCATTAAATAGATTGCCATTATATTAATTAAATAGGTCGACTTTGTCAAACATAAGTTTTTTTTATTCTTTCTAAAATATCATATTTGGACATTACCTAAGTAAAAGTAGGATGGAGTTGTCTCTTAATTAAAAGGAATGCAAATACAAATCAGAATCATACTCAATTACATGTGTCAAATTGTTTCTAACCTAGCATTTATAACCACATATATAAAAGTAATGACACATTATATATATATATATATATATATAATACTAAATAGATGTTGCATCTTGAGTAAAGGTTAAAGGTAATCATCACATTATAAATCTGCATATAATCTGAAATGCACCGTTTGTATATACATATACATAGCTTCCATAGATAAAATCAAGAATAACCTCGGAGTTTATATCCTAGTGTAAGTGGAAAATTAAATCTCTTATTCGCAAATAAACAAAGTGACCAAATCGAGACTAGCAGATTATATAAGAGTTATATGTGTATATATATATATATACATATAACTCTTATAATAGTATATATATATATATATATATATATATACTGTCAGTTATATGTATATATGTATATTACATATATACTACATATATATTGTTAGTTATATATACATATATACATATATACTGTTAGTTATATGTACATATATACATTACATATATACTACATATATACTGTCAGTTATATATACATATTATATATGTATACAGTTTATACATATATATAGTATTTATATATGTATATATATATCGCAGTACCTTAAAAAAATATGAACAGCAGTTTATATATATAGGAGTTTTTTCTTAATAAAGTGTTTATACATAACAATTATATATATAAACTATTATAAATGTTTATATAGCAGTTATATAGAACTATTTATAAATAACTGATTATATATATATATATATATAACTATAATAGTTGTAAATTATTATTATCTTTTGAAATCGGATAGATTGTAATTTAATTTGTATTTTGTGTAGAATGAAAATAGATTTGCGACACATGGAAAACTC
The DNA here is from genome assembly GCA_949130495.1 of Sambucus nigra. Lineage (NCBI taxonomy): Eukaryota > Viridiplantae > Streptophyta > Magnoliopsida > Dipsacales > Adoxaceae > Sambucus > Sambucus nigra. The sequence continues at coordinate 155,995,299 of OX422211.1, read as the reverse complement.
AATGGATACGGAGGATCGAGGTACGTAGCTACTCGAATACTTATTTAAGTTTATGTAGATACTCGGATACTTATTTAAGTTTATATAGCTACTCGGATACTATTTTTAGGTATTAAATTGGTGAAAGGAATTTAATGGTGGTTTAGCTACGTTTTTTGCTGTTGGTTTTATTTTAATGTTAAAAACATGTTGGATTTCATAAATAAACAAAGGAAACTCTGCTGAAATTTTCTGAAATTAAATAGTCTTTTAAATTGATCAAGTCAAACATACATGCCTTTGAAGTTATACAAACCCATGTAGTCATTTATTTTTGTATCTTGTGCAGGTTGATGATGGATTTTGCTTGGAGTTATTATATTTGTGGCGGCTTGGAGCTGCGATTTCTTATAGTGTAAGGGAGCGATATAGTCGTCGTCGTTTTAGTTTATGTGGATTTTTTTAACATCTTTTGATGTGTTAATGTATTAGGTTAGATCATGTTTACATCTTTTTGTAACACCCCGCCTAATTAAATACCGGGTAGCTACTCCTTTATCAAATTAATACAGAATATCCAGTTGGTTCAGTCTTAGCATCACTGTCGAAAAACATTAAATTAATTACTAGCCACCTAATATTTAAAATGAGAGATGTAAAATTTTACTAATTAAGCCAACAATTAAACAAGAATTTAATTAACAAGCCATCAATCGCATAACCAATCTCATAAAAATGCTCATCGAGAAGAAATCAAATAAGTCTGGAGTAAACACTCCATTAATAAAGATGCCAAAGTAAATAAATGTCCAAATACAAGAGTCTGAATAAATAATGAACCAAAAACTGAAATACTGAAAGTCTACAACTACAACCTCTAAATAAGAATGGGCGACATGCCCTAACTGATACGAATGACTCTGAAAGAATCAAGGATAAAATGAGATCGTCTACTACCAAGATCCTGTAACTTCCACAGCATCTACAGCACGTCATCTGAATGGAACTCCTATGCTTGGCGTCCCTGTGGCTGGGCACCTAAAAGGTTTTTACAATATAAAAATAGATTTGGAGGAAAACGGATCAGAGCCCGATGTGAAAACAGTTTAAAAGTTTAGCAAGTGTTTAAATTACAATTGAACATCACATATTATAAACACATTAGTTGCGTACTCTCACATGAGTTCGGGGTAAACTTGCTACGTACGATATATATATATATATATATATATATATATATATATATATATATGTGTGTGTGTGTGTGTGTGTGTGTGTGTGTATTCCGGTTGATAACTCTCTCGTCGTATCAATCTGGGTACTTAAACCTATCTCAAAAGGTTACTAGGTCTCTTATTAGTTTCTAATGTTATCTCAGTACTTAAAGTCCCCCCGTTACTTCCCTTAACCTTAAATCATCCTAAATTCTCAATATAGTTCCAATTCGAATGGTTTCTAATCGTACCTCCCTCGGTAGACCCTCATAAGCAATGACATTCAATTCCATAAGTTATTACATTCTTCAATAATACTAAGACCCTACTGACTTTATTTCAGTCCCACAATATCATATTAATCTCCCTAATAACCAACATCGGCTTTGGAATAATCATTAAACCTTAAAGAGAAACAATTGTCAAAACTCAGAAGGGATCGATCGATCGAAGAAAAGGGGTCGATCGATCGATGGTTCGATCGATCGACATTCTTGAGTCAATCGATCGACCAAGCAGGTATCAGCCCAGAAATTCTTAACAGTTACGGGTTCTCCACTTTTTACACCTCAAACTCTTCATTCTAACGTCCAAAACTCACAACTAAATATACTAATCAACCTACTAACACGTTTACATCATTCCCCACGTTTTAGATTCATCAAATCAACCTATAACATCAATTACTTAAGTCAAAATACCCAATTTTCATATAAAAACCTAGTTTTCCTATTTCTTCAAGAACATCACATAATTCAATCAAACTTCATAATTCTCTACCCATAAATTCGTGGTTGTTATCATCTCCAACAATTGCTACATGCATATCCTATCCAGATTATGATTTTAAACCTTTCAAATCCATTAAATTTTCATTTTTCATGATAAATCTTGAAATCTATAAAAACATGTAAACTATATGCTTTGAATCTTTGTAAGATAAATCACTCGCCTGAAAAACATTTCTTCTGATTCATTGATGATGTTTAGGGCTATTCCTCCTCCTTTCTCCGGCCACAATTCTGACGAAAATGGTGGTGGTGGGTGGTGGTTTTGGTTTGGAAAGCCTTTGGCAACTTCCCTCTAACTCACGTAGCCCACTCTATTGTTTTTCGCTGATAACGGCCCTATTGACTTTTTAAATAATATATAAATAAACTCTAAAATTCGTGAGACTTAATTCCTTAATTTTTAAAATTATCAAAATACCCTTTCGGGTTGCCGGTTAGGGCTAAAAGTTCCCCGGGACCCAAACTAAACCCCCGGCTAGTGTTTTCTGACTATCTCGAACCTTCCAGACACGTTGGCGCGCTCAAAAAGCTCATACGGATGACATAAAAATACTTTTAAATCCATTAAATTGTCCTGACACGACTGATACGCGCGTCCCAACTAAATTACTGAAACTGTCGTATTTTCAACTCACGACATTTTTAATAAATTCAATGATCACATATTACCATAATCACTCAGTAATATTCAACAACATACTAATAGCCAAATACTAACTCTCGTCTCACTAGCATTTAAATCCTATTTTATTTTTTTTCCAATTAATTAATTTTCCAATTAATTATCCCAAATTAAAAAAAAAAATCCATTTCATTAACCTCATAATTAAAATCCATGAAAATACGGGGTATTACATACTCCCCCCCCCCCCCCCCCCTAATAACGGAATTTCGTCCCGAAATTCAGAAAAGTAAGGCATATCTGGAAAAATTAGGTATCCTCCAGTACTCATAACAAAATATAAAGAAAGGCCCAATCATTAAAGCCCTCGCTTCACAACAACCTTGTTTAACAGTTTTGATACTTTATCAGATTACACTTCAATAAATGCACGTCACGTTGTGCTCTTACTAAACAACATTCGAATAAAAATAGCCTATTCATCATTGGCCGCATTATATCAATATTATTGTGAGTCCACACCTCACTACGCATTAACTCCCGCGTTTATCAAAACACCAAACTCCCATCCTGGAAGAAATCAATAACACATCTGACTACTCTTGCCCATTCTTTGAATCTCTGTTCCCGACGTTGTGACTTTTACACAAGGGAAAACCACTTCAGCCGGCTGGTGTTACACAAATATTTGTAAGCACCTTGTCCACTATAAATAGATACGGGTGCTTTCCCCCAACTCTACCATTAGGTAATATCTTCTCCCCATTACTACAATATACCTCACTTACTAGTTATACCCGATTTAGAATTGAAAAGATCGCAATGAATCCACATTTTCTTTCATACAATCCACCAGTCGTCAATCACCTCGCGCCTACACCTCGGGCTATAGGTGATATAACCCTCAGAACGAAGCGTTATTTCCACTACTTCTTGCTACCCCACATTGAAGGTGGATTTCGGGGATCTCCTATTAGTTCTGAATAATACTGCGTAGGACTACGTACCGGCGTGTTCACTATCTAATAGTGTAAATCACCCAATATAGCCATTTATCTCCTTCTTGACAACCTATCCCACATATTCGAAGGAACTCGTTACTTATCTATAAGTTGGAAACCCCTCAAGAAAAGTTACCAACTTGACTCTTCCATCCCTGGAATCGTCGGCTTGATATCTGGTTGATCATCTAACCCCAATCGTTTTACTACTTACTACACCCCTTTTAATGCCGACTTTCACGTATAATTCTTCTCGTTAAGTGATACTTAATGATCTTATTCTCTCGGCGTATACCAAAAATTTTGACCCATACACTTTTCACCACTTTGTGCACATCTGGACTCTTTATACCTTATTGACATCCTCATTCTATTTACTCTTGACCCTCAATATTCGATTGGTCAGAACTCTACTCCAAATTGTCCATAATAGTTAAATATATGCCTTCTCAAGAGATATCCCCTTATTAAATGGCTTTCCACTGCCTTTTCACTAAATTCGGACGTGCTACACTGATTACACATGATATTCATTAACACCTTTTCTTACGACGTTTAATCCCATAAGTAATAATCTTACCCATCTATGTCCCTTCTTCCGGCGATTACTACATTAGCAAACCAAGATGTCTACACCCCTTATAACCCAATCATACGGTTTTTAAACATTATATACGCTTCATACGTATTCCAAACTCTTTATTGCCACTGCATTTACAACGTGGATATACCACTTGGGCGTTCTCAATCACCTCTGAATTTGAAATCCTAAATTCTTCTTAACCTCAATGTGTCCTTCAATCCGAACAAAAACCAAAATTATCAGTACTTCTTCACTAACAATTGGCTCTTCTGGCCTTATATCGTAAATTTACCCCTTGTTAACTTCCAGTTATAACTACTTACTTCCATAATGATCGAGGTACCCAATTTATGGATTAGTGGTCAAACATCAACCTACTACCAACCTTATGCTAAGTTTCATGTGTGGGATGTCTCGCAAAGCGAAATCCAAATAAGGACCCCCCCCCAATACACTACTACCTAACATTGTCGGTCATCGAAATTCGTTAAGCCCTCAGTCCATAACATGTACCCCTATATTCCCGTCTCTTAACAACAAAGTTACATATCCTTCTGCAATGACACTTAAACAAGGAACTCCTTACGAAAGACACATTCTGTTAGCTGTTAGCATTGATGGTAACCACATTTCATATGCATCACATAATTATAATTGGGGCTCTCAAAATCCCATCCCCAGACACGCAACTATGGGTTTAAACTCCCAAATCTCTAAGGGTGATAAAATAATGCACTCTTCTTATTACAGCATCCTGGGCATTAATTATAATAACCAGCTAAACCTTTTCGCTGACTAGTAAACCAATTACATACGAATCATATCAATTAAATCCCTACGCATACTGGGATTAAATATCCGAGACCATTATACCTTTTTGAAATCACAACAATATATATATATATATATATATATATATATATATATATATATATACAAAAGTATAATTACGAGCCCGGCCCTCTCACAGATGGGGCCTCGCTATAACGAAACATTCTACCCCAAGGTATTAACCTCGATAAACTTGCAATACCAGCACACTATCGGTATAATCATATATAAAACCATAATTAGGATACTATCATACTCGTATAACACAACACTAAAGCGAGTAATTTCAATAAAGTATATACTCCTATCAATATACCCATTCATCCTCCGTGGATGACAATAAAGGTAACCCCACACTATCAGGGAAAGTATTCACATAAATAATAAAATTGCCGATACTCACTAAACTCGACTCTCAAGCAAAAATAACAATAATAATAATTGTAGCAACTCGTTCATATCACAAACAACATGCAACATCATCTAAAGATATAACTCATACTTTTATCCTGACAATTGTCCTGGCTGCTCAAATGGTTCCTGAACTTAACACACCTGTCCGTACCAAACCAAATATTTCAATAACTGTTGCCCCTGCCAGGCACAATACCTTGATCCCTACACTTGCATCGGGAAACATTTATAACACACTGGTTTCACTCCCCACAAAAGACCTCTACACATACTCCACTTATCTTCGGTCACACTGACCATGTTAAGGTGGTCCTTCTCTCGGACGTTGGTAGTCTTGGCTATGATGACTACCTCCATTGTTCCCTTAGCTTGGTGGACCTAAGGAACACGCTACTTGTTTCCACATCTCTTACTGAAATCACCATCGCTCGGTAATAATTCAGCTATCCGAATCATTTTAACGGGTTCTCGTTTGGGTCTTCCCCTTGTGGTTCTTCTCCAATACCATTTTCCCAGTCTTACTCTATAGAAATTCCTCGATTCTTGCATCTCCCCACCCAAGGAAACGATTACCTCCAAATTAACACTACGCGACAATATTACCATCTACATTGACCGTCCAAGCAGAATTCCTCATAAGAGCTAACAATTCTTCTTGTATGTAAATGCTCCCTTTAATATCCTCTTCTCCATTTCACCTACTTCACCCGGTGTAAGGTTCACTACATAATTAGATTTCTCCTCACAAAGTGACCTCTGTTCGGCCCTCTTGTGTGAGTTCAGAATCATATTCGCCTTTCACCCTGATCATCTGATGAAGGAACTTATGGTCAAACCATACGTGTATGCCTTCTCTCGACGTCACATTCCACTTCTAAGTGTGGTGATTGTCTCTCACCATTGAAACTCCGCTCCCACGAGCCAAGAAAAATTTACCCCAAATTTTCACTCCCAATGGGCCATACCCTGACGTATGTCCAAGCCTTTGGATATATTACGTTCGTTTGTCTAGCACACGCCATCTCCACATTTCGAGTATTTCCACTGCTGGTTCTCTTTAATGTTTCACCTAACTCTTTCTCTCCCATTCCAACCTTGTTGGGTGAGTCTAATTTGACCCCATCTTCTACTATAGTTGTGCTTGGAAGTCACAAGTCGCGCCTTGGCCGTCTGTATCGTCTAGGACTTTCGTGCCATAATATGGGTGACTTCAACTAGGGTCATCCTTCTTTAATAAATTTAATAACCTCAACTGATCCTTGCCTCTGATGTTCGCCCAACTGTCTTCACCTGACGTACTACATTGTTTGGCGTACGAACACACCCGATTGCAAATAAGATTCACTATCATATATATCGAAGCAGGAGAACGAAATCTCACAAAAGAAATCAACAATCCTTAACATAGGGCTCTACATCAAAGAAAGCTATGTTGGAAGAATAATAAGCCGTACAGATCCTAAAGGACACTACAACCTGATGCTAAAATACCACCTGTAACACCCCGCCTAATTAAATACCGGGTATCTACTCCTTTATCAAATTAATACATAATATCCAGTTGGTTCAGTCTTAGCGTCACTGTCGAAAAACATTAAATTAATTACTAGCTACCTAATATTTAAAAAGAGAGATGTAAAATTTTATTAATTAAGCCAACAATTAAACAAGAATTTAATTAACAAACCATCAATCTCATAACCAATCTCATAAAAATGCTCATCGAGAAGAAATCAAATAAGTCTGGAGTAAACACTCCATTAATAAAGATGCCAGAGTAAATAAATGTCCCAATGCAAGAGTCTGAATAAATAATGAACCAAAAACTAAAATACTGAAAGTCTGCAACTACAACCTCTAAATAAGAATGGGAGGCATGCCCTAACTGATACGAATGACTTTGAAAGAATCAAGGATAAAATAAGATCGTCTACTACTAAGATCATGTAACTTCCACAACAGCTACAACACGTCATCTGAATGGAATTCCTATGCTTGGTGTCCCTGTGGCTGGGCACCTAAAAGGTTTTTACAATACAAAAATAGATTTGGAGGAAAACGGGTCACAGCCCGATGTGAAAACTGTTTAAAAGTTTAGCAAGTGTTTAAATTACAATTGAACATCACATATTGTAAACACGTTAGTTGCGTACTCTCACATGAGTTTCTTACCTCTCAACTACTGTGCACGCCTAACGTATGCCTTTAACTCATCCTAGTTATGCCACTATCTAACTAGATTGTACCCCTCTAGCCTTCGCATTCTAACGTAGAGTAATTACACGTAATACCCAAGTAAGCCATATTTATAACCCAGATTGAGATTCATTAAATTACTTATCTCAAGATTTAATTAATTTATCATTCTTACCCATTCAAAATATCTTAGTTATTCACATCTACTAAGCAACACAACTGAACAATCTCAAGTAAATGAATACACATTCATAATAATATCTCATACTAAATTAAGGCACCCCACAAGGATAGAACCTACAATGCCCTTATACTCTGCTATCGAATCCCGGTACATCACGTACGTGAGGATCACAAGTTTCAAATCACTCAGGAACCGTCTAAATACAAATCACACATATTGGAGGCGAACATAGTTCACATACCCATGGGTCACGCACATACCTATGCTCCCATGGTCAGCTGACTTATCAACTCACAAATAAGTCATTCAGAGCCCTATGTCCTTAAGGTACCAGTCTAAATCCCCCCGAAGGCACACAAGGATAAGAGGGTCCTTTTCCAAAATAAAACAAACCTCCTGTGATAGCAAGTATGGTAGGTATGTCATACACATAAGAAATCCATACACTAGGCATTCACACAACCTAATTAATCATATATCAATATATATGTTCATACATTTCATCTAGTTAATCTCGTACGTAGCAAGTTTACCCCGAACATTTACACATAATATATATATATATATATATATATATATATATATATATATATATATATATATATATATATATATATATATATTCCAGTTGATAACTCTCTCGTCGTATCAATCTGGGTACTTAAACCTATCTCAAAAGGTTACTAGGTCTCTTATTAGTTTCTAATGTTATCTCAGTACTTAAAGTCCCTCCGTTACTGCCCTTAACCTTACATCATTCTCAATTCTCAATATAGTTCCAATTTGAACGGTTTCTAACCATACCTCACTCGGTAGACCCTTGTAAGAAATAAAATTCAATTCCATAAGTTATAACATTCTTCAATAATACTAAAACCTTACTGACTTTATTTAAGTCCCATAATATCATATTAATCTCCCTAATAACCAACATCAGCTTTGGAATAATCATTAAACCTTAAAGAGAAACAATTGTCAAAACTCATAAGGGATCGATCGATCGAAGAAAAGGGGTCGATCAATCGATGGTTCAATCGATCGACATTCTTGAGTCGATCGATCGATCGACCAAGCAGGTATCAGCCCAGAAATTCTTAACAGTTACGGGTTCTCCACTTTTTACACCTCAAACTCTTCATTTTAACGTCCAAAACTCACAACTAAATATACTAATCAACCTACTAAAATGTTTACATCATTCCCCACGTTTTAGATTCATCAAATCAACCTATAACATCAATTACTTAAGTCAAAATACCCAATTTTCATATAAAAACCTTGTTTTCCTATTTCTTCAAGAATGTCACATAATTCAATCAAACTTCATAATTCTCTACCCATAAATTCGTGGTTGTTATCATCTCCAATAATTATTACATGCATGTCCTATCCAGATTATGATTTTAAACCTTTCAAATCCATTAAATTTTCATTTTTCATGATAAATCTTGAAATCTATAAAAACATGTACACTATATGCTTTGAATCTTTGTAAGATAAATCACTCGCCTGAAAAACATTGCTTCTGATTCATTGATGATGTTTAGGGCTATTCCTCCTCCTTTCTCCGGCCACAATTCTGACGAAAATGGTGGTGGTGGGTGGTGGTTTTGGTTTGGAAAGCCTTTGGCAACTTCCCTCTAACTCACGTAGCCCACTCTATTGTTTTTCGTTGATAACGGCCCTATTGACTTTTCAAATAATATATAAATAAACTCTAAAATTCGTGAGTCTTAATTCCTTAATTTTTAAAATTACCAAAATACCCTTTCGGGTTGCCGATTAGGCCTAAAAGTGCCCCGGGACCCAAACTAAACCCCCGGCTAGTGTTTTCTGACTATCTCGAACCTTCCAGACACGTTGGCGCGCTCAAAAAGCTCATACGGATGACATAAAAATACTTTTAAATCCATTAAATTGTCCTGACACGACTGATACGCGCGTCCCAACTAAATTACTGAAACTGCCGTATTTTCAACTCACGACATTTTTAATAAATTCAATGATCACATATTACCATAATCACTCAGTAATATTCAACAACATACTAATAACCAAATACTAACTCTCGTCTCCCTAGCATTTAAATCCGAATTAATTTTTTTTCCAATTAATTAATTTTCCAATTAATTATCCCAAATTAAAAAAAAATTCCATTTCATTAACCTCATAATTAAAAGCCATGAAAATACGAGGTATTACACTTTTGTTACGTTCTGATTTGGGAGGCATTTATTTTGTAACTTTATACTTGGATTGTGATGAAATATTATTTTGTAATTCATATTTTTGAGATTTGATTGAAAATTGTGGAACTTTGTATTACTTATGATTGTATGAAAAATGCGTAATGTTATTTTGGATTATAAGATTTCACGTTTGATGAAAAAAGTGCAGGTTTAAAAGTGCTTCCAATTGCGAAAAAAATAATAGGTAATAAATAAAAATATAGTACTTTTGGCAACCCAATTTTTTGTCTCCAAAAGTTATCATATACATCTAACACTTTGGATATGGAAACACATATTTAGTTGCGAAAAGATAACTTTTGGCAATACAAGAGCTGTGTTGCCAAATGTATGGCTTTTGGCAACACATGATCTGTGTTGCCAAAACGCTATAACTTTGGCAACACGAGCTATACCTTTGCCAACACAAGAGTCGTGTTGCCAAAGTTATAGCCTTTTGGCAACACAGCTCTTGTGTTGCCGAAAGCCATACCTTTGGCAACATAGCTCTTATGTTGACAAAAGCTATACCTTTTGGCAACACAACTATTTTTGTCGTTGTTGAGTGACTTTTGGCAACACAAATATTATTTTTTATTATAAATTTGACAAATTATAAAATACTTTTGGCTACACAATTGCGTGTTGCCAAAAGTATACCTTCAGCAACACAAGCATGTTGTGTTGCCAAAGGGTTTCCTAGATAGACAATAGGCAACACGCTGGAACATAGCAAAATATGTTGTCAATACCTTTTAGCAACATATTTCTAACTTTAGCAACATAATTTGTATGTTGCTAATGGTTCAAATTCTTGTAGTGAATATTTTTCAAAACGGTGTCTTCTTCATTAATGCTAAATGTTATAGCTGAATTTGTGATTTGAGAGCTTGGTTTACCTTTTTTAAAGCTAAGAAACTCAACCATATTTGATTGAAATTAATGACTTCTTCATCTTAATCTTTTTTAAATCTTTGTTCAACTTGTTCATTATTCACATCATCTTCACTATTTGAACTTATGTTTGGAGGTGTTTTTGAACTTGAATTTTTAATGTTTCCTACAATTAAAATGATCAAATACTACAAATAATTCAAATTATTGGTTTTCAAATACTATATATAAAACCATAGACTTTAACAGTTATAAATATAGTAACTAATTACTTTTATTTGTAGTATTTTGATGTAACTCTTTCATATAAATTTACATATTTCACTCTCATTTTCTAGTTACCTTATGATTGAAAATATAATAACATTAGTTAATAAACAAAACAAATCTAATTTATATGTTAATATTACAAAAAATTTCTCAAATATAAGTAAACCTAATAAACTATTTCATGTAATACCCCGTATTTTTATGCTATATTAATTTGGGGATTTATTAAATTTAATGTGAATTAATTATTTAATATAAATCCGAAAATTAATTATGTTATAATTATTAACGTGATGAGAGTTAGTAATTATGGGAAATTTGTTGAATATTACTAATAAGCAAAGTAATATATAATATTGGTTATATTAATTGTCACGAGTGAATAAAATGACAATTTTGAAAATTTGAGTCGGGACGCGCCCGTGTCGCGTCGGGACTAAATATTGATGAATAAAAGTGAATATATTATAAATTGCTCGTATGGTCGTTTTGAGTGCGCCAATGTGTCCGGAAGGGTCGAGATAGTCAGAAAAGTGTACTCGGGGGTTTAGTTTGGGTCTCGGGGAGTTTTTAGGCTTAATTAGTACCCCGGGAGGGCATTTTGGACATTTCGCATTTTTGGGTAATTAAACCCACGAAATTTCAAGGGATATATCAGATGTCTAAGGTTGCCTTCTAGGGTTAAAACAACCAAAGACAAGTGACGGCCATAGGAGAGGGAAGGAGAGAGCTTCCAAAGCAATCCAATGCCCAAAATCCATCCGTTTGCACCGCCACCACCACCAACACGTAAATCGCGCGACGGGGAACGCAACCACACCAAAATCGTCCGCAAATCAGAACGCCGAAAATCCCAGACAAGTGTTTATCTTGCTTATTTTCGTTAATGCATCACTCATGTTAGTCTAGGGATGATTAGGATGAGTTTTATGGAAGAAAACCCAAATTTGAGATAGGAAATCGCATGTAGTAATGATTTGAATGTTATTCTGGAAACCCCTTCACATGTAGAGGATTAAACCACGAAATTATGATGTTTTAGAAGAAGAAAATTCTGGAAAAGATTTATTAGAACCATGTTTAAGGAATTCTAGGGTTCTTGAGATTTTTATGAAGTTTTTTGCCTATAAATCCATGATTAGTGACGGAAATTTACATGCTTTACGTAGAATATACATAAAATGAGATTATAATGTTAGTAGTACAAATTTCTTGGCGATTGGGAATGAAAAGTTTGGATTTGGAGGAGGTTATGTGATAGAACCCGTAACTGATTAACTGCAGAATTCGCCATACCTGTTCGATCGAGCCAAGAGCTTCGATCGATCGAAGGTTCGATCGATCGAGCCCTAGACCTCGATCGATCGACCCCTTCTGGCAGACTCATATTTTCCCTTTTTAAATTAGTTGAATTCAATTTAATGAGAAATAATTCTTGGACACCCTTATTAAAATATTTTGGGAGATGAAGAAGACCAGTAGGACTTATAAATAATTTTGGGACCTTTAATGTAAAACGAGAGTTGTATTTTTGGGATACTTACATATAGGGACGATGAAACTATGTATTAAAGAGAGGGACGCGTAAGATAGTTACGTTGGAACAAAAATATATACCTACTGAATTTTACACTTGAGAGGATAGAGTCCATGAGTATTACGTAGTAAGTTGGAAAAATCCCTCGGATTAAAGTTAGAAACGAACCGTTATATGTAATAACTAATAATGGGAAAATCAGGATAAATGTCGTGATTATGGGTTATGGGATGAACCTAAATTGATATGATAAAAGTAGTATATTTATATGACTGTGTGTATGCATATATGATATACATGTGAAAATCATGCCCGCGCTACTTGCTATCCCTGAGGTTACCGCGCTAGGACAGTCTTATCTCGAATGGGCCTTCATGGGGTATATTGACTCGTACCCTAGAAGATAGGAATCCTAGGTACGGGCTATCGGATCGATAGTCGGACGGTCCTAAGAGACGTGAGGGTATGTAGTGACCTCTTAGACTTGGAAACTATGCTTCGCCTCAATATTGTTTCTGTATGTGTTAATACAGTTCGAGAGTGATTCCGAACTTGTATTTCCCTTAGTACGAGTGATACGGGGATTGGATAACAGAGTATGCCCGCACCATAATTTTTATATGGGGTGCTGTTAGAATATGTATATTATACGAGTATTTAATATATATATGAAATTCTGAAATTTGGAGCTGCTTACTGTGTTATGGTAAGTAAGACATGTATAATGACTCAAATTGGAAATACTTGTTTTGAAAAGTATAATATGACACTGGAAAACTTTATTAATAAATAAAGTTAAAATGAGAGCTTTGTTACTAAATGAAATTTTCCTTTTAACCAATTATATTGTTCAGTTTTAAATCTTATGAGTAACCTAAGATAAGTTAACCCATTTGGAAGTTTAGTACGATACAAGATAAGATAATCCGTTGGGAAGGTTAGTACGATAGGCGTGCACATTAGAAGAGAGGTGAGAATTTTTCAAGAGAGTGCCGCACTAATATGTTGTTGCATTGGCCTGTAAACATTTTAAATACTTGCTAAACGAATTTTAAATCATTTACACTATCGGGCTCTGACCCGTTTCTATTTCTCTTTCTCTCTTGTATATATATGTATATATTACAGGTGCCCAGCCACATGGGCATCTTGCGTAGGATCCCTTGAAAGAAACACGCTGCAGTTTAGGTGGGAGTTGCAGGCCTCTTGCTTAGACGACTTCATTTATTTGACTCCACTCCTAGCATATTCATTTAGTGGGGCATGTGTCGCCATTTCCATTATTCAGTTGTTTATTTGGACATTGTGATTTAGTTATTTCTAGTATTGTCACTTTGGGATTTATTACTGTCTGGATGTTTTATTTTAAGTTTTAATGTTGAGATTAGTTATTGAATGTTTAAATTATTCGGATTATATGTTCCAGGATTATTGTGGTGTGATTCTTTAATATTGAATTGTTGTAAATAATTAAATCTTTGTTTTTAAAATAAAATTTGGAAAGTAATGTTGAAAAATGGTTTTGACACTTAGCTTAATTAATTATGGTGTTTAAATTGAAAAAGTTATTTTTATGACAGTGATGCTAAGAATGAACCAACTGTTCACCTTGATTTTAATTTAATAAATGGGTGATCGCCCGGTATTTAATTAGGCGGGTGCCACATTTCATAAATGCACAAATTTTGTTATTATTTTCACATTTTCAAAATGCATATGAAAATAACTACTTGCAAGTCATGAAATAGGTTTTCAGAACTCTAGTTTTAGATGTAATATAGTAATTTCATTATTAATGACATATATAACAATATATTTGAATAGACATAAAGATAATATCATTGTAAAAGTAAAATTTGTTTACGTTTCAAAGTTAGGGTTTGAAAATACAAATTATTCAATAACATGATTTTGTTCAATAGAAATTAAACGATTAATAGTCAAAATATACTGGTTCAATGTCTACTACGTTTTTGTGCTTCAAACTGGAGTTTCAACATTGAAAAATGAACTTTAGCGTTCAATCTGGAGTTTAGAGTTGATGATTGAGTTCGAAGGGAGTCCAATCGCTATTTGAAAAAATTGAGGGAAGCGAAATTTTTGTTTGAAAGGGCATGAGAAATATACTGTTCAAACACGTGCGTTTATTCTTTTAGGGGTACATTTATCTTTTGACAAAATAATAAAGAAACAAGAAGATGAACCGTGTATTGTGTATAATAAATGCACTAATTAAGTATTAATTTTTATTTAAGAAACTAAACGATTTAAAGCCCAAAGATATAATGTTTCATATATAAATTAGGATATAAGGATGTGCGTATATATAAATGTGTTAATACGGCGATGATCACCGGCAATTGAGAGAGGCACATCAACTTTTTTGGCATTTTTAATAGAGACGCCAGTGCGACTACAAAAACAGGTCAAATTAATCCACTTCGTCAAATAGAATATGCATGTAAACAAGTGCTACATATTTCAATCGTTTTTTTTTTCCTTTCTCGAGAACTAGGAGTTCAGCCTTAAATATTATTTATTTTCATCTTTTCTGGGCTTTGGAAATGAACGTAATAGCTGTAGAAACAGTTCGTGCTCAGCAGATAGAATGACTTCATCGAGCCCAGGGCCCAGCTTGCGTGTGTTAGGAGCAAAACCAAAGAACCGGAAAATGTAGATTGACAAGGCTATAAAAAGTTGTAGAGCTGCTAGTGCTACCAGAACATTATTGATTTTTTGCTAAATTATGTAACACTGTAAGATGTAACAGTTGAAATGCAAAATTGCAATACAAAATATGATAATTTAACAAAACAAAAACCTCGTATCTAATTTTATCAAATTCCAATTATTACTAATTAGTGATTCTTATAATTAATATGTACTGATTTGAAATTATTACGTTATGAAACAATAAAAAATCGAATAATAAAAAATTCCTCGAATATTTTTTAATACACATTTAGTTTAAAAAAAAAAAATTTCAAAAAATTCATCAAACACTTATTTGATTAATATTTTCTTATTTTTAAAGGTCCGCACTAAGAACACCCCACCCTACCCAACCTCCCCATAGCCGGAGCTCCGATAACCCTCTTCGGAGTACCTTGTTTTCAGTGTTTTTATGTGCTGAAAAACTTTTTTAAATAATATAAGAAGACTTGGAGTAAATATTCAGAAAGTGTTAGTCTATTTGATATATACTCTAATAATAAATACATAACAATTTATAAATATTGTTGCAATAATAGCTGATTAACAATTTAGTTATAAGATTAAGAGCAATTTGTATTCTTATAAAAGTGGTAGAAAAATAGATATAATACTATGCATTCACAAATTTCATTTTAAATGTAGCATCATAACGAAAACTTATAATTTTTCTTTAGTTCTCACAACATAATTGTATTAACTATTCAAAGAGTACTAATATGTGTACTTTTTTCTATGATTTTTTTTTTTGTTATCAATGTGATGCGTCAAATTTATATTGATGATTTTTTTATAATTCATATGATTTCATTATAAATACCAATCAATATATATTCGTATATTTTTTCTGTGATTTTTGTTTTTTTCTATCGGACTGATGTGACGTGTTAAATATACATTAATGAAATTTTATAATTCACACGATCTCAATATAAACAGTAATCAATATATATTTAAAGCCTTAACTGAGCAATAAAAAAAATTATACATAATATTAGTCTTATTCAAATGATGGATAAGGTGACCACATTTAGTGTGTATTGAAATGATATTCTATATGAAATGACCTGTTCTTCGACTTTAAGCACTAAACAACAAACTGGGGTTGGTTACTGCGGTCATGCTCGTCAGTCTCGCGTATGAAACACAAGTCTCACAGAGAGCTGGCACTTCTCACGAGGTCAAAACCCAAATTTTACTAATTGCAAATCGACCCCCCCAAAACCCCAAGTGGCCGACAACATTTCCCACTCTCCACATTCAAAACAAATTAACCCTTCACGTAACGAATTTATAAACAGAACAAATATTAAAATGTAACTTGTTATTTAACATTGAGACTACGCTATATATGATCAACTATTAAGTTTTACACAGAGAAATAGAGATATTAAAGTAGTAGAATTACTCTTCACAATTGCTTCTTCACATAATTTGCTTTCATCCGGATAAAATGCCAACCATCTCTACCTCCAAATCTCAAATCTCCATAACCCTCATCCATATAGATAATAATACCATAACAAGTGGCTTTTATCTGTTATCTTATGAACTGGGTATATGGATATAACTGCAAAGATGGTAGGCAATTTAACATGCAAACAAAAAGAACATCCTCCCTTATTTAAACTAGCTCATACATGACATAAAAAGAGATTTAGCGAGGAATGCTAAGAATATCTGCAGTTGCATGGTCCACCACTTTGCTCTTCTTGGAATGATGCTCCGGGGAAGATGAAACCCATGAATCGTTGGAGCAATCTGAGTTGAAATACAGATCTATAACACCTTTTGGACTGCCGGGCAATGAACCAAACTTGCGTTTGTTATATTGACGGGCAAATCCTCCAAATGATAACTCTTGGATTAGCTTACAAGAGTCTTCTACTTTGTCCTGTTCACATAATCTTTATGAGATTTCAAAAATAGTGTTTGATTCAATGAGGATAAATGAGAATGCGGGTGAAATATTAGTTACCTTATCGATACCGAGGATGCCCAATAGTTGGTTGTGGTACTCTACTGCAACACAAGGCTCTATACTAGTGATTACATGTAGCATTGTGGCAGTCGCTATTACAGAAGGAAGATAACTCAAAAACCTTCCATCTGTAAATTAAAGAAGCACGGTAAGAAAAAGTACCCCAAAATCAAAATGAAGATATTGAATATATTAATCTAATGAGTAAGAGTTTTACCAGCAATGACAGAGAGGAGAACACATTCGCATCTATTGAGAAACTCCCAACAGAGGTGGTTCTTGAAACCAAGTCTCCTTGTAATATAATCAAGAAATGAAAGTGGGGTCACCGGGTTCATCTTCCATTTAAGAGTTGACAAAACCAAAATCTCCATTCTCTGAATAGTTTTCGCCTCAAAGACATACTTTGTTTCCTCCACCTGGACATATCAAATAAACAGATTTGTTATACACTTAAATATGTTTATGTATGCAAATATGAAAATTTAGTGATAGTAAGAGACACATACTTGGAAATCTAATAGGAGGGGGACTTGGGATTCCTCAACTTTAGCAGCAAGAGAGAGACAAGAAACAGCAGCTAGCTGAGCCATCCATGGTTTTTCTCTCTCAAATTCGAGGCTAAATAAGAACCTATCGAGGTAGTTTACGGCCAGAACAGCTGTGAGAGTTGAAAAAGAGTGGTGGGCAACAACTCTCAATATCCATTCTACTGCCTCATAGCGGTTTTCAGCCAGAGATTTGTTAAAGTCTAGGTCAATATTATTTTGCTCCTCTTTTGAGAGCAATGAAGACAACTCTTGGTCTTCCCACAATAAATCTTGGTCCAGCAAGGGCACATTGTCAGGATTATTATTGCCATTGTAACATGTCTCCTCTTCCACCTCAAAACATTCCCCTCTCACTCCTTCCCAGTGCTCTTCTTCACAGTATAAAGAATCTATATGCAAAAAAGTGTTTTGTGATTGTTGTTGAGCCATCATCTTCCTAGAAGAATAAGAGGTTTAGAATTTAGAACAAAGATTGACTCATTTTCATTTGTTTTCTTTCCTCTTCACTCTATCGGTGGAGGTGGGAAGTGGGGAGCCAAAAGCCAAAGGGTTTGGCTTTTAGATTGTTTGTGGGTTTTGCGACGAAGCTTTTTTGAAGTTTATTGATTTAAGAGAGCTTGTAGTACCAGGCCTGAATCATGGGTCATGCTGCACAATAACTCGACACGTGACATTTGTAGATTTTACATATTGCATGGGCCCATTTTAAGGGACCACTGAACGGACGCTCTTGGCTTCAATATACACTAAATCAGATACCCTTGGATAGCTATTCTGAGCCGTTCAATACGAAGACCAGTTCTAGGATCATATCATGTACGCATCATTGTTTATCAATACATTTGTATTTCTTACACAATTTTACTAGTTGCATTCACTTTATATTGGGAAAAGTTAGACGGGTCTTGTCGAATCGTATTCGTGTCGAATTTTATTGTGTTTGGTTCTTATAAGATTTATAGGGTTCGTGTCTAAACGGATGACTTTTTTATCGTGTGAAAAAATCATATTAAAATCCGACTCGTTCTCTTAGTGTGTCGTGTCATGTTCACCTATTATTACCTAATAAGGTAATTACTTATTTTGAACCGTATACAGGTTAGCATATTCGCTCATTTTTAAACTCAATTATACCCATTAATTCATTGACATTACTTACCCTGTCGCTTAGTAAAATCTGTTATGAATAAAGTAACATTAACCTACATAATCTCTTTATAACTATCAACACTATATCCTATTTACTTAAATTAAGAAGTCTTAACGAGTGTTATCGAGTATTAACGGGTAAAGGAGATTAACTCTAACCCGACTCGCTAACTATCGTGTCTTATCGGATTGACACTGATACTCAAAACCATTAAGGGTCCACCCATTAACTTATAACTTCGTGTTTATTCGTATTGTGTTATCGTGTCGTGCCTCATTTTAACAGGTCTAGAAAAAATACAAATGTAACTCTAAGGTTTGGGGTGAATTAATTTATACCTCATGCTTTTCAAAGTTGTAAATTTAATCCCAACATATATTAAATGATACAATTATAACCCACATTAAAACCTTTATTTGAAGAACTAACATAGGCACACATGACATATATTTAATAAACCTCTTCTAGTTCTTTAAGTGGCAGATTAACGGAACTTTGGATTTGTATCACTTAATGTACCTTCGGATTAAGTTTGAAACTTTTAGAAGTGTGAAGTAGAATTCAAATTTACCCCAAACCTTATAATTAAATTTGTATTTTTCGCTTATTCTTAAGGCATGTCTCAGCTATGTTTGATAATCAATATTTGTCATGTCAGAATTGAAATATTTTATATTTTCAAATTTTAGACCATCTCAAGGGCACTTGAGCAATTTGATCTACCAAAAGGCTCAAATGATATTTTATTCCACCAAAAAAGATACCATAACATCGAGGCTTTATATATAATGCACAATCTTCCAGTGTTTCTTTAGCCCTGCACGTCTTCCTCGTATAAATTGAAATGATCGTCAAGGTAAATATGATTTAGAAAAATAACTTACTTTTCAAAATATAATGGCATGTTTAATTATAATATTGAAAAAAAAGTGAAGTATTACTTTATTTTCATAAAAAAAAAGGTGAAACGATCTCAAACATAGTCTCTTATGTTTTTCTTCTTTTATAAAATTCAATTTTCAAACATTAGGAAAAAAAATATTTTTTCAATGGAAAATTGAGAGGAAATGCATAATATATCATATTTTATATATAATTTCAATAAAAAAAAAAGTTCGATAACCAATATATATATATATATATATATATATATATATGGTATTGTTACTATTCCATATGTTTAGAAGACACTTTATGGTGAGGATTAAAGCCAACAAGGCTAGAAATAGAGGGTTGAAATTGTTTTGTTATATTTTACATTGTTGACCCTTTATTTTTTGATATCCTGCTCTTTTACCTCACTACTAATTGGTTTACCTCTCTTACTTTAATTCAAAACAAGGGCTAAATTAGTAACTTAGTTCTCTTAGCTCGAAAACACACAGCTTCCCCACTTTTGAACCTTCTTTCTCTCCCCACTCTTTTTCTCGACTCGAAAGGATAGAAGCAAGAACGATCTCCATCTCCATCTTCCCAATTCTTCAGCTCCATCTTTCAGGTACGATTTTCCATTTTTTTTGTTCATTTTGTTGTTGTTGGTTGAATCCTAGGTGCCCTTGATCAATTCTTAATTTCTATTGTTGTTGATTAATTTTATCGAGAAAGTTCTTAGTTATTTGGTTCAGGTTTGGTTCAGCATATGTTTGGATCATCTAAGGTTTTAGTTAAGAAGTTTTGTGTATTTCAAACAGGAGCATGGTTCAGCTGAACCATTTTTACACAATATTCAACATTATATTTGGTTCTACACCATTATTAAATGTCTAACATGGACATGGTTCATCATTAAAGTGTCTGGCTTTGCAGTTTAAAAGTTTTTATTTTTATTTTTTGCTTATTTTGTTGTAACTATTTTTCTACTTTGTAGATGGTGGTTCGGATTAAATATCAGTGGCAGGTCCCGAGAATCTTACGAATGTATTTCCATCAACAGTATCATATGTTAGTAAGTTTAATGGTTTTTCAAATTTATCTTTCCATGGTTTCTTGACAAGTGTTTGACAAAATGACTACTCTAATATTTCATTTTATTGATATAATTATATTGCCTAGATCTGTTATTTTTTTCACTAGAGTTTCTTCCCTAAACATTAAAGCAAATCAAATGCAACACTATGATTTTTTTTTATTTCTTTTTGTAGCAGAGTTATTTATTGCCATCCCATCTAAAGATTATTTTTTTAGTTACTATATTTTTCGTTTATTGTTAACTTATTATTGATTTGTGCTTTTGTTATATTCAATCTTTTGTGATGGGTATTATCATTTGTGATGGGTATTATCTTTTGTGTTAATGTTTGTGAGAATAATCTAAAACTTCACGTAAAGTCTCAAACTTATAGGAGTTACTATGTTTTTAAACTATATTTTCTCCTACTGTTGCTTTGTGCTTTTGTTATATCCAATCTTTTACTATGGTTATCATTGAAAATGAAAAATATATCATAGATTAGTTTTCCAAAATCTAGTCATATTTTATTATTATTGATATTTTATTATTATTATTATTATTATTATTATTATTATTATTATTATTATTATTATTATTATTATTATTATTATTATTATTATTATTATTATTATTATTATTATTTATGTAGCCTAACGCGGGTTCTTTAAAAATGGTATTTGGGATTATGTTCACAATCGTATCATTTAAAATCCTTATTTATGTTATTTAGTATGATTTTTTCTTGACTTGTCTATGGTTGGGTGTTATTTTGCAACATTGTAGATCTTAGTGCTTGAAGTTTGGTGTGCATGTTTTGTCATTGTTGATGTAAAAAATCACCTTATTAAGTGGACTAATCAGAAATGAACACGTGTTACCCAAAGTGGCATCAGTCTTAGTCAACAAGGAGTAACCCCCCGACCAAGTCTAGGAATGTCAGCCAACATATTAAGAAGCCCGACTAACTGCAGGAAGATCGACCAACCTCGTCAGTAAAGCACTATCAGTTGTATACATTATGAATGTTGTACAGATGTAAATGCCTAATTTATAAAGGCATTACATCCCTTGATATTCCAACTCTTATACTCCCCCATGGGCTATAAATACATTATAATCCTTGAACCCATGGGACAAGGACACATCGAAATAAAGGCAAGGCAATACACAACAGTGGACGTAGGCCTTTTCCTTTAGCCGAAACACTTTAAAAATCTTTTGTGTCTCTCTTATTTACTTAATTTATCTGTGATCAAATAATTCGATATACTCTAGTGTTTTGCATCAACAGATTGTCATCGTCTGTGGGAACGTGTTTCTAAACATTTTCACTCATTCACTTATTTAACATAACTGATATTCCTGAATCAAGTGCTAGGAACGATGGCATCCCGCATGTTCCTTCTTCTCCACCAACTCACAATGATTTGACTGGAATCCTGGCTAGTCTCGCTAAAAGACAAGAAGTTATGCAAGATAGCGCAAACCCTGCAAGCCAGGCCACCTTCCTTATCTGCTCGTGGAAATATGCCTCCACCGCCTCGAAGAAGAAGTAGACATAGCCAATCCAGGATAACTAGAGATACTTCATATATCCCAAGAGCAAGTTCTTCGCTCAGAACATCAGAGCCATATAACGATCAATCTTTTACTCTTAAAAGATTGAGTGCCTTATAAAGGCTAAGTTGAGCATCTCCACTTGATCATTTGGGACCCAAGGGGAATATAAATGTTCCTAGGGCATTGTCAACAAACACTCGATGACCAACTGATCAACGGAAAGGCTCAACCCAATTTAGATCAAATGCCCGATGAATTGCTCGTACCTAGTAGCATTCACAAGAGGAGAGTTCATCACAAACAACTGGTCGAAATGAAAAAGATGTAACAACAAATCTGATGCTAGTAACAACACGTGGAAGGGTCCCATCCAATGATTGGAAGATAGATTGGGAGAAATGGCTAAGTCCAAGAACCCTTTGTAGAGAAGCTTTGTGAAAGGATCTCCTTTTATACAAGCTATTGTGAATTTTTTCACACCTTCAAAGTTTAAAGCTCCTGTAGTTACTCCCAAATATGATGGGAAAATTGATCTCCTCCTTCATATAGAACAGTGTCAGGCAACAACTGACATCTATGTCATCCCTGACGAAATGAGATGCAGGGCATTCTCAAGGATAATTATAGGACCTGATTAGATCTAGTATAATAGTCTTCCTCAGGGATAAAATTTATAGTTTTCATCAGCTTGTAGAGCTATTTATGGGTAACTTCTTCTTTGGAGCTAAACCAGTGAAACGAGTTTCTCATTTGCTCAGTGTAAGGCAAAAGGTGGGAGAAAGTACGAGAGATTATATCACTCGGTTCAATAATAAAAAATTGGAGGTTGTTAACTATGAGGAAAAGACAGTTATTACTGCTCTTATGAGTGGATTGCTCCCCAAGAAACTCTACTATATGCTTACTAAAGATCATGTAAAGACAATGAAAAAATTGATAGCAAAGGCAACCAAGATCATGAATGCCGAGGAGGCAATGGCAGCCAAGCAGAGCTTGGAGGAAAAAGTTGAAGGTAAAGCTGACAAAAAGGATTAGGAGCACGAAGATTCCAAAGAGCATAGGGAATCAAAGCAAAAAGGAATTATTTATCTGCTCAAGAAGTAAAATAATTACATTCTATTAACAATGGCCATTCACCATGTTTTGGAGGAAATCAAGCATAACAAGGATGTACATTGGCTTAGTAAGCTAAGGAGTGCCCCCACCAAGAGGGATATATCCAAATATTATGAATTTCATAGAGACCATGGCCATACAACAGATCATTGCATTGATCTTCAAAGTAGAATTGAAACTCACATTTGAAAAGGAAAGTTAGACAAATTTATTGACCGACAAAATAAAAATGGAGCTCGACAAAGGTCAAAGTCTCCTTGCAAGCCCAGAGACGAGAAAAAGAGGACTCGTGAAGATGATTAGGAGGACAATACTGACCTATCCAAGAAGCTCAAATAACCAGAATGTGAGGTATTCATGCTCAGTTTTTGTTCTTTTGATTGTCAAATGATTACAGGTGGAGATGCAGGAGGAGGAGACCATACTGCTGAAAGGAAGGCTTACCTCAATGAGGCACAAGTTTATTCCTATATGCAGAGGATTAATCTGGCTGAAGAAAATCGACCGAGGAATGTCAACAAAGACCAGTTGGTGATCGACTTATCTAAAAATGACCTCTCAGGGGTACTGTACCCCCATGATGATCCTCTCATAATTAAAGTCAAAAAGGAGAATATAATTATTTCCATAGTTTTAGTTGATAATGGCAGCTTGGCAGATATTATGTTTTATTCTTGTTTTGAAAGTTTGGACTCCAAGCTCAGCCAGTTGGAGCCTTACCACAGACCTTTAATAGATTTTTTCGGCAAAAAAGTATTCCCTTTGGGAATAATTAAGGTAGAGGTGTTGATCGGTACCTGGCCAGCCAGCTGAACAGAGAAGATACATTTCTTTGTAATGGACGAAAATGTTCATTTTTCTTATAACATGATAATGGGAATAGTAGGGCTGAAGAAGTTATAGGTTGTACCATCTACACTCTATCAGTGTTTGAAGTTACCGACCAACTTTGGGGTAGACGTGGTAAAAAGTGACTAGAAAGTAGCTCGGGAATGCTACTACTCATCTGTCGAGCAAAAAAATTTCGAAGAAATAAATAGAAAGACCACCACTTACCAAATGGACACCTCAGAACCTAATAGTGAATCTAATGTTGAAACCTTGGATCCAAGAGAAGAAACAAAATTGGTGAAAGGTCAAATAATGGAAGCAACGGAGACCGTTGTGCTGGATGATGACAAACCAGAACGCACCACTCAAATAGGAACAATGCTGGATCCTGTTCTTAATCAGGAACTAGTGAATTTCCTTAGACAAAGGAAGCATGTGTTCGCCTAGAATCATGAAGATATGTCCGGTATTGATCCAAACTTTCTTTTCCATGAGCTCAATGTTAATAAGGATGTCAAGCCTGTGAAGAGGAGGTGGAGAGTTAGCCCCGAGAAGAATCAATCCATTTAAGAGGAAGTTAAAAAGCTTCAAAAAGCTTCTTTCATTGATGAAGTGACGTATCTAGATTGGTTAGCCAATGTAGTAATGGTCAAGAAGAAGAATAACAAGTGGAGAATGTGCGTAGACTTCACGGATTTAAACAAAGATTAAACCCAACCAAGTGCATGTTTGGAAGTACAAGAAGGAATGTTCCTCAGGTATATAGAAAACTAGAGGGTAATTGAAGCAAACCCAGATAAAATCAAGGCGTTGATTGAAATACAGTCCCCTACTTGCAAAAATGATGTATAAAGGCTAACTTCGCATGTAATAGCTCTGAACAAATTGATGTCCCAAGCTACTGATAGGTTCCTGCCATTCTTTAACGTTCTTATAAAGAGTTTCGAATGGAACGAAGAATGTGAAAAAGCTTTTTTGGAGTTGAAAAAGTACTTGAGATCACCCCCACTGCTTTCCCGACCAATTTTGGGAGAAAGATTATATTTATACTTAGTTGTTTCTAAGTCAGCTGTAATTCTGCCTTTATTGGAGAAGAAAATGGAGTTCAAAAACCAATATACTACACCAGTAAATATTTTTAAGGAGTAAGCATCCGATACCCACGCTTGGAGAAGTTAGCATTGGCATTGATTGAGGCGTCTAGATGGATGAAGTCATACTTTTAAGCCCATACAATTATGGTGTACACTGATATGAATCTTAGGCAAGCCTTATATAAACCAGAGAAGTCTGGTAGATTAATGTAGTGGGTAGTATAATTGGAGGAGTATGATATTGTGTATGAACCAAGGTCTTCATTAAAAGACCAAGCCGTGGCAGATTTCATTGCTGAATTCACTTATCCTAAGACTCTCGAGTAATAGGGAGAGCAAGCAGAACATGGAAGATATAATCCAACTAAGGCTCTCAATGACCAATCTTCCTAATAACCCTCATTAGAAAAGAGGTCAGAAGAAATCATTACTGACCTACAGGATTCCTCTTCTACAGCCCAGGAGATGTCAGGGAAGTATGGGGAAGCGAAGAGAAAAATATTCCATCATGGGATTCTGACAGACCAAGCATTTGATGATAATCTCCCGATATAAAACTTATACTTTGATGGATCATATTGTGTAACCGATAGTGGAGCATGTATAATACTTAACACTCTTGATGGAATAGATATTGAATATGCTCTGCAATTCCAATTCCAAGCCTCAAATAATGAAGAAAAGTATGAAGCTCGCATTATGGGTTTGAGTTTGTCCCAATCATTGAACACCGAGCAAGTTTTGCACACAGTGATCCTCAATTGGTGGTGAACTAAATATTAAACTTATATGGAGCTAAAGCAGATTTGATGACTAGATACCTATCTAAATCCTTAGAGGTGATATCCAAATTATCGACTGTTCAGATGAGCAGAGTACCAAGATTAGAAAATGCCCGAGCAGATGCCCTTACTCGGTTAGCTTTGATAATAAGAATTAAGCTCCGAAGAACTATTCCCATCGAGATTGTAGAAAATAGGAGTATAGATGAATACCCGATGATTAATTTTATCATAATAGATATGGGGTCATCTTGGATGGATCCCATCAGAGCATACATTGAAGAAGGAACTCTGCTAGTAGATGTAATTGAGGCAAAAAAGACAAAGTACAAAGTAGTAAGATATGTGCTAAACAAAGGAGTGTTATATATGAGAGGATTGACAGCTAGCTTGCAGCATTGTGTTCATCCAACAGAGGTTCAAGACCTGATCCAGGAGGTGCATGAAGGATCTTGTGGAACTCACATAGCAGGCAGGACACTACTACAGCGGATTAGTACACGGGGATACTGTTAGCCCACTATGCGAGCGGATTGTACAACCTTTGCTAAGAAATATGACAAGTGCCAAAGATATTCTAGCATTCGTAAGACTCCACTAGTTGCCCTCACTCTAATCACTTCACCTTAGCCGTTTGTAATTTAGGGAATAGACTTGGTCGGCCCATTACTGACCACTTGAGGAAGATTCAGGTACGTAGTCGTTGTTATGGACTACTTTACAAAATGGGTAGAGGCAGAACCCTTGGTGGACATGTCTTATGAGAAGGTTTAGCAATTCATTTGGAAGAATATCATTTGCAGATATGTGTTACCTTATGCCTTCATTATCGACTAAGGCACGCAGTTTGGTAATAAAGAATTTCCTGCTTATTATAGTCAGTCTAATATCCAAAAGATACATTCTACTCCAGGTCATCCTCAGAGCAATGGGAAAAATAAAGTTATAAATAGAACTCTACTGAATGGGTTAAAAGATGACTTGATGATGCCAAGGGAAACTGGATTAATGAGTTGCACTCTAATCTGTGGGCATATCGAATAACTCCAAGGACTACGACTGGAGAATCTCCATACATGTTGGCATTTAGAACTGAGATAGTAATACCTTCTGAATTAGGCCTCCCATCCCATAGAGTATTGAACTTCAACTCTCTTGTAAGTGATTTAATGCGCAGATCGGATTTGGATATACTGGAAGAAGTATATAAGGATGCTACTTTAAGAAATGCTTTTTATCAACAGAGAACAACACGTTTATATAATAAAAGAATGAAGTTGACCAACTTGAAGGGATGAGATTATGAGATGAAGAAGGTAATCCAGAAGAATAACAAACTTGAGGCTAATTGGCATGGGCCATATCGCATTTCAGCAGTTGTTCGGCCTGGAACCTACAAAATTGAGACATTTGAGGGAGAAGAGTTCAAGAATCTATGGCATGCCGAGCATCTTAGTAAGTATTACCAGTGTTATAATGAAACACATTGTACTCATGTCATTTCAATATTAATAAAAATGATGATTTCCTCCATTTCTTTTTTTTAACTTTTTTATACTATATAATATATACTTGATCGGCGAAGCTCGAACAACAATCATACCGTTGATCAGCACCCAAAATAGGTATTCGCAACAACAACCACATAGTTGATTACTAATGTTCGAACGTTGCACGACATAAGTAAAACTTGATCGACAGCAGATAAAAATCCAAGTAAAGCAGGATTCTGAGTCCTCAAGAAACTTGGTCACTAAAGATAAGGATAAAATAAAATTTTATCTGACTGGGGAAAGTGAAGGAAGAACGTTATGAAGATTCTTAAAAAGGAATGTAGACATATATTTCACATACGCATGGTCACCACTGATAACTAATGCAAAATCTAAAAATTTAGGTGCATTAGTAGAACCTATGGAAATACATAGGTAACTAGTACTAAACTTGGATTTTAATCTAAGTGTACTACTAGAACCTATAACCTCATTGGTAATTGATGATAAACTTAGGCAATAGCTTAAGTGTGTCAATAGAACTAATGAAAAAGAAGAAGTCATTCGCATTCAGAGATTAACGAGATAAGTTAATCAAATATTTTTCATTCATTTAAATAGTTATTACATGATTCTGCTCACAATTAAATTACAGGAATACAATTTATTCTAAGGGACGTTGCCCCTTAACTTTAGAAGAACTGGAAACTGATTCCATGCCTTCTGGAGGATCATCCAATGTGTAAGGTAAATTGATAAAGTTGAAGTCCCGGAGCATTCTTCTATTACTACTGCTCTGTCTATCTAATAGATGAGGAGGACGGACAATCTCTAACTCATCATCAAGGCCATAATCCCCTAAATAATTTAAAATCAGGCACTGGGGAATTTCGTTGGCAGGAATCCAATCAACATCTAATTTAAAAGGAGGATATTTACAGTCCAATAAACCAGGATCGTACCAGTTCCAAAGAGGGTGGTTCTGCTCCACTTTCATCAGTGTTAAGCAATTGGTACAGCCCCATTTGTAACCTTTATTCTGAGCTTGCTTAAATAATTCATCAAAATGATCTAGAACTTCATTGTATCCCTCCATCTAGATCTTCCTAGGTTGTTTATGAAATTGGAAGGTTAGCCTCTCAACCTGATGGTGCAACATTTTCAACACTCCATCTTTAGCTTGTAATTGGTGGATTGAGTAAAAAGTTGCTCGGATTGAGTTTGAATATTCAGGGACATCTCAACAATGGCCAAATTTATTGCCTTCAACTGAGAAGCTTTATTATCAAGAGTCTTCTGCATCCTAGCCTCATTTTTAGTAGCTCAACCAGGTTTAGTTTTTGAGCAGGAAGATGAAGCAAACTTAGTTTTTTTTAGTGTCTCCACTTCTTACGTCGATCTGGCATTTTCAGTCTCTAAGAAAGAAACTCCATCATCAACAGTAATAGCAGTAGTAAAAGAAGTCTTCAATGAGTTCAATTCATCCCTCAAACTGTTATTCTCTTCTTTCAGCATCTTGGCAATGGCTTTAGCCTCCTCTACTTCACGATTAAGCATAAATTCCTGCCTCCTGAAGAAAGATGTATGCTTTTCCAAATTCTTCTCAAAACTCTAACCTTCACTCGGAGCTTTGTACTTTTGTTCATAATTAGCATGTAAAAGGGTTGTAGTCTCCTTGTGATCTTCTTGCAGCTCTTTAATTCTCTAGCTTGATCTGAAGCATCCTCTTCGAGAAACTTAGATAATTCTTACTCGGTTATATTCAAGTGACTAGCCTTAAAGAGATCATTGTATCTTTGAAGAAGCTCAGAATAAGTTGAAGAGAATTGATCCAATTTATCCATGAACTATAAAGAGCAAGAAAAATTTCTAATAAACAACAAAAAGAAGAAGGCAAATGTAAAGTAATGTTACTTTTCATTGATAAAATATTAATTACAAGTACATCAGCATGAAATAAAAAAAAGTACAATTAAAGAGAGAAATAAAAGTTGCTCGACAAATAAGTCTACACCTTCTTTTTGTCAGAAGTGGCCCCAGTTTGGGAGGGAGCAGAGATAGATGGAGTGACTTGTGGAGTAACTTGCTCAGAAGAAAGGGGAATGAAGAATCAATTACAGTTGCTTGGAGTTGGTCGACAGAGTCCAAAATAAGGGTAGATTCATCTGACTCTCCATCATCCCCAATCTCCTCATTTAGGTTAGGAGGAGACCTAATATCATGCTTGAGAAATAACTCAGAGTCTTGGGGAGTGCCAACCTCTTCAAGGGCGGCCGGCCAACCATCCGTGAAACATTTCTTCTTAGAGAACTCAATTTGAGAAGATGCAGTGCCAATAGCTTTATCCCAACCCCTGTTGAATGCAGATTCCTTAGCCTTCAAACTTCTGTCCTTCTCTGCACCCAATTTTTTTTGCAACTCAGCAACCTACCCCCGAGCAACTATATCATCACCCATTGTAATCTTTATTTTATTCTCCCACTTCTTCTTCTCGTTAGTCAATACTTGTTGGGAGTCAAGCAAGGAATTTTTAAGCTCCTAAAAGGCCTCCTTAACTTCAGATGAAGAAGAACACAAAACATCATCCTTTTCCACTATATTAATGAAATCGACCAAAAGCTGCAAAAAGAAATCAAAACAAGTTAGTACAAGAAATAACAAAGAAATGAATAAAAATTAGGAGAAGTTACAGTACTTACTAATGCAAGGCTTTGGGTAGCCCATTCAAAAATTCTAGATCGGGACATTACAGAAGTAGCTCCCCTATGGTCTGCCAGTGTACCAGACTTTGTTAATTATCTGTCCAAACTAGGGATAATGGCCACTGGTGAGTTAGAATTAGGTAAATCAACCAACTCTTATTGGTCGACGCTAGCCGAAGAACCTTCAGCCAGCCTGGAAGGAAGCTCTTTTTTCAGCCTTTTGAGCTGTGCTTCATCATTTTTCTTAGTTGGGGGCTTCTTCCCAGCTTCTTCACCCCACCAACAGTCTTCTTGGTAGAACCAATAGCAGTAATATCACCCAAGATATTGGGGAATTTCTTTTTTCACATGGATGTGGTAAGGGGAAATTCTGAATCAACGGAAGAGGATGGGGAAGAAACAAGTTCACCATTACCCGATGCAGTGGAAGATGAAGTAGAGATAGGGTCTTGATCAAGATCAATCACTAATGAGGGAACGATAACAGTTGTGCGAGCAACAAAAGAATTGATGGTATTTTTATACTCCAATAGGTACGATGCAGACCTAATGTGATCCTCCCCTATCTTTTGATGAATGCCCCAAATAAAATTCAACTCCCTAAGGTTGATATTTCCCTCCTTGGGACACTTCCTCTTTCAATCAACTGCATTCAAAGTCAACAGATAAAATTTAGTAGCAATAATTGGTAAAATATTCAAAAAGAGTTGTTAACAAAGTCACATAAAAATTTAAAACAACCTATCCCATGGCCTTCCTGAGGGCATTTTGGCCCATTGTACACCTCACCCCTTGGTAGAGGGGTATATTGCCAATTTTTGGCAATCATTCCATGGTCGAAGTAATCCCTATTGGATTCAAGAAGATTAATAACTAAAGCTCTATTTACAACCCTAATTTTTAAATAGTAAATACTATCACTTGTGACCTACTTATAGCATAACATGATCTATAGGATTCCTATATGGGTCCCATGAAGATGATTTAACATATAAACCCCATTAACTACTCTCCAAATATTGGGGGATATTCTAATAGGGACCACGTCAAAATATTGACAAAACTCAAGGTAAAATGGGTTTGGGGAAAAAGTGAACCTACACTCTGCAATAAAAATATAAGGGAACCAATGGCCCTCAGACAAAGAAAAAATGTCTGTAAGAGGACTAAGAAGCTCCAAATCCACTCACAAAAGGATATTCCACTCATTACTAAGTTCTTCTAGAGAAGCTACTGAGTAAACCATGCTCAAAGATGAAAAAAAAGAAAAAAGAGAAGTTTCTTACAGAGATTTAAGGATTCAGCAAGAATTGAAGGATAAAACAAATGGTCGCATAGAAAGCTTAGGAAGATAGCAGTAAAAACTTAGAAGGTTTGAGGTAGAAGGCAATCGTAATTTTTCCCGCCTTTTATAGATTGCCTCAAAAATTGGCGAGGGTAATAACTAATGAGAGAGTCGATTGGACTATTGGCAGCTAATCCAAAAGAGACATATTTACCCCAAAATGATTCATCAAACTATTGGATAATTGGAAAAATGATTTCCGCGTTGTGTGTCATCGGTTAAGTCAATAATTTCACAAGTATGGGAAGTTGGTGACTGACCAAGCATCAGAATTGTTACCCGAGTAACTTTAGGATTAAATATTCCACACCTTTGTAAAAAAACTCAAGCATGAAACATTGGGGGCTTCTGTTGATGTCAAAATCACCTTATTACGTGGACCAATCAGAAATGAACATGTGTTACCCAAAGTGGCACCAGTCCTAGTCAGTAAGAGTAATCCCCTGACCAAGTCCAGGAATTCCGACAAACATATTAAGAATCTCGACCAACCTGGCCAGTAAAGCACCATCGGTTGTATACATTATGAATGTTGTACAAATGTAAATGCCTAATTTATAAAGGCATTTCATCCCTTGATATTCCAACTCTTGTACTCCCTCATGGGCTATAAATATATTGCAATCTCTGAATGCAAGGGACAAGGACACACCTAAACAAAGGCAAGGCAATACACAACAGTGGATGTAGGCTTTTCCCTTTAGCCTAACCACTTTAAAAATATTTTGTGTCTCTCTTATTTACTTAATTTATCTGTTATCAAATAATTAGATATATTCTAGTTTTTGCATCAACAATCATTGTTGTGTTTGATTTTGAAGATTTATTTGTTTGATTTTGATTTTGTAGATCTCATTGCTTTGATATCATATTTTTTGGCGGAATTTGATTTTGTAGATCTTTAGTCAAGGAGGGGATTGACAATAAAAACCTAATATAATTTTGTAGATCTTTATATATGGTGATGATAATTGAATATCAGCATGTGAAGTACTTACATAAGTCATCCGGGTTTTTGATCAAGTTACCCACAAGCTTTTAAGAATGCAAGAGTAGTTGCTCAAGTTACCCAGGTTAGTAGATGAATACTTTAACTTTTTATGCTCCTTTCGTAGTATGATATTATGCATTTGACCACAACTTACCTGGAATGTTATATTATGGCAAAGAATACTGGATGAATAATATAAGCGCGTGAAGTTTCTTAGGTGGCCATCCTGTCCAAAACAGAGTTTTTTGTAGGATAGTTAAAATAAGTGGTGGTGTTTTATAATTATAAAAAGTCAATTGGAAGATATCTATTGTATTCCTGCTTAATAAGTGGTGTTTTTTGTTCTTTACACAATTTACTATATTTTTCTCTTTTTTGCCTATTTGTTTTATAATATGAATTGTTTGAAGTGATAATTCTTTTGAATATATTAAGAGCTTATGTTTCTATAATTTTTGTAAATTGTGACATGAGCATCATGTATAAAATGGTTTTGGACCTGGATTTACAACCGTGTGTTGTTTGGGTAGATTATAATTTTTAATTCACCGTGGTAAATTAAATTTATTATTTTAATAAATATGGCTTTGTTTTTTTAATCTATGTGAATATGTGGATATGGTGCGAGCAATGGCTTTTTAGTAGATATGGTGCGAGCGATACATAACACATATATGGTTAATCTATTAGGTTGTTATTTTGTGTGTAATGTAATTACTCATCAGTGATGTCGATAGATTTGATTCAATTTTTATAAGAATGTGGTTGTATACACGACTTCATATATGTTATTTTGTTTATTTATTCTTCACATTAAGGGAATGTTTTATTGCATGGAAAATTTGTAGTGTTCCGTATTGAATTGTTAAATCCATTTATTTACCTATTCATCTGAGATAAATGCCTAATTAATTGATGATACTCCATAGTTCGTACTACTTAAAGCATATTTTTGGAGGATTCTTTAGGACGCTGACCAGGTTATTCACATTGGGTTACTGGGTTGGTGCTAATGATCAAGTTTCAAGAATTGTGAAATCTGTCTTTTATAAATATTTGAGATACAACCATTGAGTAGTCTGTATTCATAGTGAGAAGACCAGGGGGTGTAGGTTAGTAGTTAGCCGTGATTAAAATCGTTTCTACTATATGGATTCTAATTAATGTTCGTTGTAATTATAATTAATATGGTTACCTTTATGAATTTTAAAATGGTAAATAGTTTGTTCAGTTGAATTCTATGTGATATAGTTATTCTTTGTCATTTTTCAATTATAAGTGCACTATTTTTCATATTTGAAAGGGTGAAATCAATCGTTAAAGCTGAGTAATGGAGGGTGAATGTGATGTTGAGGTAGACAGAACAGTGTGGGTAGACTCAGTATATGGTTCTTTTATAACATTATTTATTAAAAAATACAATTACCTAATAACATGAACCCTAAATCAGGTTGCCTACAACTGCAACATGGTGAGAGAAAAGGGTGTTAGGATAGAATGCGGAACACTTGGAATCTATATTCGAAAGAGAAAAAAATAGAGTGAACTTCCCCTTCTACTTCAAGATCGGCGCCTGTAAACTTGGCCATCAATGCTCAAGACTCTATACCAAGTCCAGCATTAGCCCTACTCTTCTCCTATCTAACATGTACCAATGCCCTGATATGATCACTGAGGCTTCGATCCTCAAGGACAACCCCTCGACCATCGCAAAATCCAAGACCACTTTAAGGATTTTTATGAAGTTTTATTTGAGGATCTGAGAAAGTATGGAGAGATTGAAAGCCTGAAGATATGTGATAGTTTAGTTGATCATATGGTGGGGAATATATACATCCAATTTAGAGAGGAAGAACATGTGGAAAATGCGCTTCAAAATTTTAGTGGAAGGTTTTACGCAGGAAGTCCTATTATAATTGATTTCTCTTTAGTGACAGATTATCATTAAGATACTT
Organism: Sambucus nigra; assembly: GCA_949130495.1. Lineage (NCBI taxonomy): Eukaryota > Viridiplantae > Streptophyta > Magnoliopsida > Dipsacales > Adoxaceae > Sambucus > Sambucus nigra. The sequence goes on along the minus strand of OX422211.1, from coordinate 155,960,341 downwards.
CCATGCAGTATGAAGAAAATTCTGTAACCGAGGTGTTTACTATAATTTCATGCATCTGAAAAAGATAAGCAGTGGGTGAGGAGGTAGTAATTTGGGAGGAACAGTAGGTGAATGCATAGTCGAATAAGAAACTAAAAGATACAGTCGAAGGGAAGCCACATCATTCATGGATATTTTGCATGTATACTCTTTGTTCTCTCTTGATTCTCTGTCTCACCACCTATCACATTTTTATGTTTACTTAATCTTTTTAATTTTTTTCTATTAAATATTTTTTGAAGTTGTTTGAGTTACACTTGGGTTTATGAATTTTATAGTAGTATTAGTATTCAATTTGGTTTTTTAAGGCTGGGGTATAGCTTAAGAGAAATATTTTAGTTAATAACTGTTGTATGATTTCTAGGAACTCTGCAAGAGAAGAATGTGAAGCTTTTTATGCTCTTTTCTGACTACTGAAGAACATTAAATAAGTGGAATAAAATTTGATGTTCCTGGAAATAGGTTGACAATTAATGATGGAACTATTATACATGGTCAATTTGCAGTTACTTCATTGATTTTATTATTTCATTCACTCCCCTATTTTGTTCATTCATTTATGCACTTCAAAAAATAGCTTGTCGGTTTGTATAAGATATTTCTTTATAATATTTTAACTTTGTATCCATTTGATTTGTTTGACTAGTTTCAAAATTTGGAATTGTATACTATTACTTTGAAGTTGCCAACATTACCATATTGAACTTTTGTATACTTGCTTCATTATTTCACCTGTTAGGTTCCATTCAATTTTTGCTTATTCTTTTCATTTGACTAAAAGTTTGTAATTAATTGTTACAATTTTTTAGTTGAATCATATTACTTTCGATCATCATTTCTTGGCTTGATGTTTTTTCATGCCCCTGATCTTATTTTTTTGGTATGTCAACATAAAAAGGAATGAAAGTCCAAAATTTGCATAAAAGTGGTTGAAAGTCTAAATAACCTTATGATGTGTGGCAATGAAATTTCAATTTTTATATGGAAGCTTTGTGCCAATATATTGCACAAGATTCTTAAGAACTCCGCATGTGGATGGATATAAAGTCCTATTTGTTATATTTTGGTAAGTATGAATACTTGGTCCAATGTTTCAGCAATATTGTTCTGCAAGATAAGAAATTTCTTATTTAGTAGCTAGCATCTTTATTTTTCAGAGTTTTTGCCTTTTGGCTCCTGCAAGCTTTTTTCCTTTTGTTTTTGTTTTTCGAGCCATAGATTTATATATCTCTTAATATTTTCTCACATATTATTCTATCGACAAATTTATACTTGAATTACACTTGGTAAAGGTACATTTAGTTGAAAAAATGTTATTTACAAGATATTTAGTTATTAAGAAAAACTTTTACTCTTTTTCTTCCATTAATTTTTATTATCTACACCTTTTTAAGTACATTATTTTCTCATGAATTCATTTTTATGCTACTTAATATCTCGATTTTGAGAGATCATACCACAAAGCTACCTATTTTATCACCAATATTTATTTTTGTGGTACTTGGGTTAGTGAAAAAATTATTAAGGTTTGGACGCATTGTCCTTAAAGTTTATATTTTCAAATTAAGTTTTATTTTTTTAGGGTGTTCTATATATGTGTTCTTACCAATTATGAATTTTGTTATGGTGATTCATATGAAGTGTCGTGTCTCCCATCATATATCCACAATTTAATATTAACATTTATGCCCACTGTTCTCTAAACGGGGCTGTGCAACTAATAGCTTTGTGTTTCATTACATTCTTCTTTATAATGTCTTAAGGTTCCATCTCTCAAGAACCTATTATGCAGTTTTATGTGTGTATAAAACATGTCATGAATACTATAGTGCTTGATTTGTAGCTTCTTACGCTCATTAGTTAGATACTATAATACTTAATTTTTCCTCATTTTTTGATGTGATGTTTATTCCTGAGCACATCATCAACACAAGTTATTGTATTATTACTTGAGTTATTGATTTTAATGTATACATATTGATGTAAAACCCTTAACATTGGTTTAAAAATACAGTGATACATTAGTGTCCATAATTCAGTGCAGGTGAAATTTAGGTAATGATTCTTGGTTCTTAATATCAAACTTTCCCGCTTAAGGTTATTGTATCGAGTTACGAACTTAATGTGCTTCCTATTTAGCTTTTATATTTTTGATGATTTTTTTCTACCACACAGAATATTGGTTTAAGTGTTCCTGCCCAAGTTTAACGGTAGCATGTGAACCTTTCGTCGATCGTAACTATTTCTACCCAAGGTTAATTTGTTGATTGTGGAAAAACAATTACGCGGGCTATTAAAATAAGTCTGTTAGATGTGATAAAAATTGTAAAGCTTAGGTGAGTTTGAGTATCTTCTTACCTGATTTACAACTTCTCTACTACTTATTATTTTGTTGATTGTCATTGTACATTTCTCATGTTATTATACCAATTTTTCATAGAACAACTTTACGATAGATTTACAACTCTATGGGTTAATTGTGAATTCATGTGTTTTAAGAACAGGGGTGTAAATCAGTCGAGTACAACCATGTATTGGGTTGTTTAAAGTTTAGTTTAAAATGCTACTAAGCTTCAAAATGAACATTATTTTGTATATCCTTCCATAATGTTTAAGTTTTATGTTTTTTCCTAACAACTTAAGCTGTCACAGAATGTGTATGTGCTAATTTCATTTTTCTCCTAAAATAAGGGTGTTTTGTTCCTGACATCATCAGATCTTGGTTTTGTTTTAGGTCACCAAAATATAATGAAATAATGTGTATGAAGATGAAAAATATCTTCGCTAGAGGTGTGTTTTGAATTCATGGATCGAGTTTTTATTTATTTTATTTTTATTTTAAGCCCCTTTATTATTGAATTATCCTACCAACCATATGGATAATTTTGTATTTGTATCTTTTTTTATGATACGTTGTTGGGATTAGGAGTGTGACATTGTAGTTGATTGTGTGATTTCATCTAATTGCTATGTGTACTTATCGAATTTTCTTTCTTTTCAATTTGGGTGCCTTTGTAGTCAATTGCGAGAGTTTATCTAGCTAAACATTATAAGTATATCATTTAACAACTTACATTTTTCACATCACATATGTATCTATATTTACATTTAAGGAGGTTCAGTAATATTATGAGATTCCTATGTGTTTGTGCCTTTTTTTTAAAATGTACAATGCGTAAAATGCCAATAATAGGTCTTTAGATGCCTTCGCTCACTTATTTGAAAATGTTTCCAACTGATCTGTCACTTGATCTGAAGAGCATTCTTATTATGATATTTTAGAAATATCAAAACTAGTGGATGGAGGAAATGTCTAGAGATGAGGTGACCTTTTTTTGACTTGGTGAATAATATAGAACAAGTTTTTTTTTTTAAATTAGTAGCATTTAGTACACGGCAATTATTAGTTATGATAGTTTTACTACAAAATTTACTCAAACATTCGTGACGTGATTAGTTTGATTTTTACAATATAAGATTTGTGTAAGAGATTTTTTTTTATATTCCTCATAACATAGGCCTTGTTTTGTTTAGCCTAGTTTGGCATATCACATTACAAACCGTCACATTCCGTCACGGCAAATCGACAGCAACACTCGAGACTTCCCGACAATCCATTAAGGTATTGAGAAATTTAGAGTTTAAATTAATTCACATACTTTATTTTTGGGATGTTTATTTTTATCAAAAATGGACAAGAGTTTTATTTTGAATAGAAAAATATTTTTATTTTAAACCTCGTTCAAACGAGATAGAGATCTCCTTTAAACGATAATGAGTTTTTGTTATAAGGGTCACTAGAAGTTTTAACCTAACGTGCGTCGATCGAGGGCATACTATTTTGATTCGTTAGAATGTCGTTTGAAGCTAGTTCAAACAAGATAGTTGTTTCATTCGAACAAGATCTATTTTGTTAGAATGAATTGATATTCTCGTTCGAACGACCTTCAAAATTCGTTCGAATGAGACACCACCACTAATTTTGTGAACGCCTTATAAAAACCTGTTCCTGTTAAGCTTTCTAAGAATTTTTCCAGATCAATTTTTGAATATCTTTTACAAAAGTTCTTCCTTGTTTAGTGTTCTAAAACACATTTAATATACAACATACATCCTAAAAGTTATTTTTGTAAATTCGTTTAAACCCTAGAAAGTTTTAGTATTTTTCATACACCTTTGTGGAGAAGGCATAATCATAACTGATTATTGTGATTCTCGAGGGAACTCACTGCTGAAGACAGGCTGATTAGTGGTACCGAGCGTGGAAGTCCATATGTGGACTGCTCTCGATTGAGTGGTTTTCTTTAGAGAATTACGAATATTAGCGCATTATACTTATGGCGGATATCAAGTAGTCTGTAAGTCGACTGTCTTGTAATAGTTCTAAAGTGCTGAATAAAGGTTTTACCCGTAAGGGATTTTTTCCTAAAAAAATTTCTTTGGTTGAATGCTTGGTTTGCTTTACCTGTTTTATCACATAGATGTATGTTTAGGATAAAATGATAAAATTTATTAAGTTAAAAGTTGAAATTTTTTACCATCCTTACCGAGCACATTTATTTTCGCATTCTCATAGTGGTATCAGTGCCTTCAACTCTTACAAGTTGTGTTAGAGCAGGGTGCACTAAGATTTCGTGTAGATCCTTGTTTAGTGCTTTTTGGGTGGTTTTTATCTTTCTCTCCTGCGTTTGATTTTTTTCTAATGGATTCCCATAGTTTTGACGACTTAAATTGTTTGAATTTGAAGTTTTCCAAAAGAATTGAAACTCTTAAAAAGAAAATTCTCATTTTAAATCCGTTCTGGATCTTTTGCAAACTATTCAAACTCAAAAGGATTTCTTTTGTGAAAAAATTATGGACATGGACCAAGAATTTAAAATTTTAGAATTTTCCAAGAAAAAGAGTGATAATAGAGTCTAGTTTTTAGAAAAAGAATTAGAGGACTTGAAAAATTGTAGGGTTAATGTTTGTGCCATTGAGGATAGTGTTTTGATTAATAATTATAAGGCACGTGAGAAGGCTCTTAGGGATAAGCTTTTTCATAACCTTCTAGGAATCATTGAACATATGAAGAGGGAGTCCCTAAAATTGGAAGAGTCAAATTCTTTGCTTGAGTCTATAATTTGTAAGTTAAAAGATGACTTTAAAGACTCGAGTAGTTTTACTAGTGATGGTATTGGCTCTCATGTTCCTAATGCTTCGAGTGTTAAAGCGAAGACTATAGCTTATTTTAGAGGGTCAACCACATACAAGGATGCTAGAAAATGTCGACCCATAGGTATCATTCCTCACGTTCACACATGTTCACATTATGGTAGGAAAGGTCATCTTAGGGCATTTTGTTATGATCTTGGAAGAGGTCCTAGGAAGTTGAAATCTAGTGTTCTTTTGGTTCCCAAAACTCAACGCATTAAGTATACATATATTTGGGTTAAGAAATCTCTTTTAGAGGATCTAAATGTTAGATGAGTTCATTCTTACATGCTTGCATATGATTTTTCTCTTGCTATATCTTATGGATGATTGCTTGCATTATTCTATTTGTCATACTCTAGTTGTGCTTTAGTTTTACTAGTGTTATGACTTGTCTATTTTTTGTATTCTATTTTTGTTTCTTGAGTCATATTGAAAAACAAAAAAGATTTATTTTGATAAATTTTAGAAAAATACAAAAAGATTTTTGACTTTTTGTGTATTTTAGTTATACACATTTAGTGTGGCATATTGGTGTGTTTGAATCCAATTCACTTCATACTTTCCACGTGATTAAGACATTTGATTATGGATTTAGATACTTAGATTGATATTAACCATATTTATGGAATTGCATTGAGATTTATTTGTATTACAGATTTGACTTTGTATATGCCTCCGCACACACATGCACGAGCGTGTTGGATTTTAACTTAACTATGTATATTGAGCTATATGAGGTGTTCTCTCATTAATCTAATCATCTACATATTTTGAGACTATGGGAGATTTGTGCATGTAAGAACTATTTCCCATGAGAGTTTGTTTAATTAGTATTGAAAAAATAATAGTGTGCACGGGAAAGGGCTATGAAAGACAAAGTCTTTGCATGAAAGCCACCTTTGGCAAGATCCCAAAGAAAAAATAAAGGCAATAAAAATAGAAAAAGTACCCAATAGGGGACAACTTAGTTTGTTTGTTTGCTAGATCTTTCAAAAGAAAAATTCTTAAGTATTACAATTATTTCCTATTTAAGGGGGAATTAGTTGAAGACCAACAGGTTTGCACAATGAATCCTAGTTATATTTATTTTGTCATGACGTTATTGATTTGTAGAATCATCAATACTCTAGACTTGTGTGCATTTCGCTTATTTTGTTCATTAAGTTTACTTTATTTGTCACTTGAGGCTAAAACTTAGTTTGGTAAAGTTTTATGGTCAATTGAGAACTTTCTAAATGTATTTGAGTGTTTGGCATATAATTCATTTGTATCTAGTTTACGCCCATTCATTCAATCCCACAAGTTTAGACACATCGATAATATGCTAGTGTGTAGGGCTTATGTGTTTGTGTCATGTTTTGTGGTCGTTTATACCTATATATATGTACCGTATTTTCTTTGATATATTTTGCATATATTATATATGATATTGAATGTTGTATTTGTGAATTTTGTTTTTTTTGAAAAAACGAAAATTTTCAAAAATAGTTGGTCTTGATGGCCTTTGAGATTATCACTACACATGTTTGATTTATATCTTTTGTGATGATATCTTATCTTCAATGTGATGCTTTTATTTCATGATTGTGTTTTACTCATATGTCTATTAAGGACAAAAATGGGGAGAGCAAATTATGAGAGAGTTTTATGTTTATTTAAAACTTGATGCGTCATGAGGTATATATTTTTGTCTCATGTGTGTAGGTACTTAAAGCGGAATTCAAGACACACTGGATGAAGATAAATTTTGTCAAAGGGAAGAAGAAAACGCTTGAAGACAAAGAGACTTATGTCATTCCATTCTAGGGTTAGGAAGGGTGTTAGCTTTCTTTTGTCATTTATAGAATTTTGTTGATGTAATTTGGATTTTGGATAGGTTTGTTTGTTTTTGTATCGGAATAACCAAAGGAGGAGATTTGTAAGAGCAAAATTTCTGATATTGCTCATAGCATAGGCCTTATTTTATTTTAATCTATTTTTGCATATCTCGTTATAAACCGCCACGTTCCATCATGGCATTAACACTCGAGACTTCTTGACATCCCATAAAGGTAAAAAATAATTTAGAATTTAAATTAATTCACTGACTTTATTTCTGGGATGTTTATTTTTATTAAAAATAATTAGGGATTTTATTTTGAAAAGAAAAATGTTTTCATTTTAAACCTCGTTTAAACGAGAATGAGTTTTCATTAAACGGGTCATTAGAAGTTTTTATTTAACGCGCATTAATTGAATGCGTATGTTTTTGACTCGTCAGAATGTCGTTTCAAGCTGGTTCAAACGAGATAGCTATTTCGTTCGAACGAGATCTATTTCATTAGAATGAACAACTATTCTCGTTTGAACGAGCCTCAAAATTTATTTGAATGAGCCGTCACCTCGAATTTTGTGAATGCCTTATAAATACATGTTTCGTGTTAAGAATTTTGTTAGATATATTCCTGAATATCTTTTATAAAAGTTTTTCCTTGTTTAGTGTTCTAAAACACATTTAATTCATAACATACATCCTAAACATTATTTTTGTAAATTCATTTAAATCGAAGAAAGTCTTAGTATTTTGCGTACACCTTTCTGGAGAAGGCATATTCATAGCTGACTATTGTGATTCTTGAGGGAACTCACTGCTGAAGGCAAAGGTTGTGGAAGGACGCATGTGGACTGCTCTAGTCTTAGTGGTTTTCTTTATAGATTTATGAAGATTAGCACATTATACTTGTGACAGATATCAAGTAGTCTGTAAGTCGACTGTCTTGTAATATTTCTAAAGTACTGAATAAAGGTTTTACCAGGAAGGGATTCTGAAATTTTGCCTTTGGTTGATGCTCAGTTTTCTTTATCTATTTTATTACATAGATGTATGTTTAGTATAAAAAGATATAATTTATTAAGTATAAAACTAATATTTTTTTATCATCCTCGTTGAGCACTTTTGTTTATGCATTCTCATAGTGGTATCAGTGCCTTCCACTCTTACAGTTTTTGTTATGTTGTTAGAATTAGGCAGGTTAAACTATATCAATTTGAGATTTTTTTTATCATCCATCCTCTAAAGTTTATGGCCTTTTAATTTTCACACTATGGATTGCCTACTAAGTTTTGTTCTCTAATATGTTTCTACCTATATACTATTATTGCATATCTACTCGCTAATTCTTTATTGTTCTTGGTTATTCCGTGTTGCCGGACCATTGAATTTCAAGGAGACATATAGTGATAAAGAGATTAAAAATTTCATTGTGTTCAACCATGTTTATATTTACAAATTTTATCTATCAAATACGATTTTGTGGAAGCAATTATGTTGTTTATACTAGGTCCATGATGGACTATTACTATTGTTGTTATTTGAGTAATTTTTATTTGTTAAATATGGTGGATAGTCCTATAAACAAATGGAATTCTATCCAAATTTTGTAAATTGTTTACATTTAGTTGTGTTGTAACTTTTTTTTTACTTAAATTATGATGTTATTTATACTAGATCTAAGATTGAATATTACTATTGTTGTTGTTGGTGGGAGTATTTTGTATTTTTTAAATAGAGGATAGTCCTATAAACAAAGGAAACTCTGCCCAAATTTTTTAAAATGTATACATGGTACTGTAAAAAAAACTTTAGGACTAGATTTTTTATGGATATGATATTATTTATGCGAGGTCCAAGATAAACTATTATTATTGTTATGGATATTTTTTATTTCTTAAGTAGGGTGGATCGTCATATAAATAAAGAAACTTTTCCCAACATTTTTAATTTGTTTAGAAATATTTGCATTATATAATAGTTAGCAATTATTACGAGATCATTTGATGGATTAAACACGGTGAATATTCATATAAATATATGAAATTTTTTCCAAATTTTTTAAATTGTTTACAATTATATGTTGTAAAAAATATTTTTGACTTAATAGGTTCCTACCACGATGTATGTATGCATGTACGTATATAAACACGGTGCATGTACGTATGTATGTAAAAAAAACTTTCAAAAATTTTCTCATTTTTTGAACTAATAGGTTCGTACCATAGGCTATTTCAAAATTATTTATCCGTTGCAAACTAAATACGACGTATAGTCTTATCAATCACGTACCCTTTCGAAAATTAGGATTGTGCCTTCAGACACGGGAAAACCCTAGTGTATGTGTGTGTGCGTGTGTGTGTGTGTGTGTATATATCACTTACCGAGTGAATGATCTTTTTTAGAAAAAAAATTACGATTTTTTAATTAGTTGAAAAAATTATCACTTTTATAAAATTTAGTAATAATTATATTAATACAAAATTCTCTATTTCGACGTTAGCCCTCATTTTATTTTCGGCATTCAGTTAAACCGTCCTTATCGTTTTAAAACAATAAATATTTTAAAGCACAAGAATGACTTCTAATGTAGAAAAAAAGAGTCGCATGGATGGAGTGAACAAACGATTGGCTTCAGAGTTATGATATCATGGCATTGTATTTCAACTTTTGTGTTATACGTTGTGACGACAATTGGTCTTTAGCACATGTGTAAGTTTTGCTTGCCTTGAACAAGTAAATTCATTAGTATTTTTCTTTTGAAGTGCAAAATAAGCGTGGAGCAAAATAACATTATGTTATCTTACTCCATGTTCTGGAGACAGTCTTAGGAGTGTTTTATTACACAAATTTAATTTGAAAAAATTTCACCCAAAAGAATTTATAACTTTATAAAGTATGAAAATTTGCGTTTTCCATGTTTATTATTTTCTTACCTCATCCCCAATTAAAAAAACTCATGGAAAATTTTCATGGTTTAGGCCTAAATAAACGCATATGTTCACCTTTTTACAAAACTAAAATCAAACACATAAAATAACATATTTTATGTATCTTTATAAACAAATTCATGAAAAATTTTGACTTGGAATTTTTTGCATTTTTCATCTTTTTATTTCAAACACACCCTTAGGATTCCATCCAATTTAAAAGTATTATTTTTGTTTTGGGTCCCAAGGTTTCTTCCCATAAGATTATTGACCAGAGCATTTAATAATATTGGGCATCAATTTCGGATATAATACCTTAGTCTTAAACTTCGACTACTAATATTAATTGTAATGAAAAATGTCATGTGTGCCTCTAGACGCTCCTTGTTTTTTTTTGTGTGTGCGTGTGATTATACACACACATGGGTCGATCTATTCAAGGCTAAGGAGGCCCAACCGCTACACTGAGATTTTGGAAAAAAATTATTGAGAAAAAAAGTTTTGGGGTGGTATGTGTAAAGATACAAATTTAAAGGTACATATATAAAGGTTTTTGAAGCTGAAATTAAAATATATAATACCTTGTTTCTAGCTTCCAACCGGTAGTTGTTTTTATTTTAGTACCCAATTTTTTTAACCCTCTGCCTATTCTCTCTAAATCAACCTCTCCCTCAACCTAAAAGATTAAAAAGAAACACAAGCAATTTCTTTTTTCATAGCAAACAAAGAAAGTTCAGTTTGGTCTTCACCCACAAACTTTAAAGATAAATGGACAAGTCATATCTTATCATGTGTACCACCAACTATAGGTAAGTGTTGTACCTTATTCATTAGAGTTAAATTTGTTTATTAGGTCTAACTACTTTCATTTTATATTGTAAATTATTTTAGGGATGTTTAAAAAAATATTTTAGGCCTTGGAATTAATTAGACATTATAAATATTGATTGGGTGTTATTATTTTAGGACTTGAAATTAATTCGTATTGCTATTTATTAATATTGATTAGGTACTATTAGTTAGGGCTTTAATTAACTAGGTATTGTTATTATTAATTTGGCATTTTTACTATTGATTCAGTGATGTTGTTTAGAGTATAAAATTAATTTGGCATTATAAATATTTATTGGGTATTGATATTTAATTTTTAAATTAATTTTTTATTATTAATTTTGATTGGGTATTTTTATTTAGGGTATGAAGATATTTGGTTGAAAAATTTATAGTTCCACTTTCTATTTGTGTTTTAAAAGTTGGAATTTTTTTTAGGTGTTAATTTCAAAGATTGGTTTTGTATTGTGATAGTATAATGAAATGGAGGAAAATAAAACCCTAAATCATGCATGTTAATGCCTAAAAATGGTGTATGGATTTATGTCGTAGCTAAATACACTAGTCTTAGATTCGCAACAGATAAAGAGAGACCAATCACATAAAAACTAGTTTAGAATAATAATAATAATAATAATAATAATAATAATAATAATAATAATAATAATAATAATAATAATAATAATAATAATAATAATAATAATAATAATAGAGAAACGATGAGAGAAAAAAGATGGAAAGTTTACACGGTTCGGCCAGGTGCGGTGCCTACATCCACAAGTGCATCAATTGTTTATATTAGATCCAATAAGAGATAGCCATGGATGAAGGGAGAATTATAAACTTCTCTCAATCACTCTTGAAAATTCCAGCATAACAGTAGAAAAAATCGCTCGATCCCCCTTGTTGGAAGATAACGCGTCCTATTTATACCTGCCATGTGTGGGCCTAAAGAGAGAGAGAGAGAGTAGTGGAGACAAAAAGCATGTTGGGTGACAGGTGTCCTACCTTTACATATTAAGTTGGTACACCTTTTTACATGCCCTTTATGGAAAAGGGATGGGTACACGTTTCCCATCAATATTAGGATAATAATAAACCTTAAATCCTTCATTCTTGTCTCTTGAGTGATGCCGACACCATCCCACTAAGATATCCACCTGTGTATAGTGCTACTTGATACTATCAGTGGCCTATGATCCAGAGGGCTTAACTCACTGCCAATCACTCTGAAGCCGACTAAATTGCACTAAATGACCAAATTTCACTGGGTTTAACTCATGAGCCGACCTCTTTTGTGCTCACAAATAGAAATCAGTTTGTCTTATAAGTGGTTATTTGAGCACACCATATTTTTGTTACAATAAAAGCCCCCAAGACTTTGCTAACGATTGAGGAAGGAGGCAAATGTTGCGAAGCATTGTGTCTTAGGAATATCTGCTAAGATGATAGGAGTAGGTGAAGTTTTTATTTGATTATAAAGTTGTCAACTTAAAAATATTCTAAGTGTGCACCGAGTAGATTGCTTTGCAACGTTTAATTCCAAAATGTAACTTGGAAACGTGTCAATAGCTGGGTTTTTGTGCCCGACGTAATCATCACGCTAGCCTTCGACAGTTATCACGCATGCTAGTTGTCTTATCCGCGCATCTTCCCAGGCATTATGTCATGGGTAATGATTAAACATTACCGCCCATTTCTAAGTACAAATACTTAATTCAAACTCTCATTTCCCTTTTTCTAGCCAAAGGTTGTACGTCGCTTTGACATTAGAGAGAGAGAGAGAGAGAGAGTAACCTTTCAAATTACTTTCCTTCTTAATTTATGCCATTAATGTCTGTCTTTCATGCTTACATTCGTCTTCTTCAAGATCTTAAGTGATTTTATCCACCTTCAAAAGCTCATTTTGGGGTTTCCATGTATGCTTATGCTATTTCTCTATAACATAGGGCTTTATTTAGGGAAAATCCCATTTTTTTCTTCTTATCTTTCTAGCGATTGCTTGGGTTTCTGAGAAATTGGTTCATTGTTGGAATATTGAAGGTGTTTAGAAGGCCATTGAGTTTATTAGCCTAGTTTAGGGTTTATTTCTTCCCAAAGACCATTATTATTTCTTCTTTATGTTTTGAGTAGCCCCCAATTTATAGGGTTTTTCTTTTCACCGTGATGAACTACCGTCCTTACTTCTAACGACCTTTTAAATTCTTAGATGAATTAGAAACCACATGCACTGGCATAACTGCTAGGAGATTTCCAAACCCTCTTCAAGTTATGCGTCCTGAGGATAACCCAAAGAACCCTGGGTTTACCCCTAGAGTTGCCTCTTCCATAGGGTTTGTTGTAAACCCCCATAGTGGGAGTTGAGTCTCCTGTAACCGTAGATAACATAGTTATAGATCGTCCTCTTAATAACGAGAGATTTGTTAACACCATGTTAATGTCTGTGGTTGATCTTGACCCTTCTCCTTCTCATCCTCCGCCCAATGATAAGAAGGACTCAACCTCTCCTGTTGTGGTGCCCCTTACATATAAGGGGACATTCGGGGCCTCTGATTCTTGGTACCCAGCTTCTACCGATGCTACTAATCAGAGTTATGATATTACAGAGGATGAATTAGATGATCTGATGAATAAATATAATATCCATATAAACATTTATCTTCAGCTTCCCAATTCCGTAGAGAGGCTTTATGAATGACGTGATGCTGGTGAAATTTTCTTCCTCGTCTAGGCTCTACAGGTGGGAGTTAAGTTGCCCTTTCATCCCATTATACGATCCATTCTAAGGGTTTATGGTGTTTCCCCTACATAGCTCCCATCAAATGCCTACAGATCCACACTTGGGTCAATTTTTACTGGCAAATCCACACCAAATTTGACCTAACTGGAGACATCTTCCGTTTAGTCTATGGTGTCAAGGATAATGCCAAGGCTAATGGTTACTATTATTTTACCCCTCAAAAGTGTGACTAGAAAATGGTACATGTCGTTCAGATGAGTAACCCACAATTAGAAGAACCAATTTATCTTCATGAAAGGCGATTGGGAATTCCGATCTGATGAGTGGGATAGGTCGTGTAGCATCCCTCACGATTAGTTCTTCTCCCATTTAATCGGTATATTCCTCAAGTTTACTTTTTATTGATCTTTACTCTACACCTGTTTACTGACCATATTTATGTTTGTCTTTATGCAGTAAAGAAGTCTTCCAAACTTCCCCCTTTTCTAAGGGAGTTAGTGAGGTCCACCTGCACTCCCAACCCAGTAGAATTTGAGAGGCTCTTCTCTTTTGAGAAGTTTATCAATTTGGTCCACTACCTCCTCCCAAGTGGTGTCCCTTATAGAGAGAGAAGAATGACTTGTGTTTCGATTGTGAGTTTCGAGGGTATTTTGGTGGAGAGGAGATCGCAGTAGGTAACACTTTCATATTTAAGTTTGCAAAGCTGAGCACCTTTACTTTTTCATTATTTTAATAGTAATCGTATATTATTCTATGCAGCTTGTTCCAGCTCGTCCGACTCAGCTAACTTAATAGTGCCTCCGGTTATTGATAGCTTAATAATAGAAATCACCATAAAGGGAAAACTAGATGCCGACGCCAATACAAAAAGGCTGTTGCTGCTGCCGCTGATGCTATAGTGAAGAAGAGAATAGAGGATGAGAAACGGGCCAGTGCTGAGGCTAGAAAAAATGCAGAGTATGAGGCCAGGAGGCAAGCTGAAGTCGATGGTACTGTTAAGGCCAAAGTCAAGGGGAGAGCCATTAACCCAAAAGATGGAGGTGCCCGTTAAAAGAGGCCTCTTAAGAATTTTTCTCAGCCCAATCCTAAACAGTAAAGGACTAGGGTTAGGGTTGAAAGAGTGGTAATTGAAGGGGATCATTCTCGGAAGCTAGTCTAAGATACTGGATCCTCTTATCCTTATGGGAGGTTGATACTTTTACTTAAGATCCTGAGAAACCCGTGATAAGGGAGCAACTGAGGGCTGACAAGAATTCGATTCTTTATTATCAGGATAATATTATCGATATTTTAGGAGACCACGATTATGATCGTGACTTTCAACACCTCAGGTAATTTAATGCTGGTGAGCTATGGAACATGACCCAACTCATCATGATGGTGGTAATATTCAGACTAAACTTAAGTTTTTATTTGTACTCTTATCATTCTGATCCATTTATCTTATTGTCTTTCATATTTGAGGGTGCCACTATTATGCGTGAGAAGGTGGCCTCTTATTAGAATGCTTATGATAAGTTGAAGGCTGATAATGATGAACTCTTTGCTCGGTATAATACCTTGGTTGTTGAGTTAAAGGATGTCAAAACTAAGTGTGATAGCGCATGTTCTGAGCTAAAGGAGATGGATGATCAACTGGTGGCTAAAGTTAATGCTTTGAGCCAGGTCGAGGAGGAGATCATGAAGTTGAAGGAGCAGGCAGAGACTGATGCAGCCAAAATCAAATCTTCGGAGGAGGCCCTTACCAAAGGGGATGAGGAATTGAAAATACTTACTGAGGCTTTTTGGAGAAAACCATTTCTTCCCTTATGAATGCCGAAGAGGAAGGAGTAAGGAAATTGAAGACCTATGGTGAATATATTGTGGAGTTAGTGACCATATTCATAGAGGGCTATAATGATCTCAAGAAGAAAGCCATCAAGAATTACCCTAACATCACCGAGATCGTTAAATCTTGTTAGGGATACGATGATGAGGCAAAGGCTCTAGCTACTGAGCATGAGACTACTAAGGAAGAGGAAGTTGCCGATGAAGATGTTGTCAAGAATATTGAAGTAACTGCTAGTCATCCAGGTGATTCCAATGCCAACTCCTCTGTCGTTGATGATGTCCTGATGCTAGAGGCCACAACCGATCATGCCCCTGAAGCTTGAAGTCTTTTTATTTTCATGCTCTCTTTTTATGAAGCACTCTCTCTTTTTTAAAGTTATTTATCATTCATGCCGAACATTTTTCTTTTGTAATTGTAACTTTTGATGAACACATGTATGCATTGAAATGATCACTCTCTTATTTTGTCTGTTATATTCTCTATATGTGCATGTTTACTCTCCTATCTGTAGAGATATTCACATATGATCGTCTAGATCACATAAATCTAAGTAATCATGTATGTTAAGTTAATTTTGAATCATATTGTAGCATACTGAACGTTTAGCCCTATAAACTTGCTAACTAGTTTTTGTATTTGGAGTAGGGCTACTAGTTGTTGGGTCTTATGATCATGTGGTTAGATTATTTCTAACTGGATCTGCCTGACTAGCTACTATTTTTAGACGAGCCTGAGTTATCTTGACCTAGGTTCTACCCATGCTTGTGTCGACTTATTGATCGTATGAATGGATCTTATCAGTTTGACCACATGTTAGCTTAGGTTACCAGAGTAAAAATTTATTAAGATTTATCCTTGCGTTAGTAGATTATGGTCGAATCTTATCGTCCACAACACTACACTAGATTTCCCATTCTTTAGGGGACTTCTTGTTCGTGATCTACGCTAAGATGAGATCATACATTCGAATAGGTCTACTGCTACTTTAGGCTTAAAATCATATGGTTGTCAACCTGATCGGTCTTACTAATTGCCAATTTTGGACGAACTTAAGTTATCTTAACCTAGGTTCTACCCATGCTAGTGCTAACTTATTAGTCGTATAAACAAATTGTGTCATACTGACCATGCCTCAACATTGGTTACCAGAGTTATCTAAGTTATTGGGATCTATCTTTACATTAGTGGATTATGGTTGGATCTTATCGTCCACAACACTACACTAGATTTCCCATACTTAAGGGGAATTCTTATTCGCTATCTGTCCTAAGACAGTATCGTACATGAAGTGATTTGAATAGGTCTGCTGGTAGTTTAGGCTTACAATCATGTGGTTGTCAACCTGATTGGCCTTACCAGCTACTAGTTTTGGATGAACCTAAGTTGTCCTAACCTAGATTTTACCCATGCTAGTGTCGACTTATTGGTCATGTGAATGGATATTGTCATCCCGACGATGCGTCAACATAGGTTACTAGAGTTATCAAAGTTTATTAGTATCTATCCATACGTTAGTGAATAATTGTCCACAACACTTCACTGGATTTCTTACACTTGGAGGGAACTTCTTGTTCGCGATCTATCTTAAGACTAAATCGTACATGAACTGTTTCATTTGACTGTGAACTTATTTATGATCATGGATCTCCATGTGATCAGCCTTTAAGAGTTTTTTGCCTCGGTTTATTTGCACTCCTCTTGTGCCGATGAAAATATTAATGAATAATATTCAAAATCAACATATGTAGGAAATGAAGTTCTTCTCGTTAATCATTGAGGTGAATTACAAAGGCATGTATAAGAAGGATTACATTTTGTTTTTTCCATCGTGTGCTCTCACCGTTACTGGTAGTATCTCCTCAGGTGCTTAGAGTTCCAAGGATTCTTAAACTTTTCACCATCGAGAGTTTCAATGATGTAGGTTCTTGGTGGCATGATAGCAGATACTCTGTATGGGCCATACTATTTTGGTTCTATCTTGTTCGTTTTCTGAATAACCTTATTTAGCACGTAGTCTTCCTCATTTAAAATTCTCGATTTTACTATTTTATTGTAAAATCGAGCGGTATTCTGTTGATACGCGGTGATTTGTAAAGAAGCGCATTACTTAAACTCTTTAACTAGATCTAGATCAAGTCTCCTCATTAGATCGCTCTTTGGTGAGTCAAAATTAAGAACCCGATGGCTGGGTAAGCCAATCTCGACGAGCACTATTACTTCGGTGCCAAATACCAGTATGAATGGGGCTTCACCTATTGTTGTTCTTGATGTGGTTTTGTATGCCCATAGTATGCTCTGTAGGTTATTAATCCGGTCATTTTTGCGTCCTCCAGCCTTTTTTTCATTCTGCTGAGCAAGGTTTTATTTGTTATCTCTGTCTGCCCGTTACACTATGGGTGACCGGGTGGAAAGTGCAATTTCTAGATTTTTGATCGCACAAAATTGTCTTTAAACTCTTTGTTGTCAAACTGGGTACCGTGGTTAGTAATGAACATGTATGGCACCCGATAACAGCATATAATGTTCTTCTATATAAAATGGAACACTTTTCCATATAACATCTCGACTAAAGGCTCAACCTCAACCCATTTAGTGAAGTAATACACTGCTACGATAAGATATTTGAACCTGCTCCTTGTCTTTGGTAGTGGTCCAATCAGATAGATTCCCCATATGGAAAAGCTCTAAGGCGATGTAATCGGGGCCAGTTTTGCTTCCGAGAATTTATGAATTACTACGAATTTTTTACACTTGTCACACCTTTTTCGTAGTTTGCACAATCTTCTTTCATTGTTAGTTAATAATACCCTTGGGTGTCCACTCATTTCACTAATGATCTACATGTTGAATGTGCCCCATATGAGCCCTCATGCACTTCTTTGATCAAGTCGTTAACTTTGGCTAGATGAACACATCTGAGTAGTGATATTATAAATCCACTTCTAAATAGGATTCCTCTTTCTTTCACATACCTCACTGCCTTGTATCAAAGCCTCATGACCTCCTTTGGATCGGTTGGGGCTGTCCTAAAATCAAAATATGCTATGATGGGATCCATCCATGAGGGGCCCAAGTCTACCTCCATTGCCAACACACTTTTCTCATTTGTGCTGCGATGTGTTAAGACTTATAAAGGTATCATTCTACATAGCTTGTTTCTTATGGTTGATGCTAGGCGAGCAAGTGCATCTCCTCGAATGTTCTTGGTTCTTAGTATTTTTACCATCTAAACGATCGGGAATTTCGATAGCACTGCTTTTAATTTTGACAAGTATTTCATCATTGACTCCTCTATTGCCTCAAAAATTCTAAGGACTTGATTGACTATAAGCTGGGAGTCGTTATGATCTGACAACTGTTGAGCAACAAGTAATGATGCCAGCTCCAGGCTAACTATAAAAGCCTTATATTCTACCTCATTATTATAGTCATCAAAGTTAAATCTTAAGGTGCACTCCACATCAAACTCTCTTGGTGTTGTGGCTATTATACCTGCTCCACTGCCGTTGGAACATGACGAGCCATTTATAAATAGTTGCCAAACCATTAGATCTACTATAGAAGTCTGCTCGGCCTTCTTCTGGATTGAGTGCTCTTTTGAGGAAGTATTCTCTGTGATCTTTCTTCGTACATGAACACGACATTAAAGTCGGCCACTACTTGGCCTTTGATTCTTATTTTAGGCTCATACTGGATGCCATACTCTCCATGTTCTACTTCCTAAGCCATTACTCTACCTGATTTCTCTAGTTTATGGATAGCTTAACATAGGATAAGGTCTGTATAGATGATAATGGTATGCGTTTGAAAGTATAATTTTATTATTCAGGATACCTCAATCAGAGCTTAGGCTAACTTTTCCAGCTTAGGGTACTGGGTTTCTGCTCCTCAGTACACCTTTCTAGTGTAATAAATTGTCCTTTGCACTTCGACCTCCTGTCAAACGAATGCCGATATAACAACTGACTCTGAAACTGCTAAGTATAACTAAATCTTCTCACTTTGGACTTGTCTAGACAACAGTGGTGGAGATCCCAAGTATATCTTTAATTCTAGAATTATTATCTCGCATTCATCATTCCACTTAAAGGTATTCCTTAAGATTTTAAAGAATGGGAGGCATATGTATGTGGCTCTAGACATGGATCTGTACAGTGCAACAACTCATCCTACTAATCTCTAGATGTCTTTTTTACTTATAGGGACCTGCATGTTTATCAGTGCTTGGATTTTTTTCTAGGTTTGCTACTATGCCTCTCTGGTTGAATATGAAACCAAGGAATTTTCCCTCTTTAACCCTGAAAACACACTTTGTTGGGTTCAACTCCATTTGATACTTTTCCAACTGATCAATAGTTCATCGCAGATCACTGATGTGGTCGGTAGCATCTTCCATTTTATCATAATGTTATCCACATAGACCTCTATAGTTTTTTTGATATGATCTTTGAAGACTTTATTCACCATCCTTTGGTATGTTTCCACTATATTTTTCAATCCAAAAGACATAACATTGTAATGATACGTACCTCAGCTGGTGATAAATGAGGTATTCTCCCGATCGTCCAGCTTTATCTTTATTTGGTTATTCCCTGAATAAGCACTCATAAAGCTGAGGAGCTCGTGTACCGCTTTAGTGTCGACTAGTTGGCCAATCCTGGGTAGCGGATAATGATCTTTCGGGCAAGCTTTAATGAGGTCGGTGAAATCCACACATATGCGCTAGTTATCCTTCTTCTTTCTGACCATAATGACATTCGAAAGTTGCTCTGGATATTTCACGTCTTTGATGAACTCTACCTTCTATAACTTTTCCACTTCTTCTTGGATTGCCATGTTCTTCTCCTGGCTTAACAAACGATGTTTCCATTTTACTGGATTTACATCCTTCATTATGCTGAGTTTGTGGCAAATGAATTCTCGATCTATGCCTGACATATCTTTATGGCTCCAAGTGAACACGTTCCTTCACAATAACTCAGCTAATTCTTTCTTGACAGAGGGATCCACTGATGAGTTAATCTTGGTTTTCCTCTTTGGGTGTTCGTCATCCAGTATTACCTTCTTCGTTTCCTCAACTACTTGCCCTTTGACTAATTTATCTTCATCTTGAAGGTCAAGTGTCTCAATCTGATAAGTGGTAGTCAATTTTTTCTGCTCTTCCTATTCCGCTGATGTGTAGTAGCACTCATAAGCCTCTACTTGATTCCCTTTCACCACACCAACTCCATAATTGGTGGGGAATTTCAAGCCTTAGTGAATAATGGATGGAACATCCTCGAACTTCTTCAGTGCAACCCTTCCAAAACTGATGTAATACACCAAATTCACGTTCTCATCCATCATAAAAAATGGATCCTTTGTATTTGGCAGGTCAATCAGTCATCGATCACAACTTGTAACTCTATTATACACAGGGGAATACCTTATCCCCTAAAAATCCTATGAGAGGTCTATTACCTCTAACTTTATATCTTTGAGCCTTAGGTTTTAGAAGTAGCTATAGAAGAGGAGATCGGCTAAGTTACCATTGTCAACTAATATCCTTTCCACTCTAGTATCTTGAACTAGCATGATGATGACCAACAGGTCATCATGCGGATAGAGCACACCCAAAAATTTGTATTTGGTAAAAAATAACTAAGAGGCAATCTCTATTTACCTTCTTAAGATGAGATGCGATGGGGCCAGCTAGGTCAAGCTTCCTGATGTGAGGACAAGCCTTTGCCTCATTGATATATGCCTATCTTTCTGCTGGTCCATCCCCACCTCCAGCATATCCTCCTACTATGAAGTTGCTTCCAAAATAGATCATATTTACCTCATGTACCGACTCTTTGCATTTTTTGCGCAGGTCAGGATCATCTCAAGAATCATTATCTCGAACTTTTTTCTTCTCATCATCCTTCATGTAAGAGGGCTTTGACTGTCTTTTAGGTTTCTGTTCATCACGCCTATCTAATCGGTTACTGTTTTTAATGAACTTTGTCATCATCCTCACCTAATGAGGATATCAATCTCATTCTTCAGGGCTATGAAGCTATCCATATTATGACCATAATCTTTATGGAACTCACAGGTACTTGGTTTTATCTCTCCTATTTAAAGAAGAATTTAACTTTCTTGGTCACTTCAAATCATTACTTCCATGGTATTTGTCGAGGATGTGGTGTACCCCTATGGTCAATGGTGTATATTCATCAAACTTCCTCGGTCTTTCAATCCTTTTGTTCTCTATGAGCTCCTATATCTTATCTGCACCCATATTGGTGTCAACCTTGAGATGGTTAGATTCCTTCACTGCCATGGCTTCTTCGGCATTCATAATCATTTCGACCTTTGTCATTAGCTCAGACATAATGTTTGGTGGTTCTTGGATAACTTCTAGATCAACTTCCTAGGTCGCATTCCACTCATGAGTGCTGCAATCGCCATTTTCTCTTCATATTCAATGACTTACCATTTTTCAATGTTGAACATGGAGATGAATTTCTTGATTGCCTCATTTATTCCCTGTCAAATGTGTAGCAAAATGGATGAACCGCTTGCCTGGTTTGGAACTAAAACATAAATTACTGACAAAGAGATCGGCCAGTTATTGAAAGTTACAAATTTAACCTATTGGTAGTTTGTTATATTTGGGTTGATCCTATAATTATACTAGAGAAGGCTAGGCAATGCATCTTGTCAAGGACATAATAAATATCTGAGGCAACTTGATATTGCTCTATGTGCAACACAATATACAATGTGCGATTGTACTTAGGAGTAATGACGGGAGGTTTAAACTTCACGAGCGTTGGATAGCCTATGATTGATGACGTGAGGGGGGATGCTTAGATGAAACCTCTCTACAGAGGGTTCTTAGTCATTATGATTTCGCCCAGGTGATCCTCGAATAATTGAATTGAACCTCTCTAGAATTGCTCATCCTTATTGACCTTAACCACCACTATCCTACCTTCTCGTCCTCAGCTTTTAATTGATCTCTCTTCCTAGGAAGCCCGCTAGGCTTTAGTCGACCCTCGAACATTTGGTCTTGACCCGTGTCAAAGCTCAACCCATTTGGTTTCATCTCTATATTCTTTGAGGCCCTATTTTGGTGGGATCTTTTCGCTCTTGGCCCCAAAAGATCTAATGGAGACCCTCTGCTCAGTCTCTCAAAAATGATTTGGAACTCCATAGAGTAAGTTTGGTATTTATCATATCCACTTATTTGGATGGGGAATGTGGCTTCTGATTAGTAGGACCTATCATCACGTTCAGATTCATTATACTTGAATTTGGTAGCCTTTTCATGTTTGCCACAGTCTAATTATCTGGGATTCTCCACCTCCCTCTCATGGTAGATCTGCCTCCTGGATCGGTGTGGGGCCGGAGGAGTCATTTCATGTCTTCGCTTGAGGTTCTCACCCTTGCCGTGGTGGCTAGATTATTTTCCATTCTTTTTTGTCCAATCAAAATACTTTGCATCAACTACGTGACACTTTCCTACATAGCCTCCTGACCTTTAGCCAAGTGCCAGAGTATTCCTTAAAGGTCATTAGTATCTATATGCGTGGAAGGTGTGGCTTCTTCTGCGGCCCTGGATTTTCATCCATTTTCACGATATCATATCCCCAAAATTAGTTCAAGAGTAAGAGTCATGGTGCGCAAAAGGCTATAGGTAGATGGATTACACATGGTTATGGATCTGGAGTTAAATGGGAATTAGTAGAGTGCTTGTAGCTAGTAGGATGAAAGTCAACGAAATATAGTGTTTCTAGGACTGAGGATCCTAGAGTAGTAAGACAAGATATTAGTTGAAAGCAACGATGGGCTTGTCAATGCATTCTCGCAGATGACGCCAAACTGTTAACGCCTAAAACTGATGTGTAGATTTATGTCTTAGCTAAATACACTAATCTTAGATTTACAATAGACAAAGAGAGATTAATCACAGAAATGCTAGTCTAGAATAAGAATAACAGAGAAAAGATAAGAGAAAAGAGATGGAAACCAAGTTTACATGGTTCAACTCGGTGCAGTGCCTACATCCACAAGTGAAATAATTGTTTATATTAGATCCAATGGGCAATATCCATGGATGAAGGGAGAATTACAATATTCTCTCAATCAATCAAGAAAATGGCAGCTTAACAGTATAAAAAGTCTCTCGACCTCCCTTGTTGTAAGATAATGCATCCTATTTATACCTTCCATGTGTGGGATTAGAGAGAGAGAAAGTAGTGGAGACAAAAAGATGTTGGGTGATTGGTGGCCTTCCTTTACAGATTAAGAAGGCCCACCTTTTTACATTCCTTTATGAAAAAGAGTGATGGGTACACATTGCCTATCAATAATGGGGTAAGAATAAACCTTAAATCACTCATGCTTGTTTGTTGAGTGCTGTCGACACCATCCCACTAATAGATATCCACTTGTGTATAATGTTAATTAATATCGTCAGTGGCCTATGAGCCGGGGGGCTTATCTCACTCCCTAGTTCTCCGGGGCTAACTAGATTTCACTTGGCTTAACTCCTACCCCGCCCTTTTTTTGTTCACAAAAGGAAACCGGTTTGTCTTATAAGTGGTCCTTTAAGCACACCATATATATGGTACGACAGTGTGTTTGTACTTACTTTGTATTTTGGACAACTTATTTAAGTAATTTAGTCTATAACACACACACACACACACACACACACATATATATATATAATCAATTATCCTATAAAAATTAGCTCGTGGGCGCCTGCCACAAATTTATCAACACCTATCATATATTTTCCCCCAACTGAAATCCTGGATGAGTCACTCTATGTCTGCGAGCGCGCGCGCGCGTGTTTGTATCATATGTGTGTGGGGTTTTAGTGGTGCATGAATATAAATGATAAAATTAGGACTAACGTGTGAAAAAGGAAAAAAACAAGAGGCTAAAATGAGAGTGTAATGGAAGATAAGTTAGAACCACGTGATCCATAAGTGAAAAAGGGTTTCTTAAGTACTAGACTATGGCCAAATTATCTAAAAGTACCCATTGATGACGTTGATAAGGATTTTGACCATTTTGTTTGAATTTATTTAGTGAGGATTTTGTTTGTGATGTTAGGCTTTTAAATATATAGAAATTATGGATTTTTGAAATTAGGAAGTACGAGGAAGAAAATCCACACGTCAGTTATGAAAATTTTGTAACCCATATAATAAATGTGAACAAGGATAAATCAGACGCACTAAAAATAGTCAGTGTATGTGGTTCCATACATTAATACGTCCAAATGATTACTATCATTCTCATTAATATTAAAGAGGTTACAAATTCATATAATTTTTGTACATGCGAACTCAATGTTCCCCTCATCTTTATTTATTGTGGTCCATGTAGTTGTTGATTACGAGTCTCCTAACGTATCTCCCTACGTATCTTTCAACCTTGTGTCTCAATCATTAATTGGTGAAAGGCGGGTCCATGTTGTAATTAGAATTGACACTTTCCTAACCAAAAATATTATTCTTAGTTATGGACCCACAATTTCCCTCAATTACGTTCACTATTGAAAAATAAAGAAACTTTGTGAAATTGATCATGACGGGCATATTGGTCATTTGTAGAGGATACTCGTGATGATTTTATGCTGTCGGATGACGTGGAGGGACACAAAGTAGTTTTTTCCTTGAAAAATAGTTTTTAATGATGTGATATACATATTGAACTTCGTGACGCAACATTATATCAAGGTTGTCCCTCTCACTTTTGTGCTATAATCACTTATGAAATGGTACTTCAAGATTTTCAAGCAAGTTTGAAGTCATACACATATTCCTATCTCTGTTCGTAAGTCATCTCACTTAAGAAATTCCTTATCTTCTTCCCTATTTTTTTCATTTATTTATCTTTATTTAAATATTAGTGGTCAATGAGTAATAACTAATACATATATTAATGACTTGATACAAGATTCAATATTTTAGATTTAGTGACAATTGAGGTTTCCAATGAGTACATGAGTCATTTAGATGTTAATATGGAATTTTATTCATTTAAAATTCAAGGCCGGGATCATTTTTCCTTAAACCCTTTAATGCTTAGGATTATTAAATACTTTGAAATCTTATTGGCATATGTTGTTTCGAGCTCGTGGAGGGTGGTTAATGGGATTCAATGCCTTAATGAGATATATGTCACAACTATGGGTATTTCTAAAAATATGTACAATTAAACCTTTATTACACCAAAAAAATGACATGTATTACTTAAAAATAGAGATCTGTGAAGCTCACCCTGTTGAACATTCCTCCTCGTAATAAATATGATACAACATGATTTTTCTTAATTGGTAGTTTGCCCCTTTTTTAAGGGGTTGAGCATTATAATGAACCAAGGTTCCCTAAAATGGTAAGGGAAATAGCTCTTCAATTATTTTTATCTTCTCACCATGAATTTTCATGTTATTTTATTGAATGACCCTATTCTCCATTATATTTATCTTGAATATAAGAATGAGAAGAATAAACACCCTCCTTAATTTATCAATTTTGTTGAACTATAAAAGATGGGGATGACTAAATGAAGATCGAATTTAAATAATCCTACATCATCTAGTGTCTCGATCACTTTCACACATGCTTGTGTTTGGAAAGTGTACGGCCTAAAGGGAAACCAAAAGAAAGTAGTGAAACTCAGTTTGTACGGCGTTAAATATCCATATAGATTGGTAAAGTACTGTTAAGTGTACATAAAGCAGAACTTTATCGAATAAATTTTGTGAATTTATTGAATTGAGTGATAATAAATGGAAATCAACACAACTAGAATTTATTTTAGAGAGAGAGATATTAATCATAAATTCAATATGAATAATACTATAAATGATTGATTCACCATAAAGATGTAATTAACTGGTGATTTATCTTTATATGAAATTAATGATTAAATGTGAGGGTATTAATTAACAACACATAATTACAATCCAAGATTAAAAATTAAAACCAATTGAATTATAATGATATAGATTACACCAACTACATATGTTGCCTTGTAATATAAATGTATATAAATTTGTAAAATGCCAGCTTAACTTCATATATCAAAACATCTAACAACCAATATATAACTAATTAGACATGATTCATATTGAATTTACTTCCCTTTCCATATAGATTTGGCAATTCATAATTGAGAAATCAAAAGAAATAGATCTCAAGATTAAGGATATAAAGAAAACAATATATCTTAAATGAAATTTTTGCTTTGATCTTCAAATTTTTTAAGATTTCTTATTCCCCTCTCTCTCTCTCTCTATATATATATATATATATATATATATATATATATATATATATATATATATATATATATATATATGTGTGTGTGTGTGTGTGTGTGTGTGTGTGTGTGTGTGTGTGTGTGTGTGTGTGCGCGCGCGCACGCACTTGTTTGTTAAACTCTCTAGGTAAAAAATATGTCATGTCTCTATGCTACAATGAAGTAAAAGATTATATCAAAGCTGAAATTTCACAAATTCAGTCCTTTTTTTCTCGAAATGGCATTACGATAAATGTTTGGTGAAGCGAAACACATCATCTGAGGTTAAAATGTATTTTGATCTTGCCAAAATGTATTTTTATTGTAACAAATAACAATTCATGACATGAAATCCTAGGAATTGTTTACGAGGCTTCACCAAAGGTACGAGACTTTTCCCATGCTTCCAAAACAAGCTAGTTATACTATAAAAAAATTATCCTTCACATGAGAATGATTTCTTAACCTTTGAAGTTTATATTCGAAATCAATTTGTGCATATAAATATATCACATATATTAGGAATCAGGCCTTGGGAAAGATATATTGCCCATATATATGACTATACATGTGAAATAATAATAATTAATCAACATCAACAAACAATAGCTTTGTTGTTTTCCCAGTGTCAAAGCTCCTAAGTGTGCACTTATTTTCAAAGGCAATAACCATATGATCCCATTTGGAACTTGATATAACAAAATATACCCTTGGCCAGCAAAGGGAAGCCTCGTTTGGGATGAGGGTTCAACCTTTCACCATCCATGGGTCACATTGAACGTAGGATCCCAACAACCTAAGCCCCCGTCAAACTGAAGCCCCGACCCGGATTAACAATCAAGTACGATTGTCGACTAGCTAACCCTCACAAGTCGACAGTAAGTGTCATTTTGAGAATCAGAGCTTCTACAATATTAGCCTCGACTTATGGTATCCTCGTCTAGGCCGAGGGTGATACATTCATTGCGTGTGGTTTGGGAGACGTGTGGTACAGTGCGCTTAGGGCTCATGTAGCAAGTGGACTAAATCGTTATAACAAGATCATTCCCTCATGTGAGGGAATATTATATCATCATGATCTACAGGTGGCCCAACCAAGTGTCACTAGGGGATTAGCTAAACCGTCATTACATGATCAATGCATGCTTGGGGGGTACACTACACTCCCCAAGACATATATATACTTGTCATCTTCAACCTTGAAAAAGGATCGATAATTGTAACCCTAGCTGAAACTCTGTTTGTATACACAGTAAAGAGAGATTACTTGTGCATTGTATCCAAGGCCTTTAGTGCCCATATTTAGTGGATCACACACTCACAGTGGACATAGGCCTGATTGGCTGAACCACTATACATCATTGTTTTCATGCCTCTTCTACTCACCTCTTTCTATACACATACACATATATAACTTTATTGCTACCATTATTGTTGCTGTTTGAGATTTATCACCTCTTTATTTGGTGGTGTTAATTTAAGCATCATCAGTTTTGCACCTTTTGCGGGAATGAGAAGTTATCTCTTCCTTTTTACAGCTTGACCTCACGGGAGACTCTGGTGGTGAACCAGTTCTCCCCCTTTGTGTGGAGCTGTTTCACCATTAAAAGAGATTCATTAAGGTTCTCAAGCTCATCAGTCTTTTGATCATTCATCTCATCACATCTTAAACGTATGGCGTCGAAGTTACCACCTCCTCCTCTATCAGCCAATGGAGTAGGACCTAGTTCCAGCCATGTACCACCTAAGTCTGAGATGGCTGAGGTGGATGCCACCCTAAAGTCTTTGGTAGCAAGCCAATAGGTTATACAAAAGCAATTTACAGATCTTATCCAAAACATACTGAGACCACCAGGAGTCTCACTAGAGATGATTACCCTGATAGCTTCACAGGGACAACATGAGGCCAGGGGACCACCCAAGGTGTCACACAAAGACTTGCCACCTCCACAATGGCAGAGGGACGTTGCTGACCCCAGGCGTTTACGCCTGGGGAGGCAAGGAAACTCTTGCTCGAAGGATAAGTATGATGATATGGAAGTAGAATATGCTCCAAGAGATCACTAGAAGCCGTATGAGATCTCGAATAATATTTTATGACCTATCCAGGAGAGCTGAGGAAGGTGTAGGAGACAGAATCCTGATGATCACCCCAGGGGTTCAGCTTTTGACTATCTGAGCAGAGGGTCGACCTTTGAGAGGATGGGCCCAGTCAATGAGTTGAGGAAACGATTGTCTAGATCGAGAAGTCTTGCAAGGTCCAGAAGAGAGGTAGTAGATGGTCAACCCCATGAGGGCCAACCCCCTCATGGATGAGACGACGGTTATTGTAAAGTAAATAGTCGGTGAAGGTCGGCTGCAGCGGAGCCCTCAGTTCATCCAAAAGAAGCGACTAGGGATAATATCTTCCAAGCCGACCCTATGAGGCCGTGGAATGACTCGATTCAGAGGCTAGAGGATAAAATTAATGATATCCTGAAATTCCGAGACCCTCTTCAGAGAGGATACTCTGAGGGCTCACCCTTTATGGCGAAGATAGTTAACTTCCCAATGCCAACCAAGTTTAAACCACCTGTGGTCACCCCAAGGTATGAGGGGAGTACCAACCCAGTCCATCATATCGAGATGTACCATTTGAAGCAGACATATAGTCTATCCCAGATGAGATGAGATGTCGAGCCTTTTTTATCACCTTGACTGGGGCTGCACATGTTTGGTATACCTCTCTTCCGAAGAATTCCATTAAAAACTTTAAGTAGCTAGCAGAACGGTTCATTCACAACTTTTGCTTTGGAGTAAGGCCACAGAAGAAGACCACTCACCTGCTCTATGTTAAAAAAGGGGAAAATGAGAGCCTCAAAGACTATATAGCCAAGTTTAACAAAGAAAAGTTAGAGGTTGAAAACAACGAAGAAAGTATAGCCATGATGGCCCTCATTGGAGGACTCTAAAATGGGAAGCTATTGTGGAAGCTTACCGAAGACCCCCCGAAGTCAATGGCTGAGCTGCTGGAGATGATGGGGAAGGTGATGAATGCCTAAGAAGCAATGGCCACCAAATATGAAGATGCAAAAGGAGGTACTAGTGGGGGTAAATACCAGAAAAAGAATAAGGATGGGAAGAAAAGACCAGCACATGACAAGTTTGCAGATTACAACCCTCTGACGGTTAACTGTGAACACATTCTGAATGAGATAAAGACCGTTCGATCTTTAAAATGGCCTAAAAAGTTGAGGGCTCCTCCCCACAAAAGGAACAAAAACCTGTAGTGCGAATTCCACTAAGATCATGACCATTTGACCGATAGATGTTTCGCCCTAAAAGATGAAATTAAAAAGATGTTAAAAGAAAGGAAATTGAGAAAGTATGTGGACAAGGGTGCCTTTAAGAGTGGTTGATCCGACCCTAGGAAGAAAATAAGTGATAAATGCAGAGAAGATTCCCCCGACAGGCGTGATGACCCTTCAAAGGATGATGATGATCTTGACCTTCCACCGAAGGACGACCATGGCCCAGTAAAAAGGCTTAATATGGTTTCATTCGGTGTCAGAATAATCTTCGGGGGCCTAGATGAAGGATGATCAGAAGTGGCTGACAATAAGGCCCATGTAGCTGAAGTGAAGGAAGTTACATGATCATATGATACCCTCAGACTTTAAAAATAACATCTAAGAGAAGACATTCACTGAAAGAAGCAACATAATCTAAAGAAAATGGTATTAATGATTACAATACAAATCAAATGTATGAAGACGCCATCAGGGCTCATAAACGTTAAGAGGTATAAGACTTCAGGAAATAAAAATTACAAAAGCTTCACAAGATTTATACATCTGCGGCCATATCGTCCTGAGGATTAGCCTGAGGATTAATCGTGCCTCCTTGGCCGGCGTTAGTCACCTATGCCATATCTTCCTGAGGATTATTAACCTCTTCAGTTTCAGTGACATCCAAAGGAGTAGTCTCATCAGGAGCCGCAACAACCTCCTCAACCTCTTATAAGGCCTGAGCAAACCGGGGGTCAGTAAAGCCCAAGCCCTCAAAGTCCGAGGACGTCAGGCTCCCTGACTCTTTTTCCTTAGAGGCTGTCCATTTACCAGTGGCTTTAATACCTCTTTCAAGGTATTCAAAGACAAAGATGATGAACTCATCAGAGACCTTATAGTCTGTAAGGATCTTCTCTGAGGCATCCTCTAATGAAGCTTTGACTGTAGCATCAACTTTTGTTTGAAGGGCATCATCTTTAGCCTTCAAGGCTACCTCATAATCCTTCTTAAGCTTGCCCATATCCCTATCCCTTTGCTTAACCAGCTTGTCATCCTCCTTCATCTCTGTCTATAGACGTTCAATCTCTGCATTTAAGGAGGCCTTCACCTTTTTGAGCCTCCTGACCCTTCTCTGTGAGAGGCAGCTTCGTCAGGGTCTAGTTAACTAAACGATGCATGGAAAAGATACCATGTAGTGGAAAATTAGACGTATGAGCATCGTCTAATTTACAAAAGGCCAGGGTTACACTTAGAAAAGCAAAATAGCAGAAAGTAGTACCTGAATTGATCTGTGGAGGGTAAGCTCGGCCAACAAAGGGATATCTAGAGAGCGTAGAAAATTCTTATCCTCTTTGGTCATTACAAAATTGATGGTATCAATAGCCTTTGGACCATGGCCAATCAAACTATCACTGATCTTCAACTGAGAAAGACGAGCTGCCAGGGCTTCATCTGAAGAGATCAGAATGGCACAATTCCCTTTTTAATTTTTACTCAGCCTTTGATGCTATGAGTTTGTTGTGGTCTTCCTCTTCTTCGTAACATCATCCTTGGACATGTCTATGTTCCAATTGGGAGGAGGAGGGGATACATTATGGCTGGACTTCTTCATCAGTTTTATGAGACTTGGGGCAGACATTTCCCAAAGGTCGTCAGAAATACCTTTAGGGCGGTCTGCAAAAAGAAGTATCTGAGTCAATAAATCAGAGACATGAAAATTAGGAGATACTACTAGTGAAAAATGATACTTACGAAGCTATGTCAAAGAACTACCACCTAGACCTGTCTGAGAGAGGTAGTAGGGGGTCATCCGATGTTCGTATTTAACCAGAAGACCCTGCTCCCCCTGATCTTGAAGGTCCTTAACTTTTTAAATACTTTCCTGGCTAAGCCCAGGGTCGGCTTTTGCAGCAAACGAGACCTTCCCCCATCTTATAGGGGTCCTTGGAACCAACATTCCAAACGCCTCATGGCGACCAAACTCTAATGCCCCAGATGCAAAGAAATACCGAGGCTTTTAGTTGTGATTGGAGGTCTGGGTAACTAACAACATCTTCTTATCTGACTTCCTAGCTAGGAGGTGGTAATAGCTAGGGTGATTTTTGGCAGAGGAGGGGATGTATTAGCTTGTGAAGACCCTAATAGGAAGGTCTGAGTGGTGGATTTCCCTCTAAAGGATGATAGCCCCTATCATCACCCTCCAGGCGTTGGGGGATAGTTGTGAAAGGGGCTAAATTTTTATGGGAAAATATGTCTTTGATTTAAGGATGGATAGGGAGACAGAAACCCAACTTGAACATCTGTTCGTAGATGCAGATCTCCCCATCTCGGCCACCAAATGCTCTTTCACCCCTCAAAGGTCGCCTAAGACTAATGGAAGGGCCTATTGAGTAGAGGTGCCTAAAAACCAGAATATCGTACTCACTAATGGAGTTCTTAATCTCGGCTGCCTCAGAGGTGTCAATATCTCTCTCATGCCCATCATCTTTTTCCCTAGTGACATCGGGTTGGGCAGATACTAGGGGACCATTAGGAAACCACTGAGCAAAATCAGCCCTGGTGGCGGTCGACAGGGGAATAACATTGAAAATGGGGGGAATGGACACACTTGGCCCTATAATTTTGACATCGGAAGAAGACTGAGAGGTGTTAGCCCCTGGTGTGATGAGACACGACTCGAAACCTCATCTTTATCAGGGACCTGATCTTGCCTAATTGAGTAATCCATAGCCTTTTAGAAAGAGTCTACAAATATGGAGTCGAAGGTAGACGACTCAGATTCGGACATGGGTGTTGGGTCACTGAAACCTCTATTGGCTTAGCAGGCTCAACGGGCTCTGGGTATATTACCTTCAGAGGTGGAGGAAAGATAGGCCTGGGGGGAAATGCCTCAGCCCTACGAGCCTCTACTTGGGCTAGCTCTATCTGCCTAATTTTTTCTAAAGTCTTCTCGCAAAGGGAAGGGAACTCATCTATGAGCTGGTACGGAGGTCTGAGCATAGGGCTGACGACACATAACTTGGACTCAAAACCAAAAATAGATAAATAACTTGACTCAATCTAAACCAAAGATCAAACTTAGAAGTTGCAATGGTTTCAAACCAAGAACACTAAGAACAGGCCACCAAAAAAATGCAAGGGATGGCTGAAAAACACAAGCCCTTACCGGAAAACACAAGTATTCACTGAGAAATGCAGAAATGAAAAATAAAGGCTAAAAATGGTAAAGTAAGGTGGAGATGATACCTGACTGAGTGCGAAATAAAGAATAAGAAGATTAGAAGCAAAGAAACCCCTAAATGCAGCAACAGAGCTCTTGAAGAGAGAGATAAGCGTATAGAAGAAAATATAGGCGGGAAAAAAGAAAGAGAGATGAGGGTTTTTAAACCCATAATCATTTTAGCACGCGTCCCAAGGCCCATCATTGCCTTGGGAACCTAAAAGGCTAATAAAAAACATCAAGACTTGACATATACGATATCCACTTCAGCAAGTGACATGTGTTAAAAGAATATTTGTGAACAAGAAAACTCAGTCGCGTCCTTGCAACACCCCTCAATCACCTACTCACATAGGTAACTAAGGGCTAGGGGTTATTAAAAGCCCAAACTGCACCCTCTTACTCAGAGCAACCAACCTCGACCAGTCTCATAATCGAGGTGACCGAAAGCTTGTGATACCCATCAACAAGGTCATCACTCAGAAGGTCAGCCCCAACCGACATTGCATCAACCTCATACATCAACCTTGGCTGGGCACCAACCGAGATTAGCAAGGACATGGGTTAAACCATCCACCAACACCAACATAGGCCACAACCGACATTATATTTTATCAACCGAGGTCAGAAAAGTTTCAGGGGCTCAATCATCAGTAGTATATCATCATCGGCCTAGGCAGACGTTACAACTGCCTCATATCTAACCTCGGCTAGCCATCCTGACCGAGGTCTTCATGGATATTAATCTCGAACAAGGCAAGGTTCGGACCTCACCAATCTCGTACTCGTTCAGACCGAGGTTGGCAACAATCGAAGACAATCGAGCATTTATATGCATATGTGGGGCTTGGAACACGTGGACAAATCTGTTGTAACTGAATTATTCGCTCCATGTGAGGGAATATTAAGGTCATTATTGTTTGTTGAAGATCAGCCATGTGTCATCCTTATACTAGTTGGATCTTCATGCACATGATCATTGTATGCTTGGGGGGTACACTACACCCCCTAAACACTATATATAGAGGTCATCCTCTACCTTGTATAGGATCGATATTTTGTAACCCTCGCTGAAACTCTGTTAATTTACACAGTAGAGAGAGAGAGAGCTTGAGAGATTGTATCTATGCCCGTTAGTGCCTTCATCTAGTGATATTAACACTCACCTGCGCAGTGGACATAGGTAATTGCCGAACCACTTATATTATTGTGTTCATCTCCTTCACCTCATCTCCTACTATACATACATATACTTTTTCTGCCATTGTTATGCTTATTTGAGCTTGTTTAAATCTTATTTGGTGGTACTATTTCCAGCATCATCACTATAAGCGAGAAAACCTTGAAGGGGAACCCTTTTCAAACCCCTGGAACGAAGATCATTTGAAGAAATATTACCAATAATGTTGTAGTTAATGTCCTATTTGTATGAACACTTAGAATGTTAATGAGAATATTTAATTGACCCTTTATCTTGTTGTTTGTCAATCTAAATATTTATTGGGGTAATTCATGCTAAGATATAAAACATCATTCGTGGTGAAATAGGCTTAAATTCTCTTCGATGATACGACAACATGGATGGGGAAAACTTCATCCATATATTGTCAATAACATCGAGGGGCGTTCAATTTTGAAAACATCATTAGTTTGTTGGATTATCTCCCTCGGCTAGGATGAGGGTTAATGGTAGGGACGACCCTCCACTCACTCCTAATAAAGATGAGGGAGGACTTAAATGTTTGAAAACATCATTAATTTGGTGGATTATCTCCCTCGGCTAGGATGAGGGTGAATGGCAGGGACGACCCTCCACTCACTCCCAAGAAAGACAAGGGAGGACATAAATACTCAAAAATATGGTTAATTTTGTGGATTATCTCCCTCAACTGGAATGAGGGTGAATGGAAGGGATGACCCTCCACTCACTCCCAAGAAAGACGAGGGAGGACTTAAATGTTTGAAAACATCATTAATTTGGTGGATTATCTCCTCGTCTAGGATGAAGGTGAATGACAGGGATGACCCTCCACTCACTCCTAAGAAAGACAAGGGAGTACTTAAATGTTCGAAAACATCATTAATTTGGTGGATTATCTCCCTCGTCTAGGATGAGGGTGAATGGCATGGACGACCCTCCACTCACTACCAAGAAAGACGAGGGAGTACTTAAATGTTTGAAAACATCATTAATTTGGTGGATTATTTCCCTCGGCTAGGATAAGGGTGAATGGCAGGGTCGACCTTCCACTCACTCCCGATAAAGACGAGGGATGACTTAAATGTTTGAAAAAATCATTAATTTGGTGGATTATGCCCCTCAGCTAGGATGAGGGTGAATGACAAGGATGACCCTCCACTCACTCCTAAAAAAGATGAGGGAGGACTTAAATGCTCGAAAACATCATTAATTTGGTGTATTATCTCCCTCGGCTAGAATGAGGGTGAATGGCAGGGACTACCCTCCACTCACTCCCAAGAAAGATGAGGGAGGACTTAAATGTTTGAAAACATCATTAACTTGGTGGATTATTTCCCTCGACTAGGATGAGGGTGAATGGTAGGGACGACCCTCCACTCACTCCCAAGAAAGACGAGGGAGGACTTGTATTAACTTGGAAGATGGTCATCACAAATTATAAAAGTGACGTAGTAAAAGGCCAAATGGAAGGGAAGATCATTTTCATTAAAAACACAATGACTTATAATACATCATGCTCGAAAGATGGAATAAAACAAAATTACACCAAGATGCTATAGGTCACAGACGACCACCCTAAAGAGATGTTTCAGAGGGTAACACCTCAACAACATCATTGGGCAAGGCAATGTCAACAAAATTAGTAGGAGGATGACTCTCTGATGTCCCAGTTCCCTCAACAGCCGTCTAAGACTCCACAAGGGAAAGAGCCTCAACCCTCAAGGGGTCTTCCAAATCTGCAGCTTCCAGAGAAGGGAGAATGGCTGATACTGTGTCATTTAACTTCAAGATGACCCACCGACAGGCTATCTTGACCCCCCTCTCCAAGTATTCAAGGACAAAACCCTGGAATTCATCAGAGAGCTTGTATACATCCACGACATCAGCCCCAGCCCTTTGAACAGCTACATCAAGGTCAGACTTAAATTGCGTTGCCTGATTCATCAAAGCCTCATCTTTGGCCTTGAGAAGGTTATCCTTTTGCTTCAGCTGCTTATTATGATCCTTTCTAAGCTCACTAAAAACCTTAGAATTATCGGTCTTCACACCCTCTAGCTCTTTTGTAAGGTTCTCCAACTCAGTATTCAAGTTAGCCTCACTTTGAATAGCTCTCTCAGCCTTTTGAAATTATGGATAATTCTCAGCCATCCATTTCATGGCCGAGGTAAAGGCGCAGGCAGACTGAAAAAGATGAGGGTAAAGTTAGTGATGAAACGACAAGGGTCTAATTGATATTGATGAATTAAAATTAAAGGGATGAGATAAATACCTGGGCCAGACTGTGAATCCTAAAGTCGTAGACTCTGGGTGGGGGCATCTTAGCCAATAAGTCATAATTAGAGGATGACGGAGCAGAGAACATGGATACCTTGGCAGCCTTCATGTGGGCATTCAGAGAGGAGGTGTTAGTATTTAACATGGTCAGATTGGTCGACCATAAGGCATCCAAAGATGAAGAAGAACTCGTCCCCTCAGTGTGTGTATCTGGGGCCTCCATCTTCACCCTCGTATCTGGGGCAACCGGATGCTGACCCTAAACATCTGCTTGTACATAGCAATTTCTCCCTCTCGCCCCTAGAAAACCTTCTCATCTTCACCTAGGATCCCCATCGTGACATCGGGTTTAACATCTAAGGAGTGGATCCATTGTAATAGATCACGATCCTTGACAGACGAGACGTAAGACGAGACTATTGAGGTGTCGACCTATTCTTCAATATATGAACTCTCATTCTCATCCTTATCCCCACTACCCTTATCCTCATTTCCCTCGTCCGTAGCTCTATCGGCCTCATCATTGTCAAAAGGTAGGGGCCATCTAGAAAAGTGGCTTGAAATTCAAGGGGATATGTGGAAGTCATAGGGACAACCTCAAGGTCAACTTTTCCCTCTGCTTGTTTATTAGGGGGTTGGTTTAATGGGTCATATCTTCCAGAGGTGCCAACATCGAAAGAAGATGACGCTCTTATTTGTTTACCCATTTCTTCATGGTCTGACTCTCGATTTGATGACAAGATGACCCAAAAGGCTCATAGGGTGAAGGCATAATTGTGGTTAATGGAATGGGGAAAATGGTTCATACCCATATAGGGTCAGCCCTATATCTAACCTCGTTCTCGTCTTCAATCCTCCTAATATCTATAAAGCACTTATCACTCAGAGTGGGAAACTCCTCGGCTAATTTATAAAGCCTTTGGAGCATCAAGAGGACGACTCTAGACTTGAGAAATTTTCAATAAACTCACAAACATGTTAAACGATTGACCAAGTTAACTTTAAGATGAAACTTAGAGAAATGAAGAGTTTTGGGGAAGAATAACTAAGAACAAAAAGAATAAAGCACACCGGAGAAGACGACTGGAGGTCCATCGAAATTCTTAAAGAGCCGAGTTTTATCTACAGAGCAACCATGTGAAACCTAAAAAAATCTTAATACTCACCGTCTCTGACCCAAAACCACCGAATAATGGTGGATTCACTCGCAAAAAAAAACGAGTAACCAAAAAATGCGCAGAACTTAGACTAAGCAGAAATGAATGATTTACTTCAAAAGAATGGCAGAGAAATTACCTGGAAATAAGGTTGGAGCTGGATTAAGCTTGGAAGTCTTGTGATTAGGCAGGAATGGTGGTTAACTGATAAAGCTAGAGAGAGAGTGTGTGCGTGAGGAAGAAAACATAAGAGAGAGAGAAATGTTCAAAAGTGCTTAAATACCTAGTCCTCATTGGGCCCAATAACTAAGGCGGTGCACATCCCATGAGGAAAATCATCATTAGGGCACAATATTCAAAGTGTATTGTGCAGCTGTCATTCTTGGGAATCATAGCATTATGATTGACACCTGATCAGCATTAGCCGACTTATCAAGTGTCACTCATCATCCTCACAACTAATCAAATCAACATCCAAAGACACTATTACCCCTCAGCCACCTCAATAACATTGATGATTAAGGGCTAGGGGGTGATTGATATACCAAAATATACCCAAGGCCAGTTGAGGGAAGCCTCGTCTGGGATGAGGTTTCAACCTTTCACCATCCATGGGTCACACTGAAGGTAGGAGCCCAACAACCTAAGCCCCTATCAAACTGAAGCCTCGCCCCAACTTAATAATCAAGTATAACTACCAACTTGCCAACTAGACGACCCTCACTAGTTGACAGTAAGTGTCATTTTGAGAATCAAAGCTTCTACAATATTAGCCTCAGCCTGTGGTAGCCTCGTCTAGGCCTAGGGTGATACTCTCACGGTGCGTGGTTTTGGATACGCGTGGTAAAGTGCGCGTAGGACTCATGTAGCACGTGGACTAAACCATTATAACAAGTTCATTCCCTCAAGTGAGGGAATATTATGTCATCATTATCTACAGGTGTCTTTGCCAGGTGTCAACAGGGGATTAGCTAAACTGTCATTACATCGTCAATGCATGATTGGGGGGTAAACTACATTCCCCAAGCCCTATATATACTTATCATCTTCAACCATGAAAAATGATCGATGATTGTAACCCTAACTGAAACTCTGTTTGTACACACAGTAGAGAGAGATTACTTGTGCATTGTACCCAAGTCCTTTAGTGCCCATATTTAGTGGATCACACACTCATAGTGGACGTAGGGCTGATTGGCTGACCACTATACATCATTGTCTTCATGCCTCTTATACTCACCTCCTTCTATACACATATAAATATATATAACTTTATTGCTACCATTATTACTGCTGTTTAAGCTTTATCACCTCTTTATCTGATGGTGCTGTTTTAAGCATCATCAGAAGTGATTTCCTAAATTTGGACACAAACACGCTTATTTGAGAAACACCAACAACACCTGTTATTTTCTTAAATCGTAGACATAAGAGAAATAGTTGTTAAGGCATCTACAAAGCAAACTTGCTTCATAATATCTTAAAAGGAGGAGGATTAGAAGAAGAAGAAGAAGAAGAAGAAGAAGAAGAAGAAGAAGAAGAAGAAGAAGAAGAAGGAGGAGGAAAAAAAAAAGAGAAAATGGTCCCCTCCCAAGCTTCCTATTTTTAGTCCAAGAAGGAAGAAGACTTCCACTTCCTTTTCTCCTCAACATCCAAAAACACTGATAGTGGGGAGAAAAATATGTGTAATACCTCTGTAATTTTAAATACTAAAATATTTAGTATTTTGTTTGTGTTTATGTTAACAAATAAATTTAAATTAGGAAGTTTTGGTATTTCAGGATATGTGTCAATGAAAGGGGATCTAAAGAGGCCTGGAGGCTCGAATTTGTGTTAAAAACATGTTAAGTTGGGTCTCAAAGTTGCTTAACCCTTTGGGATATTTTTTTGAAGCATGGGGTAGTATATTTGGCCCATCCGGGGGCTATTTTTTGTGTCACAAAAGGGACTTGCAAACTTAAGGGATTTAAATAGGTTCATTAGTTCATTTAATGGATTTATCAATAGATATATAACAAAAGTAGATCCCCCTCGTTGTGAAAGGGAAATATTAGATCATGAAAGAACCATTAACGGGTATTCAAATCCAAAGTCGAGGCAAGAAATAATTGTCCTCCTGGCGTATTATTTGTAATTTACTTTTGATTAATTACTTCTTTGAAAACTCTAGTTAAGATGATTCGTTTAATGGATTAATGCTTAATTAATATGAAATCTGAGAGTACAAGCTCTCGATAGTAGCTACCAATTTAGATTGAATTACCTGTTAAGGTATAAAATTAATTAATGGGTTAAATACATCCTAAAAGTATATGATAAAATATTTTATTAATATTACAATCTAATCAATTTTTTCATCAAATTAAGCCAAGTGATTCTGACATCCGGAATGACAAAATAATTAACATGACAACGGATATATGAGGAAAAACTAACTAAAGGGAAAAAAACCTCGGGCTAAAATGAATAATAAATGTACTATGATAGAGTATTATAACTAGAATACAATGACTTACAATCAAACAACACACTGATTGAATATCACTCTTTCCCACCATATCCTCGGAGGAGAGTGCCAACAACTGGAGAACATTATACAATTGTGACTAGTTTTGGACTCATCCAATGTATTCAAGTCTTACACCACCAAAATTTTCATTTAAAGTGGAAGAGCACTTTATTCTGAGGAAAATAAACCTCCGAGTGCAACTAGGATGTGTGAGGATATCCTAAGGTTGAAAAGATATAGCAAAAGGTTTGGTTTATCTTAAGAACAAACAAGTGTGTTTTTTAAGCATGAAAAAAATCCATACTCAAGAAAAACTAATAAAAAAAATTATTTGTCATAACTAGCTCGATTATAAAAGTTTTACTTTCAAGGATTCAAGAATGCATCAAAAAGATTGAAATTTAAACAAGAGATGATCTA
This sequence comes from Sambucus nigra, assembly GCA_949130495.1. NCBI lineage: Eukaryota > Viridiplantae > Streptophyta > Magnoliopsida > Dipsacales > Adoxaceae > Sambucus > Sambucus nigra. The sequence goes on along the minus strand of OX422211.1, from coordinate 155,919,628 downwards.
AGAAAGAATCATTCTTTTGAAAAATTGAATATCTTCTCTCTTTTTTTCTTATAAAATTGACTCTTAAATCAACATGGAAGAAATATTAAAACAAGAGTATGTATAGTACTTGTGTATGAATCTAAGTGGGGGTAACACACAAGTGGGGAAACATAATGTAACAACCCGCATAATTTTGGGCTATTTTAATTAATTTTTAGAAAATGGAGGAAAGTAAAGTTTTTGATAAAATTATTTTTATTGCTTAAATATGTTGGTTATTATTTTTAAAGGCGAGAATTTCAAATCGTTTCGAAAATGGAGTTAAAACGGATTTTAAAATGATTTTTAAATATTTTTAACTCTTGAAATTCTAAATCGGCGAACCATCAAAATTCCAGAAGGATCGATCGATCGAAGCCTGGGAGTAGATCGATCGACCTTCCCAGATTTCCTGAACAACAAGTAATTTAAAAGAGTTGTTTTGACTTCCAACTCTTCATTTCTTTGACTTATTTAAAGGAGTCTTTTGGATTCCAACTCTTCATTTCTTTGCATTATAAAAGAGATTCGTGGGCAACCCTTTTAACATACTTTTGACACAAATTTTGGCAGCAAATATATTTTATATTCCTCTACTTTTAATATACACATTGGCCCTTGATATTTGTGAGTTCCAACCTTAGATTAAAGGTGTTCTTAGGGCTATTTTGTTGGAGGTTCTTGGAGGAGATTTTGTAGATCTTTTGTGTTGATCTTGAGGATGTGATCATTGGTTTCTCATTGTATTTTGAGGTATGGGGTTTTACACAATATGCTCCTTAAATATCGCGAGTGTCATTGTCTTTGAACTATTGTTTAATTGAACTCATATTTGAATTGATAAATTCATTGAAATCTGGAAAATAATTGTTGAAATTATTTTGATTCACGTGGTATCATTATATTGTTGATAAGCACGTTGTCATGAGATTTTAATATGGCACGGTTATTGAGTACCCGCCAAAATACCTATTCCCGGGCTATGGCTTGATAAAGCATATGCGAATTGGGTGAGGCCTGGTGACCCATTGATGTGTTGTTGAGAAATTATATTGATAAATGCTTTGAGATTTTCATTTTGATTTGAATATTCGTACTCGTGTTGTTACGTTTTATTCATCGCTAACATATATTTGTTGAGCATCTTTCTTGACGTATTGTGTACTTCCCCATATTTTCTTTTAGTGGTAGGTTAGTGCGAATTTTGGTACGCTATGGAGATTGATTTTAGCGAGGATTATTTGGGAAAGATTTGTATTATTTTGATGTATAGAGCTTTGGACATTTGTATTCTATTTTCGAGATAGTTGTTGTAGGTAATTCGAGAGATTTGGTATTTAATTTGAAGAGATTGAGATTTGTAGTTTATCTTTTGTTGTTGTGGGACTTAGATTCTCAATATCTTGTCACTTGTGGATTTGGATTTATTTTATCGCATTGGCGCTCCGTTCGCTCTCCCCGGGCGGGCGGGGTGTTACAAATGATATCAGAGTTTAGGTATACGACAACCCTCGGGGCTTGAGTTTTGGGTTCATTGCGTGGTTAGCAATTTTTGGAGATAGAAAATTTGAGGTGATATTCGTGTTAGGTTTCGGAATTAGATGTGAGGAATTTATTTTTGGGAGACGTGATTTATTTTTGAAGTTAGTGTAGTGGCCTGATTTTGAGAGTTAGGCATTATGCGAATTTCGAGGGAGAAATTCCATTGTTAGTGGGGAAGTGTAAAAACCCGCATAATTTTGGGCTATTTTAATTAATTTTTAGAAAATGAAGGAAAGTAAAGTTTTTGATAAAATTATTTTTATTGCTCAAATATGTTGGTTATTATTTTTAAAGGCGATAATTTCAAATGGTTTCAAAAATGGAGTTAAAACGTATTTTAAAATGATTTTTAAATGTTTTTAACTCCTGAAATTCTAAACCGGCGAACCATAAAAATTCCTGAAGGATCGATCGATCGAAGCCTGGGAGTAGATCGATTGACCTCCCCAGATTTCCTGAACAACATGTAATTTTCAAGAGTTGTTTTGACTTCCAACTCTTCATTTCTTTGCCTTATTTAAAGGAGTCTTTTGGATTCCAATTCTTCATTTCTTTGCATTATAAAAGGGAGTCGTGGGCAACCCTTTTATCATACTTTTGAGACAAATTTTGGCAGTAAATATATTTTATATTCCTCTTCTTTTTATATACACATTGGCCCTAGATATTTGTGAGTTCCAACCTTAGATTAAAGGTGTTCTTGGGGCTATTTTGTTGGAGGTTCTTGGAGGAGCTTTTGTAGATCTTTTGTGTTGATCTTGAGGATGTGATCATTGGTTTCTCATCGTATTTTAAGGTATGGGGTTTTACACAATATGCTCCTTAAATATCGCGAGTGTCGTTCTCTCTGAATTATTGTTTAATTTAACTCATATTTGAATTGATAAATTCATTGAAATCTGGAAAATAATTGTTGAAATTATTTTGATTCACGTGGTATCATTATATTGTTGATGAGGACATTGTCATGAGATTTTAATACGGCACGATTATTGAGTACCCGCCAAAATACCTACTCCCGGGCTATGGCTTGATAAAGCATATGCAAATTGGGTGAGGCCTGGTGACCCATTGATGTGTTGTTGAGAAATTTTATTGATAAATGCTTAGAGATTTGCATTTTAATTTGAATATTCGTACTCGTGTTGTTACGTTTTATTCATCGCTAACATATATTTGTTGAGCATCTTTCTTGACGTATTGTGTACTTCCCCATATATTCTTTTAGTGGTAGGTTAGCGCGAATTTTGGTGCGCTATGGATATTGATTTTAGCGAGGATTATTTGAGAAAGATTTTTATTATTTTGATGTATAGAGCTTCGGACATTTGTATTTTATTTTCGAGTTAGTAGTTGTATGCACTTAAAGAGATTTGGTATTTAATTTGAAGAGATTGAGATTTGTAGTTTATCTTTTGTTGTTGTGGGACTTAGATGCTCAATATCTTATCACTTGTGGATTTGGATTTATTTAATCGCATTAGCTCTCCGTTCGCTCTCCCCGGGCGGGCGGGGTGTTACAAATGGTATCAGAGCTTAGGTATACGACAACCCTCGGGGCTTGAGTTTTGGGTTCATTGCGTGGTTAGCAATTTTTGGAGATAGAAAATTTCATTGATATTCATGTTAGGTTTCGGAATTAGATGTGAGGAATTTACTTTTGGGAGACGTGATTTATTTTTGGAGGTAGTGTAGTGGCCTGATTTTGAGAGTTAGGCATTCGACGAATTTCGAGGGAGAAATTCCATTGTTAGTGGGGAAGTGTAACAACCCGCATAATTTTGGGCTATTTTAATTAATTTTTAGAAAATGAAGGAAAGTAAAGTTTTTGATAAAATTATTTTTATTGCTCAAATATGTTGGTTATTATTTTTAAAGGCGAGAATTTCAAATGGTTTCGACAATGGAGTTAAAACGGATTTCAAAATGATTTTTAAATGTTTTTAACTCTTGAAATTCTAAATCGGCGAACCATCAAAATTCCTGAAGGATCGATCGATCGAAGCCTGGGAGTAAGATCGATCGACCTTCCCAGATTTCCTGAACAACAAGTAATTTTCAAGAGTTGTTTTGACTTCCAACTCTTCATTTCTTTGCCTTATTTAAAGGAATCTTTTGGATTCCAACTCTTCATTTCTTTGCATTATAAAAGGGAGTCGTGGGCAACCCTTTTAACATACTTTTGACACAAATTTTGGCAGCAAATATATTTTATATTCCTCTTCTTTTTATATACACATTGGCCCTTGATATTTGTGAGTTCCAACCTTAGATTAAAGGTGTTCTTGGGGCTATTTTTTTGGAGGTTCTAGGAGGAGATTTTGTGGATCTTTTGTGTTGATCTTGAGGATGTGATCATTGGTTTCTCATCGTATTTTGAGGTATGGGGTTTTACACAATATGCTCCTTAAATATCGCGAGTGTCATTCTCTTTGAATTATTGTTAAATTGAACTCATATTTGAATTGATAAATTCATTGAAATCTGGAAAATAATTGTTGAAATTATTTTGATTCACGTGGTATCATTATATTGTTGATGAGCACGTTGTCATGATATTTTAATACGGCACGGTTATTGAGTACCCGCCAAAATGCCTATTCCCGGGCTATGGCTTGATAAAGCATATGCGAATTGGGTGAGGCCTGGTGACCCATTGATGTGTTGTTGAGAAATTATATTGATAAATTCTTTGAGATTTGCATTTTGATTTGAATATTCGTACTCGTGTTGTTACGTTTTATTCATCGCTAACATATATTTGTTGAGCATCTTTCTTGACGTATTGTGTACTTCCCCATATTTTCTTTTAGTGGTAGGTTAGTTCGAATTTTTGTACGCTATGGAGATTGATTTTAGCGAGGATTATTTGGGAAAGATTTGTATTATTTTGATGTATAGAGCTTTGGACATTTGTATTTTATTTTCGAGTCAGTTGTTGTATGTAATTCGAGAGATTTGGTATTTAATTTGACGAGATTGAGATTTGTAGTTTATCTTTTGTTGTTGTGGGACTTAGATGATGTATATCTTGTCACTTGTTGATTTGGATTTATTTTATCGCATTGGCGCTCCGTTCGCTCTCCCCGGGTGGGCGGGGTGTTACAAATGGTATCAGAGCTTAGGTATACGGCAACCCTCGGGGCTTGAGTTTTGGGTTCATTGCGTGGTTAGCAATTTTTGGAGATAGAAAATTTGAGGTGATATTCGTGTTAGGTTTCGGAATTAGTTGTGAGGAATTTATTTTTGGGAGATGTGATTTATTTTTGGAGTTAGTGTAGTGGCCTGATTTTGAGAGTTAGGCATTCGGCGAATTCTGAGGGAGAAATTACATTGTTAGTGGGGAAGGGTTACAACCCGCATAATTTTGGGCTATTTTAATTAATTTTTGGAAGATGAAGGAAAGTAAAGTTTTTGATAAAATTATTTTTATTGCTCAAATATGTTGGTTATTATTTTTAAAGGCGAGAATTTCAAATGGTTTCGAAAATGGAGTTAAAACGGATTTTAAAATGATTTTAAAATGTTTTTAACTCTTGAAATTCTAAATCGGCGAACCATCAAAATTCCTGAAGGATCGATCGATCGAAGCCTGGGAGTAGATCGATCGACCTTCCCAGATTTCCTGAACAACAAGTAATTTTCAAGAGTTGTTTTGACTTCCAACTCTTCATTTCTTTGCCTTATTTAAATGAGTCTTTTGGATTCCAACTCTTCATTTCTTTGCTTTATAAAAGGGAGTCGTGGGCGACCCTTTTAACATACTTTTGAGAGAAATTTTGGCAGCAAATATATTTTATATTCCTCTTATTTTTATATACACATTGGCCCTTGATATTTGTGAGTTCCAACCTTAGATTAAAGGTGTTCTTGGGGCTATTTTGTTGGAGGTTCTTGGAGGAGCTCTTGTAGATCTTTTGTGTTGATCTTGAGGATGTGATCATTGGTTTCTCATCGTATTTTGAGGTATGGGGTTTTACACAATATGCTCCTTAAATATCGCGAGTGTCGTCCTCTTTAAATTATTGTTTAATTTAACTCATATTTGAATTGATAAATTCATTGAAATCTGGAAAATAATTGTTGAAATTATTTTGATTCACGTGGTGTCATTATATTGTTGATGAGCACGTTGTCATGAGATTTTAATATGCACGGTTATTGAGTACCCGCCAAAATACCTATTCCCGGGCTATGGCTTGATAAAGCATATGCGAATTGGGTGAGGCCTGGTGACCCATTGATGTGTTGTTGAGAAATTATATTGATAAATGCTTTGAGATTTGCATTGTGATTTGAACATGCGTACTCATGTTGTTACGTTTTATTCATCGCTAACATATATTTGTTGAGCATCTTTCTTGACGTATTGTGTACTTCCCCATATTTTCTTTTAGTGGTAGGTTAGTGCGAATTTTGGTACGCTATGGAGATTGATTTTAGCGAGGATTATTTGGGAAAGATTTGTATTATTTTGATGTATAGAGCTTTGGACATTTGTATTTTATTATAGAGTTAGTTGTTGTATGTAATTCGAGAGATTTGGTATTTAATTTGAAGAGATTGAGATTTGTAGTTTATCTTTTTTTGTTGTGGGACTTAGATGCTCTATATCTTGTCACTTGTGGATTTGGATTTATTATTGGCGCTCCGTTCGCTCTCCCCGGGCGGGCGGGGTGTTACAAATGGTATCAGAGCTTAGGTATACGGCAACCCTCGGGGCTTGTGTTTTGGGTTCATTGCGTGGTTAGCAATTTTTGGAGATAGAAAATTTGAGGTGATATTCGTGTTAGGTTTCGGAATTAGATGTGAGGAATTTATTTTTGGGAGAAGTGATATATTTTTGGAGTTAGTGTAGTGGCCTGATTTTGAGAGTTAGGCATTCGGCGAATTTCGAGGGAGAAATTCCATTGTTAGTGGGGAAGTGTAACAACCCGCATAATTTTGGGCTATTTTAATTAATTTTTAGAAAATGAAGGAAAGTAAAGTTGTTTTTGATAAAATTATTTTTATTGCTCAAATATGTTGGTTATTATTTTTAAAGGCGAGAATTTCAAATGGTTTCGTAAATGGAGTTAAAAAGGATTTTAAAATGATTTTTAAATGTTTTTCACTCTTGAAATTCTAAATCGGCGAACCATCAAAATTCCTGAAGGATCGATCGATCGAAGCCTGGGAGTAGATCGATCGACCTTCCCAGATTTCCTGAACAACAAGTAATTTCAAGAGTTATTTTGACTTCCAACTCTTCATTTCTTTGCCTTATTTAAATGAGTCTTTTGGATTCGAACTCTTCATTTCTTTGCATTATAAAAGGGAGTCGTGGGCAACCCTTTTAACATATTTTTGACACAAATTTTGACAGTAAATATATTTTATATTCCTCTTCTTTTTATATACACATTGGCCCTTTATATTTGTGAGTTCCAACCTTAGATTAAAGGTGTTCTTGGGGCTATTTTGTTGGAGGTTCTTGGAGGAGATTTTGTGGATCTTTTGTGTTGATCTTGAGGATGTGATCATTGGTTTCTCAATGTATTTTGAGGTATGGGGTTTTACACAATATGCTCCTTAAATATCGCGAGTGTCATTCTCTTTGAATTATTGTTAAATTGAACTCATATTTGAATTGATAAATTCATTGAAATCTGGAAAATAATTGTTGAAATTATTTTGATTCACATGGTGTCATTATATTGTTGATGAGCACGTTGTCATGAGATTTTAATATGGCACGGTTATTGAGTACCCGTCAAAATACCTATTCCCGGGCTATGGCTTGATAAAGCATATGCGAATTGGGTGAGGCCTGGTGACCCATTGATGTGTTGTTGAGAAATTATATTGATAAATGCTTTGAGATTTGCATTTTGATTTGAATATGTGTACTCGTGTTGTTACGTTTTATTCATCGCTAACATATATTTGTTGAGCATCTTTCTTGACGTATTGTGTACTTCCCCATATTTTCTTTTAGTGGTAGGTTAGTGCGAATTTTGGTACGCTATGGAGATTGATTTTAGCGAGGATTATTTGGGAAAGATTTGTATTATTTTGATGTATAGAGCTTTGGACATTTGTATTTTATTTTCGAGTTAGTTGTTGTATGTAATTCGAGAGATTTGGTATTTAATTTGAAGAGATTGAGATTTGTAGTTTATCTTTTGTTGTTGTGGGACTTAGATGCTCTATATCTTGTCACTTGTGGATTTGGATTTATTATTGGCGCTCCGTTCGCTCTCCCCGGGCGGGCGGGGTGTTACAAATGGTATCAGAGCTTAGGTATACGGCAACCCTCGGGGCTTGTGTTTTGGGTTCATTGCGTGGTTAACAATTTTTGGAGATAGAAAATTTGAGGTGATATTCCTGTTAGGTTTCGGAATTAGATGTGAGGAATTTATTTTTGGGAGAAGTGATATATTTTTGGAGTTAGTGTAGTGGCCTGATTTTGAGAGTTAGGCATTCGGCGAATTTCGAGGGAGAAATTCCATTGTTAGTGGGGAAGTGTAACAACCCGCATAATTTTGGGCTATGTTAATTAATTTTTAGAAAATGAAGGAAAGTAAAGTTTTTGATAAAATTATTTTTATTGCTCAAATATGTTGGTTATTATTTTTAAAGGCGAGAATTTCAAATGGTTTCGAAAATGGAGTTAAAATGGATTTTTAAATGATTTTTAAATATTTTTAACTCTTTAAATTCTAAATCGGCGAACCATCAAAATTACTGAAGGATCGATCGATCGAAGCCTGGGAGTAGATCGATCGACCTCCCCAAATTTCCTGAAAAACAAGTAATTTTCAAGAGTTGTTTTGACGTTCAACTCTTCATTTCTTTGCCTTATTTAAAGGAGTCTTTTGGATTCCAACTCTTCATTTCTTTGCTTTATAAAAGGGTGTCGTGGGCAACCCTTTTAACATACTTTTGAGACAAATTTTGGCAGCAAATATATTTTATATTCCTCTTCTTTTTATATACACATTGGCCCTTGATATTTGTGAGTTCCAACCTTAGATTAAAGGTGTTCTTGGGGCTATTTTGTTGGAGGTTCTTGGAGGAGCTTTTGTAGATTTTTTGTGTTGATCTTGAGGATGTGATCATTGGTTTCTCATCGTATTTTGAGGTATGAGGTTTTACACAATATGCTCCTTAAATATCGCGAGTGTCATTCTCTTTGAATTATTGTTTAATTGAACTCATATTTGAATTGATAAATTCATTGAAATCTGGAAAATAATTGTTGAAATTATTTTGATTCACGTGGTATCATTATATTGTTGATGAGCACGTTGTCATGAGATTTTAATATGGCACGGTTATTGAGTACCCGCCAAAATACCTATTCCCGGGCTATGGCTTGATAAAGCATATACGAATTGGGTGAGGCCTGGTGACCCATTGATGTGTTGTTGAGAAATTATATTGATAAATGCTTTGAGATTTGCATTTTGATTTGAATATTCGTACTCGTGTTGTTACGTTTTATTCATCGCTAACATATATTTGTTGAGCATCTTTCTTGACGTATTGTGTACTTCCCCATATTTTCTTTTAGTGGTAGGTTAGAGTGAATTTTGGTGCGCCATGGAGATTGATTTTAGCGAGGATTATTTGGGAAAGATTTGTATTATTTTGATGTATAGAGCTTTGGACATTTGTATTTTATTTTCGAGTTAGTTGTTGTATGTAATTGGAGAGATTTGGTATTTAATTTGAAGAGATTTAGATTTGTAGTTTATCTTTTGTTGTTGGGGGACTTAAATGCTCAATATCATGTCACTTGTGGATTTGGATTTATTTTATCGCATTAGCACTCCGTTCGCTCTCCCCGGGGAGGCGCGGTGTTATAAATGGTATTAGAGCTTTGGTATACGGAAACCCTCGGGGCTTAAGTTTTGGGTTCATTGCGTGGCTAGGAATTTTTGGAGATAGAAAATTTGAGGTGATATTCGTGTTAGGTTTCGGAATTAGATGTGAGGAATTTGTTTTTGGGAGACGTGATTTATTTTTGGAGTTTGTGTAGTGGCCTGATTTTGAGAGTTAGGCATTCGGCGAATTTCGAGGGAAAAATTCCATTGTTAGTGGGGAAGTGTAACAACCCGCAAAATTTTGGGCTATTTTAATTTATTTTTAGAAAATGAAGGAAAGTAAAGTTTTTGATAAAATTATTTTTATTGCTCAAATATGGTGGTTATTATTTTTAAAGGCGAGAATTTCAAATGGTTTCGAAAATGGAGTTAAAACGGATTTTAAAATGATTTTTAAATGTTTTTAACTCTTGAAATTCTAAATCGGCGAACCATCAAAATTCCTGAAGGATCGATCGATCGAAGCCTGGGTGTAGATCGATCGACCTCCCCAGATTTCCTGAACAACAAGTAATTTTCAAGAGTTGTTTTGACTTCCAACTTTTCATTTCTTTGCCTTATTTAAAGGAGTCTTTTGTACTCCAACTCTTCATTTCTTTGCATTATAAAAGGGAGTCGTGGGCAACCCTTTTAAAATACTTTTGACACAAATTTTGGCAGCAAATATACTTTATATTCCTCTTGGAGGAGATTTTGTGGATCTTTTGTGTTGATCTTGAGGATGTGATCATTGGTTTCTCATCGTATTTTGAGGTATGGGGTTTTACACAATATGCTCCTTAAATATCGCGAGTGTCGTCCTCTTTGAATTATTGTTTAATTTAACTCATATTTGAATTGATAAATTCATTGAAATCTGGAAAATAATTGTTGAAATTATTTTGATTCACGTGGTATCATTATATTGTTGATGAGCACGTTGTCATGAGATTTTAATATGGCACGATTATTGAGTACCCTCCAAAATACCTATTCCCGGGCTATGGCTTGATAAAGCATATGCGAATTAGGTGAGGTCTGGTGACCCATTGATATGTTGTTGAGAAATTATATTGATAAATTCTTTGAGATTTGCATTTTGATTTGAATATTCGTACTCGTGTTGTTACGTTTTATTCATCGCTAACATATATTTGTTGAGCATCTTTCTTGACGTATTGTGTACTTCCCCATATTTTCTTTTAGTGGTAGGTTAGCGCGAATTTTGGTGCGCTATGGAGATTGATTTTAGCGAGTATTATTTGGGAAAGATTTGTATTATTTTGATGTATAGAGCTTTGGACATTTGTATTTTATTTTCGATTTAGTTGTTGTATGTAATTCGAGAGATTTGGTATTTAATTTGAAGAGATTGAGATTTGTAGTATATCTTTTATTGTTGTGGGACTTAGATGCTCAATATCTTGTCACTTATGGATTGGGATTTATTTTATCGCATTAGCGCTCCGTTCGCTCTCCCCGGGCGGGCGGGGTGTTACAAATGGTATCAGAGCTTAGGTATACGGCAACCCTCGGGGCTTGAGTTTTGGGTTCATTGCGTGGTTAGCAATTTTTGGAGATAGAAAATTTGAGGTGATATTCGTGTTAGGTTTCGGAATTAGATGTGAGGAATTTATTTTTGGGAGCCGTGATTTATTTTTGGAGTTAGTGTAGTGGCCTGATTTTTAGAGTTAGGCATTCGGCGAATTTCGAGGGAGAAATTCCATTGTTAGGGGGGAAGTGTAACAACCGGCATAATTATGAGCTATTTTAATTAATTTTTAGAAAATGAAGGAAATTAAAGTTTTTGATAAAATTATTTTTATTGCTCAAATATGTTGGTTATTATTTTTAAAGTCGAGAATTTCAAATGGTTTCGAAAATGGAGTTAAAACGGATTTTAAAATGATTTTTAAATATTTTTAACTCTTGAAATTCTAAAGCAGCGAACCATCAAAATTCCTGAAGGATCGATCGATCGAAGCCTGGGAGTAGATCGATCGACCTTCCCAGATTTCCTGAACAACAAGTAATTTTCAAGGGTTGTTTTGACTTCCAACTCTTCATTTCTTTGCCTTATTTAAAGGAGTCTTTTGGATTCCAACTTTTCATTTCTTTGCATTGTAAAAGGGAGTCGTGGGCAACCCTTTTAACATACTTCTGACAAAAATTTTGGTGGCAAATATATTTTATATTCCTCTTCTTTTTATATACACATTGGCCCTTGATATTTGTGAGTTCCAACCTTAGATTAAAGGTGTTCTTGGGGCTATTTTGTTGGAGGTTCTTGGAGGAGCTCTTGTAGATCTTTTGTGTTGATCTTGAGGATGTGATCATTGGTTTCTCATCGTATTTTGAGGTATGGGGTTTTACACAATATGCTCTTTAAATATCGCGAGTGTCGTCCTCTTTGAATTATTGTTTAATTTAACTCATATTTGAATTGATAAATTCATTGAAATCTAGAAAATAATTGTTGAAATTATTTTGATTCACGTGGTATAATTATATTGTTGATGAGCACGTTTTCATGAGATTTTAATATGGCACGATTATTGAGTACCCGCCAAAATATCTATTCCCGGGCTATGGCTTGATAAAGCATATGCAAATTGGGTGAGGCCTGGTGACCCATTGATGTGTTGTTGAGAAATTATATTGATAAATGCTTTGAGATTTGCATTTTGATTTGAATATTCGTACTCGTGTTGTTACGTTTTATTCATCGCTAACATATATTTGTTGAGGATCTTTCTTGACGTATTGTGTACTTCCCCATATTTTCTTTTATTGGTAGGTTAGCGCGAATTTTGGTGCGCTATGGAGATTGATTTTAGCGAGGATTATTTGGGAAAGATTTGTATTATTTTGATGTATAGAGCTTTGGACATTTGTATTTTATTTTCGAGTTAGTTGTTGTATGTAATTCGAGAGATTTGGTATTTAATTTGAAGAGATTGAGATTTGTAGTTTATCTTTTGTTGGTGTGGGACTTAGATGCTCAATATCTTGTCACTTGTGGATTTGGATTTATTTTATCGCATTAGCGCTCCGTTCGCTCTCCCCGGGCGGGCGGGGTGTTACAAATGGTATCAGAGCTTAGGTATACGGCAACCCTCGGGGCTTGAGTTTTGGGTTCATTGCGTGGTTAGAAATTTTTGGAGATAGAAAATTTGAGGCGATATTCGTGTTAGGTTTCGGAATTAGATGTGAGGAATTTATTTTTGGGAGACGTGATTTATTTTTGGAGTTAGTGTAGTGGCCTGATTTTGAGTGTTAGGCATTCGGCGAATTTCGAGGGAGAAATTCCATTGTTAGTGGGGAAGTGTAACAACCCGCATAATTTTGGGCTATTTTAATTAATTTTTAGAAGATGAAGGAAAGTAAAGTTGTTTTTGATAAAATTATTTTTATTGCTCAAATATGATGGTTATTATTTTTAAAGGCGAGAATTTCAAATGGTTTCAAAAATGGAGTTAAAAAGGATTTTAAAATGGTTTTTAAATGTTTTTAACTCTTGAAGTTCTAAATCGGCGAACCATCAAAATTCCTGAAGGATCGATCGATCGAAGCCTGGGAGTAGATCGATCGACCTTCCTAGATTTCCTGAACAACAAGTAATTTTCAAGAGTTGTTTTGACTTCCAACTCTTCATTTCTTTGCCTTATTTAAAAGAGTCTTTTGGATTCGAACTCATAATTTCTTTGCATTATAAAAGGGAGTCGTGGGCAACCCTTTTAATATATTTTTGACACAAATTTTGACAGTAAATATATTTTATATTCCTCTTCTTTTTATATACACATTGGCCCTTGATATTTGTGAGTTCCAACCTTAGATTAAAGGTGTTCTTGGGGCTATTTTGTTGGAGGTTCTTGGAGGAGATTTTGTGGATCTTTTGTGTTGATCTTGAGGATGTGATCATTGGTTTCTCATCGTATTTTGACGTATGGGGTTTCACACAATATGCTCCTTAAATATCGCGAGTGTCATTCTCTTTGAATTATTGTTAAATTGAACTCATATTTGAATTGATAAATTCATTGAAATCTGGAAAATAATTGTTGAAATTATTTTGATTCACGTGGTGTCATTATATTGTTGATGAGCACGTTGTCATGAGATTTTAATATGGCACGGTTATTGAGTACCCACCAAAATACCTATTCCCGGGCTATGGCTTGATAAAGCATATGCGAATTGAGTGAGGCCTGGTGACCCATTGACGTGTTGTTGAGAAATTATATTGATAAATGCTTTGAGATTTGTATTTTGATTTGAATATGCGTACTCGTGTTGTTACGTTTTATTCATCGTTAACATATATTTGTTGAGCATCTTTCTTGACGTATTGTGTACTTCCCCATATTTTCTTTTAGTGGTAGGTTAGTGCGAATTTTGGTACGCTATGGAGATTGATTTTAGCGAGGATTATTTGGGAAAGATTTGTATTATTTTGATGTATAGAGCTTTGGACATTTGTATTTTATTTTCGAGTTAGTTGTTGTATGTAATTCGAGAGATTTGGTATTTAATTTGAAGAGATTGAGATTTGTAGTTTATCTTTTGTTGTTGTGGGACTTAGATGCTCTATATCTTGTCACTTGTGGATTTGGATTTATTATTGGCGCTCCGTTGGCTCTCCCCGGGCGGGCGGGGTGTAACAAATGGTATCAGAGCTTAGGTATACGGCCACCCTCGGGGCTTGTGTTTTGGGTTCATTGCGTGGTTAGCAATTTTTGGAGATAGAAAATTTGAGGTGATATTCGTGTTAGGTTTCGGAATTAGATGTGAGGAGTTTATTTTTGGGAGAAGTGATATATTTTTGGAGTTAGTGTAGTGGCCTGATTTTGAGAGTTAGGCATTCGGCGAATTTCGAGGGACAAATTCCATTGTTAGTGGGGAAGTGTAACAACCCGCATAATTTTGGGCTATGTTAATTAATTTTTAGAAAATGAAGGAAAGTAAAGTTTTTGATAAAATTATTTTTATTGCTCAAATATGTTGGTTATTATTTTTAAAGGCGAGAATTTCAAATGGTTTCGAAAATGGAGTTAAAATGGATTTTTAAATGATTTTTAAATGTTTTTAACTCTTTAAATTCTAAATCGGCGAACCATCAAAATTACTGAAGGATCGATCGATCGAAGCCTGGGAGTAGATCGATCGACCTCCCCAAATTTTACTGAACAACAAGTAATTTTCAAGAGTTGTTTTGACTTTCAACTCTTCATTTCTTTGCCTTATTTAAAGGAGTGTTTTGGATTCCAACTCTTCATTTCTTTGCTTTATAAAAGGGAGTCGTGGGCGACCCTTTTAACATACTTTTGAGAGAAATTTTGGCAGCAAATATATTTTATATTCCTCTTCTTTTTATATTCACATTGGCCCTTGATATTTGTGAGTTCCAACCTTAGATTAAAGGTGTTCTTGGGGCTATTTTGTTGGAGGTTCTTGGAGGATCTTTTGTGGATCTTTTGTGTTGATCTTGAGGATGTGATCATTGGTTTCTCATCGTATTTTGAGGTATGGGGTTTTACACAATATGCTCCTTAAATATCGCGAGTGTCATTCTCTTTGAATTATTGTTAAATTGAACTCATATTTGAATTGATAAATTCGTTGAAATCTGGAAAATAATTGTTGAAATTATTTTGATTCACGTGGCGTCATTGTATTGTTGATGAGCAGGTTGTCATGAGATTTTAATATGGCACGGTTATTGAGTACCCGCCAAAATACCTATTCCCGGGCTATGGCTTGATAAAGCATATGCGAATTGGGTGAGGCCTGGTGACCCATTGATGTGTTGTTGAGAAATTATATTGATAAATGCTTTGAGATTTGCATTTTGATTTGAACATGCGTACTCGTGTTGTTACGTTTTATTCATCGCTAACATATATTTGTTGAGCATCTTTCTTGACGTATTGTGTACTTCCCCATATTTTCTTTTAGTGATAGGTTAGTGCGAATTTTGGTACGCTATGGAGATTGATTTTAGCGAGGAATATTTGTGAAAGATTTGTATTATTTTGATTTATAGAGCTTTGGACATTTGTATTTTATTATAGAGTTAGTTGTTGTATGTAATTCGAGAGATTTGGTATTTAATTTGAAGAGATTGAGATTTGTAGTTTATCTTTTGTTGTTGTGGGACTTAGATGCTCTATATCTAGTCACTTGTGGATTTGGATTTATTATTGGCGCTCCGTTCGCTCTCCCCGGGCGGGCGGGGTGTTACAAATGGTATCAGAGCTTAGGTATACGGCAACCCTCGGGGCTTGTGTTTTGGGTTCATTGCGTGGTTAGCAATTTTTTGAGATAGAAAATTTGAGGTGATATTCGTGTTAGGTTTCGGAATTAGATGTGAGGAATTTATTTTTGGGAGAAGTGATATATTTTTGGAGTTAGTGTAGTGGCCTGATTTTGAGAGTTAGGCATTCGGCGAATTTCGAGGGAGAAATTCCATTGTTAGTGGGGAAGTGTAACAACCCGCATAATTTTGGGCTATGTTAATTAATTTTTAGAAAATGAAGGAAAGTAAACTTTTTGATAAAATTATTTTTATTGCTCAAATATGTTGGTTATTATTTTTAAAGGCGAGAATTTCAAATGGTTTCGAAAATGGAGTTAAAATGGATTTTTAAATGTTTTTAACTCTTTAAATTCTAAATCAGCGAACCATCAAAATTACTGAAGGATCGATCGATCGAAGCCTGGGAGTAGATCGATCGACCTCCCCAAATTTCCTGAACAACAAGTAATTTTCAAGAGTTGTTTTGACTTTCAACTCTTCATTTCTTTGCCTTATTTAAAGGAGTCTTTTGGATTCCAACTCTTCATTTCTTTGCTTTATAAAAGGGAGTCGTGGGCAACCCTTTTAACATACTTTTGAGATAAATTTTGGCAGCAAATATATTTTATATTCCTCTTCTTTTTATATACACATTGGCCCTTGATATTTGTGAGTTCCAACCTTAGATTAAAGGTGTTCTTGGGGCTATTTTGTTGGAGGTTCTTGGAGGAGCTTTTGTAGATCTTTTGTGTTGATCTTGAGGATGTGATCATTGGTTTCTCATCGTATTTTGAGGTATGGGGTTTTACACAATATGCTCCTTAAATATCGCGAGTGTCATTCTCTTTGAATTATTGTTTAATTGAACTCATATTTGAATTGATAAATTCATTGAAATCTGGAAAATAATTGTTGAAATTATTTTGATTCACGTGGTATCATTATATTGTTGATGAGCACGTTGTCATGAGATTTTAATATGGCACGGTTATTGAGTACCCGCCAAAATACCTATTCCCGGGCTATGGCTCGATAAAGCATATGCGAATTGGGTGAGTCCTGGTGACCCATTGATGTGTTGTTGAGAAATTATATTGATAAATGCTTTGAGATTTGCATTTTGATTTGAATATTCGTACTCGTGTTGTTACGTTTTATTCATCGCTAACATATATTTGTTGAGCATCTTTCTTGACGTATTGTGTACTTCCCCATATTTTCTTTTAGTGGTAGGTTAGTGTGAATTTTGGTGCGCCATGGAGATTGATTTTAGCGAGGATTATTTGGGAAAGATTTGTATTATTTTGATGTATAGAGCTTTGGACATTTGTATTTTATTTTCGAGTTAGTTGTTGTATGTAATTCGAGAGATTTGGTATTTAATTTGAAGAGATTGAGATTTGTAGTTTATCTTTTGTTGTTGTGGGACTTAGATGCTCAATATCATGTCACTTATGGATTTGGATTTATTTTATCTCATTAGCACTCCGTTCGCTCTCCCCGGGGAGGCGCGGTGTTACAAATGGTATCAGAGCTTAGGTATACGGCAACCCTCGGGGCTTGAGTTTTGGGTTCATTGCGTGGTTAGCAATTTTTGGAGATGGAAAATTTGAGGTGATATTCGTGTTAGGTTTCGGAATTAGATGTGAGGAATTTGTTTTTGGGAGACGTGATTTATTTTTGGAGTTAGTGTAGTGGCCTGATTTTGAGAGTTAGGCATTCGGCGAATTTCGAGGGAAAAATTCCATTGTTAGTGGGGAAGTGTAACAACCCGCATAATTTTGGGCAATTTTAATTAATTTTTAGGAAATGAAGGAAAGTAAAGTTTTTGATAAAATTATTTTTATTGATCAAATATGGTGGTTATTATTTTTAAAGGCGAGAATTTCAAATGGTTTCGAAAATGGAGTTAAAACGGATTTTAAAATGATTTTAAAATGTTTTTAACTCTTGAAATTCTAAATCGGCGAACCATTAAAATTCCTGAAGGATCGATCGATCAAAGCCTGGGTGTAGATCGATCGACCTCCCCAGATTTCCGGAACAACAAGTAATTTTCAAGAGTTGTTTTGACTTCCAACTCTTCATTTCTTTGCCTTATTTAAAGGAGTCTTTTGGATTCCAACTCTTCATTTCTTTGCATTATAAAAGGGAGTCGTGGGCAACCCTTTTAACATACTTTTGACACAAATTTTGGCAGTAAATATATTTTATATTCCTCTTCTTTTTATATACACATTGGCCCTTGATATTTGTGAGTTCCAACCTTAGATTAAAGGTGTTCTTGGGGCTATTTTGTAGGAGGTTCTTGGAGGAACTTTTGTAGATCTTTTGTGTTGATCTTGAGGATGTGATCATTGGTTTCTCATCGTATTTTGAGGTATGGGGTTTTACACAATATGCTCCTTAGATATCGCGAGTGTCATTCTCTTTAAATTATTGATTAATTGAACTCATATTTGAATTGATAAATTCATTGAAATCTGGAAAATAATTGTTGAAATTATTTTGATTCACGTGGTATCATTATATTGTTGATGAGCACGTTGTCATGAGATTTTAATATGGCACGATTATTGAGTACCCCCCAAAATACCTATTCCCGGGCTATGGCTTGATAAAGCATATGCGAATTAGGTGAGGCCTGGTGACCCATTGATATGTTGTTGAGAAATTATATTGATAAATGCTTTGAGATTTGCATTTTGATTTGAATATTCGTACTCGTGTTGTTACGTTTTATTCATCGCTAACACATATTTGTTGAGCATCTTTCTTGACGTATTGTGTACTTCCCCATATTTTCTTTTAGTGGTAGGTTAGCGCGAATTTTGGTGCGCTATGGAGATTGATTTTAGCGAGGATTATTTGGGAAAGATTTGTATTATTTTGATGTATAGAGCTTTGGACATTTGTATTTTATTTTCGAGTTAGTTGGTGTAAGTAATTCGAGAGATTTGGTATTTAATTTGAAGAGATTGAGATTTGTAGTATATCTTTTGTTGTTGTGGGACTTAGATGCTCAATATCTTGTCACTTGTGGATTTGGATTTATTTTATCGCATTAGCGCTCCGTTCGCTCTCCCCGGGCGGGCGGGGTGTTACAAATGCTATCAGAGCTTAGGTATACGGCAACCCTCGGGGCTTGAGTTTTGGGTTCATTGCGTGGTTAGCAATTTTTGGAGATAGAAAATTTGAGGTGATATTCGTGTTAGGTTTCGGAATTAGATGTGAGGAATTTATTTTTGGGAGACGTGATTTATTTTTGGAGTTAGTGTAGTGGCCTGATTTTTAGAGTTAGGCATTTGGCGAATTTCGAGGGAGAAATTCCATTGTTAGGGGGGAAGTGTAACAACCCACATAATTTTGGGCTATTTTAATTAATTTTTAGAAAATGAAGGAAAGTAAAGTTTTTGATAAAATTATTTTTATTGCTCAAATATGTTGGTTGTTATTTTTAAAGGCGAGAATTTCAAATGGTTTCGAAAATGGAGTTAAAACGGATTTTAAAATGATTTTTAAATGTTTTTAACTCTTGAAATTCTAAAGCGGCGAACCATCAAAATTCCTGAAGGATCGATCGATCGAAGCCTGGGAGTAGATCGATCGACCTTCCTAGATTTCCTGAACAACAAGTAATTTTCAAGAGTTTTTTTGACTTCCAACTCTTCATTTCTTTGCCTTCTTTAAAGGAATCTTTTGGATTCCAACTCTTCATTTCTTTGCATTATAAAAGGGAGACGTGGGCAACCCTTTTAACATAATTTTGACACAAATTTTGACAGAAAATATATTTTATATTCCTCTTCTTTTTATATACACATTGGCCCTTGATATTTGTGAGTTCCAACCTTAGATTAAAGGTGTTCTTGGGGCTATTTTGTTGGAGGCTCTTGGAGGAGCTTTTGTAGATCTTTTGTGTTGATCTTGAGGATGTGATCATTGGTTTCTCATCGTATTTTGAGGTATGGGGTTTTACACAATATGCTCCTTAAATATCGCGAGTGTCATTGTCTTTGAATTATTGTTTGATTGAACTCATATTTGAATTGATAAATTCATTGAAATCTGGAAAATAATTGTTGAAATTATTTTGATTCACCTGGTATCATTATATTGTTGATGAGCACGTTGTCATGAGATTTTAATATGGCACGGTTATTGAGTACCCGCCAAAATACCTATTCCCGGGCTATGGCTTGATAAAGCATATGCGAATTGGGTGAGTCCTGGTGACCCATTGATGTGTTGCTGAGAAATTATATTGATAAATGCTTTGAGATTTGCATTTTGATTTGAATATTCTTACTCGTGTTGTTACGTTTTATTCATCGCTAACATATATTTGTTGAACATCTTTCTTGACGTATTGTGTACTTCCTCATATTTTCTTTTAGTGGTAGGTTAGCGCGAATTTTGGTGCGCTATGGAGATTGATTTTAGCGACGATTATTTGGGAAAGATTTGTATTATTTTGATGTATAGATCTTTGGAATTTGTATTTTATTTTCGAGTTAGTTGTTGTATGTAATTCGAGAGATTTGGTATTTAATTTGAAGAGATTGATATTTGTAGTTTATCTTTTGTTTTTGTGGGACTTAGATGCTCTATATCTTGTCACTTGTGGATTTGGATTTATTTTATCACATTAGCGCTCCGTTCGCTCCCCCCGGGCGGGCGGGGTGTTGCAAATGGTATCAGAGCTTAGGTATACGATAACCCTCGGGGCTTGAGTTTTGGGTTCATTGCGTGGTTAGGAATTTTTGGAGATAGAAAGTTTGAGGTGATATTCGTGTTAGGTTTCGGAATTAGATGTGAGGAATTTATTTTTGGGAGACGTGATTTATTTTTGGAGTTAGTGTAGTAGCCTGATTTTGAGAGTTAGGCATTCGGCGAATTTCGAGGGAGAAATTTCATTGTTAGTGGGGAAGTGTAACAACCCGCATAATTTTGGGCTATTTTAATTAATTTTTAGAAAATGAAGGAAAGTAAAGTTTTTAATAAAATTATTTTTATTGCTCAAATATGTTGGTTATTATTTTTAAAGGCAAGAATTTCAAATGGTATCGAAAATGGAGTTAAAACGGATTTTAAAATGATTTTTAAATGTTTTTAACTCTTGAAATTCTAAAGCGGCGAACCATCGAAATTCCTGAAGGATCGATCGATCGAAGCCTGGGAGTAGATCGATCGACCTTCCTGGATTTCCTGAACAACAAGTAATTTTCAAGAGTTTTTTTGACTTCCAACTCTTCATTTCTTTTCCTTATTTGAAGGAGTCTTTTGGATTCCAACTCTTCATTTCTTTGCATTATAAAAGGGAGTCGTGGGCAACCCTTTTAACATAATTTTGACACAAATTTTGGCAGCAAATATATTTTATATTCCTCTTCTTTTTATATACACATTGGCCCTTGATATTTGTGAGTTCCAACCTTAGATTAAAGGTGTTCTTGGGGCTATTTTGTTGGAGGTTCTTGAAGGAGCTTTTGTATATCTTTTGTGTTGATCTTGAGGATGTGATCATTGGTTTCTCATCGTATTTTGAGGTATGGGGTTTTACACAATATGCTCCTTAAATATCGCGAGTGCCATTCTCTTTGAATTATTGTTTAATTGAACTCATATTTGAATTGATAAATTCATTCAAATCTGGAAAATAATTGTTGAAATTATTTTGATTCACGTGGTATCATTATATTGTTGATGAGCACGTTGTCATGAGATTTTAATATGGAACGGATATTGAGTACCCGCCAAAATACCTATTCCCGGGCTATGGCTTGATAAAACATATGCGAATTGGGTGAGGCCCGGTGACCCATTGATGTGTTGTTGAGAAATTATATTGATAAATGCTTTGAGATTTCATTTTGATTTGAATATTCGTACTCGTGTTGTTACGTTTTATTGATCGCTAACATATATTTGTTGAGCATCTTTCTTGAAGTATTGTGTACTTCCCCATATTTTCTTTTAGTGGTAGGTTAGCGCGAATTTTGGTGCGCTATGGAGATTGATTTTAGCGAGGATTATTTGGAAAAGATTTGTATTATTTTGATGTATAGAGCTTTGGACATTTGTATTTTATTTTCGAGTTAGTTGTTGTATGTAATTCGAGAAATTTGGTATTTAATTTGAAGAGATTGAGATTTGTAGTTTATCTTTTGTTGTTGTGGGACTTAGACGCTCTATATCTTGACGTATTGTGTATTTCCTCATATTTTCTTTTAGTGGTAGGTTAGCGCGAATTTTGGTGCGCTATGGAGATTTATTTTAGCGAGGATTATTTTGGGAATATTTGTATTATTTTGATGTATAGCGCTTTGGACATTTGTATTTTATTTTCGAGTTAGTTGTTGTATGTAATTCGAGAGATTTGGTATTTAATTTGAAGAGATTGAGATTTGTAGTTTTTCTTTTGTTGTTATGGGACTTAGATGCTCTATATCTTATCACTTGTGGATTTGGATTTATTTTATCGCATTAGAGCTCCGTTCGCTCTCCCCGGGCGGGCGGGGTGTTACACATAATAAGTTTAGATCCAGTTAAGATTGTGTCTTGGCATAATTTCCAATGAGTTCTAAAGAGAAATATTTAAAAAAGAATTATAATATGATGAACTCACAAGCCACTTAGATATAGTGAAGACTTGCTTCACTCACGCAACATGTCAGTGATAAAGGTTGCGCTTGTAAGTAGATATTTTCCATGTTGGTGACATCAAGTCGCAACCAACGAGATAGATGCTTTGCTAATGTGAAGTCCGATTTAGTGGAAGAAAATATCAGGGAATAACATCGCGTGGGTGACCAAAGTTTTACATCGATATAGTTTTCAAAGTCGCGACTATCTAACCAGAGTTTTCCCTAATGTGAAGTGCTATTTCGCTGTAGTGAACTTTCAGCAAACCAAGTCATGGATGGACACAAAGATTTCCCTATTTGCAAGTTTCAGAAAACATATAATTTTTCTATTGTTTAACTAATGATAAGCAAAATTCTAAACACACGAATGAATTTAAAAACATATTTTTTTGTATAGGAATAATATAGTATCTTTTGTTTAGCAATCTCAAAAGGACCACAAGGTTAAAAGTGTAAGATATTCCAATTATGATAATTATTTTCACCAATGGTGAATCTAAGTCCGCTAGATAGTCTGCCTTTATCCTAAATGATTAACTCGGGGCAAATGGCATGAATGAACTGGTGTGCATTTGAAAAAGTTTTCTGGAGACCTGTTGGACTGGACAAAACATCTATTTTTGTAAAATATAATAAGAAATTCAAAATTAGCAGGGGATATTATTATACTATAATCTTATAATCTCCCCCTTTGTCTATTACGTGAAAAAAATACAAAAAATTTACAAACAACTGAATTAAATCTATCACCTACAACACGAATTGCCTAATCGAAGGCGTATAACATAGATACAACGTTATAACAAATAACTAAAGACAAGACTCTCAGATACTTATAAGGAGCTTCTTGCACCTCTTTTCGTATCACACACTAGCAAACTCATCAATTAACAATGTGCAATGTTAAGCCATAAAAATATATTAGTAATATGATGAAATATGTGGATATAAAAATGTATACATGTAAACATCGAATTACTTAAGTAACTCACCCTCAAATATGCAATACCTATCAATAAACATAAAATTAGCATACAAACACTCTTCATAATGAAACATAAACATCTCCCCCTTTTTGTCACGTAAAGAGACAAGGAAAGAACTAAGTACATATTGACATAAAATAGAGTTAACCAACTAGCGAGAGAAAACATGTTAATCAAACCATCAAAATGAGAAAGAATTATATAACGAGTGAGAAATTGATACAATTATTTAGGATATATGTTAAATATTTGTTAAACAATACTAAGATATCAGACTAATAACCAGACATAAAGTTACACAATATATCAAAGCAAAGATATATTGTAAACTCATACTACAAACTGATAAGCATTAAAACCAAATAAGAGTTATATGATTTATACAATATATAAGCAATTAATGTGAAATCAAAACTCGTAAACCAAAAAAGACTTAAAATAAAGGTGACAACTCATTTTCGTTTTGTATTCTTCATGAAGCTATTAAGATACTAGAATTTTGACTTAACATTATGTAAGGCATCCATAACATAATCTAGTAGGACGTTGGTGTCACATTAAAAGACTATAAATAGGAAGAACCATCAAACAGTAAAAGATTAGATAATAGAGAGAAGACCAACTGATTAACAATTGCATTCAAATCTCTTTGCGACATAATATGTACGTCAAGTCCACGAGAATTATTAAAAGGACATGGAGCATAATGTTTCTTTGGTATAACATGTTGTGGAACACGTAAATCATTTTAGTTTCCAAATTGAATGATTGATCTATTATATAATTATATTATGATCACCCCATCAGTTTTTTTCGTCACTTCATCCGGAAGAAGCTAAGCCCTTAACTCCAAAAGCAAGCTTACGATCAAACGTCCAGAAGGCAATACATGAGACTTAATCTCATACTTTGAATAATACAGGATAAGGTTTAATATCATACTCTGTAAATCCAAATGGTATGCATCATATCCAATGGCATACGAAAAGTATCCATGTTCCATCGAAATCTCGTGTGGATGCATTGTTAGTAAACTATTTCAAGAAAAAACCATAGTAAGATGTAGTAATAATTATCCAAGAAGAATTAAGGAAAATTCTCACAAGGCCAACAAGGGAAATGGTTGTCACTCAAATGCAAAATATATTATTTTTAGAATGAGAAGGACCATTCTTCAGGAACGTAAAATTTGGTGTCTTAACTAACTCGAGTTCGTAATCATTGGTAATGATATCGATTGGTATACACATTATCACACCATGAACCACAACATTTTGAACTTTTTCGCCCATATCATCCTTCTATTTCGTAACAGATGCATAAAATTCTCTAACTAGGTTTGGATAACAACTTCTAATTTGAACACAAAGACCAATCCACGCACGGTCTATCAAAATTCGAGGCACACAAGTCTTGGATAGAGATTCCAAATCAAAAGAAAGAACTTATAAAATAACTCTTAAAATCTAGAACGAGTGTTAAAAGATGTTGAGGCACATGAACGCGATTTGGGAGCCATCTTAATAGCTTAAAATCATAAACCAAGACAAAAACACACACAAATCATATGAGTAAGTAGATATCATCAATTGATAATACAAAGGATACCATACCCAAATTATGCGAGAGAGTTTTTTTGTAAGACATAGTGTCAAATACTCATGAAATCTCCTCATACTTTACACTAGAGAAATAAAGTTCTAAAGTGGGTGAAGCAAAGTGATAAATCCCATGGCCAGACACAAGAACAAATACTCTAAGATAAAATAATCTTATCTTAATTCAAATGAATTCATCTATCATAGGCAAAAATCAAAACCCGAACAAAAAATCTACAACACTAAACCCTAAGAAAAGGGAAATTCATTAAATCTAGGAAGTAATATTACCAAGATGATGAACAGTCGCTTAAATCTCGAATGTGAAGACCTAAGATCCTAATATATGAAAATTATAGGAAAAAGAGATGGAAAACAAATTTAACAATTTTCTTGGTATGGGTGGATTTTGTGATGTTTCGAAATGGGGATTTTAAATAAATTTACTCCATTGAGACCGATTCACTACCATGAAGGTCATTCTTTACTGTTTGCTCTCCCCTTATCGTTGCAGTGAAACCTCATGTTCATGAGTCACCAACATGGACATAGATCCAAAAGTGCAAGAAATAAGGCACGCGGAAGTATAAAAATAGTTTTCTTAGCCATAAGAAAGTACACTATATGATTTTTAAAAATAAAAATTGATATGACTCATTAGTGTCAAATATTGTATTTGTTACCGTCTTTTATATGCGTCATTTCATTCCTATGCTCGTTAAATCTCACACTTCTGCTCATTTACTGTATAAAACTTAATTTTCGTTGTTAATCGCTTGTACAAGGTTTATTTGAGTTTTAAAAGTATTTGGATAATAATTGTAAAGTTCAGAAATATTTTGTGCAAGAAGAATCCATGAGCACACCTTCAAGGGAAAAAATGGAATATCATAAAATTAGCACCGAGCTCGGTCTCTTCACGAAGTATGTCGGTCATAAAAAAGGGAACATTTCGATTCAAATGGCGCATCAATCCGACGTCAAATGAAGAAGATATAAGAGTAAAATACCTAAGTCAAAAGAGTCAAAAGTCAAAACTCGAGTCAAACCAAAAGTCAACACTGGACAGATCAACCTGAATATATTTTGGATCAATTTAATCCAGTCAACAACCCACTTGCATCGAAATTTTGCTATAAATAGGAAGCTCCCCGTTTTCCAAATAATACCAATTCACTACTTCTCCTTCTCTCTCTAGAAAACTTTGTTTATATTCTTTAGTTTTTTACAATGTTTTGTTTTTTTTATTGGTTTCTTATTTAGTTAATTTCTTTATTAATTAATTTATTGCTTCATTAATTAGTTTAATTGATTTAATAATTAGTTTATTGCTTTTATAATTAGTTAATTTCTTTTGTTAATTAGTTAATTACTTTATTAATTTTTTTATTTCTTTGATAATTTGTTTATTTATTTATAATTTGTTTATTGCTTTGATAAAAAACTGTTCATTAGTTAAATAGATTGTCAATCTTAATCCCACCCATTTCAATGTAGTGTTTCCCTTTGAGATTGTTAAAGTATAAAAGTACATCCACGAGTTAATATATACTGAATTTAATGCTAAGGTGGCTTCACATATAATGTGAATCATTATATGTTTTCAAACTCTTAGTATGAGATGCAATGTATGTTGGAATTTACACCTTCACGATTAAAGTTTTCATATTTTATGTAAGGTTTTTACCTTATATATTTGATTATTTGTCTAAGTGAGTGTGTAACCGTTAAAATAAATTTATCTTTTCCAGCTTGAATTCACATATTTCAGAGGTCAGAAAAGTGAATCACAAGCTCCCTCATATTTATACTACAAGTAAATTTATGTTAAAATAAAAATCCAAAAATCACCTTTTACACATTATTTGAAGATGTAAATGAATTTAATTCTAACACGCGTTCCTTGTGGATTGGATTCCCTAACACTTCTGTAGACATCACATTCTAGGACCCCCTAAGCACCTCCTTAGTACCCTAGCACTTGATCTTTCATCATAAAACCAAGGTCATATTCCGATTACTAATCTGGAGCCCACCGGCCTCTCCTGGGACCTATTTGAATATCGATCAACTCTTTCACTTGAGTGTGTGAATTCGTCATACGGTTCGGATGAACGAACCATTTTCCCCCAAAAACTGATCTAGAGGCCACTGGATGCTCCTAGGCTCCGTTTCACTCCTGTCAGTTATTTTTCTCGAATGAGACTGAATGAATCTTTGAAAGGATCTGAATACCCTTTCCAACGGTTACGCAAATCAGCCTCATGGTATGGATGAACGACCCAATTTACTCCAAAGGGTCACTGGGTGCTTCCGATCCCCGTTTAACCTTAGTCAACTCTTCGAACTTAACAAAGCTCTTTGGAATATCTAAAGGCCCTACATAACCTTTCTAAGGGTCCACCTCGTGCACGAATCGGCCTTAGAGTTCGGACGAACAATCCATTTCCCTCTTATCTAAAAGACCGATGGGCACTCCAAGCGCTATTTGACCAATGTTAATTCCCAAACCCGGGAGCTACCCAATGGATTCTTAAAGGGATCTTAATACGCTTTCAAAAGGTTCTTCCCGTGAGAAATTCAGACTTACAAATTGCATTTTATGAAAAATTTTCTAGAAAATATTCTTGAGACTGCCGAATGGCAAACGCATTTTCCCGTCTATCGCCAGTGTGTCTGAGGTTGACTACCAATAGGAAGGTGAAGGACAATACTGATTGGCACCCCCTTGACTCTATATAAGGAGAACATGAGCTCACTTCGAAAGGAACCTCAGAAATATCCCTCTTAGTGGTCTCAACAACATTCTCTCGAAGTTAACGTGATTTTTATATTGAAACCTCTCCCCCACATTCCTTTTCCATCCCTTCCTTACCCAATTTGGAAAATTCCCCTCCCTCTCCTCCTATCACTTTCATCCACTTGCAAGATCTGCCCTTCAATAATCAAGCTCAACTTAAAGCTTCAAAAGAGGGTCCAAATCTTTCACTCTCTCTTTAAATTCTCTTATTTTCGCTTGAATTACTTAATTCTCATTTGTAGCATTTCATTTTATTAGATCGCACCTATTAAATTCCAACTCTTATATTAGTAGTATTGCACATACTATATTTTCTTCGAAAAAACCCCAAATAAGAAAAATATGGTTTGTTTGTAAATTTCAAACGGGGATTTATCACTATATTTTCTCAAACTAAAACATCCTTTTTGCACATACACACACACACACACACATAAGAAAAAAACATCGGTTGGATTTATGGGATAATCCCCACCCCATGTTATGTGCGAATTATGTGGACTTTGATACCTTTTAGGATACATAGGTATCTCGGGTAAAATTCGAGATTTGAGTCCTCTTTTCCTATTTTTGTTCATATATTAATTTCATATACTATGCTTGTGATTCATGCTTGCATTTTGTCCAATGTATACCTTCGTTCTTCAATAAACGATCGGTGACCCGACGAATGCATATATTATATTTAAATTACTATTTCGGGAATACTTCTAAGGATGATCTCACTCTACCTTTATCCATGACGTTAGTCGAGTAATTCCACTCTCCATTGATATATACATGCACACACTTCACAGAGTTATTATGGAGAAGAATAACACATGCCCATAAGAGACAGAAAGGGCAGGATGGGTGACTAACACCTTCCTATTACGTAACTTAATCTCCGAATCCTTAAAGTAATTGGTTTTACAAGCATCAGTATGTCTTTGATGACATTATCTTGAGGCGACAACATTTCTTTTGCCTGTTTTGTGAAAAATAGGCTGGGGAGACTCTATCTATATACATCACTACACATTGACGACGATCGAAGCACCCCGAGGAAGGGTGCACCCCCCGAATCGAGAGAGGGATGGCCACAATAGCGGCTCTGTTGGAGACAATCTGTTATAAGAGTACTAGACTCTCTTTTTGCATGGGTGTTATTATTGTCTTCATGTGTGCGTATGAACCTACTTGTATGTTCCATTTTTCCTCTATTACTTCTTGTATATATCTACCTCATGTGTCTATCACTTCTCACACACTTGTAAATACCCTCCATGTACACCTCACACTACTTACACTTGTATATTGAATTACTTATATCCACATGCCTTACACACTACTTAGAATATCCATGCTTAGGCTTCACTAGCACACACCTCCACTTATCACACTTACATTTATCCATTCTCACTTGCACATATCATACACCACTTATAGTTGATCCATGCTTAGACTCACTACCACACACTCACTTGTATATATTAACATATCACTCACAAGGCATCCATGCTTAGTGT
This sequence comes from Sambucus nigra, assembly GCA_949130495.1. NCBI lineage: Eukaryota > Viridiplantae > Streptophyta > Magnoliopsida > Dipsacales > Adoxaceae > Sambucus > Sambucus nigra. Next base: position 155,890,381 of record OX422211.1, on the reverse strand, counting down.
AGTCTTCATGCTCCATGCAAGATTTATTTTTCATGGTACTTGTACATTCTTCCCTATTAGTATAGTGCTTCTTTTACTCATCATGTCAAATAAAATACTATAGCTATAATATACTAATTAAGAATTATGCATTTTGCACAGTAAATCACCAAGAGCATTGCTATATTAACCAAAATTTTATCCCACACTAGGGGTTCACCTTCCATTGGCCTAGTACCTTCGATGTGTATCGAACAATTCCCCCTGCATCGTACTGCTTGATCAAACTCATGACAGGAGGTATACAAATAGGAACTCGTTCAAGTACGTCGAGTATATCAAATTCTCTCTTACACATACTATCCCCATGAGGTATATATTGAGGCAATTCACGTACACTCAGGTATATCAAATGGCTTGTCCACACATACTGATTGCCCTCAAAAGCAAGAGTATATCGTGGAAGTCATGCCAAATGGGGGAACCCTACCACTAGCCCAATAGACTGCATAAACCTCATATATGCATCAAACCTAGGGCACTCATATTTAGTTTTCCGGTTGCTACAAGAAACTCTGTCGAAATTCCGAATGGGCATCCCGTCCAAATTTTTGTGCCATTTCATCGTTTTTCAAAACATGACCCTGTCCATGAGCCTGGAGACAAGTCAAACCATATCTTACATATTTTCAGATGCAATTTTCCCAGGATGGGGTCATGTCCGGTATTTCTTTTGCATTTAGCTGAACCTAATACAAATGAAAACATAATAATAATAATAATAATAAAAATAAATAATAATAATAATAATAATAATAATAATAATAATAATAATAATAATAATAATAATAATAATAATAATAATAATAATAATAATAATAATAATCATGATGAGATTCTTCTCTCATTTTTTCCTTCCTTCTTTCTCAAAAAACAAAATACCCAAAACATTTTTCCACCTTTTATCAAAAATACCCAAAACATTTTTTATCCTTTTATAAAAAATGCCAAAAACATTTTTCTCCTTTTATCCAAAAATACCAAAAACATTTTCCTCTTTTTCAAAAATACTAAAAAAAAAGTTCTTTCTTCCCCCTTTCAAAAAAATAAACTCGAACCACTTTTCCTCCTGAGGTCGATCGCATACCCAATTCTTGGCCTGGCTCCTTATTGGCTTTGGCCTTTCGTCAAACCACCTCGAAGGTCCACCCGTTCCTCTGCTACTTCATCCGAGTTCGAAACCTACCTTCACCATCTCTTCATGGAAAATTCCGACAAAGCACCGAATGCAGAGCCTGATCTGATGGCAATCCAAGTCCAACTCAATGCCAAGATTGAAAGCCTTCAAACCGAGGTTTATGAGATGCAGCAAAATCGGGTCCAGAATCCCAAAGAACCTGAGGTTATCTTTCCTCGTGCCATGGGTCCACCCTCTCCAATCCTGTTTGGGTCCTAGAAAAATATCAGCATCTTCCGTGTGCCCCGCCTTCCAATGGGCAACCTCTAGCCCAACTCCCTATGCCAAACCTTACCTAGACAGGAACTAACTTTCCAAAACCTATTGATACCAAGGAGGACTAATTGAACAAGGTCAAGGAAGACCTCAAATTGTTGTCTAAGAAATTTCACCAAGTCAGGATATTCGAAAACTACATGGACTACACCCATATATCTCCCTATCCCAAATAATGATTGCCAAAAAAGGTCAAGATGCCAGCCTTCGGTAATGTGGAAAGCACATTCTAGGACCCCATAAGTCTACCCTTAGATCCCTAGCACCTCCCCATCTCATTGCAAACCTTAGGTCACACTCCTAGTATCGATCTAGAGCCCATCGGGAGCTCCCAGGCCCCGTTTGACTCCAGTCACCTCCATCATCAGAGCAAAAGATCTATGAATCTTTGAAGGGATCTAAATACCCTTTTCAGCGGTCTACCCTGTGCGTGAAGTATCATAATGGTTCAGATGAATGGTCCATTTTACTAACAAAAATTGATTCGGAGGCTATTAGGCACTCCCGGGCCCCGATTTGACCACAATCAACTTCACCGTCAGAGTTAAAGATATTCAAATATTCAAAGGTCACTAAAAACCCTTTCCAATGTCTACCCTGAGCACAAAATGTCATAACCGTTTGGACAGATGATCACTTTTCCCCTAAAAATTTATTTGGAGGCCACCGGGCTCTCCAGGGCTCCATTTGACCAAAGTCAACTCTTCAGATCAAACGAGACTAAATGAATCCCTGAAGGGAACTGAATATCCTTTTCGACATTCTTCTCATGCGTGATTCTAATCTACCACACAGACGAATGATTCGTTTTACTCCGAGAGGTCCCCGAGCACTTCCGGGCCTCGATTGACCAAGGTCAACCTTCTGAACCGAGCAAAACTCTTTGGAACATATAAGTGCATCCCATAACCTATCCAATGGTTTGCCCCATGCATGATTTTGACTTACCATGCGGATAAATGATCCATTTCCATCCGACGATCTCCCGTCAAAAGATCGACGTGCGCTTCCAAGCCACATTTAACCCAAAGTCAACTTTCGAACCTGGGAGCGATCCAAAATACTCTAAAAGGTCTCAAAAGTACCTTCCTAATGGTATGCCCCAAGTGTGATTCGAATCAACGATTTGCGTTTTATAACCATTTTTCAAAGAAAACCTGCACGAGATTGCCAATTGGTAGGTCCTGATCCCTGACTATCGGCACAGTATCAAGGATCACCTGCCGATAGGCACCCCCTGAGGTAGGCCAATCGGTAATCTTCTGACCCTATAAAAGGAGGGCATGACCTCACTCCAAGAGACAAAACATATCCATCAACATCAGTACTCTCGACAACATTCCCTCGAAATCAGCATAGTTCCTTATGTGAAGTTCCATTGAAGCTTACTTCCCCATCCTTTGCATACCCAATTTGGCAAAATATCGTTCTCTTTCATAAACATTCATCAACACTCAAGGGAGTTCATACAAGATCAAAGATCAAGCTTCAAAGAAGGTTCAATTCCTTCCCCCTCTCCTTAAATTCCGTATTTTGGCATAATATACATTAGATTCATAATCTAGTTCTTACTTTAGTTCATACACATCAATATCTGCACTTTTATTAGTATATTTCACACACTTTATTTTCTACAAAAATTCCACAAACAAATAAAAGAGGGCTACACCCGTAAATTCTGAATGGAATTATCCATCACACCTTTTTCCAAAACCAAAAAATACATTTTCTACACATACACATATAATAAAATTTCGTTCAAATCTATGGGATAAACCCCATCCCTATGCTACATTGGAACTACGTGGACTTTGATGCCTTTATAGGCTACGCAGGCATCTCGGATTAAAATCCGAGACTCGAGTCCAATTTTCTAATTTTCTCAACTTCCCGAATTCCTTAATATTCTTAAATCTCCCACTTTCACACACACACACACACACACACACACACACACACACACACACATATATATATATATATATATATATATATATACTTTTCATCCAACACATATGATCATTCCCTAATAATGATCAATATCGTGATAAAGGCGCAAATCATACTTTCTACATATGTTATTTTGGGAACATTCCTATGGATGACCTCACTCTACCTTGTCCATGGTATGAGTTGGATGATTTCGATCTCCATTATATAAACATGCACATACACTTCACGAGGATATAAAGAAAGATAATAGCACTAGCCCATGAGAGACCGAAAGGGCAGGATGGGTGCCTAACACCTTCCCATTTTGTAACTTAGCCCCTGGACCTTCGAACTATTGGTTTCATATGCATCAGTTTGTCCTTGATGCCTCTCTTGTGAAGTGGCAACATGTTCTTTTGCTTGTTTTGTGCAAAATAAGCTGGCGACTCCATCTCTCCACATTTACCCCCACACCGACGATGACTGAAGAACCTTTCAAAGAGGGGTACGAGACCGCGGTGTAGTCTTCTCTTGGGATCTCTCTCCCCCCGACGACCAGGATGGCCACAGTGGCGACTCTATTGGGGACTTTTTTTAAGAGGGCTAAACTCTGTTTGCATGGGTGTTTTATTTTCTTGTATATTCCCATATTCTGATGGTTCCCTTATTATTCCCTGTACATATGTACCTCATGTTATTCCCTGTATATATGTACCTCATGCTTATACCACTATTCACACACTTGTATAAATTTTCCATGTACACTTCAAACCACGTGCACCTAGGATCACATATATCCACATATTTCACACACCACCCACTCTCACTTGTTATCCCTGCCTTAGTGTTTATACATGTAGCTTATTCTCGACTAGGCATGATCAATAAGATACTCTCTCCATAAGATACTAATCAAAGAATCACGCATGATGATCACAACATCACCAAAGAGCATTGTTATTGACCAAATTTTTTCCCGTAACTGGGGAGTCACTTCGTGATGGGTGTTGGTTCCATTAGATAAGTACCTTCGACGTATATAAAATGGTTACCCCGCATCGTATTGCTTGATTGAAGTCATGACGGGAGGTATATTATAGGGAACTCGTTCACGTACATCGAGTATATCTAATTCTCTCTCACACATACCGTCCCCATGAGGTATATAGTGAGGCAATTCAGGTACACTTGGGTATATAATATCGCTTGTCCACACATACCGATTGCCCTCAAAAGCAAGACGTATATCGTAGAAGTCATGCCAAAGGAGAGAACACCTTCCAATTAACCCAACAACTTCATACCCGCATAGAGGTGTCAAGCTTAGGACACACATATTAGATTACCAGTTTTGACCTAGAACTCTGTTGAAATTTCGGGTCGGCATGCCGCCCAAATTTTCACGCAATTTTTTAAAAATGAGACCCTGCCCATGAGCCTGGTAACAAGTTCAACCATAGTTTTTACATATTTTGCAAACCTAATTTTTCTAGGCTTAGGTCCCGTTGGACTTTTCTTTTTGCATTTAGGTAAACCTAATATAAGTGAGAACCTAATAAACATAATAATCATGTTGAGACCCACCTCTAGCCTTTTTTTCCCTCTTTCCAAAAATTGTCCAAAAACATTTTTCCTCTTTAATCCAAAAATACCATTTTTTTTTTCTTTTCCTCCAAAACAAAAAAAAAACATTTTTTTCCTCATATTTTCCAAATATGTAAAAAATATTTCCTCTTTTTCTAAAATAAATAACAAATTTCGCTTTTCTTTTCTTTTCTAGAAAAAAAATCCCAATTTTCCTCCTTATCAGGTCGATCGCATACCCTTGGCCTGACTCCCTATTGGCTTTGGTATTCAGTCGAACAGGCCTGAAGTTCTGTTTGTCCCCTTACTTCTTCCGAGTCTGAGATTCGCACGCCTTCCATGGAGAACACAAATCAAGTTTTGAATGTACAACAGAATTTATTGGCGGTTCTAGCTCAACTCAGTGTCAAAATTGACAACCTTCAAACTAAGGTTAATGAGATGCAAAAAAACCGGGTCCCTATCCCCAAAGAGCCCGAGGTCCTCTTCCCTCGCGCTATGGGTGCGCCTTCTCTCGAGCCTATTTAGGTTCTCGAGGAATATAAGAATGCTCCCCGTGCTCCTCCTGCTACTAAGTCGCTGCTAACCCAACTTCCTATGCCAAACCTTGTTCAGTCAGGGGCCAACTTACTCGCGACCATTGACCTGAAAGAGGAAGAATTGAACACGGTCAAGGAATCCCTCAAGCTGTTGACCAAAAAGTTCGATCGAGTTGGACTATCTAGGAACTACATGGACTACACCCACATGTATCCCTATCCTAAAGCCAGGTTACCAAAAAAATTCAAGATGCCCAATATCGAGAAGTTTGGAGGTAGTGGAACCCCGATTGTTCATCTATGTAGCTATCACCAAGCCATGACTCTCCTAGGGGATTCTGAAGAAATAATGGTCCAGATGTTCCAGTAAACTTAAAGATAACTCTCTCCGTTGGTTCTTATCCCTTGAGGAATCCATGATCCATAGTTTGGAAGATGTTTCTTGCGAGTTCATGTCACAATAAAAGTACCACGAAGAGCTAGAAGTTACCCGCCGTGACTTAGAGCTACTTAAGCAGAACCTTGGGGAATCAGTCAATAACTTCATAGTAAGGGGGAGAGAAAAAGCAGCTACCATGGCCAATCGGCCTTCCAAAGAAGAACTGGTCAGTATCGTAAAGAAGAACTTCCTACCCCATGTTCGAGCAACAATGGGAGGATAGTATTGCCCTCACTTCCGAACCCTTTGAAAAGCAGGAGTGTAGATAGACAAAAGTCTTTCCAAGGACGAAGTTGAACCGAGGAAAACCTTTGGAAATTTTTCTCCAAGAAAGTTTGAAAAACCTTCTATTACCACGGTTTCTAAAATCAACAACATCTCTCAGCCTGCCGATTCATGGGAACCAAAAAGTCGCCCAAACCCAGTTTGAAAGGAATACACCGAGCTTCACGCTCCTCTCTCCAAAGTCTACCTGGCCCTCTTGAACCGAAATCTGATCAAACCATTGGATCCCCATCCATTACCAAACCCACTTCCAAAAAACTTTAAACCTAATGCCCATTGTGACTTTCACCAAACTGCTGGCCATACCACCGATCAATGTTTCCATATCCGAAATGTAATCTAAGGCCTAATTAACTGGGGTGTCATCACCCCACCAGCTAATCTCAAATGAAACACTACCCATAATCCACTCCTAAATCATGCAAATGCCATATTCCTAGAAGAAGACTCAAAATTCGACCCATCCACCCAAATCATGCCGAGTAAATCATCAGTCATACCCATATACCCTTATAAACCTCTCCAAACATGCCCATATTTCCCCTTACACCCTTACAACTTTGACGATAAAGCCTTATTCCTCCTTAACAGGGCATGGATCGCTGTTCGCACCCATTTTGGAGGTAAAGATATGGAACTGTCAGAAGTGTTGAACCGACTCTTAGAGTTCGGGCCAAATGACCATCGACTGTCAGAGATTCAATGGGTTATTCTTAGAAGCTCAAAAACCGGTTCGAGAGTCAGACAATTGGGTGGTGCCAATCGATGAAGTCAGCCTAGAAAACATGGTCCAGATCATGATAGATTTGTTTCGACAAACTGGTGATATTTGTAGTGTATCTGAGCTACTCGATGCTTTGAAATAATAAGGGCACCTGGTCCCTTCAATTTTGCATTTCCCTATCAAATGGGAGGAATTATACGAAGAGGCCGTGGAAGTTGAGGAGTGCATTAACTTTTCATGGAAAATTAATATCATTGCCATCGGATGGGGGGAACAATTTTGAAGATTCATATGAAGAGAAAGATTCAAAAAAGACTAGTTTGATAGCCAATATATGCGGGTTGATATCATTTAAGGAGCTGCTAGTAGAAACCAACAAGGTGGCTAAACAACCTGATATCGATGAAGAAACATGGTTTATATTTTTCCCTCCTTCTGTGAACCACATGACCAGGTCAAGAAGACATTACCAAATCCCAAGTCTACAACCATCAGTGAGTGATAAAGTAAATGGTGCCGAGAATCTTCGTATGCCAGAAATGACCCTCGAAGAAAGTAAGGTCCTCGATCAACTGAAGAAAACCCAATATAACATCACTTTATGGGGGATTTTTATGTCTTCCCAACTTCACCGAAATGCCCTAATTAAGCTACTCACAAGACCCACAGTTCCTACCTCAACCATGCCAGAAGAATAAATGAACCTAGTTGGATCCTTGACCTCTACTCGAATGCTCTCCTTTTTTAATGAATAAATCCCCAAGACTGGTCCCAAACACAATCATGCCCTTAACATCTCTGTCGAAGTCATGGGGAAAACTGTCCTACTCTCTCTTGTTGATTGTGGATCAACTCTTAATGTTTACCCGTTGAGAACTCTGAATTTCTTAGGATTGAAAGTGGGAGACCCCTCTCCCACCTCTACTGCCGTACGTACCTACGATAACACACATCAAGAAGTAATGGGATCTATAAAGATTGCACTAGGGGCTGACCCTATAAATCCTATTGTTGAATTCCAAGTCATCGATATCCTGACCTATTTCAATACACTTCTTGGATGATCGTGGCTCCATAGCATCAAAGGGGTGTTTTCTTCCCTCCATTAGAAATTGAAGTTCTTTGACAATGGGAAGGTTATCACCATATTATGCGACAATGACAACATCGAGAATGCCAACACTAGTAATCTAGTACTTAAAATACAACACATGATAAATGATATGCTTCTGTTAGGTTTTCGAGTTGAACCAATTCTAATCCCAGTAGGGGATGATTCTAAAGACATGGTTTGTCCGGATATGACCCCATGGAAACACCAAAGTAATCCATATTTTCAATAATATGCACTTTATTCCCAGATAGGGGCTAGGTGAAGACAACAAGGGATAATTAAACCTATTGTGTTGAAGGAGGCCTTTCCTCCCTGTGGCTTGGGCTATAAATCATCATCAGAAGAATTAAGATTGATCTATAAACCTCAACTGAAGAGGAGGATAGAACGAGCCAGAACTATCTCGAGAAATTCCCTAAATGGAAGATTCATTAGAGAGGGTGAAGATTTCCCCTTCTACGGATTTCCTGAACCTTGGTATGACCATGTAGATAAGAGGATGAAAGTAGGAATGAAGATCTTCCTTCAAGATAGCTACCCATGGGATGAGAGTTCCCAACACCATGTACAACCACTCACTAAAGAGACCATAGCTGATACCGGGGATTCTGAGGGCAGTGACTTTGAGGATTCTTTCAATTTACAGACACTGGGGCTGACACTCTGCATGACCCACTCAGGGAGTACATCGTCGAATCCATACTACCTCATAAAAGATGCTGATGCACCTATTCTCAACTGGTATGCTGCACCTGTGCCACCTGCTAATTTTTAACCTAACCCCGATGTTTATCCCCTTTCCCCTTTAGTTGTTTCCCCTCACTCTGATGTAATCGAGACCTCCTTTGATGAGGTTCTCAATGCTATTTCCTCTATCAATGAAATAAACGAATATTTTGAGTATCTTGCAGTGACTTACATTAATTGTCTTGATTATAATGAAAATCTTGATGATGATGATTTTGCAAATGAAAAATTCTTTACTGATCTAAATAAGGTTAATAACAAACAACATAATTGCTTTCAAGTTAATGAACATAAAACTGTTGTTATTAACCTCAGTTCTAGTACCCAATTGCGTGAGATTAGGATAGGGGCCACCCTTAATGAGCATGAGCACACGAAACTCGAGGAATTACTAAAGGAATTTATGGATATATTTCCATGGTCCTACGATGACATGCCCGATATTGACCCTGAGATAGAACATAATGAGATTCCAACTCTCTAGAATGAAAACCGATCAAACACAAACTACAAAAGCTTTGCATTGAATGGTCACTCAAAGTTAAAGAAGAAGTAGTCAAACAACTAAATATGGGCTTCATTTGGGTGACCGAATATCCCACATGGTTAGCGAATATTGTACCAGTGCCAAAATCTGGAGGGAAGATTTGCATGTGTGTCGACTATCAAGACTTAAACAAGGCCTCTCTGAAGGATGATTGCCCACTACCCAATATCGACATGATTATGGATAATATGACCAGTCACTCTCTTAAAACATTCGTTGATGGGTTTTCCAGATATAATAAGATCAAGATATACCCATAACACCAAGAGAAAACCGCATTCATTACCCCTTGGGGAAACTTTTGTTACACTGCCATGCCATTTGGTCTAAAAAATGCAAGGGCTACCTACCAGAGTGCTTCCACAACCATTCTGCATGATCTGATACACAAGGAAGTCAAGGTTTATATAGATGACATGATTATTAAGTCCAAGACTAGGGAAGGGCATGTTCCTACTCTCCGAAAGTTTTTTGAATGACTGTGACAATACCAAATGCGGCTTAACCCACATAAATGTATTTTTAGCGTTACTAAAGGAAAACTCTCAGTATTCATGGTTAGTGAGAAAGGGATGGAAGCATATTCTGTAAAGATAAAAACCCTACTTGAGATGCTACCATCTCGAATGGAGAAGGAAGTCTAGGGGTTCACTGGGAAATTATAGTACACCAGCCGGTTCATCAGCCAATTGACTTCCATCTGTGAACCCATCTTTAAACTCCTCTAAAAAATTTAACGTAATTCTGGAATGAAGCTTGCCAAGAAGCCTTCGATCGAATCAAGAAATACCTAACCTAATCCTCGGTGCTCATACCGCCACAACCTAATCTTCCCTTACTCCTATACCTAAACGTAACTGATACTATAACTGGGGCTTTGCTAGCCCAATACCCCGAAGAAACCCACAAAGAGAAATCCATCTTCTTTGCCAGTTGAAAATTGACCAGCTATGATGTTAACTACATTGCCTTAGAAAAAGCATGTGTCACTCTTGTCTGGATTATCCAAAAGTTGTATCACTACATGCTCACCTTCCCTATCAAGCTTGTATCCCGAATGGATCCCATCAAGTACCTACTCGAGAAGCGCAAACTATCCAGACAAATGGCTCATCAGTTGATGATCTTAACTCAATTTGATATTACCTATGCTACACAGAATCCATGAAAGGAAGAGCTATCTCTGACTACCTTACTGACTACCCTATGGAAGAGGACGATGTCTGGATTTTTGAGTTCCCTGATGAGAATATACTTTGTGCCTCCCAAGAAGACCTTCGATGGAAAATGTTCTTTGACAGAGCTGTAAATAAAAAAGGTTCTGGCATTGGGATACTCCTAATTGCCCTTGATGACTCTAACACTCCCATTGCCATCAAGTTGGATTTTCGTTGCACTAACGACATGATTGAATATGAGGCATGCTTGGTAGGCCTCAAAGTTTCTCTCAAGAAAGGAATTTGATACCTCAATGTCTACGAGGATTCAACCCTCATCACCGGTCAAGTACTTAGAAAATAAAAAGTCAAGGACGATAAACTCTTACCCTTCCATGTGTACCTAGAAGAGATAGCTTCCCAATTCTAAGAAATCACCATCCACTACCTTCCCCGAGAAAAGAATAACCTAGTCGACTCCCTTGCTACCTTAGACTCCATGATTGACATGCCCAAAGGAATAACCATGGCCCCTTTTCTTATCCAAAAATAAAAGAAACCAACATATTGCTACCACATTGAGCTTTACATAGTGAAAGATCTCGAGATAGCCGACTGTTGGTACTATGATATTTGGCGCCTCCTAAAACATGATAGGTATCCCGAAGGATCTGATTAAAAAGACCGAGCATATCTCTATAGATTGGTTGCCCAGTACATTGTCTGTGATAAAGCACTATTTCAGAGAAACTTCAATAAAACCCATTTGCACTGCATTGCAGGGGATGACATTCAAGTAATGGTGCAGAAAATCCACAGCGAGGAATGCGAACCCCATATGAACGGCCATATGCTCGCCAAGAAGATCATCCGATAGGGTTACTACTGGACTACCATGGTTCAAGATTGTACATGCCTTAAATGCTAATAGTTTTCCAACCTACAACACTTGCCTCCATGGGAATTATTCAACATGACTTATCCCTGGCTATTTTCCCCATTGGGATTTGACATCATATGGAAAATTACACCAAAAGCCTCCAACGGGCATGAGTTACTCCTATTATCCATTGACTAATTCACGAAATGGGTCAAAGTTGAGTCATACGCAGTTATGAATGCCAATTAAGTGGCCAAGTTCATCAAGAAAAACATCCTTTGTCGATATGGGGTCCTGCATGAGCTGGTATCAGACAACGACTTACACTTCGAGGCAGAAGTTACAGAGGTGGTCGACAAGTATAGGATTTAAAGACACATATCTTCTCCATACCGACCTCAGACCAATGGAGCAGTCGAAGCAGCCAATAATAACCTTAAATCCATTATCAATAAGATTACCGAGAGTTATCGTGACTGGGCCGACATAATCCCTTACGCCCTCTAGGGCTACCGCACTTCAGTTCGAACCTCTACTAGGGATACCCCTTACTCTCTAGACTACGACATGGAAGTAGTCCTACATGTGGATCTGGAAATCCCTTTGTTGCGCCTCATGCTAGAAAGTAAGGTCAGGGAAGAAGACTGGCACCAAAGTCGTATTGATAAGATTTCCTTCTTGGACGAAAGAGGGCTGAGAGATCTATATCACATATAAGGGTACCATTGTCTTATAGAGCGATCATTAAACAAGAAATTCAAGGACAATGGTGTCTGACAAAGGGACTTAGCCCTCAAAGAAAGAGTAGAGCCCATCTGGGAAATTCAAGCCCAATAGGAGTAACCCATATATCGTGAAGAAGATCCTGTCAGGCAACGCCACTATGCTCATCTACCTTAATGGAGAAGAAATGATGCGTTTAGTTAACCTGGACCATCTTAAGAAATTCTACTCCTAGTCCAAAATCTCGACGCGCTACGACTCTTCTCATCTCCCTTCTATTCTTAAAAAAAACTTCATTTCCCGTTAATCATAACTATGTGGGGCCTGATCCTCTAAAACCCTTTTTTGTTTCAAAAAATGAATTTCAAAAACTTTTCAAAATCCTCAGAGGTACGTAGGAAGCTCACCCACCTTACATGAGCACAAACCCCTTCTGTTTCACAAAATTCTATTCTTTTCTTATTCCTGAGAACGACAGTTCGTTTTTACATATACATGAACAAAAGGATTATGTATGCCTTAACGATTGATATAAATAATTCAAAATACAAAGGTCATAGAGAGGCATAAATAAATAATCAAAAACTCCTTTATTTCATTATTCAAAATTTTGGTACGATTACATCGGCTTAGGGAGTCAAACGATTTCCCTTGCCAGCCTACACCTATATTCCTAAAAAAACCAAGATAAAACCAAGCCCCACTACTCCTAAAATTCTCACACAGTACAACCAAAATAACCATAAATAGAACCACAACCATCATAAAAGCTTCACAAAATCCTCCCCATAGTTGCTAGAGGAACCAACCCCATCATCACCTGCATCCTGGGGTCCCCAAACCTCCCCTGCCTGAATGGAGTAACACAGATGCTCCATAAAGCGATATGTCCAGACTATATTGGGGAAAATCACAATGCCTCCCTCTATGGTATTAGATATGACAAACCACCTTTGCCCAGTCTCCATAGCCAGTATCTTTGCCACTACCTTCTTCCTCAACCACTTCATTTAGTCCCAGGAGATGTGCTAAACTCTACCCGCAGATTGGGAAGGATGGTTGATGGATGATGATTCTCCCACAGATATCCAAGACGCATGCGCATATGCTCTGTCAGGTCCTCCACGGGAAATAAGTTCAATGTTCGTGGTGGCACAATTTGTTCCTAACCAAATTAGCGCAGTAGCCGCCAGCAAAAGTAGAAAAAGGTCTGCCTAAGGCCAACCAATCGGACATATTGGTACTCCTCGAGTTCAAGAATGGGCATCAATTCCCCCCACCAATGCACAGACCAGTGCAAGTCGCGAGCCCTATGCTCTACAAACCAGTTCTCCCAACTCTCAATGTCCAGACCTATGCTAATAAAATAGCGCGAGAAGTAGTTTAGAACCACCGACTAAGGCTTCTCAGCTGGAATCGCCATACGAAACCTCTCTAATAGCCACATGAACAGCATTACAGGGCTACCCTTCAGGAAGTCAAAATGTCCTTCCCGCCAGGCATATAGACCATTTAAAGTCTTACTAGTATCACTTCTACAGGATTGCGTATTGTGACGGCACGACATCCAAGAAATAATAGTTACAAGTTGGGGTTCCACTAGCATTTTCCATGTCACCAACAACACTTTTGAAACCAGACCCATAATGACGGCCCCAGCATAGCCGGCATTGCCACATCGTGTAAATGCACGAACCGCAGAACTTTGTAAAGAGAAACCATTCCTCCCGTTACCAACGGCCTGGCTGCCAAAGGCGAGATATGGAGAAGTCCAACCAATAATTCCCTAAGAGAGCGGGAAAACTCAGGCAAAGTTACACAAATGCTGGGATTTATCCCCAGCATGGCAGAAAATTCCTCATAGGTAGGATAAATTTCATCTAACTCAAAGTGATAGACATGATCCTTGGGATACCAGAACTCAACTACCGCCATCAGTATATTCCACTTAATGGGACGATTATGCCAAAAAGAGACTCGCCACATGTGGAAAGCATCGTAATCAACATTGTAAGAACACATTGCATCCAAGGCTTCAAGGTAGTTGGCAAACTCAATGCTACCAGGGAGAGACATCTTGCAAAACAAAGAGATAATAAGAAAGTAAGAATGTGAGAAAGAAAGGAAATGAAAGTGTGAGGAGAAAACCCCATATACACTTATATTTATACTTGAAAACTCTCAAGAAAAGACAAGAAACCCTATAAGAATCGGAGAAAAACTTTCCCCACCAAGTATCAAGCAATTGAAGAAAGGGCAATAAAAACCTTGGGCTGATTGGATTGGAGAGATATGCCGATAGGCAGGACAAGGGTCATGCCGATCAGCAACCCCTATTTAGGAAAATTCTTTTTTTCTTTTTTTATGAAAATAAAAAAATAAAAAAACCTAATAAAAACAATTTTTATCTTAAGGGAATTTCGAATTTCCTTATCCTTATGATTTTACTTATCCCATTTTAAAATAAAATCCTCCTCAAATCAATTTTCAAATTCTTTTTATAATTTGAGTAGCAAAGTAAAAAGAGCAGGTGCATTAATAAAAAAAAGAAATTAACAAAAAGAAAAAAAAAGTTCATTTGCATATATTTTTGCTCTATTACATTGATATCTTCCAGGAAAAACAGAAAAACAACGTGACGCAGCCCGAACCCAATTTTCATTCTCTCTCTCACCCACGTTTTCTCTCTCTCTCTCTCTCTCTCTCTCTCTCTCTCTCCCTACAAACTCTTTCTCCCTCTTATTTCTCTCTCTCTTATATTTCTATAAGAGCCTCCATCCCTACAGCGCACCTTCTTCCCCCTACGATGAGATGATGTGCCACCACTTACAGAGCCCGAACCTCCCACGAACGAGGCAGACGACACCAAACAAGAAGGAGCCAGAATCCCATCCTTAAAATGGGCAGTTGCTAAAGATATTCAATCCCTAATATACCTCAACCAAGTTGTGGAGACCCGGATGTGCTGCAAAAAGAAAACAGAAAAGAGCAAATCAGTCAATCAAAGGTAAAGGAAGAAATTAATAAATCAAAAGACAAAGAGGCAAAAAGTATACCACAGGTCGAAGGACCTCCTCTGTCAAGCCCAACTCCTCCGTGTCCATTGCATTAAGGCAGTGCAGCATATGCACCGACCCTCCATCATCTCATCGAATGTTGTAACCCGGTGAATGCAGCCGCAATAAAGGATCCTCTGAAGACGTCCCCATTGCTGATGTCATAGTATCACCTGCACTGTGGGAGGACCCCACCTGTCGACTCAAACCCGAGCGAGGAAGAGGCATCACATCATATATGCTGGGTGGCATCATCTAACTCGACACGAAATCCATGTAGTCATACATCACCGTTGTGTCAGTATATAATGAATAGGGCTCTCCCATCATCGCTGCCACCCAGGCATCCTATGATAGCTCCCGAACTAGACTCATGAACATTGGGGCCTTCACCGACGACACTGTAACCTTATCCTACACGATTTGTTGGACTACCCTCTCCCCGAGGTACCATGAATAGCCAAACTCATATGCCAGCAGACGCCGCATCTGCGCATGTACCCCAGTCACCCCAATGTGCTGAATGGCTGTCCCCCAAGGATAAAAGGTCACCTGCAAATCCCCAGCAAGATCAAATGATCAATATCAATAGAAGATCATCAAAGGAAAGGACAATCTCAAGATAAAAGAAGGCTTACCCGCTCGTTTGTCATGCCATTCAAGACCTGATGCACCACCTCCAGAGAGAGAGATTTCTTCGACTATCGGTTGGACCACCGCCACCGGTACATCAGAAAGAAGTCTCCAATAGACTCATCCTTCAAAGATATCAATTGGGTGTTAAACTGAATCACCTCACAAAACCACTTCTGCAAAGGGTAAAAACCAGCATTTAATAAATCAAGAAAAGGTTCATAAATGAAAAATGTGAATGCATAAAGGAAAAATGCAAAAAAATAAAGAATATATCCAGAAGATACGTGGACCCAGTAAAAGACTGCCGGAAGCACCAGAGGAATGTGTCAAGAGAATAATAAAGGGTCACTAAAGTCAAGATCCCCCAATCATAAAGACGGATGTCCAAAAACACCCTCAAAAATGGCAAAAATGATAAGTTCACGACATCACCACTCGTCGCCACTAGAAAACCTCCAAACATAAACAGAATAAACAAGCGGTCCATCTAACACCCTGTTGCCCTTATCTCGCATTGATTATCCTCCCGAACAACAACTCGCTTAACAAAGACAAAAGGAGAGTTTCCTCATGAACATGTTGATTATATGGTTGGGGGGTACATTACGCCACCCAAGCCCTATATATACACTTCATATTCTCCATGAGAAGGGATCATTCATTCATAACCTTAAAAAAAATATGTCCAATTGTATACAGGAGAGAGAGAGAGAGCTTTGAGTGTTGTATCCATGGCCATTAGTGCCCTTGTTTAGTTGATTTCTCACACACTCACACAGTGGATGTAGGTTTAATTGGCTGCACCACTTTGAATCATTGAGTTCATCTTCTTATCCTCATCTCCTTCTTTTATATATACATATATCCATCTCCACTGTTGTACTATGATTGAGTTTAAGATATTTATAGTTTCATCTTGATCCGGTGGTGCTGATTACAGTATCATCAATCTGGGGGTGTCTGTGGCAATGAGGATAACTATCTCTTCCCTATTTTAACTTATACTCATCAGAGTCTTAGGTGGTGAACCAGTCCTCCCTCTTTGTGGAGCTGTTTCACCACTGAAGGAGATCTTTTTGAGAATTTAATCTCTCCTTCTCCTACTCATAGCTTTAAAAACTTACACCAATGACAATGGATCCACCTCCTCCACCTGAAAAGGTGGTGTAAGCTCCAGTCAAGCACTTCCCCATTTAGAGATGGATGAGGTGGTGATTGTTCTCCACTCCATCATAGCTAGACAACCGTAAATGCAAAACCAATTTGCTATGTTTATCCAGAATTTCGTGGCCAGGACTGGCGGCGTTGGAGCAGAATTTGTAACTCCGTTCTCCAGGGAAGGTGAAACAGGTCAGCAAGCTAAAGGACCACCCTAGGCTCCAAAAAAGACCTTCCACTGTGTTAAATACGGAGAGATGTTTCCGAATGTAGGCATTTATGCCTAGGGAGGCAAGGTCAATAACTCCATGATGACTTAGTCGGGGACGAACTCGACGAGGAAGACGGAGAGCTCGAATATTGGGAACCTCATGAGACATCTAGAGGAACTATGCGTCCTATTCAGTAGAGTAGGAATCAGGGTCGGAATCCCAGCCGTGGTTGCGAACCAAGGTAATCAACCTTAGACAGGCTAAGAAGAGGGTCAGCCTTTGATAGGATTGGCCCTCAGGGAGATCTGAGGAACTATCTGTCTAGATCATTGAGTGTTGCCGATTCAAGAAGAAATGAGAGTAGAGGTAACTGTAAACCTCCCTAAGACTGAGAGTAGCAAACAGAGGTCATTAGATGACTTATATGCGCAGCGATGGTACCCTTTGCCTATCCAGCTAACAGAGAATAATTAGCTCGACCAGACGATAGAGAAGGAGCCGGGGAAAATGCTATCCCAGCAAAAGATGACGCTGCAGAAGATAACCCTTGGAATGAGTCCATACAAAGGTTGGAAAATAAAATAGGGGATATCATTAAAAGCTAAGACCCCTTGTAGAGGGTATATGCTGAAGGATCTCCATTGTGATAAAGATATTAAATTATCCAACCTAGACCAATTTCAAATTGCCGGTAGTTACTCCGAAGTATGACGAGAGCATGAATCCGATGCATCATGTGGAGCTGTATTAGTCAGCCTTCGACATATATTCAATATCAGATGAGTTGAGATGTCGAGCATTCTCAAGCACGTTGACAAGGGTAGCCCACGTATGGTTCACCTCCCTTCCTAAGAACTCTATTGGGAATTTTATGAAATTGGCCGATAGTTTTGTCCACAACTTCTGCTTTGGGGTAAAACCTAGGAAGAAAATGAACCACCTATTGTACATCAAAAAGGGGAAAGACGAGATTCTGAGGGAATATATATCCCATTTTAACAAGGAGAAGCTGGAAGTCATAGATTATGAAGAAAGTGTCGTAATGACAATGCTTATGGGAGATCTTTAGAATGGAAAACTATTCTAGAAGCTGGTTGAGGATCCTTCAAAGTCCATGGTTGAACTCCTGGCAACAATCGAGAGAGTCATGAATATAGAGAAGGAAATGGAAACCAAAGAAGATGAAGAAAAAAAAGCCCAAAGTAATGGAAAGGGCTAGAAGTCCAAGGGGAATGATAGCAAGAAAAAGGTCGATAGATGAAAAATTTATGGACTATATGCCTCTAAAAGTTAGGTGTGCGCTTATTTTGAATGAGATAAAAAATTACCGGTATCTTAGGTGGTTAAAAAAGTTGAAGATAGATCCTCACAAGAGAAATAAAAATCTTTGGTGAGAATTTCACCAAGATCACGGACACATCACCGATAAATTCTTCGCCCTCAAATATGAGATAAAAAAAATTCTAAAATCTAGTAAGTTAAGGAAATATGTTGATAAGGGAGGCTCAGGCTGAGGTCGAGACAACCCCAGAAAGAGGATAAATGATAGGTGCATAAAGGACGCTCCAACGAAACGGGATGACCCTTCGGATGAAGATAGTGATGATCTGGATCTCCCACCAAAGGATGATAACATCCTTGTGAAAAGGTTTAACATGATCTCATTTAGTGTGGGCATGATTTATGGGGGCCTGAAAGGAGGAGGCTCTGAGGTGGCCGACTGCAAGGCGTATGTTACCGAGGCTAAGGTAATAACCAAGGCCGAGGTTGTAAACTCAGCCTCTATTGATGCTAAGCCCGAGATGAGGATTAAAGTGGATATGGAAACCATCATAGTTGGATTTTCAAGACTATATTTTAAGGGTATCTTAGCCCCTCATGATGACCCGCTCGTTATTACCACCAGAGTACATGGGTGTGAGGTACCGAGAATCTTAGTTAATGGAGGAATCTCTGCAGATGTCATGTTCTGGCTGTGCTTCAAAGGCTTAGGACTTAGCCGGGCCAGGCTCATCCCGTACCATCATCCTCTGATAGGATTCAGTGGAGAAAAGCCTTACCCTCTAAGGATGTAAAAAATGGATGTAAGAATGGGAGAGGAGTGACCAAAGAGGTTTGACCAAGAAGATCAACTTTTTTATGATGGATGAGAACGTCTTCTCAACTTATAACCTCATATTGGGATTGGTATCTCTCAAAGGGTTTGAGGTCATCCATTACATGGTTCACCAAATGATAAAATTGCTAACTCTGTATGGGGTATGGGAAGTTCAAGGTGACCAAACGTAGGCGCGAGAATGCTATTTTAACATAGCAGAGGAGCAAAAAGCACACAAGAAAGCAACCACCACATATAACATTGACACCCTTGATCCCAGAGACTTGACAAAACTTAAGAAATAGGATGCTGTGGAAGAGGTAGAATCCATCGTCCTCAATGAGGATGAGCGAAAAAACCATCCAGGTCGAAAAAGCCCTAAAATAAGTGATTAAAGATGAACTGATTGAATTTATGAGGAAGAGACAAAGCATCTTCACATGGAGTTATGATGACATGTCTGGGATCGACCCAAAAGTACTGTCTCTACTCGAGGGAGAAGTAAGAGGTTATTAGAGATGAGGTTAAAAAGCTAGAGCAGGATGAGTTCATCAGAGAGTTGATATGCCCTGAATGGCTTTCAAATGTTGTCATAGTACCTAAAGCCAACGACAAATGGAGAACGTGTTTGGACTTCATTGATTTGAACAAGTTTATCCTAAAGATAACTTCCTTCTCCCTCTAATTGATCAGATAGTAAATGCTACGACAATAGGGATGGAAATTTTCCCTGAAAATCCGAAAACTCGTGGATAACCGAAAAATCCCCCCAAAATAGGGGATCAGGTCGGGTTCGAGGAATTAAAAAAATCCCCAAAAAATTTCAGGTCGATTTCGAGTATACTATTGGGTCTTCACAGGGATACCCGATTTATTAATATATAATATAATATATATTTATATTATAATGAATATATAACTATATAAACTTCTAAAAAAAATAAACCCTATCGTCCATCTCATCTCTCTTTACTAACTCACGTCACCCCCTCTCTTCTCTCTCATGCTCGCTCGCAGCAGCAGCAGGCTCTGAGCCCTCTCTTCTCTCTCACGCAGCCTCTGAGACCCCCCTCTTTTCTCTCTCACGCATGCATGGAGTTTCTCCTTACGGTATACCACATTGATTGCAAAGAATGGTTCCTGCTTATAGCTCTGTTGTTGCAAATGCTCAGTGCACCAGAATGCTGGCAATACCACCACCCCGTGCTGCTGTGAACAAAATGCGGGTACAGAACGAGCTGAAGAAGGGGCAGTCTCATCTTTTTCATGAGCTTCCCTCTGTCTGAAGATGGAGGTTATCTTCTAAAAGGGCCTCGAAAAGATATCTTCTCATAACCCAAACCCAAGCCCACCTTTAGTATTCATCAGTGGAAGCTTTCACGCAGCTTGGTGTTGGGCTGAGCACTGGTTGCCCTTTTATTCTCAACATGGCTTTGATTGCTATGCCCTCAGTTTGTTGGCTCAGGTAATATGTACAATGGGCCTCAGATCACATTTTTGTTCAGCTCTTTTCTTTTATTTTTTATTTTCATGTTTTCATTGGTTACAAAGAAAATGTGGGGATTAATAGGATTAAGAAAATTGTCTTTGGTTTTTCAATACTAGGATTTCAAAGCTTTAGCTTAGCTGGACCTGGTAAAATCCCTGTATCTGAGTTTCGGTTTGTAAAACACATTTAATCACTATGATAGTTGGTAGTGTTTTAAATATATATATTATATTATATATTAGAATAGTAATTGAGATGTAATTTAAAAGTAATTTTTACTTACGTACTTAAGAAAAAAAAATCAAAATGGGTTCCCTGCGGGGAACCCGATACCCGTTTTAAATGGGGATGGGGATCCCTGAACCCATTATAACGGGGAATGGGGTGGGTACGGGGAATAGTTTTTCTAAAGGGGACGGGGATGGGGAGTTAAAACCTGACCCCGAGCCTACCCGTTGCCATCCCTATACGACATGGCATGAATTTATGAGCTTTGTGGATGCATACTCCGTCTACATCCAAATTTTTATGGACTCGACCGACGTAGAGAAGAAAACCTTCATTACCGATAAGGGGACCTATTATTATAAGGTTATGACATTTGACTTGAAGAACGCTGGGGATACATATCAATGTTTGGTGGACAAGATGTTTGAAGACCAAATTGGAAAGTCTATGGAAGTTTATGTTGACGATATGTTCACTAAGATCCTGAAGGTCGACACTCATGTGGCCAACCTTGAAAAAACTTTCAACAAAAAGGACGAGTACAAGATGAAGCTCAATCCAGACAAGTGTGTCTTCAACATCGGAGCTGGAAAGTTCTTGGGTTTTATTGTCAATCAGAGGGGTATAGAAGCTAACCAAGAGAAGATAAAAGCCCTGTTAGAGATGAAGACACTGAGGAACATCAAGGAAGTCAGAGGCTGACCAGATGAGTAGCCTCACTAAACAAGCTTGTCTCAAGATCCACTGATAAATGTCTTCCATTTTTTAAGATTATTAGACAAGCTTTTGAGTGGGATGAGGAATGCAATAGATCTTTTTTGGAGATAAAGTCTTATCTCAGCTATCCACTGTTACAGTATCGTCCTATCCAAAGAGAGAGACTTTACCTATACTTATCCGTGTTTGAGTCGGCTATCAGCATGACGCTAGTGAGAGATGATGAGGGTGCACAAAAACCAGTGTATTTCAACAGTAAAGCCCTCTAAGGGGCTGAACAGAGGTATCCTAAGATGGAGAAATAGGCCTATGCACTCATCCACGCTTTAAGAAAGATGAAGCTTACTTTCAAGATCATACGATGGTTGTCTTGATGGACTCTCCCCTTAGGCAAGTCATCCATAAACTTAAAAAATCAAGTAGGTTCACAGCGCAAGCCCTTGAGTTAGGAGAATACGAGATAGTCTATCAGCCGAGGGTGGAAATTGAGGGGTAATCCCTACCAGACTTTGTGGAAGACTTCACCTGTGCTGAGGCCGATAGTGAAGAAGCAGACAGTCTTGAAAGGTTGGTCAAAACCCTTACCGAATTGATAAAGGCCGATGCAATCATGGTGAGGCCTCCAACAGTCGAGATTGACAAGTTTATGCTCAGAAATGGAGTTATTGAAGAAGGGACATTTTCAGAAGGGGCAGTGTGTAACTTTCTTGTTGATGGTTCTTCTTGTGAAAATGGGAGTGGAGCCATCCTGATTGTGTTGTCCCTAGACATAAAAAATATAGAGTACGCATTGAGGTTTAATTTTAGGGCTTCTAATAATGAGTCAGAGTATGAGGCATCATAGCCAGAATCTACCTATTAGATCTTTCAATGTCAGCAAACTTTTAGTCCATAGCGACTCTCAACTTGTAGTTAATCAGGTCTTGGGGATTTATGAAGCCAAAAACGACAGAATGACAAGGTACCTAGCAAAGATGAGGAAGATGATGAATGACTTTTAGTGAGATAAAAGTCAAAAGGGTGCCTCGGCTAGATAGTAGCCGAGTCGAAGCTCTGGCAAGGTTACCCTTGGACACATGGACAGAGACTAAGAGATTGGTGCCAATAGAAATCCTTTCTCGGTCGATAATAGAAGAGGATGACGCGAAGCTGAATTTTTTCTTCAATTTAAACCTAGGACCATCATGGATGGACCCCCTTATTCAATATATCAAATAGGGTAGTTTTTCAGAGTCTAAGGACGAAACAAGGAAGTTGAGATACAAAGCTGCTAAGTTATCTATCCTAGGGGACGTGTTATACAAGAAGGGGTTTATTTTACCTCTGCTCGGATGTGTCCTCCCAGCCGAGGTAGACTATATTTTGAAGGATGTTCACGAAGGATATTGCTCAATCCATATTGGGGGTATATTATTGGCAAAGAGGATCATCACTCAAGGGTATTAGTGGCCGAACTTGGCCAAAGATAGGGTCGAATACGTAAAGAAGTGCGACAAGTGCCAGCGGTTTGCCACCATCCCTCATCCGCCCTATCAACCTCTGATGTCTATCACCTCACCATGGCCATTTACAGTACGGGGGATTGATTTGATTGGACCTCTGCCAAGGGCCATGGACAACTACATATGTTTAATTATGGCGATAAACTACTTTCCAAAGTGGGTAGAGGCCGAGGCTATGATCAAGATGACATACAAGAAGACCTTTCAGTTCATGTGGAAGAACATCATTTACAGACACGACTCACCTAATACACTCATCTCAGATAATGGTACCCAATTCAAAAACATCTCTCTAAAAAAGTATTATAAAAGGGTCGGCATCAAACAGTTCTTCTCATCTCCTGGACGACCAGTCAGACTGAGGTCACTAACATAAATATTCTTAATGGAATCAAGAAATGGTTGGAAGAGGCTAAGGGGAAATGGAATGAAGATGTACATGATGTACTATAGGCTTAGAGGACGATAGTGAAAACGCCGTTAGGAGAGACCCCCTTCATGTTAGATTATGGATCAGATGTTGTGGTGCCAACAAAGATTGGTCTCACCACCCACAGAGTTCGGACTTATGACCCTGAGGGGAATATGATAGAGAAATGACTTGACCTAGATCTGATTGAAGAAATAAGAGAGGATATCGAGATCGGAATGGTAGCTTATCAGGAGAGGACGACCAAGTTTTATAATAAGAGGATAAAATCGAGGCCTATAGTAGTGGGAGACCTTGTTCTGAAGAATACTTGGTAAAAACCAAATAAGCTTCGTGACAATTGGCATGGTCCTTATAGGGTTATTGACGAGGTTTTCCCAGGAACCTATCGATTGGAGAACCTAGAGGGGGAACCATTCTCCAACCCTTGGAATGCCGACCACTTAAAAAGGTACTACTAATAGATGATTGTATAAGAACTTTTCATTATGAATCATTGTAAAAAGGGCTTATTATGAATAAGAAAAATAATAATGGAGTGTTCCCTCATATATTATATACTTTATCTTGAATTATTTGCTTCAAGTACCCCTAAAAGCTATAAAACATCATTCGTGGTGAGATAGAAATAACCCAACCTTGGGGAAATGATAACCTAAAAAGGGGCCGACCTCATCCATTGACTTTAAATAACACCAAGAAGGTTTAGCTTAATTATTAAAACATCATTAACTTGGTGAAAAAATCTCTCTCAATCGAGACGACAGTGCATGGAAGAGGCGATGCTCAACCATGCACTCTCAAAACAGCGAGTGGGTGTATGTCATAACACCATAATTTCATGAGTCCAAATTGAAAATCACTTGGGTGTGGTTCATTACTTAAACATCATTAATTTGGTGAATATGAGATGAAACATCATTAGTTTGGTGATCTCAGACCTTAAGCATCATAAATTTTGTGAACATATGAGATGAAACATCATTAGGTTGGTGATCTGGAATCTTAATCATCCTTAATTTGGTGAATATGAGATGCAACATCATTAGTTTGATGATCTTAGACCTTAAACATAATTAATTTGGTGAATATGAGATGAAACATCATTAGTTTGGTGATCTTAAACCTTAAACATCTGTCAGATCTTAAACATCATTAGTTTGGTGATCTTAGACCTTAAACATCACTTTGTGACTGATTTGGATGTGATCCCAAACTTCATTAGTTGGTGGTATCATACTTTAAAATATATCTAACACAAGATAGAAAAATTAGGGAAACCATATGGAAAGCAAACATTCATCCATTAATAGTGTTTGAGGTTATAGATACCAGAATCCATAAAAGACAAAATATAAAAGCCCTCAGGGCTGACTGTCTTTCAAGAAAAATCACCCTTAAGGCTGAGTAACACCCGTCTGAATAGTATTTGTGACGTTGGTAAACTCAGCCCCATCACAATGGTCAGCAAGATCCTCATTGTTCTCAGTGACCCCAGAGGGCTAGTCTCGGCAGGGGTAGTAGCAATGTTCTCAACTTCGGTCAAAGCAGCTCCTAGACGAGAGTCACCAAAGTTAAGGCCTATAAAGTCATCTGTTGACAGGCTCCCGGTCTCTACGTGTTTAATGGCTGCCCATCGGCCAGCAGTCTTGATGCCTCTCTCCAAATAGTCAAGGCCAAAGTCCATAAATTTTTAAGATAATTTGTAGTGGATAATGATTTTATCCTTAGCCCCGTCCAAGGCAGCTTTAACAACAGCATCAATATTGGCCTTTATGCTCTCATCCTTAGACTTTAGATCTTTGTCATGGTTGGCCTTCAGATTTGTGACCAAATCTTTCTCCTTCTGCAGATCCCCTTTGACCTTATCAAGGTCGGCCTGGAAAGCCTTCTTTGTTTTCTCAGCATCTTGCCCCTTTTGGATTATGGGCAGACTCTTCAGAGTCTAGTTCGCCAAGCGATGAAGAGAAACCGCACCCTGCAACATAAGAGGTAGACACATAAGTACGAGATATGGTAAATAAATTGATAACACTTGTAAAAATTCTTAAAGATACCCGAACAGTTCGATAAAGGGCGAATTTGTCCAGTAGAGGACGTCTATAGATTGGAGGAAATATTTGTCGTCCTTGGTGATGAGATAGCCAAGGGCGTCTGCCGCCTTCAAACTATGGCCAATGACGCTGTTGTCGCTTATCTTTAGCTACAATAGATGAGCTTCAAGAGCATCATCTATGGATATAGGAATGGTATGGTCGGAGCGCGGAGTTTTTGAAGGACGAGTGGTGGGATCGGCTCCCTGACCCTTCCTCTTCTTCCCAACACCATTAGCTCTGCTGGAGCTGACAATCTTCTTCAATTGTAATGTTAGAGGGACAGTCTTGTTTCCATGTCTATCAATGAGCTTGCTCAGGTTGGGGGCCAACATTTTCTAAAGTTCGTTCGAAGTGCCTTCTAGACGCTCTACAAAAGAAAAGCCTCAGAATTAGTATATCATCTATAGAAAAGGTACGAGGCCTCACTTAGCAACAATAATAAAATGACTTATGAAGTTCAGTCAGGGGTCCACCCCCCAGAACTGTATGAGCAAGGTAGTACGGGGTCATCAGATGATAAAACTTCACAAAACAACCTTTGTCACCTTGGCTACAAAGTTTGTTAATATTCTCATAGGCATCAAGGCTTAATCCCGGGTCAGTTTTGGCTGATACGGGGACCTTAGCCCACCTCATAGGAGTCCTAAGCACAGACTTCCCGTAGGCTTGGTTGGGGTCGAACTCCTAAGCAACCGAAATGAAAAAGTATCAGGGTTTACAATTATGGTTTGAGGTCTGAGTTACCGGTAGGATTTTATTTTCAGACTTCCTGGATACAAAATGATAGTATCCCGGATGAGTCTTGGGAGATGATGGCATGCAACAACAAAGAAATATTTAAACTGGAAGTTCGGTTTTATATACAACCTTCCAAAGGAAGATAGACCCAATCATCACTCTCCACGCATTTGGAGATAGCTGAGAAGGGGTAACATTTATATGAGTAAGGATGGCTTGGATTATGGGGTGAATAGGCAGACAAAAACCTAACTTTAACATATGCTTATAGACACAAATCTCATGGTCCCGGCTGTGTAAGGCTCTCTCGTTCTCAAGAGGTACCCTAAAAAAATTAGCGAGAACTATGCCATAGAGGTGTATGAAGACTAAAAGATCAACCTTAGAGACTGCTTTCATATTTAGCGGTGATGGAGGTATCAACTTCGCTCTCCTCATCACTACCAACTAGGACCTCGGCCTGAGAATTTCCTGCATCACCACTAGGGAACCTCTCAGCAAACTCGGCCCCAGTCACGATCAATAGTGGAATGGCATTTATTAGAGGGGGAATGAGACATTGGGCTCTTATATTTCTATAGATTCAGAGTCATGTGATGACTCAGATCCTCTAGAAGATGAGTTATGGGAGGAAACCTCTTCAACATCAAACCCTGCAATTTGCGTAGGGGAGAAATCCATAGCCTCTTTGTGTGAATCCATGATCTCGGCTTGTTGAGAGGTGGACATAGAGTCGACAAAAGACAACTCTGACATTGGTTCACAAGTCTCAATAACTTGGGGGTATACTACAGCTAAGGGTGGTGGAAAGATGGGTCGGACTAGAAAAGCCTCAACTTTTTGACTCTCAACTTGAGCTTCCTCTATTTGCCTAATCTTTTCAAATCACTTCTTTATTAGATTAGGGAAGTCCATTGCTAATTTGTACAAGGGTCAAAGATGAGGCTACACTTGGGTGAAACAAGAAAGGGAAAACAACTTAAATTTTGACTATAGTTGACTCAAGGATCAAACCTTGGAAATTTGAAAGGCTTTCCCCAAGAACACTAAGAACAAAAATAACTTTACCCACCGTAGAAGATGACCGGAGGATGCCTGAAAACCTAAATACTTGAAGACTAACCCTAAAAACCCCTCGTAATCACTCAATCATACTCCAAACCACGAACAAAAACCCTTTTTCAGCCTAAAATACCTCCCAACAATGGAAGGACAGCCACCGAAAAATCAAAACACCAATGGAAACATTCAAACAACGATTGGAATCGCTAAAAATGAAGGAGATAAGGAGAATAGTATTACCTTAAGAAACTCAAGCTCTTGAGACAGGGGGAATGGCAGGAGGAAACCTGAAGTTGAATGGCTTGCAAGTTTTTCGTAGTTGGGAAGCTATGGAGGATTTTGTAGGAAAATGAGAGGAGCGAAGGATGTTTGGGGGAGAAAGAGAAATAAAATATTTTTAGGGAATTTAAATCTTCCCTAATGATTATGCACGCTTCCCCATAATTCCATCATTGAGGGCATGAAACCCCAAGCGTGCAACCACCAAACCTTACTTGGGCCATACGCTAATCAATTAGGTCAGTGACATGTGTCACCCACTCATGTATCAATACCTTTGCATCTAACACGTAAGAGATGTATCATCACGCCCTCAACAACTCGTACCCCTCAACCTCCTATTCACATAAAAGGCTAAGGGCTATGGGGTGATTGATATGGCCAAAGTGTACCCTCGTCTCTTAGGACGAGTGGCGTCACATATCATGGATGAGTTATCATAGGATCCCCATGAGTCATTGGTGGGGTTATCCCAATAAGGTTTGGCCTCACCTCAACTAGCCTCGACTGTATGGAAAGAAGAGATCACAAGAGCGTCACCTGTTCAGCTAGATACATCTTCGTACTTTTCCAAGGTCGATAACATGAGTGACCCAGTTAATCAAACCTCAACCCGATCTATTGAGTCGAGATCATACTTATGACATAGCGTGGGGCCATCCTAACGGAATTAGCAACCTCGTATCCTCCCAGGCCGAGGTTGCAGCGGACGATACCTAGTAGCGTGAGCATATGAAAGTATAGAAGATGTCTGCACATGTGGATAATTCTGTTATAATAAGATCATTCCCTCACATAAGGGAATATTACATCATTATTGTGACCATATGCCAAAGACATGTGTCTACATCTTATTGAGAGTTTCCTCATGCACATGCTGATTACATGCTTAGGGGGTACATTACACCACCCAAGTCCTATATATACACTTCATCTTCTCCATAAGAATGGATCATTCATTCATAACCCTAACATAACTCTGTCCAGTTGTATACAAAATAGAGATAGAGAGAGCTTTGAATGTTGTATCCATGGCCATTAGTGACCTCACACAATAGATGTAGGCCTAATTGGCTGAACCACTTTAAATAATTCACTTCATCTTCTTATCCTCGTCTCTTTCTTCTATATATACATATATCTCCATTGTTGTGTTGTGATTGAGTTTAAGCTATTCATAGTTTCATCTTGATCTGATGGTGCTGATTACAACATCATCATTGACCAAGTTCAACCTTCCAAACTGAGCGAAACTCTTTGGAATGTCAAAGTAAATCTCCAAACCTTTCCAACGGTCTACCCCGTGCACAATTCTGACTTACCATGCGGACGAACGATCCGTTTTCGTCCGACGATCTCTCGTCTAAAAGACCGACGTACGATTCCGAGTCACATTTAACCCAAAGTCAACTCCCAAACCCAGGAGCTGTCCCAAGTAATCTTGAAGGTCTCTAAAGTACCTTCCTAACGGTATGCCCCGTTCATGATTCAGATCAACGGTTTGCGTTCTATGACCATTTTTCCAGAAAACCTGCTCAAGACTACCAATTAGTAGGTCCAATCCCTGCCTATCAGCATAGTGTCAAGATCACCTACTGATAGACACCCTCTGGGGTAGGCCAATCGACAGTCCCCTGACCCTATGAAAGGAGGGCATGACCTCACTCCAAGAAACAGAACAAATCGATTAGCATGAGTGATCTCAACAACATTCCCTAAAAATCAGCGTAGTTCCTCATGTGAAGTTCCATTCAAGCTTACATCCCGATCCTTTCCATACCCAATTTTGGAAAATATCCTTCTCTTTTTTCAACATTCATCAACACTCAAGGGAGTTCATCCAATATCAAAGATCAATCTTCAAAGAAGGTCCAATTCCTTCCATCTCTCTTTAAATTCCTTGTTTTGGCATTATATACATTATATTCATAATCTAGTTCTTACTTTAGTTCATACACCTTAATATCTACACTTTTATTATATATTGCACATACTTTATTTTCTACCAAAATCCCCAAAATAAATAAAA
The DNA here is from genome assembly GCA_949130495.1 of Sambucus nigra. Lineage (NCBI taxonomy): Eukaryota > Viridiplantae > Streptophyta > Magnoliopsida > Dipsacales > Adoxaceae > Sambucus > Sambucus nigra. The sequence continues at coordinate 155,860,488 of OX422211.1, read as the reverse complement.
GCGGGTTACACCCGCAAATTTCTGAATGGAATTATCCATCACACCTTTTTCCAAAACCAAAAAACACATTTTCTACACATACCTATATAATGAAATTCCATTCAAATCTATGGGATAAACTCCACCCTTATTCTACATTCGAACTACGTGGACTTTGATGCCTTTATAAGCTACGTAGGCATCTTGGATTAAAATCCGAGACTCGAGTCCAATTTTTCAATTTTCTCAATTTCCCGAATTCCCTAATTTTCTTAAATCTTCGACTTTCATATATATATATATATATTATTGTCTCCTTATAACGATCATCGTAATAAACGTGCAAATCATACTTTCTACATATGTTATTTTGGGAACATTCCTATGGATGACCTCACCCTATCTTGTCCATGGTATTAGTTGAATGATTTCGATCTCCATTATATAAACATGCACACACACTTCACGAGGGTATAAAGGAAGATAATAACACTAGCCCATGAGAGACCGAAAGGGTGGGATAACTTAGCCCCCGGACCTTCTAACTATTGGTTTATTATGCATCGGTTTGTCCTAGATGCCGCTCTATCAAAGTGGAAACATGTTCTTTTTCATGTTTTGTGCAAAATAGGCTGACGAATCCATCTCTTCACATTTACCCTACACCGACGACGACCGAAGCACCTTTTAAAGAGGGGTGTGAGACCATGGCGTAGTTTTCTCGAGGGATCTCTCTCCCCCTAACACCACCCGGGATGGCCACAGAGAAGTTTTGGGGCAGTAGGAATCTAATTGTGCACCTTCGCAGTTATCACCGAGACATGACCCTTCTTAGTGCCTTTGAAAAGATAATGGCCCAGATGTTTCAGCAGACTTTTAAAGAAAGTGCTCTTTATTTGTTCCTATCCCTCTAAGAATCCAGGAATCATAGTTAGGAGGATGTATCCCTAGAATTCATGTCACAATATAAGTATAATAAAGAACTAGAGGTTACACCCCACAGTCTATATCTACTAAAGCAGATGTCAAGAGAAACCGTCAGCAGCTTCATAGGGAGGTGGAGAGAGAAAGCTGCTACCATGACCAACCAACCCTTTGAGGAGGAACAAGTCAGTATTGTGAAGAATAATTTTCTTTCCTATATACGAGTGACTATCGGAGGTCAGTATTATCCATACTTTCGAGCCCTCCGAGAAACGGGTATAGAAATTAAAAAAAATATTACCAAGGTAGAAGCTGAGCCTAAGAAGGTGACTGGACAGTTCATTCCAAAAAAAATACGAGAAGCCTGCCAATGCTATAGTCTCAACCATCAGTAATATCTCACAACTTGCTACCTATTGGTCACTAGAAAGTCGCCCGAATGCAGTCAGAAAGGAATACGCCGAGCTCCATACTCCCTTATCAAAAGTTTATTAGGCCTTATTAATTCAAAACCTCATCAAACCCTAGGACCCCCATCCATTACCCATTTCGGTTCCCAATAACTTCAAAATTGATGCCCATTGTGACTTTCACCAGTCTGTCGACCATACTACCGACCAATGCTTCCATCTTCAAAATGTAATTTGAGATTTAATTGACCGGAGTGTCATTGTCACACTAGCCAATAGTAATCCCAATACCACTCATAACCCACTTCCAACCCATACAAATGCTATATTTATAGAGAGTGACCCAGATTTTGATCCATCTGTACAAATTGTGCCCAGTAAAGCACCTGTCATTCCCGTAATCTCACCCAAACTGCCCAAAGTTTGCCCATATTTTCTCCTACACCCTACCTGCTTCACCATCCAAGCTCTGTTTGTCCTCACAAGAGCCTGTATTGCCGCCCATAATCGATCTGAAGGTAAGGATACGGAGTTACCGACAGCATTGAACCAACTCTTGGACTTCAGGATAAAATTTCCTGCTGAGGTGACCATAAATTATCGCAAATTCAGTGTCTTGTTCATAAAATCCCAAAAATGGGCTCGAGAATCAGACAAATGGGTGGAACCGGTCGAAGAAGTCAGTCTAGATGACATAGTACAGATAATAGTAGACATGTTTCGACAGACCGGTGAGATCTGTAATATTTTCGAACTACTCACCGCTTTAAAGATGTAAGGGCAGTTGGTCCCTTCACTCCAGAACTTCCCATAAAAGTGGGAAGATATATATAAGGAAGCAGTTGAGGTTGTGGAATGAATCAATTTCGTGTGGAAATAAGAAATCGCCGCTATCGGATGGGGGGGACAAATTTGATAGCTCAGTTGATGAATCGAGTCAGGAAAAAGTCAGTCCAGTAATCAACATGTGCGGTATGATATCCTTTAAAGACCTATTGGGGAAAATTAGTAAAATACCCATTCAACCCAAAATAGATGAAAACATGGGGTTCCTATTCTTCCCTACCTTAGTAAAGCACTTGAACAGATCAGGGAAACACTACAAGGATCCGAATCCTCGGTTGTCAGGAACATATAAGGGAATAGGAGTTGCCGAAGAACTTCCCATGCTAGAAATGATCATTGAGGAAAGCAAGATACTCGACCAACTCAAGAAGACTCAATCTAACATCACCTTATGGGGACTCTTCATGTCTTCCCAATTACACCGAAATTCTCTAATAAAACTTGTCACTAGGGACACAGTCTTTCCTTCCACCACTCCTAAAGAAGCTGTAAACCTAGTTGGGTCTTTGAATTCTACTAGAATCCTTTATTTCTTAGAAAAGGAAATTTCAAAGGCCATCCCTGATGACAACTATGCCATCAACATCTTCGTTGAAGTGATGGGAAAGACACTCCCACTCTCACTCGTTGTCAACAGATTCGCCCTCAATGTTTTTCCGATCAGAACTTTTAATTATTTGGGGTTGAAAGTCAGTGATCTTACTGCTACTTTCATCACCGTGAGTGCTTATGATTATAACCTTCGAGAGGTAATAGGATCCATAACACTCACAATGGGGGCTTGCCATGTCAATCCTATCACTGATTTCTAAGTTATTGATATACCTGCATGCTTTGACCTGCTGCTTGGTCGATCGTGGCTTCATATCATTTCGAGGGTCTCTTTCTCCCTTCATCAGAAGTTGAAATTTTTTGCCAAAGGACAGGACATCACCATTTTAGGGTATGATAATGTTAAAGAAAATGCTAGCACCATCAATTCGATCTTGGAAATATAACATGGGATGAAAGACATGATCCTCTCTGGCTTCATGGTTGATCCACTTTGCCTTCTAGCAGGAGACAATTTCAAAGATTGAGTCTATCTGGAACACAACTCTCACGATAATTTCAATGTAATAAAGATGTTCAAGAATATGCATTTCATGCCCTAACTAGGGCTGGGGTGACTTCAATAAGGGATATTGGATACCATAGTCTTGAAAAAGGCCTTTCCCCCATATGTCCTAGGTTATCAGACTTCACTAGAAAAACTCAAAACACTCCGCTAACAACAACTGAAAAGGAGTTTAAAGGATGCCAAGACTATTTCAAGGGATTATCTGAATGGAAGATTCATCAAGTAGGGTGAAAACTTCCCAATCTATGGCTTTTCTGAACCATCGTATGAACATGTGGATAAAAAGATGAATCTACGGATGGAAATCTTCTTTCTAAACAACTACTCTTAGGTTGAAGAATGCCAACATAAAGTACAACCTCTCATAAAAAAATTCATAGCCGTTGCCTAGGTCTCCAAGGAGAGTGATTCTGAATACTCATTCAATCTACAAATATTATGGCTGACTCTCTGTACGATCCATTCAGACACTACAATGTCGGACTCATCCACTCTAATCAAGGCCGCTGGTGAGCCTCTTCTCAAATGGAATGCTATACTAGTCCCACCTACTAAGATTCAACCCAACCTCACTATTTACCCTATCTCTTCATCTATTATTGTTCCCCCTTTTTCTAATAACAATATAATCAAGACCTTTTTTAACGAGGTTCTCAACGCTCTTTTTCTTAAAAGTAAAATAAATGAGGATTTTGAGTATCTTACCATGCCTTACATTAATTATCTTGATTCTAATCAAACTTTTGATGATGATGATGACTCTACAAATGAAAAATTCTTAACTGATCTTAATAAGGTTAATAACAAATAACATAATCGTGTTCAAATTAATGCGGATGAAACTGTTGTTATCAATCTCGGTTATAGTAGCCAATAACGTGAGATTAGGATAGGGTCCACCCTTAGCAAGCATGAGCATGCACAATTCAAAAAACTACTAAAGAAATTTATGGACATCTTATCATGGTCCTATAAACACATGCCCGACATCGATCCCGAAATAGCTCAACACGAGACCCAAGCTATCCCGAAATGAAAGTGAGTCAAAAAGAATATGCAAAAACTCTACACTAAGTGGTTTCTCTAGCTCAAATAATAGGTAATCATTTAGTTGAATGTATGCTTTATCCATGTTATCGAATATCCCACAAGGCTCGCCAACATTTTACCCATACCGAAATTAGGAGGAAAAGTCTGCATGTGCATCGACTAATAGGATTTGAACAAAGCATCTTCAAAGGAAGATTAACCATTGCCTGACATCGATATGATTATGCATAACACATCCAGTCATTCCCTCAAGTCATTCATCTATGGATTTGTCGGATACAGTCAAATTAAGATGCACCCTGACCATTAGGAGAAAGCTGCATTCATCACCCCCTGGGCAACCTTTTGCTACACTATTATGCCATTCGGGCTGAAGAACATAGGGGCTACAAATATAAGGCTACCATAACAATCTTGTATGATTTGATACACAAGGAGGTCGAAGTCTATGTATATGACATGATCATTAAGTTTAAGACTCGGGATGGTCACGTTCTGTCCCTCCAAAAGTTCTTCGAACGACTACGACATTACCAAATGCGAATAAACCCACTAAAGTGCATTTTTAGTGTAAAAAAAGGAAATATGTTAGGATTCATGTTAGTGAGAAGGGAATTGAAGCAGTTCCTGCCAAGTTGAAAGACATACTGGAAATGCCATCACCCCGAATGAAGAAAGAAGTCTGGGGATTCCTGGGCAAACTTTAGTACATCACCCGGTTCATCAGCCAACTGACTTCTATTTGCGCGGCCATCTTCAAACTCCTCCGAAAGGATTCTACCAATGTCTAGAATGAGTCCAGTGAGGAAGCCTTTGATAGAATCAAGAAATACCTTACCCGACCTATGGTACTTATGACTCTATAACCAGGTCCCCCCTTCCTCTTATACTTAATCATAACAGATACCACGATAGGGGATTTTCTAGCCTAATATATCGAAGAATCCCACAAAGAGAGAGCCATCTACTATGCCAGCCAAAAATTGGCCTAGTACAAAGTTAACTATGCTGCTTTGGATAAAGCATATATTGCCCTAGTCTGGGATACTCAAAATTTATGACACTACTTTCTCACTTTCCCCATCAGATTAGTATCCCAAATGGATCATATAAAGTGTATGCTTGAGAAACCCGCCCTATTTAGCTGAATGACCCAATGGTTGATACTGCTAGCTGAGTTCGATATCATGTATGTCACACAATAAGCCATGAAAGGGAGAGCCATCTTAGACTACCTTGCGGACTACCCCATGGAAGAAATCGATGTGTAGGTCTCTGAATTCTTGAATGAATATATTCTTTATAACTCTCAAGAGAACCTCCGATGGAAAATGTTCTTTGACGGAGATGCTAATAAGAAATGATACATCATTGAGATACTCCTGATCGTCCCCGATGACTCTCACACTCCCATTTTCATCAAGATAGATTTTTTCGTCACCAACAATATGACCGAATACGAGGCATGAAATTTAGGCCTGAAAGTCGCTCTTAAGAAAGGTATCAAGCACCTAGATGTCTACGGAGATTCTTCCTTCATCACCGGCCAAGTCCTTAGAAGATGGAAAGTCAAAAGGCGAAATGCTCTTACCCTTTCACACCTATTTAGAAAAGTTACCTTACCAGTTCCATGATATCACTTTCCATTATTTTCCCCGAGAAAAGAGGAGCTTAGCCGATGCCCTTAGTGACCTAACCTCCATAGTCAACATGCCGAAAGGAATAACGATGGCCCTTTCACTAGTTCAAAAACAAGCTATGCCAAACCACTACTACCACATTTAGCTCGTCACTAATAAAGATTTTGCTATGGATGAATTATGGTACTATGAAATTTGGTGCCTCCTCAAACATGGTAGGTATAACCAAGACACTGACAAGAAAGACTGTGCAACCCTTCGCAAATTGATTGCCCAGTACATCATCTGCGATACAACATTGTTCAAAAGAAACTTCGTTAGAACCCATTTGCACTGCACTGTAGGGCCTTCCATTGAAGAAATAATGTAAAAAGTACACAACAGGGAATGCAGACCCCACATGAACGGTCATATACTTGCTAAGAAAATCAGTCGTCAAGGATACTATTGGGTGACCATGGTTCAGGATTGCACTGCCTATGTCTGAAGATACCTCAAATCCCAGCAGTTTGTCAACCTCCAATATTTATCTCCTTAGAAATTATACAACATGACTTCTCCCTGGCCATTTTCCACCTGGGCATTAATATCATTACGAAATTTACACCCAAAGCTTTAAATGTGCATGAGTTCATCATAGTCACCATTGATTAGTTCACCAATTGGATTAAAGTCGAGTCATATGTAGTGATGAATGCCAAGAAAGTATCCAAGTTTATCCGAAAGAACATCATCTACCGATACGTGGTTCCCCACGTGCTAGTATCAGATAATGGGTTATACTTTGGAGTCGAGGTCACGAAACTGATCGACGAGTATGGGATTCAAAGACATAAATCTTCTGCCCACCGACCCCAAACCAATGGTGATATTAAAGCCTCTAATAAAAACCTTAAAACCATCATCAGTAAAATGATTGATAATTATTGAGATTAGGACAAATCGGATCCCTTACGTACTCTGGGGCTACTGCACTTCACTCCAAACATCTACGGTGGCTACCCTTTACTCTCTGGTATACATAATGGAAACAATCCTACCCATTGATCTAGAGATACCTGCCATACGCATCATGCTCGAGAGAAAATTTAGAAAAGAAGACTGGCATCATAGCTGCTTTGACAAACTATCACTCGTGGATAAGAAGAGGCTGAAGGCTCTATACCATATAAAAGGGTACCATCATCGGATAGCACAATCATTTAATCGAAGAGTCAAGGACTATGGTGTCCAGAAAGGAGACCATGCCCTTAAGGAGATCATAAAACCTGTCTGGGACCCCAAAGAAAAATTCAAGCAAAATTGAAATGGTCCCTGCATATTGAAAAAAATTCTCTTAGGAAGCACTGCTATGCTCACATAACTCCATGGAGAAGAGATGGAACGCCAAGTCAACCTGGACTATCTTAAGAATTTCTACCCTTACTTTGAAATATCGATGCGCTACGACTCTTCTCATACCCTTTTATTCTAAAAAAATCTCTTCATTTCTCCCTACCCAGAACTACGCGGGGCCTGATCCTCTTAAAAGACTTTTTGCTTTCAAAATGGAATTAATAACAGAAATCCTCAAAACCCCCAGAGGTATGTAGGCAACACATACACCTTATATAAGCACGGTCCCATTCTTTTTCACAAAATGATATTCTTTTCTAACCTCTGAAAATGATGGTTCATTTTATCATTTACATGGACAAAAGGATTATGCATGCCTTAACGATCGGTATAGATAATTTAAAAGAAAAATTCATCAGGAGGCACAATAATATGATCAAAATATTTTTTTTATTTTAAATAGGGAGTTCAGTACCATTACATGAAGTCTGAGCGACAAGAGTTAAAACAAACATCCCATTTTCTTTACTCAAAACTAGTCTTAAAATAAAAAGGCAAAAACACACACAAAAGCTTCATATAAAATAAACCCAGTTTCACCAAATCTTATCTACAACTACCAGAAGACCCAACCTCATCATCATCAGCGTCTGGAGGTCCCCAGATTTCCCACGCCTAGTTAATATTCTGAACGCGCTCCATGGAACGGTGTGCCCTATCCAGTCTGGAAAAAACCACTACCCCCTGTTTTGTGGTGTCAAAAAGAACAAACCACCTCTAGATGGTCTCTTTCGCTAGGTTCTTTGCTATTAATTACTTCCATAACCATTTTAGATAATCCACGGACATATGTCAGACCCTTCCTATGTATTAAAATGGATGGGTTGATGGCCGACGACTCTCTCATAAACAACCTATCCTCGTGCACTTGGATTCAATCAGGTCCTCCATATGAAAGAAGTTAGTGTGTGAGGAGACAATATTTTATCCCATCCAACTTGGCACAAAAATTGCTAAGGGAAATAGAACGAAGTCTGCCATAGGTCAACTAGCTGCGCATATCAGTACTCTCCCAGCTTTAGGACAAGCTGTAATCCCCCTACCATGGCACCGACTAATGAAGTCATAGGGCTCCATGCTGAACAAACCATTTGACCTAGTTCTCTATCGATGGGATGAAGCTGATAAAGTATTGAGCAAAGAAATTTAGCACACCTGCCAAGGGATACTTCGGAGGAACAGCCAAACGAAACCTCTCAGCCATCTACATGAACAACATCACTGGGCTCCCCCTCAGAAAATCGGAGTGACCTTCCATCCAAACATCAAGACCATTTAAAGTCTATGCTAGTATCAATTCTTTAGAACTGCGATGGTAAGACATCTACGTTGCTATCGCAGCCAAGTGAGGATCCACCATTAAGTCCCCCATAACCAGTAAGAGCCTCGAAGTAAGGACCAGTGCAATAACTCCAGTATAACCCTCATTATTAAAATCCATCAAGTGCACATAGTGCATAGCATCCCGAAGGGAAATCCTCCTCTAAGTAACTAACGGTCGAGCCATCGAAGGGGAAATATGGAGCAACTCTAATAACAATGCCTGGAGAGAATGATAAAATTTGGGCATAGATGTTGCTACAATGGGATTGATTGCCTATATGGCTGAGAATTATTTGTAAGTTGAACATACCTCATCTAGGACGAAATGGAAAACATGGTCTTCGGGGTACCAGAACTGTGCTGCCGTTAGCATATTCTAGTCAATGCCTCGATTACGCCATAGGGAGATTCGACACAAGTCAAAAGTCTCGTATTACACATTATACAAGAACATGGCTTCTAGACCTTTGAGGTAGGAAGAAAATTAGGAATGAATCGTAAGGGCCAATTGGCAATGATAGAAAATAAGAAGTAAGAAATAAGAAGCAAGAAGAAAAAAGTGGGTACGGGTGGAAAAACTACACTACGTACCTCTCATTTTCTACAAAAAAGACTTGGCAAAAGACTAAGGATCTGAGAAGTACGAATGACTTCCTACCCTATAAACTACTCTGATCTGCAGGAAAGTGCAATCAAAGCCTTAGAGTGATTTGACTTCACCCATATTTCGTTAGGCAGGACAAGGGGTATATCGATCGACAACCCCTTATTTCGAAACATTCCATCTTTCCTCTTTTGTAAAAATAAAATTCTCAAAAATAAATCCTTATTTTGAAAAACCTCAAAGTCATTTCTTCTTAAAATATCCAGTTTTACTTATCGTTTCCAAAATAAATCTTTTTCTTAAATAAATTTACTCTCTTCTCGAATAAATATATATCCTGTCATCTTTACGACCTCAGTAGAAAATTAAAGTGCATATAAGATAAGTCATTAAAACAAGAATAAAAAATAACAGTCTTTTTTCATAGATATATGTTATTTGTCACACCCCATGCCCAATATCCATACTAATCATTAGTTGTTAGAATAATTGGATCATGATCTTGAACCCATTGAAAATTTAATTCATTTATCAATATTTTTCTGCATAATGGACATAATATTATTCTTGTGCCATAACGAAGTCAACATCAGAGTCATAATTAGAGATTATACAATACTATGATTAGCTATGATCAACTCAATCCATGCTAACTCAATATATACAATGTGTGAGTATATTTAAATCTTCAAAATGACAATGATAAAATCTCCATACTTAAACCCCAGTTCTTCTAATGGTGCAACTCTCAAAGTTACCGGTCATATAGTATCCTAGCTGGCAGCGTACAAAACTGAAATTATTAAAATATAATCCATAAGCATTATGCTTAGTGAGTTACTCCTTCCCTGCAATAAGGTGACAATTCTATATTGAATATGTGGATATAAAATCCGAATAATCCTGCCCATTGGCAATAACAAATCCTGGATCATAAGATCCAATAATTCTGCCCATTGGCAATAACAAATCCTAGATCATAAGACCCAAACAAATCCTAAATACCGAGGTATTCAAACAAATCCTGCACTTAGAGCTATATTCATATATCTATATATATGAAATAATCATAAGTACACTCACCTTGATAGTTTAACTGGATTTTCCCTTGCCTTTATCCGGTACTTGTTCAATCAACTCTTCTTCCCTTCCTATCATTATTAAAATATTAGTATCATCATAATAATATCAATAATCCAAAGAATGATTTAAACATAATTCAATCCATAAGCATCACATGATTCCATTCAAATCATTTATTATAAGTGAAGTTCCATCCAAATCCATGTTAATATATTTAACATATCCAAATCAAAGATCAAATATACATTCATTTATTCTTGATAATACAATACATATCATACTATGATTCCAATACAAAAGACGGTGCGATATTTCAAGTTTCCTAGAGAGAGATAGGCCCATTGCTTTACTACCTCGCAAATCTGCCCTATAGGCTCCTCTATTGTTCAATAAACTTTCAAGAATTTTCATAATTTTTATACATCATAACTTTTTATGATATTTCATACAATATCATAAAACATAAACACAAGATTAAATTTTTTATAATTTTCAGAGTTCATTTGCTATGTCAAGTAAGACATCAAACATATGGTATGCATACTTTCACCCTTGGTGCAGATTTCATACCCGAACTTCAAACTCTCACCAAAGAATCATTTCTTGCTATTTTCACATTATTTTTGGATATGTAATAAATATATGAGCCCAAGTTAATCTCCAATTTGAATAAATCAATTCCAGTAAGTATACAAAAATATATAGAAGTTTGAATAAACAAAATTTCTAAATAAAGCAATTTTAGGGTTTTGTACATTCAACTTAACTTAAACTTTCATCTAACCCCACACATATATCAAGGGATGAAAGTTTAGTAAAAAAATGATGATTTCTATCATCTTAAAAAGTAATATAAGAAAAATCACAAGATTTGTTGTCAGGATTACCTTTGGGACTTTTACGTAATTTCTACGGATTTTCTCCAATTTTCTCCTCACTTTTTCTTCCTAACTTCCTAATTCTCGTTCTTTAAGCTTCAAATCTCTCATGGATGAATTTGGACAAATAAGGAGGTAATTCTATGGTTTTTAAGTCAGCCAAATCCACCACCCTTATCGACCAATGAAAACAAAACATTTGTTGCCATAATAAGCCAAAATACCACTTAACGGATGGACTGTTTTGCCCTTGTTTCATAGTTTTGGTATAAATTCTTACTTGAACCTCCGTTTAACACACTGTTTGTTGTGTTACAACCCTAACTCACCTATCTACAAATATCTAGATATCACCTCAAGTCAATTATTACGTTATAAAGGTCAAAACTATCCTTAAACATGAACATTCCTACCGAAAACTTCAAAATCTCACAAATGTAACTAATTCGATATTTCATGCTTTATGAAGCTATGATTAGACTAAATATAATGACTTAAAATTATATATACTAATAACATATTATCCATATCACATTCGCTAATCATGATTTAAACATAATTTATCATAATTATATTCGGGTTGTCACAATTCTCACCCTGTTAGGAAATTTCGTCCTCGAAATTGACATACCTTGGTTGTCCGAATCAAACAAATATGGATAACGCATCTTCATGCTTTCCTCATTCTCCCATGTAGCTTCTTCCATGGAATGCCTTCTCCACATAACCTTCACGAGTGGGATCACTTTTTATCTCAATATTTGTTCTTTCTTATCGACGATTGCAAGTGGTTCTTCCACATAGGTCAAATCTTCTTTTAACGCAACAGGTTGTTCCACCAATACATGTGAAGGATCCTTTACATACTTCCTCAACATAGAAACATGAAAAACATCATGTAATCGTGCTAGTTCCTTTGGTAATGCTGACTTGTAGGCAACCATCGCGACTTTCTCAAGAATTTCATAAGGTCCAAGGTAGCGTGGACTTAATTTACCTTTCTTTCCACACCTCATAACTCATTTCCATGGCGATATCCGAAGAAACACGAAATTCCCCTTCTAAAATTCTAATTCTTTTCGTCGCTTATCCGTAAAACTTTTCTGTCTGCTTTGAGCCGTTCTCATTCTATCTTGAATAATCTTCACTTTTTCAGTGGTGACTTCAATCAACTCTGTACCCTCAATATTCCTTTCACCAACTTCACCCCAACATACAGGTGTACGACACCATCTACCATACAACGCTTCATATGGTGCCATACCAATAGTAGATTGAAAATTATTGTTATATGCAAATTCTATAAAAGGTAAATATTCATCCCAATTACCTTTGAAATCAAGCACATAAGCTCTAGGTATATCTTCTAAAATCTATATTGTCCTTTCAGACTGCCCATCTGTCTTAGGATAACAATTCGTACTAAACTTTAAGTTAGTACCCATAGCATACTATAAGCTATCCCAAAATCAGGATGTAAAAGTAGGGTCCCCATCTCAAATAATAGATACCGGTGCTCCATGTAATAAAATATTCTCATTAACATATAACCTAGCATACCTATCAACTGTATACGTAGTCTTGACTGCTAGAAAATGAGAGGACTTGGTCAATCTGTCCACCACTACCCAAATCGAATCTGACCCCTTCTGAGATCGAGGAAGCCCAACCACAAAATCCATCATTACATGATCCCATTTCCATTCCGGTATTAGCAATGGCTGAAGCAGACCAGTAGGTTTCTGGTTCTCTACTTTCACTTGCTGGAATATAAGGCACCTAGCAACAAAATCATCTATTTCCTTCTTCATATTATTCCACCAATAATGCTCCTTTAAATCCCTATACATTTTAGTACTACCAGGATGCATAGTATAAATGGAATTATGAGCCTCATCTAAAATTTCCTCTTTCAATCAACCCATATTAGGCACACATACAACTGCTTCTTATATAATAAAGTCCCATCATTCACAATACAAAAATCTTCAGACCTACCATCTCGGATATCTTGTCGTTTCTTCTCAAGAAAGTATCATGGATTTGCAAATCACGAATATGGGTAGCTAACAATGGTCTCACGGTTATATGAGCAAAGAACCTGTCCCCATACGATAGGTTCAATTCTACTCCCATCAATCTCAACTCAATGATGTGGGAAACTCTAGCACATCGAATACAAGATAACTATCTGAAGCCTTTATGCTCAGAGCATTTGCAACTACATTTGCCTTCCCTTGGTGGTAGTGAGTTGTACAATCATAATCTTTAATTAACTCCATCCATTGCCTATGCCTCAAATTCAACTCCTTCTGAGTAAATAAATACTTAAGGCTTTGATGGTTAGTAAAAATTTCACATGCCTCACCATATAGATAATGACGCCATAATTTCAATGTAAACACAATAGCAGCAAGTTCCAAATCATGTGTAGGATAATTTCGTTCATGTGTACGCAACTGCCTAGAAGCATAAGCAATAACTCTACCATGCTGCATAAAAACACAACCCAACCCCTAGTGTGAAGCGTCGGTATAAATAACACAACCATCTCCAGCATGCGGAATAGTAAGGACAAGTGCAATTACCAATGTCTTTTTCAATTCATCAAAACTATTTTCACAATCAGAATTCCATTCAAACTTAATATCCTTTCGAGTCAATTTAGTCATTGGCAAGGCAATTGAAGAAAATCCTTTAATAAACCTTCTATAATACCGAGTTAAACCCAGAAAATTCCTCACCTCAGTCACATTATTGTGCCTCTCTCAATTTATAATAACTTCTAGCTTCTTGGGATCAACACGTATACCATCTCCAGAAATAACATGGCCTAAAAATATAACTTTTGATAGCCAAAATTCACATTTTCTAAACTTAGCATACAATTGCTTATCTTTCAACACATTCAAAATAGTTCTATGATGATTTTCATGTTCAACCATATCACGTGAATAAATCATAATATCATCAATAAAAAAAATCACAAATGAATCAAAAAAAGAATGCAGTACCCGATTCATAAGATCCATAAATACAGCTAGAGCATTAGTCACCCCAAAAGACATCACCAAAAACTCAAAATGACCATACCGAGCGCGAAAAGATGTTTTAGAAATATCACTCTCCTTCACCCTCAACTGATGATACCCTGATCGAAAGTCTATCTTTGAAAATACTTTAGCACCCTATAACCGATCAAATAAATCATCTATACGAGGTAAAGGATATTTGTTCTTAATTGTAGCTTTATTAAGTTGCCTTTAATCAATACACAAACGCATAGTACCATCTTTCTTTTTCACAAATAAAACTAGTGCACCCCATGGAGATACACAGGGTTGTATAAACCCTCTATCAAGTAAATCCTGTAACTAGATCTTAAGTTCTTTCAATTCAACAGGTGCTATTCTATACGGTGCCATTGAAATAGGGTCTGTCCCCAGTGACAATTCAATACTAAAGTCAACCTATCTTTCTAGAGGTAACACGGACAACTCACTAGGAAACACTTTTGGAAAATCTCGTATAATAGGAACATCAACTAACTGTAAAGCCCCCTTCCTATTGTCAAGAACATATGCAATAAAACCCTCACAACCCTTACTGAATAATTTCCTCGTGTGAATAGAAGAAATGATGCAACTGGGAACAATTTTTCTTTCCCCCACAAATTTAAATTCAGTCTCACCAGGCATATTAAAAACAACTTCCTTACAGAAACAATCCATAGATGCATGATATTTAGATAACCAATCCATTGCCAAAATCATATCAAAATCGGAAATATCCAATGGGAGTAGATCTATAAATGTATCTCTAGACCCCACAGTCAAAACACAATCACAAAAAAGATATTCAGCTACAACCATATCCCCCATAGGTATTTAAATACCCAACCCCACATCTAAACGAGTACATGGTCTATTCAAGCATAAAGCAAAATCATCGGACACAAACGAATGTGTGGAACCAAGATCAATCAAAACATAAGCACTTCTATCAATAACAGAAATTGTACATGTCACCACGTGTGGAGTAATCTGATCTTCTTTTATTGTAAAAACTTGTCCACCTGGCCTGGAACTAATAGCTTGTCCTCTGCCCATACTTTTCACTACACTTCCTAGAGATATCATTCCCCTTGCAACTTCACTATGTGCTGCAGGAGTCTCAGCCAACTGTGGATAATTCTTCTTAACATGCCCCACTTGATGACAATGGTAGCATTCCACTCCTTTAAGCCTAGGACACTCGGATTTATAATGCCCCTCCTCTTTACAAAAGAAACATGCAACAACTCTCGCTAGTGTCTCACCCTTTCCTGACCTCCTAACCAGATTAGAAGATCCTTCACCCCTACTATCTCTGCCAAATCTCCCCAGACCTCCACCACTATCTCCACCACCTCTCTGAAATTTATGAGGTTCTATCTTAACACTTCCACACTCACCTCCCTTAGACTGAAATGCATCAAATCTACTTTTCTTAAAACTCTCTCTACTCGCCACCCCTTGGTTTATTTGCCTTTCTGCTATCGTGGCTTTGTTTACCAGAGAAGCATAATCTTCTAACTCATAAGTGTCCACTCTATTTTGAATAGGCCAAATCAGTCCATCTTGAAACTTACTACATTTGTCTTCTTCATTCTCCACATACTTAGTGGAAAATCTAGAAAAAGCTGTAAATTTAGCCTCATACTCCCTCACAGATATTTTTCCTTGCGTCAAATTTATAAATTCCCTCAAATTCTCCCTCCTATAAACTTTAGGGAAATACTTAACATATAAAGCTTTAATAAATTCAGCCCAAGTAATAAAATCAGTACCTTCCATCCTGGGCACCAAATGGTTGCTGGCTTCCCACCAATATTTGGCCTCTCCTTTCAGCTTAAACACAACTAGATTCACTTTCTGGTTATTTGGAACCTTCATAATTGCAAATATAGTTTCTATATCCCTGACCCACATCTCAGCTTCCGTAGGCTCAACTGACCCTAAATATTCTGGAGGGTTCAACTTCAAAAACTTGTCATGCATGGAATCCTTCATTTCCTTCCTTGCCTCTTTCTCAATCCTGGCCACAGTCTTTGATTCTAGATATCTAGCATGTTGCTCTGCCATTAATGCCATATTTCTTTCCTATTGTTCTGCCATCCTCAATATTTCATGTACCATTATTTGCATCTCTGTAGGCTGCTCCTTCTCTCTAGCCCTTGTAACAACGCTTTGCTCTACTTTAGTATTGTTTGTACAAGAAGCTACTCCTTCTTCTCTATGTTATCTATTCCCAGGTTCCATCTGGAATTATCTATAATACGATAAAGTTATAACAACCAATATAAATAGTTTATAATACTAAACTATTGGTTAATACATAAACAATTCATAAATATCAAATCAACTCAATACTACCATCTAACCGTCACACACGTCCATAATTAATAACCACGCTCTGATACCACTAATTGTCACACCCCATGACCAATATCCATACTAATCCTTAATTATTAGAATAATTGGATCATAATATCGAGCCCATTGAAAATTTAATTCATTTATCAATATTTTTCTGCATAATGAACATAATATTATTCTTGTGCCATAACGAAGTCAACATCAGAGTCATAAGTAGAGATTATACAATACTATGATTAACTATGATTAACTAAATCCATGCTAACTCAATATATACAATGGGTGAGTATATTAAAATCTTCAGTGTGACAATGATAAAATTTCCATACTTAAACCCCAACTCTTCTAATGGTGCAACTCTCAAAGTTACCGGTCATATAGTATCCTAGCTGGCAGCGTACAAACCTGAAATTGTTAAAATATAATTCGTAAGCATTATGCTTAGTGAGGTACTCCTTCCCTGAAATAATGTGAAAATTCTATATCGAATACGTGGATATAAAATCCGAACAATCCTTCCCATTGGCAATAACAAATCCTGGATCATATGATCCAATAGTTCTGCCCATTGGCAATAAGAAATCCTTGATCATTAGTCCCAAATAATTTTGCTAATTAGCAATAACAATTCCTGGATCATAAGAACAAATAAAATCCTGAATTCCAAAGTATTCAAACAAATCCTGCTCTTAGAGCTATATTCAGATATCTATATATATGAAACAATCATAAGTACACTCACCTTGATAGTTTAACTGGATTTTCCCTTGCCTTTATCCGGTACTTGTTCAATCAGCTCTTCTTCCCTTCCTATCATTCTTAAAATATTAGTATGATCATAATAATATCAATAATCCAAAGAATGATTTAAACATAATTCAATCCATAAGCATCATATGATTCCATTAAAATCATTTATCACAAGTGAAGTTCCATCCAAATCCATGTTAATATATTTAACATATCCAAATCAAAGATCAAATATACATTCATTTATTCTTGATAATCCAATCCATATCATATTATGATTCCAATACAAAAGACGGTGCGATATTTCAAGTTTCCTAGAGCGAGATAGTCCCATTCCTTTACTACCTCGCAAATCTGCCCTATTGGCTCCTCTATTGCTCAATCAACTTTCAAGAATTTTCATAATTTTTATACGTCATAACTTTCTATGATATTTCACACAATTTCATAAAACATAAACACAAGATTGAATTTTTTATAATTTTCAGATTTCATTTGCTATGTCAAGTATGACATAATACATATGGTATGCGTACTTTCACCCTTGGTGAAGATTTCATACCCGAACTTCAAACTCTCACAGAATAATCATTTCTTGTTATTTTCACATTATTTTCGGATATGTAATACATATATGAGTCCAGGTTAATCTCCAATTGGAATAAATCAATTCCAGTAAGTATACAAAAATATATAGAAGTTTGAATAAACAAAGTTTCTAAACAAAGCAATTTTAGGGTTTTGTACATTCAACTTAACTTAAAATTTCATATAACCCCACACATATATCAAGGGCTGAAAGTTTAGTAAAACAATGATGATTTATATCATCTAAAACAGTAATATAAGAAAAATCACAAGATTTGTGTTTAGGATCACCTTTGGGACTTTGACGTAATTTCTACGGATTTTCACCAATTTTCTCCTCACTTTTTCTTCCTAACTTCCTAATTCTCTTTCTTTAAGCTTAAAATCTCTCATGGATGAATTTGGATGAATAAGGAGGTGATTCTAAGGGTTTGAATTCCGCCAAAGACACCACCCTTATCAACCAATGAAAACAAAACATTTGTTGCCATAGTAAGATAAAATACCACTTAACGGATGGACTGTTTTGCCCTTGTTTTGTAGTTTTGGAATAACTTCTTACTCGAACCTACGTTAAACACATTGCTTGTTGTGTTACAACCCTGAATCACCTATCTACAAATATCTATCTTTTAACTCAAGTTAATTATTACGTTATAAAGGTCAAAACTAGCCTTAAACATGAACATTCCTACCGAATACTTCAAAATCTCACACTTGTAACTAATTCGATATTTCATGCTTTATGAAGATAGGATTAGACTAAATATAATTACTTAACATTATATATAATAATAACATATTATCCATACAACATAATCTAATCATGATTTAAACATACTTTATCATAATTATATTCGTGTTGTCACAATTCTCCCCCTGTTAGGAAATATCGTCCTCGAAATTGACATACCTTGGTTGTCCGAATCAAACAAATATGGATAATGCATCTTCATGCTATCCTCACTCTCCCATGTAGCTTCTTCCATGGAATTCCTTCTCCACATAACCTTCACGAGTGGGATCACTTTTGATCCCAATATTTGTTCTTTCCTATCGACAATTGCAACTGGTTCATCCACATAGCTCAAATCTACTTTTAACGCAATAGGTTATTACACCAATACATGTGAAGGATCTACTACATACTTGCTCAACATAGAAACATGAAAAACATCATCTAATCGTGCTAGTTCCTTTGGTTACGCTAACTTGTAGGCAACCATCTCGACTTTCTCAAGAATTTCATAAGGTCCAATGTAGCGTGGACTTAATTTACCTTTCTTTACAAACCTCATAACTCCTTTCCATGGCGATATCCGAAGAAACACGAAATCCCCCTTTTGAAATTCTAAATCTTTTCGTCGTTTATCCGCATAACTTTTCTGTCTGCTTTGAGCCATTCTCATTATATATTGAATAATCTCCACTTTTTCAGTGGTGACTTCAATCAACTCTGGACCCTCTATCTTCCTTTCACTAACTTCACCCCAACATACAGGTGTACGCCACCATCTACCATACAACTCTTCATATGGTGCCATACCAATAGTAGATTGAAAACTATTGTTTTATGCAAATTCTATAAAAGGTAAATATTCATCCCAATTACCTTTGAAATCAAGCACACAAGCTCTAATCATATCTTCCAAAATCTATATAGTCCTTTCAGACTGCCCAGCTGTCTGAGGATGAAAAGCTGTTCTAAACTTTAAGTTAGTACCCATATCATACTACAAGCTATCCTAAAATCGGGATGTAAAAGTAGGGTCCCTATCTGAAACAATAGATACCTTTGCTCCATGCAATCGAATAATCTCAATAACATATAACCTAGCATACCTATCAACTGTATACGTAGTCTTGACTGCTAGAAAATGAGTGGACTTGATCAATCTATCCACCACTAACTAAATCGAATTTGACCCCTTTTGAGATCGAGGAAGCCCAACCATAAAATCCTTCATTACATGATCCCATTTCCATTCCGGTATTGGCAGTGGCTGAAGCAGACCAGTAGGTTTCTGATGCTCCATTTTCACTTGCTGACATATACGGCACCTAGCAACAAAATCATCTATTTTTTTCTTCGTATTATTCCACCAATAATGATCCTTTAAATCCCTATACATTTTAGTACTACCAGGATGAATAGTCTAAATGGAATTATGAGCCTCATCTAAAATTTCCTCTTTCAATCCACCCACATCAGGCACACATAACTGCTTCTTATACAATAAAGTGCCATCATTCACAATACAAAAATCTTCAGACCTAACATCCTGGACATCTTGTTGTTTCTTCTCAAGAAAAGGATCTTGGATTTTCAAATCACGAATACGGGTTGCTAACAAAGGTCTCACGCTTACATGAGCAAAGAACCTGTCCCCATCTACTAGCTTCAATTCTAATCCCATCAATCTCAACTCCATGTTGTGGGCAACTCTAGCACATCGAATACAAGATAATCTATCCGAAGCCTTTCTACTCAGAGCATCTGCAACTACATTTGCCTTCCCTGGGTGGTAGTGAATTGTACAATCATAATCTTTAATTAACTCTATCCATCGCCTCTACCTCAAATTCAACTCCTTCTGAGTAAATAAATACTTAAGTCTTTGATGGTCATTAAAAATTTCATATACCTCACCATATAGATAATGATGCAATAATTTGAAAGCAAACACAACAGCAGCAAGTTCCAAATCATGTGTAGGATAATTACGTTCATGTGTACGCAACTGCCTAGAATCATAAGCAATAACTCTACCATGCTGCATAAAAACACAACCCAACCCTTGGTGTGAAGTGTCGGTATAAATAACAAAACCATATCCACCATGCGGAATAGTAAGGATAGGTGCAGTTACCAACCTCTTTTTCAATTCATCAAAACTATTTTCACAATCAGAATTCCATTCAAACTTAATATCTTTCCGAGTCAATTTAGTCATTGGCAAGGCAATTAAAGGAAACCCTTTAATAAACATTCTATAATACCTAGCTAAACCTAGAAAACTCCTCACCTCAGTCACATTATTGGGCCTCTCCCAATTTATAATAGCTTCTACCTTCTTGGGATCAACACATATACCATCTCCAGAAATAACATGGCCTAAAAATACACCTTTTGATAGCCAAAATTCACATTTGCTAAACTTAGCATAAAATTGCTTATCTTTCAACACATTCAAAATAGTTCTGAGATGCTTTTCATGTTCAACCATATCACGTGAATAAATCATAATATCATCAATAAAACTATCACAAATGAATCAAAAAAAGAATTCCGTACCCGATTCATAAGATCCATAAATACAGCTGGAGCATTAGTCACCCCAAAAGGCATCACCAAAAACTCGAAATGACCATACCGAGTGCAAAAAGTAGTTATAGAAATATCACTCTCCTTCACCCTCAACTGATGATACCCTGATCGCAAGTCTATCCATTAAAACACTTTAGCACCTTGTAACTGATCACACAAATCATCTATACGAGGTAAAGGATATTTGTTATTAATTGTAGCTTTATTCAGCTGCCTATAATTAATACACAAACGCATAGTACCATCTTTCTTTTTCACAAATAAAACTGGGGCACCCCATGGAGATACAGTGGGTTGTATAAACCCCCTATCAAGTAAATCCTGCAACTAGATCTTAAGTTCTTTCAATTCAACAGGTGCCATTCTATATGGTGTAATCGAAATAGGGTCTGTCCCCGGTGCTAATTTAATACTAAATTTAACCTCCCTTTCTGGAGGTAACCCGGGCAACTCACTAGGAACACTTCTGGAAAATCTCGTATAATAGTAACATCAACTAACTGTAAAGCCCCCTTACTATTGTCAAGAACATATGCAATAAAACCCTCACAACCCTTACTCAATAATTTCCTCGTTTGAATAGCAGAAATAATGCAACTGGGAACAATTTTTCTTTCCCCTATAAATTTAAATTCAGGCTTACCAGGCATATTAAAAATACCTTCCTTACAGAAACAATCCATAGATTCATGATATTTAGATAACCAATCCATTCCCAGAATTATATCAAAATCGGAAATATCCAATGGGAGTAGATCTATAACTGTATCTCTAGACCCCACAGTCAAAACACAATCACGAAAAGCATATTCAGCTACAACCATATCCCCCATATTCATATAAATACCCAACCCCACATCTAAATTAGTTCATGGTCTATTCAGGTATACAACAAAAGCACATGACATAAAAGAATGTGTGGAACCAGGATCAATCAAAACATAAGCACTTCTATCAGTAACAGAAAGTGTACCTGTCACCACATCTGGAGTAATCTGAGCTTCTTTCATTGTAAAAACTCATCCACCTGGCCTGGAACTACTAGCTTGTCCTCTTCCCATACTTTTCAGTACACTATCTGGAGATATCATTCTTCTTGGTACTTTACTATATGCTGCTGGAGTCTCTGCCAACTATGGGCAATTCTTCTTAACATGCCCCACTTGACGACAATGGTAGCATTCCACTCCTTTAAGCTTAGGACATTCAGATTTATAATGCCCCTCCTCTTTACAAAAAAAACATGTAATAACTCTTGTTGGCGTCTCACCCTTTCCTAACCTCCTAACCAGACTAGAAGATCCTCCACCCCTAGTATCTCTACAAAATCTCCCCAAACCTCCACCACTATCTCCACCACCTCTCGGAAATTTATGAGTTTCTAACTTAACAATTCCACCTTCACCTCCCTTAGACCGAAATGCATCAAATCTACTTTTCTTAAAACTCTCTCTACTCGCCACCCCTTGGTTTATTTGACTTTCTGCTATCGTGGCTTTGTTTACCAAAGAAGCATAAGCTTCTAACTCATAAGTGTCCACTCTATTTTGAATAGGCCAAATCAGTCCATCTTGAAACTTACTACATTTATCTTCTTCATTCTCCACATACTTAATGGAAAATCTAGACAAAGCCGTAAATTTAGCCTCATACTCCCTCACAGACAGTTGTCCTTGCGTCAAATTTATAAATTCCCTCAACTTCTCCCTCCTATAAACTTTAGGGAAATAGTTAACATACAAAGCTTTAATAGATTCAACCCAAGTAATAAAATCAGTACCTTCCAACCTGGGCACCAAATGGTTGCTGGCTTCCCACCAATATATGGCCTTTCCTTTCAGCTTAAACACAGTTAGATTCACTTTCTAGTTATCTAGAACCTTCATAACTACAAATATACTTTCTATATACCTGACCCACATCTCAGCTTCCGTAGGCTCAACTGACCCTGAATATTCTGGAGGGTTCAATTTCAAAAACTTCTCTTGCATGGAATCCATCATTTCCTTCCTTGCCCCTTTCTCAATCCTGGCCACAGTCTTTGATTCTAGATATCTAGCCTGTTGCTCTGCCATTAATGCCATATTTCTTTCCTGTTGTTCTTCCATCCTCAATATTGCCTGTGCTATTATTTGCATCTCTGTAGGCTGCTCCTGCTCTCTAGCCCTTCCAGCAACGCTCTGCTCTACTTCAGTATTGTCTGTCCGAGATTCTAATCCCTCTGTTCTATGTTGTCCATTCCTAGGTTCCATCTAGAATTATCTGTAATACAACAAAGTTCTAACAACGAATATAAATAGTTTATAATACTAAACTATTGGTTAGTACATAAATAATTCATAAATATCAAATCAACTCAATACTACCATCTAATCGTCACACACGTCCAGAATTAATAACCATGCTCTGATACCACTAATTGTCACACCCCATGCCCAATATCCATACTAATCATTAGTTATTAGAATAATTAGATCATAATCTCGAGACCATTGAAAATTTAATTCATTTATTAATATTTTTATGCATAATGAACATAATATTATTCTTGTGCCATAACGAAGTCAACATTAGAGTCATAATTAGAGATTACACAATAGTATGATTAACTATGATCAACTCAATCCATGCTAACTCAATATATACAATGTGTGAGTATATTAAAATCTTCTGTATGACAATGATAAAATCTCCATACTTAAACCTCAGCTCTTCTAACGGTGCAACTCTCAAAGTTACCGGTCATATAGTATCCTAGCTAGCAGCGTACGAACCTGAAATTGTTAAAATATAATCCGTAAGCATTACGCTTTGTGCGGTACTCCTTCTTTGAAATAAGGCGACAATTCTATATCGAATATGTGGATATAAAATCCGAACAATCCCGCCCATTGACAATAACAAATCCTGGATCATAAGATCCAATAGTTCTACCCATTGGTAATAACAAATCCTGGATCATAAGACCCACATAATTCTTCCCATTGGCAATAACAAATCCTGGATCATGAGACCTAAACAATCCTGGATATTTTAATATCCAAACAAATCCTAAATACCTAAGTATTCAACACTACACCAAAACACGCCATTAGTAACACAATTTTACCATTACTAATAATTTTAGTAACACAATTTTCCGTTAGAAAAAAGGCATGGGGCACGAAGCTAGTAATGGTAAAATTCTGTTACTAATACTAATGGTAAAATTCAGAATTAGTAACGGAAAATTCTGTTACTAATAGTAACGGTAAAATTCAGAATTAGTAACGAAAAATTATGTTACTAATAGTAACGATAAAATTCAAAATTAGTAACGAAAAATTCGGTTGTTAATAGTAATGATAAAATTCCGAATTAGTAACGGTAAAATTCTGTTACTAATAGTAACGGTAAAATGCAGAATTAGTAACGATAAAATTCTGTTACTAATAGTAACGGTAAAATTCTATTAGTAATATTAATACATATTTAAAAAAAATCAAAATCCAATATCCTGATTATTCTTACCACACGATTTAAATCCTAAGAACATACACAAAAACAAGGGCATTATATTCAACATTTACATTTATATAAGCCTCCACTCTTTATTTACAAAAGAAACTTAAACCAAACAAATGAAACATCGTAATACAATCGCCTCGAAAGTTACATTATTTTAATAAAAGCATTCAATATAACATTCAAATACAATCATCCCCAAATGAGATATTTTTATATTATAACAAATCAAATGAAATATAAAAAAGAAGTCCGTTGTTGTTGACTATCAACTTTCGTTCTATTATCATCGCCATCAACGCCGCAACCCGCAACGCTCTATACTTGATGAGGATCCAAAAATGACATTCTATCAAACAAAATAAAATTATCATATTAGTTATAATATCAACATTTAGTCATACAAAACTAATTTAGTACAAAAAATTATCCACTGGCAAAATTAATTGCACAAGTATGTGAACTTATAATATCACATTTCACATAGGAAATTTCACATATAAACAAGTATGTGAACTTGTAATATCACACTTTCACATCAGCACACAACACATGATTTCTAACACAAATTCAAGAAACATACTTAAGTTTACATCTGGGATTTGTTCTATTACAAAGTAGGTAAAAGATTGAGGAGTATTATGGGCATTATGGGGCTTATTGTAATTGAGGGCCATTATGGGCATTATGGGCTTATTGTAACTGATCCTAACAGAGTTACAATAAGAAAGTATAGCATCCCTTGTCGAAATATTAGATGTATTTGCGTAAGTCTCATTTTCAGTATGTTAAAAAAACTGCTTTGGTAGCAGATATGCTTTGTCGCGACAGAGCAAAACATAGGTCAAAATGCTACTACATAAATATAGGATAGGCCTATGGCCAAATCATGAGTTACTTTTTTGCTTAGCAATGCACAGCTGGAGGAAGAACATGGTACAATCCGCTCATAGAAGGACCCTTTTCATTAAAAAGAATTTATTAAGTTTATAAATAAATCATTATGTAGGCTAGTCATATAGTCTCCTCCACTATACAAATATGTATGGTTCTGTATATATATATATATATATATATATATATATATATATATATATATATATATATATATATATATATATAGAGAGAGAGAGAGAGAGAGAGAGAGAGAGAGAGCAGATAGGTGGAGATGATGATACCATACCCTCGAGATAGGTGGCTGTAGTAGTTCCGGTAGGTGGTTGTCGGTGGAGGTAATCAGAGGTGATGGGGGGGAGGTAATGCTGGATCCATCAGTTCTCTTGAAAAATCAAATCTCCCATGCTACTAAGAGAAATATTTTTCACCAAAAATGAGGAATACATGAAACAGGTTTCACATTAGAGCCTGATATTCCTCTCATATATTATAGCTGCAACATCACCACCATAAAAATGAAAAAAATAAGTATTTTCTATTGAAAAAAATGTAATGTCAAGCGCACGTATTAGCGTCACTGATATGATGTAAATTCTCAAAGAACGTAGAGATATAGAAAAGTTCCGTATTAAACTTGTTACCTCAATCAACTTTAGTTCAGCTTCTATGGTTGCTTTCTTGTTGTTTTCCCATGCTCCAACGACAAATATGCTCTTATGAGCTCTGTTTAATAATTTCAGGTTGTTGATTGAGTACATATAGCCACCACAAAACAAAAACTAAACTATGATGTATAGGGGTAAAAAGCATCAAATTTGTTGTTCTCCCCAATTTCATCATTTAGCAAAATATTGCAGCCCCTTTCGGACCAATTTTTAAGGCCTTCCTCATATATTGGATTCCATATCATGTTCCCACTTCTAGTTTCAAAACATCCAGGGCTCCTAATCTATCAAGCTACAGATAACATATACAAAGAAAATAAAAGAATCTAATATGAACCAAATTATCTAACCAACTGAACCTAAATTCAAATTAGCCAAAACACTGGTACTAAATTAAATCTCAACCAAACAACTGAACTAAAATTCAAATTAGGCAAAGAATTAGTCAAAATATGCTTTAATGAAATTTCAGAGAATCATGATTGCATTTGAAACTAATGCGTGATACCAAAGGAAACAAGCATTTACTTCTTTTCTGATTCGAAAGAAATTGAAGATGAAAATACCTGATGCAATCAAAGATTGGCGTCTTCGGTCTCGTGCAGCACTGAGTATGTCTTCTCCATCATTACTAAAGCTTCCACACATCTCTGCCAAATTTAATTGACAAAAAGAAAATTTGTAGCACTAAAATAAATATAGATTTATAACACCTTTTGGACTGCCGGGCAATGAACCAAAGTTGCGTTTGTTATATTGACGGCCAAATCCTCCAAATGACAACTCTTGGATTAGCTTACCACAATCTTCAACCTTATCCTGTTCACATAATCTTTATGAGATTTCAAAAATACTATTTTATTCAATGAGGATAAATAGTAATGAGGGTGAAATATTAGTTACCTTAATGGTACTCTACTCCAACACAAGGCTCTATACTAATATGTAAAATTTTTTGCTGAAAACAGAGCCAATAAAGCATGTACCAATGAATAAACTTATATTCATGCAACTCAAGAACCCGGGATTGGCTACAAATAAAAGAAAAAATATATTGTATAGATTAAAATCCTCTTTTCAAAATATCCTCAAACATATAAAGTTTAGGAGAAACACATAAAATTGAAAATGATCACTCAACACTGGAGATTATACATGGAACCTCTAGAAAATTTTGTTTTTGCAAGCTAAGAGACGTATATGCTTGAAATTAATTACTATTGTTTCAAATTAACATGTTACTGAATTGCAAAATCTCATTATGTGCACAACAATCAGACTTTATCGAAGACACTTACACTGTGTACCCATGATGAGCTGCTGAAATGAAGATGATCATAAAATTTTGGACTTCATCATCGACCAACATTGTTGTATTATTTGAACTCATTCCCATTCACTTCCTAAGCATCGCCAGTGACCAGACTTGCAAGTATTTCAAAGATGGAAACACAGTAAGATCACACTTCCAAGTTCGTCACTCTGGAAAATCCAAAGAAATGTTATAGAAATCATCTAACAGATTAATAACAATTCACAACATATACAACTAGTCTGCTTACTTTTTACAACTAAATATACAATTTTGTTCAATTCCTTCCCCCTTTAAAAAAAGGTATCTTGTCTTCAAGGATTAAATAGTAAAATCGTGGCTTGCTTCTAACTGGATCAAATACTACAAGCCGAAATAACGGTATCTATCTCCATTTAGATGCCCTCTGATCAGCATTAGTAGCACCTCTTACATTTTATGGAGTTCTTATATGACAATCACTATATGTACACGTGTCATTGTCAATACAAACCTGGTTCTCATTCAAATACTTCTGCATTTTCTCTAATTGATCAATAGACATAAAAATAATACAAGCCAACTATATTAAGTGACAACATCAGTGAAAAAAGGAAGACAATTGATTCATAACTAGAATATTTTATATGCTCTACCTAGCAGACTATATATATTACACATGCTGGACTTGAGTAAAACCAAATGAAATTTGGCATTAACAAACTAAAATAGAAAGAGAAACATGTCAAACGTTGTTTACCTTCCCTCCTTTTTACTTGCCACAAGATTTGACAAAGCGCCTTGTGCTGCCCCAGCTGTTAACCCAACCGTACACAACTCTGTAGCCTTGTAGAAGAAAGAGTGGAGTCTCTTTTGCAAGTCAAACTCTCTAAGTGGACAATTATTTTCAAAGACATTGTTTGGGAGCTTTTGCAATGTATTTTGAAAATATAAATGGAATCTGATTCCATATGAATGACAAGGAGCAAGCGACCAAGCAACAATAGCATTGCACGCAGTTACCGTGAGCGCATTGATAAGTGCAAGATCCCAGCTTGTTTTCAGCATTTGCACGCCCCTTTCTGACAGGATTTCTCCTCTCGCTCTCAGCTTTACTCTTTCCTCGATGAGTTGAGATTGCTTTCCTTCTTGCCGAATCTCCCGTCGTATTGTCCTGAGTATTTTCCCTTTTCTGTGACTGAGCACCTTTCTTTTCCTTTGCTTGGCATTGCCTTGACACCTTTCTATACATATAATGGAAGGTATAGGTTTGGGCTGTCGATGATGCTATAGGCTTGGTATCTTCAATCACCTTCGTGGTTTGTTGTGTAGCATCAACAACCGTCTACAAATAAAAAGAATCTTAAATGTTACTAAAGCTAGTTGATAAATACTCGAACACACATAGATTATGATTTCACGTCTCTAAAAGCATATTCATCATCAGTCGTAGCAACCATGAAACTTACAGAGTGACTTTAACAATTTAGTATTGCGATAATTATACAAAAAGGCTAAAACAAAGTTTTCCCATCCCCACTTTCTTTTCGCCCCACTCTCTTTGTCTCATCCTCGTCTCTATCACATTGTGTTTCACAAACACGCCCCTCCTATAAATTCCAACACCACAATCCTAAAACTAACACACTTTCCTAAAGTTCTCATTTTAGGGTCATCCGATTTTGAACTTCTCACTCAATTGTTTGTAGAAATATATATATGTACACATACACACATTATATGGAAATGATGTGAGCATGAGAGGAAGAGATGGTAGGTCCAGCTAAGCCAACACCAAAAGGACTGAAATTACTGTCTGATATCGACGACCAAGATGGTCTTCGTTTTCAAATTTCAGTGATTCAATTCTATGGAAATGATGTGAGCATGAGAGTAAGAGACCCCATGAAGGTGATCAGAGATGCGCTGGCTGAGACGCTCGTGTTTTACTACCCGTTTGCAGGACAACTAAGGGAAGGTGCTGCTCGTAAGCTGATGGTCGATTGCACCGGCGAGGGTGTCATGTTTGTTGGTTCGAAGTGATAAATTAAAAAACAGAGTCATTTTTTAATACGTGAAAATGACTTTGAAATTTGATTTATAAGTGATAGTCTGCTAAAAACAATTTCAGCCACCAGTGTTGTATTCGGTTGAGGGTGGGGTTGTATAGGCAGAGTTAGCATCGTTTCCAGGAGTGGGATTTTTTTATAATTGTAATATGGAAGTACTCCGAGGTACAAACCCACTATAAAATAGCAAGACTCACAAAGAAATGAAAAGGGGAAACATACAACCTTATATTTTTCTACCCTAACCACTGAAAAACTATCCCATCAAAAATCGCAGATACGCTCAAAACCCCCTAGCCCAAACATTAGCACAATACTACCCGTTTGCTGGGAAGCTCATTGGTGGAGTTTCAGTCGCCTGTAATGACCAAGGTCTGGAGTTTCGACAAGCCAGAATTAGTTGCCAAATCTCGAAACTCATGCATGACACCAACCATAAAGCCATGGATTTGGTCTTTCCACCAAGTTTTATATGGGGTGACCCATACAAGGATTCTGCTAGCCTAGTCAAGATACAACTTAACCATTTTGAATGTGGAGGAATAGGCCTTGTGTCCATGACACACAAGATTGTTGATGGATCCACTTTTTGTAATTTCTTGAGTTATTGGGCTACATTGGCTCGCCAGTCTATCCAAATAGTGCCTCCTCTTTATGTCCTAACAAAGTCTTATAGTGCCCGAAATTGATCTTAGGACACTTGATGGTGGTATAACAAAAAAGTTAATGTTTTCTAACTCAAAAATAGCAGAGCTTAAGGCCACGGTTGTTGCTCAGGGAGTGAAAAATCCCACACGTGCACAAGTTCTCGCCGCTTTACTATTCAGATCTGCCTTACTTGCAGTAGCTGAAAACAACTTAGGTTCGTTTATCCCGTTTATGTTGTTTCAATTTGTGAACATGCGTCCCAAAATGTCCCCACCATTGCCTTCACATGGCGTGGGTAATTTCTACAAGAATATCACCACACTAGTTAGTAGTGAGAGTGAGGCATAGTTGAGCGCACTAGCTGAGCATCTTAACAAATATAAAATGCAAATCAAGGATGGGGTAAAAGAGCTGGATGGGAATGATACTTGGTCAAAGATAGCTGATTGTGTGGGTAAAAAAGTTGAGTTGTATATGTGTACTAGTATGTGTAGGTTCCCATTGTCTGAGATGGATTTTGGTTGGGGAAAGCCAACCAAGGTGACTCTGCGTGAAGCCATTTAGCTTTCTTGTGAAGCCATCCTTAAACCACCTTCTAATATTGGAAAAGCCATGGAGCTTTCTTGTGAGTCAGATTTGTGGCCTTGCAAAAACTAATTAAGGATGAGGGTATTAAAAAGAGTTTGCATGTTAGTTGTTATATTGTATTTAGAGGACTGATAATACACGCAAAGATTTCAAATGTAAAATATTACAGTATATGTATATTATACCATAATATTAAGAGAAACTGTGATTACAGCTGCAAATGCTTAGGTGAATGGGAAAAATTGAGGCAACATCCCAATGTACCATTTCAAAAGAAACAAACCACTATTTAGGATCAGCACCTGAAATAAACAAACCACTATTTAGGATTAGCACCAAATTTGATTTATATTGGATCAGCACCTGAAATAAACAAAAAATAGTTTGTTCCTACAAAATTGTACAAGAACTTATCTTTCAAATATCTCACATAATAGTTATAGAAACATATAGGAACTATCTCACACCAAAATTACAAAAACACATAAGAACTATCTCATATCAAAGTTACAAAAACTATACGAGGTTTGTGTGAAATATAGAATTATAACCCAAATTTTTATTATTTAAAGTTTGTCATCTACTTTCTCACCAACCAAATAGAAAATGAGTATAGAGTATTTAGGCTAATGATTTACAAAATATCCTCTGATTCAAGTAAATCTCATATGTTTTAAACAATTAAAACCCATAAAAATGTCAATATACCAATTAATGAGCATAATTCTGAGTGACACAGTTAGGATAAAAAAAAGGCGGACGTATTCATCTGTAATGCTCAAATTTGTAACTGTAAACCCCTAAAATTTAACGACGAGGACTACAAATGATCCAAGCAATTCCCAAAATTTACACTTAAACAACAATAACAATTTAAGTCTTAAAACGTTCTAAAAAATTATATAAAAGTTCTTATAATACGAAAATACAACTCTAATAACTTAATAAGAACCAATAAAATCACCACAAACTGTAAAAAAAATAAGAAATGCACTCAAATAAATTATATGTAAAAATATCCTTATTCCAGTCCTCATATAAACACAAACCCTATTATTCTCTTATCCAAACGAAAATCATAACATTCCCTTAACCAATCATAAACAGCAGAACCCTAACATTCATAATTTAAAGCAATAACTGAAATAAAGCTCCCCCCCCCCCCAATTGTAAAGTTACGTGAATGAATAAATTGGGAGGAATGCATATCGTAAAAGATATAGGGAAAAGTTCAAGAGGAGATTATACCTGATTTGAACTATGGTGCCGAAGCACAACTCCAAGCCCTGATATCTACATAAACCAAAATGTAGAAACGAAAACTCAATTTTGAGAAATTAATAAACTCAAAGCATAAAATCAAATCGATTCAGGAATCAGAAACTAAATCGATTCATAAATCCATAAATCGTAAACCCAAATGGAAGGTATGAACTGATTCATGAATCAGAACCTAAATCGATTCATAAACCCTAAAAAAAATCATAAAATACCAAACTAAGAGAAAGAAATCAATTCACAAACCTATTAATGTTTTGTGGTAAATCGTAAATCGATTAAGAGAAAGAAATAAATAGGGGTTACCATGAGCTTTGTGGTAAATCGTAAATGCTTTGTGGACACCATGAGCTTCATTCGTGTTATTGAAAAGGGGAGAAATGGGTAGCAGACAAATTGGGAGGGAAGTATCCCGCTTCTATTTTGAGAGGGATCACGCTTCTAATTCGTGAGCGTTGTTACCAAATTCACTGTCATTCAATTACTTTTAAAATTTTAAGTTAATTAGTAACACATATGTTAATTTAGTAACGGTATATTATTGTTAAAATTAGTAATGGTAGGATACTGTTAGTAATCAATAGATTAGTCTGTTACTAAAAGCTTGTTTTGGTGTAGTGCAAACAAATCCTGCTCTTAGAGCTATATTCATATATCTATATATATGAAATAATCATAAGTAAACTCACATTGACAGTTTAACTTTCTTTTCCCTTGCCTTTATACGGTACTTGTTCAATCATATCTTCTTCCCTTCCTATTAAAATATTAGTATCATCATAGTAATACCAATAATCCAAATAATGATTTAAACATAATTCAATCCATAAGCATCACATGATTCCATTCAAATCATTTATCACAAGTGAAGTTCCATCCAAATGCATGTTAATATATTTATCATATCCATATCATAGACCAAATATACATTTATTTATTCTTTCTAATTCCATCCTTATCATTTGCTATGTCAAGTATGACATCAAACATATGGTATGCATACTTTCACCCTTGTGGCAGATTTCATACCCGAACTTCAAACTCTCACCAAAGACTCATTTCTTGCTATTTTCACATTATTTTCGGATATGTAATACATATACGAGTCTAGGTTAATCTCCAATTGGAATAAATCAATTCCAGTAAGTATACAAAAATATATAAAAGTTTGAATAAACAAAGTTTCTAAACGAAGCAATTTTACGATTTTGTACATTCAACTTAACTTAAACTTTCATCTAACCAAACACATATATCAAGGGCTGAAAGTTTAGTAAAAAATGATGATTTCTATCATCTAAAACAGTAATATAATAAAAATCACAAGATTTGTGGTTAGGATTACCTTTGGTACTTTTACGTAATTTCTACGAATTTTTCTCCAATTTTCTCCTCATTTTTTCTTCCTAACTTCCTAATTCTCTTTCTTTAAGCTTCAAATATCTCATGGATGAATTTGGATGAATAAGGAGGTATTTATAATGGTTAGAAGTCGACCAAATCCACCACCCTTACCAACCAATGAAAAAAAAACATTTGTTTCCATAATAAGACAAAATACTACTTAACGGATGGACTGTTTTGCCTTTGTTTCGTAGTTTTGGTATAACTTCTTACTCGAACCTCCATTTAACACACTATTCATTATGTTACAACCCTAGATCATCTGTCTACAAATATCTAGCTTTCACCTCAAGTCAGTTATTAGGTTATAAAGGTCAAAACTAGCCTTAAACATGAACATTCCTACCGAAAACTTCAAAATCTCACATTTGTAACTAATTCGATATTTCATGCTTTATGAAGCTAGGCATAGAATAAATATAATGACTTAACATTATATATACTAATAACATATTATCCATATCACGTACGCTAATCACGATTTAAACATAATTTATCACAATTATATTCGGGTTGTCACATTATCATTACACAATTATGTCGTTATAGGAAGAATGAAAACAATAGAAAAGTACAAAACAATTGGACTCAACCCAAACCTAGAATATCTCTCTCAAACCCTCACCCTCTGCGAGGGATACACTTTCCCCGACGACGAGCAGTAAAACCTCCACTCTTAAAACCCAATCCCTCGTCTGAAGAGGCAGATGAAACCAAAGAGGAATGAACAGAATCCTTTATGTAAGTAGTCGTAGAGTCCACCCAATCCTTAATATCTTTTAGCCAAGTGGTCGGCACCCGCACATACTGCAAGAAAAGAAACAAAAGAAAAAGTCCAATCAGTCAGTAAAAAGCAAAGAAATAACTGAAGAGAGAAAGTAAAAGAAAAGAAAATGTACCTCATGATGAAAGAGATCATTTGTAAACGCCATCAATCCCAACACTGATGCATTAGGATGATATGGTATGCTCAATGTTCCCCCGCTATTTAATCAAAAATTATAAAAGGGGGATTGTCCAGAATGATCTAAGCCTCCACTACCGCTGCCAATGACGTACCACCACCCGTGCTGTGGGAAGATCCCACCAGCCTACTGGTACCCCTACCCGAAGCAGTAGGAGGCAGAAGCATATTTACCACATCATAAATGAAAGAGGGTATTAACCAACTCATAACAAAGTTTAAGTAATCATAACTCGCCACCGTGCCTGTATAGAGCGCGTAGGGCTCACCAGCAAGTGCTGCCGCCAAAGCATCGTCAAATATCTCCGTCACTCGCCCCATGTTCATCGGGGGCGTCGACGGTGTGACAACCACCTCATGCTCCATAATCTGCCGCACCACCCTCTCTCCTAAAACTAGATGTACCGATGTAGCAAAAATCAAGCACCTTTGTAAATACACCAATTATTGTTATCGACCTCCGATTGTAATGCCAAAAACCTAAACTATGACTACACTCCTCAAAGGAGTATTGTGGCCAGTTTGGGTATAAAAAATACAC
This sequence comes from Sambucus nigra, assembly GCA_949130495.1. NCBI lineage: Eukaryota > Viridiplantae > Streptophyta > Magnoliopsida > Dipsacales > Adoxaceae > Sambucus > Sambucus nigra. Next base: position 155,825,304 of record OX422211.1, on the reverse strand, counting down.
AGGGAATGTTTGACAAACTTTAATTTATTTATTACTTCTAAAACAAAAGTGTAAAAGGTGATTTTGGTTTGAAAAGGAAAAAAGGGAAAAAACGAATAAAACTTGACAAGAATAATAAAACGGGAGTAGGGTCATGTCCTCGCCGTGGGCTAAACAATGGGTAAAAAGGATTTCAGCTCGAAAACATTTAACCGAGCGTATTCAACTAATTATAAACATCAAATATGAAGAAAATTAATTAAACAATAACAGATTGAATATTTAATCGAAAATGATCACACATGGATTAATTTTGCATTATCGCTTTAAACACTAACATTATGTGACAAAGAAAGTTAAACGCATAGCATCCCGACTCTAATACACGAGGTTTCAATTAAATGGGTTTTGACCCAAAACCCAGATTTCAAAGCTTGAGACCCATTAATGGCAAAGATATGACCCAACCCTTAAACTTACTATAAGACATAATTAAAGTAAGAACTAAAACTAATTAACCAACACAAATATGAAATAAATTAACAAAAACTATCTATAAGGAAAGTAAATGAACATTAAATCAAGAAATGAAGAATATGAAACTATATTAATGCAATGGATGATGAGTGCAACTTACAACACCCAAATGAGCAATACGCAAAGAGAGAGATGGAATACGAGCACTCCACAAACGAAACCATAAAACTAAATTAAAACGAATTATTTGCAAAATAAATAAAAATTTGTTTATATAGTAAGTGGGAAAAAAATAAAATAAAAAAAATTAAAAGGAAATAAGTACCGAATATCTGTTGGGATTGGTCGATCGCGGCCAAGGGACTAGTCGATCGGGGTATGGGTTTGAAATCACCTACCTTCGAACATAGGCAAAAGCTGAAAGACCGGTCGACCAGGGGCTCAGGGGTGATCGACAAGGGCTCAGGGACAATCTACTGACACTCTATTTTCTTAGAATCTTGGGTCTTTACATAGGAGAAAAGGTTCCAAACAAAAATGACTCTAACTTCTTCACCTGAACTAAAATTGAAATGCCGTTTATGGCCACGTGAAGCTAACTTAATGAACTATGTTCCATGGAATTCCACTGAGCCAGATATGAAGTATGAAATGAGTAAATTTCCCTTGAAGTTTAGTCAGATGGCATAACTTCCTCGAAAAGCAACCAATCCATGCCTTAGATATTCCAATACCAACAAAAGCTCAATTATACCTCGCAAAGCATATTAACATACAAAATAAAGGTTGTATGGTTAATGAGAATAGATATTGGCATAAGGAACACAAAAGTGATAGAATGCATAAAGATAAAGGACACAAATACACAATATTCGTGACATATCACATCCTCAAACTTATGCGCCATCAAACGTCGCACACATACCCGTCACCCCCATATGCTAAGGAGCCATCCCTCAATGGTAAAAGGTCCCCTACAATTTCCCTACAAAGAATCAATATTCATACAATAAACAGAATGTCAAGAAAGGATTCAGAAGAAAAATGAAATAACCTAATCACTTATTAAGGTATTCAAAGCCTTTCGTATTACCGCCAAGGATAAAGACTAGTTCAATCGCAGTTGGACTTTTTCCACCGAAATATCCAATGGAAGTCCCCCCAAATCCTCATTGTTTAGGGTTATCAACCTCATATCGAGGCCAATCACCTCATAGAACCATGTCAGCAAAATACATAAATCAACCGAGAAGAAACTAAAGAAAAATGCAAGAACATACACATGAAAAGAAAATAAATGCAAAAGTTACCTCCAAAAGGTACATGGTCCCTATAAAAGTCTTCTGGCAGCATCAGATGAATGCATCAAAAAAATAATAGAGGTTCGCCAAGGTTATGCTCCCCCAATCATAGCATTGGACATTAAAAAACAGCCTCAGAGACGACAAAAACTAGCGATGATCAATGTCGCCATGAGAAAACCACCCAACAAAATAAGAATGAAAAACCAGGACATTTGTCTCACCTGTCACCCAAAAGTATCATCTATCCTCTTACTCAAGAAAACCTTTGAATAGAAGTGATGCGAAAAGAATCCCTCGAAATGATCCTTCCCACATCCCCCAACGCTGATTGAATCGCCTCTGGTGTAACACTCACGCTGAGATACACCTCTATATACACATCCTTGCTATCTATCCCCAACAGATGCTGAACATCAATGGGAGTAACAGTCATCTCCCCGAAACCCAAATGGAAGAGATGGGTAGTGTCCCACCACTTCTCTCCCAAAGTACACAACACCATAGTAGAACACGACCTCTTATCCAAGGCCTGTGCCGGATGACCAAAACAAGCAGAAGTAACTATCCAGTGCACTACCATCGGTAGATACTCCCAAACATCCTTCAACCCAGTCGTCCCCCAAGAACACATGCTCGAAGGATTTATATCAGTCTGCCAAAGCAAAAGAGAGCAAGAAACCTTTCATCAATATAAGAAAACAAAGAAAAAGAAAAAAAATACCAAAAGTCACCATACTTACATAGCTACTAGGGTTCCTCACCCTAGACCAATGGTGGTATACAGGCTCGCTAGAAGAGCGCACTCATCAACAAAAGTATCAAACAAATCAAAAGTAGAGGACACTATATGAAACAAATCAAAAGTATCAATCACGTGTTTTCTTCGAAAAATAAAAGGAAAGAAAATCTATCATCATATTCAAAGTAGAGGACACTATATGAAACTTTAATGTTCTGCCTTTAAATATTAGAAATATATTTTCATTATTTATTTATCTTATATATATACATATATTTGTAAAAATAAATTATTTTATGGAGAGTCGGTCTAGGTTGGTCCTAATAGGATTTTTAAAATGGTAAACTTTGGACCAAATCGACTAGGTTGGTCTGCCAAACAAATTAATCGAGACCGAATCAATTAAGAAAAAAGACTGGAAAAAGAGTCAGTTTGGCTCAGCTCGGTTAGGTTCGGTTCGATCCGTTAATCCAATCAATTTTTCCAACACCCCTACCTACAAAATATCGATTTAAAGCCCCCAGTGACTTTTGTAAAAAAAAATGCAAGAACATTCCAAAAATTGCCCAAACAATTCCTAAAAATACCAGACAAATATTGGAACATTTATTGATCATAAAATTATTTTATGGGGCACTAACCCCCTGAATCTCTCAAAATACCCAACAAGATCAATATTATGCGCTTATCCCCAGCATAAACCCTAACCTACCCTCCACATATTTCACTAACAGAACCAACAATACGCCCGCTTCCCATGTTTACTACAATTCCCCAACGGAATCTCAAATCTTAAGTTTTCCTTAGCGGAATCCTAACCTCAAATTAAATGCTTCCCCAGAGGAATTGGAAGATAATACCTTCCTAGTTCCCCAGCAGAATCTCTAGGCTGAACATTCTCCCAATCGATCCATCATCGGAATTCCTAGATACCCTATAACTTCACTAGCAATGTTATCACCTCTCAAAATAACATAATCCCTAGTCGGTTGTCTTGAGGTTAAATCTTTCCTCGACAGAGTCTTAAAATAACACAATCCCCAATAGGAAAGCATCTACCCACATTATAACTTTATGCCCTCAGAATTGACCTCGGCTCTCAGAATTGGTCACCATAACTTTAGGTCCTCAGAATTGACCTCATCCCTCAAAATCGGTCCCCTCACTTTAGGTCCTCTGATTAACCTCGACCCACAGTATCGATCTCTATAACTATAAGCCCTCAAAATTAACCTAGACTGCAGAATTAGTCCCCTTTAGGTCCTCAGAATTGACCTCGACCCAAAAAATCGGTCTCTACAACTTTAGGTCCCCAGAAATGACCTAGACCCTTATAAATGATCATCACAATGTTAGGTTGTCAGAATTGACATCGACCCAAAGAATCGGTCCCTACAATTTTAGGTCCTTAGAATTGACCTCGATTTGCGAAATCGGACCCTATAACTTTAGGTTGACCCTCAGAAATGGTCATCACAACCTTAGGTCCTCAGAATTGATCTTGACCCGCACAATCAGTCTTTACAACTTTAGGTCCTCATAATTAACCTCGACACGTAGAATCGATCCCTATAACTTTAGGACCTTAGAATTGACATTGGCCCTCAAAATCGGTCGTCACAATATTAGGTCCTCAGAATGGACCTCAACTCATAGAATTGGTCCCCTTAACTTTAGGTCCTCATAAGTGACCTCGAATCGTAGAAACGGTCATCAAAATTTTAGGTCCTCAGAATCGACCTCGGCCCATAGAATTGGTCCCCTTAACTTTAGGTCCTCATAATTGACCTCTACCCATAAAATCGGTCCTTACAACTTTAGGTCCTCAGAAATGACTTCACCTCAAAATTGATGATCCCCAATACAACCCTGGGTCCTCAGTATCGACCTCGACCCTCTAAATCGGTCTCCCCCATCCTTTTGGTTCGTAAAAATAACCTTAAACACCCTATTTCCCAATATCAATGTAGTGTCAATTAGACGTACTTCACTTGTTCCAAGCTCACCCATCGAGGGACTCTGTAGACACCATTTTTTAGGCCTCCTTAGCACCTCCCTAGGACCCTAACACTTCCACTTTCATCATAAAACCTAGGTTATACCCCGAGCATTGATCTGGAGGCTACTAGGTGCTCTCAAGCCTCATTTGACTATCGATAAACACTTTCACCTATTTGATATCTCATTGGATCTTTGAAGGGCCCCAAATCTCTTTTACAACAGTTCGCCCCGTGTGCTAATCGGCCTTACAGTTCGGATGAATGAACTGTTTTCCATCAAATCTGGTCTAAAGGCCACCGAGAACTCCTAGTCATTGTTTGAATCCCTTTAGATCTTTAGCTCGAAGGAGATTGAATGAATCTTTGAAGGTCTATGAATACATTTTCCAACGGTCTGTCCCATACACAAATCAGCCTTACGATATGAATGAATGGCCAATTTTCTTTGAAGGGTCACTGAGGGCTTCGAAGCCCCATTTGACCTCGGTTAACTCTCGAAAACGAATAAAGCTCTTCGGAAAATTAAAGGGACTTGCATAACCTTTCTAACGATCCTCCTCGTGTGCAAATCAACCTTACAGTTCTGATGAACTATCTGTTTCCCTCTTGTTTAAAAGACCGACAGACGCTTCTGATCCCTATTGACCACAGTCAATTATCAAACTCGGGAGAGGACCAATGGATTCTTAATGTGATCTGAATACCCTTTCAAACAGTTCCTCCCGTGCATGATTTGGACTTACAAATTGCATTTTACGACCATTTTTTAAAAAAATCTGCCTAAGACTGCCGAATGGAAAACCTATTTCCTTGCCTATCGACATCGTGTCTAGGGTTACATACTGATAGCCAGGTCAAGGAAAATTCCGATCGGCACCCCCTTGACCCTATATAAGGAGAAAATGAACTCACTTCGAAAGGAACCTCAGAAACTTCCTCTTACTGATCTCCGCAACATCATGTTGAAGTCAACGTGGTTTCCATATTAAAACCTTTCCCCCACATTCCATTTCCATCCTTTCCTAACCCAATTAGGCAAATTCCCCTCCCTCTCCTCCTACCACCGTCATCCACTTGCAAGATCAGACCTTCAATAATCAATATAAATTTTAAAGTTTTAGAAGAAGGTACCAATCTTTCACTCTCTTTAAATTCGTTTATTTTTGCATTAGTTATTTAATTCTCATTTTTAGCACTTTATTTTATTACATTGCACCTATTAATATCCAACTCTTTTATTAGTAGTATTGGACATATTATATTTTCTATTAAAAATATAAAAATGTTATAAATTCCAAAGGGGGATTTCTCACTATATTTTCTCACACTAAAACGTCCTTTTTCCACACACACACACACATAAGAAAAAACCCTCAGTTGGATTTATGGGATAAACCGTTATGTGCGAACTATGTTGACTTTAATGCCTTTTAGCCTACACATCTTAGATAAAATCCGAGATTCGAGTCCTCATTTCCTATTTTTTGTTCATATATTACTTTCATATATTATATTTGTGATTCATACTTGCATTTTGTCCAACGTATACCATTGTTCTTATATAAACGATCGATGACTCGATGAACGCATACATTATATTTTGATTACTATTTTGGGAATACTCCTAAAGATGATCTCACTCCGCCTTCGTCCATCATGCGAGTTGATTAATTCCACTCTCCATTTATATATACACACACACACACACTTCACGAAGTTATTAAGGAGAAGAATAATGCATGCCCATGAGAAACTGAAAGGGTAGGATGGGTGCCTAACACCTTTCCATTCCATAACTTAATCCCTGAATCCTTGAACTAATTAGTTTCGCAAGCATCAATATCTCTTTGATGCCGTTTTCTCGAGGTGGCAACATTTTTTTGCCTGTTTTGTGCAAAATTGGCTGGCTAATCTATCTTTATACATCACCCCAATTAACGACAACCAAAGCGCCCCGAGGAAGGGCGCGGTCCCCCTCTTCCCCTCCCCTCCCCCCCCCCCCCCCCCGCGCGTGCACCGATCGGGAGAGGGATGGTCATTACTTCTATACTCATAAAAAGTGTACTAAAATTTTAGGATTTTATATTGAGGTTGTAAATCGGTTTGCACTTGATCAAAATGGCATCGTTGCCAGTGTGACACCCCGTAAAATTTATAATAGATTTATCAGGTCTAATACAGACTCACGAGAGTCAAACAATTGAATATCATTCTAAGAATGACTTTAATAAAAATAAATGTATAAAATAAATAACTCCAACATATCATAGGTGAACAACATAACTCTAATACCGAACTAATCAATAATACTAGTACCATCATTTAACTGCACCTAATTTACATAAATCAAAATACTGAAAAGATCTTAGGTTGGAAGAAACACAACTGCCTATATCCTGAAAAGTAAAGTCAACAATGACGTTAACAGCGAGCCTCTGAAGTATAGAATATAATAGAGTAAGGGGAAACAATATAATGATGCATCTTACTCTCATCTCTTAGTATCTTTTAAATTACCTCCAAACCCAATAGTCCTAGATATCACAAGCATCTAATCTAAGACCCATGTGAACCTTGTGATTACATATTATTCATCACAATTAAATATTATTTTATATGTCTCAAGTATATACATTTAATCAAAAAACATAATTTATATCCACATAAGTACTACTCATACCAAATACTTTATAACTATTCATTAGAGTACTGAAGATAGATTTCCATCCCATGGTCCAAGGTAAATCCCATCTCTTTCTATAGGGATACCTAAAATGGATTCTCATCACTTGGTCTAGGGTGAAATTTATCTCTTTTACCATAATACTAAGACGATAGTTGTCGTACGGTCTAGGGTAAACTCGTTTCTATCTACTGGGATACCAATGATGGGTTCCCATCGCACGGTCCATAAGAATATAATTCGTCATCGTACGGTCTAGGGTAAACCAATATCTATCTACAGGGATACCAAATATGGATCTCCTCTAATGGTCCATAAGAATGTCCCTTCTAGGACATATCATATACGTACACTTACTAATATATCGCATATAATGTAAACTACAATTATTCAAATTTCAAGAACGTTACAAGTCTTATTATCTTTCCAATTAATTTTTCATATAATATAAAATCTCTCAGATCAGTATCTAAAATTTTTAAGTCTCCCAATTTTATTTACAATTCATTATTTACTAAATTGAGAAACAAAAGCTCAATTCTATTTTGGTCGTGCGCATGACCTTAAAACCTAGCCGTTCGCGCAACCTGTGCGTATGAACAATAATTGTGGCTGTTTGAATGGGAAAACCATAAGAATCACCAAAATTCTTGCTCTCTTAAACCTTTATATTATGCCCTGACCCCTCTTTCTAGAACTACCATTAATAATATGTTATAAGGTTTTACTACCTTACACACTAAAGTTTCCTATAAACTTCACAAAGAAAAACTTTATACTATTTCTTATAAGCCTAGTCGATTTATATAAAATTTAAACTATATCTCATATCTAAAGACTTATAACCCTAGAATTTCATTTCATCCCCAAAAAACTAAATTCCAACCAATTCATGAATTATTAAGGGGTTTTTTCCTAAATTATGCCAATGAAATATAATTCTAATATCAATTTGTCCATATACTCCAATTTCATGTGGAATTTTAATAATTTGAATTCATGCATGTAAATTTTATTTATCTAATTAAGTTGATTCTACAATTTATTTTTTAACTATCTAAATCAATTGTTTCTATGTTTAGATTTAGAATCCAATACATAACTATATTTTAAGATCAAAATAATTATATTAATATACTAAGTAACTTACCTCCAAATTCAAGTATGATGAACTCCAATTGCAAAGTCCCAATTCTCCTCTTCTCCAATGCCCAACTGCCATATTTTCTTCTGCTCCAAGTAACCTCCCTCTTCTCTCTCTAGGGTTTCCTTCCTGAAGTGTTAAAATAATTCCTAGTAATCCCAATTCCCCTTTTTATATGCTTAACCAAGAAATTTAGGTTAATACCCATACCTTGACTTATTAAGCCCATTTTCCCCCTAATTAGTCTTAAGTCTAGACCAAACCATATACTAGCCTCTAGGGCTTAGAACCCAACATTTTATGTCATATTCCAACATTCTAAATGTCCTAAACTTCAACCTAAATTACTAATCCAACTTATTAATATTCTAATTTGTACGATTCCTTAAAATCATTATACGTTGTTAAATTATTTATTTATTAAATCATTATTAATTCACTCCCATCTATTAAGTTATAATTCAATTTCGAATAAACTATAATTAACATAAGACATATGGAATTATAATTTATGACATCACATGTCACTGTAGACACATATAAACAGGCACATATAAAAATTCACTATTTAATTGATGCAGTAAAATTTAGGAACCATCCTCAAAATATGAATTTATTTTATTCCTACTAAAAAATCTAAGAATGTTTCTCTCATATCATCCTCATACTCTATACCGAATCTACTCGTATTATGACCTAATATACACTAGGGTCTCTTTTCTTAATTCATGTTTGGCTAACCCTCAACCACTTACCGATCTGTTGTAATATCAAGTTATCCCACAAGGACTTCCACCGTTGTTCACTAACATCAACATCGTATCCACATTGAGGCTGATAACGTATGGTCAAATGATATCATCCCCATTTTATCCACTAGTATGGGAAATAACCCATACATTAAGGTGCCAACTTTACTTCATAATATTAATTTGCAATATCCATCCTTAAGGAGGTCTTCAAAAGCCTCTTACCTATCTCTTGGGCCCCCAAACCATGTTCTCATTCGTCACACAAGCTCCTTTTCCTATTTCGACAATCTTCATACACCTATTATGAACACCAATTTTTGCGAGGTGCCCAAGATACATTCCCGCACAATAACTTATTATATCTTAGTACTTAATCAACTTAGTCAATCTAACTGATGATCTTACCTGATTCCATGACCCCTTTGTAACCCATGGACCCTTTTAAAAATCATTGGGTCTACTCTCCCACTTCTATAATGTGATATTGACCCTATAAATCTTTTAATGTCTTCGGCTCTCTACCTTTTTCTACTGGCAAGAGCCCATTCTTGAGATAAACTATTCCAATAAGTGCTTCACAACATCATCTGTACGAATTCCTTAAAATATTGTACACCCACTTGCTTCTATAATGTAGAGTAACCTATGATGCATTTTCCTTGTCCAAAACTACCTTTGATAGCCTAAAACCTTATGACATAACCAATTTGTCTTGGAAATTTAACCTTTTACATTCGTTAACATAGAGAAGGACTTTTCCCAAATACAACCCCTATTATTTCCCTTGGTAAAGTTCCCCCTTGATCCCGAATCTACGTTAAGCCACAAATTGGGTGTAGCGTCCACCCCTGCTTCAAATTCTTTCATTTCATCAAGATGTCAGCATTAGAACTAAGAATATCATCACGAAAAGACACTTCTCTTCAAATGATCAAAAAAACCATTGACATGAGGTAATGAGAACTTATTTTGTATCATGATTTTGTCAACTCCCTTTGAGGTTAAAGATATAAGCCCGAAGTATATCTAATATAAGGACAAAGATTACTGCTGCCATATCCATATCGTGAGTGAGATAATTATCCTTTTTAGGCTTAAGATTTTGGAAAGTATAAGCTATAGGCCTCTCCTCTTGCATCAATACACCTCCTATTACTCTGTGTGATGCTTTTGCATATACTAAGTACTCCACATAGCCTTACAGTACTGCAAGGAGGGGCACAGTGGTGAGCTTCTCCTTGAGCTCCTCAAATATTGTTCGAAAATATACACTCTAAATAAAGGTAACCCATTTGGGTGAGGTGAGCCTATGGCCCAACCATCTTTGAGAACCACTAAATGAACCTCCTCTAGTACCCCCTTTAACCCAAGGAACTCCTACCCTCCATAAGTGTCGTGGGCTACCCCCAATTCATAACTATAGATATCTTACTAGGTTTCATTAAAATTTTAAAATCAGGTATGACGTGGTCCAAGAAATTTACCTCTCGAAGATAAAACTCACACGTATAGAACTTAGTGTAAAACTTATGTTTCACAATGTCTATAAAATCAATCGTAATTTTCCCACGTGATCCTCCTTCGATCGAGCATACACCAGTATGTCGTTAATAAATATGATGATGAAATACTCTAGGAATGATAAAAAACACCCAATTTATCATGTCCATTAACACTGTTGGCACATTGGTCAACCCAAGAAGTATGACTCGGAACTCATATGATCTATATCAAGTCAAAAAATATTTCTTCATGTTGTCTTCCTCTTGAATACGTAATCAGTGATACCCTTAGAGCAAGTTAATCTTGTAGAAGAATGACACACTCCTTACCTAGTCGAATAGGTCATCGATACATGGTAATAAATATGTATTCCATATCGTGACCTTATTCAGCTCCCGATAGTCCATGCATAATAGGGGTGAACCATCCTTCTTCACAATTAAAACTAGGTCTCACCATGAAGATATTATCATCTGCATGACCCCCGACTTGAAAACTGTTGGACTTGGTGTTTTGACTTCTGCAGTTCTAACAAAGTCATCCAGTACGATGCCCTTACCTTGTGCCTGGTACTCAACATGAAATCTGCACAAAATTCTACCTCTATACTATTGGTAATCATGTTACCTAATCAAATACATTCGTAAACTCCTTGACAATCGATATCGAGTCTCACGATATGGTGGACTCTTAAGATGAAGTTGCATCTAGTATAATACAAGTGTCTACTAGACCCTCGCTCGGGCCCTTGCATAATTATAAGAAACTTCCCCTTCCTTAACACCACAATTATGGAAACCTACCCTAGGTAGTCGATATAAGTGTTATATGTATAACAACTTCTCAAAGATAAATATATTGAATCATAAGACCACATGTCTAAATCAACAAAGCGCCTGAACACCCAAGCCGACCAATAAACTATCATGTCTCTATAGTCACGATGAAAAGAGGACAGTACTATGCCCAGAGTAAGAGATAACGTAATTCACCCTCCCATCCCCAACATCGAAACACCGCCCGCGGTGGCGACTAAAGCTTTATTTTCTAATGTTGGGAAATATTTTCTCCTTTGCATTGTTCAGAGGAGACCTCACCTAGTATATGGGCCTCAAGCATGAAGGGATCGCTAAAACGTGGGATGATGTATGTCGTGATTTCCTACAGAATTACGAGTACAACGAATATATGGGCGTCACCTGTAAAGATTAGTAAACGCCAAAGTAAGAAGAGGGAGAAAATTTTGGCATTTTTGTCACTCGCTGGAGAGAGAAGGGCGATCAAATGGTCAATCATCCATTAGAGAAAGACCAGATAGAGATTGTGATCAGGAACCTCTGGAAGGAAGTACAAAGCCATCCTGGGCTCACTTAGATAACATATTTCAAATCCCTCATCCATATAGTGTGTAAGATAGAGGATAGTTTGGCCACCAAAGATGCCAAGACTACAAAAAGTCTCGTCTAGGCACCAATCAGTTCTCCATCCGTACGAATCATCCCGAGGCCTCCATGTCCCATATAATTACCCTTGGGTGACTATGATCGTTAAGATTATTCTTCATCGTATAGCAACTGGTTACGGGCTCAGTACAATATATTTATTTTAAACAAGATCTATCAACAACAATATATACATATATATATATATATATATATATATATATATATAACATGTTAATAAATCAACGGGAGAGTAGATCTTTTCAACCTAGCGTTTGTAAAAATATTATAAAAATAGTTAATGTCATTTAAAACCCCAAGTCAAAGAGGAAAACACAATACATATTTTTTATGTAAAAAAGAGTTTAGAAATTACTCACTAAATATCTTAGAAGGAAAACATGGGTTTCAAAGCAAAATAAGCTTCAAAGAAAAACCAACGAGCTCTATACATCTAAGCTCCTCAAACTAGAAATTCCTAAACTCCAAAAATCATCTACAACTAAACACTCATCCTCACAAAATAGATATGGTAGAAAGTATAGGGTGAAAAATTTAGAAAGCTCTCTCAAAATAGGTAAGGCATAGAAAAACTTTAGTGCAATAAAGTTGAGAAGATATTTTGGCATAGTAACATTAGGTTTTAGAGAGAGAAAGCTCTCATAAAAATGAAACCCAACCTCTTTATTTATAGGGAAACAAGACGGTGGTAGGTTGGTTTGAAATTAAAAGACATTTAAGGGAAAACAAGTAAAAGACCAATGGCATCTAAGGGCACAAATGTAATCGAGTTTTTGGGGGTAAAAATGGTCTTTTCACATATGAGGATTAGGGGTGTAAGAGTCATTTAGCCAGGGTTTTATTCGACATGTCAACAACTAGTAGAATAACACAAAGTTCATGCATGATGAAATCACGTGGCCTACACCCTTTAATCTGTTCGGTCCGGTAACAACGGATCACTAAAAAATGGTGTCGTTTAGTTTTATACTAATTTAAAATAAGAAAAAACATATTTTTGATTTTGTTTATTTGAAATAAATAAAATAACATTAATAAATTCTACGAAATTATAAAAACATATGAAAAACAATTTCTCAATTTTGGAAACTTATAACACTAAGGAAAATAGAATATATAAAAATATTTATGTCTAAAATACATATAAAATGTATACATACAAAATATAAATATATTACACAAATTCAATTTAGGGTTTTATAAATTTAGAAAATTTGATTTTAAAAATATTAAAAATCTTTTTTGGAATATATTTAGTGCTTGCGATGATACCTAAGGTATTAGGTTTTTTGTTACAAAATTAAGCCAACAGAACAAGAGGGATAAAATAAGATACTTTCAGTCTCGAGTTACCTATGTATCTCCGATTCAAAGATATTTGGGTGTCTGTTTGGATGTTTGAGATAAAGATATATCAGAGAATTAAGTCCTTATAATTCATTTGAAATGAAAAGGTTAGGGGCTCAAAGTGTTTTAGCTGTCTTCAAGCGAAAGGTTGATGGCTTAAGTGTTGATGTAGGACTAGGGAATGTGTATGTTCCTCCATAGTCTTCCTTTCCTTTTACAATCGATTATTTTTGGATTTTTTCTCTTCACCTAAGGCAGGTTTAAGGAAATAATTTCTTCAATCAGTCGAGATTGAAAGGTTTGGAAAATGTGACTCCATCGAGATCAACTAAGTTAGATTCCCCACCAGAGTTTATTTTGAAGATACTGTAGGGTCCTAACTAGTAGGGTGAAAATTTACTGCCTAGTATCAGGGATGGTTTCAAATTTTCTTTGAGAATGAGTTAACCCTCTTAGATGCTTTAATTTTTTCCTAGTTTATTGAATTCCTTGGCGATGCACTATTGGTAGTCCTGGTTGTGATAGACAACTTTTAACCTCCTTTTGTCAAGGAGAGATAGTTATTCATAATGGTCTTAAACCCAATTGGCTTGTCCAACTTGACTCTCGAGCATGACCCTTAGCGATGTTGGGTAGAACAACTTCCAAGAAAAAAACTAGTGAGTAGGGGGTGGACCTGACAAAGTTTTACTTTATAGTACGATAGCCCCAGATGGCGTATGGAAGTTTGTCTAACTATTCATTGTAGGTTTCAATCATCTTGCTGAGAATGTTCTTGATAGAGGAAGAGCCGATTATAATCATCCAAAATATGGGATACATGCCGAATTTCATACTCGAACCCTCTAAGTGGCCATCACTACTGAACATAAGGGAAAAGTTGGTCTTGGGTACGCCCCCTTGACAAAGCCATAACTATTAACCCTAAAGACCTCCATCTAGGGTGTAATGGGAACTTCAACCTACAGGAAAAGGAATTCCCCTATCACAAGCACCCTGAGCCATGGTGGGTTGCAAGAAAGACATCATTACAACATGTAATGGAAATCCTCCAAGAAGAAGGGTTATATGTGAACTATGGGAAAATCCATAAAGTTGATTAAGGTGAACTCAACATCTCACGGGTCACTGTAAAAGACATAAATACCTCTAATTTAGAGCTTGAATGTGGATTACCCACGTTATTTTCTCATGAAACCGCACTAATAGTCATATTGAGATCCATTGACTTAACCCCCTGCTGAACGCTTCTATGATTGATACATCACTTCGACTACCTAAGGCATTACTATGGAGAAAATATGTCTTGTTAGTATCCCTGAGATCAACCTCTACCTCCGTGTATTGACTCTACCTATCTCCCATCCAAAACACAGCCTTCGATCTAGACTCAAGATAAGAATAACAAACCTCCATGGGATTATCAGTGGAATGAGAAAATTCACTAGCGCTTGCTAAAAGCTCTCTTTGAGGCATGCCCTTATAGCGAACCTGTCAGAGGAAATACTAGAAATCGAATGTCCACCCCAAGGGAAAGAGATCCCAACTCAAGAAACACGGCCTGCCCAAGCCTACATTTAATACTAGAGTTACAAAGAACCCTAAGGTTCCTCCAAAAGCACCTATGCAAAGCCCCACTTACCTCATCACTAACATCTAAGGAACTATAATACTGAAAAATTGAATCTCTATCGAATGTATCCCAATGCCCATAATATGGTGGCCCTTTGAACATGTCATGTTATCTAAAGATCCCCCGTATCCCCTCCTCTAACGTATCCCTCCATAAAGAAGAATTTTCTTCTATTATCAATGATGTCCTTCCTCCCATTGATGGCATAATAAACGGTGATTTCTAATATTTTATTATGTGTGTTACATATTATGATTATGAATCCGATGATGGATTAGAATTCACACTTAATAATGATAACCCTCAGACCTAAAATACTTAAAACACTTATAAAAACTTAACCAAAGTGAAAATAAGTGCATGTCCCTTAACAAGGATGACATAATAACATTAAACTTGGGCACTCCCCAAAACTCAAAACAGTTACAAACAGGGTCCTCCCTAGATGAGAATGAATACGGAAAGATTGTCAATGTCTTCACCATCTTTGTAGATATATTCACTTGGTCCTATCCCGACATGACCAACATTGACCCACTATCATTATGCATGAGATACCCACTCTCCCTAATGCCAACCCCATAAAATTGAGTCTCTGAAAGCTCTTACCCAAAGGGTACTTAAAAGACAAGTAGGAAGTGGAAAAATAACTCAGCGTAGTTTTCATCCGAGTGGTGGAGTAACCCAATTGGCTAGTTTACATCATAATAGTACCCAAAACCAATGGTAAAGCTTGAATGTGCTTAGACTATAGGGATCTAGAACCTGCCTTAAGGATAATTCCCTTTCCCATACATCGACTTACAGGTAGATATTAAAACTCACAACATGCTCAAATCCTTCGTATATGGATTTTCTAGCTATAACTATATAAAAAATTCACCCTGACCATCACGAGAAAATCAAGGTCATTACCCATGGGTATGTACTGCTATACAATTATTCCTTTTGGTCTAAAAAATACTGGTACAATTTACTAGAAAGCAGCCATAATCTTATACACAAGGAAATGGAGGTCTATGTACATGATATGATTATTAAGTTCAATGATCATTAAGGGCACGTTTTTGTCACTCCAAAAATTCTACTAAAGATTATGCCTCTTCAAAATGAGGATAAACCCCAAAAAAATGATTTTTCGAAGTCACTAAAGGAAAAGTGATTGGATTTATCATTTGCAAGGAATGAATCGAGGTGGACCTTGCCAAAGTCAAAGCCATGCGAGAAATGCACCCACCCAAAATAGAAAAGGATGTTAGAGGATTCCTAGGCCAAGTACATTTCATAAGCTAGAAGGAAACACCCAAAGAGTGGAACACTGAATGCCAAGAAACATTAAAGAGAATGCAAAGGTATCTCATCCACCCACCCCTTAGAGTAACTACCCAATCAGAACAACCTCTTCTTCTCTACATTACCATAACTAACACTGCTTCTGGAGACATGGTGGCACAATACATGGAGAATTCCCAAGAAGAATGCCCCATCTATTATGTAAAACAAAGATAGTATCCTATGAGCTAAGGTACACAACCTTGGAAAGGATTGTGCATCCCTTGTATGGGTTACTCACAAACTGTTCCACTACATTATGTCTTACAACATAAGACTCATCTTGAGAATGGAACCGATAACATATTTATTCAAAAAATCCTCCCTCTCCAACAAGATGGAAAAATGGCTACTGATGCTATTCGAGTTTCATATCACGTATGTCACACAAAAAACCATTAAAAGATGATCCATCTCTAACCTCCTAGCAGGGCATCCCATGCCAGGCAAAGAAAAATACAAGGGTGAATTCCCAAATGAGGATTTCTTCGAAGTAAACAATAGAAAAACTTAGGAACTATAATTCGACAGGGCATCCAAGAAAAGGAGATTTAACATAAAAGTAATCCATATATTCCCCAGCTCACGATCACTCCCCACCGCTACCAAATTACATATGATTGTACTGAAAAGATTTCCAAGTATGATTCTGGAATCAAGGTAATCAAAATTGCCCTAGAAATTGGGATCACTGCCCTCAACACCTATGAAGATTATAGCCCAGTCATCAATCAAATACTGGGCAAATGGAGGATCCGAGATGAAAAGCTCAAACCATACCATCCTGACTTAGAAGAGGTAGTTGATGAATTTGAACACCTTAAATTCGACTTTCTCCCAAGGGTTAAAAATAACTTTGCAGATGCACTTGCCACTCTAGCCTATATAATAGACATGCCATAAGGCACTACGGAAACACTCTCACCATAACTAGTTGAAACAACCCTTCATATTACTTTGAGATCAATGACATCGAAAAATAACCTTAGGACCCTCAGTTTGGTACTATTACATATGTAAATTGCATGATAGAAACCATTACCCAATGCATGCCTCTTTTAACTACCTACTTACCCTGCAATGATTGGTAACCAATTTATCGTTTGTGGGGGTCAACTCTACAAGAAAGGGTTTGATGAAATACAGCTATGATGCATCACAGATGACGAGAAATTCAATATAATGGAAAAAATCTATAGTGATGAATGTGGCCCACACATTAGTGGACATAACCTCTCTAGGAAAATACTCAGGCAGTCATACTATTTGACCACCATGAAAAAGGACTGTATAAACTACGTCAAGAGGTACCTTAAATGCCTACTCTACATAGCTTAAAATATCTACCTCATCGAGATATCTACTGCATGACCTCATCTTGGAATTTTTCTACCTGGGGAATAGACATCATAAGGAAGGTAACCCCTAAGACCACCATTGAGCATAAATTTACCGTAGTCTCCATCGATTTTTCAATAATGGGTCGAGACCGAATCTTATGAAGTTTTATATGCTAAGAAAGTGGCCAAATTAATACGCAAAAACATCATCTTCCACTTCGGCGTACCTCAAAATTCCGTGTTAGATAATGGGTGTCACTTTTAAAAAGAGGTTTCAAACCTACTTCACGAGTATAGCATCACTCACCACAAATAATCCCCCCTGCTGACCTTAAACCAATGGAGTGGTCGAAGCTGCTAATGAAAATATTAAAAACATTATCAATAAGATGATTAAGACCTACAACGATTGGTCAGACAAACTCCCATACACCCTTTGGGTCTACTGCACGACAAAATGAAACTCCATTAGGGCTACCCACTACTCATATCGAAATCAAGGTACCCTCCCTAAGGGTTATGCATATTATAAAGAACTACCTCTCCTTGATGAGAGCAGACTAAAAGCCACTTACCACAACCAGGGTTACTAACAACGTATTTTTTGAGGATTCAATAAATGAGTCAAGAAGCAAAACATTCAAGAGGGCGGTCTCATCATGAAAGAAAATATCAATCAAGCCCAAACTTCTAGAGGTTAATTTGCACCCAAATGGGGAAGATCCGACCTAGTCATGGAAATAAACTCTGGCAGGGCTTGTACTTTAGCTTATCTTGATGAAGTCATATTTTCCAAACCCTTCAATCTCGATCGATTGAAGAAATTATTTCTGTGAAACCTACTTATGGTGAAAAATGGAAAATTGTCGAAAAAATCAATCGTTACAATAAAGGGAAGACCATGCAAGCCCTTACACATTCCTGACCATTTATCAAAAAGCCAGTTTGAGCCAACAACCTTTTTCTTGAAGTTAGCAAAAACACTTTAAGTCCCCAACATTTTTTTTCATTTAAAGATAACAACATAGACCTAATTCTTCACTATATTTGTATAAAAAACATTCATATACGTACACCTAGTTGTCTTTAAATAGGAGATATGTAGGCAACCCGAGATATCACTTCGAGACCAATCTAAATAAACACCAAAAAGACCCCATTATATGGGAAAACCCTATCTATGGTCATTATGCTCTCACTCCCAATGAGTTGATGATTTAAATAGGCTAAATGTTAAATAACAAAATAATTCTCAAAGTCATTTTAAAGACTATGCAGGGTCATCATTATTTAAGCTACACACAAAGGCTAATACCGAGAAAAAACAAAACAATAATCCTTAAAAGGGAAAATACATTGCCCCTATACACTTTTACCTAGAGAAAGAAATAACAAAACACCCTTCTCCTCTCGGATCACCTCGTATCAAAGGACATGGATCACCAAAATAGGCAGACTCCTTAAGGACTCCCTGCAAAACGTATAGAAAAATGAAGCACGTCCCTTACTTTCCAAAAGTTGCCCTAAGACCAAGAGCCAAACGGTACAAGTGATGGCCAAATGAAGAAAAAGGAAACGAAGCTGGGGTGCTAAAATCATGAGAATCCACCTCAAAAGGGAAGGCATGAAGATCTATCCTCTTGAAATGTACCTCTTAAGCAGTGCCTCTCTCCTGGTCCCTTCGTAAGGTCTCCTCCTTTAACTCCCTAACTCTGGACGTTAGGGAAGAAATATGGCTTGTAACCAACTATTTTGTCTCAGCCCTCTACTAAGCCAATCCCTCCTTCACCGCCTTCGCCCGCTCTTCATTATAGTCTAAAAACACTAAAAATAAAAGAGATGCATAAAAGAAGGGGTCTCCCCTCTCCCTTGAGTATTCTTAGAGGTACCCACACTATCCATACCTGCACCTAATCGTAAACCTTCCCCATAGCATTCATCGCCAAGAAAGTTAACCAATATCAATGAGAAAAATCTCCTTGAGGGGCTAGGGTCCCTCATCCGCAAACCTTTTTTACGTTTGGTGCTAGTACGTCTCGACCTCTAGTTCCCACCAAAGTAGGCACACCCTAAACCTCAGTTCCCTCCCTAGGAACCACCCCTTGTATCCTCGCATTCACCACAGGCACCGTCCCTTGAACTCCAGCCCCACCCTCGGATGCCACCACTGGCCCATCTCCTTGCTAATATATGATCACGATATTCGAATCACCCTCTTGAGTCGCTTGTTCCCCTCCCTAGATCGTGGCCACCTTATTCATCGGCACCATACCAGTTCAGGCTAATAAAGCCACCCTAGTCATAGGGAACGATATCGACATCACCTGCCTTCCCATAAACCTTGATACTTAAAGTTATCCCTAAATATTCAATCATAGGCATCCCCTCTATGAGAATCTATCGGTCCACCACAACCAACCCCTCTATATGACTCATACGGTAAGGAGAGGGAATGGTACCCTGACCATGGCATCCCACATATATTAAAGAATAACCCTATCTTCGAAATAAAAAAATTACCCCGTACGGCTCCTCCAATAGCAACCTTCTCCCAAACATCTCCTCCGCCACTATCCCAACTCCTCACATGTGGCCCCAGGGTACCTAAAACATGAAAATGCCTAAAATAAAATCGAATCAATATAAACACATAAAAAACTGAACCATAAACAAAGAATCAATGTTTGTATAAAACGCCAAAAATATTTACAATATAAATGATCATCCCATTCAGGATATCCCTAGCTTCCCATAGAATCGTGGACGATCCCACCCCTAGATTCCTTCGGGTATAATGTGTGAAAATGGAAAACATTCGCTCAATTGGTGCTAAAATCTAAGATGGGTTAGAATAGATGGTCCTGTAAACAAAAAATCATAACTGCATAAAGAAATAAACAAAAAATAACATTATTAAATATAAGTAGAAAATAACATAATAAAATAAATAGAAACAAAAGCTGGTAAAATGCGTACCTCCTCTAGACACTTTGTGAAGAGACACATAGAGCAGTACATATCTACCTACCCAAACCGTGCCAATTCATATCCAGTGATTCGTGAAAATTTCGTAAAAATTTACAACCAGTAGAGATGGATCCCACCGGTAGTCCCCAAGACCAACATCACTTTAATCACAAGCAATAACAAACACCGAGCATATTGCCTTGCCACGGACACATCCGAACTTGGGTCCTCAAACATCCCTAAATAAGATACCAAAGTACTAGACTCTATGTACTCTCCCCGAGCAGTAGGAACCACTATCCCTAGAGTCTCTAGTGGACCATCAGCTGAATGGTCACTACCCCGTCCATCACCAATGGAACCTCAGCAAATGGAAGCCTCATGCAACTGAAGAAGTCCAAGGGGTCATCATCATCTCCCCCATTATCAAATGAAAAGTACTAGTAGCATCCCACTAGCACCCTCTTATTGTATAAGTAATCGACCACACTTCCTAAATTGTCCAGTGGATAAGAAATCTAGAAAAGAACCAAAACCTACTGCATATATGAAGGCATGGATAAAATGAGGACACCTCTCCCAGACCCCAGCACTGGGGTCACCGAACCGCTAAATCTCACACTCCTTGTAGGCTGCAAAAAAGGGAAAACAAGAAAAAAATGTTACTTATATCGAAAATATACTCTGCATAAACACGTGTTTTAGATCACACCATTCCCACATTTAATCTCTCAATCCTCGGTTCCCTCTAATTTGGAAGGACAACTAGTCATGAGGTGACTAAGAAACACCCTCAGAGCTTTCTCCCTAAAAATATTTTGGTCACACTATTCCCACAATTTATTTATTGACCCTCGATTTTCGTGAACCAGGGAGGATAACTAGTTTCGAGGTGACTAGGAAACTCCCAAGATATTTCTCCCTCCAGGTGTTTGGATCATGCTATTCCCACACTTAATCTCCTAACCCTCAGTTAGCGCCAACCAGGAAGGATAACCAGTCGTGAGGTGACTAGGAAATTGCCCCAGAGTTTTCTCCCTCCCGATGTTTACCCCTATATATTATCATCAAGAGAGGGGTACACATGTGATGCACATACCCAACCAACCATAATAATACCCCCCGACCAATTCACACCCATCACCCCCCCCCCCCCCCACCACCTCTTTTCCACCTCTTTTTTCTTATTATCATAATAATACTAATACCATAAATATAACTACTAATTAGTAAAATCTTTACTAGACATATTATAATCATACCCCAAATAAAAATCCTTCATTTTTCTCTCATTAAATCACCCCCATAAAAAAATACTTCTCCTATCTACCATCATTATTTTTACTATCATCATTGTTACTAAGCATTTCCGTGTATATATCATCATTATCATCACTAGTAATTTCATCATTAACACATTAATAGTATTACCATGATTAACTCATTATTTCACTATTATCATCAATATTACATTATTATTTCTATTTTTATTATTAACATTATCATCACATCATATTATTATTACAAACATTTATTATTTACCGTCATTGTTAACATTTTATCATTTATCATTTTTATTATCTTCACTCTACTATTTTTATCAATACTATATCATTATTTTTGCTATCATCATTATTATTAGCGTCCTCATTTTATATCAAAATTATAATATCATTATTTTCCTCACATATCAGCACATTTCCATTTTTACTTTATCACCACATTACTAAATTTCCACTATTTTTACTATTACTACTATTAAAATTTTATCTTATTTTCACCCGTCATCATTAGTACTGTGTTATCATTTATACTCTTTACCATGTCATATTTCGTCTCATAAAACCATGAATAACCCCACTATTCTTTTTTAGGCCACACCATATTTGTCTCATAAAATGAAGACCTCCTATTATTTTCACGATTCGGATTGTTATTTTCTCACATTTATTATATTTTAGACTTTGTCACTATTCCATGTATCATGTGAAAAGCAAGCAACATACCATTTTCAAAGCCAAATGGACATGCGACATACAAAAATATACATATGAGAAAATGTAAAGAATAGGAAAATTTACACGTGGATCGTCCCTAGGATGCTCCTCAATAGCATGGCAGCTCTTGCACTACCTTAAAAGCACCTTGGTGTCCTCCCCATCTGTCGACAGTAGGACCTCATAAACCAGAACATGCGCCCCAGGCACAACATCCTCATTCCTCAAGTCAATCCGAGCCCAGTTATCCATGTGTGGGGACACCCCCTAATCTCCCGTTGGCCCGAGGATGAACACCTTCGGCTAGTCCCCTACGACAGTAAATCGCTCTAGTGTAACAGCTGATTTGACACCTCCCACGAACTCCACGACAAGATTTATCTCGAACACGTCCTGCTCCTCCACAGGGATAGGATGATATGGGTCCATAGTCAAGGTGGGATATTAAAAGTCGCTCACAAATGTCTTAACATTTGAGAGAAATCAGAGAGAAATAATACAGATGAAGGAATACAAAGGTGAAATGAATAAGAAGCTCCACCGATCGAATTTACAGGTTTGGGCCACTGGAATAGTTAACCAATCGGTTAAACTCTTTTGACAGTTAACCGATCATTTAACCGTTCACATCCCAACATTAATCGATTGATTAAACCCCTTATCACTTGCTAAAAACCCACTTTCTCCGCATAATTTATAAACTATCATCCATAAACCCCATATTTCTTCCAAAATAGGCAAAGCTATTTCTGGAGTCTTTTTAATTTCCACAAAGAGTATCCTCACACGCACACTCTTAATTGATCGCCTTTATGGAAACCTCAATTGGGTATCAAGATTCGAGGATGCCTCACCCTAGAACAAATAAGCCCAGAGCACGAGCCTTAGAAGAACCCACACAAAATATAAACTTTCAAAACTACTAGAAAAGTTAAACGGATCAAAAACTCCAATAACTAAAGTATATATAGGGCCAAAGTGAAAATAATCAAAAATAAAATACACAACTAAGAAACAAACAAATAATCCCTTTGGGACCTTTAATCGATTGATTAAAGTTCCCCCCAAAAGTTAACCGATCAGTAAAACGTTTTCCCACATATAAGATATGGGTATCCATCCGATAAAATCATCATTACAAGATCTTTGAGCACCTAATCTCATCCATGCACTTGGCACCTGACAATGATTGACAACCCCAGACAGTTAATTGACTAGTTAATCAATGGGCCAAGGACTGTACAAATAAAGGTCCCCACCCACAATTTGAAAGCATCCCAAAACCCAACCTCGATCCTATTTTTTCAACTTTTTCTTCCCCAAGCATTTGAGAGACTTGAGCTCATTATGAATGTCCCGAAGAAGCTTGTACTTTGTAAGAGTCTCTTTCCCCACAAAGGAAGCTCATACTTTGGCGAAGTCACTTTCGAGTCCCAAAAAGAGGTTCGTACTTCTAAAAATTCACCTTCGTGAAATAAACTAAGTCGAGCCTCTGCAAAAAATTACCAAAAGAATCACTTCTGAACCAAGCTCTACCTGACTGAAAACACCTAAAAAGGGGACATGTTCCCAGGAAAAATTCAGATTTCACCTCGAGGGTAAAGAACCTTGGCACAAATTTTGATGCAATACCCAACACATATATACTACGATAAAACTATGCATATTTGTATATCTTCTATATCCCCCTTTTAGGGGACCAAGTATGCAATTTATAATGTTTATATTTTTAAATCCTAGTTCATAATCCATCACTTCTATTTGTATATTGAATTGACATTCTCATATGTTAAACAAATGCTAATCGAATCATGTGATTACAATATATCAACATGAAAACATACTTTATAAAATAGTTATCAAGAAGGTTTCATTAAGGTATGTCAACCCAAAATTCGGCTAATCTCCCCACTTATCCGAGCGAATAAGACCTGTCCAGGCAACGACACCCCCAATATGTGTTTTCATGGAAATACTTTTTAAACATCGCCATTTGATCAACGTATTTTCTTAACATATAAATATATCAACCAAACACAATGAAAATGCTATATTAAGGATTAGGCTCCATAAAAATTGTAATATTGTGTAATACCCCGTACAATTATGGATAATTAAATTACATGAGTGGGTGTAATTTAATAATTTGAGAATTTAAAGTATATAGTAAATATTAATTTTCAAGTGACAGATTAATATTTACATGTGTTATATTTACTTACGGGAATAAGTAAATGAGATGGAATATTTTTTTTCATGTCGCAGGTAAATAAAAGCGATGGTGATGTTATTTTATGCAGAAAACACGTGTGGATATGTGTTGGGTTTCAGACGTGAATTTATGTTAAGAAATTCAGATGAGAATTTTGAGTGTACAGTTGGTCTCGGAAGTGCTGAGATAGTCAGAATAGAGTACCCGGGGGGTAGTGTTTGGGTTCCGGGGACTTTTTGGATCAGTAGGGACTCGTATTTGTGTAAACGAGTCAATTTTGGGTTTATTAGGTGGATAACCCTCATTTTCTCTCTTATAAGTCACGAGAGAAAGAGAAAAGAGGAAATAAAATAAATAAAGAAGAAAGAAGAGAAAGAAGGAATAAAAGGAAGAAGAAGAGGAGATTTGGGCCAAGCTCTGGTGGATTCCGACACGAGGTCGTCGAATTTATCCAACGAGAGAAGTGTTTAACTTGCTTTAACTATATATGTGTGTTTAGGTTGGTGTGAAAACTATAAGTATTTTGGGTTGGTATTATTGAATCCAAATGTTTTTTTTGAAAATGATTTCATATAATTTGATGTGATAATAACTCCATATGAAATCGAAGTTTAAATCCGTGTTAAAGGTGTAAATTTTTGTGAGAAATTGGAAGGGTTGAATAAAAACTAAGGTTTAATTAAGATAGGGTTTAAATATTCATTAACTTGATGAATCCTACGAATAAATTAGTGTGTTGGGTATATCTAAGTGTTTAGATGTTTATAATAATGGTTGGTGAGAGTAAAAATCATAAATTTTGAAGGTTGAGGAGAAGTGTAACTCCTGAACTGATCACACATGGACCAGTTAGTTTACGGTATTATCGGTTTGATTTGTTTGTTTGGAAGCGAACCGGTTCATTTTTAGGGCCATAGGTTCGGTTCGGTTTCGACAGAAAAATTTAAGAGATTTTCTTGGACTAAAAGGGATTGGAGAATAATTCCTTTTGGAGATGAATAGTAGGGTATCCAATATAAAGTATAAGGACCTCTAAGTGATGTATAAATCTCGGGTTAGTGTGAATAAGATCCGGGGTATGAATTTAAGGAGCGTTTGGGATGGATAACACTCGGGAGGTTATTCTAGCGTGTATATATATATATATATATATATATTTACACACACATATAGTATATATGAATAATATTCGAATGTGCGAGTAAGATGCAATTACAATACTAGGTAGTTGTGATAAGATATTATTCAGGAAAATATATTTATGTGAAAATTGTATCATAAGTGAGTGAATACTTATGGGATTAATATAAGTTGTGTGCATACTTATAAATTATTGCGAATTGGTATATTTGGGACTATAGGCTAATGCTATGAGAGAGAGAGGCATGATATCCGAATTCGATGTGATATATATACACTAGTATAGAGACAGTAAATATATGATATGATTATGAATATATTTGTGTGTTGATGATATATTTGTATGAAGGATACCCCTCTAGTTCTCTCATGGGATGTTGCACAATGTGGGTGAGTCCCCTGGCTTGAGAAGCAGGAAACGTATAGTCCCCAGGTCATAGCATCCATTTTTATATTGTGTGATTTATATTAGGGGTGAGATATAATGGGTATGTTTCGTTCTCATTTCCAGTGAGGAACTATGACCGCTTCCCATACATTGTGATTTGATTTATACCAAGTCGGTGTGAGAGTCCGACCGCTAGTACCCAAGATGATATGTGAGTAATTTCCTGGAAGATGATAGCATTGAGATACTGCATTCATTGATTAATATCTCCGAGGGATGGTTATTATACTTTTATAGTGTGTGATATATAAGTATGAATATACTTGATGTGTATAGTATACAGTCGATCAATGCTTAAAGTTCCCGACCAATTTTGGTATAGGTGTGGTTAAGGGTGATTAAAAAGTAGATCGGGAATGTTAGTACTCCTCTGCAGAGCAAGAAGATTTGGAAGAAATAAAGAGGAAGACCACCACTTACCAAGTGGATATTCCTGAGCCTAATAGCGACTCTGAGGTGGAAAATTTGATCCAAAAGAGGAGATAAAATTGGTAAAAGGCCAAATCATAGAAGTAGGGGATAATATCATCTTAGATGATGACAAGACGGAGCGAACTACGCAGGTAGGATGAACACTATACCCTATTCTTAAACAGGAGCTAGTGACGTTCCTGAGACAGAGAAAGCACGTGTTCTCTTAGAGTCATGAGGACATTCCTAGGGTTGATCCTAATTTCCTTTTTCATGAGCTCAACATCAATAAGGATGCCAATGCAATAAAGAAAATATGTAGAGTATTTAGCCCCGAGAAGAACCAGGCTATCCAAGAGGAGGTAGAGAAACTTAAAAAATCCTCATTTATTAAATATGTGAAATATCCGGATTGGTTGGCCAATGTGGTTATGGTAAAAAAGAAAAATAACAAATGGAGGATATGTGTAGATTTTACAGATTTGAATAAAGCCTGCCCAGATGACCACTTTCCTTTGCCTAGGATTGACCAACTTGTTAATGCTACCTCAAGGGATGAACTATTGAGTTTTATGGATGCATATTCTGGTTATAACCAGATCAAGATGAAGCCCGAAGACAGGGAAATGACTTCTTTAATTTCTCCTCGAGGAACATATTGCTATAATGTTATGCCATTTGGTTTGAAAAATGCAGGTGCTACTTACCAGAGGTTGGTGAAAAAAGTCTTTGAGGAATAAATAGGCAAAAATATGTAGGTATACGTAGATGCCGACAAAGAGCCATAGGTTTTGATAGTGTACTAGTGGTTTAGACGATTAAAAATGATGAAATGCTACAATAGTTAAAAGAAGAAAATGATACATGTTACAATAAATCGATTCGGCCCCTTCGTCGAATCGATTCGAAAAGAGAATTAATTCTGACCAAGTCCGAATCGATTCGGTTTGCTAGATTTGTACAAATGTTCCCTTTTTACTTAGAACTCATGTGAAATGATTGGGTTGACCTTTGAAGTAGTTCTAAATCCAAATGAGAGATATTCTATTTTTTAGTAGGCTAATATTGGGATTGAGAATTGTTACACGAAGTGAACTTAAGGATGAGCAATTAGGTAATGTGGTAATCAAAACCAATTCTAAGAATTACATCGTATCATGGACAATTTAAAGTATCGTATGAACAAACCGGTAGGGCATGAGTGAGTTACCTACTAAAATTACTTAGGACAATTGGTAACATTTTGGGTATTGGGAAACAATCAGCATTATATAGTGAGAAGTATGATGGTAAAATAATGACACATAGAGTATTCGAGAGTACTATACTATGCATGGGATATCTGAGATATGCTATGTGTATAGCTATATTGAATACATGTGTATATATGGGTGGTGTGAATACCTATTGTATGATATTTTATGTGTAAACATACCTAGGCTACTTGCTATCACAGGAGGTTCCGCATCGGGGCCAACCTTATTCAGATGAGCCCATTAGGGGGATATTGACCTTTACCTCAGGATATAGAACTTAGGGATTGAGCACCACTTGTGTGAATGCGGGTGTGATCAGACATTTGGGTGTGTTAGGTATGTGCATAAGCCAAATGCTTAGAACTATGTTCGCCTCCAATATGTGTGATTTGATTTATGGTTCAAGGGAGATTATCCGAATCGATGTCCTTATTTAGTATATGATGTACCAAGACTTGATAGCAGAGTATGCCCGCACCGCAGGTCTCCACCTAAGGGTGCTATGTACATATATATATAATAAGAGTGATGAATATATTATATATATATATATATATATATATATATATATATATATACACACACACACACACACACACGTGTGATTGATTCTACTACGAGTGTATTATTAGATAAGATAGATAGTGATATCTAAATTACTAAAAGCGTATGAGAACTTAATCATTAGCTGGTAATCCCTTAATGAATATAAAGAATTGAAAAATGTAGTACCGTATTGTATGGGTAATATGGATGGGAACGATAACTTATTAGATGGGAGAAGAGATGTAAGCCAAACTGGTTAGGCGGTTAACATAAATATGTGGCTTAGAGTAGAATGTTAGGCGTGGACAATAGCTGAGAGGTGAGGATCTCAAGTAAGAGAACACGGAGCTAACATGTATATAATATCTTATCTTGTCGCCTTTTTGATACTTACTAAAATGTTTTCAAATTTTTTTACTTGGGCTTCGACCTGTTTCAAATCAATTTTTGTAAAAATATTTTAGGTACCTAGTCATAGGGACGCCATGCATAGGAGTTCATTCATTTGACATACTGTAGCTGCTGTGGAAGTTGAAGGGCTTTACTAGTAAATGCCTCCACACTTATTTAGTCCTTATTTATCTCTATCTATCTCAGTCGGGCATGTCGCCCATTCCTAGTTGGGCATTATTTATAAACACGTTATATTTCTAGTTATTTCCACTATTTGATGTAGACTTTACTTATGGATGAATGCATTGGGATTTATTTCGAATGTTATTCCAGGCTCATTTATTTATTGATTCAGTTATCTTATCATCCATTATTTTTTGCTTTGAATGGTGAATGTTATTTATTTAGTTTGTATTAGATTGCGTGTTAGTAATAAGAATTAAAATTTTGACACTAGGCCATTAGAGTAGTAGTAATTAATTGGATTTAGAGAGTGATGCTAAGAATGAAACCATTAATGATTCTTGTTTAATTTAATAATGGACTGATCACCCAGGATTAGAATAGGCGGGGTGTCACACCACTCTGGAGTTGACAAGTGGGCGTTGGATTGATTCCCCGGGCCATAGTACTACTGCATGACCATTGTACATATACGAGGATAGGTGTTGGTTTGGAGGCCAATTGGGTGCGAAATGGCACCTAGACATATATATATATGATCGCCTTCGTTGCATATGTTTCCATTTGGGTTCGATAGTGAGATTTTAACCCCGTGGTTCACTGTGATGCATGATACCTGAAGCCTTATGGCATATGAGGGATGTATCCTTAAGGTCCATGCGCTAGGAATACAATTATATGTATATAGGGAGTGATACATATATGTATGTTATAAGATTTAGTGTGTATGCCTACTCATACCATGAGTGTAGCTATGTTATCTTTAATGTGTAAAATATTTATCTATAGATGGTGTGTCGCTATGATATTATTTATAAATTTATACCTAGTGAGGGTAGTTTACACTTAGATAATAAATAGTATTAGAGGGAATTAGACTTGCATAGAGTTTATGTGTCCTAGTAAGACCAGGTTGTTTAATTATGATGATAAAATGAATGCGATAGGTGCACATTGTAGATGAAATATAAGGTGTTATCTCATGTGAGCACGACCGGTTAATTTTTAAAGTAATACACTACGCGTTTTTCTGATTTAAATAATTAATTACTTGCAAAATATTTTAAGACCTTTTGGGCTTTAACCCGTGGGAAAATTATTTTTCTTATTTTCTTTGAAAACCCTTGATGTGCAGAAGCATCAACCAGGACCACATGGATAGATCATTTCTTTCCATTGCAATAGCAGTTGACGCTACAGGAGTTTACTTAGCCGCCTCAGCTCATTCTATGTAGATATGATCCTTATCATTTCATTATTTCATTTTGGGCATGTTTCCCATAGTTTGTTAGGAATGTATTTGTGTTAGGATATAATTTATTTAGTAGTTCATTTCAGTTGGATGTCACTATTTGGTGACTAATGGTTTGTTTAGTTTGTTTTTATTATTTATATATGTATAATGTTTTTTTCGTTCACTTGGGAGAATTATTTTATTCGTATTATATTTATATTGCTTGTTCTAATAACGATGTTGAGAATGAAGCCATACTGAGATTCCTATTTTATTTTAGTAGAGGAATGGCCACCCAGTATTAGAATAGGCAGGTTGTCATAGTTGGTATCATAGAATCTGGTTCTAGTGTCCTCGAGATATGTGCGAACTTACTACATTGACAACATTGCATTTGTTTGATATAGATTCCTATGATTAGGATTGTTGCTTAATATTACATGTTTACATTCTTCTGCTATTGTTTATGTTTAAAGTGAATCTTATATAACTTCAGTTTGGTTTTAATTGACAACGCCAGGAAAGTTAGATTAGCACATGCTATGAGGAGATCCATCGAGGAGGAGGCTAAGCCAGAGCTGCATGCCGGTTAGGGTACCGTGACTATAACATAGGTCGCACCTATAGTCGCACATGAGGATAATGCCGCTATGACCACCCTAGCATAACATTTACCCCAAGCAATTATACAACCGTTAGTGGAAGCACCATTTCACGCACATCCATTATCGTCAGTTTGGGAGTGAGTCAGAGAAGCCTTCTAGAAGGGCTATTCGTCGAAGTTTCAGGGGAGTGTGGACTTTGTAGTAGCTAGGCAATGGAAGAAGGAAATTTAAAGGCATTCGTATATGGTTTAGTGCAACGAAACTCAAAAGTAGCTACTAGCTACGTTCAAGCTAGCCGACGCAGCTCTTTAAGGGTGGGAGTCGGTTACCGTAGTGGACAAGAGGGATACAATGAATATGTAGGAGTTTTGGGTGCTGTTTGAATGCAAGTTTTTTCCATCAACATTTTAGACAGAGATGAGTAGGATATTCCTATATCTTTAGTAGGAGGGCCAAACTATGGCCGAGTATGAGGAGAAGTTCACTCACCTAGCAAACTTTGTGATAGATGAGGTGAATACCGAGGAGAAAAGAGTTATCAAATTTACAAATGGATTTACTTATAGGATTCATAACACTTATTTGGGAACCCAATAGTGAGAACTTATACTGGGATCATTAACATCGCGTTGCTCCACTTATAGGACCATCATATCCACTTGAGGGGAGCGAAGAGGATATGAGAGTTATTTCAGCAGGGAAAGACTTGGGACAATGGTGCCAGCTGGGAACCACAATAATAGAGTAGGTAGTAGGAGTGGGGTTCCCAATAAGGGGGCCTCGGTTAAGAGATTCAGGCCGAGTAACGGTAATTTTAAGCAAGGCCATCAAGGATGACAACATATCCTCAAGGCCAATAGGGCTAGAGGAACCAGATTGGAGGCCACCAATGCTGTAATTATCAGGGCCAGCTGGGCCAGGGATTGGGATAACCTCATTAGGGATAGAGGGAGACAAACTTAATGGGGAGATGTTTTGTATGTGGGAATTATGGAAACATAAGGCATTCATGCCCGAACGAGGCTAAGGGTCAGTAGTAGGATACCCAATCGGGGAAATAGTTAAAATAACTTCTATCCCCACCGACAGTTCTAGCATTGTCACCTTCACAAGGGCCATTTGGCCATGTGTATCACTTTCGTGGACCATTTTTACAACGAACACCATTAGCGATTGAGGGTATATTTCCTTGGAAGGTTATGTTTTTCGTAGCGGATATACTCATTTAGAGATATGCGAGTATTATGTTATACTGGGTATGGATAGGTTAGCGATGATTAGATTGATGGTGGACTGTTATGGTAAAACTAACAGGGTTACTATTCTAGGTCAAGATAGGTTTCTTATGGCGATGCCTCGTACTAAGGGAGAGTTGAGCACCCATTTATATTATATCAAGTAGGAGACTTCGGAGAGTATAATTGTCATGTTAGACTCTATCCCTTTATTTAAGAACTCTACTGACGTGATTCAAGAGATACTAGGGTTATCGTTGAGTCAGGAAATTGAGTTTGTGATTGAGTTAGCATCGAAGAATAGGCCGACAGTGAATGCGTCATATTGTATGACTTATTTAGAGATGTGAGAGTAGATAGTTCAGATTTTATAGCATTTGTGTCAGGGTTTTATGCATAGGAGTACATCACTTTGGGTGCCACAGTACTGGGTCTTGGGCTAATGGATCTCGTTAACTGACTTAGCTAGGTGACAATGTATTGGGAGGGTTTTTCATTTGGATTTCACTTGCAAGACATCCATGCATTATGATTAGGAAGTGGTGGGAGTTGAGAGAAATTTGGTTCTATGCAATTGTTTTAATATGTTAGGAATTACATATGTGATGATGTAACACATAGAATAATGATTTATTTTATGTTTTAAGTCCACCGGAGCTAAGGAGGGAAACATCGGGACCACCCATGGATGTTTGCACCACTGGTTGAATAAATAGGGAATTCTCAAGAACATTTGAGTCATAATTAATAGAGTAATTGAGTATACCTTTATTGTATGGTCATGCATAATATATGTTGTCGATTTTGGGGATGCATGTGATTTGCACAAGTTATAATTATGCGTGTCTGCATGGGGTATAAGGCGTATGGATTTCCTCATCTGTTCGATATTCAATATTATCTAGAAAAGGAAGATATGGTGGAAGATATATTAAGCCGTATGCCTGGAGGGAAGTTGGCAGCAGTGTGAAAGACAAAGTGGGATGAACTTATTCAGGATGAGGTGGTAGTCCATGTCTATATGGCAGGATGATCGCCACACCCAAGATTATTTGGCGAGTTATTAACAAATATGAAGGGGATCCTTCTTGTCAGGAGAGGATAAAATATCTATTGAAAGGCAGAACGGAGCCTTACTCAGTCAATTTTGATGGTGGTTTACGCTTCCATGGGAGGTTAATTATACTAAATATCAAGGACCTACGGCATGCAACTATGGAAGAGGTGTATGATCATGGTTTTAGTGCATACTAGAGTGGATAAGATGTACCAAGATATGAGGAGAAAATATTAGTGAACCGGCGTGAAGTGACATATAACAGAGTTTATCTCTAGGTACACCACTTCTTAAATAGTGAAGGTTGGTCATAGGAGACTCGTCGAGGTTTTGCAACTTTTAGAGATTCTGGTATGGAAATGGGAGAATATATTGATGTATTTCATCATAGGGTTAACGACGTCGTAGTAGGGTCATGATTTCATCTGGGTTATTGGAATCATTTGCCTAAGGTGGCGTAGTTCTCACCAGTTCGAGTGGATTACATGGCAAGGTAGTACACCCAATTATCATTGTTGAGATAATAAGATAGCACAGGGTTCTGTTCAACATTATTTTAGATTAGGATAAGATATTTGAGTCCTACTTTTGGAATATTTTTCAACACGCGATGGGAATGGAGTTACATTTGTGTACGACTTATTAACCAGAGACCAATGAGTAGACGAATATGGTGAATCAGATGTTGACGGATATACTAAGGACGTGTATTCTAGATTTTAAGGGTCATTAGGACCAGTATTTAACTTTGGCGTAGTTTGAATACAATAACTCATACTAGTTTACTATTGGCATGGCACCAATCGAGGCTTTATTAGGGAGACCTTATGGTTCTCCCTCTTAGAGGTGGTCGACAACAAGATTCTTAGACCGAACGTGATTCGGGATACCTCGTCAAGGATTGAGTTGATTAGGAATAGTGTTCGAGTAGCTCAGGATCGAAAAAAGAGTTGCGTCGATGCAAACTGAAGATACCTAGAGTTTGATGTAGGCAATTAGATGTTGTTACTGGTACATTCCATGAAGGGAGTGATGCAATTTGGGTAAAAGGGTAAGTGGCACATAGTTGTATGGGGTATTTTTCCATTATTGAGAGGGTAAGGCTGTTTGTGTATAGGCTTTCCTTATTGGAGTATGTGTAATGGATTCGTGATGTGTTTCATGTGTCATTGTTGAGGAGGTTTCTCAGGGATGATGTGGTTATCGGCATAAACCGTTGGTGGAGATTAACTTACAAATGGATATTTCTTATGAGGAGAGACTTGTTTCCATTTTGTCCATAGCGAGCAGAAGCTTCGATCAAAGGTGGTGTCATTAGTGCGTGTACAATGGGGACACTAAAGTATTACTAATCTAATGCAGGGGCATGAGAATGACATGCGGGAAAAGTATCCAGACTTCTTCGTGGTAGGTACATTCAAATTTCAGGGGCAAAAATTCCATTATTAAGGGGAAAAATGTAATACCCCGTACTTTTATGATTATTAAATTTTCGTTAATTTCCATGTGCTTATAATTATTAATTTAGTTGGGAGAAATTAAATTGGGTTTCAATAAATATTAATTACTAAGATAAAGTATTAATATTTATTATTATTATTATTATTATTATTATTATTATTATTATTATTATTATTAATATTATTATTATTATTTACTTGCGGGTGATAAGTAAATATATATGTGATTATATGTCACGTATAAGTGAAAATCGGCGGTTTATTATTATATGTCGATAGAGTGTAACATCAACAGATTAGTATAATTTATGGGCAATACTTACGGTACACATGTGTCTGTCCCGGTTAGTGAGATGTTGGCATATTTGTACTAGAGTGACTCAGATGAACCTTTTGAGTAAATCGGTGATCTGAGAAGGGTTGAAATAGTTCAGAACAGGTACTCGGGTGTTGTGATTGGGTTTTGAGGACCTTTTAGACATAGGACCTATATAAGCGTAGGTTGGTCTTTTTACACCTAGGGTATAATGGAAAAACTAGATTAGAAATTATGTGATTTAAAGGTTTATAGGTTGAAAATTTAATTTGATTAATTAAGACATTAAGATCATAATTAATCTCATATTAGAATTCATAATTAGCTGATGTTGATCATGTAAAACTTTTAAAATTAATTTCGGGTTTGTAATGATGAGTATATAAAACATCGATAGGAGGGTTGAATTCATGGAAATCCAATTTGGTTAAATTCCGAGTTTAATAGAATTGATGTTTGATTTCGAATTCTTGTGTTTTGATATGGAATTTAAGGTTAATTATATGATATGATATTTCTGGGATGTTTATATACTGATGTAGGAGGTTAATTTTTTGTTTGGGGTGGTTTGGGACCTCCATTGGAGGGTTTCGAAGAGAACAACTCGAGGAAAAAGACAACAGTCACCCAACAAATCGAAACATTTCGGTCTTCTAAGCAAACTGGTTTGGTTTGCTAGGCTGCCTAATATTTTTTTTGTTCTTTTGACCCGTTAGAGCTTGGGGAATTACCGTAGGGGCATTCGAGGTAGAGTGGGATTACAGGGGATTATTTTCCAGGGTTTGGCATATGTGATAGGCTAATGAATAGATGGGTTCGGGCTAGGAGAACCATAAATACAAGCGAGTGAACAGTTAGATGTACAATTGAAAAGTTGGTTCGGAGTGCAGGATTTGGGAGACTCGTACATTGTGGGATTGTGTACGAGGTCACTATTATATATATATATATATATATATTTGGATGTGTGTGATATATTATTATTTGTATTTAACATACCTACTTGTTAGTGCTATCGTTAGGAGGTTGCGCATAGTGGGCATTCCACTGTGGCGTTGAATAACGAGTGTTGGATTGATTTCCTGGGTCATAGTACTGTTGCATGACCACTATTCATGTGTGATGATAGGTGTTGGTTTGGAGACTAGTTAGGTGCAATCCGATATGTTCGCGAACCCTGGATGCATGTTTATGACCCATTTTGTCGTATGTGTTTACGTTTGGGTTCGGTAAGGAGATACTTACCCGGTGGGTTAGTGTGATACGTGATGACTAGAACTTGATAGCACACAAAGGATGTATTCACGAGGTCTATTCTCTAGGATACGGTTATATGTACATAGTGAGTGATACATATATATATATATATATATATATATATATATGTGTGTGTGTGTGTGTGTGTGTGTATGTGTGTGTGTGTGTGTGTGTGTGTGTGTGTGTGTGTTCGTGTGTGTGTTATACAATTTAATGTGTATGCCTACTTATAGCACGAGTGTAGCTATGTTATATTTAATGTGTGAAATATTTATCTATAACCAATGTGCCACTATGATATAGTCTATAAATGTATACCTAGTGTGGGTAGTTTACACTTAGCTAATAGAGGTAGTGGTTAAGTGTCCTAGGTAGTTTAATTAGGATGATAAAATTAATGCGTTAGGTGTGTACTGTGGATGAGAGGTAAGGTGTTATCTCATGTAAGCGCGATCAGTTAATAATGAAAGTAATACACTACCCGTTTTATCGATTTAAAATAATTAATTAATTGTGAAATAATTTCAAAATTTTCGGGCTTTGAGCCGTGGGCAATTTTTTTTTTCTTGCTTTATTTTAAAATCCCAAGTGTGCAATAGAAGCAGTAGGGATCACATGGAGAGATCCTTTCTTGTCATTGCAGTCGTTGTGGACGCTAGAGGATATGTCTTAGTTGCCTCAGCTCATTCTATCTAGGTTGGAACCTTATCATTTCAGTATTTCATTTTGGGAATGTTTCCCAAAGTTGGTTTGGAGTTTCTTTATGTTCGGATATTATTTTATTTATCAGGTTGTTTCATTTTGATTTTACTATTTTTTGAACGATGGCTTATTCGATTTTCTTTTGTTATTTATTTATAGATGATGCTTTATTCTGTTAATTGGTTGTATGGTTTGATTCGTACGATAGTTATATTATTGTTGTGATAGTGATGTGGAGAATGAAACCCTACTGAGATTCCTATTTTATTTTAGTAGAGTATTGGCCACTCGATATTAGGATACGCGGGTTGTCACTGGCGTCAGCTACCACTATTCCTCTTTTTGGATGGTACTTTAACTTGAATATGTAATCTTCTAAAAATTCCATCCAACGTCTTTGTCTCAAATTCAAATCTTTTTGGGTAAAGATGTATTTCAAACTTTTGTGGTCGAAAAACACTTGAAATTCTTTATCGTACAGATAACAATATCTTTGTTTTAATGCAAAAACTACTACTGCTAACTCAATATCATGCACAAATATAATTACACTCATGAGTCTTGAGATGTCGAGATCCATACTCAGCTACCTATCCTTTTTACACTAGTACACAACCTAAACCTTGGAACGAGGTATCGATGTATACCTCGTTAGACAGGAACAATGCTCAATTTATCCTTTAAATTTTGGAATGCTTGCTCACACTCAAAAGTCCATATAAATGGTATTTTCTTTCTTTTTAACTTCAACAACGGGAGGGAAATTCTAGAAAATCCTTCCACAAAATGACGGCAATAAATAGCCAGGCCAAGAATTTTTTTAATCTCAGTGGCACTAGTCAGATTTCTCCATCCTAAAATGGTTGTGATCTTTGCTAGGTCGACTTGGATTCCATTTTTAGAATCACATGTCCTAAAAATATTACTTCCTTCATCAGGAAGTCACATTTGCTCTTTTGGTATACAAACGGTGGTTCCTTAGGGTACCTAACACTGTTTCTAAATGTTGGGCATATTCATCAGGATTCTAGGAGCAAATGAGAATTTCATCAACGAATATGATTACAAAATGATCAAGAAAATGTTGGAATATCCGATGCATTAGGTCCATAAAATCTGTAGGGGCATTGGTTAATCCAATGACATTATGGTAAATTCAAAATGTTCGTAACGAGTTTAAAATGTAGTTTTTGGAATTTCCTCTTCTCTAACTCGTAGCTAATGGTAATCAGATCACAAGTTTATCTTTGAAAAGATTCTTGCATCCTTAAGTTGATCGAATTAATCTCCAATTTGAAGAAAAGGATACTTATTCTTAAGCGTTACAGAATTCAATCTATGATAGTCCAAACACATTTTCAATATTCCATCACTCTTCTTTACAAACAACACGTGTGCTCCCCAAGGAGGTTAACTAAGGCGAATAAAACCTTTTTTAAGTAGATCATCTAGTTGGGCACGTAATTCTAAAGTGTCCATTCGATACAAAGGTATCGATATAGCAGAGGTATTTGGGAAAAGATTTATTGTAAACTCAATTTCTCATGAGGGTGGTACTCAGGGCACCAGTTCTAGAAAAACATCATCAAACTATTCTAATATTGTAAATATTAAAGGGAAATTTGTAATTTAGATTTGAGACGTAGGATGTTTAAACTGAACGATTCCTTGAAATATAAAAGAGTGATTCTCTTAGTCTCAAAACTATACTATTTTCAAACAACAATCGATATAAGCGTCGTGTGATGATAACACATCCATTCCAATAATGATATCAAATCTGCGTATATCTAAGATTATTAAATTTACAAAGGGTGTACCTATACCTAGCTGAATTTTACATTTATCATACCTTTGATTAGGTTTTCTAATTTCACGGGTAGGTAATTATATCTCTAAGGGAGTATACAATGAATTCAATAATATTTTTAGAATTTCAGCTAGTTTAAGACTAATGAATAAGGGAGTCGATACATAATTGAATAAGATATGAGCAGGATAGTTATAAATGAGTATTGTTCCTTCCACCATGTCATGAAAATTCCATACAGGCAATATGGCACAATATTTCCCGCGGTTGGGGATTGTCTTAGGCTTTCTATCACATTATAGGACATTTATTATTTGTAGGAAGGAGCTGTTCATCTGGGTATCAGGGAAGTAATATATTTATTTCTCATCATTGGTGGGTACAAATTAGAACACCTCGAATGAATATGTACTACTTCTTGACACTCAGGACATCGAATCACTGGATTGGTAGTGCTATGGAGAATTTGGGAATATATTTGTCACCTAGGGCTGGGATTAGGTTGGACTCGAGTTCTGGGCAAGGTTTTAGCAATATAATTATTCGTATTGATGGGATTAAATAGGCGTACATATCCACCTAATGAGAGATAACATTTAACAATTAACTCAATGTCAATAAGTTGGGAAAAGTATCGGGCTTGCAAAGGTATGACAAGGGTCTTAATCTTTGGGCACGGTCCTCTCCCAAAATGCTTGCATTTCTTAGCTTCGATGCTCACATACTCGACTACATAGCAAATAACTTGATAAATGGCTTCATACTGGGCACTAAACATGTTACTTTATTGTAATCTTAGAAAATCCACGATCAAGTAGTCTCTTTCGATCTAAAAAAAGTACTTTTGAAGAAGATTTCTTCAAACTATTCCCAGGTTAGGGTGGATTATGACCTCGGGATATAAATTGCCACCAGAAATTACTTCACCTTCAAATATGTAGGATGCTAAAACTCGTCAGAGACTGTCAGCAATTCCTACTGATTGAATATCTTCGTGATTTGCCATACCCATTTCTCAGCTTCACTTGCTCCAAGCTTTCCAAGAAAGGAAGTGGACCGTTGCCTTAGAAATTCCTTAAAAAAATTCATAAGCTGTGTTTCATCGGTGACTTCTTCCTGAATCAGGCTTTGAGTTAGTGTTTTCTTCTATCTCGCGAGAGATGTTAATTATTGAAGGCACTTCATAATTCATTCAGTATGTGTCTGCTCAGTTTGGGCTTCATTGAAGGAGTGCGAATGTTAACCGTCCTAAATCATAATAAATCATAACATTTAAATAAATATAATGCATAAGAGTAAGATTCTATATAGAAGAAACTTTTAACTATGTTAAATTATGCAGGAAAAGTTGTCATAGCTAGAAGTTTATGTTACATTAGCATAATTCCACACTATCATCCTAAGCATATATACACAGTAGGCACACTTACTTTTATGCAACATACTATTAACTTAAAACTCCACCTATGTTTGTAGCATTGACACAATATATACGGGCTACTTATTAGTTATGCTTCTAATTGAAGGAGGAAATATCATTTTTCCTTCACTTGGGAACAACAACATCTGTTTTGGATGGATTAGAGTCGGGGACAAAGTCGAAGTCATCAGTTTTGGGTGGATCATCATCGGTTGAGCTACTGGAGGAGTCAGAGGAAACTTCGATGAAATTTTCTCCACCATAGGTGGCTACGTTTTGGAGCGAGGGTGGAGAGTAGATATTATTAGAAGAAATATTAATATCTTCTTGGAGGATAATTGGGTTATCAACATATACCCTCCTCTTTCTCATAACTTGTTCTTAGCCACATGTTTGATTGGTTAATACGAGATGTTTTTTACTGGAACTTGAGTTTCTCCATTTGTCATCCACTTCATGAACCTTAGCGCTAAGCTTGAGGAATTTTTGTTCTTTGATGGTATCTTCCTACTGATTGGTTGGAACTACGTCGAAATTAAATAGATGAGAATCCCAAATGTTCATGCTGCAAAACAGATTTAGTATATTATGAGAGTAAAGAAGTTACAAAAAAATGTAAAATAATAAATATGCTATATTATTCCCGTAAAGGATTCTAACCCAACACATTTTAGTATCGCGCTCTGATACCAACTTCTGAGACCCTATTTTTTGTATGAATGTACAAGATAGTAACAATTAAATGAAAATAAAGTAAGGAAGAAACCATAACTTTATTCATTATAGCGATAACTAAAATCCTATTACATATATTGTATCACTAAGAAACGGAGTGAATTATAAATGTTACAATTTATCCCCAAAATAAGAAATGCAGTAGGTCATCGACAAACGTCATTCCTTACTTCCATCTTCCTTAAATTTCTTCAATAATATTATTAAAGCATACAAATGATCCATGCGTATAATAAAAAGGGAGGGGGTACTGATTCCTTATCCAGGAACATCTGGAGGTAAAAAGGAAGTAGCACAAGTATGCTAAGTAGATTTTAACCAATTCTATAAAAATGTATTTATATAGAGGTTTGAGGAGTGTGTGGATTTAACTCTTTACTGAAGAAACATTACAAATTAAGCATAAGCAATAACTCTTATAAATATGGAAAAAAGTCAATGATTTTTAAACGGATAATCCCAAAATTTCAGTTTACTAGCAGACATTGAAGAATCAAACATATCAGTATAACCAGATAATAATCCAAAACATTGGATTTCCAATAACCAGGCTATGCATGTTTTGCAAGAATGGAATATATATATATAGCATATCTAGTCTCTCAAAATATATTGAGACCTATAGGTAAAGTAGAAAATTTATGTGGGATGACATGGCAGTTTACTCCCTAAGTTATATCGATACTTGTAATAAAGAAATTTAGCACATAAATGCTTGGGTGAACTGATTCCAGTAACCTCATAGAATCTGTTATTAGATAGAAGGGTTTACATTGATCCAAATGATCCATATTTAGATATCAATGATATTATTAACATATATAGCATGTCAGTATCATAACATGCACATACTAAGAGTAATTTATGGCTATCATAGTGTGATATCAATAGAAGTTATATCAAATACGCCGAAATTACTATTAAAATGGAAAAACCTATTTTTGCGACTATAGAGAACGTGTTTGAAACTGGATCGAGTCAATATCGCGAGGTTTAGGTGCTTGATTATATATTAATTAACAAAGTTGTAAGTGTATATAGTTGGGATAAGATTTAATTTGAAAGAAAAATGGAAATTTGTTTTTTTTGAAATTTAGGGGCTGTTTTGTTATCATTCTTGAGAGTTTAAAATGTAGGTCTTATGTTCATATATGGAAAATGGTGTAGAACACTTTTTGGATTAAAATTTCTAAAATAATATGTTGAAAAAAGTTGGGGTAAAAATTCAAAATAAGAAAAAAAATATGAAGGGTCAATTTATCATTTTATGAATATACTTTAAACCAAAACCTTGGTTTTCTATAATTTGAGCTAGGTTTGACCAAAAATTGTCTTACCTTATACTATTTTGATCCGAAAAATGTGATAAAAAGTTTGGAAAAAAAAATCAAAAAATTTTGATTTGCCACGTGCTTAGTCAATATTTCTGGTTGAAACGTTCATTTTCAACCTCTCGATAGTGGACTTAGGTTTTGATAAAACTTTGAATTAGAATATCTCATAATTTCCTTAACCATTTTAGATGATTTCTGAATCAATCCATCCTATTTTTTCATAAGGAATCCAAATATAAGTTTCATGGATTGAGGTTAAAAAATGATCGAGTTTCAACTACTGTGTTCTTTAGAAGTTTTGAGTAAACATTCGTGGTGTTAGAATATATGGCAATGGATTTTAAGATTTTGGTTGGGTTTATTCTATCTTACAGAAGATTTTGGCTTTGGTTTGAAGGGTTGAGGTATCCTGGATGAAAAGAATTTAATTTCAAGTTTCTGAACTTCGAAAATACCTTTGAGAAATTGGGGTTCAAAACTTATTTATTTTTTAAAATGGCCATTGCACTTGAGCTCTTGAACTTGTAAGGAATTCATTCCTCACTTTGAAACATGTTAAAAGTCAAGAAATGGAGTTTCACGATTAAAGATTAAGCTTTAATGAAGGTTTTTGGTGTTTCTACCTATACAGGTAATATTACATATAAAGCTTGGGTTATTTAATTGGGTTGTGATTTCTTGTAGTGGAGAAAATATTTTGGATAATAAAAACAAATAATGGTTCATAAAATCATAGGTTACCCATTTGGAGTGAAAACAGACAAGTTTTGTTATGCTAAAATGGTGAGTTTCATGTCTAAAATTCGTGGGATATTAATAGTATAGACCAAAGGAAGTTGATTGGTGTACAAGGGAGGTGGATTCTTCCTTGTTTTAAGAAAATAGAAATTAAGTACAACGTTTTTACATGTGTGTGTGTGTGGTGGTGGTGGTGGGGGGGGGGGGGGGGTATTACTCATGTGCTTTTTGGCATTTTCTGCTGATTTGGATGCTTTTTTTGGCAAGGGAAGTATAAATATGTTGGTTTTGAGTTTGGTCCTTAAAGAAGATGTTTAGTTTTTATTTGCTATTTTATTTGAATAATTTTCATATATAAGGGGTATTTGTGTAATTTTATAAAATTTTAAGGGATAGGGTCATAAAACATAATTAGTTGAGGTCTAAAGGTTCCATTTGATATAATGTTTGGGTCTTGGGGTAAAATACAAGTAAAGTTATGGTTCTTCAAAAGTTTGTAGGGGTATTTTGGTCATTTTATAACCTTATGGGGTACTTATGTAATTAAGCTTAGTTACAGGATTTCATGAGTATCTCCAACTTTGTTAGGGTGTTTTTTGTAACAACCCTCGATTTTAGGAGGCTCATTTTATATTATTTTACCGCATAAGGTAATTATATAAAATTTTGGTACCGGGGTAAATATTAATTTTAGAAGTTAATATTTACTGGGATGTTGTACATTTACTGTATATGTAGGTAAATATCCTAATGTGGTGTGATTTATAGTGTCATGTATATAAAAATGGCACGATAGTTTAAATGAAATTGGAACTCAAAATAATTTATAAAATTTCCGGATTCCAGTTTAAAGGGTGTAGTTAGTCTCGGAAGGTGCGAGACAGTCAGAATAAGTGA
The DNA here is from genome assembly GCA_949130495.1 of Sambucus nigra. Lineage (NCBI taxonomy): Eukaryota > Viridiplantae > Streptophyta > Magnoliopsida > Dipsacales > Adoxaceae > Sambucus > Sambucus nigra. The sequence goes on along the minus strand of OX422211.1, from coordinate 155,781,255 downwards.
CATATTGTATTTTTAGGTTTCGGGCACTTTTACCTGGTTTTAACTTAAATGCGTATTTGGAAGTCATTTTAATGTGGTGTTAACCACTTAAGTTGGAGACTTTAGACTTAAGACCCGATTTTTAGTCTTGCCCCTTATTTTCTTTTTCTCATTTGTGTGTTACCAAACAAGAGAGAGAGAGAGAGAGGAAGAGAAACGAGGAGATGGAGAGAGAGATTGAAGATGGAGATTTGGGATTTCTCTTCTCCAAATAAATCTGAGATATCAACCCTAAGGCAAGTTTTCTACTTGGTAATATGTGTTTTAAGATGAATAATTTGTGTGGTAGTTATGTATTCGCATTTGGGTATCAAAAATGGAAATTTTGGTATTTAAACCTAGATTTTGATTTTGATGATAATCTTGTGGATTTTAATGGGCATAAACCATGTAGTATAAATCTTGGGTAGATAAATATTGTTGGTTGTGTGAAAAATAGAAGAGATTTAGGGTTGGAGAAATTAGGGTTCATAACCCTTCGTAGCCATTTTGGCAAAATCGTAGGACCGAATCGATTCGGCCCTTGGGCGAATCGATTTGGTAAGGGGTAGCTTCCAGGTCTGCATAACCCGAATCGATTCGGGTTAAGGCCGAATCGATTCGGTCAATTGCAGAAAGTTGGTTTTGTGGTCCGAACTGATTCGCTTTTTGGGCGAATCGATTCGCTAAGGCGAATCGATTCGTTTTTATGCTGTTTTTGAGTTGTTTTTATAACTCAATTTTGACCCTTTTTCTATAGAGATAGGACCTAGGAACCTTCTTGAATGAAGTAAACTTAGAGTCCTAGAGTTATAGATAAGTTGAGAAGCTACCCTAGACTAGAATTGGTTTATATGGTTTTTTTTTCCGGGGTTATGCCTATTGATGTTAGGGCACTTTTTCTTCTAGTTGATTATTATAAAACTAGGGGATGTATTATTATGTTTGGGAGACTTTAGAAGCTCAATGGAGCTATGTTAGTCTTGATGGTTTATAATACCTATTAATGAATTTTGGGAGAATAAATTGGGAGTTCATTTATCCTTCGAGGATTGTAATGACAATATGAAATATGTATGACTCCGGATTAAAAAGGTGAATTATTTACAAAATGTAAATGATTATAGTTTCGAATAAAAAGAAACATACAATGTAAATTGGAATTGAAAATAAAATGGAAATGGTAATGATGATGGTAAATGATAATTTACTAAATCATGAATATGGTAAATGCTAATTTGCTTGAACACACCTCTCTAAATGACTACATAAGGGATGTTCGCGCACTTGGTGATGCCCCTGTCTAGTGAATGCAGGGTGGATATAGTCCATAGGCCATATGAGCGATTATGTTATATTTTTTGCGCTAGTGAGGAGATTCTGGGTGTGGTCTTGACTCTCCTGTAGGCATATGGCTGCTTCCCGACATATTTCGTTGTAGGTGCCCAGGTTGTCTTGTATAGATAGGCCCTGGAAGATGATGGTCATTTAGGGGCGCGCCCAGTGGGAAAACTCGGAGGGGCAGTCTTAGATTTCGTTATATGTATATAAATATAACAGTTAATGATCAAGTGGGACTTGATGTTTGTGATATGCCATAAAGAGCATAAATAAGTGCCATAAAGAGCACAATACAATGCCACAAAGAGCATTTAATGTTGATTATATTCCTGCTAAGGAATGGTAATGCCAGGATGGGCATGTAATTGAAATAAAAGCCACAAAGAGCTTAAAATTGAGATAAAAGCCATAAAGAACTTTTAATGATAGTTATAATTTCCTGATAAGGAATAAACTATGAAATGAATTGGTGTATTTGATGGAAGTTTTAATTATGCTAAATCTTTGTTTTTCTCCTGCTTTTGCTTCATAGTCCTAACTTGTGTTTTAGAACTGTGTTAATAGAATTTTATTTTTTGCATGATGATATTCATAACTGTCATACTCTTTATTCATCTGGTGATCATATAGAACTGGACCCTGACCCGTTTCTACTTCCTGTTGTATTTGCATCTTATATTTGACCAAGTACTCTGCCGTAAGGATGCCTGATTTGAATTCCTATTCTGATATTTTCAGTGAGCTGTGATGCATTGCGGGTATTACGGGACATTTGTTATAAATGTTTTTATTTTTGCACTCTAGTTAAGTTCAAGTCTCTTATTCGGGCGAGAGGCCCAAGCTTTTGTAAATGTCTAATGAAGTGTATTGTATAAATTATTGAATTGGTTTAATACTGTTGTAGATTCTGTGGACCGACAGCATATTCGGTCCATTTTATTGTATACTTGTGGTCATTATATATATAAATCTTGGGGTTCCCACTTTTTCTTTTTAGCATCGGGTTGTTTAATCTCCTTCTTTAACTTCAAAACAAAATTTTTGGCAACCCGTTTTCTAAAATATTGGTTGGTTATCCTGGATACTCTATATTTTATTGTGATGCTGAGAATGATTCCATCTATGATTCCTGTTATATTGGAGTATTGGGCTAGCCACCCCTTATTTTGGGATTCGGGTTGTCACATTTTTGAATTTGACTAAGTTATAATGGGGATAGGAGGCAATATTTAGAGTTAACTGATCGTAATTTGATTGTTCTAAGGTTTCAATAATACACGAGTATTACACACACATACAAGGCACCCAACAAAACTCTATGAAAACCTTAAAAATATAGAAAACCCTGGTAATTGAGAAAGCCGTAAAAAACAACGCTTTGACCAAAAAAGCAAAGTAATAGTGAAAAAGTAGAGGGATTCGGTGAAGAATACCTGAAAACCTTGGATGAATACTGACTTTGATTGAAGAAAGCACAACAATCCAAGAAGAAGTCGATTGGTTTTTCTACCTATCTCTCTCTCTCTCTCTCTCTCTCTCTCTCTCTTAGAAGACGAAGCAATTTTTTTAAATCGGCTGAAACGGGACACAAACACTTATGATAAACGAGACTTGAAAAGAAGCACAACCGAATTACTGACATATGGCCAAATTACGTCAGTAAAAAATTTCAGCAAAGGACATCAAAATATCATGTTTGTAAAAATAATGATATAAAGATGCAATAGATGACGTGTATACATGTATACAAACACATGTGAATACATGTACCACACAAAATCGTTTGGTTTTATTCTTAAAACCAAGTATGATATTTACTTTTTAGTAAAGGTGTGTCAGTTCATTTTGAAAGAAGAATCATAGTTATGAGAATGCCATATATTTATGCTATAAATATATTATGGACATGTCAGTCAATTGTAATTATTTGGACTACCGGTGACTTGGGTTTGACTTTACTATGGGAGATCGGAATTTTGGTACTAGTACTAGTGAATTATTCATAATATCGATAGGGAGTTAACATCCTATCGAATGGTTGCAGTACAATCCTAGTGGTTTATTTACAACCAAAGAATTTGTCTGATGGTTCAGAACTTTTTCAATTGTTCAAAAGAGGATTATCACTGGTACATTCAGAAATTTATTGAATCAGACGACCCAAAATATTTTAAGTCTAAGGGCTGCCTTGATTCGGCTTAGGTAATCTCACACAATTTGAAAAGGGTTCATAGATTCTCAATCTTGAGAGTTATGAAAGTTAGAATGCTTAACTGATGTCACTTTTATTTCTATGGGTGCGATCTAATTTTATTTCGAGTCATTTTATCTCCTCACATTGGGTGACATTTATGTGAGTAGGTCTTTGATCATAATTTGGAGTAATTCGTGTCTAGGATATATCTTGGATCGTGACCCCTTTTGATAGACTTTTATGTTTTTTTCCACCAGTATAACCCAACCGGTGAATTTTTTTTATAATCCCAGTGGAGTAGAAAATAAGTAAAGTCTAAGAATTAAGGAATTAATTGGAGGTCAGTTGATAGTGATTAGTAGAAATTTGATTTGACCAACGGGTGGTAGAAACTTAACGTGGGAATTATATTATGTACCATTATCAACTTTGCAATCAATGCCTCTTTATTCTGAGTGATTTCAAGACAATCAAATTGGAGTGGAATTGTGATTACTTAGTGGAGTTAGTCCTAATTAAATAAGGAAAGGAATTAATTACGATAATTGTAATATGGATTTTTTGAGTATTTATTTACAAGTTAATTTTATTAGTTGTCTTGGGTCCCGAGTATAGTCCAATGCCCAAGTAGTAGGCCCAAAACTATCTAGATGCCTAATTTGGCTAAATTCCATGACTTATACCTATTCATATTGGTATAAGATACAATTTTAGGTTAATGATCCATTATAGAGGTTTAAAGAGGGATAGGAAAAACACTATTTACATTTTTCTAAAGGGGTGAGGAGAGAGAATGCCAATTTTCTCATTTTCACTATGATGTCATTTCCATAAGTGCCCAGACACTGGGCTTACCTTAGACGGATCATATGTTAGAAAATTTGAGATGTTCAGAGCTTTCTAATAAGTTTTTTGGAAACCTTAAAGGGTACCATAATCAACATATTTGTCCTCATATGAATCACAACATGATTCATTATGGTATTGTATTATTGAAACCCTAGGTATATTCTTTAAACCTAGTTATTGATTTCTTTTTAATGATATACTCAATCAAAGATCTTAAGGATGGATTTCTTTTCACATTTTAAATGTCAATCCCAAGTTGGTTTCCCAACAATTGGTATCAGAGCCCTGGTTAAGATTGATCATGTTTTAGAATTGTCCATGTTGTCCACCGTGAAACCCTATTTTTCAAGTTGTATGATTATAAAATCTTGTGTATGGTATCATACTAACATGGTTTTATAGAGATTCTATGTTTATATCCCTTCCATCTAGATCCTACGGTGGTTTATCCATAGTTATTTTTTGTGCCTATATTCGATATGGTTTTAATAATTTCGTTTTTGTAATTATTTCGTTATCGATGTATTTGGAGGTGATTGTGAGGCTATTTAATATGTATTTATAGTTAGAATCATGTATTTACATGAGATTTGGTGCTCAAACAAGTTTCATGAAGGTCCGAGGATTTTATGATCAATTTTTATGCAAATTTTAAAGTGAGGATGAAGGTAGAAAGTTACAAGTTCGGATCGATCCGAGGGTCTGTTGGATCTATTCGTAGGAGGTTCAAATTGATCCGATGTCCAGGAGGCTGGATGATCCGACAGAGTCAGTATGCGGCTGGTGGTTCCTTTTATGGTGTTTTTTAGCTAGTTTTAGTGTTGGTTCTTTTTATTCTTCTTACCAGACCATAATGGATTATTTCCAGTAAGAAAGATCATCAAGAACTCATGTTTCAATTTAAGTCTACTTAGAGTAGGACTACACTTCATGAATAAATCTTCTTCATTGAGGATTTTTATATCATATTTGTATAGCATCTCTTGATCCAAAGAGAAAGCACAAGACCATTCAAAAAGTGAAAGACCTCGGCCCCAGCCAAATTTATACTAGGACCTTGGCCCAGTTAGGAGCTCGACCGTATTTTCCACCTAGTTGGATGCCATCAAGGCAGAGTGATAGCATGGGACTTTGGAAGCTGGATAATAACATGTCCCTGGCATGTCGAATGGCCATCATGTGTTAAAGTTTACCTTAATGGGTGAAACCTTTAACAAATTCTTGAGTTCCCCACACTACACCAAAATGACAAAATTGTCACTTTTCAGTCAGCCACCTTTGTCAAGGTCATTAACCGCGCATTTTTTGTCACGGTCATTGACCTTGACACGACCGTGAGAAATAATTGTCACGGTCATTGACCGTGACAATTCTTTAAATAATTGTCACGGTCAAGGACCTTGACACAACCGTGACAACTTCTGCAGCAAAAACCCTTACCCCTTCTTTTTCCCCCCGTCGTTCCCTCCTTTTTCCAACTCTCTCTCTCTCTCTCTCTCTCTCTCTCTCTCTCTCTCTCTCTTCCATTTATATATATGTTTGTGTGTATATATATGTGTGTGCATGTATATATGTGCGTGTGGGGGGGTGGGGAGGGGTGGGGGTAGGGGGTCGGGTAGGGGGGCTATTGTGTGTGTGTGTCTATATGTGTGGTGGGTGGGGTGTGTGGAGGGGGGTGGGGTAGGGTGGGGGGCTATTGTGTGGGTGTGTGTATGTGGTGGGTTGGGGTGGGGGTGGGTAGGGGTAGGGTGGCGGCAGGGGGGATATTTGTGTGTGTGTATATGTATGGTTGGTGGGGGGTGGGGCTGGGTGGGGGGCTGTTGTGTGTGTGTGGGGGGGGGGTGGGGAGGGGGGGGGGGTAAGGCAATGTACCATTGTAATTCTCTTAATATCGTATTTTGATGATTCTATGAGATAATATATATTGTTTCAAGGTTAAATCATTGTAGATAAAAACATTCACATAGTAAGATTATATTGAATCTATCCATAGATTCTATAATTACATCCACTAAAATATAATTAATAAATGAAACAGTTTTATATGAAAGTAAATTAATAATTAGTGCCCATTTCATATGAAAGTATGACTGCCCCTCAATGTAAATTAGTAAATTAATAATTGTATACGTTAATTGTTAGTTTAATTGATGAAATGAATTAATTGAGTAGATGAATTAGAAGGAGTACGGGATACACATTTGTTGTTGACATTGATGTTGGATTATTTTATTTAGTAAATGTTTGGTTAGTTAGTTTTAAAAGTGGCATGACCACTGGATTATTGTCCATATGGGGGGGTGGGATTTTTCAACTTTTTTTTGAAAATTACTTTGTATATGGAACAATATATATATATAGTATGATAATTAAATGAAACATACTTGATATTAAATATAGTTCGCATAGATACTAGCCTTATAGTTCTTATGCATACGCATTCAATAGCCCTTAAACCCGTTCGAGAGTCATTACCCCTGTAATGAGATCTCTCGAATTGTCCCGTTTTGACAGTTTGAGACTGTATAATTTATGTATAATATTCTTAGTGGCTTAAAGTTGTTACTTTTGGAGGAAGTTCTGCAGTCGTATCTTAATGTTCTATGGGTACATATAAGATTGACAAGTGTGATTGTTATTTCAATTGATCAATGGAAATAACACTCACACCTGCCAATCTACATCGTGTACTTGGAGAACTACGGGGATATGCTGTCGAATTTTTTTCAAATCGTAACAATGTGCATGAGCTGTTAAGTATATTATAGAAAAATGCGGTCTTGAATGGGATAGGACCACTCACCCTTTAATAGGATAATTAAATGATGTGATAATTAAATAAAACATACAATAAATCTAAGTTTTGTTTACCTTTAATAGGTGTTTAGTTGTGGTATCTGTGATGGGATATCCGAAATACAAAGAGTGGATGGGTGAGACTAATAGAATGGGGGATGTGTTTCGCAAAGGAGCTAATGAATTTGTGAAATATGCAAAGAGATGTCATAATAATGAAGCCACAAAGAGCTTAAAATTGAGATAAAAGCCATAAAGAGCTTTTAATGATAGTTCTAATTTCCTGATAAGGAATAAACTATGAAATGAATTGGTGTATTTGATGGAAGTTTTAATTATGCTAAATCTTTCTTTTTCTCCTGCTTTTGCTTCATAGTCCTAACTTGTGTTTTAGAACTGTGTAGATAGAATTTTATTTTTTGCATGATGATATTCATAACTGTCATACTCTTTATTCATCTGGTGATCATATAGAACCGGACCCTGACCCGTTTCTACTTCCTGTTGTATTTGCATCTTATATTTGACCAGGTACTCTGCCGTAAGGATGCCTGATTTGAAATCCTATTCTGATATTTTCAGTGAGCTGTGATGCATTGCGGGTATTACGGGACATTTGTTATAAATGTTTTTATTTTTTCACTCTAGTTAAGTTCAAGTATCTTATTCGGGCGAGAGGCCCAAGCTTTTGTAAATGTCTAATGAAGTGTATTGTATAAATTATTGAATTGGTTTAATACTGTTGTAGATTCTGTGGACCGACAGCATATTCGGTCCATTTTATTGTATACTTGTGGTCATTATATATATAAATCTCGGGGTTCCCACTTTTTCTTTTTAGCATCGGGTTGTTTAATTTCCTTCTTTAACTTCAAAATAAAATTTTTGGCAACCCGTTTTCTGAAATATTGGTTGGTTATCCTGGATACTCTATATTTTATTGTGATGCTGAGAATGATTCCATCTATGATTCCTGTTATATTGGAGTATTAGGCTAGCCACCCCTTATTTTGGGATTCGGGTTGTCACATTTTTGAATTTGACTAAGTTATAATGGGGATACGAGGCAATATTTAGAGTTAACTGATCGTAATTTGATTGTTCTAAGGTTTCAATAATACACGGGTATTACACACACATACAAGGCACCCAACAAAACTCTATGAAAACCTTAAAAATATAGAAAACCCTGGTAATTGAGAAAGCCGTAAAAAACAACGCTTTGACCAAAAAAGCAAAGTAATAGTGAAAAAGTAGAGGGATTCGGTGAAGAATACCTGAAAACCTTGGATGAATACTGACTTTGATTGAAGAAAGCACAACAATCCAAGAAGAAGTCGATTGGTTTTTCTACCTCTCTCTCTCTCTCTCTCTCTCTCTCTCTCTCTCTCTCTCTCTCTCTCTCTCTCTCTATTAGAAGACGAAGCAATTTTTTTAAATCGGCTGAAACGGGACACAAACACTTATGGTAAACGAGACTTGAAAAGAAGCACAACCGAATTACTGACATATGGCCAAATTACGTCAGTAAAAAATTTCAGCAAAGGACATCAAAATATCATGTTTGTAAAAAGAATGATATAAAGATGCAATAGATGACGTGTGTACATGTATACAAACACGTGTGAATACATGTACCACACAAAATCGTTTGGTTTTATTCTTAAAACCAAGTATGATATTTACTTTTTAGTAAAGGTGTGTCAGTTCATTTTGAAAGAAGAATCATAGTTATGAGAATGCCATATATTTATGCTATAAATATATTATGGACATGTCAGTCAATTGTAATTATTTGGACTACCGGTGACTTGGGTTTGACTTTACTATGGGAGATCGGAATTTTGGTACTAGTACTAGTGAATTATTCATAATATCGATAGGGAGTTAACATCCTATCGAATGGTTGCAGTACAATCCTAGTGGTTTATTTACAACTAAAGAATTTGTCTGATGGTTCAGAACTTTTTCAATTGTTCAAAAGAGGATTATCACCGGTACATTCAGGAATTTATTGAATCATACGACCAAAAATATTTTAAGTCTAAGGGTTGCCTTGATTCGGCTTAGGTAATCTCACACAATTTGAAAAGGGTTCATAGATTCTCAATCTTGAGAGTTATGAAAGTTAGAATGCTTAACTGATGTCACTTTTATTTCTATGGGTGCGATCTAATTTTATTTCGAGTCATTTTATCCCCTCACATTGTGTGACATTTATGTGAGTAGGTCTTTGATCATAATTTGGAGTAATTTGTGTCTAGGATATATCTTGGATTGTGACCCCTTTTGATAGACTTTTGTGTTTTTTCCACCAGTATAACCCAACCGGTGAATTTTTTTTATAATCCCAGTGGAGTAGAAAATAAGTAAAGTCTAAGAATTAAGGAATTAATTGGAGGTCAGTTGATAGTGATTAGTAGAAATTTGATTTGACCAACGGGTGGTAGAAACTTAACGTGGGAATTATATTATGTACCATTATCAACTTTGCAATCAATGCCTCTTTATTCTGAGTGATTTCAAGACAATCAAATTGGAGTGGAATTGTGATTACTTAGTGGAGTTAGTCCTAATTAAATAAGGAAAGGAATTAATTACGATAATTGTAATATGGATTTTTTGAGTATTTATTTACAAGTTAATTTTATTAGTTGTCTTGGGTCCCGAGTATAGTCCAATGCCCAAGTAGTAGGCCCAAAACTATCTAGATGCCTAATTTGGCTAAATTCCATGACTTATACCTATTTATATTGGTATAAGATACAATTTTAGGTTAATGATCCATTATAGAGGTTTAGAGAGGGAGATGAAAAACACTATTTACATTTTTCTAAAGGGGTGAGGAGAGAGAATGCCAATTCTCTCATTTTCACTATGATGTCATTTCCATAAGTGCCCACACACTGGGCTTACCTTAGATGGATCATATGTTAGAAAATTTGAGATGTTCAGAGCTTTCTAATAAGGTTTTTGGAAACCTTAAAGGGTACCATAATCAACATATTTGTCCTCATATGAATCACAACATGATTCATTATGGTATTGTATTATTGAAACCCTAGGTATATTCTTTAAACCTAGTTATTGATTTCTTTTTAATGATATACTCAATCAAAGATCTTAAGGATGGATTTCTTTTCACATTTTAAATGTCAATCCCAAGTTAGTTTCCCAACAATTGGTATCAGAGCCCTGGTTAAGATTGATCATGTTTTAGAATTGTCCATGTTCTCCACCGTGAAACCCTATTTTTCATGTTGTATGATTATAAAATCTTGTGTATGGTATCATACTAACATGGTTTTATAGAGATTCTATGTTTATATCCCTTCCATCTAGATCCTACGGTGGTTTATCCATAGTTATTTTTTGTGCCTATATTCGATATGGTTTTAATAATTTGGTTTTTGTAATTATTTCATTATCGATGTATTTGGAGGTGATTGTGAGGCTATTTAATATGTATTTATAGTTAGAATCATGTATTTACATGAGATTTGGTGCTCAAACAAGTTTCATGAAGGTCCGAGGATTTTATGATCAATTTTTATGCAAATTTTAAAGTGAGGACGAAGCTAGAAAGTTACAAGTTCGGATCGATCCGAGGGTCTGTTGGATCTATTCGTAGGAGTTTCAAATTGATCCGATGTCCAGGAGGCTGGATGATCCGACAGAGTCAGTATGCGGCTAGTGGTTCCTTTTATGGTGTTTTTTAGCTAGTTTTAGTGTTGGTTCTTTCTATTCTTCTTACCATACCATAATGGATTATTTCCAGTAAGAAATATCATCAAGAACTCATGTTTCAATTTAAGTCTACTTAGAGTAGGACTACACTTCATGAATAAATCTTCTTCATTGAGGATTTTTATATCATATTTGTATAGCATCTCTTGATCCAAAGAGAAAGCACAAGACCATTCAAAAAGTGAAAGACCTCGGCCCCAGCCAAATTTATAATAGGACCTTGGCCCAGTTAGGAGCTCAGCCGTATTTTCCACCTAGTTGGATGACATCAAGGCAGAATGATAGCATGGGACTTTGGAAGCTGGATAATAACATGTCCCTGGCATGTCTTATGGCCATCATGTGCTAAATTTTACCTTAATGGGTGAAACCTTTAACAAATTCTTGAGTTCCCCACACTACACCAAAATTGTCACTTTTCAGTCGGCCACCTTTGTCAAGGTCATTAACCGTGACAAAAAATACGCATTTTGTGTCACAGTCATTGACCTTGACACGACCGTGAGAAATAATTGTCACGGTCAAGGACCTTGACACAACCGTGACAACTTCTGCAGCAAAAACCCTTACCCCTTCTTTTTCCCCCCGTCGTTCCCTCCTTTTTCCAACTCTCTCTCTCTCTCTCTCTCTCTCTCTCTCTCTTCCATTTATATATATGTTTGTGTGTATATATATGTGTGTGTATGTATATATGTGCGTGTGGGGGGGTGGGGAGGGGTGGGGGTAAGGGGTGGGGCAGGGGGGGCTATTGTGTGTGTGTGTCTATATGTGTGGTGGGTGGGGTGTGTGGAGGGGGGTGGGGTAGGGTGGGGGGCTATTGTGTGTGTGTGTGTGTATGTGGTGGGTTGGGGTGGGGGTGGGTAGGGGTAGGGTGGGGGATATTTGTGTGTGTGTATATGTATGGTTGGTGGGGGGGTGGGGAGGGGGGTGGGGCTGGGTGGGGAGCTGTTGTGTGTGTGTGGGGGGGGGGGGGGGGTAAGGCAAGGTACCATTGTAATTCTCTTAATATAGTATTTTGATGATTCTATGAGATAATATATATTGTTTCAAGGTTAAATCATTATAGATAAAAACATTCACATAGTAAGATTATATTGAATCTATCCATAGATTCTATAATTACATCCACTAAAATATAATTAATAAATGAAACAGTTTTATATGAAAGTAAATTAATAATTAGTGCCCATTTCATATGAAAGTATGATTGCCCCTCAATGTAAATTAGTAAATTAATAATTGTATACGTTAATTGTTAGTTTAATTGATGAAATGAATTAATTGAGTAGATGAATTAGAAGGAGTACGGGATACACATTTGTTGTTGACATTGCTGTTGGATTATTTTGTTTAGTAAATGTTTGGTTGGTTAGTTTTAAAAGTGGCATGACCACTGGATTATTGTCCATATGGGGGGTGGGATTTTTCAAATTTTTTTGAAAATTACTTTGTATATGGAACAATATATATATAGTATGATAATTAAATGAAACATACTTGATATTAAATATAGTTCGCATAGATACTAGCCTTATAGTTCTTATGCATACGCATTCAATAGCCCTTAAACCCGTTCGAGAGTCATTACCCCTGTAATGAGATCTCTCGAATTGTCCCGTTTTGACAGTTTGAGACTGTATAATTTCTGTATAATATTCTTAGTGGCTTAAAGTTGTTACTTTTGGAGGAAGTTCTGTGGTCGTATCTTAATGTTCTATGGGTACATACAAGATTGACAAGTGTGATTGTTATTTCAATTGATCAATGGAAATAACACTCACACCTGCCAATCTACGTCGTGTACTTGGAGAACTACGGGGATATGCTGTCGAATTTTTTTCAAATCGTAACAATGTGCATGAGCTGTTAAGTATATTATAGAAAAATGCGGTCTTGAATGGGATAGGACCACTCACCCTTTAATAGGATAATTAAATGATGGGATAATTAAATAAAACATACAATAAATCTAAGTTTTGTTTACCTTTAATAGGTTTTTAGTTGTGGTATTTGTGATGGGATATCCGAAATACAAAGAGTGGATGGGTGAGACTAATAGAATGGGGGATGTGTTTCGCAAAGGAGCTAACGAATTTGTGAAATATGCTAAGAGATGTCATAATAATGAAGAGTTTCCGTGTCCGTGTGCTAGGTGTAAGAATGGTAAGGTGTTTGAGTGGAAAATAGTTGAACTACATTTGTTAAGATCGGGTATGCAAGATATTTATCGATTTTGGAGTTTTCACTGTAAATTGAAAGTTCCTTTTGTCCCCGACCAACCTTCACAACAACCTTAAACAAGTAGAACAGATGTAGAAGGGGACGATGTATATCATAATATGCTAGAGGATTTAGTTGATGATGCGTACGGAGTTTATGAAGCAAAGGAGAATAAGGTTACTGATGATGTAGAAGAATCAAGTGCTCGTGAAGATAACATGATAAAACTTGTCGATGACTACCAAATTTAAAATTTAAGGCGACCCAACCGTTATACTCTGGATGTGAGAAAGATCAAACAACTTTACATGCCATGGTTGGTTTGCACAGTTTGAAGACGCAGTACGATTTTTCTTGCAATAGCGTGAAGGGAATTCTGAAATGGGTGAAGGGATTATTACCCAAGGTGAATACACTTCCAAATAGCTATCCTATTATGAAGAACAGTTTGAAAGGTTTGGGAATGAAGTATAAATCGATTCATGATTTTGTGTATGACTGCATACTATACCAAAAGGAGTATGAAAATATCGATCGTTGTCCGGTATGCGATGAACCTAGATATGTCCAATCTACTAGTAAGTAAGGCACAAGCTCAAAAGTGCCTCAAAAAGTATTGAAATATTTTCCCGTTGGGCCTAGATTAAAGAAATTTTTCACAGTACCATGGATTGAAGAGTAAATGACTTGGAATGCTAGGGAAGCAGTAGGGGGTAATATCACGCGTCATCCTATTTATTCTACTGCCTGGCGGAGGATGAATTTTGAGTATCCCGATTTTTCTCGAGAACAACGCAACATTCGTTTGGCTATATCAACAGATACTTTCAATTCATTTGGAAATCTAAGCACCAATAAGAGTGTATGGCCAGTGATCCTAGCCCCACTCAACCCCCCTCCTTCACAGTGAATGAGACCTGAATTTTCGATGACGGCTTTGTTGATACCTGGGCCAAAGGCACCAAGTGATGACATTGACGTCTACCTAGCTCCTTTGGTAGAAGAATTAAATGAATTGTGGGAAGAGAGTGTAATATGAAGAAAATATGCAGAAATTATTTTATACATGATTAATTTTCTAATATGCAGAAAATATGAAGCCTGTGAGAACAATAAAAGACGAAAAACAATGGTACAATCAGACAAAAAATTTAGGTTGTGGTTGACACAAGAGGTAATTATAATGAAAATAGTCGTTATATAACGTTACATTGCACTAAAAATTTACCACTAATATAATTAATTTATCTATATTCTCATCTCCTAAAGACGGGTGATGTGACATCAAGGCTTGCTCGTCTAGCCACTGAACCCTTGTTTGTGGTACAAGAGTTCAATAAGTATCGATTGAACGGTTACATTTTCGACGCTAAAGTGTACGAGGAAAGTACAAATGTATAGAACTCGGGAATTTCATATAAGGCTCTTACAATCTTTCTAGCGAGCGCAAATGATAAAAACCTCGTTGAAGCTGAAATGACTTACTATGGTGTAATCCAAAATATATTTGAATTGGATTATATAAGCTTCGAAGAGGTTGCATTTTACTGTGACTGGGTAAGAGTTGAGGATAAAAATGCTTGTAAAGTTGATCCTGTCACCAATTTAATCATGGTTGACTTGTCCAAGTTGAAGAGCAACGACCACGTGAGCGATGAGCCTTTTGTTTGTGTATTTCAAACAGTTAAGCAAGTGTTTTATTCAGAGTATATCAACAATGAGCCGTGGTCAATTGTCCAACACGCTCCAAGGTGTCTAAATAGTAGTGTGGATGACTTGGCTGCTCCTACCGAATATCAATCCATTTTTTATGATAACCCGAATTTGAAACAAGTTTTCAATTTGTAATAAATATTTCAATTTGTACTGAAACATCCATTTTTAATGCTTTTAATTGATTTGCACGTTAACATTTTCACTCTTGTGTAGTGTGCGTGTGTGGAGAGGAGATTACTACATAAATATTACAACTACATCTAAGTTTTGTTTATACTAATCCATGAATATACGCTTCTTACCTTTAATAGGTGATTAGTACATAGTTATTTGGGGTGTTCTATTTATGGAGAGGAGACTGAATCTCTTCGTCTATCCGAACACTAAGAAATGCCATAATCCTATAGAGTTATGCTCTACAAATTCCTCCCAATCGTTATGTAGCCAAACATCACCAGTTGAAGTTGTCAATTGCACTTTCCATACCCCACCACTTGGAACCTCTAGTAAAACATGGGAGACCATTGGAAGGTGGAATTGACAACTTCAACTACTGATTTTTGTCTACATAATGGTTGGAAGGAATTTGCAGCGCATAACTCCATAGGAATATGGCATTTATTAGTGTTCAGATATAAAGGGAATTACATTTGACACGATTTCCCGGGGTACATTAGTTGGAAGGAGGTGCCATATGAGCTCAAATTAGATGTTTGGGTGACACTACAGGTAATGTATTTATATTTATATGTCAATTTCGATTTCGATTTCAATTTCAATTTTGATTTATATTTATCTATATTTGCGGGGCGGATATTAATTTTACTTTATTTTATTTCAGGGGATAGGGAGTGGCCCTGAGGGTAGGCCACATATGCTCGATACTTATGTGTATCTTCGGACGAGAAGGGAAGGATAAGGAGGTGTCCCCGAGCGTCGCGGTACCAAATCTCTTTTCCAGCTAAATAGTTTGTAGATTTGAGATAATTGATGGTGATGTTGTTTCTTCTTAAATAGTTTCTATTTTCAATGTATATTTGTGTTATCTCTAGTTTATTTGGATATATGATATTTGAATAGGTACAACATTGATATAACAGCTACAAATATACTGTTGGGCAGTGGCAGTGGCCATACTGCCCAACAGATTTTTTTTTCAATTCTGCCCAGAATTATCATGGTTATTGACCGTGACAAAAGTTATCACGGACTTATCACGGTCATTGACCGTGACAATTTTTTTAAAAGGGGACAAGAATTTGTCACGGTTATTAACCGTGACTAAACATGTCAGAGTCTAGGACCGTGACACGATCGTGACAATTCTTACGAGGTTGTCACGGTCTATGACTCTGACACGTCCTTGACAAAAAAAGTTTTCTCGCCTCGAATTTTCATGGTCATTGACCTTGACAAGTCCAACTTGCCAAGGTCAATGACCATGATAATAGTGAAGATTTGGTGTAGTGCCATTAATAAAGATGCTTCTATCTGGCCCATACTGGCCAGCAACTATTTCCTTCTAGGGAAACCTCTATAAAATACCGGATCCTCCACACAAATCAAGGGAGACAATCATTCAGTCTACATATCAACCCCCAAAGACATCCCCAATATTATCACTATCCAAAACCAAAATACTACACCATGGACGTAGGCTCATTCTCAAGATATGAACCACATATTTCTTAGTGTTGATGCCTATATCCTTATCCCCGTCTCTACTTATTTACATACATTGCTCATATTTTATTTATTATCTCAAGTTGGATATCATCCAACTATAACCATCTTGAATCCATTTTTAGATGATAATAGAATGGCGCTGTCTATGGGAAAGACTAAAGCCTGTGTATTTATCATCTAATTCCCAAAACCTGATTGCGAAAAATATTGAGTTTCTTGCAAAATCTTCCAAATTTTATTAAATACCAATCTTGGAGATTTTATTAATGACAACATTTGATTTATTGCTTAAAATACATGATTTTCTATTCCATTACCAAATTTCATTTAAAACACAACCAAACACTTTCATTTTAAGCCAAAAATAGTTCTCCCACTGCCAAAATCCAAGGAATTAAACCATACTATACTTTTCTACATATATACTCTGTTTTTCTAGGCATTTTTATAACGATGGAAGAACAAAAAGAAAACAACAGGGAAAAAGAGGATGCACAACCCTCCACCCCTATCAGAATAGGGAATCAAGATGGATTCATGCATAGTTTGGTCAGAAGCTAGGAAGTTGTGAAAGAAAATATGAGACAACTCATCCAAAGTGTATTAGTCTCACCAAGAAACTAGAAGAATCTCCAATAACTCCAGTCACGAAAAAAGTCTGAGTAAATGTAGGGAATTACCTCCTCTTACCACGTACTGAGATAGAAGGTAAGAGAGCGAAGGGAAAGCTTTGGAAAATCCCAAAAGACTGAATATAGGATCTGAGATGAGTAGATCTGCTCGGGCACACGGGTTCAAACTTGAAGAACCCTCTTACCGACCAGGTAGATTTTTAACGTTGAGACTGGTGATGATGATGATCAAACGTACTTGGACGAACATATACGTGACTTTGAAAGGCTTGATAAAGTACCCATATTTGATAGGTTGGTAAAGAGAAGGGCACATGTACATCTGCAACCCGAAGAAGGCACTAAAATAAAGGAATACAAGAGGCAGGATCCAAGAAGAGAGAATATTTCAAGATGCAATACAAGGGAATTGAACAGGTGCAGGTAAGTTAGCATGAGAAATGAGTACTCTGTCGAGAGTCACGCACGAGCTAATAAAGTAGATAAGGAATCTCAACCATAGAAGGGGTCTATCAAGAGGTTAGATGACTGACCCAACGATCCTATAAAAATTAAAAATCTAATACAAATAAGTTTTTGCAGGGATCTCCAATCATGAAATCTGTGATTAATTATCCCACACCTATAAAAGTCCTTCCGCCTGTGATCACTCCCTTGTGTGAAGGAAAATCAGACCTTATTTTGGATGTTGAGTAATACCAAACAACATATGATATATTTTCTATAGTCAATGAGATACAATGTAGGTCTTTTTCAAGCACTCTTACTGCACCTGCTCAAATTTGGTATATAGGGTTACCGAAGGGAGAAATCTCAGAGTTTAAGCAACTAGACGACCTCTTCGTGAAAAAAAATTGCTTTGAAAAAAAACTTGGTAAAATGGTGGCTCACTTGTTAAAAATTTGTTAGTGCGATGATGAAATAATAAGAGAGTACATTACTAGGTTCAATACTAAAAAAATAGAAATGGTAGAATACAATGAAAAGGTAGCCATGAAAACAATCATGAGCGGGCGATTAACTGGAAAATTGTACTGAACACTGGCTAAGGATCCTCCAAACCATATGGATGAACTCTTGGATAAGGCAGTAAATATCATGAAGGTAGAAGAATCCATGGCTGCAAAAGAGTTCAACCATAAAAAGACTGAAGAAAGTAACAGTTTGATAAGAATGGAGAAGCCCAAATATGACAGAAAAAGGAAGGGCAAGAAGAGGCTATACCAAAAGTTTGATGAATAAACTCCCTTAATAGTGGGAGTACACCACATCCTTGATAAATTCCGAGGAGATGGTGAATTATAGTGGTTAGAGAAGTTAAGAACCCCTTGCAAAAGAAGAGACAAGAGCAAGTTTTTCAAATTCCACAAAGATCACAAACATGAAACTAAGGATTACCTAGCCTTGAAGGATGAAATTGATGCCTTCGTCAAAAAAGGAAAACTCAATAAATAAAAAGAGAAGATTGTTGGGTTAATATAAGCTCGTGAAGAGTGGAATACCAGTAGGAGATCAAGATCCCATCATACCAGGAATAAAGATCTAAAAAGAGCTTGGAAGATGAGAAATGAGGAGGATCCCGACCTCCTAATATGACCCAAAGAGCCTGTATAAGTGTATAATATGATCTCTTTCGGAGGCAAATTCATAACATGAGGAGACCCTAGTGAAGGCGATGAGCCAGTTGAAAGGAAATCATACCTCAATGAGGCAAGAGCTTGTGTGAGTAGCAATAATGTCAACATAGTAGCAGGGGAATATATCCGACCTCACAAGGTCACTAAGAATAGGCTGATCATAGGATTCTCTGGGGACAAACTCTTAGGATTATTGTATCCTCGTGATGATCAAATTGCGACAACCATGATGATCCATGGAATAAACGTGAAATGGATTTTGGTGGACAACATGAGATCGGTTGATGTGTTGTCTTATGATAGTTTCCAAAGGTTGAAACTAACTAACAGGAAACTAGAGGTGTATCATATACCTCTTATTATATTCTTAACAGGAAAAGTGTACCCACTGGGTACAATTGAGCTGGAGGTAATTGTTGGGACTTAGCTAGACCTACAAAATAGATAAGATGAGATTCTTCGTCCTTTATAAGAATGACTCATCGGCTTAAACATCATATTTGGAAGAGTTTTCCTAAAGAAATTAAAAGTAGTAGCCTCAACCGTTAACTAATGTCTCAAATTCCTCACCAACTTTGGGGTGGTAGTGGTGAAAGGAAACCAAGTAGAAGAACACGAGTGCTATTACACCTCGACTGACAAAGAGAAGTGGAAGAAAATAGTCCAAACCTATCAGATCGAGATATTGTATCCTTGAGATGAACGTATATTGATAACTTAATAAGGCATAAAAGAAACGGTTCTACTGATGATGGACATTGAGCACCATGAGAGGATAGTCCAGATCGGATCGTCCCTGGACCCCATCCTCAAGAAGTAGATGGAAGACTTCATGCAAGTTATAAAAAATGTATTTAATTACAACCATTAAGATATGCT
Source organism: Sambucus nigra (assembly GCA_949130495.1). Taxonomy (NCBI): domain Eukaryota; kingdom Viridiplantae; phylum Streptophyta; class Magnoliopsida; order Dipsacales; family Adoxaceae; genus Sambucus; species Sambucus nigra. Next base: position 155,761,540 of record OX422211.1, on the reverse strand, counting down.
TGGAATTAATCCAACCAATTTCTTCCACGAGCTCAACATAATAAAAAAAGCCAAGGCAATCAAATCAAAATGACGAGTGTTCTCCAACGAGAAAAATACAATGATATAAAAAGAAGTGACCAAGTTGAAGAAAGTTGATTTAATTGAAAATATATTATATCCTGATTGGTTGGAAAATGTGGTGATGGTGCCAAAGATAAATGAAAACTGGAGGATGTGCATGGACTTTACAGATCTAAGTAAGGCATGCCACAAGAATTATTATCCTTTTCCTCGGATAGAACAATTAGTGGATGCGACAGCTGGGCATGAGCTGTTGAGCTTCATGGATGCATACTCTATGTAAAACAAGATACAAAGTGAGAAGATAAGGATAAGACTTTTTTCATCACCAACCGATGTACTTTTTGCCATAATGTCAAGCCTTTAGGACTAAAAAATGCACTTTCCACTTACCAAAGCTCAAGGAACAGTGTATTTGAAAAACAAATGGGGAAGAACATGGAGGTTTATGCGAATGACATACTAACCAAAAGAATCAAAGCAGATGAAAACATAAAAAACTTAGCCAGGCGTTCAATGAATTGGATAAATAACAAATGAACCTAAATCAAGCTAAATGTGTATTTGGAGTCAAGGCGAGAAATTATTTGGGCTTCACTGTGAACCAAAGAGGCATAGAGGCTAACCTTGACAAGACCCAGGCATTAATCAATATATAGCCTCCCAAATGAAAAAAGGAGATACAGAGCCTAATAGGCTAAGTAGCATTTCTAAGTTATTGTTAAATGCCTCCCGTTATTCGATGTCATTAAACACTCTTTTGAATGGACGGAGAAATGTCAAACTGCTTTCCTAGATCTAAGGAGATACCTAGGAAGGCCCCGATTACGGTCAAGTCCAGTCCTAGGGGAAAAATTATACCTATATTTGTTGTTGTCAGAGTCAGCAGTCAGCTTAGCTCTATTAAAAATTAATGAAGGGGTTCAGAGGATAGTGTTTTTACACAAGAAAAGCTTTTGCTGGTGGAGAAATCAGATATTACAGAGTTAAAAAGTTGGCCTTGGACTTTATAGTAACATCCAGGAAGATGGACTAGTACTTCTAAGTCCACTCTATAATTCTCTACACTGATCTACCACTCGGACAAACCATTCACAAACCTAAAAAATCTTACAGGTTGATTGCATAGGCAATATTGCTTGGTGAATATAAAATTTTATATGATCCACGGACTTTAATCAAAGGGCAAGCTATAGAGGATTTCATTGCAGAATTCATTTATGAGGATAAAATAACTACTGAAATAGAACATGTTAACCAATCCAAACAGACAAAATAACCAGCCGAATAAATTATTGCAATTCGAGACCAGCAGGACCAGAGAAAAAAAAATACTTATTTGAAAACGAACAACCTAGTTATAGAAAAAAGTTTAATACTAATTTTTCTTAAAATGATTCTTAGTTAGAAAAGGACTTTAATAACGAGCTGCTAGTACTAAAAGAGTTTGTGGATGGATTATCATGTGTTAGTGGTAGCAATGGATGTCTGATAGTCAACACACCTGATAGGGAGAATGTAGAATATGTCCTAAGGTTAAAATTTAAAGTATAAAATAATGATGCAGAGCAAGAGGATTTGATGGATGGATTGAAGTTCCTTGTATCACTTGGAGAAGAGAAGATAAAATCTCATACAGGTCCATAGTTTGTTATAAACCAAGTTCTGGGAGAATATTAATCAAGAGAGGGAAACAAGTTCAAGTACCTTACAAAGGTAAATGTTTTATATTCAATGCTTAAATCACTACAGACGATTAGAATCCCCAGAGATGGAAACACCAAAGAAGATACATTAGCTAGTCTGGCATCAGCTACTAAATTCGACCTCAAAAGGACCGTACCGATAGAAATTATGTCAAAGAGGAGAATTAATATAGAAGAATCAAAATTCCTTGAGCTAACCATGGACCCATATTTTATGGGTCCAATCATCATGTACTTAGAATAAGGTATTATGTCGGCCGACAAAAAGGAAGTAAGGAGGGTTCGTTGCAAAGCGACCACGTACATTATGGATAATGGAGTTCTATATAAGAGAGGTTTTACAGTCTCAATAATGAGGTGTCTTCATCCTATTGACTAACCAAATCTGGACAAAGAAATACATGAAGGTTCTTGCAAAGATCATGCATTAGGTCAGACGCTAGTAAAAAGAATAGCCATTTGAGGATATTTTTTGACAACAATGAGGAAAGACTGTGAATAATATATGAAAAAATGCGAAAAGTGCTGGAATTTAAAATAATACATGAAAGACCAAGGGTCGAGCTGGTGTTGATCACATAGCCTTGGCATTTTTCCATCTGGTATGGATCTGGTTAGCCCATTGTCGAAGACCAAAGGAATGTTCGATATTTTATGGTAGTAGTGGATTGCTTCACAAAATGGGTGGAGACTGAACCACTAATTTAGATGGCCTATGAAAAAGTCTCCCAGTTCATATAAAATAATGTGATTAGTAGGTATGAGATCCCTCTTGATTTCATTGTTGACCATGATACCTAGTTAGTTAATGATGATTTCCAAGAGTATTAGGACAAAGACAAATTACGTAAGATGCACTCATCATCAGCTCGTCCATAATGTAATGGACAGACGAAGGTCATGAGTCAAATTTTACTAGAGGGTATGCAAAAGAGACTTAAAGAAGCAACAGGAAATTATAAAAATGAATTGCAAAGTGTGTTGTGGGCTTATAGGACAACACCGCAAACAGCGATAAGAGAGACACCTTACACGGTCGCTTTTGGAAGTGAAGTCATGGTCCTGATAGAAGTAGGCCTACCAAGCCATAGGGTGTTAAATTTTGATTCTCCCAGAAGTGATTTTTCCAAGAGACTAGATCTAGACCTGATAGACAAAGTCAGAGAGGCAACCACATTTAAAGTAGCCGCATACCAATAGTGCACGACAAAATTCTATAACAAAAAGTCAAGCTCAACATATTCAAAGAGGGAGGGAGATTATATTTTGATGAAGTTTACACTGGAGTCCATAAGTTCGAAAAAAATTGTTATGATCACTACCGTTTGGCTATAGTTGTGCGACAAGGCATTCACCGTATTGAAACTTTTGGAGGGGATTCATTAAAAAATCCTTGGAATTCTGAGCATCTAAAAAATTACTATCATTGAAAAGTTTTATAGCATGAAATTTTAGAATTTGTATGAACAAAATATATGAAGATGTTTGGTTACCTTATATTACATTTTTATTCTTATTAAAATTTATTCAAATGTTAGATCAGGTTGGCCTTAGCCAACCTAATTGATCAAATGCACATCTTTAGTTACACAAAACATTTGGAAGAGGGTGTATCGACAATATTTGATCACGTACCATCCACATTTTAGATAATGTACGTCTTTGAATACACCAAATATTAGAGATCAAATCATCCTTAGCCAAACCAATTGATCAAATGCATGTCTTTGACTGCACAAAAAATTTAGAAGAGGGTGTATTGATAAGATTCTATCACATACCATCTATATTTTGGATAATGCACATCTTTGATTGCACTATATATTAGAGATTCAATCGGCTTTAGCCAATCCATTTGATCAAATTCACGTCTTTAACTGCACAAAACTTTTAGAAATGGGGTTTATCGATAAGATCTGATCATACATCATCAATATTTTGGATAATGCACGTCTTGGACAACATGAAATATTACAAATTAGGTTGACCCAACCTTAGCCAACCCAATTATATATGCACACCATACTTAACAGAACTAGTAATTCCAAGGCTAAGAAATACCACCAACACTAAAAAATAAAATGGAAAGTTGGCAAGATCGAAACATGCAAAATCACATCAAAAGAACTATTAAAAAAGGGAACAGGGTACATAAAGGGTAATATAAATTCAAAACCATTTAAATTACTTGATAAAACTATCTGTCTTTTCCTTGAATATTTTTTGGTACATGTTTTATTAAACAAAATCTACATAAAAATAACAAAGCGAAGTAGGCTAAGCTACAACAACATCTTATGAAGCCGAATCGAATTTTTTAAACAATAACAGGTTCTCCTTGAACAACCTTAAGGACTCGAAGTTCATCTTTAGAGGATGATTCTGCCTCAGGTCAGTGAGAAGATTCCTTCTCTTCGTTCATGACCTTTTCTTTGTCATCATCTCGTTCTAAGGCCAAGATAACTTCAGCGATGTTAAGGTAGTGTTCAGCTACCCTCTTGTTCACCTCTTCATCACCTTTGAGGAAGTCCATGGTGGTGTCGACGATGTACTCCACAACCTGTTTCTAGCCATGGAAGAAACCACCATAGCATCAGAGAGTTTGACTGTTAGACCATCCAGCAGGTCATTAGTTGCCTTGAGATCCTGTTTGTAATAGACCAAACTTTTGCTATTAATTAATTTTCATGTACGTTATATTATTAAATTTATTGGATAAATTAAACAGGATTTTAGTGAATATTAATTAGCAAGATAATGGATTATAATTTATTATAATTATTATTTACTTGTGTGTGATAAGTACATAGTTATGTGATTTATCATATGTGGCATACGGATGATAGCGATGGTTTATTATTGTATGTTAATAGAGAGTTACATCGACGGATGAATATAATTTATGGGCAATGCGTAGGGAATGGACGTGTCGAGCCCAATTAATGAGATGTAAGAATATTTGGAATTGGATGTCTCATATGAGATTTTCGAGTCATCCGGTTAAGAAGAAAAATGGTATTAGGTAAATTAAGAGGATATTTAAGAGGTGGGGATGGTTTATGGAAGCCCACCTTTCATATTTTACACAAGTGATTGAGAGAGAACCCTAGAGAAGAAAAAAAGAAGAAGAGAGAAGAGAAAGCTTGGAGAGGAGAAGAGAGAGGATTCAACTCATTATAAAAATCGTAGAGAACTTCGGATTCTAATCCACCAAGGAAATTAGCTCCTTGATTTATCTCCCAAATTAATTGTAGTTAATTACTTTCTTGATTAGAAATAAAAATATGAGATTTAACTCATGAAGGATTGAAACTTGATTAATTGTTGTACAAATCAAAATGATACGGGATTACAGATTTTTAAACTGAAGATTAATTGAGAATAATGTGACACCCCGCCTAATAAAATACCGGGTGATCAGTCCTATACCAAATTAAGACAGGAATCCCAGTTGGAACATCCTTAGCATCACTATCGAAAAACTTTTTAAAACTTACTAACCACCTAGTATTCCAAAAGCTGGTGCCAAATTTTAACTTTTTAATTAACAGAACAGTACATGCAGAATTAAATATAAACCATTCACCCAACTGAATTAAATCAACCGAACAAAAATAAAAAGACATGCCGAATAAACCATCGGCCACCAAAGTAAATAGTCCAATATAAACATCCAACACCTGAATAAAATAAATCTGAAAACTGTACTAAAAAGTCTAGTCGACATTCCCTAAATGAAACTGAAACTGAGAAATAGTTCCTACTCTAGGAATGAATGAGCGATGCGTCTAATCCAAATTTCTTGCTAGCATCTACATATGCCGCAGCTCCGTGTTCCTGGAATAGAATATCAATCATGGCGTCCCTGTGGCTGGACACCTAAAAGGTTTTGAAAATAGTTTTATAGCAAGGGTTAGAACCCAAAACATTTTGAAAATATTTAACAAGTGAATTAATTATAGTAATTTAGAATGCATGAATGCGCTTCATATTTAAGTTAGTGTCGCACTCTCTTGAGGACATTCTTACCCCTCCACTAATTTGCACACCTAACGGTTACCTTAAACCCACCTAGTTGTACTATCCCATCCAACTAGTCCTGGTATAACCTCCCCTTGCCATACTACTCGAACCCGAGTATAATTATCCATGAGTTACAAGTTATCTCCCCAAATAACTTAATTAATGTCTTCTTAAATAATAGCATATAACCGCGACACGAGTTATATAAAGTATATACATCACACACTGTATTATTCCCCGCATATAATATTTACTACCATTATATACGTACCTCTACTAAACATCCACACGTATAACATCCGTATATCCATTCCTCCAATTATACCCTCGCAGGATGATTCCCTCTAAAGTGCTATCCCATTAGGTGTGCTCACATAACCTAGATACCCAAGTTGGAATCGCTCGCCAACCTGGCCCGAAACATAAATGTAGTGGAGGCAGTCATATTCCTTCCCTGAAAGTGAGATAACACCCTCACCCATATACCGGACGCTATGACTTGGGGATATACTCACCCTAATCCTCGAGCTAGGGGATTCACCCACATCGCCCAACCTCCCTTGATAGCACTAGAGGATATAAATTAAATAAATATCTAGTCACTGATATTTAATAGCACAAACAATATATACACGTATATATATATATATATATATATATATAATATAAACCCCGACTTTACCGTGTACTCAAAATCCCGTAACACTAGACTGTAATTTCTTGAGTCTGTGGCCCGACTCAACTTAATAAATTTTCTCACTTATTAATTCACACGTCAATTAATATAATATTTCCCCGAGTCTATGGTTCGACTATTTTGTAAATACTTTGCACATTAATTTATATAATATTTACCCGAGCCTATAATTCAACTCTAATTTAATTAATTTGCACATGAATTAATCAATACTAATCCGAGTCTATGGTCCGACTCCAATTTAATTAATTTACACATTAATTAATTTAATACATCCCCGAGTCTGCAGCCCGACTCTAATTTAATTACTCTCTCAATAATTAAATTAAATACTTTGGTGTCACTTAACTAACATACCCGGACTCGCTCTCTCTCGGTCCATTTTTACATCTCAGAGTTTCACTTCCACATATTCGCCCACAATGTGTCACACATTCATCTCCATCAAATTTCCCAATTATATTTACCTATAATTACCAACATACCCAGACTCGCCCACTTGGTCCATAATTAAATTGAATATGTTCACCCAAAATTCTCACTTTAAGTCTCAACTCTTAACTTAGATTGCAAATTCCTAATAGCTATCTTTTAAGACCCTAGCTATTAAATTCTTTATAATTTTTCACCAATTAAAATCATACCCAAAATCCAAAAAGAAAACGAGGCAAGGTATCAAACTGCCCGACCTGCCAAGGTTTTCCCATTGTCGATCGATCAATGGCCCCCGATCAATCGATCGATCCTTTCGTGGCAGCTCTTCTTCCCCCACTGAATTCTACCATTAGCAAAAATTCAAGGTTTGTAAACCTTGATTTCAACATCTAATCAAGTCATCCCGCCACAAAAAATATTGAACTTTGATCCTATACATCATATACACCTTCTAGTATATAAATTTCTCAATTTATCTCACAATTTTTGAAATAGGGTTTTCCATAAATCTCCATTAACTTTTGTCTACAATTCCAAATTTCAGATCCAAATTCCACCATTTTATATTCCGGTTTTTCATTCAAATAAAATATATATAATCAACGATATATCATACGCCTATTTCTTACTTTGAATCTTAGCCAAGTATTCCATTAACAAAACCCCATTTTCACCCATTTATATCCAAAAATGAATTTTGGTTTATACATCACTAATATATGAATTGGATATCACAATTTAAACATTACAACAAGTTAACCACTTGCCTGGAATTGTTCGTAGGGTCAGATTCCGTTGCTGTAGAGAATGGTTGATTAAGAACACCCCAAATTAGTCCTTTAATTTGGCTCCAAAAGATCCCCAATTGACTTCTTGATTAGCTTCCTCTAATCCTCACCCAAACCCTAGGTTTAGAATTTTTTATTTGTCGTTCCTAGTCCCTCAATTAGGTTAAAAACACAAATTCCCGTTTTTGGCCATATGGGCCTAATTAAAATGACCCAACTCGCCCCGTGTGGGTCCGTCTATGCTCAAAAATACCCCGAGACCCAATTACTATCCCCGGGAACTATTTTCTGACTATCTCTACCCTTCTGGACTCAACCGCGCACTCAGAATTGCCAACCGAAATACTTTTTGACATTTCCAAAATTTGACCTCAAAATGCGACACACATTCATTCAGACAATTAAACTTAAAGTCGCCAATTATACATAATTCTTCGCACTCAAATAAATTCTCCAAATCATAAATTTAAGTTTCTCCAATTTAAACATTTTTATAACTCCCAACAATAGTTAAGTAATAAATCCTCAAAATTACAGGGTGTTACAAATAATCACACTGCTACTTAGAAATTAATTCTAGGATTTGAAGGATGAACATGTAGAACTTGGATAGAAAGATTGAATATTAAAAATCAATTAGATAAAAATTATGATATTGAATTTTGATTCGATTTCTTGAATTTATGAGGGATTACCATGCGGGAGTTGAATATATAAGGATGTAATCTTGTTTTCTTGACTATAATAGGGTTATAGTTCTTAGAATTTATGTAGGAAGACTATTAGAAATGAAATTGGATCTTTGGTACTGAAATTTGTGTAAAGAAAAATAAGAATATCTGGGTTTCTATCGTATTTCGAATCGAATTCGGCATCCAGGGGAAATCGATTAGGCCAGGCAAATTGATTCGGCCCTTTGAGTGGGTAAAGTTGGAATCGTAAAAACCTTTAAGGTAATTCAAAAAATCCCTCCATCAAATTTTGTGAAGTCTTAACGAAGTACTCTACTTGCCCTCGAAAACTCTCAAAATCTCTACGATCATGTGTTGGATCATGCGGAGTAACACGTGTGGGGGTGCACTTAGGAACTCTTTTGGTAGCATATCGGGGAACACATATATGAGAAACTTGCCCAAATTAAAATGAGCTCTCCTAGGTGGGTTAGGACGAGGGCCATAAGGATCCATAACAAACTCGGGAATCGTCTTGGCAGTAGCTTTAGAAATGAATGCACCGTCATAACCTAGTCCTTGACTCTCAACGTTACCTAACACGGGACCAAATAGAATATTTTCAACTTTCTTCGACGTGTCCTCTAAAGTGACCTTGGCCTCCTAGGCCGTTCGAGATCAATCTCAAGTTGGGATACACGGGCTTCGAGTTTTTCAAAAGTCTCTAATGAAGATTAAAGATCTTTCATAAGACTAGCAATGCTATTGGTCAAATCGATCTTCTCCTGACATACAACAATCAGCTGCTCACACAAAGAAATTTTCACCTTCTCGAGTTGACTCACCAATGCCTTACACCCTCTGAAAACTTTCACTTCCTTCTCTAAATCACACACCTTGAGAGACAAATTTTACTCAGCTTTTTCATTTTTAAAGTCTCGATGCAAATATCACTAAAGGCTTTTTGGATTCCTCCTTCTTCATTACTCAAATTATGTTCCTCACTCTCTCACGAATGAAATGAGACATCATTGAGGCTTTTAGGTTTAAATATGTCATCATCGGTGCATGACAAACTATAAGTGCTAACGTGACTAGCCATTAACTCAGTGCACTGTTCATGTGGTGATTCTCCCCCTGCGTCAATCGACTCGAAGTCACTATCATTAAGACTAGTCTTATTTTAAACTTTCTTACCTTGTCTCTTAAGCCTAGTGGGACAATTATGTACCTTGTGCCCTTTTCCCTCACACTTATAACATCTTTTCTTATCTTTCTCACATGACTTCTTTCCCTCATTCTTATTTTTGTTTTTCTCAAAAGTCTTTTCTTTAAAAGCATTTTCTTTGGAAATTTTGAGAAATTTCTTGAATTTTTTCTTGCAAAAAAGGTTAAGTCATCCAACTCAAAATCAAATTCAGACTCGGACTCATAAACTCTCTTTCTTTTTTTCTTAGTTTGATTTTTCAAAGAAATCCCTATATCCTTAGGTTTAATAGTTTTCGGAAACATATCTACCTCCTACGTTTGAAGGTTATGAGTTCTCTAAACCTAAGAGTATCTAGAATCCCTAATGAATTTAGTACAAAAACCTTAGGAATAAAATGGGGAGGGAGCGATCTCAAAATTTTCTTAACAACTCTCATTTCAGGAATTCTCTCACCCAAATTAAAACGAAATTAACTATTTCTAAAAAACGTGCATAAAACTCATCAACAGATTCAGATTCAAGCATTATGATAATTTCAAATTGTGTGGTGAGATTGCATGCAAGTTATGTCCAAATTCCATTTGCAATTTTAGTCCAAACATACACAAATAATCAAGATGAGGAAAAATACCTATTGAGGGCAAAACCTTCTATTCATCACTATTAGAAGTTTATGAATACAAATGACTTACAAGACATTTAGGTACACGAAGTTAGACACACAAATCTTTAAAAACTCCAACATGCATGACTCATGTCCAGATCTGTCCATGGGTAACGCTCTACCCTCGATATCCACCGATTAAGCCTCTTGTTCTTGTTCTTGTTCTTTTTGTTCTTCTTCTTCTTGTTCTTCTTCTTCTTCTTCTTCTTCTTCTTCTTCTTCTTCTTCTTCTTCTTCTTCTTCTTCTTCTTCTTCTTCTTCTTCTTCAATAGTGGAACCTCATTCCACAATCTTAAGAGTAGAGATAAGTCTCTATATAGTGATTTTAGCAAGAATCCTTCTTTCACTACACCAAATCTGCCCATTTGTTAAGGTCATTGACCTTGACAAATCCAACTTGTCAAGGTCAATGACCGTGACATTTCGAGGCGAGACAAATTTTTTTGTCACGGTTGTGTCACGGTCATTGACTTTGACACAAAACTCGCGTTTTGTCTCACGGTCGTGTCAAGGTCAATGACCGTGACACGTTTGTCACGGCTTATTACCGTAATAAAGTCGTGATCCCTCTTTCCCTGAATTGTCACGGCCATTGACCGTGACACGTTCGTGACAACTTTTTGTCACGGACGTGTCACGGTCAATGACAGTGACAATTCTGGGCAGAATTTAAGAAAAATCTGCTGGGCAGTATGGCCACTGCCACTGCCCAGCAGTATATTTGTACCTGTTATAGAAACGTTGTACATGTTCCAAACATCATATATCCAACACAAACTAAAGATAATGTAAATATATATTCATGACGATATAATCCAAATATTCAAAGTAAAAATAATATACATGATGATATAATCCAAATATAATTAAAATGGATAAACTTAAAAATAATGTTACTACATGTCTTGGATAAAACTGAGGAGGTGAGTAGGCCACACAACATACGAATTGACGCACCCACTAATATACATCGTGCCGCATTATTTGCGCAACCACAATAGGGAGTTCTCCTTCCCGGGTATGACATGCGTGACGAGCACCCTGGACTCCATCTCTTGAAGCACACGTCCATGGACTATTCCACCCTCGACGATATTCGGGTCCCTCAACCCCCGCCCTATTCGCTGGCCATCAAATACGTCCAATATGAACACGCTCGGCCAACCAAGTATCGACAATGGTCTATTGAAGGGCGCCAAATAGGCAAGTGGATCGTCGAAGTACAAACGTGTCGGTGATGAAGCAGCGAGATCCACATCCTCGTCATCCTGCGCCTCGTCCTCCCTCACCTCCTCCTCCACCGCCTTCTCCTTCTCCTTCCCTTTCCCTTTCCCTTTACGGTCTCCACCCAACGTACGCTTTATGAATGCGTACATTTCTTGGACTGTCGCCTCCAAATGGGACAGCTTCGCGTTGTGTGAATCCACCGTTTGAGCCAACCCGGTGTCGCTCGTCTCCAATCCGATGATCCTAGATTTGGCCACCCGTGAGCTCACTCCCCTTGTCCTCCCCTTGCGATCAGAGCCAAGCACTTGGCTGAGTGCGTCTGTGGACAAAGATGCCTTGTCGGCATCAGACTGCGACTCATGCACTTCCTTAAGCTTCGCCTGAAACGACAAAAATCACATGATTAGTAAAATAAGTAAACTAAAAAATTATAACATAATTAACAATAATTAAACTGTCAGATTACTTACAATTGTGGCCGCGACGCTCGGGGACACCTCCTTGTCCTTTCCCTTCTTCATCCGAAGAGCCACATAAGTATCGAGCCTAATAAAGTAATGTAAAATTAGTATCGGCCCTGCAAAGTAAAATAATGAAGAATAATATATTTCTGTAGTTATATATAAATTAAATCTTACCTGCATCCTATGCTCCACCTCAGCGTAAGAGGTTCGGCCAGAGTAGTGCACGTTCGTCTTTTTAGCCCAATTTTCCCTCCCCGATTGGCGAGATGGCAATTGTCGATCCTCGATCTCATTGTCAATGAACTTTTGCCATTGTGCCAATGAGATCGGCTCCTTGGGCGGGACGGATCCGCGCCATTTATAATGGACACTCGTGTTTTCCCAAAGTACCGTGTCCGCATATTTTTCTTCCACGTCTTGTGTTGCTCCCTCAACTGCTCCAAGACAGAATCGCGTAGCTTTGGATCCAAGTTGAATTGTTCCTGTCCAACAAATACAATGTTAGTTGCGAATAAATATAAATATAAATATAAATATAAATATAAATATAAATATAAATATAAATATAAATATAAATATAAATATAAATATAAATATAAATATAAATATAAATATAAATATAAATATAAATATAAAGTTGAAATTGAAATTGAAATTGAAATTGAAATATTACCTGTAGTGCCGCCCAAACAACTAACTTGAGCTCATATGGCACCTCCTTCCAACTCATAAACCCCGGGCCGATGACCGTCTTTAGCAACTCGAGGGATCTCGCTAATAGCTCCGACTTGTTCTCGACGATAATCCCAAATTTTTCATATTTGTGGAGCCTAGGGGCGGAGGAGCCCTCGTGGCCTCCGCTACCACCGAACCCAGATGACATCATCATAAACATCATCATCATCTTCGCCTTAACATCTGAAGGAGACATTTTTGCTGTAAAAAAAAAGTTATTAGTACAGATAAAAAAAAATGTTAATAGTACACATACCCCACCCCCTACCCCCCACTACCCCCCTCCCCCACCACACACCACCATACACACACATATACACATACAATTGGAAATTGGAAACATTTTGTTTATGGATTCTAAGTAATGATATTCCTAAAAAAAATGTTAATAGTACACATACACACACCCCTACCCCACCCGCCACGCACAGACACACCCCTAACCCCACACCCACCTCTGCCCCCCTCCCCCCTCCCCCAACCACACACATACACACACATATACACATACCCCACCCCACCCCTCCCCCCGCCACGCACACACGCACACCTACGCACCTACGCACACCTACGCACCACGACCGTGACAACTATATATATTGTTTATCAATAAAATTATGACATGAGATAATTATAATTGGAGCATAAATTTCATTATCATAAAGGGATAAATCCAACCAAGTACATAGATTCTACAAATTAAAGTGAGAATTAAATTTAAGACTTTCTAACAACATGCATGTGTATGGATTCTAACTAATGATATTCCTAAAAACATACAATTGGCAACATTTTGTGAATTTACTAAACTTTAAATAATATTATCAAATTGTGTTAAAAAATTATCTAGGGTTTTACCTAATTGAATTAATTTCATGAATAAAATTATTATCAATTTAAATGAAAATATCAATTATTATCCAATATTTTTGAATGAAATATTTATTTTGAATGAAAATATCAATTATTATCCAATTATTATCCAACTATTATCAATTATTTATTTTGAATGTAAATAATATCCAAAAATATAAATGTAAATAATATTCAAAACCCCACCCACCCCCACCCCCTCCCGATGTTTATTATTTTCACGATGTTCTTACAATATTTGTTGATGAACTATGTGGGAGTATAACCCATATTGAATTATAAAGTAAAAATCTATAAAATTGATGTCTACTTTTAGTGTTGTGTATATATGTTAGTTGATGCCATTATATTTTTAGCCTAATTAGATTCTAAGGTTATCTCAATTTATATTTTTCTTTTTCTATCTAATAATTTTGAGATTCTAAGGTTGATGCCTATTTTTTATCTTGAGATTCTATATTACAACGTATGTATAAGTTCCGTCAATACCATTTCGTTTCAATTTTGTAATATTTTGTTTTTTTCAAATATTTTAAAAGTTATTAAATGGGTGCCCCACCCCCACTCCCTGCCCCCCTCCCCCCGCCACACACATACGCACACACCTACACAGACACCCCACCCCACCCCACCCCCTGCCCCCTCCACCACCCCTCCCCCACCACACACCACCACACACATATACACACACACATACACACACATATACACATACACATACATACACATACATATACACACGCACACACCCCGCCCTTCCCCCACCCCGCCCCACCCCCTACCCCCACCCTGCCCCACCCCCCACACACGCACACACGCACACACATACACACATATATATATACACATACACACATAAATATACAGACAAGCATATATATAAATGGAAGAGAGAGAGAGAGAGAGAGAGAGAGAGAGAGAGAGCAACGGAGAGAGAGAGAGAGAGAGAGAGAGAGAGAGAGAGAGGGAGGGAACGGCGGTAAGGAAAAAAGAAGGGGGTAGGCTTTTAGCTGTAAATATTGTCACGATCGTGCAAGGTCATTGACCGTGACAAGTATTTAAATAATTGTCACGGTCATTGACGGTGACAAGTCCGTAACAAGTATATTTGTCACGGATTTGCCACGGTCATTGACCGTGAAAATTAGTTGTCACGGTCGTGTGAAGGTCAGTGACCGTGACATAAAATGCGTATTTTTTGTCACGGTCAATGACCTTGACAAGGCTGGCCGGCTGAAAGGTGACAATTTTCCCATTTTGGTGTAGTGTTTTATTGATAAAAGTGATCTTGAATAATTCCTGGGGGTGAGAAATATCATTATGAGATTTTCTGATCATAAAAGAGAAATCAAAATGTGTTTTTCTTTTGGGCAAAGAGTTCTTAAGATATCTGATCTCGTTCATCCTTCTTACATGATGGAGAGATAAAAAGGATAAACATTAAAGATATTGGGAAGATAATCTTTGAAAAAAAATATTCATCTAGTCATTCAAACAAAATGGGATATCATTTGAATGACATCCTGAACTTGTTAGAACGACATCAAACGAGGGATTTTAACGAGATCTCAAAGGAATGTATACAATAATTAGTTGGAAACTTTGTTTGGCCGACTTCAAATGACTAACAAATCTCATATGAACGATAGTGAGCTTCATTCTTACAAGGCGTCAATTTTTTGAAATTTTTTTCTAATAAAAAATTAAGTTTCCTTTTATGAAAAATCCTCATAAAATATAAATAAACCCCATACAATATAATTTTTTTTACCAATTATGATCACATACTTCTACCATGATTGAAGAGATGACCAAATCTTCCGATCTTTGATGATTCAACAATAGTATTCGAGTTTTGAGAAGTTGTGACGGTGACTTGTTTGTGTAACAGGATATGCTAAATCAAAATAAAATAAAATATGAGCAATCATAAAACTGTCTCTTACATTTGTTCCAGATGAGGTGAACACTGAGTAGAAGAAGGCCCTCAAGTTTATCGATAGACTCACTTGGAAGATTAGCCAATACTTATTTAGGAACCCGACATTGAGAACCTATATTGAGGTCATAAATGTTGTGTTGCTCTACTGTTAATATCATCGCATCCATCAGAGGGGATTATAGAGGACCAAAAAGACTAGCTAGCAGGGCAAGACTGGGGGTAGTGGTGATAGCGGGGCGCCACAATAGCAGCTGAGACAACATAAGCAAGGTTCCCAACAAGGAACTCTTATAAGATATTCAGGTCTGGTAACGATAACTTCAGGTAGGTCCATCAGCGTCGTTAGCATGCCCTTCAGAGCTAGTTGGGCCAGGGGAATCATGTCAGTAGCCAGCAGAGCTGGGGTTATTAAAGCCAATAGTGCCAGAGATATAGATTTCCTCTTCGTGGCTAACAGGTCCAGGGGAAGATTGCTTTCACTAGGAGATGTTTCGTGTGTGTGGAGTAGGGCCACATACGGTGTCCATGACTGAGTAGGGGATATGGGTCTAAAGCAGGGTCCCCAACAGGTGAAACGGTTACATCACCTTCTGGCCCCACCAACAGTTCCAGCGTTATTTCCTCTGTAGGGGGCATGGTCAGTTTGGGCATGTATATCACCTCTCAGGATCGATTTCATCGCCAACACCGCCTGATTGAGGGTATATTTTTTATCGGTGGGACATGGGGCAAGTTTTGTTTGACACATGAGTGTCACACTCATTTGTCAGCACTAGATTTTCATGTATGGTGGGTTTAGTGGGTTTATCCATATACAATATTATGATTGTAAATTCACCTTTGGGTGGTGGAACTCTCATTCGTTCCATCTGTAAGGGGGAAGGGGTGGACATGGGGAGGTTATGCTTAGTAAAGGACCTGGATGGGTATGATGTTATTTTGGGCAAGTACTAGTTATTAACATATAGAGAAATGGTGTAGTGTTATAGTAGGACTATCATATTCACTATTCTAGGGAAAGACATGTTCCTTGTGGCGACGCCTCATCTAGAGGGAGGGTCGAGCGCACACTTATATTTTATTGAGTAAGAGACTTCGAAGGGTGTAGTAATTTCACTAGATTCATTCCATGTTGTTAGGGACTATGTTAATGTGTTTCAGGAGGTACCAAGGTTACCATTGAGTCGGGAAATTGAGTTTGTGATTGAATTAACACCGAGGACTAGGCCGATAACGCGAGAACCATATTG
The DNA here is from genome assembly GCA_949130495.1 of Sambucus nigra. Classification (NCBI taxonomy): domain Eukaryota; kingdom Viridiplantae; phylum Streptophyta; class Magnoliopsida; order Dipsacales; family Adoxaceae; genus Sambucus; species Sambucus nigra. Next base: position 155,744,792 of record OX422211.1, on the reverse strand, counting down.
AATGCTCCTTTTAAGATGCGGGAAATGTGGGATCAAATTTAATAGTTATTGGGGAAGGTTTTAATTCGATGGAATATTTCACTTTTGGGCGCCCCAATTTTATTTGTAAATAATAAGGATGAGTCATTAAGATTGTTCATCGATTACTAGGAGTTGAATCAGGTCAGGATCTGGAACGAGTATCCTTTGTCGCGTATCAATGACTCGTTCGATCAGCTGAGAGGAGAAAATTACTTTTTTTAAATTGATTTGAGGTTGGGATACCATCAGTTACCTATCAGGGAGCAGGATGTCCCTAAGACCACATTTTTTATGAGATACGGGTCTTATGAGTTTAGGGTTATACCGTTTTGGTCTAACCAATGTGCCACTAATTTTCATAGATATCATGGACATGGTGTTTAGGGATTTCTTAGATCGTTTGTCATTGTTTTCATAGATGATATTTTGATAGATTCTCGAATAGAAGGCGATGACATAGAGCACTTGCGTATAATTCTTTAGACTTTACAAGACCAATGGTTGTATGCCAAGTTCGAGAAGTATTGATTCTGGTTAAAGGAGGTGAAGTTCTTGGATCACATTATCTCTGAGCTATGTATTTCTATGGATTTGAGTAAGGTGTAAGAACTGAGAGAGTGTGGCAAGCCCACAACACAAACAAAGGTGCACAGTTTTCTAAGGTTAGCAGGGTACTTCCACCCGTACATTTGAAGGTTTTCAAAGATAATAGGTCCCTTGACTAATTTGACTCGTAAGGAAGTGCCTTTTGTTTAGGATGACCATTTCTAGTTATCTTTCGATGAGCTAATGGACAAATTAACTTTAGTGCCAGTGCACTCATTGCCTAGGGGAGGAGTGTAGTACTTTACTTCTACGACTGCGTCCTTACACGAACTTGAGAGAGTTGTACAACAGGAGGAGCGGGGCATAGCTTATTCTTCTCACAAACTTAAGCCCCATGAGAAAATCTATCCCACTCATGACACGCAGTTCCCAATAGTCATATTTTCCTTGAGAATTAAGAGACACTATCTTCTGGGGGAGAATTTTTTATTATTCAGAGACCAAAAGTAACTTAAATATATTTTTATGTAAAATGAGTTGATTATGAGGCAACATACATGGCTTAAGTTCATGAAGGATTATCAGTTTGACATCGATTATCATTCAAGGAAGGATAACATAGTGGAAACTGCATTGATTTAGATGCTTGAGGGGTAGTTAGTAGCAGTGTGGAAGGAGAAGTGGTCCAACCTTTGTCATGAGGATAAAGTAGTTCGAGCGTACTTAGTAGTGATGACATCACACCCGATATCATTTTGAGGGTCGTAAAGGCATAAGTTGGGTATCCGTCTTGTCGGGAGAGGATTCAATAGCTATTGGTGGGTGGAGCAGAGTCTTACTCATTTAGTTCTGAGGGTGACTTACGCTTTAATACGAGGTTGATTTTCCCAAACGATGAGGACCTACGACACGCAATTATGCAGATGCACATGGGCCACAATTTTTAGTACATCCTGGAGGGGATAAGATGTACTAGGATAATAGGCAACAATATTGGTGGATCGGGATAAAGCGAGAAATAGGAGTCCTACACACATGAACCAATAAAGACATAAAACTCATGGGGAAATATTGAGTGTAATAGCAAAAATATTAGGCTCCCCCTAAACATGTTCTCCCCCTTTTTGTCCAAAAAAGACAAAGGGATAGAACGAAAACCTACAAGGTTAGTTAATATAGCAAGGGAAGCCCATAAACAAGTAAAGGAAGAATATGAACAGGATTATATACATACGAACAAGTAACGGCAATTAAGCATCCATTTATCCAACAAATAGAAGAAAACAAGAACTAGTGATAATATGAGTCAAGATAAATCCAACATAATCCAAATCCAAAAAAATATAGGGAGCTGGAACAAGTGATAAAATGAAATGAAGAAAATACAAATCTCTCCCTCTCACAAGTACAAAAGTGACAAAAAACCAAAGGTAAAATGACATCACGGGGAAGGAGCATTATCTGAAGCATCATCTGGAGTGGAGCCGGTGCCTGAAGAGCCCGTACCATGACACATCTCTAAATGACGTATATCTTGAAGATGTTTCAGGAGAATAGAATCACGCCTAGCTTGGGCCTCATATCTACATAACTCAGCCTCCTCCCTATGAACTTGAGCCTCCTCGGCTCGCTGACGGTCACGCTGCATGGTAAGCAATAGCTCTTGCAAAAGAGCCCAATCATGTTTATGATTCTATTAAAGCTCCTGAACCTGTGAACATGCCACTCGAATGTCCTCCAACTCAATGGGTGAAATGGTGGGTGGGTGAGACCGAGATATAGAAGGTCTAATAGGTGCGGGGGCGGTAGAAGTGGCAAAGTGGTATGACACAGACTGGGAAGGAGTGTGCTGAGGAGTGTCACGAGGAAGGTGATCGCGGGAGAGACCAACAAAGGTGATATTAATTCGCTAAAACTGAGTGATGGTAATATCCAATGGAAGAAGAGGACAACCAACCTCAAGACAATGTCGAGTAATAATAACATCAAAAGGTAAGGCGTCCCTAATCGGACCAAGTGGATTTACCTTAATGGTTTTAATAACACCAAAGATGGATGTAGGAAGATCAATACCAACCTTAATGCTAATGGAAAACATAAGTTCCATATGTGCCTTAGGAATTTGAGTGGAATTTGCACGAGGAAGGATGTAGGCACAGACATTCCAATTAAGGATAAAAAAATCTGGATTAAGATTTTTATGGTAGATTGTGACGCATCTGGGAATAACTGTATGACACAGGGTGGACAAAATGAGTTGTCCCATCGGGCCAGAGTCAGGAAGCTAAGGATAAGAGGGGTTATTGAGGTGAGGTAAACCTATGAGGTGAGCAATGGACTCAAGTGTGATTGTGATTTCCCGACCACGGATAACGGAGAAAATACCTCGTTCTAGAACACGTATCCCAAAAAAATATTCCCTAATAAGATTGGGATAAATAATATCTGTAAGGTTAAAAGGTAAATCCCAAACCAAGGTAGACAGATATGTGAAGACGATAGTGCTAGAGAGGGAGGGGAGGTCGACGACTTTTTCACGGACAAAAGCACGAGTTGCAAACCTTTGAGTGTGGTATAATGTGTGATTTTCAAGTGTTCTCCAACGCAGTCTAAGGCTGGGGATGGGAGCTTCAGCAGAACAGTTCTCATCAGAAGAGGAGGAGGAGGAGTACTCCTGTTAAGATACAACGACGCTATGATTACATCGATTACGATGGCTAGGAATTATCATATTTAGAGGACAGAAGGAAAACAAAGTCTAGAAACTACAAGGATATACCACCCAAACCACCAATCACCAACACCAAAAAAAACAAACTAGAAAAATCTCAAACTCCATTACCAGCAATATAAGATATTGGAAATGCAGAGAAGATAAATTAAGTGTAATATCATGAAATTTTTTGTAAAAAAATTGATATTTTAAGAAATGAAAAAAATGTCATGATATTAACACCTAATTTGGGGGTAAAAAAATGTATTTATATAGTATATAGCCCGAAAGAGTGTATATGAACTGGGAAGAAAAAAAGGTTTGAATATTTCTAAAGAACCCAACTCATATATGCTCAACCCTTGGAAAAAAATGGAACAAAAGGATAAAATAAAACGAGTTACCTAAGAGAAATGATGAGGCGAGAAATAGTGTAATCTCAGAAATGGAGCGTAGTTGTGTAAAAATGGTGGAATGAAGGTAGTGGGGAGAATAGGTAAAGTGGAGAGAGAGAGGGGATATCATGTTGTAGAGGGGTCATGGAAGAGTGGCAAGAGAGAAGGTATGGGAAAAATGGTTTTGAGTTGTAACAGGAGAGAGAGAAAATAAGTGGAAGCTGAAACAGTGGAAGAAAATAAGTGGAAGAAGATTTGGAGCCAAAAATCGTTAGAAAACTCATTCGAATGAGGTTTTCTAATGAAAAAATAGTGTTTTGAAAACTTCAAAAGAAAAAAAGGTTAAAATTTCATAGTTGAATATCTGAATGGTTAAAAACCCAAAAAAAATATTTTCAAGATGTCCCAAGTAGTGTAGACATTTCCAAACCATTATTGTAGGAATGTAAGGGTGTGAACAATGTGAGTGAGAGCATTATGAAGACAACACATAAGTATAAAAATCCAAACAATATATTCACATAATATACACTCTCATATGCCGTGTGACAATAAATGGAATACGATGCAATACTACCCACAAAAAAAAACCCTTGGAAGATTGATTATTCTCATGGCAATAGCATCACAAAAACGGAATCAATATTGATTAATTGTGCAAAACCATTGATCTTCAACCTATGCCTCCAATCAATATGAAATAAGCTATTGAATTCTTTTGATTTTGAAAGTGCAACGATACTATCATCAATATGACAAATTAGCCTTGGCTATCTTTTTTATGCCACAATTTTTTAGGCTCTTTTACATATTTTCAAATGGAAGCTATTCACGAAAAAAAAAATTGTTTTTCGTTGTCCATGTCCATTTCTAAGCACAAATAAACTGGATGAATATAATGATCATTTTTCCAAATCCGGGCAATGGTTTTACATGCACAAGATCGATTGCTCATAAAAGGGGTGATAAAATTGATAAGATAACATCACACTTCGCTTCGTGTATACTAAGTGACGTAGATAATCACGCAATTTCATGAAGGATGTGTGCAAATAAGGCAATGTTATGAGGCAATAATAGTGAAATATATCATAAATAAGCATCAATGCCCACAAGTGAGACGAAGTCTGGATTAGCATCTCATCGAAAGTCATGTGGGCATGGAATGAGATAGAGATCCAAAAACATCATACAAATTACTTATATGGACAAAAGTTTTATGAAGACCTTTCCACTACAAACAAAAATAAATTTTTTTTGATTTTTTTTTATAGAATATATATACAATGAATAATATAGTTCATAGGTATAAAAATAGACAAGAGAAAACAACCTAAAATGGAGGACCGACTCCAAACTCAATGAATGGAGATCACCCCAATGGAATTCCTAAGGTTTTCAAACTGAAGGGCATCTAGAGGTTTGGTAAAGATATTGCCAATTGATGATCGGTGCGTACAAATCTCAAGGAAATGACTTTTTCTTCAACTAATTCTCGAATGAAGTGTTCACGGATCCTAATGTGTTTTGTTCTAAAATGTTGGACAGGGTTTCGAGAAATATGAATAGCACTACTATTGTAACAATAAATAGTCATAGTTCCTTATGGAATATCATAATCCTCCAATATTGTTACATCCAAATAAGTTGAGTGCAACAACTCCCGACGGCTATGTATTCGGCCTCCACTGTGGACAAAGAAATGGAATTTTGTTTCTTGCTCATCCATGAGACAAGTGCACTACCAAAGTAGAAACAATCGCCAGATGTAGTTTTTCATCCATTAACATCTCCTGCCCAATCGGCATTCGAATATGCCGGTAGACAATCATTGGTGTCAAAGTAATACCAAATCCTAAAAAATAGCATCCCACTAACGTATTTGATAATACGTTTAATGGAAAGTAAATGAGACTCTTTTGGGGAGATTGGTAGAGGGCACAAACTCCTACACTAAAGGAAATATCCTAACGACTAGTGGTTAGGCAAAGTAGACTACCTATCATACTCCTAAAGAGAGTGTGATCTAAATCCTTTCCTTTGATGTCCTTACTAAGTTTAACCGATGAACTCATTGAAGTACGTGCATGCTTAGCGGATTCTAGTTTAAATTTCTTCACAAGGTGTTTAGCATACTTAGTTTGGGATAAAAATATCCCACTATCGAGTTGACGAACTTGAAGACCTCGAAAGAAGGTAAGCTCACCGACCATACTCATCTCAAATTCATCATCCATTTCTTTTGAGAAAAGTTGAGTATGTTTATTGCATGTAGATCCAAAAACTATATCGTTGACAAACACTTGGGCAACTAAGATCGCATTTTCATCATGATGAAAGAATAAAGTCATATCTACTCTCCCTCTCAAAAATCCGCTAGAAAGGAGATAAGAGGTGAGCCTCTCATACCAAGCACGGGGTGCTTATTTCAAACCATATAACATTTTTTTCAAGAAGAAGACATGACTAGGATATTTAGGGTCTTCAAAACCTTTAGGTTGTTCAACATAGACTTCCTCCTGAAGGATGCCATTCAAAAAAGAACTTTTGACATCCATTTGATACAATTTGAATTTAAGATGAAAAAATATGGCTAGAAAAAGACGAACCGATTCTAACCTAGTAACCGGAGCAAAAGTCTTATCAAAGTCAACACCTTCTATTTGGGTGTATCCTTGGGCAACCAACCTAGCTTTATTACGAACAATGGCACCATTTTCATCCATTTTATTATTAAATATCCATTTGGTACCAATGACGTTAGTATTAGTAGGCCTAGGGACAAATTCCCAAACATCATTTTTCTTAAATTGAAACAACTCTTCTTGCATGGCATTAATCCAATGTTCATATTTTAACACTTCTTTAAAAAATTTGGGTTCAATTTTAGAGGTATAACATAAATAAGCAACCTTATTTTCTAGTTGCTCCCTAGTCTTGACATCTAATTCAGGATATCCTATAATTTTGGAGGGGTCATAACTTTTAAGAACCCATGGAGAACGATCCTTTGTTTCAATTGTGGGGTTCACCGAGTCATTGAGCGACTCGATGTTTTTAAAATCACCCCGGGGGGGGGGGGGGGGGGGGGTCACACCCACAAGGAGAATCTTCCTCATTATGAACACATGTAGCCGGAGCATTATCTTTTATGACTACATTTATTGATTCATAACTTTAGAACTTACTAAGTTGTAAACTATAAAATCTCTACTATATTGAGAATATCCTAGGAAGATACCTTCATCACTTCTCGAGTCAAATTTACCTAGAAGCTCTCTATCTCTAAGGATATAACAAGGACTACCAAAAACTCTAAAAGCATCCAAATTAGGTTTGTTTCTAGTCCACAATTCATATGGCATTTTATTTGTATTAGGACGCAAATAAACCCTATTCACGGTGTGACCCGCCCAAAACCTATTAGGAACTTTTCTACAAAGGACATTGATATTGCCATTTTATGGATCGTTTGACTCTTTCTCTCAACTATACCATTTTATTGTGGAGTTCGAACGACCGAGAATTCATGTTTAATACCTACTTAACCAGAAAAGGTATTCACACCATATTCTCTAAATTTAGTTCCACTATCACTTCTAAAACGGTTTATGATGGTACCATGTTGATTTTTAAGGGCTCGACATTTAACCTTTAAAAATTCAACCGCATCAAACTTTTCCCTTATAAATCCTACTATAGAGTATCTAAAAAAGTCATCTACGATCACTAAGATATATCTCTTTCCTCCTATACTCTTGGTATGAGTGGGATCCATAAGGTCCATATGAATCAATTGTAGGACACGAGAGGTGGTTATATAGTTCAACTTCCTATGAGGGATCTTAATTTTCTTTCCTAATTGACAAGGTACGAAAATTGAAGATGTAGGTTTTCCTAAGTATGGTAAGCCATGGACTAGGTCTTTCCTAACTAGGCGATCAAGATCTCGAAAGTTTACATGACCTAACCATTGATGCCAAAGATCGGCAGACGAGACCTTGGAACTATTACAAACTGGAGAGGATTTTGGAATAATTCCATAACAACTATCACTAGTCCTCACACCTTGTAAAATATCCTCACTCGATTTATTATAAATGGTGCACTCCTATTGGATAAACTTAACATCAACATTGTCATATCATAATTGGCTAACACTTATCAAATTAGCTTTGAGACCATTAACATAAAGAACATTTTCTAGTTTTGGAAAACCAGAAACCTCTATGGTTCCTCTTCCCTTTATTCGAGACTTACTTCCATCGCCAAAGGTGACTTTACCATCTTTATAGTTTTCAAGTGTAGTAAAAAGAGACTTGTCACCTGTCATATGTCTCGAACAACCACTATCAAAATACCATTGACAGGTATTTTGAGCCTTAAGTGCAACATGAACAACAAATGCTTTATTGCTCTCATCTTTCTTAACCCAAGATTGAGTTGTATTCTTCCCTTTGTTGACTCTAGTATTATGGTTGGAATTATTTCCTTGGAGTTTAGAGAACCTTAGAAACTCATCCACTAGACCTTTGTATGTATTAACTAGATACTCAACTTGGCTCTTAAGTCTAGCTGAGGAGCTATAGTGTTGCTTAGAAGTTTTGATATAAGAGTTCTTCCGAAGCTTGTAACCAAAATCTCTAAGATGACCTCATTTGTGACAATGAGTGCACACATAGGGTTGTTTTTGAGTCACTTTTGGAGTTTGCTTAGGTGGAATGATTTTAGGTAGATAAGGTTTAGGTGGGTTTGTTTTGGTAACAAACCTAGCTACGGGTTTGTATTTGGCTATGGATGGTTCTCCTTTTTCATATCCTATACCCTTTCTCTCTTGGTAACCTTTTTCCTTATGCCCTAAAACTAAACCTAGAAATAATTTACCCATTCTTCCTGAATTATCTTCAAGTGTGACTTCAACTTCCCTAGAGGACTCGAGATCTTTCTCAAGATTGATAATTTTTTCTTTAAGGCTTTTTCTAATCTCCAAGGATTTACGAAGATCATTGCTAACACGAGCTAGAGACCCTAGGATTCATGGAATATTTAAGGGAGCTAGAGACATTTTTCTTTACATACCAGAATAAGCTTATCGGAAAGAGAAATTTTTATAGCCTCTAGTTGACTAACTAAACCCTCTTTATCCTTCAGGCTTTTCAACTCCTTTTTTAAAGTTAAAACTTTAAAGGTTAATCTTTTATTTACCTTTTGAATCTGAATAAACTCAGTGTATAGTTCAGAATAGGCAGATTGTATATCACTCTCGTCTACTTCACTCTCACTTCCTTTTTCATCACTACTTGATGAGTGAGTGGAAGCAATCTCAAGATCATGCTCGAAATTATCAACATTAGGGTATGACTCAGTTGAATTATTAGCATGACTCACCATAAAGACAGTGAAGTTGTTTCTAGAAGGAAAAAAATCACCAGACTCAATTTCACTATTGCAAAGAGTAGCATTATAAACAATTTTTTCTTTACCTTGTCTCTTAAGCTTAGTAGGACACTCATATGCTCTATGACCTCATCCCTCACACTCAGCGCATCTCTCGGAATCATCTTTTTTGAATTTATCTCTATTAAAGTTGTCATTTTTAAACTTCATTTGTTCCTTATTATTAAAACTCATACTTGCCTTGTTTTTGTTTTTCTCAAATTTAGGTTTTTCAAACTTATAATTTTGCTTTTTAAACTTGAGAAACTTTTTAAATTTTTAGAAAATAAAGATATATCATCAGGGTCCATGTCAGACTCTTCGAATTTAGATAATTCTTCCTTCTTAGCTTTTATGTCTACTCCCTTATCTTTTGTTTTAATATCTTTAGGAAATATGTCTAATTCATAAGTTTGGAGATCGCATACAAGCTCTTCAAGTTTTAATGAATTTAAATTTCCTAAAGAATTAAGAACCGTGACTTTGGGATGAAACTCTTAGGAAGAGATCTCATAATCTATTTTACTACACGATTTTTAGGAATTTAATCACCTAGGTTGAAAGTGTAAGGACACAAATTTCCAATTGATTCCATGTATTGTGTTGGATCAATTCCGGACATAAACATTTATTCATAGGATAGTATGTCATTGTAATACTCTCAAGCCTATGAAGTGTTTGTTGAAGACGTAGCGGCAAAGAGTATAAAGCTTCATCAAATATGCCAGTTTGCGTGGCTCGTTTCTACGTCATCAACTATGGTTCCATGCTCCCAAGGTATGAATGCAATTATATATATATAGGAGCTTGGAACAAAGTTTGTTGGGTGTTAGGTTTAATAAAAACTGTGTTTTATTTTCAAAAAATTTAATTGGAACTTTAAATTAAAGTATATAAAGTTTCTGGGCCAAAATAGAATTTTATAAAATTTCTGGAAGTCGTTCGAAATGTCGTTCGAACGAGTTTTTCGTTCGAACCAGGTTTCGTTCGAACGAGTTTACCAACGAGTTCTCACTAACCTATACTGGTCTATCGTTCAAAATGTCGTTCGAACGAGATTTCCAATGAGATTCTAACGAAGTCCATACTGGAGCATCCTTAGAAGTCTCGTTCGAACGAGATCTCGTTCGAACGAAATGTCGTTCGAACGAGAGGCCAGGCGGGAACAGTTTTTGGCATTTTTTTGGCAATTTTGCACCCACTTTCCCACTATGTTTGTAACCAACATTTTCAGATTTTAATAGGGACGGGAATCACTTTTGTTAAATTATCTTTTTCATATCATACAAACTCTTAGAGAGTGGTTTGAGAGCAAAAACAAAAAGAGAAAAAGATCATGTTTTGAGTGCAAATTTTCAAAGAGAAATTCATATACCACTCTAGTGTTTACACCCAATTATTGTTTATCCAAGTGCTTATATTCATATCAAATTGCTTGGAGTTTGGCACCAGTTTTTCTCTACCGAATTCAAGAAGAGAAGTTTTGGTTTGCTTCTACATCCATCAAAGAAGAAGACGTTTGTTGTGATTCTACCCACTTAGAGAAAGGCTCCTTGTTCGGGTGACGGTGACAATAGAAAGCCTATCGGTGGAATTCGAGACCGCGGTGGTGTTCCAAGGTTATCCGCTAGGAAGAGGTATCTACAAGAAGAAGCGTCGAGGCTTGAGAGGGATCGAGTCAGTCGTTGTAAGTCTATCTGTCTTGTACTTGTAATTCCGTATCTAGTGGATTTGTGGCTAGGGCCGTCCCAGGTTTCTTCCCGTCTTGGGTTTTTCCTCGTACATCGCGGCGTAGTGTGATTGATTTATTTTATCTTGGTTAAATAATTTAGAACGCATGCTTAGGATAATTCAAGATAAAATTTGGTTTAAATGATCACACTCACTTTAATTTGGACTTTAATTAAATATTGGGTAAAGCTTATTTAATTCAAGTCATTTGCTACAATTTGGTTTCGCCTAATTTGCTAATATTGATAAATATGACTTAGGCAAATTCTAGAACTTGGATTAATTAATCAGTTTAAGTGAATACATTCTTTGAGTAATTTTATTGAACAATCTTCCTAACACTTCCGCATTTATCTAAAAAGGAAATTTTAAGCCTTTTCAAATTCGTATCAGAGCCAAAGCGATAAATTATTTCGTTAACGATCTTTTAAATAATCTTTTCTGAAATGGATTTTTCCCCATTTTCAAAATTTCCTATTTTCGATGGTTCAAACTACGCGTATTGGAAAGCGCGTATGAGATCGGCACTAAAATCTATCGATGAAAGAGTTTGGATGTCTGTTGTTAACGGGTGGTCCCCACCAACTTATTTAGTTGAAAATGTACGTGTTATCAAACCCGCCGATAGATGGACTGAAAATGAGTTTAAACTTGCTAATTTCAATTCCCGTGGTTTAAATGCCTTGTTTAGCGCTGTCACACCGAATGAATTCCGATGTATTATGACGTGTGAAACCGCTAAAGAAGCTTGGGATATTTTACAATTAACTCATGAAGGAACTAGTGTCGTTAAAGCTTCAAAACTCCAAAACCTCACCACTCAATTTGAAACTATCAAAATGAATGAAAAAGAAACATTTGATGAATTTTATGCTAGACTTTCTGATATTGTTAATTCATCTTTTAACTTGGGAGAAAAATACCTGACGACCGTGTTGCAAAGAAAATTTTAAGGTCCCTACCCGATAGATTTATTCCAAAGGTGACCGTTTTAAATTCTTTACCCACTTTAGCCTCTACGAAATTAGAAGAGCTTGTAGGTGATTTACAAACCTATGAATTGGATATGTTTCCCTCTAAAACTGAAAAGAAAATCGAAAAGGGTGTTGCTTTAAAAGCCCGAAAAGAGGTCAAACAAGTAGTAGAGAGCGATAGTGATAGTGACTCGGAAGACATGGCTTTATTTGCTCGCAAATTTAGAAAATTTCTCAAAATTAACAAAGATAAATTTAAAAATGATTTTAAGAAATTTGAATCTTCTAAGCATGACAAGAACGAGAAGATTTCTAAAGCGGAGAAGATGCCTAAAGCCGAAAAGATCCCTAAACCTAGTAATGAAAATTTAGATAGGGACGAGTCTAATAAGTGTTTTGGTTGTGAAGGTTATGGCCATAGGGCTTATGAGTGCCCAACTAAACTAAGGAAAGAGGGTAAGCATCCCATTTCATATAATGCGACCCTTAGTGATAGTGATAAGGAAGAGAAGCCCGATTCCACCACTAAGAAAAGTTTTGTGGCTTTTATGTCTAGTCATGTGAGTGATAGTGAGAACTCATCGATTGATGAAACTTTAACTCATGACACTTCCAAGGTCATTGTTTATGATTCTCTTATTTTTGATGATAGTGAGAGTGGAGAAGAAAGAGAGAGTGAGTATGAAGAAGAGGTTAATGTGAGTGAACTTCAAAATGCTTTTCAAGAACTTTATAAAGAATCTATCAAATTGAAAAGAGATAATTTGAAGTTAGAAGCTAGTTTAAGAGAAAGTGTCAAGGTCATTGATGAAAATGCTTTAATAGAAGACCTTAGGACACATGTGAAGACTCTTCAAGAGAAGCTTGAATATGTAGAAGGCGAGAGAGATAGCCTTAGGGGTTTAATGGAATCCTTGAAAAAGTATCTTCTTGCTTTTGAAGAGCACAATGTTTTACTAGAATCTAACATTTTAGAATTGGAAAATAAATTAAAAGATTCTAGTAATGTCAAATTTGATTTGGAGTGTCGTTCGGAAGAACTAGATAAAATGTTAGGAACGGTCCAAATTAAAAATGACACTTGTGGTTTAGGCTTCAATACTTGTAATCAATCTACTCATAAAGCCACGACCAACGTTTTAGGAGAATCTACTAGAAATACATTTAAAGATCACTCCTTAAGTAAATCTTTTCGACATGTTTTTGCTTGTACTCATTATGGTCGAAAAGGTCATATTAGGAAATTTTGTTTTGATCTTAAAAGAATTCCTAGAAAACCCCATAGTAAAGTAACCACGATAGTTAAAGTTCCAACACCCCAAGATAGTCATTCTTCATTAATTTGGGTTAGGAAATTCGACTTGGTTGCCTTGCAAAATAGGGTTTTTGATTCTCATTTACTTTCACATGCTTCCTCCCTTGCTAAATCTAAAGGATGAATGTGTTAGTGTTTGCATACTTTAGCATTTGTACTTCATGCTATATTCACATGCTAAATGTATGCTTGTTTAGTCATTTTCTAGTCATTGCCTTATTTCATATCACATGCTAGAAATTATGACTTGTTTATCTTTTTGTATTATATTTTGTGTTTGAATTAATTGAAAAATATAAAAAGATTTTTGTTTTTCATTTGTGTTATTTATTTCATTTAAGCTTAATGAAAAATACAAATGATTTTTGTTTAAAAATACAAATGATTTTTGTTTATTCTTTTGAGTATATATCTTTATTTTTGGTTAAAAATGTCAAAAACTCAAAAAAAAAAAAAAATTCTTGTGTGTATTTTTGTTTGACACACTTTATGTGGCATATATTTGTGTTTGAATCCCATCTTTTATGCTCCCATGTGGCTAGAACTTTTGGTTTAGATTTTCAATCCTTAAAATGTTCTTTACTATGTTTTATATGGAGTAGTTGGATTTTGTATTGTTTAAATGGATTCTATTTTTATATGCCTCTTTTCACACATGCATGAACTCTTTTGAAATATTAATGTCACATGTTATATTTGAGCGTTTTGAGGTGTTCCCCTACCAATCTAGTCATCTATATATCTATGACCTAGGAGGACTAGTGCATGTCAAAATCTGTTGCATGTGAGATTTGTGTGAAAATGAAAACATGATAAATATAATTGTGCACGGGGAAGGGCTCCGAAAGGATGAATTAAATCCTTTGCGATAGTAAGCCACCATTTATTGGATCTAAAAGAAATACGTGATCCAAAGGCCTGAAAACAGAATATTTGGCAGTAACAAGAAAACAATTTCCAAGGCCTATGTTTGTTTGATATATTCATTCAATAGAAAAGGAATATATATGCTTATTGAGGGATAATTGGATGGTATATCAACGGTTTGCACAATGTCCGTTTATCCTAGTTGTCTTTAATGTCATGACTCTATTTGGTTTGTAGAATCATCATCATGCTAGGTTTGTATGCATTGTGTATGTTTGTTCATTGAGTTCAATCTTCATAGTGTCACATGAGGTTATATTTAAATGTGATAAAGTTTGCAATCAAATGAGAACTTCGTGAATGTTTATTAAGTGTTTGGGTCTAAATTTAATTGTTGCTAATTCACACCCCAACAAATCCGTTTCCATATGACACATTTTTGCCATACGAGTGTGCAAACTTATTGCATCTTGTGTTATATGTGTGTTTATATATATATATATATATATATATATATATATATATGCAAGTACTTCATTGGTATATTTCTAGTTTATATATATGATATTTGTTTGTCTTTGCCTTGCGTTTATCAGTTCTTTATCCTTTGCCTATTCCTGAACAAAAAGGGAGAGAATGATGATAGGGGGAGAAATGGTAGCTAATCCTATTGTTATCGTATCTTAGTTTGGGGGAGATTTATCTTAGGGGGAGAAGTCTTTCTAAGTAGGTCATGTGTTTGATAAAGGGGAGAATTAACTTAGGGAGAGTAATTTAATTACTTGCATTTTATATTTTAATATTCCCTATGCATTTGATGAGTTTGCTTAAGTGTGTAGGTATTCTTCTAAAGCGGCATCCTTAAAAGGAAAAGTGTTTAATCCTTGGGTTGAGTCAAGTATGGGTGGGTTAATGTTATGTTTTAAATCTAGTAGAGCTTGACGCCCCTTTAGGATGTTTGTTTTAGTTTTTGTCCCGGAATAGCCAAAGGGGGAGATTTGTAAGGAGACAAATTTCCAATTGAGTCCATGTATTGTGTTGGCTCAATTCCGGACAAAAACATTTATTCATTGGATAGTATGTCATTGTAATACTCTCAAGCCTATGAAGTGTTTGTTGAAGACGTAGCGATAAATAGTATAAAGCTTCATCAAATATGCCGGTTTGCGTGCCTCGTTTCTACGTCATCAACTATGGTTCCATGCTCCCAAGGTATGAATGCAATTATATATATATAGGAGCTTGGAACAAAGTTTATTGGGTGTTAGGTTTAATAAAAACTGTGCTTTATTTTCAAAAAATTTAATTGGAACTTTAAATTAAAGTATATAAAATTTCTGGGCCAAAATCGAATTTTACAAAATATCTGGAAGTCGTTCGAAATGTTGTTCGAACGAGTTTTTCATTCGAACCAGGTTTCGTTCGAACGAGTTTGCCAACGAGTTCTCACTAACCTATACTGGTCTGTCGTTCGAATGAGATTGTTCGTTCTAACGAGATTTCCAACGAGATTCTAACGAAGTCCATACTGGAGTGTCGTTAGAAGTCTCGTTCGAACGAGATCTCGTTCGAACGAGATTCTAACGAAGTCCATACTGGAGTGTCGTTAGAAGTCTCGTTCGAACGAGATCTCGTTCGAACGAGAGGCCAGGCGGGAACAGTTTTTGGCAGTTTTTTGGCAGTTTTGCACCCACTTTCCCACTATGTTTGTAACCAACATTTTCAGATTTTAATAGGGACGGGAATCACTTTTGTTATATTATCTTTTTCATATCATATAAACTCTTAAAGAGTGTTTTGAGAGCAAAAACAAAAAGAGATAAAGATCATGTTTTGAGTGCAAATTTTCAAAGAGAAATTCATATACCACTCTAGTGTTTACACCCAATTATTGTTTATCCAAGTGCTTATATTCATATCAAATTGCTTGGAGTTTGGCACCGGTTTTTCTCTACCGAATTCAAGAAGAGAAGTTTTGGTTTGCTTCTACATCCATCAAAGAAGAAGACGTTTGTTGTGATTCTACCCACTTGGAGAAAGGCTCCTTGCTCCAGTGACAGTGACCATAGAAAGCCCTATCGGTGGATTACGAGATCGCGGTGGTGTTCCAAGGTTATCCGCTAGGAAGAGGTGTCTACAAGAAAAAGCGTCGAGGCTTGAGAGGGATCGAGTCAGTCGTTGTAAGTCTATCTGTCTTGTACTTGTAATTCCGTATCTAGTGGATTTGTGGCTAGGGTCGCCCGAGGTTTTTTCCCGTCTTGGGTTTTTCCTCGTACATCGCGGCGTAGTGTGATTGATTTATTTTATCTTGGTTAAATAATTTAGAATGCATGCTTAGGATAATTCAAGATAAAATTCGGTTTAAATTATCACACTCACTTTAATTTGGACTTTAATTAAATATTGGGTAAAGCTTATTTAATTCAAGTCATTTGCTACAATTTGGTTTCACCTAATTTGCTAATATTGATAAATATGACTTAGGCAAATTCTAGGACTTGGATTAATTAATCAGTTTAAGTGAATACATTCTTTGAGTAATTTTATTGAACCATCTTCCTAACGCTTCCGCATTTATCTAAAAAGGAAATTTTAAGCCTTTTCAGAAACATGAATTAACAATATCAAAAATACGAGCATAGAATTCATCAAATGTATCAATTTCTTCCATGGTGATGGTTTCAAATTGAGTGGTTAAGTTTTGAAGCTTAGATTTTTTAACTGCACTCGTTCCCTTATAAGTAACTTGTATAATTTTCCAAGCATCCTTAGAAGTTTCACAAGTTATGATACGACGAAACTCCTCGGCACTCGTGACACTAAATAATGCATTTAAACCTTTAGAGTTAAAGTTACATAATTTCAATTCATCCCCACTACAATTATCCACAGGTTTTAAAAAAATTTCATCATCAAGGATCATAGTAGTATGGGACCATCCTCTTTCAATAACAGCACAAACACGTTCATCAATAGATTTTAAGGTAGATTTCATACGTACTTTCCAATAAGTGTAGTTAGTTTCATCAAACATAGGATGCCTATTCGACAAAAACTTTCCATATAACCTCATGGATTCATATAAATAACTTATAGAGACTTCCTCAGTTACCAATTTGAAGATTCAAGGTTATATAGATTTAAATTATTTCGTAGAATACACATACCACACCATTATAAAATTAAGTGAAGATAAAAATATTCCAATTTTTATTTTCTTTCCAAATTCCTAAGTGAGAAAGAACAATTAACATGTAGGTTGTGGCAATTTTCAATTTAAGTAGGAGATATAAATTAAGACAAATTTTATCCTTTTAGCCTACACATACATCTAGGTGATTATACGATCTGAAATAAGAGATCACAACCACAACACGTCAATCAACGAGGAAAATCCAAATGGAAAAAACCTCGGATGGCTGGGCCTAGAAAAATCCATTACAAATATGGTTTTACAAAGAGACTCAAAAGACTTACAGACTTGAGTCACTAAGACTCGTTGATGTCGTCTCTAAAACCTCCATTTGTAGTGTGGGAAGATCCAATTCATTGCACAACACTTCTCGTGTCTCGGTATCATCGAAACCCAATTACCGTCTCCAATCAGAACTTGTGTGAAGCTTCAATGCACAAAGCAAGGATGAACATTTTGTAGGATGTGGATGGGGTTTCTAGTTCTCAAAATATGATCTTAAGATCACATAAATGTTGGAGACAAAAGGGTAAAAGATGTTTTTGATTTTTCTCTTGTGTTCAAAAGTTAAAGTAACAATTGCTATATTCATCCACACAAGATAGATAAGGGAAAAGTAGTGGACAAAAGCAATTAAGGAAGAAACTGACAAAATTAAAAAATTTCAAACTGGTAGCAGGTCGTTCGAACGACTATGTTCGAACGAATATTCTAATGAAAATTCAGTAAAAAATATGTAGAATCTTGTTTGAAATCTCGTTATAATAACATTCTGTAAGAACATAATTTAGTAAATGTCCGAGGTAGAATCCAGGAATTTTATATTTTCCCTCGATCACAGTTTGTATGTCTGATACCGCTACATTCGGCACGTCAAAATGATCATGCACGATGGCCTTGATCCGAATCCATGCGTCCATCATCTTCACACGTGCATCATGTTACATGCGATGAGATGGTCAACCGTTCTCACTACTCCACTACGCATTATTGGTAAAATGATTTATTGGAGTTGTTTATATTTCCATAAATATTTGGGAATTTTTTAGAAAATACTTTTTGAAGTCTGAAATGTTTTTTATCAAAAGCTGAAATTTTTCTAAGTGTAGAAGCGGAGTGCCTCAGTGGACGAGCTCATTCAAACGAGTTCACACTGTCGTTTGAGTGAGATAAGTATCTCGCATGATGTCATTCAAATGACACGTGTCCTTCGTTCGAGCGAGATGCCTATCTCATTCGAGCGACGTCGCCGCCATGATTTTCATATAAATATCTGGTTTCATTCTACACATTTTCCAAGTCTTTTTCACACACGATTTCTGCTATTAATAGCCTAGAAAACAAACTTCACTTTTTAAGATTTTATACCTTCTTTATTCATATAAACACTCCCATCTATGTATGTGAATAGTTAAACCTTCAAGAGGATCATTTTTACTCATCTAGAGTATTTTGTGGAGAAGTCATCTTCCTCTTCATTGCTTCCCACCTGGAGTTCTTGCGGGACACTCCACCCGACGACATTGAAACCGACACCTGAGGGTATTTCGTATGTCACTCTTATTTTCATTGTAATTCGTGTAATCCATTTATTACAAATTATAGTGAAAATAAAAAGGTTTTGCCCCTTTGGGGGATTTTCCCTCAATTGTTTGTTTGAATGTTCTTGCATGATTTTAGGGTTTAATTGAAAAACTGAGTTTAATTAAATAATTTCCTTATTTGAACGCACCCTCGCTCTTCAAATTGGTATTAGAGCGGGTTACGCTAATTTATCGCGTATTCCTATTTTTTGCAAAATTTGTGTGATATTGATTTTCTTTAAAAATCAGTTTTGTGAAAAATCTCAATTTTTACGATGGAGCACTTATGTAATCGGATCCCCCGCTTTGATGACACAAGTCATAATTTTGATGATATAAATCATTTGAATTTGACGTTTGCTAAAAGAATTGATTTTTTGGAAAAAGAAAATTGTCGTTTTAAATCCGCGATGGATCTTTTGCAAACGGTTCACGATCAAAGAGATTTTTATCGTTAGAAACTTGTTTCCTTGTTCCATGACTTTGTTGCTTTAAAATTGTCCAAGAAGGAGAGTGATGATAGGGTTCTATTTTTAGAAAAAGAATTAGAGGAACTTAAAAATTCGATGGTTTGTGTTTGTGCCAAAGAGGATAAAAATATTTTAGTCATTGAGTTTGTGGTATGTGAAGAGGCTCTGTAAGGACACAAATTTCCAATTGAGTGCTTTGTTGTTTTAGCACAATTCCAGACAAAAACGTTTGTGTCATAGGATAGATTTGTTTATCATCCTTTAAGCCTATGACATTCTAAAGTTGAAGACATAGCAGCCAAGTTCATAAAGCTTCATCAAATGTCGTGTTTGTAGTGCCTCGTTTTTTTGTCAACAACATTTGTTCCGTTTACTCCTAAGGTATGAATGCATTATATATTTATATAGGAGCTTGGAAATTTTTTTATTGGGTGTAGTTTTGTTTAAACTGTTGTTTATTTTCAGAAAGTTACTTAAAAACTTTAAAATAAAGTTTCTCGACTAAAGCTGAATTTTTATACATTCTAGAAAGTCGTTCGATATTGTCGTTTGAACGAGGTTTGCCAACGATCTTGCCTCTGGAACTTCGTTCGATATTATCATTCGAATGAGTTGGTTTGTTCAAACGAGAACGTCGTTTGAACGAGTTTAGCAACAAGATTTCCCATTAGGCCACTGGAACTTCGTTAGAAGGGTCGTTCGAATGAGATTTCCGGCGAGAAATTAAAACGGTAGTTTTGAGCAGTTTTTGATACTTTTTCCACTACTCTTTTCCACTAACTTTTGGTAGACTTATCAAGTGCGGGAACTAACTTTGGAAAACTAACTTTTTCACATCCTTCCATCTCCAAGAGAGAGTTTGAGAGAAAAATTCCAAAAGGAAAAAGTTCAAGTTTGAGTGTTCATTTTTCAAAGAAAAATCTATAAAACACTTATGTTTTACACCCTTAATTTTCTTATTCCAAGTTTCAATATATATATCATTGCATGGAGTGTTTGACATCGATTTATCTCTACACCTTGAAGAAGATAATTTTGGGTTTACTTCTACATTCCTCAAAGAAGAAGTCTCTAGTTTTTCTGCGACATTCTCACATGGTGAAAGGAACCATGTGTGGTTGACGGTGTACCTAAAGTCTCATTGGTGAATTCTAAGATTTCGGTGGAGCTCTGAGGTTGTCAACTAGGCGGAGGTGTTTACAAGAAGACGCATTAAGGATTGAAAGGGGTAGAGTCGAGGAAGTAAGTCATCTGTCTTGTAATTGTAAAACCATACTTAGTGGACTTAAGGCTAGGGCCATCCGAGATTTTTTTCCCGTTGTGAGTTTTTCCTCGTACATCGCGGCGTAGTGATTTATTTGTTTATTTTATCTTTTGCAAAATCTCACCTAGAACGCATGCTTAGGTAAAAAGATAAATTTTTGGTTTATATCACTACTAAATTAATTTAGGTAATATTTATGTTAATTTAATTCAAGTCATCACTTAATTTGATAAAATTGGTTTGGCCTAATTTGGTAATATTGAAAATATGCTTTAGGCAAATTTCTAGGACTTGTGTTCAGTTAATATGTTAAAGTGAAAAATTCATTTGTTAATTAATTTAATTTCACTTTGAACTTTGTTTAATTTTAATTTGTAAAGAAATTAAAATTTTGTTGTTTGTGATTGTTTAATTGAACCATCTTTGCTTTCGCATCTTTAAAAGGAAATTGAAAAATTGACTTTTGTAGTAAGATTTTAAAAATTGGGGTCCTCGTGTTTCAATAAGTGGTATCAGAGCATTAATTGAGAATGCCTCGCATTTTGCAGACTCTTAGGGAAATTTTTTTTTTTAATTGAGGGAGAGAGAGATACCCTTTTAGAAATTGTTGAAAATTTGCAAAAGAAATCCATGTCTTTGGAAGAGTCAAATTCTTTGCTTGAGTAAATAATTTTGAAGTTAAAAAATGATTTGACAGACTCGAGTAGGTTTAATAGTGATGGTAATGGCTCATCTTAATCTCATGCCTCTAGTGCTAAATCCAAAACCATTATTTATTTTAGAGGGTCAACCGTTCCCATGGACATTAAAAAAGGTCAATCCGTGTCGTTCCACCCGTTTACACATGTTCATATTGTGGTAGGAAAGGTCACCTTAGGCGTTTTTGTTTTAATCTTGGAAAATTTCCTAGGATGTTTATGTTTAGTGTTCCCTTGGTTCCTAAATCCCCCACACGACGTTTCACATCTATTTGGATTAGGAAATCACTTTTAGAGGCACTGGATTTTAGACAAGTTGATTCTCGTTTGCTTGCACATTATTTTTCTCTTGCCATATCATGTAGATGATTGTGTTTTTATGTTTGTCATATGCTAGTTATGCTTTTCGATATATTTTTGCTAGCGTTGTGACATGTACTTTTTGTATAGATTTTTGTAATTGAATTTTTTTGAAAAATAGAAAAAATATTTTATTTTGATAAAATTTTTGAAAAATCCAAAAAGAGTTTTGTATTTTGTTTTGCACCATTTATGGATGGACACTTAGGATGACCGAGTCACAATTTCATTCCATTTATTCATATGACTATTTGATAGTGTTTTGAGACAATAGGTCAATTCATCCATTTGCTTTATAATGTTTAGAGTCATTAACATGTAATTAGTTGTTACTTCCTACATGTTTGGCTCATGATTTTCTTTATTGCACATATGCACGGATTTGTTTGATTATTGCGCTTATCTATCATATGTTGATTGAATGTTTCCATCTCAATTCTATCTATACAACGAACCAAATGAGATAAAACAAGACAATAAAAAGTGTGCACCTTTGAACCCTATTTGTGAGGATACTTTTAATGTTCATTCGCTAGGAGTACACGTATGCATCATGCACAAATGATTGATTGAGTTTATTTTCCTATCGAGTGTGTTCACACCCATTCATTCCATTTCCATGACTTGGTTGTTAGAGTTTAAATCCATGGTGTGATTTTTAGTATCTTATTTTTGTATGAAAAATTGAAAAATAAAAGCTAGTTTGTGAAAGTTTGTGGGATATTCCTTTGGATGCGCGTAGCTTGATTCTTGCTTGCTAGGAATTTTATCGTGAGACTCCATGTTTTGATTGTTTCTTCTTATCTTTCTATTTGGGGATATCATAAAAAGAGGGAGAAAGAATTATCATGCTATGGGGGTGTTTTTGCATTATGGAGTAGATATGATTTTTTAGTGATACCAATTTAAATTATTTCACAACTTTCTAAGTTGGCACACTTATCTTATTAGAGCCTATTTAAACCAAAATAATTCAGCCCCTAAACATTCAACTACGTGTGTGTGAGTGTCATCCCATAAATATATAAAGCATGTGACACAAATATTCAGGAAAAATCCCCGAAGGGAAAAACGTTTTATTTCTAGAACTTTGAAGTATTCACAAGACCATTGAATTACATACAACTTGATAATCTCCCACAAGTGTAACGCACGGTGTCTTTGTCAAACCTTCAAAGCAATGGCTAAAAATTTCGTTGACTGGAATCTCCCGCAAGAACTCCAGATGGTCAGCAATGAAGAAGAAAATGGCTTCTCCACAAGTGTGAACTTTGTAAGGACTCCCTCCATAATAGAACGTAGCTCTCCGATTGTAGAGTTCTCCCCACAAAGAATAAACCACAGCAAAGTGTGTTCTTGAACACAAAAATAATTCACCAAAGCATATGGGAATTTTTTTTAAATTGTAAAATAAAAAAGGATTAAACCCTAAAAGGAAGAAGTCAAATGTATTCTTCTTTCGCAGTTTTCTGTCTTTCAAAATGCTGGGACATCTTAATGAAAACGAAACCATTTAATGAGTATTTCTACAAAAATGAGCCGCCTCGTTATTAGAGCTCGTTCGAACGAGATAAGCATGTCGCTCGAACGAAGGGCACGCATCGCTCGAATGAGATCGCGCGACATCCTTATCTTGTTCGAACAACAATGCTATGTCATTTGAACGACTATTTCATAAAGAATATTATTTTAATGTCCGCTCCAATACTTAGAAAAAATACTCATTCTCAAATTTTGACGAAAAAGCCTGCTCCAACACTTAGAAAATATTTTGTAAAAATATCCCAAAATCTCTAAGTGCAAAGTTAAGGTATTTAAAACATAACCTAACCAAAGTGAACTTCGCAGAGTTTTTTCATGAAGAACTTTATATTCGGATCCGTCTTTGATGCTTGAATGTTCTTGAATGCTCTTTGATGATGTAGCGGTATAAGACATACTAAATTGACAAAGGAATTATAAAAATATGTCCTTACAAATCTCCCCCTACATCTACACCAGTACATACATAAAAACATCCTAATTATCGAATGCCAAAATGCCTATAAAAATCTACCCTCCCATTGAATAAATTTGCAAGATCGCAAACTGTTCATTAAAAAATCTTCATCAAATCTCAACGCTTTTCTCATCAGGGTGTGCAACATAATTATCTTCAATCTTTCTACTTACACACATGAGATAAAGAAAAAACCTTCGTGACGCATCGAGCTTGAAATGATATAATAATAAATCATTAATAATCAAATCTCCCCCATAATGCAAAAACTCCCCCATAACATGATAATTCTTTCTCCCCCTTTTTATGATGTCCCCAAATAGACAGATAAGAAGAAACAATGAAAATATGGCGTGTCACAACAAAATGAATAGCAAACAAGAATCAAGCTGCGCGCATGCAAAGGAATATCCCACAAACTTTCACAAGCAATTTTTGATTTTTTAATTTTTTATGCAAAAATAAGATATTAAAAATCACACCATGGATTTAAATTCAAAAAACCAAGTCATGGAAATGGAATGAATGGGTGTGAACACATTCGATAGGAAAATAAACTCATCAATCATATGTGCACGATGCATACGTGTACTCCTAATGATTGAACATCAAAAGTATCCTTAGGTGTAAAATTGTAGAATTTAGATGACATCGTCATATACAAATCAACAAATCAAAGTCAAAGTGGTTTCTAGACCAATAACATCCAAAACTATTTAAGGATTTTTCAAGACTTTTAAGGACGTGCAAACCCATTTTAATTCTCCATGCAAACTCCCTCATGCATATTATATTTTAGTGGTGATCTAAATTATCAAACATTGGAGAATTAGTGAAAACCTAAATGGCCCATAATTGGCATGAATTTCTTTTTATTGCCTTTCAATTTTTTCGAGCTCTTTTAAACCTATTTGGACCCCGGATAATAAAATTCCTCAATTTGTACAATTAAATAGCGGCCTAATCGCAAAGGATAAATAATAACCTTTCATAGCCCTTCACCATTTTCAAACAAAACACACAAATCCTCACAAATAGGGTTCAAAGGTGCACACTTTTTATTGTCTTATTTTATAACATTTGGTTCGTTGTATAGATAGAATTGAGATGGAAACACTCAATCAACATATGATAGATAAGCTCAATAATCAAACAAATCCGTGCATGTGTGAAATCAAGGAAATCATGGGTCAAACATGTAGGAAGTAACAATGAATTACATCTTAAGGACTCCAAAGATTATAAAGTACATGGATGAATTGACTTATTGTCTCAAAACACTATCAAATAGTCACATGAATAAATGGAATAAAATTGTGACTCGGTCATCCTAAGTGTCCATCCATAAATGGTGCAAAACAAAATACAAAACTCTTTTTGGATATAAAAGTTACTTGTTTTGATCCTATTTTTCAAAAAATGGCTTTTGGTGGTTTTGATGATTTTCGATGTCAACTTTTTGAAAAGGTTAATTGAAAAATTCACACAAACTCTTGTTTTAAATCTTCTGTTGAAAAAGACTCTGAGAGGTGTCCTTGTTGTGAGGGTGTTGGTCACACGTTAGATGAGTGTACCACAAATTTAAAGAAGAAATTGAATAAACTGATTTCTCATGTTTCTACCCTTAGTGATAATGATTCGGAAGAAGAAGCCTTTTATGATTCTAGGCGAGAGCTTCGCATCCATATGATTAATGATGAGAGCGAGGGTGAAAAGGGTGAGGAGGAAGAAGAAGAATTGAGTGAGTTGCAAGTTTCCTACAATAATTTGTATTTTGAATCTTTGAAGACAAAAAAGGCAAACTTGAAGCTGAATTGAAGAAACATGCTTTAGATAATGATAATAATAATGTGTTGATTAAGGATCTTAGGGAACGTGAGGAGATTCTTAAATAGAAAGTAGGATATGTTGAGGGTGAGAGAGATAGTCTTCAAGGTGTGATGGAAGTTATGAAAAAGGAACTTTTAGAGTTTGAAGAGTCTAGGCATTTTCTTGAATCTAGGATAGGTCAACTTGAGGTGAAATTGAAAGATTCAAGTAAAGTGAAATTTTATTTGGAGTCTAGGTCTGAAAAACTTGATAAGATTTTAGGCACCGTCGAAATAAAAAAGGATAGGGGTGGGATTGGTCTTGAAAAATATGTTGCACCCATTCCCACATGTGTGAGAGAGCCTCCTAGGATTGTTAAGAAAGAGGCACATAAGTTTGTTAGGAAAGATCCCCCTAGGAACAACGTGAGAGTACCTTCTAGGATCATTAGGAGAGAGCCACCTAGGAAAATTTAGATAGCACCACCTAGGAATTTGAGGAGAAGGCCAACATTAGGTAACACTCACCGCCCGATTTACACTTCTACACATTGAAGTAAGCAAGGCCATCTTAGGCGTTTTCTCTATAAGTTTTGAATGGACCTAGGAAACATAAAAAGGGAGTCACACCGGTTCCCAAAACCCCACACTCCGTTTTACATTAATTTGGGTAAGAAAATCGTATTTAGTGGATTGTGGTCTATTTGTTCATGATTCTCATTTGATAGCACGTGATTCACCCCATGTGATCTCATTTGGTTGATTGTGTTGGATGTTTGTCATACACTAGTGATGCATCATGTGATATTATTTCTTGTGTTATGACTCACTTTGATGTAGCGCAAATTGGTTTATTTGTTGCATTTGTGTGTTTTGTCACTGTTTTAGCACTGTTTTGCATCCGTCAGCACTTTCGAGGTACTATTTTCACGTAATTTTTTCACTGGGAAAAATTGCATGACTTTCTGGGCAAACTGGGATTTTTTGGATTTCTCGTTCGAGCAAGAACATCATATCTTTCTCGTGCGAAGTCTCTTCTCGTGACAACCCCCTGTCGTTTGAGAGACAGGCCTAGATCGTTTGAGCGACCAGGTTGACTTTCACCATTCTGTTTTTAGTACCTAGTGTTCATATGATTATTTTTGGTACTGCTGGTTATTTCTGACAGTTTATATGCAGTCTTTCTTGCTATATATGCTTAGTTGCTAACACTGCATTTGTTGGTTTATCACACCTGATTTGATTCTTGATTCATTTGTGTGATTAATATTTGCTAGCATAGGATGATGCTCATATCGATATTATATGCCTATTGCTGGATGTATCATTTTGTAGTTATTTTTCTTTTTGAAAAATACAAAAACATTTTCTATTTTTTGAGTGTCCATTTATATTTTGTTTTGGTCAAATTTGAAAATCCAAAAAAAATTTTGTATTTTGTTTGCAGCATTTATGGATAAACACTTAGGATAACCAAGTCACAACATCATCCCATTTTTCATGTGACTATTTGATAGTGTTTTGAGACAATAGGTCAATTCATCCATGTGCTTTATAATGTTTGGAGTCATTGAGACGTAATTAAGTGTTATTTCCTACATGTTTGACTCATGGTTTCCTTTATTGCACACGTGAACGAATTTATTTGATTATTATTCTTGTCTTATCATATGTTGGTTGGGTGTTTTCACTTCAATCCAGTCCTTAAAATGAACCAAGCATGATAAAATAAGACAATAAATGTGTGCACCTTTGAACCACGTTTGTAAGTTTGTGTTCTTTATTTGAAAATGGTGAAGGGCTATGAAAGGTTATGATTTTTCCTTTGTGATTAATCCGTCATTTAATTGGATCTACAAAATTGAGGAATTTTATTATCCGTGGTCCAAAGAGGTTTAAAAGATCCCGAAAAAACTAAAAGCCAATAAAAAGAAATTCATGCCAATTATGGGCAATTTAGGTTTTCACCGATTCTCCAATGTTTAAGAATTTAGATTACATCTAAAAGAAATTATGCATGAGGGAGTTTGGATGGAGAATTAAAACAGGTTTCAGGTCCTTCAAAGTCTTGAAAATGCGTTAAATAGTTTTGAACGTTATTGGTGTGGACATCACTTTGACTTTGATTTGTTGATTTGTATAAGATGATGTCATCTAAATTCAACAATTTTACACCTAAGGACTACTTTTGATGTTCATTCATTAGGGGTACACGTATGCATCATGCACATATGATTGATTGAGTTTATTTACCTATTGAATGTGTTCACATACATACATTCCATTACCACGACTTGGTTGTTTGAGTATAAATCCATGGGGTGTGAGTTTTTGGTATCTTATTTTGTATGAAAAATTTTAAAAATCAAAAATTGTTTGTGAAAATTTTGAGATACTCCATCGCATGCGCGTTGCTTGATTCATGTTTGCAATGCATTATGTCATGACACTCCATGTTTTGATTATTTCTTCTTATCTGTCTATTTGAGGACATCATAAAAAGGGGGAGAAAGAATTATCATGTTATGGGGGAGTTTTTGCATTATGGGGGAGATTTGATTATTAATGATTTATTCTTATATCATTTCAAACTCGATGCGTCACAAAGGTTTTTTCTTTATCTCATGTGTGTAGGTAGAAAGATTGAAGATCATTATGTTGCACACCCTGATGAGAAAAGCTTTGAGATTTGATGAAGATTTTTTAATGAACAGTTTGAGATCTTGCAAATTTATTCAATGGGAGGGTAGATTCTTATAGGCATTTTGGCATTTTATAATTAGGATGTTTTTATGTATGTACCGGCATAGACATAGGGGGAGATTTGTAAGGACATATTTTTATAAGTCCGTTATCAATTTAGTATGTCTTATACCGCTACATCGTCGAAGAGCATTAAAGAACATTCAAGCATCAAAGACGGATCTGAATATCAAGTCTTCACCAAAAAGACTCCAAGAAGTTCACTTTGGTAAGGTTATGTTTTAAATACCTTAACTTTGCACTACGAGATTTTGGGATATTTAAAAAAAATATTTTTTAAGTGTTGGAGCGAACTTTTTCGTCAAAAATTTGAGAATGCGTATTTTTTCTAAGTATTAGAGAGGACATTAAAATAATATTTTTTTGATGCAACAGTCGTTCAAATTACATAGCACTATTGTTCGAATGAGATAAGGACGTCACGCGATCTCGTTCGAGTGACACGTATCCTTTGTTTGAGCGATATGCTTATCTCGTTCGAACGAGATCTAATACCGAGGTAGAGCATTTTTATATAAATACTCATTAAATGGTTTATTTTCATTAAGAAGTCCCAGCGTTTTGAAAGACAGAAAACTGCGAAAGTATAATTCTTTTGGCTTCTTCCTTTTAGGGTTTAATCCCTTTTTTGTTTTCAATTCACAAAAATCCCATATGCTTTGGTGAATTGTTTTGGTGTTTAAGAACACACTTTTCTGCGGTTTATTCTTTGTGGGGAGAACTCTACAACCGGAGAGCTACGTGCTATTGTGGAGGGAGTCCTTATAAAGTTCACACTTGTGGAGAAGTCGTTTTCTTCTTCATTGCTGACCATCTGGAGTTCTTGTGGGAGATTCCAGTCGATGACATTTCTAGTCATTACTTTGAAGGTTTGATGAAGACATCGTGTGTTACACTTGTAGGAGATTATCAGGTTATATGTTAGTCAATGGTTTTGTGAATTCTTCAAAGTTCTAGAAATAAAAGGTTTTTACCTTCAGGGATTTTTCCAGAATATTTGTGACACATGCTTTATTTATTTATGGGTTGACACATGCATACACATAGTTGCATGTTTAGGGGTGAATTTATTTGGTTTATATAGTCTCTAATTAAATAAGTGTACCAAATTAGAAAGTTATGAATTAATTTTAAATGGTATCACACAACGCGTTTACACGTTTTTCACATTCCAATGAAACTTCTAACGAAATGTTAGAGTATTTGAGCAAATTGACGTTAGCAAACTCGTTCGAACGACCTCGGAAGTTTTCCAACGAAATTTTAGGATTTTTACACTGACTGAAAAACTTCTTAGAAAATTAATTTTTGACACATTTAATTTGTCTCCAACATATACAAAAGAGAACCTGGTCAAAATACCTTAGGGTAAAGAACATTTGGAATGAATTTGATGAAGGTGAATAGTCGGATGCCCAAATTCTTCAAGGATGATGTATCTACGAACCACAATAACCAAAATGTTTTGTCCAATGAAATTTAGCCGATATTATAAATTACCCAATTGGAAATTTGTCCTTACAAAAATAGTGTAGTATGCACAACTATTCATACCAGAGATACTGAGATTGGATGAGGTGACTCTCAACATTATTTTTGAGTGAGATAAGATCTTTGTGTCCCACTTCTGGCAAAGTTTTCAAGAGGCTATGTGGACAAGTTACGTTTGAGCACGGTTTATCACCCATAAGCTGCTGGGCAGACGGAGAGGGTGAATTAGATGTTGGAGGATATACTGCAGATATGTATTCTCGACTCTAAGGATAGCTGGGAGAAATATTTGCCTTGGGTAGATTTTTTGTATAATAACTCATTCCAGTTCACTATAGGCAGGGAACCAATTGAGGCTTTTTACGAAAGACCTTGTCGTTCGACCTATTGTTAGATAGAGGTGGAGGAAAACAAGCTACTCGGGTCAAATTTGATTCTAGAGATTTCAGACTAGATCGAGTTGATCAAGATTCATATTCGGGAAGGTCAGGACAGGACAGGAAATATGTGAATCGAAGATTTATAAAATTTGACGTGGGTGATTAGGTGTTGCTGATGGTATCTCCCATGAAGGGAGTGATGCAATTCGAGAAGAAAAGGAGGTTAGCACCGAGGTGTGTGGAGACTTTTCTCATTATTGAGAGTTCTTGGCCGTTTACATATAAGCTCACCTTACAAGAGCACTTACCGCAGATTCATGATATGTTCCATATGTCATCGTTGAAAAGGTATCTTATGGGCAACGTGGCTTACTGGCACATACCATTTAAGAAGATTGACTTGCAGCTAGATATATCATATAGGGAGAGACCTATTATGATGTTAGACTGTAGCGGGCATATGCTTTGGTCAAAGGTGGTACTATTAGTACGTGTATAGTGGCGACATCACAATATCGTCGAGTCAACGTCGGAACAAGATGATGACATGAAAAGAAGTATCCAGAGCTCCTCGTGGCAAGTATGTTCGAATTTCGGGGATGAAATTCCGTTATTAGGGGGTCGAATGTAATACCCTATACTTTAATTATTAATTCATACATATGGGCTCTATACTATTAATCTAACTCGGGAAATTAAAATGGATTTTAATGAATATTATAATTAATATTTCCTTGTGTGTTATAAGTAAATAGTAATGTGATTTATTCTATATCGCATATGGATGATAACGATGGTTTATTATTATATGTCAATAGAGTGTTACATCGGCAGATCGGTATAATTTATGGGTGACGCATTGGAAACGCATGTGTCGGGACCAGTTAATAAATATTAACATATTTGGAGTTGGGTCACTCATATGACCTTTTCGAGTGCATCGGTGATCCAGTAAGGGTTGAAATAGTCTATAGTAGGTACTTGGGTGTAATGTTTGGGTTCCGGGGGACTTTCAGACATAACAGGACTCGTGTGAGGCTAGGAGGGTCATTTAATACTTAGGGTTAAGAGGACAAATGGGATTAGGTAAATTCAGAGGATATTTAATAGGTGGGGAAGGAGGATGGCATGACACCTTTCATATTTTACACAAGGGAATGAGAAATAGAACCCTAGAGAAGAGAAAAATAACAAGAAAGAAGAGAAAGCTAGGAGAGGATAAGAGAACCGTCATCAAACTCGTAGAGAACTTTATATTATAATCCACCAAGGCAAGTGTAATACCCTGTATTTATGGCTTTTAATTATTGGGGATTTATTGAATTAAATTGAGATATTAATTTAATATTAATCCGAAGATTTATTTTTTAATATTTACTAGCATGACATGATTAGTAATTATTGGGAATTTGTTGAATATTATTGGATGAGTAAAGTAATAAATAAGATTGATTTTATTAAAGTTGTCACGAGTGAATAAAATGGAAATTATGGAAATTTAAGCCGGGACGCGCTTGTGTCGTGTCAGGACTAAATTATTATTATTATTATTAAAGTGAATATATTATAAGTCGCCCGTATGGTCATTTTGAGTGCGCCAAAGTGTTCAGAAGGGCCGATATAGTTAGAAAAGTGTACCGGGGGGGGGGGTTAGTTTAGGTCTCGGGGAGTTTTTAGGCCTAATTGACATCTCGGGAGGGTATTCTAGACATTTTGTATTTTGGGGTAATTAAACCCACAAATTTTCTTAGCGTATATTAGCCATTTGGAGTTGTCTCTTAGGGTTAACAAACAAAAAACCTAAGCCTATCCATTAGAGAAGAAGGTGAAGAAATTATAGAATAAGTTGAAGAGTTTCCAAGCAATCCAAAGCCTCAAACTCACCCGATTACACCGCCACCACCAAAACGTAGATCGCACGACGAGGAATGCAACCATATATTTTTCATCAACAAATAAGATCCTTGAATCCTAGGAAAGTATCTATATTACTGATTTCCAAGTTAATATACCTTCCATGTTAGTCTAGGAATGAAAATCATATGTTTTAATTGAAGAATTATATGTTTTGGAAGAGAATTTATATGTGTTGTAGGGAGAATCCATATAGTCTGAAATCGTGATCATGTGTAGAGGATTACCAATGAATTTATTCTGATATTTAGGAAGGAAAACTGGATTAAAATAGATGTTTGTGATTATTCATGCAAAATTTGGTTTTATAAATAAATTAGAGATTAAACCCCGTTTTGATTGATTTGTTGAGGACTTATTGATGTTGTTACGTTAGAACTTGTTTATATATATTGTTTATACATTTAGATAACTTGGTTGGGAGTTTGGGATGAAATTATAGAGGTTTGGAGGGGTTAAAATGGTTAAACCCTTAGGTTGAAAATTGCAGAAAACTGGGCAAGAACTGCTTGATCGGTCGATCGACCAAGAGCATCGATAGATCGACCCCATCCCTCAATCGATTGATCCCTCCTAGAAGACTGCATGCTTTTCCCCTTTTTGTTTAATCCGGATAAAATATGTGGGAACCCTTGAATATCTTTTAAATAGTATAATGGGTTATGAAGATGACTAATAGGGTATAAGTAGACTCCATTAAGTAAAATTAATATGAGATGAAATTGTGGGTTAACGGGGAGTTATTCAGACATTGGAAATTGTGCATACGTTTACTAAAAGATTGTGACTCAAGAGCGATTTAGACTAGAAGGTAAGTGAGGGTATACATGTTGAAATTATACTTAGTGAGAGAGAATACTTCAAGAGATGAGAAGTAAGTGTGAAGTTAATTATAAATGAGAATAAAGGAGACAAATCCATTATGCGAGATAATTGAGTAATTTGTGCTAAGAACGGATAATTATGATTATGGGTCGTGGGTGCAACTAATTTGGAAAATATGAATATTTATATATATGACTGTGTGATTGTTCAAATATTATGTATCTGTGTAAAAATCATACCCAGGCTACTTGCTATCATAGAGGTTTCCGCGTTGGGACAGTCTTATCTCGATTGGACCTTTATGGGGGATATTGACTCGTATCCTAAAAGATAGTATTCCTCGATACAGGCTATCTAAAAATAATAGTCAGATGTTCTAAGAGACACGAGGGTATGTGCTGACCTCTTAGGACTTGGAACTATGCTTCGCCTCCATTTGTATGTGTATTGTATTAATATCGTTCGAGAGTGATTCCGAACTTGTATTTCCCTTAGTGTGACTAATACGGGGACTTGATAGCAGAGTATGACAACACCATAGATTTATGTATGATGCTGATTGTATATATATATATATATATATGGAAACTTTATACTGTGGGTATAAGTAGTTAAGTAATGAATAAATGCTTCAGCTTTATAACAAGTGTTCGTGAATTTTGTAATGATAATGAGTGGTTCTAAGTAATGTAAGAAATCGAAGAGATTAATGTTCTAAAACTAAATATCATGGTCTTAGTATTTCTCGGGATAGAACTTTATGGAAAATAAGTTAGATAGACTTATGAGATCAGTAGACCGGTGGGAGTGCGAACTAGATGAGAGGTGAGGATTCTCAAGAGAGTGTCTCATACTAACATGATTGTTATATTTGCCGGTAAGCATTTTAAACACTTGCTAAACTATTTTTAAAACTATTTTACACTCGGGCTCTGACCCATTTCTGTCATTTCTTTCTCTCTTGTGTGTGTGTGTGTGTGTGTGTATATATATATATGTATGTATGTATTACAGGTGCCCAACCACAGGGGCGTCATGCTTAGGTTCTTTGGACGGGACGAGTTGCACCTTATGTGGGAGTTGTAGGACTTTTCTTTAGACGACCTCGTCTTTGATTCTGTTCTTACTTTAGATCTTCTTAGTTAGGGCATGTGTCACCCGATTTCCTATTCCGTTTGGATTTGACAGGGATTTATATTTATGTTAATTCCAGTATTTGGTACTCTTTAGGAGTTAACACTTGTGAGGATGATTTCATGTATAGTTCTTAAACTTGGTTTGGTTTAATCTAGATGGTTTAATTCTTGTGTGTTAATTTCCATTCTTAGTATGTATATGATTCTTAAACTATTGGTTATTAATAAAGGTTTTCATATTGGTATTTAATAAAGGAAAAATGAGACTTTAAATTTTTTTGACACTTAGCTTAATTATTTAGGGTGTTTAAATTGGTAATAATTATTTTCCGACAGTGATATTAAGAATGAACCAACTGTTCACCTTAATGTCAATTTAATAAAGGAATGATCACCCGGTATTTAATTTGGCGGGGTGTTACAGGTGGTATCAGAGCATCAGGTTCTAGTGTCCTTTAGGATCTGTGCGTCTTATTATGCTTCCAGCGTAGCTTTCTTTGATATAGAGCCATATGTTTAGGATTGTTGATTTCTCTGGTGAGATTTTGTTCTCCTGCTATCACGTATATATTAGTGAATCTTATTTACATTCGGGCATGTTCAAACAATGAAGTATGGTAGATGAGGGCCATTGGGCGATTAGCACGAGCTAGGGCTTAGTAAGGTTATGAAGTATATTCAACGATGATGATTGTAGTTGAGGTCATCCCTATTATGGCACGAGATGCCAGGACTGTAAAGACGGCAAGGACATAGCCTACAATTTCAAGTGCTGATATAGTCTAAAGTGATGTCAAAATTAGACTCACTCAATGTAGTACGTTTGGGAGAGGGTCAAATGGAAAATTGAGGAGGGCATCGGTAGAAGTTCTAGAAATGAAAAAATTGTGTGTGTTACCCAACTAAGGTAATACATTCAAAGGCTTGGGCATATAGAGGACAATTGGGTGCCCTGTTAGTGATTTAAATTCTTAATTGAGATTTCTCATATTAGCGATGTGATATGCGAGTACGATATTATACTAATTATGGTTTTATAAAAATGGTTAAAACAATAGTGGGCAATGATTGCAAGGCTATCGGGGTTGTTGCCTTAATGAAGTATATTTTGTTTTATCAAAACCTCACTTGCAAGAGGAGTGGGATCGAACTCATTTTATATATATTATAGCGACTTCGAAGGGTATAGTGGTACAAAAATGTTTAATCCCAGGGTGTTTAAGGACCTTGTTATTATGATTCATTATGTATTCGGTTTACCGTTGG
The DNA here is from genome assembly GCA_949130495.1 of Sambucus nigra. Classification (NCBI taxonomy): domain Eukaryota; kingdom Viridiplantae; phylum Streptophyta; class Magnoliopsida; order Dipsacales; family Adoxaceae; genus Sambucus; species Sambucus nigra. The sequence goes on along the minus strand of OX422211.1, from coordinate 155,709,644 downwards.
GCGGAAGGATTTCACTTATTATTATATGTAACACTCAAAACTTAGTTCTAGGAGGAGCGCATTGTTATATTTATCCTTTTAGAATGTGAAAGATAAGACTTATATTCATATGTTAGGGAATGGGATTTTGAGAGTCCTGATTGTATACGTACAAGGTTTATGGAAGTTGATTACCACCGATATTGAACTATAGTGCAATTAGTAAAAAGTTCTTTATTTCAGTTCAATTGCAAAAATAGATGTAGATTTTCTATCAAAAGACGGAATAGAGGGGTATAGGTTATGGACGGAGGACCTAACGGATTTCGATAACAGACTATGCTAGGTAGTAGTGTATCAGGGGGGTTCCTTGTTTGGATTTCGCTTTGCGAGACATCCCATGTATGAAACTTATCGTAAGGTTGGAAGTAGAGAGATGTTTGGTCATTAGTCCATGAGTCTAGTACCTCGGTCGTCATAAGAACTGGTAATTATGAATGTAAGTTAGAGTTAGGTGATGATTTAAGGTCAGTGGAGCTAGTTGTGTGGTAATGGAACATTGGAAGCTTTGTTTTATCACCCAATCGAAGGGTGGAATGATGATAAGGAGGTTTGAGAGTACCCAAGTATTGTAAACACATTATGAACCCAAGGGAAATAAATAATTGGGTGTTATGTGTGAAGCGTAGGTGATGCTTACGCAAGTATGCACGATTTATAGGGTGTGTGGGCATCCTGGTTAGATGTTGCTTAAATCGTTTGAGTTAAAGAGACGTGGGGGTAGATGCGTGGAATATATGTTTGTGCGAACGACGTAACAAAGTAGAACTGGTAGAGCGGATACTCAGGATTTTTGATTGGCCATGTTAGAGTCTGATGACTATGGTGGAATTACCACAACTATTTTAGGTGACTTTTGAATGTCGTAAGAGTTACGTTGTCAAAAATTGAGATTCGAAGAACTGATAAGAGTGGTCAAATGTTCGCATGGTTTCTCTCAAAAAGGGAGTTTTGCATTTAGATAAATACGAGTAATTGTTACATAGCGAAGTGCGGCCTCCCAATAATATGGAGACAATGGGGGCCAATGATGTGTAGGCTCGTCTTATGCAAATAGCAGCGGATTGGAGCACAATGTGAAATGCCGTTATTAAGGTGTGACTCTATAACTGATGGTATTGAGGGTGTTTCAAAAGCTTATTGTGAGGCGGGGGACTATAGAAATTTCCCTTACTCGAAAGTCCCTTTTGAGTATTTATAAAGTATCTAGATCTATTTTTACCATTTATGCCTTAGTTTTCGAAATTCGGGACGAAATTTCGTTAATAGGGGGGAAGTATGCAATACACTGTATTTTTATGGCTTTTAATTATTGGGGATTTATTGAATTTAATTGAGATATTAATTTAATAATAATGCGAAGATTTATTTTTTTATATTTACTAGCGTGACATGAGTTAGTAATTATTGGGAATTTGTTGAATATTACTGGATGAGTAAAGTAATATATGATATTCATTTTATTAAAGTTATCACGAGTGAATAAATTGGCAATTATGGAAATTTAAGCCGGGACGCACTTGTGTCGTGTCAGGAATAATTATTATTATTATAAAAGTGAATATATTTTAAGTCACCCCTACGGTCGTTTTGAGTGTGCCAAAGTGTCCGGAAGGGTCTAGATAGTCAGAAAAGTGTACCCGAGCGTTTAGTTTGGGTCTCAGGATGTTTTGAGGACTCATTGACATCACGGGAGGGTATTATAGACATTTTGTATTTTTGGGTAATTAAACCCACAAATTTTCTTAGCGTATATTAGCCATTTGGAGTTGTCTCTTAGGGTTAACGAACAAAAAACCTAAGCCCAACCATTAGAGAAGAAGGTGAAGAGATTAGAGAAGAACGTGAAGAGTTTCCAAGCAATCCAAGGCCTAAAACTCACTCGATTGCACCACCACCACCACCAAAACATAGATCGCACGACTAGGAATGCAATAATATATTTTTCATCAACAAATCAGATCCTTGAATCCAAAGCAAGTATCTATCTTGTTTATTTCCAAGTTAATATATCTTCCATGTTAGTTTAGGAATGAAAATCATATGTTTTAATTGAAGAATTATATGTTTTGGAAGAGAATTTATATGTGTTGTAGGGAGAATCCATATAGTCTGAAATCGTGATCATATGTAGAGGATTACCAATGAATTTATTCTGATATTTTGGAAGGAAATATGGATTAAAATAGATGTTTGTGATTATTCATGCAAAATTTGGTTTTATAAATAAATTTGAGATTAAACCCCTTTTTGATTGATTTGTTGAGGATTTATTGATGTTATTACGTTAGAACTTGTTTATATACATTGCTTATACATTTGGATAACTTGTTTGGGATTTTGGGATCCAATTATAGAGGTTTGGAGGGGTTAAAATGGTTGAACCTGTAGGTTGAAAATTGCAGAAAACTGGGCAAGAACTGCTGGATCGATCGATCGACCAAGAGCATCGATCGATTGACCCCATCCCTCGATTGATCGATCCCTCCTGAAAAACTGCATGTTTTTCCACTTTTTGTTTAATCCAAATAAAATAAGTTAGAACCCTTGAATATCTTTTAAATAGTATAATGGGTTATGGAGATGACCAATAGTGTATGAGTAGACTCCGTTAAGTAAAATTAATATGAGATGAAATTGTGGGTTAACGGGGAGTTATTCAGACATTGGAAATTGTGCGTACGTTTACTAATAGATTGAGACTCGAGAGCGATTTAGACTAGAAGGTAAGTGAGGGTATACCTGTTGAAATTATACTTAGTGATAGAGAATACTTTGAGAGATGAGAAGTAAGTATGAAGTAAATTATAAATGAGAATAAACGAGACGAATTCGTTATGTGAGATAATTGAGTAATTTGTGCTAAGAACGGATAATTATAATTATGGGTCGTGGGTGAAACTAATTTGGAAAATATGAATATTTATATATATGACTGTGTGATTGTGCAAATATTATGTATCTGTGTAAAAATCATACCCGGGCTACTTGCTATCACAGAGTTTTCCGCGTTGGGACAGTCTTATCTCGATTGGACCTTTTTGGGGGATATTGACTCATACCCTAGAAGATAGTATTCCTCTATACAGGATATCTAAAAATAATAGTCAGATGTTCTAAGAGACATGAGGGTATATGCTGACCTCTTAGGACCTGTAACTATGCTTCACCTCTATTTGTATGTGTATTGTGTTAATACAGTTCGAGAGTGATTCTGAACTCGTATTTCACTTAGTGTGAGTGATACGGGGACTTGACAGTAGAGTATGCCAGCACCATAGATTTTTGTGGGGTTCCAATACTGACTGGAAGGGTAATTTCACGAAAAAAATATAAAATTTGAAAAAAAAGTTTTTTAGGGCTCAGAATTAGGCGTGATGCATGGGTGATGTATAGAGCATGATGTAGGTGAGCCTCCCCCCCCCCTCTCTCTCTTTCTCTCTCAATGTGTGTATATATATATATATATATATATATATATATATATACATTGAGAGAGAAAGAGAGAGAGGGGGGGGGGAGGCTCACCTACATCATGCTCTATACATCACCCATGCATCACGCCTAATTCTGAGCCCTTAAAAACTTTTTTTTCAAATTTTATATTTTTTTCATGAAATTACCCTCCCAGTCAACCCATATGCAAAAAATTAGGTCAAAATACATTTTGTAGCTATTTTTAAAAAATCCACAAAAATAATGCTAAAAATACCTTATTTTTAAGGGTCTACGCCAGTAGTTTTTTGTGATTTTTTTAAAAATAGCTACAAAGTGTATTTTGACCTAAGTTTTTGCATATGGGTTGATTGGAAGGTTAATTTCAAGGAAAAAATATAAAATATGAAAAAAAAAGTTTTCTAGAGCCTAGAATTAGGTGTGATGTATAATGCATGATGTAGATAAGCCTTTCTTTCTCTCTCTCTCTCTCTCTCTCTCTCTCTCTATATATATATATATATATATATATATATATGGAAACTTTATACTGTGGGTATAAGTAGTTAAGTAATGAATAAATGCTTCAACTTTATAACAAGTGTTCATGAATTTTGTAACGATAATGAGTGGTTCTAAGTAATGTAAGAAAATGGAAGAGATTAATTTTCTAAAACTAAATATCATGGTCTTAGTATTTCTCGGGATAGAACTTTATGGAAAATAAGTTAGATAGACTTATGAGATCAGTAGACTGGTAGGAGTGCATACTAGATGAGAGGTGAGGATTCTCAAGAGAGTGTCACATACTAACATGGTTGTGATATTAGCCGGTAAGCATTTTAAATTCTTGCTAAACTATTTTTAAAACTGTTTTAGACTCGGGCTCTGACCAATTTTTTATCATTTCTTTCTCTCTCTTGTGTGTGTGTGTGTGTGTGTGTGTGTGTGTGTGTATGTATGTATGTATTACCAGTTCCCAACCACATGGGAGTCATGCTTAAGTTCTTTGGACAGGACGAGCTGCACCTAATGAGGTATTCGTAGGCCTTTTCTTTAGACGACCTCGTCTTTGATTCTGTTCTTACTTTAGATCTTCTTAGTTAGGGCATGTGTCGTCCGATTTCCTATTCCGTTTGGATTTGACAGAGATTTATGTTTATGTTAATTCCAGTATTTGGTACTCTTTAGGAGTTAACACTTGTCAGGAAGATTTCATGTATAGTTCTTAAACTTGGTTTGGTTTAATCTAGATGATTTAATTCTTGTGTGTTAATTTCCATCCTTAGTATGTATGTGATTCTTAAACTGCTGGTTATTAATAAAGGTTTTCATATTGGTATTTAATAAAGGAAAAATGAGACTTCAAATTGTTTTGACACTTAGCTTAATTATTTAGGGTGTTTAAATTGGTAATAATTATTTTACGATAGTGATGCTGAGAATGAACCAACCGTTCACCTTGATGTTAATTTAATAAAGGACTGATCACCCGATATTTAATTAAGCGGAGTGTTACAGCAAGTAGCTACTCGCTTTATGTCACAAATTAAGTGTAATTAATTACATTCATGATTAGAAATGGAAACCAATGACTTAAAGAATGAAGGATTGAAACTTGAATTAATTGATGTAGAAATCAAATTGATAAGGGATCATGGATTTTTAAACTGATGATTAATTGTGATTAATCCAACTGTTATTTTGAAATTAATTCTGGAATTTAAAGGATGAACATGTAGAACTTGGATAGAAAGATTGAATCTTTAAAAATCAAATAGATAAAAATTATGATCTTGAATTTTCATTCGATTTCTTCAATTTATGAGGGGTTACCATGCGGGAGTTGAATATATATGGAGTTAATCATGTTTCTTGACTATAATAGGGTTATAGTTCTTGGAATTTAGGAAGGAAGAACCTTGAAAATGAAATTATATCTTTGGGATTGAAATTCGTGTAGAGAAAAATAATCGGATCTGGGCTTCTGCTATATTTCGAGTCGATTCGGCGCCTCCAAGGCGAATCAACTTGGCCAGGAGAATCGATTTAGCTCTAAAAGGCGAATCAATTCAGCCCTTGGGTTGGGTCATGTTAGAATCATGGAAATGTTCAAGGGATTTTTATGAACCCAAGCGAGTGCGTGGGAGGTTATCAAAGTGAACGAATATTTAATTAAAATAGTTTTGGTCACTATTCATTATTTGGGGAATTTATTAATTGACTAGGGAGTTAGTTATTGAGACAAGGGCGAAAACCGAGAATTCAAATGAAGGGCTAGATAAATATTTAATTGGGAAGTTGGTTCAAACTTTGAGATTGGGTGAACCGTGCATTATGGGATATGCGTCCGAGTTTGGTACTTATTACACACACACACACACACACACACACACACACATATATATATATATATATATATATATATATATTAGAGTGACATGTATATATATTTATGTGTGTATGCTATTTGTTTTTAAACATACCTACTCAGGATTGCTATCTTGGGAGTTTGCACATAGTGAGAAGTCCATTCTGGCTTTGACTAGCACGTGTTAGATTGATTCCGGAGTCATTGAACTGTTGCATGGCCGATATCCATGTATGAGCATAAATATTGGTATGGAAATCGGGTGGGTGCAATGTGGTATGGTTGTGAGCCCTGGACGTATGTCTCTGACCGCCTCCGTTGTATATATTTACGTTTCGGATCGGTGGTGAGATTATGACCCAATGGCTTAGTGTGATGCATGATGCCTGGAGTTTGATAGCACATGAGGGATGTATCCACAAGGTCCAAACTCTCGGGATACGATTATACATATATAGCGAGTGATGTATATATACGCTTATATGATATACTATATGTATTTATTTATAGCACGAGCATAACTATGTTATGTTTATTACGTTAATATGTACCGATACAAAGTGTGTCATTATAATAACATTTATGAACTTATACCTAGTGAAGGTAGTTATACTTCATTAATAGAGGGTATTAGTAGGATTAGGTTTAAATAGTAGTTACATGCGTAGTTAGATCGGATAATTTAATTTCGATAATAAATGAACCCACTAGGTGCTCTCTATAGTTGAGAGGTGAGGGTTGTCTCATAGGAGTGCGACTGGTTGATCTAAAAAATAATACAATACTATTTTAATTGATTTAAAATAATTATCTACTTGCACAATATTTTCTACCTTTCAGGATTTGACCCGCAGGCTTTTGCTTTCCCTTTTTTTACACCCCAGTTGTGCAGCAACAACAGTTAGGATCGCAGGGTTAGATCCATTATTTCCCTTATAGTAGTTGGGGATGATACATTGTTGTTTAGACGCCTCAGCTTATTCCATCTAGTTAAGACCATTTCAATTCAATTCAGTTTCGAGAGTGTTTCCCTTTAATGGATAGGATTTTATATTTCTATCAGAGATTCTATTTTAGCTCTCAATTTTATATAGTGGATGTTTTTATTTTGGTGACCGATGGTTTATTCGGTTTACGCTTATTATTTATTCATTCATTTGGATTGTATAGTCTTATTTGTAATGTTTATCTTATATTGTGATTGCGACAGTGGTGATGAGAATGAACCATATTGATATTCTTATCTTATTTTAGTATATGATTGGCTACCCGGTATTAGAATATGCAGGTTATTACACCCTTCAAGCTTCCTGAGGTATTTAACCTTATGCACTGATGATGCTGAGATTTAGCACCACCGGATAAGTGATGATGAGTTCAAACAATGGCAGCCATGACAGCCATAGAGATGTATATGTATACGTGTGTAGAAGGAGATGAGTATAAGAGGAATAAGACAATGATGTATAGTGGTTCAGCCACTTTTGCCTACATCCACTGTGAGTGTCTGATCCACTAAGTATGGACACTAATGGCCTTAGATACAATGCACATAAGCTCACTTTCTTTCTCTACTGTGTGTAAAAACAGAGTTTTAGCTAGGGTTCCAATTCTCAATCGATCCCCCCTATAGGGTTGTAGGTGACAAGTATATATAGGTCTTGGGGGGGGTGTAGTGTACCCCCCAAGTATGCATGGTGCATGTGAATGATGATCTAGCCAATCCCCTATTGACACCTACAGATGCCAAATGATGACATAATATTCCCTCACGTGAGGGTGTGATTTTGTTATAACGGTCTCCCATGTGCCATGTGAACCTCACGCGCACTGTTCCACGCGTCTCCCAAACCATGCATTGTGATGATGTCACCCTCGGCCTTTGATATGAGGCCGAGGGAAAAGTTCCTTCCGGTAATGAGTCTGGCCTAATTTGGGCCTCGTACTGTCGTACCCTCGGAGGGTCGTCCGGAGCCTGATGAAGGGTCGACCTCTTGAGGGGTCGTCCGGAGCCTGATGAAGGGTCGACCTCCTGAGGGGTCGGCTCCTGAGGGGTCGTCTGGGCCTGATGAGGTGTAGGGAGCCCTTGGTATGGCCGAGGGTATATACGGGTATATCAATCACCCCCAGCCCTTAGCCATAGATGATGCTGAGATGGCTGAGGGATAATATTGCTTTTGAGACTAAGTGTATGGTTTGTTTGATGAGTGACACCTGTCAAACTGATGTGACAGCTGTCAAATTTTTATCCAATGTCGTTACAGTTTTCAAGGCATGGCGATTGCATGCTGCTTAGGGCTTTGTGCCCTAATGATGTCCTCCTCGTGGGCTGTGCTTTGGCTTGGGTAATGGGCCCACTCATTACTAAGGTATATAAGCAATTTTTGAAACCATTCATTCTCTTCTTCTTCCCGCCCAAGCTCTCTCTCTCTCTCTCTCGCTTCCAGCCTTCTTGCAATTTCTGCAATTTTTGCACCTTCAAGCTTAGCAACCTCGCCATTCCTCTTCAGGTAACAACTTGACCTTAGTGTCCTACTTATCTTCATTTCTGTTTGCTTTCTTGTTTTAAGCTCATAGGGCTAAAATTCCTTAGGTTGTTCCATATCTTTTCTGGTGTAACCTCCGGTAAGCTGTTCTTGAATTATTCTTGATAGAAAACCCTTCAATTCTTAGGTTTTGCTCGAAAAATCAACCCTGGTCAATGGTGAGATTTTTTGATAGTTAAGTTAGGTTACCCAAATTCTTCCAAGTGTAGGGTCTACCCCTTAATGCTTAGGAGGCTTTATAATCAAGCCGAGGAGTTCCCATCCTTGCGAGAGAAGCTTTTCATAGAGATCAGACGAATAGAGGAAGAGGAGGAGAGAAGACGAGGGGCGAACCTAATTGGGTACGACCCATCTTTCCCATCCCTCTTGCCACAATAAAACCATTTGAGCCATCCGAGTCTTGTGGGTCGTCCTATCTTCCTGCCAAGAGTTATTCAGAGGAGATGGACGAGAGAGCGTCGTCGCCCATTGGCGCTGGCCCTTCTGGGAGAGGAGAGATGCCTGACCTAAGCCCATGCCGACAGGCTGAGGGTATGGTTACTTCTGAGGCTGTCCCTGTGACAACCTTATCTCCACATGCCTTATAGATGGCTTTTCCCCAGAGGGCTCTGGCAAGTGATGAGGCCGAGGGAGAGGGGACAGAGGACGAGGGTGAGGAATCAGATGATGACCAGGTTGACACCTCCCATGCCTCGTCCTATGTCTCCTCAGTTAGGGATCGTGACCTCTTGCTATGGAAGCATGCCTATGGAGTGTCCCCAAACATAACTATGAGGGTTCCCTCTGAGTCTGAGAGGGTCTTTGAGGGAGAAGAGGGAGAGGTTGCAGTATATGAACAGATGTTGAAGGTAGGTGTCAGATTCCCTCTGCATCTTGCTGTCGTAGATATCCTGTCAGCCCTCGGCGTTGCCCCCTCTCATCTTCCTCCCAACTCCCGGAGGACGATCCTTGGCTACATCTCCTTGTGGAATAATGCTTTCACTGATGAGCCATCGGCCAAAGTATTTTTGGCCTATTATAATATCACCTCCTCGTCCAAAAAGCCTGGGTACTACTACCTGGGGGCGAGGAGGTCTGACAAAAAACTTCTCCACGTGGCACAGACCTCCAACCATAATTGGAAGAAGAGATTCTTCTTCATTTCTGGGGAGTGGGAATTTTCCGCCGAGTCTCAACATTTGGACGACAGTCCGAGGGTTCCCAGAAGATGGTCGAACCCCTCGATGAAGGCCATGTCTGATCCCGAGCTTAGTCTGGATGAGAAAGATATAGTTGAGTATCTGAGGGAACGAGGGAGAGGGGGTGAGATTGCAAACTTTGAAGATCTGATGACCCCCAAGTTCCTCAAAGAAGTTGGTCTGAGTGTTGGCCCCGTGACAGAGCTATGTGAGTTACATTAATTTTTGCTCATTCTTTACTTTTTTCAAGTGTTTCATCTTTGTCTCTGCATCTTTCTAACGTATTGTCCTCCTTTCAGGTCATCCTGCAGGTATATTAGATCAACTTTGGGAAATGACTTCTCCGAGCTTATTGTCTGGTTTAGGAAAGAAGAAGGGCAAGGAACCTCAGCAGGCTCCACAGAAGACAAAGGCCATGGGGCCGACACTTATTTAACCGACAGCTGATGGTCACAAAAGAAAGGAGCCTGAAGTCCCTGCTGACCCTCGGCCGGATTCTAGGATGAGGGCGAGGGTGGAGTCATCTAAGGGGGCTGGTTCCTCTTCTAGCATGGGAACCTTCTGGTCCCAAAACTTGTCATCACTGAATGCCGAGCCATCTTCCTTGATCACGAACCTAAGGGCAGCCAAGGCGTCCATGTTTTTTTCCCCTTCGACTACTGATTACGAATTTCTGTCAAAGATGCCTCCAGCCAAGGTGTATGACTATGGTCTGCATGCACTGGCTCAGGTACTTATCTTTACCTCATCTAATTTAATTTTATTTTTCACTAACTATTTCCTCAGCCTCTTAACAAGTGTATTTTTCTGTGCAGTCCATTTGTGCCTTCACCTCGGCCACTAAGTGGATGGCTGAGAATCAACAGAAGTTTCATGAAGCCGAGAGAGCCATTCAGTATGAGGCTGACATGCAGACAGAGCTCGAGACTGCGAGGGATGAACTGGAGAGTGCTAGGACCGAGCATGCCAAAGTTTTAGATGAGCTGACGAGGCAGCACGATGCCGACCAACAGGCCAAGGAATTGCTGATAAAGGAGAAGGATGAGGCTTTACTCAACTTGGAGGCTCAGCACAAGGCCGATCTGGAAGCAGCTGTCAAGAAAGCCAAGGCCAATGTTGTGAGGCCTACAAACTCTGAGACGAGTTTCAAGGCTTCAGCCTTGAATACTTGGAGAGGGGAATTAAGACGGCCTGTCGATGGGTCGTCTTAAAGTTCGCTGATGCAGTGTCGTCTGTTCAACCTTCTCTTGAAGAAGTTCAGCTGGATGATCCCCTCATTGATGAAGCCTTAGCTCAAGTAGAGTCTCAGCATGTCAAATGCATGGGCACGTCTGAGGGTCGGCCTATCATAGAAGAATCTCCCATTGATGTTGAGGCCTTGCCCTCTGATTTTGCTCAATAGGGTGGCTGTTTGTAGCCAATACCCTCTTCGTGTAATCCATTTTTGTATTTTATTTTTATAAAACGAATAACGTTTTGTAATATAATGTCTCTTATTTCTTTCCATACTCGCCTCTTATGGGATTTGTATTATGTATATTTTTTTTTTGTACTAACAATATCACTAACCCCTACCTCGTCTGTCTCGAGGACCATCGGGGGTCGTCCTCTCCATGCGACCTCATTATAGCCGAGGGTTATAATCACCAAATTAATGTCTTTAAATAAAGTTTTTCCCTAGTCTGTCTTGAGGACCATGGTGGGGTCGTCTCCTCCATGCGACCTCATTATAGCCGAGGGTTACAATAACCAAATTAATGGTTTTAAATCAAGTGCTCCCTCGTCTTTCTTGAGGGAAATGGTGGGGTCGTCCCCTCCATTGACCCTTATTATATCCGAGGGTTACAATAACCAAAGTATGGTTTTTAATCAAGTGTTTCCTCGTCTTTCTTGAGGGCAATGGTGGGATCGTCCCCTCCATTGACCCTCATTATAGCTGAAGGTTACAATAACCAAACTAATGGTTTTTTATCAAGTATCCCCTCGTCCTTCTTGAGGGCAATGGTGGGGTCGTCCCCTCCATTTACCCTCATTATAGCCGAGGGTTACAATAACCAAACTAATGGTTTTTTAATCAAGTATTCCCTCATCCTTCTTGAGGGCAATGGTGGGGTCGTCCCCTCCATTGACCCTCATTATAGCCGAGGGTTTTAATAACCAAACTAATGATTTTTAATAAAGTATTCCCTCGTCCTTCTTGAGGGAAATGGTGGGGTCGTCCCCTCCATTGACCCTCATTATAGCCGAGGGTTACAATAACTAAACTAATGGTTTTTAATCAAGTATTCCCTCGTCCTTCTTGAGGGAAATGGTGGGGTCGTCCCCTCCATTGACCCTCATTATAGCCGAGGGTTACAATAACCAAACTAATGGTTTTTAATCAAGTGTTCCCTCGCCTTTTTTGAAGATGTTTTCATGCGTACTAGAACTGATAAACACAGGATGAGGGGAAACACTGATATTTCTCATTAATTTTCAAAGTGCTCTGTTGGAGCAACTCCTATTACAATTGTGGTCTATCAAGACCTTACAACACTACTGATATTATTTTTTCAAGTGATCTGCATTCCAGGGGTTGGAAAAGGGTTCCCCCTCTAGGTTTTCTAGTTTATAGGTCATAGGGATGACTTCATCGATGACCCTATACGGGCCATGCCAATTAGGATGGAGCTTGTTGGGATTTTGCCAAGTCTTTTTGAGGACCAAGTCCCCCACTGCGATTGGCCTCTGTTTCACCCTCTGATTGTAAAACCTTGCGGTCCTCTGCTGGTAGGTGTCCTGCCTTATCTCGGCGTCCTCCCTCATTTCCTCAATCAGGACTAAGTCGAGTCTCCTCTCTTCTGTATTTCTCTAGGGGTCATACATTTGGACCTTATGCGTAGGAAACCCAATCTCGGTGGGGATGACGGCTTCTGAGCCATAAGATAGCATGAATGGGGTTTCTCCAGTAGAGGTCCTCACTGTCGTCCTGTATGCCCACAGCACGGCATATAACTCATCGACCCATATTCCTTTTTCCTCCTCAAGCCTCTTCTTGATTCCATCTAGGATTGTCCTGTTTGTAACTTATTTTTTCCCATTGTCCTGTGGTCGGCCTGGGGTGGAGAAAAATTGTTTGATACTCACCCTTTTACAGTACCTCTGTAGAGAGGTATTCTTGAACTGAGTCCCGTTATCCGAGATGAGGGTGTTGGGGAGACCATATCTGCATATAACATTTTTCCAGAAGAAGTGGAAGGTCTTATGCTCTGTTATCATGACCATCGGTTCGGCCTCCACCTATTTTGAGAAATAGTCGATAGCTACGATGAGGAACCGATAGTTATTGACCGTTCTTGGTAAGGGTCCTACGAGGTCGATCCCCCACACTGCAAATGGCCATGGGGATGTAATGGAGGTAAGAGGCTGATGGGGTTGGTGAGGGATGGTGGCAAATCTCTGGCATTTATCGCAATTTTTTACATATGCCGCGGCGTCTTTACCCAAGGTCGACCACCAGTACCCTTGGGTGATCACCCTCTTCGCTAAGGATCTGCCCCCGATGTGGCTTGAGCACGATCCTTCGTGAACATCTTGCAAAAGGGATGAGACCTCAGATGGGTGCACACACCTAAGTAAGGGGAGTAAAAATCCTTTTTTGTACAAGGTGTCCCCAATGACAGTGAACTTTGAAGCCCTGTACCTCAACTTCTTCCTTTCTTGCCTTGCGTTTGGTATCTCTCCCTCTTTAATGTACCTGATCAGAGGGTCCATCCACGAAGCTTCCTGAGAAACATTTATTCAATTGCTATGTGTTCCCTTAGCATCTTCAATAGTTGGCCGAAGCAAAATTTCTATTGGGACCGTCCTCCTGATGTATGTCCTAGTTGCCGAGGCCAACCTCGCAAGGGCATCAGCACGGCCATTATCGAGCCTAGGTATCCTCTTTAACTTCACTTCTCTGAAGCCCGGACATTCTCTTGTCCTTGGCCTCGTAGGCGCCTAGAATCTGATTCACCACTAGCCTCGAATCACTATGAACCAAAATCTGGCCGATACTAAGAGATCTGGCCAAGGAGAGGCCTACTACCAAGGCCTCATATTCAGCCTCATTGTTGGAGGCCTTAAAGTTAAAACTCAGGGCGTACTCGATGTCTGTGCCGTCGGGTGCTGATACTATTAATCCAGCTCCTCTCCCGCTTTCACAAGAGAATCCTTCGACGAAGAGACTCCACGCGGTGTGTTCTTCTGAGAAACCTCCCTCGGTGAGTGACCCCTGTCTAAAGAGATATCTTCCCTCTTTGTTTTCCACCACTTTCCTTCTATCGGTGCTCGCCTCCGCCTTATCTGTAGGTGTGTCGGTGAGCTCACCCTGTCGGGTATCTATCTTCCCGAGGCTCTCATCCTCGACTTCATCATCTTCATAAGTAAACTCACCCATGAAGTCTGCCAATGCTTACCCCTTAATGGCCGTCCTAGGCTAGTACACTATGTTAAACTCCCCCAGTTCTATAGCCCAGGCCATTAACCTCCCTGATTTTTAAGGCTTGTGAAAAACCTACCTAAGGGGTGAGTCAGTGAGGATGACCATCGTATGGGACTGGAAGTATGGCTTCATCTTTCTTGAAGCATGGATCAAGGCGTAGGCCAACTTCTCCATCCTTGGATATCTTTGCTCTGCCCCCTGGAGTGCCTTGATGTTAAAATACACAGGCTTCTGTATTCCGTCTTCGTCTCTCATAATGGCCTCACTGATGGCTAACTCTAAGACAGCGAGGTACACATAAAGTCGTTCACCCTGCACGGGTCGTGACAATAGCAAGGGAGACCCCAAGTATGATTTTAACTCCTTGAAGGCCTCATCGCATTCTTCACTCCATTCGAAGGCTTTTATGAGAATTTTGAAGAATGGTAGACACCAGTCTATGGCCCTAGATACGAACCTGTTCAAGGCAGCAACTCTCCTTGTGAGCCTCTGAACGTCTTTAATGGACTTGGGGGTCTTCATCTCAACAAGGGCCTTTATCTTTTCGGGATTGGCCTCGATGCCTCTTTGTTTGACAATGAACCCCAATAACTTCCCTGCTCCGACCCCGAAGACACACTTGGACGGATTAAGCTTCATCTGGTATTTGTCCATCGTATTAAAGGTCCTCTCCAGGTCTGCCACATGATCCTCTTCCTTCAGACTCTTAGTCAGCATGTCATCTACATAGACCTCCATAGACTTCCCAATTTGGTCTTCGAACATTTTATTTATTAGGCGCTGGTACGTTGCCCCCACATTTTTTAGGCCAAAGGGCATGACCCTATAACAGTATGTCCACTTATCAGTAATGAAGGCTGTCTTCTCCGAGTCTTCAGGGTTCATGAAGATCTGGTTGTACCCTGAATAGGCATCCATGAAGCTCATGAGCTCATGGCCTGCGGTAGCATCTACCATCTGGTCAATGTGGGGGAGAGGGAAGCTATCTTTGGGACAGTGCTTGTTGAGGTCGATGAAGTCCACACACATTCTCCACTTCCCGTTGGCCTTTGGGACAATGACTTCATTGGACATCCATTCAGGGTAGATGACCTCTCTGATAAACTCAGCGTCTTCTAATTTCTTGACCTCATCCCTAATGACCTCATACTTTTCTCTAGAGTAAATTCTCCTCTTCTGCTTTACCGGCTTAACTCCTTCTACCACATTGAGCTTGTGGCACATGATTTCAAGGTCAATCCCTGGCATATCTACATGACTCCACGCGAAGATGCTTCATTTTCTCCTCAACAGTTTAATGAGGTCTTCCTTGATGTTGGGCTTCAGAGACTTGCCGACTTGGAAAGTTTTTTTTGGGTCATCCTCATCGAGGATGATGGATTCTACCTCTTCCGCGGCCTCTCCTTTCTTTAGCTTCGTCTCATCCCTGGGGTCTAGGGTATCAATATTGTAAGTGGTTGTAGCCCTCTTGTGTGCCTCTCTTTCTTCAGCGGAGTTATAGTGACATTCTCGCGCTGTCGTCTGGTCTCCCTGAACTTCCCCCACCCCGTAAGGGGTAGCAAAATTTAATCATCTGATGGACCTTAGACGACCAGCTTCAAACCCCTTGAGGGCCACACGCCCCAGTATGATGTTGTAGGCCGAAAACACATGTTCATCCATCACAAAGAAACTGACCTTCTTAGTAAGCCATCTCGGCCACTCGTCCCCCATCCTGACATCAGCCTCATACACTCCAAGGGGATGAACCTTTTCCCCGCTAAACCCAATCAATGGATGATGGTATGGGACGAGTCTAGCACGGCTGAGACCTAAGGCTTTGAAGCACGGCCAAAACATTTCATCCACAGAACTTCCCCTGTCCACCAATATCCTCGGCACCTCACACCCATGTACCCAAGTTGTGATGACGAGTGGGTCTTCGTGTGGGGCTAAGAGGCCTTTAAAGTCCATTCTCGAGAACCCCACTATCAGAGTGTCCATATCGACCTTCTTCCTCTTTTCTGACTTGACCTCCAGGGAGGTTGAGTGTACCGTCTTCGTTACTTCCTTAGCCTCAGCCACCTAAGCCTTCCTGTCAGCGACCTCAGACCCTCCTCCTGCTAGACCCCCGGAGATCGTTCCCACTCCGAGCGAGATCATATTAAGCCTCTTGACAGAACCTTGGTCGTCTATCAACGGGAGGTCAGGGTCGTCCTCATCATCAGAAGGGTCGTCCCCTCTTTTTTGAGGTCCTTCTCTACATGCATCGCCTCGCTTCTTTCTGGGGTCGTCCCCTCGGCCCCTCTTGAAGGCACCTTTGTCGATGTACTTTCTGAGCTTCCCTTCTTTCAGCATCTTCTCAATCTCATCTTTCAGAGCAAAGAATTTGTCTGTTACGTGTCCGTGGTCTTGGTGAAATTCGCACCACATATTATTTTTCCTCTTGTTGGGGGCCACCCTCAACTTCTCAGGCCACTTCAGGGATCGGTTACTCTTTATCTCATTGAGAATTTGTTCACAACTGACCGTTAGAGGGGTGTAACCAGCGAACTTGTCATCTGTAGACCTCTTCTTCCCCTCTTTGTTATTCTTAGGGTATTTACCCCCACTAGCGCCTCCTTTTTCGTCTTCACATTTTGCGGCCATCGCCTCTTCGGTGTTCATCACCTTTCCTGCTGTTAACAGCAATTCAGCCATCGTCCTAGGGGGTCTTCAGCAAGCTTCCATAACAGCTTCCCCTTTTGGAGTCCTCCAATCAGGGCTGTCATAGCTATGCTCTCCTCATAGTCTTCCACCTCCAGCTTCTCTTTATTGAATCTGGCTATGTAGTCCCTCAGGCTCTTATTCTTCCCCTGCTTAACATAGAGCATGTGGGTGGTCTTCTTCTGTGGCCTCACCCCAAAGCAAAAGTTATGGATGAACAGGTCTGCCAATTGCTTAAAGTTTTCAATGGAATTTTTTAGAAGAGACGTGTACCAGACATGTGCTGCCCCAGTCAGGGTACCAAAAAAGGCACGACACCTCATCTCATCTGAGATAGAGTATATGTCTGTTGCTGATTGATACATCTCAACATGGTGGACAGGGTTGGTGCTCTCGTCGTATCTTGGGGTGACCATAGGTGGCTTGAACCTTGATAGCGTAGGGAAGTTGACTATCTTCGCCACAAAGGGTGAGCCTATGGTGTATCCCTTCTGAATAGGCTCCCGGCTCTTTATTATATCACCGATATTATCCTCTATCGCTGGATTCAGTCATTCCAGGTCCTCGCAGGGTCGACTTGGCCGATGTTATCCCCTGCCGCCTCTTTAAGGTGGACGGACGGTTCTGCTGCAATAGGCCTGTGTCGACTGTTTACTTCCCTTTGACCGTCATCCCGTACTTGGGGTCGGCCATCTGCTGCCTCCCTCCTGGACCTCGCAGCACTCCTTGACCTGGACAATTTTTTCCACAGGTCATTTATTGGGCCCATCCTCTCAAAGGCTGACCCCCTGCTCAAGCGATCAAAAGAAGAGCCGCTCGGGCGATCATCAGGATTTGGTCTCCCACACTTTCCTCCACTGTCCCGGAGAGGTCGTACAGTATTATTGGAGACCTTATATGGTTCCCAGCATTCTATAGGGGCCTCATCTCTGTCCAGGTCATCGTACCTGTCCTCAGGGCAAGGGTTCCCTTGCCTCCCCAGACGTAGACGCCGGGGATCAACAACATCCCTACGCCGCTGAGGGGGTGGCAGGTCTTTGTGTGATGCCTGGGGTGGTCCCCTGGCTTCATGCTATCCCGGAGCTACTGTCGCCGGGGTAATCATCTCAGGTGAAACCCCTGGTGTTCTTAGTATGTTCTGGCTTAGAGTTGTGAACTACTCCTGCATCATCCACTGGCTTGCTGCTAGAGACTTTAAGGCTGCCTCCACATCAGCCATCTCAGACTAAGGTGGTGGCTGACTGGAACTGGGTCCTCCCCTATCATCCGGTGGGGGAAGTGGTGGTGGTGGCATCTCTGGTGCCATGTGTTTGAGCTGCGAACAGCTGAACTGGAAAAAAGACTGGTGAGCTTGAGAACCTTAGCGGGTCTCTTTCAATGGTGAAGCATCTCCTCTCAGGGGGAAAACTGGTTCACTACCAGAGTACCCAGTAAGGTCAAGTTGTACAAAGGAAGAGACGTCTTCTCGTTCCCACAGACGGCGCCAAACTGATGATGCTGAGATTTAACACCACCGGATAAGTGATAATGAGCTCAAACAATGGCAGCCATGGCAGCCATAGAGATGTATATGTATAAGTGTGTAGAAGGAGATGAGTATAAGAGGAATAAGACAATGATGTATAGTGGTTCAACCACTTTGGCCTACATCCACTGTGAGTGTGTGATCCACTAAGTATGGGCACTAATGGCCTTGGATACAATGCACATAAGCTCACTTTCTCTCTCTACTGTGTGTACAAATAGAGTTTTAGCTAGGTTTCCAATTCTCAATCGATCCCCCCTGTAGGGTTGTAGGTGACAAGTATATATAGGTCTTGGGGGGGTGTAGTGTGCCCCCCAAGTATGCATGGTGAATGTGAATGATGATCTAGCCAATCCCCTATTGACACCTATAGATGCCAAATAATTACCTAATATTCCCTCACGTGAGGGTGTGATTTTTTTATAACGATCTCCCATGTGCCATGTGAGCCTCACGCGCACTGTTCCACGCGTCTCCCAAACCACGCGCTGTGATGATGTCACCCTCGGCCTTTGATATGAGGCCGAGTGCAAAGTTCCTTTCGGTAATGAGTCTGGCCTAATTTGGGCCTCGTACTGTCGTACCCTCGGAGGGTCTTCCGGAGCCTGATGAAGGGTCGGCCTCCTGAGAGGTCATTCGGAGCCTGATGAAGGGTCGGCCTCCTGAGGGGTCATCCGGAGCCTGATGAAGGGTCAGCCCCTGAGGGGTCGTCTGTGCCTGATGAGGTGCAGGGAGCCCTCGGCATGGTCGAGGGTATATACGGGTAGATCATGCACCATATACTCATCACTTTCCTGTAGCTTATAGTGTGGTTTCAACAAGTCGGCCTCAAGGGATTTGACCCTGAACTAAAGATCCTCTTTGGAAACCCCGAGATCATCATAAGTATTCTTAACAACTTTGGCTTTCTCCTTCAAGATGGTAGAAGCTCTGTTACTCTGTATAGAGAAAATTGAAATGAAATTAGCTAAAAGTCAAAGAGGTTGGTCAGTCAAAGTAAAATGAAAAGACGAGATGATTTAACTTATCACAAAGACTTTGTGGGAAGCAAAATTCCACAGATTATCAACTTTCAAGCTTCTTGTAAACATGAAGTCAGGACTGTAACCCATATATACCATGGCCTCGAGAGTATTGGCAGTATTGAGAAGTATGGAGTTGGGTCTGCTACTATCTCATCCGATGTCACTAAAGGGTCAATCTCAATGAGCTCAACAAGGATATATGGGGATGATAAGTTCACCCTTTAGATAGTCGTCGATAAGTATGCTTGGGAAGCTTGGGATCTTTGGATGTGGGGTCATCCAAAGACTTTTTTCACCCTCATTGCCTCTCTTCAATGACTTTTCCTTTGCCCTTATCAGTAACCTTTTTCTTATTGTCTTCTTCAATGGCCAACATCGTTGCTTCAGCATTGCAAAGCCTAGGAAGGTTATCATTGCACTATTTGGTATGAGCTTCTTCACTAGACTTTTTGGCAGTTGCCTTTTCATCCAGCTCTTAGAGATGATTAGCCTTAATCGCCTTCATCCTATTCTTGGATACATTTGTTGGTTACAGGACAAATGAGATAGAATTAGGAATAAAAGTTGCACCAAGATATGGGTAACACTATGTTAGTAAACGACTAAGGTATGAAGTACATGAGAATGTAAGAAAAAGAACATAAGAACGACCTAACACTTATGAGAATATCAAACCTTCTTTAACCTCTTGGTCGTCTTCATTACAGTCACCTAGACAACCACCACGTAGGCAATATCCTCTTACTTATAACTTTCTTCATCACTATCAGCAGGCTTGGGTGTCTTATAGATGTCAAGGTCAATGGTACTGATGCTCAGATAATTTGTCATACTTTCAAATCTTTTGGGAGTGTATACATCCTAAAACAATATGGGGTGTGAGGTGCAAACTTGTATAATGTGTAATACCCCATATTTTTGGCTATATTTATTTTTGGGATTAATTATTTAAATGAGAATTAATTGGAAATTAATCCGGATAAAATACTAGCGAGATGTGAGTTGGTATTTGACTATATAATGTGAATTGGAAATTAATTATAAAAGTGAATTTTAATTTTATTAACCGTATGGTCGTTTTGAGTGCGCCAACGCGTCCGGAAGGGTCGAGATAGTCAGAAAACACTAGCCGGGTGTTTAATTTGGGTCCCGGGGTATTTTTAGGCCATACCGGCAATATAAAAGGTATTTTGGTAATTTTGTATTTTGAGGAATTAAAAATGACGAAAATTAGGAGTCTTTATCTGATTGGGAATAGACCCACTAAACCCACTAACCAACCCTTAATGACCCAATAAGCTACCGAGGTTATCAAATTAGGTTTCCAACTTTCCCAAAGAAAAACCCTAGCCACCATAGCCACCTTTGGAGAAGAAGGCTTGTAGAGAGAGAGAGAGAGAGAAGGAATTCTGCAGAAAAGCTTCATCAAATCAACACCAAATTCATAGACACTCGAGGCAAGTGATTTAATTCCATTTGATTTCAGAGAATGTTCCTTCCATGTTAGATAATTCAAATTTATGTTTGTTCTTGGAAGATAAGGAAAAACCCATGAGTTTGGAAGTAGAATACTAAAATTTGATGAAAGGATTGCATGTAGAATCATATTTAGAGGAATAATCTGATGATGATAGATCTTGTAAGACACAAAAACGGATTTAACTGGATAAATTAAGGATCTAAAAATTTTAGGGTTCATGTTCTTGAAAAATTGGGGAAAAATGTAGAGACTTGTGATTTAATGATGTTTAGGACGAATTAATTCCTTAAAACATGTTAGGAGGTGACTTTAATATGTTTAGGATGAATTAGAGACCCTAAAACGTTGTTGGGATGAACTTTGGAAGAGGTTTGAGGTGTTAAAATGGATGAAAAACGAGATTGGAGAAAATCTGGGCCGAAATTGGTCCCTCGTTAGAAGACCTCCCCAGGTCGTTCGAACGAGCTCGTTCGAACGAGCTTCTAACGAGTTGACCAGTCGCTTCTAATGAAAGGGAATTTCATTCGATAACTTCGTTCGAACGAGATCTCGTTAGAAGGTACAGTTCGTTCGAACGAACTGAAATCTCGTTCGAACGAGACTTCTAATGAGCTGGCAGTTTAGGCCTTTTTGGCATGTTTTGATTTTGGGAGTCCCGTAAAATTGTTCGAGGATAGAGATAACATTCCTTTGATGGTGTATTAGTATACTTGGGACATTTGGGTTATAATGAGGAGTAAATTATATAAATGTGGATCAAATCAAATAGACATTTGAGTCGAGACGTGAGTGCCTACTACGACGTGAGAATAAATTATGGCGCGTGTAAATATGGATCGGGATTATATAAGTTGTATATATATTAGATTGGTACGATAATGAGATAAGTACTACAATTAAACTACGGGATTACTAAGATGTGTGCTTACTTAGTATTGGTATATGAATTGTGTGTATGACATA
The DNA here is from genome assembly GCA_949130495.1 of Sambucus nigra. Classification (NCBI taxonomy): domain Eukaryota; kingdom Viridiplantae; phylum Streptophyta; class Magnoliopsida; order Dipsacales; family Adoxaceae; genus Sambucus; species Sambucus nigra. The sequence continues at coordinate 155,687,932 of OX422211.1, read as the reverse complement.
CCTACCATACTTGCTATCACGGGAGGTTTGCGTTCGCTTAGGGCCCTCTAATCCTTGTGTTGCCCGGATTTAGACTGGTTACCTCGATGAACATAGGTCAGAGAAAGACTTATTGGGATGTTAATAAGTCCGTTGATCGTGGAAGCGTAGGTATGTGCGTGACCCATGTGATGTGACTGTGTTCACCTCCATTATTTGTGATGTTGTTATCTGTGAACTATTCCTGAGAGATTCAGAATATGTGATCCTTATGTAAGTGATGTACCGGGATGGATAGCAGAGTATCTGTGAACCGAAACTTAGTCTCGGGGTACTTATATTGTATATTCATGTTGTGGAAAGATACGTTTAATAAACTGGGAACTTTCATATAGTATTGTGTGTATAACTATAGAATAACATAGAGGGCTAACCTATAACGAGCTGTAATACTTTTGTATGAGAACCTGAATTTACGTTAAACACCTATTTAACTGAGATCGTTATAATGTTAATGGAACCGAGTAATAAGGGTAGGACCTATGACAGTCTAGCTAGATATGATGTCACTTAGCTAGTGGTTTGTGTCGTTTTAGATGAGTACTTACGTTAGGAGTGCACAGTTATACGAGAGGTGAGAATATCATGTGAGTGCACGTCCTAACATGTACTTTACATTTAATGTTTTAAATGTTTTTAAAGCACTTGCAGGTTTTTAAAATATTTCCACATTCGGGCTCTGACCCGTTTGCTTTCAAATCTATTTTTTGTAAAACCATTTTAGGTGCCCAGCCACAAGGACATCATGCATAGGATACTCATTCAGATGACGAGCTGTAGCTGTTTGTGGAAGTTACAGGGATTTGCTTTTAGACGCTTCTGTCATTTGGATTCCATCTTCAGTATTCCTCAGTTTTAGGGCATGTTGCCCAGTTCCATTAGAATTATATTTCCATTACAGTTTTCAGATTTTAGCATGTATTGATTCAGTATTCAGTTTAATTATTTCAGTTTGTGGGTTTGTAGTGAGGAGTTTTCCTCCAGACTTTATTTACATTATGTGATGGTTATTCTATTTACTTCGACATGGTGTATGGTGTTATTATTCTTCATTACACTTGTTGCATGTTAATCAGACTTTAATTAAAATTTGGCAACTTACTTTTTAAATACTAGGTGGTTAGTAATAATAAAATGTTTTTGACAGTGATGCTATTAACTGGACCAACTTGGCATTTTGAATTAATTTAATAAAGGAGTAGCTATCCGGTATTTAATTAGTCGGGGTGTCACATAATGATCTTCATCAGTATCTTATCCCGTGAGGGAGATTTTTTGGCAATCAAGTCATATGGATTCCAGTCCCTAGGAATATTATTCCCCCTCTTTGGGTCAATTGGAAAGAGCTCTCACACACCAGAAATGTAAATGAATTTAGTCTTCTAATTATGGTTGTTGGTTTGGGAAACCAACACCATCTTGGTATTGGATTTTTTAGGAGAAAAGTAATAATATCCAGGGGTTTCATGGTTCTCTTTCAGACCATATACAAATCTAAATATATCCCCATCTATGTCAAACCCATATACCTCTTCCAGTATATTATGGATCCTACAATTAACATGTATCCATTAGTAGGCACCTGAGTAAGGGCCAGTTCATACCAATTTAAGATTGACCTTATTGAAGGATGGAGGGGAAGACAAAATCCAACTTGAAGAGCCCAAAGTGGGAATCAAACCTCATCGATATTCCTCCTATCATAAGACATCTCTTCTGGGCCAGGAATTCTGATGGTAACACCGTCATGGATGGAGTACAATACCCCTAGTTCAACTAAGTCTTCAGATCTAACATCACTTTTATACCACCTAGCGTCAGAGGTTGTGGGATACCCTTGTAAGTCCATATCCTCTTCTATTAACGGGACTTGTACTGGTTTGGTATAAATAGACTGGTCAGCTAATAAGGATTTCTCCTCAAAATTTAGCTGAACAGAAGACTGGTATTGCTAGTACCTGCGTAGTTTCCCCTAACTCTAATCTTTACACTACCAATACTCTTTGAGGAATAAAACTCAAAGGTGTTATACACAACACTACAGGACTTGGGAGTTGATGCAGCGGAAAAAACTAGTTCGGGGATGAAATCAGGGTTTTCTAGATTATGTTTGGGGCAAATGATAACAAGAAAAATTTACTTCTTAATGTGCTCTCGTATAGTCGTTGTTGCAAATCCTTCCTAATCAATAATTTCCTTCAATTACCTACAAAAATATAACAAAATTAGTGTATAGGTAAATAAGGGTGTCTATCCAACTTATTGGATTGAAACACAAGAAAAATCATGTAACCCAATTAACTAGCTATTTTTTTATCTTCTATTTTTTTTTTCTTTTTTTTTCTACTTTTTTCCCCTTAAAAAAACCTTTTTTTAGTTGGGCATGAAACTAAGTAACTAGGTAAAAAAAATCTAAAGTAATCTAAGTAGTGAGATGTTGAGAAATAAAACAAGTAATGTAATTAATATGAAGAAGAAATAAGGAATGAAATGGATCCCCACTTCACCCAACTAACGCTAACTTGACTTATTCCAATTTTAGTTAACTTCCCACATATTTGTTTAATTTAAAAGTTGATTCTCATCAAACTAATGAATTACCATAAACATGATTGTAGACAAGTAATTTTGACTCATTTATGCTCTTAACCAAAAAGAATTAAAATCAATTAGATGAACTACCCGCTAGGAAAAATTACACAAAACTAATTTTAATTCAACAACATGAAATAAGAGTATAAGAATGTTATATTGTAATTTTAATAATAAGATTACTCTATATCTAGTTTGAATCTTAAAATTAAAATTATAAAAATAATATTTCATCCTTTCTCAAGGAAATATTTACCATTTCTCACTGCATAAACAATTGTAGGAATCAAAGTTACTAATCAAAGGAAGCTAAATAAAAATAAATTAGCAAACTAGATAAGTTGGATACATGGAGGTTTCATTTCTTCCCTTGAAATGAGAGATTAGCCCTCCATAATGGGACTCCAAGACATACAATAAATAAATGAGTGCATAATAATGTGGGATAAAAAGGATTCAACCAATCAATATACAACACAAAAAATCTCTTTTTGATGCTACAATATATGTATTGTTCACACTTTTCTCTCACTAAACCACAAAATTATCTCTCTACAAATTTCTAGCACTCTATTTTTAGCTTGCTTCCCCTCTCTAGTCTTCAACAGCCTCCCCAAATAAATGGGAGTGTCTTCCTTTTGTAATTGGCACAAATGAGACAAGGGGTAAAATTGAAATATACACATGAGGGTAGATTTGGAAAGAGGGAAAAGTTTAAGATGTGAATTTTTATTTTGAGAATGGTCTTGCAGTTTGTGGTTTGTAGGTGTTTTGGAGTTGGAATTGAGAAACGGAGGTTAAAAGTTGAGAAATCAGATGATAGGGTGATGGATTGTGAAATGGTTTTTTGGGTTTGTACAACTGATGGGACAAGTTGGAGGTTTCGAAGTTGCAGGTTGGAGGGGTTGTGAGATGGTCATGTACTGTTGGTTTTTTGTTTTTGCACTTTGGTTTTTGTTTTTGGTCTTTGGTTGGCTTTTTGGAATTTTTTCTAGCAGGTGGAATCGTGTAAGCTAAAGGATGAAATGGGTTGAGATGTTTCGGTGTTGTCCTAGGTTGAGAGAGACAGACTCAACATAGGTAGGACGTCGGTTTGTGTTGGGGTTCTCGGGTTCGCCAAAATGGGTCTCGAGTTGGGGCCGGTTTCGAGGGTCACAATTTGGGCAGGGGTCTATAGTTGAGGGGTTAACAGGTATGGGTTTGGGGATGTTGGGTTTGGTTTTATGGAAATGGGTGAGAGGATAGAGAAAGAGGTTGTAGGAAGAAGTTGAATAGTGTATGGGTAGTGTTTGGGTGAGGTGAGGGAATAGGTAGGTTAGTGTGTATGTGAGGATGAGGATATGTGTGTTTGAGTTATGGGGTGTGTTTAATTTGTGACCCTAAAAAAAATAACATAACTAAAAAAAATCTAACAAAATAATAAAAATAGTAAAATCAAACTAAACTAATAATAAAATCTATTAAGACTAAAAAAAATCCTAACCTAACTCAAAATAAAATAAAAAGAAATGAAAAAATAAAAAATGAAAATCTATTAAAACTAAAAACCAAAGCCTTAAAAAAACAAAATCTTATAAAGCTAGAAAAATAAATTCCTAAAGAAAAACTAATCCTAAAAAAACACTAAAAACTAATAAAAACAAAAATAAAATCACACAAATTAAAAAGAAATATATGAAAAAAATAGAAAATAAAACATAGAAAATTCTAAATAAACTTAAAATAAATCATAAAAATAAAACGACTCAAACTAAAAATCTAAGAAAAATATAAAAAGCACAAACTAAACATTCATGGGGTTCGGGGTAGGTTTAGGCTCTGTTTGGCTTAGCTAGGGTTACGGAACATGGTAATTATCTCCAAATGTCAGCAAATTGCCTCGAAATAATGTTTTTGACACCGCAACTGCAATCAAGCCTCCACATTAAATATTTATGCATATAAGACCCAAATTTCCGAGAATTAGTAACTAAAATACGTCTATTCGGGGTATAAAATATACACTTTTGGGTGCTTATCACACCACCCCAAACAAAGTGTTGGTAGTCCTCGAGCGATAAGATAGAGAGAAAGAGAAAGATAAGAAATCAAAAGTGCACCACTTTCACGGGCACTTGTAATTGCACTTGGCATGTACAACAAGCCTTTAAACCTGTAAGTTGACCTACGGGACGAGTTGTGTCTTGTGAGGGTTTGCAGGGAATATACCCACAAAATTATTTATTGGAAAACGGCAGTCTATCTCTTGTTAGACATAGAATAACCGCACAATCCATCACAAGAGAAAAATATTCGAAAATACAAGCTAGAAGCATAAAAAATGTAGCTAAGTAAATACTCAAGGCATATCCTTCCTATAACTCAATGTGTGTAGTTTGAATTAGTCAAAACGGGTCGATTATCATAAGAGTAATTCCCAGATTGCCTTTTTGAAATCAACTCTTCAACTTCAAAATCTCACGGGATATATCTCTCTCAAACGAACTCATGAGATTTGGGTAAGTGTATAGCTAATGTGTGTGAGGAGGTGAGTAAATGTAAGCAAGATCAAAAGTCTCACACAAACATAAGAAAGAATGAACAATTAGAAATAAAAATGATCTCATTAAAGAATGCTAATCACTACAGTGAGAACGTCAAGTTATTCACCACGTTGACTTTCATCTTCCCGAACAACTAGGGGAAATATGGACGCATATGGGTGAGGGGGAATAAAATAAGAAGGATGTGATGAGGTAGGTAGGATAGGATGGATGTGTGAAATGATGGATGTAAAATGGATGGATATACGATGTGAGAGAGTGTTCAAAACATGAAGAACCAATGTCTTTATTACACAAGAACTAACTACAAATTCTTTCTTCTCTCTCTCTCTCTCTCTCTCTCTTTTCTCTTTTTTTGTATTTTTTGTATTTTTTCTTTTTTTATACACTCCACTTTGAAGATATTTTACATTTGGAATCAACACTCTTTTACAAAAATGGTGGATGATATATTAATGGATTGGGGTATGTATATGGATGATGTGAGGAATATATGTGAATATAATGGGAAGGTAATGGATAAAGTGAATCGTAAATGGTATGTGTATGGATGCAAGTTTGGTATTCGGGACAAATTTCAAGACATGTGTTTCTTACAACTCAAAAGTAATGTCGTTCTCAGTGATCAAGCCAAAATTTTATGAAAAATAATGAGATCATACAACGAATTAAAGTGCAGACCCAAAAGAAGTTGAATCAACTTGTGACTCAGAGATTGCGTAAAACTATCTAAAAGGTGAAAGGCACAAATCTCACAAGCTAAAGTCTCCACTAGCGATCCTTAAGGTTCTCTTGGTAATTATAGTACTCTTCAACTCTAAACCATAGTGACGTCATGAGTGTGCAAATTTTGTTGAGTCTAGAAATTCATGGTGCAACATGCCTTGTTATATATTATATAAGCTATTTATAAAAAGATAAATACTCTATCTTGATTCCTAGACTTAAAAAGATGGATGGTAGAAAATTCATGTATGTGAGTGAGATGAAGGAAACTGCATGAAATTTTAAAAAAACCAGGTTCAAAAATCAAAAAAGTTTCAAAAGAGGTACGATTTTGATAAAATTTCCCACCCCAAACAAAAAGGAACATCATCCTCGATGTTAAGTAAAATGATTTTTAAAATTGAGAGAAGAAGGGAGGAAAAATATTACCATAATCAATTGCGAATGAAGTGGACATATGAAGACAAGAATAAACCTGAATAAGAAAAGAGATAACAAAATTTGTACAAGTCTATGAAGCATGGAAAAATATTAGGTGGTGTGACACACCATCCCCAAACAGGATGAGACTCATACAAGAAATCAATGGGTTGCCTCCCGATAATGCTAAATTTAATGTCTTCAGTCATACCGAACCATTATCACCCTAAAGATAACATCTAGGAAAGCACAGGGCAACAGAAAAATTGGGTAAGGATAATCACCCCCAAACAAGACTGAATCCTCAGTTTTCATAGATCGGGTCAACAAGGTCAATTTCTTCAACTTGAGTGGGGCCTAACTCTAAGAAAGGCTTCAAATGTTGATCGTTGACTTGAAAAAGACTGCCATCCTTAGGATTTTGAACGGTGATGGCACCATAAGGAGTGACTGACTCAACAATGAAGGGCCCGGACCACCTCGTTTTCAGCTTCCCGGGAAATATATGAAGATAAGAATTATATAAAAAAACTTTTTAACCAGGGTGGAATTCTTTTCTCATGATGCATTGGTCATGTATCCACTTCATCTTGTCCTTGTACTTCTTGGACAAATCATAGGCATCATTTCTTGTCTACTCTAATTCATTAAGTTGTAGCTTCCTATGGACTCCTGCCTCATCTACATCAAAGTTAAGGGTTTTAACAGCCCAATATGCATGATGTTCGAACTCTACGGGAAGGTGGCAAGGATTGTCGAAGATGAATTGATATGGATACCTGACAATCGGAATCTTATAAGCTACACGATACGCCGACAGTGCGTCTTTCAAGCTTAAGGACCAGTCTTTCCTATTAGGATTAATAATTTTTTCAATAATTTGCTTGATCTCGCAGTTGGAGACCCCAACTTGACCACTAGTATGAGGGTGGTAAGAGAGACCAACCTTGTGGGTAACACCATACTTTTTGACTAAGTGTTCAAAGACTCGATTACAAAAATGTTTACCCCCATCACTAATAATAGCTTTGGGGGTTCCAAAATGTGTGAAAACATGCTCTTTAAGCAAATTGACCACAACTCGATGGTCATTGGTACGACAAGCGATTGATTCAATCCATTTGGAGCCATAGTCAACCGCAATAAGAATATATTAAAAACCATGAAAGGAGGGAAATGGACCCATGAAATCGATACCCCACACATTAAAGATTTTAACAATGAGGATGGGTGTGAGAGGCATCGTATGACGACGATAGATATGCCCATATTGCTGCCATTTGGAACACTCCTGGCAATTTTGATGGGCATCTCAAAACAGGGTTGGCCAATAGAAACCACTTTGCAAAAATTTGGATGCAGTTTTCTTTGAGCTAAAGTGGCCACCACAGGCACAATCGTGGAAGAAGGATGAATACTTAACTATTTATCCTCAGAAACACAACGACGAATGACTTGATTAGCGCAATACTTGAAAAGGAATGGGTCATCCCAAGATTAAAACTTCACATTCGCTATGAATTTGGAGTGATCCTATTTCGACCAATGATTGGGAAGTTGGTAAGTAACGAGGAAATTAAATATATCAGCATACTAAGGTGAGGTGGAAATAACTAAAAGTTGTTCATCAGGAAATGAATCAAAGATGGGGACATGATCAGAGTCAGATGTGATAGTAATGCGAGAGAGATGGTCAGCAACAACATTTTCACAACCTTTCTTATCTCAGATTTTAAGGTTAAACTCTTGTAGTAAGAGAATCCAACGTATCAATCGTGGTTTTGAATTCTTTTCGTGAAGAAGGTGCTTTAGAGAAGCATGGTCAGTGTACTCGATGACATGAGAACCTATGAAATATGATCGAAACTTATCAAACGCAAAAACTATCGATAACAACTCCTTTTCAGTGGTCATGTAATGAAGAGTTTTGTTAGCATAATAGATGACGTGGGGGAACTTGTCAACTTTCTGGCCAAGCACGGCACCAAGTCAAAAATTAGATGCATCACACATAAGCTCAAAGGGGAGAGACCAAGTGGGAGGTTTCATGATAGGAGCAGAAGCGAGCTCGAATTTAAGGCCCTCAAAAGAAGCGACACATGCATCATCAAATCAAATGGGACATCTTTGGATAAAAGGGTTGTTAAAGGCCTAAAGATTTAAAAAAAATCCTTAATGAAACGTCGGTAAAAGCTCACATGTCCTACTAAGGAGTGAATGTTCTTAAATGACTTAGGAATGGTAAACGTGGAAATCAAGTCGACTTTCGCTTTGTCTACCTCAATACCGGAGCTAGAGACAACATGACCTAAAATAATACCCTTTTTTACCATTAAATGACATTTTTCCCAATTAAGGACCAACTTCTTTTTTTTACAGCACTGGAGGACCATAGTGAGGTGAGACAGGCATTGGTCAAAGGATGAACCAAAAACAGAGAAGTCATCCATGAAGACTTTGAGAAAATGCTCTACCATGTCACTAAAAATACTAGTCATACACCTTTGAAAAGTTGCAGGTGCATTGCAAAATCCAAATAGCATACGTGAATACGTAAAGGTGCCAAATGGAAAGGTAAAGTTACTCTTCTCCTTATCTTCGGGGGCAATGGGTATTTGGTTGTACCCTGAATATCCATCAAGGAAGCATTAGTATGTATGGCCTTTTAAGAGTTCAAGCATCTGGTCAATGTATGGGAGAGGGAAGTGGTCTTTACGAGTGACAGCATTGAGCATTTTATAATCAATATAAACATGCCAGCCGATTTTTATACGGGTGAGAACAAGTTCATCGTCACTATTTTTAATGATGGTGATGCCAGACTTTTTAGGCACCACATGAATGGGACTGACCCATTGTCTATTTGAAATGGGTTAAATAATACTAGCGTCAAGAAATTTTAAAACTTCAACCCTCACAACTTCTTTCATTGGCAGATTAAGTCAGCGTTATGGCTCACGAGAAGTCTTGGCATTCTCCTCCAAATGAATGCGATGGATAGAGACATTGGGGCTCACACCGTGAATGTAAAAAATGGTCTACCCTATAGCAGTGCTAGGTTTAGTGAGAGTGTGGACTAATTTCTCTACTTGATTCGAGGTTAAGTCGGAAGCAATTATAACTGGGTGATGTTGGTTTGGGCCTAAAAAGTATATTTTAACTCAGCAAGTAATGTATTAAGCTCTAAACTAGGTGGAAGTTCAGGAGAGGCATCAGACTCAGATGTAGAAGCAGAGTCCGGGGAAATATCGAGGCATGGGTTAATTGGGTGATCCACGGAATGAAGAGTGTCGACAAAGAGGGATTCAAAAGGAGTAGGCCAAGTGGAAGTGTCCATCAGTGGTGTAGAATCTAACATGGCATTTAGTTTATAGATGGAGGAATCAATATCAAAGTCGGACCCAAAGTGAGCCAACATTGTTGGGTAGGATCTTCGGGATATGTTTGATCCAACATGTCTTGGACCAAGGAGTCAATCATACACACCTCATCAATTTAATCAACGTCGGCCTTTTGTTGCATAAGGTGGAAGATTTTGACTTCAACGGTCATGTTACAAAAGGAAAGATTCATAGACCCATCACGATAATTGATGATGGCATTTGCAGTGGCCAAAAAGGGGCGACCCAATATGATTGGAATATTGGTTGGGTCAGGAGTATGGGTGTCTAAGATGATGAAATCCGCAAGGTAGTAAAAGTCAAAAACTTTCACCAAAACATCTTCAACTATTCCTTTAGGCACTTTTACGGAATGGTTAACAAGTTGAAGAGTAACCCGTGTAGGTTTCATATTTTATAAACCTAACTCAAGGTAGAGGTAGTAAGGTAACAAATTAACACTATCCCCAAGGTCAAGTAACACCCGAGTACTGAACTTATCTCCTAACACGCAAGAGACAGTAAGACGACTGGGGTCTTTGTACTTCACAACACCATTCTCATGGATAAGGGACATGGCTTGCTCCGTGACGAAGGCATCATGAGGAACATTCATCTTACACTTCACAGTGCATAAGTCCTTCATGAATCTGGCATAGGAGGGAACTTGTTAAATCGCTCTGAGGAATAGAATATTAATGTGAACATTCTGAAATACCTGCCTGGTCTCATTAAATTATTGGGCTTTCTTTATCGGAGCAAACCTATGAAGGAAGGGTGATTTGGGCACATAGATAGTGGTTGACTCATTAGTTTTAGATTTATTATTTTCTGTGGATCTGGTAGGTGGTAGAAATTTAGGGAGAGGATCTAATGGGCATTTCAGGATGGGTGGGGTTTGCACATCACAGGGGACACCAACATCGTTATCAAGCTATTTGCCCAATCTTAGAGTAGATATCGCTTTCATGCCCGCTTGGAATGTGTTGGGAGTTAATGGGGATCCAACCTCATAAGCCGACTCTTTCATATTCCCCTTAGGGTTAGCAATGGGTTGACTCGGGAATCGACCTTTCTCTCGCTCAGACTCAAAATGGTTAAGATGGTTCTCAAGCTTCTAGATGGATTGAGTCTGTGCTTGCATGGATTATTGTTGAGTCTTGATAAATTGAGTGAGAAAATTCTGAAGAGAGGTTGTGGATAATTGGGGCAGAGGGGAATAGGATGGTTGGGGGACCAACTCACGATGAGAACTAAGCGGTGGTGAATACTCAAAAGATAGAGGTGGAACTAGGACAATTTGATGATGCGAGTTTGATGGTCCTCCATGGGGGACAAAGGTTGATGGATGATGTGGTTGACGGTATGGAGCATGGTGATTCTGGATGGGAGGGCGATGTTGCCTTCGTGGGTTTTTTTGAAACCCGGGTGAACCACCTACATTTTGTTATGGGTGTGATGGAGCGAGGTTCTTGTCAGACTTATAGGAAAAATAGGGATGGTTCCTATTATTGGGGATGTAAGTAAACAACAAGGGAGCAGGTTTCCTAGTGGTATCAAAAAAACATGCCTGGGCCATGCTGGGTTCAGAGTCATCTTAAACAAGGAGGAACATATGACTTAAATGATCTTGACTTAAACAAACATTATAAGAAGAAGGACTAGACTCGTTTATATTCATCACTTGTTTAGAAAGAGAAACATTTTGTTGCATAGAACAACTGAGAGCGTCAACGGTTTTAGTCAAAGTGTTTAAGCCATGAAGCAAAGTTTTAAAATCAGGTTCATTTTTAGCCTCGTAATTGCTCCCTATGCATGGTGGCTCGGATCTTGAAAAGTCATTGGTTCCCTCCCAATCTTGGGAGTCATTGCCTAATTCTAAGAGAAAATTGTAGGCGACAGTGAGAGTTAAGTGCATGAACTTCACTTTATGCATGGATTCAATCATGGTTCGAGAAGAGGGAACGATACATTGTAAAAAATATGGACTATGTGAATTTTCTCGAGACCGTGGTGTGGGAAACTATTGATGTAACCTTGAAAATGGCTCCATGGATTCAATCAAATTAGGACTTAGTTTTTATGGTATGGAAATTATGTGGCGAGTCATATAAACATTCGGGTATGTATTACATCCTTAAACAATATGTTCATTTTCAAGTTCTGCTTGGGATCTATTCACTTCAAGTTCTTATGTTCGCAATGTCAAAGTGACCAAAAGAAATATGTATTTTATTTGTTTGTGGGATGGATCCGTACGGTAGGTATGGGGTTTAACTTGGTCAAGTGTATTTCATAACTGTTTTCTTTCTTTTTTAAATATTAATTGGGTTCTATATCTTAATGTCTATGTTTGGTTTGAGTTCTAATTTAATGATTGTAACAAATTTAGTAATATGGAATTGATGGTGTGTTCTCTAGATAAGATTAAGGTTTAAATGGATTGGGATTTTGTACCTGCATTATATTACGTAATATGTTAGACTTAAATAGGTTTGTGTATTACATATATGATTCTCCAAGTCCAATAAATTATATGCTCTTCTAATCACAGTTGCACTGATGGTGTCTACCGTTGTACGTGGGGTTTTGGTAATTTGAAAAAAGATTACTAAGAACAATAGTTAATGAGTTATCGAGTCTATAAGTATGTGAACTATTTCACATGCCGCTCACTCAAGTTAAGCGCATACATGCATATTACTCTATTTATAGTTGAAAGTGAGTGGATTTTAGGGATAATGTGTGGTTATACATGTAAAAGTGATGATTTGTTATACTTTATTGTCAAGGTATTGATCATGTTATTGAAAATGGTTATTTGCATCTCTGTATTACGAGGTCAAGTCCCATTAATCAACTTATGATCAAGATATTACACGGGTGTATCCATATGTGCGTGGAATAGGCTGAAAAATGGAACAAAGACAATATATGGAAGTCAAGCGGTTTAGGAATGGTTGTTGCGAGGTACTTGTTAGGTAATGCCAATCACGTAATTTCAGTAGTAGGCGATGGTTCCATGACCATGGGACAAGCATATGCGGAAATGAACAATGGAGAATATCTTGACTCTTATATCATAATAATCATAAATAACAAAAAACCAAGTTTTCCTCCCTATGACCATCATTGACGGCCCAGTTCCTCCGGTAAGAGCATTAACCACGACACTTACAAGGCTACAATCAACACAAAGTTGTCAACAACATTAAATTTCTCGGGGGGGGGGGGGGGGGGGTGACTACTACTTCAATCTTGGATGTTATTATCAGTCTAACTCACATGAAGAATCTTTTGATTCGGGTAAAACTATTATTTATTCATTCTTTTATTTTTATCCTATTTTGAGAAGATAACTAAAATATCTTCCATAAACAAATCCAAATATCCTCACAGAGATGTTAAATTGTTATTTTTTGTGTTGAATTAGGATCTCAAAAAGTTGTCAGATGAACTTAGAGAAAAGATGTTTCATACAGTGTCCAAAACAGGTTTATATAGTGTCCATACAATGTTGATACACTTTTTAAGCCTTGGAGTGGTTGAGCTAACTCTTTCACTTCACTATGTTTTTAACACACCTGAGGATAAGATCATTTGAGTTGTTGGCCATCAGATGAACCATTCTATAAAACATTAATAATGCAATGTGATTATTTTTCCACCTACATAATTGGATGTCTAACTTCTTACATTAATTAAAAAAAATTGATTTACTATAGGCGTACCAGAACAAGATTTTGATCGGAAGGAGATTGAAATGTGTACAATTTGACAAATAAGTGGGATTGCAGGGTTCTCGAAGAGATATTAGAGTGAACATGATGCGTTTGGAGTTGGCGATAGTTCTAATAACATTTTTGCCAGTTTTGGAATGGATGTTGTGTGGGATTTGTTAAGTAATGCCAATCACATAATTTCAATAGTATGCGAAAATTCCATGATCGCGGGAAAGGCATATGAGGCAATGAACAATGCATCATATATTGACTCTAATCTCATAATTGTCACAAAAGATAGAAAATAAGTTTCTCTCCCTATAGTCATCGTTGATGGCCCAACTCCTCCAGTAAGATCATTAATCGCGACACTTACTAGGTACAGTCAAGAAAAATTTTTAAACAACTTCCTCAACTCTCAGAAGAAAATTATCATAGGATTGATTGTTAAAACACAAAGTTTGAATTATATTAAAACATTATGACCCTATTAATTGAGCTTGATTAAATGTTCAGGGAGTGACAGAGCACATGGGAGAGAGAAAAAATGAAATAGCTTCCAAGTTGGACTCATATTTGAATGAGATGGTAGGTAGTTCAAAGACCCCTTGATTGAGGAGCTTGGACTATATTATATTGGTCCATTGGATGGCCATAATGTGGAAGATAGGTGTAGGATATGGTATTACTTGGTGTTGGAGGATATTTGTAGTTATGCTTTTGGTTTAACCTCAAGGCCTACTCCAAATGTGTGTTTGTATATCAGCTAATGCCCTAGGCATCATATATGAACTTATTTGGCAATTATGTTTTTTTTATACAAATGGCCTCATTTTTACTGATTTACTTCTCATATCAATTGTTTAAGTTACTTTTTCTTATTAGATTTTGTTCATAAGATACTATAATAATGTTTCAATGGTTGATTTTCCTTTTTAGTGAATGAAATAATGTTTGATTTTGTTTGATATATTAGGTCTCTTTGAATTCTTGGTTTGAGAGCTAGGAATATTAAAGGGTACTCATGTATTGTCTATCAAAGGGATCAAACTTGAAGAATCCAACTTTTTTAGGTGGAACTATTTCTCAACATGTTACTAAAATACTTGCATGTAACCAAATATTGGTTGAAAAAAATGAATAAATATTGACAAAATTTGATACTGAATTCCCCAAATGTTGTTAAATGATTATAGATTGTATATAGAATAATATGCATGAGAAAATACATAACCTTTTAGAATGCTAAGTCATTTTCCTCCTAAGAATGGCCAACTATGAAGACTTATGTAGGGAATGTACTCAATTGATGATGTACAAAATTTAGACAATTAGCATTGAATAACATCAATAAGATGCTCCACTTTCTATTCATCCATAGGATGGATGTATATGTATTTAGGTAATCACATTGTGTTATCTAATTACATGTTTTTCTTTTGATACATACATGTTGGATACTTACTGAATTTTCATATGAAAGGCATAACCAACCCCTATAGGATTACACACACACACACTCATATACACACACTAGGGGTTGAAATCTAACTGTCCCTTAAGTTTTCTTGACAAATTAAATATATTTTTTTGAGACATTCAAACTAAAAAAAATAGATAGTTGAGTTTAGGGAAAATACATAAGAAAATTTAAATTGAAAATCTTAGTTGCCTAGAAACGATACGGTTCATATTGATAACATTCATGAATTGAAATAGTTATGGATGTTCTTACCTCATAATAGTTATAAAGTTGGGATCTTGATATAATTTGTGATGGTGCTTGCATTAGTGGTTGTTGTCGCTGTTGAGATTGAACCTTTGATGGATAGTGTCTCAGCGATCCTAGAGTATCATTATTAGTATCATGGGGCCAAAAAAGTCACACGTGCATAACTAGTACATTCTTCAAATAATGATTTCAATATGGGAAGAATTTACGATAAAGAAATGAATGACTAGGAATGATAGCTCACCTCTCCAGTGTCTTAACATGCATCTCTTGGAGATTTGGTAAGAGCTCCAAAATTACACAAATGAGAGTCTAAAGGGTGGCGCATTTGAGTTGCCATTCGATCATTAATCCGAGATTCCATAGCAGATAACTTTGATTTCATTTGAGCTTCCATTCGTCTTTTCATTTCATTTTTTCCCTTTCTTCTCACCTTCCATATTAGGTCGCACCCTCTCATTCTTGACCTCCATCTCATGTCGCACCATCTCATTCTTGACCTCCATCTCATGTCGCAATCGCTCGTTTTCAACCTCCATCTCACGTTTCATCCTCTTCATAGCCTCTTGGTACCATGTCTCATTATCTCTCCTATTATTCACAGACTTTGTGTACGATGAGCCAAATATAATAATCGAAGAGACACCTAGACCATATTTCCGTACACGTCCATGCCTTTTAATTCCCATAACTTTCCTAAATATACCGTCTTGTGCAACACTAGTCTCAGGTGTCTCCAAATGTTGAACATATAAAATCTCCATTTCTCTCTGCACAAATGAACTCCAGTTTATATAAACTATTATAACTAGAATGCTAACGTTAATGGTTAACAAAAAAGAGTAAAATTGTAACATTAAGATTGATATATTTCGTAAGAATCCATTTTGTCAAGAAATTTATTTAGGCATTAAATATATTTGGACATGTTATTCAAAGTACAAGCATTACAAGTATTCAACAAAAAACTAAAGTAGTATGTGTATTGGATAGAGAATGTATATGTAATCAACAAAAAAACTTAATTATATGTACTATTACTCAGTTAGACTGCCTTTTTAACATATATAAAGAGCAAAATAGATCTGAAGGAAGAAGAACCCATTTTTATACCTATGTAATAATAAAAAAACTCCTCGAGATGCTTTACCAAAGGAGAAGAAATGAAAACATGGGTAAATGTTTCACAACTAGTAGAAGAAGAACAACATTGTCATTTCGAAGCCTAGTCCTTCTGATAACTTAGTGACATCAGTCTCTTGAACATATGGGAGGTCTAATTACACATTAACCTAAAGAAATTCAGTTTCATGACCATATAAGCATAATGTTAAGTGTTTTGTTGTTAGTGTTGGGCCTTGGAATGTGTCCCACACCAAAAGGTCTAAACCATTTGAGGGTTGCCCACACGAAAGAGTATAAGTGAGGCAAAGTTTCATAGCCTAGCAAAATTCTACCATAGGGTCATCATGGATTTCAACAGCTCCGTTGCCCCCCGTCATAGGCAAAACAATGTTTTACACTTGTAAAGAGTAGCTAAGCACTACACTGATACTAAAATGCTAGCCCTGCATAACTTTGAGAAGTTACTCTTGGTGCAGTTTGACGCCTCACTAATTGGAGTTATTATGTCAGAAGGAAGAATGACTCTAGCATTGTATAACAAAAAATCCTTCTAATCACGTAGAAATTTGATATAAAAACAATGAAAACATTAACTACTCTGATGGATTCAATGCAAACTTCAATAGACACGATCACAACAATTAAAGATGAAATTGATGGTATGAAAAAATGAATCTAAAACAAGAATTACCCTACCAAAATTGAAAGTAGTAAAAATTGACAAGAATTGAGATTCATTAATCATAATCTAGATTGGTCTTTAATTCTCAATATATGAAGTCGACCTACCTGTAAAAACTATAATCATATAGTGAAACATGCAAAATGGTAATTTAGATATCCGGGGTCTCCAAGTTTCAAAACATACATTAAAGCTTTCTACATTGTAAACAAACAAGTACATAACACAATTTTTTTTATCAATTTCAACTCTTCGATGAAGGGATAAATATAAGAACCAGTTAAAGATCTTATCCATCCAATCAAACATAAAACATATATACAAGAAATCATAATAAAAAGTGTAGGAGATAAAAGAAAAGAAAGAGTGAGTATTGCATTACATGCAAGTCCATTTCCAGATTCATATAAGAAAGGAAAGACCAAAATAATTTACATTTATATTTGCACAAGGACTCGTTCATTAAGTTATCATATTTATTTATATATCGTCACATTAAGTTATCGGATTTATTTATATATCTTGCACAAAATGAATTTTTCATTAAGTTCTAGAATATGTGTAAATATTTGAGAAGAAGCATAGTATTTTTGAGAACTTTGTGACATCAATCTTCTCCAGAAGATAAGAAGTTAAGAAAGCCGAAGATGTAGCAATGACATTTAGGTACAAGATATTGATGAACTCAATGTGTGGTATATTTTATATAAATCCCGACACTACTATAATAAACATATGAAAAAGAGATAGATATGACTATTTGATACAAAAGTTTGATTTTATCTTAGGGGATAAGTTGATCGATACTTACTAGATCGTAAGTTATGTTATTAAAAAAAAGATGTTGACAACTTAGAGTGGAATCCATCAAAGATATCGACAGAGTAATTGGCTACAGATATTAGAGCTTGTTCTCTTATTCACATGTACCGATACATATCTAGACCCAACTCAGAAGTTCGAGAATCTCCTCTTCTAGAATATTAAGTCTTTTCCTTTGAATGGGAGAAGTAAAAGTTAGAGTACAAAGTAAAGAAAAATCTCGATCTGAGCAAATCATCATGGAATTAAATATATAATTGGATGGATTGAACTAGATGTATTAAAAAGTCATTCCTATATAAACTTGGAATCAAAATAGGTACCAAAAGGATGCCTATTTATGATGATAATAATATTTGGGTAGAGACAAAACAGGGACAAGTTGATCCGTATGCCTAATGAGCCTACTTATTAGAGTTATGGAAGAGGAAGAAGATGATACATTGAATTGTATATCATGCAAAATGAATGAGGCACGGAAGAGTGTGGTTGTATAAGTACATGCTGTAATGAACGATGAAAAATGGGAGCATTATCCACATGCGAGAAATGTCAAATAAGACCTCGCAAGCCAAAGTTCGACAAGGATAACTTGTAACAGGATTAGGAAGGTCCCCAAGACCGTGAATGTCTAAAATAGAGAAAAAACATATATTTATAACCTGTTTCATGTTTGAGGAAATTATATTCACGAACACCCTTATTCCAACACAAAGCATTGCAGGAAAAAATATTAACAAGCTTAAGATTAATAATAGGGAAGGTTAAGTGCAAAAGAAGGCTCTCGAGAATGATAGGGGCTAGGGTCATAATAGCCTTAAGCTTAGATTTTCCCCACACCCACATGGTCTTTGGAGAAAGTGTATGCTACAGTAATGCCCCAACCCGAGTTTGGGTCACCGTTGGGTCAACCCGCACCGAGTCAATGAGTTAAAAGGGGAGGGGAAAAGTTCAATTTTTTTATTTAGGAAAACCCCTTAATTTGTCTCGTTTATTTAATTTTGAAGTTCCTATTTTAGCTTAAGAAAACCCCTTAAAAGTTCAATTATTTTGTAATTAACCGATTTGTAAGAATTATTTATAAAAATTCGAGTTAATTCACAATACTTAATTAGACAAAAAGTAAATCACAACCCTCATGTATTATTATAAATTATGAATGAATGACATTATAAAAGTTCAATTACTGAATGTGAAAATACCAAATGTTCGTTGTTTAAAAAGAATTACAGAGCATTTTAATGACGTTAATTGTCTCTGGGGCTTTACTCGGGTCATCTACAACATTCCTACTCGATGTACCTGGGGTGGGGTGGGGGTGGGGTTGGGTTTTTAACATAAAAAGAAAGGGCGAGCGAACACTCAGAAGGGTGGGTAATACTAAGCTATACGTTTTCTACAAAATGCTATACATATAATGTGTATTTTAGTCAATTAAAAAATCATTAACAATTTAGCTAGTATAAATGCAACTACATGTAATGCACATGAGTGATGAGCTCATACTCACACTTAACCAAATTTCACCACCCTTTACTTGGTCTAAAGACTAATTATTCACATTTTAGCCTTTAGTCTAACTTAATATATTTCCATTAGGTTTCTTTACTTAAATTACAAGTACAACCAATTAACTTCCTTTTCATTATCTTTCTCAGAATCCTCCAAATACTACGTACTTTAATGGGTTCGACACCTCCGGTGATGCCACCATATGTTCTGGCCAATGATTTTGGGTCTTCAGCCCAGGCCTCCGGCCCTTCCTTAATTTTTCGATGTCATCTGAGTGCAATTTTAACATGTTTATCATTTTATCAGATGTCCAAATTATTCTATTCCCCTTCTTATCATTTTCTTCATACCATGGGCTTGAAGCATTTTTTGCATTATCAATGTCCCAAAACTTATTTTCACCCAAAATAGACCGATAGGGTCTCGAGAGGGAACCTAATCCTTGGGGCCCTCAAGTTTTTTCAAAATCCCATTTTGTCATAGTTTTGAGAAAAACATTATCTCTCACTCTATTTTGGCACAAGAAGTAAATCAATGCTTCCAACACTATTTCCATTATTTCATGTTCAAAACTATATTTACCTATCTTATGTTTTGTCACATAAAATGTTGTTCATTATCTAGAACCATTTTATTAAAAATCTATAGCCATGTCTTATGATCTCATGTAAATCCTAACATTAGTCTTTTTAATCATAACAATTTTTAGCATATTTTGAAGTTGTTTTACCACACTTGTTCATCTTAATATAAAACCCATTTTTACATGTTTGTTTAAGTCTACCATGTCACTATTTAACATACTACATGTGCTTATATGTTCAAGAGAGGATTTTAACCTAGAAATACATCAAATATGCATTCAAGACTAATTATGGTTTTTATGTAAATTCCATGATTTTTCGAAACATCAAGGTAAAATGCCATTTTTATATTAAAAAAAAAGACCCACTTAGGGATTGTCTTGAAGAAAAACCCATTTTTTGCAAGACCATATATTTTGTAAATGTATTCACGTTTTTTTTGGCATTAAAATTGATCTAGCAACGTCCTACATAATTTCATAGCTAGAAGTACCTTGAAAAAATGGAAGTAAAACCCTACCTTAGGTTTAGACAAGGAGAAACAACAATGGATGACTTGCAATCTCCTAACTTTTAGCTCCGAAAACTTGAAAAACTCCTAGCTTCTTTAAAACAACAATGGATGACTTGCAACCTCTCTACAATATTGCTTCAATACTTTTTTATTGGAAAAGATCTTGAAAGATCGTAAAACTGTGTTTAAATGGGTTATTTTATGGTGCAGGAGTGGTTGGGGAGACTCAAAATGGAGAATTAATGGTTTAAGGGGGAAGATGAGCGTGTGATCTTTTAAGAGAGATAGATAATCTGAAATGGTAATGGGATTTTCTCTCCCACCTCTCCCTAATATAACCCATGCATAACCCACTTAAAAATTATAAACAAAACTTCAAAAGTCATCAGATTAATCAAGCTCTATGAACTTAACATGTTATTCAGATCTATAGATGAAATAGTGATAGCAAAACTAGCATAATTTGATTTCAAAAAATTCATTCGAACGAGGTCGATCTCGTTCGAATGAGATCAACTCTTGTCATAAGTCCCCTTCGAACGAGGGTCGATTGTAATGTAAAATGTGGTCGTTCAATGCTCAATCGAATGAGTGAGCATTTTCGTTCGAACCAGAATGGTCTCGTTGGAACTAGAAAATTTCAAAACTTGTTCAATCTCAGCCCAAACACTTTATTAAATTACAAAAGATTAACCAAACCAATATAGATGAAGGGATAAAAGATTATTAAACCATAATCTTCTTTCATTAACTTCGAAGATTACAAATTACACAGAAAAGGATAAAACATTAATGCATAGGACTCTCTCTCCACGATCTATGATGGATATAAGTCTATGGGAAATGTGACATCTTCGTCCTACTCGATTAGATCCCAATCAATGGCATGATGGGGGTCCTGAAGATAATTTTTCCACATGGATACATGGAACACGTCACGCACTTAGGATAATTATGGAGGCAGTGCCAAGCAATACGACACTTCCCGAATCCTCTTTAAGATATCAAAGGGATCGATGCACCATGGGGCCATCTTTCCCTTCTGCCCAAACCGTTGTCTACCGATTCTTGCTCACTTTTATTATCACGTGATCTGCTACCCAGAATTCCAAGTTTGTTTGGCAATTATCGGCGTAATTATTTTATCGGCTCTGCGCCATCATGATCCTCTAGCAAATTGTCCATACCTTATCAGTTATTTACTAGATCAATTTTGAATTAGTGAGGTTTTTTCCCCGACTTTATCCCAAAAAACTGGAGAACGGCATGACCTCCTATAGAAGGCTTCAAAGGGGGCCATCTCAATATTTTGCTGGTAGCTGTTGTTGTATTCGAACTTTACCAAATGCAAGTTCTCCGCACAACTTCCTTGGAAGTTAAGTGCATAAGCCCTTAGCATATACTTCAATATTTGTGTAGTTCTCTCCGATTCCCCATCGGTCTTAGGATGATAAGAAGTGATTATATTCCATTTAGTTTGCAATTCCTGCTGGAACGTCTTCCAGAATCGAGAAACCCTTTCTAATAGGATTGAGAGAGGGACACCATGGAGCCTGACCATATCCCTAAGATATAACCTTTCCAATTTTGCCAAGATATTAGTGACCTTAATCAAAAAGAAATGTAGGGACTTGGTTAGTCGATCCACTATCACCCACACACCATCATGACCACACTCAAATCGTGGTAAGGTCGTGATGAAATCCATCGTCATGTTCTCCCACTTCCACTCAACCATGGGTAGTGGTTTTAATAGCCCCACTGGCCTTTTGTGTTCAGCCTTTACATGCTGGCAGGTGTAGCACTTTAATACATACGTCCTTACATCTTTTTTTATACCAAACCAAAACAAATCCTTATGAAAGTCCTTGTACATCTTGGTGGCACCGATATGTGTATTGAAATGTGGGGGATGGGTTTCAGCCATTACCTTGTCCTAAAGATCCTCAATAATCGGGATGATTAATCGACCCTTATGCCTCACCCAACCTTCATTATCCATGATAAGAGTGTTGAACAT
The DNA here is from genome assembly GCA_949130495.1 of Sambucus nigra. Taxonomy (NCBI): domain Eukaryota; kingdom Viridiplantae; phylum Streptophyta; class Magnoliopsida; order Dipsacales; family Adoxaceae; genus Sambucus; species Sambucus nigra. The sequence goes on along the minus strand of OX422211.1, from coordinate 155,665,519 downwards.
TTCCCTATTCCAAATACAATCACGATATTGAATGAACTCAAGGTCACATGACTGAGCATTTGGAATTTTTTACTGGATAAGGGGCCTAGCCACCACACCCCAAAGGTATGCCATGTCGTAATCTTGCTAGACGTGTAGATGAAATGTCTTTAATTTCCTAAACATCTTTACCTAGTGTCATTTCATTACTATAAGTGTGAGACTAGATTTCCTACTGAGAGCATCAACCACCATATTTTCCTTTTCGAGATTGTACTCTAGCAAGAAATCATAGTCTTCCATCAATTCCATTCACCCCCTCTACCTGATATAAAGGTCTCACTGTGTGAATATGTACTGGAAACTCTTAAGATCAAAAAACACCTCAAATCATTCCACATAAAAATAGTACCTCCAACTTTTTAGTGCAAATACTACAACAACTAACTCCAAATCATGAGTGGGTAGTTCCTCTCATTCACCTTTAACTACTGAGATGCCAAGGCTACCACTCGATCATCATGCATCAATACTGCTCTGAGTTTTGAACCTAAACTGTTGTAGTACACTGTGTAACCCTTTCCTTATTTCGAAAGTACAATAACGGGTGTGGAGGTCGACCTGAATTTTTAATTCCTGGAAGGCTATCTTACAATCCTCGGACCATTCAAAATGCAAATCCATCCTACTCAGCATGGTAGTACCCGACTATACCCAAGAAATTGTGCTCCTCAACGACTGTCCTCGGATGACTATAACCCACGAGATAGCCTCGTCGCAAAGCACATAGCAAAGGGACATCACCTCTTTTATCTATAATTCGCATTTACTGAACTTAGAATACAATCGATTATCCTACATCACCTATAATGTCGTTTGGAGATGCTCCTCATGATCTATATATGACGTCGAGTACATCAAGATGTCATCCACAAAACCATAACGAACCGATCTAGATAGGGGCAATAGATGTAGTTCATCAGGTATATAAATGTTTTCAGGGAATTTGTCAACCCGAAGGGCATTACAAGAAACTCATAGTGCCCATGCCATGTCTGAAATGCAGTCTTAGGAATATCCTCCTCCCTGAGACGCAACTGATGATACTCGAACTGAAGGTCAATTTTTAAGAACCCTCCTACCCCACATAAGTGGTCGAACATATGATCAATATGGTTCATAGGTTACTTATTCTTCACAGGTACCCTATTCAACTATCAGTAATCAATGGAAAGTTGTAAAAAGTTATCATGTTACTTTACGAATAGGATCGGGTCTCCCCACGGGGACACGCTGGGGAGGATGAAGACCTTACTAGTTAATTCTTCTAGTTGAGTCCTTTGTTCTCGTAATTCTACCGGGGCCATACTATGGGGTGGGATAGATATAGGTGAGATACCCTGACGTACCTTTATAGTAAATTCCACCTCTCGTCGTGGTGTAAACTTGAAGAGGTCATTTGGAAACACATCGGGGAAATCCCGCACCACAGGATAGCTTAAAACTATACCCTCTGGCTTGTCTTGATCCACCAAGATTCTCATCCAACCTAAATACTTCTTCTTCTCAAATACTATGGATAATTTGCAAGAATAATCGATGGCCTGCTCACTTCTAAAACGATAGTGAGACCCATCTAGAAGCGATACTCGGATACAGTGTCGATGGCATTTGATGATGGCTTTAAAACACGATAGCCAATCCACCATAAGGATGACCTAGAACCCATCCATATCCATAATAATCAAGTCATACTCTAGGAAAAAATCTCCATCCATGGTCATACATTTATGACAAACCCTGTCGAGGACTATGTCGCTACCTATTAGAAGCCCAATGAAGATAGGTGGGTGAAATTGGTGTACCACTAAATCCAAACTAAAGGCTAAAGAACTTGATATGAAGGAATGTTTTGTGCCATAGTCAAATAATGCATTTACCCATGTACTGTACATGAGAATCATTCCTTCTATCACCGAGGGAATACTAGAAAGTGAAGTCTGTTCGGAATTTACGTAAGCTCGTCGAGGATTAAACCTAATAGTCTGATCACTAGGAACCTGACCCTGCCCATGGTTGCCTTGCCCTTAGCTTGGATGTAACTGGTCCACACTGTGCCTTGTCATCTGATGGTACCTTGAAGGAAACTATTGCTGCTACTTGGTGGGGACTGTATAACTAGAACTTCAGCCTGGCATGAAGTTAACGGTCTGTTGGCTACCCTGAGACCTCTGGGTGCACTCCATTCTAATGTGACCAAGGAGACCATAGCTATAATAGGTCCTCTCTATGGGGGATATGGGGCCCAATTCGCTAGTGCACTATGTCGAAGAGGACCTAACCGCCATGGCTTCCTTAAACCTCATGAAGAATCCTCGAGCCCCACTTTAGGACTTCTTATGCCCACCTAACTGGGACCCACTGGGATCCCTCATCTTATCCCGCATAGCCTTTCTATATTTTGTATCAACCTTTAATCATATGGACTTGTTCACTACAGTCCTGAAATTGGGCACATCAAAATCTACTAAGATCCATTGAATACCCAAATTAAGGCCCTGAACAAATAACCTCATTTTCTTAGACATGTCCTACTGCATGATATAAACATACTTACACAAACACTCCAAATTTACCATATACTCATTTACCAAAGTCCTTCCCTGAATCAGCATGATAACTTCATCTATTTTGGCCGCCTTGAATGCCTACAAAAAGTATCTATCGAGGAAGGACACCCTGAAGCTACTCCAGTTAATAGCCACGGTGGTGATATATTAATTTTTACCTTTTTATTTATGGATACATCTAGGATCTCCATCATTCTAGTGACTTCATAGAGACAATCCCCTACTTCTTTGGGGCCAACTCCCCCGTTGAAGGTGGGTGAACTAAGCCTCCTAAATTCCTTGAGGATCGAAGAGGAGGTGTAACTTTCAACTGTGCCACTATGATTTTCTTGCTCTTGTTGAGAGAGAGAGAGAGAGAGTCAGCAAGCAGTCTCATGGCCTGCTCCATGCACTAGAGATCACTAGAGCCAGACCCCCTAGTTACGTCGCAATGTGGAGGGATCTATATAAAAGTAGAGAGTTTAAGACACAATGACACATATAAGGAAGATGCCAGAAGAGATTTACTACACGATATCAATCAATAGTCTTGCGGCAAAGTAAGGGAAAATGAACTAACAAAGCGGGAACACTCGGTCACACCCGAGGATCCTATTGCTCTTACACCATTTGTAATGCCCCGACTCGAGTTTGGGTCACCATTGGGTCAGCCCGCACCGAGTGAAGCAGTTAAAAGGGCAAGGTGAAATTTCAATTAATTTATTTAATAAAATCACTTAATTTGACTCATTTATTTAATTTTGAAGTTCTTAGTTTAGCTTAAGAAAAAGGGTGACCATTATATGGAATTAACCGATTTGCAAGATTTATTTATAAAAATTCGAGTTAATTCATAATATCTAATTAGACAATAAATCACAACCATCCTGTATTATTACTAATTATGGCCAAAGCTCGAATAAAAGTTCAAAAATCGAATGTGCAAATACCAAATGTCCATTATTTCAAAACAAATACATCGAGTTCTAATGACGATGATCACCCCCTACGGCTTTATTTAGGTCTTGTCCAACGTTATTACTTGATGTACCTGGGGTGGGGGTTTTAACACAAAAATTAAGGGTGAGTGAATGGTCAGTATGGTGTTTAATACTAAGCTATACGTTTTCTACAAAATTATATGCATACAATGTGTATTTTAATAAATTAAGAAAATGTTAACAATTAGCTAGTATCAATGTAACTACCTGCAATGCATCTGAGCGATGAGCTCATACTCACACTTAAACTAATTTTTATCACCCTTTACTGGGTCTAGAGACTATTTATTCATATTTTAGCCTTTAGTTTCACTTATTACATTTCCATTAAGTTTGTACTTATATTACAAGTACAACCAATTAACTTCCTTTTTTATTATCTATCTTGAAATCTTCCAAATATCGCATACTTTAACATGGTCCACACCATCGTCAACGCCACCATATGCTCTAGCAAGTGATTTTAGGTCTTCACCCTAGGGCTCCGCGACCTCCTGAATTTTTCCAGTGCCATCCGAGTGAAATTTTAACATGTTTTAACAATTTATCCATTATCCACATTATTCCATTCCCATTTTTATCATTTTCATCATGCCATGGTCTTGAAGAATTTTTTGCATTATCAATGTGCTAAAACTTAGTTTGTCCATTTTTCACCTAAAAGAGACTGATAGGGTCTCGAGAGGCCCCCTAAGTTTTATCAAAATCCCCGTTTGTCATAATTTTGAGAAAACATTATCTTTGACATTGTTTTGGTAGATGAAGTAAATCATTTCTTCCAACACCATTTCTATTATTTAATGTTCAAAACCATATTTACCTATTTTATGTTTTGTCACATAAAATGTTGTTCGTCATCTAGGACCAGTTTATCAAAAATCCATAGCCTTGTCTAATGATCTCATGTAAACCCTAACATCAATTCTTCTTCATCATAACAATTTTTATAATATTTTGGGGTTGTTTTTCCATACTTGTTCATCTTACTACAAAACCTATTTTTGCATGTTTATTCAAGTCTACCATGTCACCATTTAACATATTGCATGTGCCTACATGTTCAAGAGAGGATTTCGACTTAGAAATATTTCAAATATGCATTTAAATCAAGGCTAATCATGCGTTTTATGTAAATTCACATGCTTTCTTCCAAACGTCAATGTAAAATGCAATTTTTATAAAAAAGACCCACATAGGGTTTGTCTTGAAGAAAATCCTTTTTTTTGAAAGACAAATTATTTTGTATATGTATTCACATATTTTTGGCATTCAAATCCAACTAGCACCGTCCTATATATTTTCATAGCTAGAAGAACCTTGAAACCGCTCTAGTCGTGATACACGAAGCCCAACCGAACTGGTATATTATTCCATAAATTTAATGTAATAGAAGTAGAATATAAGGCGCATTATGAATCGACAGTCCTAAGTATAGGGTGTAGACACCACATTCTAAGACCCCCTAAGTCTCTCCTTAGGTCCTTAGCACCTCCCCATTTCACTATAAACCCTAGGTCACACTCTGAGTACCGATCTAGAGGTCGGACCCCATATGACTCTGGTAAACTCCATCAACAAAGTAAAAAATCTTTAACTATTCGAAGTGCTCTTAATCCCCTTTCCAATGATCCACCACGTGTGCTAATCGGCTTAACGGTTCGGACGAACGAACCATTTTACCACCGAAAATTATTCTAGAGGCCACCGATTTGACCCCATTCAACTTCATCGTCACAGCAAAATCTCTTTGAATCCTTGAAGGGAACTGAAACCCCTTTCCAACGGTCCACCCCGTGCTTAAAACGGTAAAACCCTTAGGATAAACAATCGATTTCCCCCCAAAATTAGTGATCCGAAGGCCACCGGGTGTTCCCAAGCTTCGTTTGACCAAGCTCAGCTCTTCAGATCAAATGATACTAAATGAATATCCAAAGGGAAATAAATATCCTTTCCAATGATCCACCCCGCATGTGATTTTGACTTAGGGTATGGACGAATGATCCGTTTTACTCCGAGAGGTCACTAGGAACTTTCGATCACCAATTAACCAAGGTCAACTTTCCGAACTAAGGGAAGATCTTTGTAATGTCGAATTATATCACCTAATCTTTCCAATAGTCTACCCCATATGTGATTCAGATTTATCATTCGGACGAACGATCCATTTTCTTCCGGTGATCTCCCTTCCAAAGGACCAAGGAGTGCTTTCGAGCCACGTTTTACCCAAAGTCAACTCTCAAAACTGGGAGTGGCCTAAAGGACTCTTTAAGGTCTCTAAATTACCTTTCAGAGGATATAGCCCATGCATTATTTTGATCAACGGATTGCATTCTATGACCATTTTTTCGAAACAAATCTGCACGAGACTGTAATTTGGCAGGTCCATTTCCGTGCCTATCGGTAGTGTGTCTAGGGTTACCAGTCGATTGGCAGGTCTAGATCTATGCTGATCAACACCACCCCTGCCTTATAAATAGAGGTCATTCCGTCATTCCCAAAGCACACCTCAGATCCAACAGCATCATGGATCTCAATAACATTCTCTTGCAATCAGTGAAGTTTCTTCATGTGAAATTTCATTCAACCTTACATTGCCATCCTTTTGATACCCAATTTGGTAAAATCTCATTCTCTCTCATCCAATATTGATCTCAGATTCAGGGGAGTTCATCCATGATAAAGATCAAGCTTCAAAGAAGGTCCAAATCCTTCCCTATCTCTTTAAATTTCTTATTTTTTCATTAATTACATTAGATTCATACTCTAGTTTTGCCTTAGTTCACACACATTAACATCTCACCTTTTTATTAGTTATATTGCACATACTTTATTTTCTATAAAAAAAAATCACAAAAAGAGGGTTATGCCCATACATTCCAAACGAGATTATCCATCGCACTTTTTCAAAACTAAAACACATTGTTACACACATACATATAATAAAATCCCGTACGAATCTATGGGATAAACCCCACCTCTACGACGTATGCGAACTATGTCGACTTTGATGCCTTTATAGGCTACGTAGGCATTTCGAATTACAACGCGAGACTCGGGTCCAATTTTCCAAATTCCCCATTTTCGTATTTATCATATTCTTGCATTATTGTAATAAATATTATATTTGTGGTCCTTGTTAGAGTTCTAACCAAAACATATTATCTTTTCATCATAATGATCAATATCATGATAAACGCATAAATCGAATTTTCTATATATTATTTTAGTAACTTTCTTACGGATAATCTCACTCTATCGCTTCCATGGTATGAGTTGGGCGACTCCAATATCCATTATATATATACGCACACACACTTCACAGAGAAATACTGGAAAACAATAACACAAGCCCATGAGAGACCTAAATGGCGGGATGGATGCCTGAAACCTTCCCATTATGTAACTTAGCCCCCGAACCTTCGAACTACTGGTTTCGTAAGCATCAGTTTGTCTTTGATGCCATTGTCGTGAGGCAACGACATTTTCTTTTTCTTGTTTTATGCAAATTAGGCTGGCGAATCCATCTCTTTACATTCACCCAACACCAATGACGGTCGAAGCGCTCCCAAATCATAAAGGTCAAGAGACCTTTCATCCCTTTTTTATTTCCCCACTCCCTTTTTGGGAAGAAGGAGAGAGAGGAAAAGAAGACACACATTGCGATCAGGGATGGGCATAGTGGAGACTTCGCTAGGGAAAATTTTCATAAGATACTTAGACTCTGTTTGCATGGGCGTTAATGTTTTCTACTTGTGTGCGTATGCACCTATTTGTATGTTCCCTTTTTTCTCCTCTATTATTGCTTGCACATATGTACCTCATGCTTTTATCAGTACTCACTCACACACTTTTATATACGCTCCATGTACACTTTACACTACGTCTTCCTAGGACCACTTATATTCACCTACTGCAAACACCATTTAGAATATCCATGCTTAGGTGTCACTAAGGCACACCTCCACTTATCTCACTTGTATATATCCATTCTCACTCACATTTGTCACACACCACTTGTAGTTGATCCATGCTTAGGTCCACTACCACACACTCAGTTGTAGATATCTACACATCACTCAATGTCACATATCCATGCTTAGTATAATCTTTATGCTACATGATAAATTTACCCATTATACTTGTACATTGTCCCCTGATTAGTATGATGCCAAATAAATATACTCTCTCCATAATGTACCAATCACAAATCATGCATTTTTCACGCTACATCACCAAACAACATCTATATTTATCAAATTTTGTCCCATAACTAGGGGGTCACTTGATGATGGGAGTTGGTCTAGCAAGTCATAGTTAGCCTAAGAGATATGACTCTCACCTTATATTGGCCAAGTGCCTTCGACGTATATTGAACGGTTCCCCCCGCATCGTACCTCTTAATAAAAGTAACGACGGGAGGTATATCATTGGGAACTCATTAACGTACGTCGAGTATACCGAATTCATTCGCACACGTACTATCCCCACAAGGTATATAATGAGGCAATTCACGTACACTTAGGTATATCAAATGGCTTGTTCACACGTACCAATTTCCCTATAAAAGAAAGACGTATATCGTGGAAGTCACGCCAAAGGGAAAACCCTTCCAATTAACCCAGCAACTCCATACCCTCACATAGGCGTCAAACTTAGGACATTAATATTTAGTTTTTTGATTTCTACCCAAAACTCTGCCGAAATGATAGGGTGGCATGCTGCCCAAATTTTCATGAGATTTTGTCTTTTTTACCAACGGGACCATCTCCATGAGCCTGGCAATAAGTCCAACCATATTTTTTACATACCTTTCAAACCTAATTTTCCTAAGCTCGGGTCCTGTCCGGCATTTCTTTTTGCATTTAAGTAAATCTAATACAAGTGAGAACATAATAAACATAATAATAATAATAATCACGTTGAGACTTTTTTTTCTCGTCTTTTCTCTTTCTTTACCAAAAGTGTCAAAAATACCAAAAATATTTTTCCTCCCTTTTTCCCCAAAAACATTTTGTCCTCCCTTTTCCAAAAATGTCAAAAAGCATTTTCCTTCCTTTTCAAAAATAATAATTTCCCCTTTTCTCTTTCAAAAATAAATTCAATTTTTTCTCATTCTCGGGTGGATCGCATACCCGACCATTGTCCTGGATCCCTATTGGCTTCAGTCTTCTGTCGCACCGCTCTGAGGCTCTATCAACTCCCTGGCCTCTTTTGAGTCCCGAATTCATCTTTATTCGCTTTACATGGAGAACACATACCAAGTATCGAATGTGCATCCAGATTTGATGACAGTCCTAGCCCAACTCACTTCCAATATTTGCAATCTTCAAACCGAGGTTCATGAGATGCAACAAAATTGGATCCCTAATCCTGAAGAGCCTGAGGTTCTCTTACCTCGCGCTATGGGTTCACCCTCACCTAATCCTATTTAGGTCTTTCATGAATATCAGCATGCTTCACATGCTCCTCATGTTAATGGATCTCTTCCAGCCCTGCTCCCTAAGCCAAATCCTTCCCAGTCGTGGGCTAACTTACCCATGACTGGTTATGCGATGGAGGAATAATTGAACAAGGTCAAGGAGGACCTCAAGATGCTGACCAATAAATTCGATCAAGTCCGAATCTCTAGTAATTACATGGACTACACCCACATGTCTCCTTATCCTAAAACAAAGTTCTAGAAAAATTCAAGATACCTAACATCGAGAAGCTCAGGGGAAGTGAACCCCCGATTGTTCATCTCCGAATCTACCATCGATCCATGAATCTCCTAGGTGCCTCCGAGGAAATAATGACCCAAATGTTTCAACAAACTTTGAAGGATAGATCTCTTTGTTGCTTCTTGTCTCTTGAGGAGTCCAGAATTCGCAGTTGGGAGGATGTGTTGCCCGCGAATTCATGTCACGGTAAAATTACAACAAAGATTTAGAGGTTACCCATCATGATTTAGAACTGCTCAAACAAAATCTAGGAGAATCTCTCAATAATTTCATAGCAATATAGAGAGAGGAAGTAGCCACCATGACCAACCGACTATTTTAAGAGGAGCAAGTCAGTAACGTGAAAAAGAACTTCTTACCCCATGTTCGAGCGATGATGGGAGGACAGTACTATCCTCACTTTCGATCCCTCTGAGAAGTAGGAGTAGAAATCGAAGAAGTTATTCCCAAGATAGAAGTTGAACCAAATAAAGTATCCAGAGAGTTCACTACCAGAAAGTATGAAAATCCTTCTAATACCATAGTATCAACCATCAACAATATCTCTCAGCCTGACACTTTATGGGCGCCAGAAAGTGGCCCTAACCTAGTAAAAAAATAATACACTGAGCTTCATGCCCCCTCTCTAAAGTTTACTTGTCCCTTTTAAGCCGGAATCTCATCAAGACATTGGACCCACGTCCATTACCAAACCCATTTACCTAAAATTTCAAACCAAATGCCCATTGTGACTCTCATCAAATTATTGGCCATACCATCGATCAGTGTTTCCACCTCTGAAATATAATCCAAATTCTAATCGATCGATGTGTCATCGGCCCACCAGATAATCCTAATCAAACACTACCCACAATCCACTCCCAAATAACACAAATGCCATCTTCCTAGAAGAAGACCCATAATTTAACCTATCTACCTAGATCGTACCAAGTAAATCACCCAACACACCCATATATTCTCCTAAACATTTCCAAGTGTGACCATATTTTCTCATGCATCCTACCTATTTTGTCGATCAGGCTCTGTCACTTCTTACTAGATCGTGCATTATTGTTCATACCCTTTCCAGAGGGAAAGATATGGAATTATCAGCAGTATTAAACCATCTCCGAGATTTTTGGCTAAAATTGACCTCCCAGATGACTATTGACTTCCAGAGATTCAGTGCGTTGTTCTTAGAAGGTCAAAATTGAAATCAGATAATTGCATAGTACCTACTAATGAAGTCCGTTTCGATGATATGGTTTAAGTCATGGTAGACTTATATCGATAGACCTGTAAAATTTATAGTATGTCTGAGCTACTTGATAATTTGAAGCTATAGGGGCGGATCCTGGTCCCTTCACTTCTATATCTCCCCATCGAATGGGAATATTTACACGAAGAGACCATTGAGGTTGTAGAATGTATTGACTTTTTATGGAAAGATAATGTCATTGCCACCAGATGGGGAGACAAATTCGGTGATTCAAATGAAGAGCACATTCTAGAAAAGACTAGTCCAATAGTCAATATATATGGAATGGTATTATTTGAAGAGGTTCTAGGAGAAATTAACAAGGCGGTTAAATATCTCGAGATAGATGAGGAAATGGGGTTCCTATTTTTTCCCTTTTCTTTGAACCATATGACTAGACCAGGGAGCAATTACCAAGTTCCAACCATGTAATCATCCGCAATCAACAAAGGAAAGGGTGTTGAGAATCCTCCTATGCCCGAAATGACGCTGGAGGAGAGGAAGATGCTCGATCAGTTGAAAAAGACCCAAGCTAACATAAACTTTTGAGAACTCTTTATGTATTCCTAGCTGTGCCGAAATTCCTTGATCAAACTACTTATCGGTTCAACAGTCCCCTCCTTCCACCACACTAGATTATGTAGTCAATCTAGTCTAATCTCTAACCGCTACTAGAATGCTCTCTTTCTCCGAAGAAGAAATCCCCAATATTAGACCAAACTACAACTATGTTCTCAGTATCTCCATCGAAGTCATGGTAAGACTATACGTCTCTCTCTTATCGATAATGGATCAGTTCTTAGTGTCCAGCCATTGAGGACTATTAATTATTTGGGACTGAAAGTGAGAGATGTTACTCCAACCTCTGTCGCAGTACACGCTTACGATAATGCCCGTTGAGAAGTAATGGGATCCATAAAACTTGCAATAGGGGTTGGCCCTATGAATCCTATTATTGAATTCCAAGTCATCTATATACCATCTTATTTCAATCTATTTCTCGAATAACCATGGCTCCATCGTATCAAGGGCATGTCTTCTTCTCTTCATCAGAAACTGAGGTTCTTTGCCAATGGACAGGTCATCACCATCTTGGGCAATGATAATAATACCTTGAATGCAAGCACCAACAATATAGTATTTGAGATATAACACGGGGCAAATGACATGCTTCTATTAGGATTTCGAGTTGAGCCACTTCTACTCCCAGTAGGGGATGATTTCAAAGATTTGTTTTGTGTGGAATATAACCCCCATGGCAATGTAAATATGATCCAAATGTTCAAAAACATGCACTTTATGCTCAGACTAGATGGGATGATGACAACATGGAATATTGGAACCCATTTTGTTGAGGAAAGCCTTTCCTCCTTACGGTCTGGGTTATCAACCATCAGTAGAAGAACTCAAAATTCTTTTCCAACCTCGGTTGAAGAGAAGTCTAGAAAGCACCAAAACTGTCTCAAAAGATTCCTTGAATGGAAGATTTATCAGAGAGGGTGAAGATTTCCCCTTTTTACGGCTTTCCCGAACCGTGGTATAATCATGCGGATAAGAAGATGAAATTAGGAATGGAGACCTTTTTCTAAGAACGCTACTCATATGTGACCACTCATTGAGAAGACTGTAGATTTCGAAGGAAGTGACTCCGAGGATTCATTCAACTTGCTAACACTGGAGCTGACACTTTGCATGATCCACTCAAGGGCTATATCATCAGAACCATCCTGCCCGATTAAAGCTGCTGATGCACCTCTCCTCAACTGGCATGTTGTTCCTGTTCCACCTACTCAAATTCAACCTAACCCAAATGTTTATCCCATTTTTTCTTATTTTGTTGTCAATCCTTATTCTGATGCAATCGAGACCTCCTTTGACAAGGTTCTCAATGTTTTTTTCCTAATAATTAAATAAACAAAGATTTTGAGTATCTTACTTACATTAATTGTCCTGATTCTAATCAAACTCTTAATGACGATGATTTTACAAATGAACAATTCATAACTGATCTAAATAAGGTTAATAACAAATAAAATAATCACGTTAAAGTTAATGAAAATGAAACTATTATTATTAATCTCAGTTCTAGTAGCTAATTGCTCGAGAATTTGATAAGGGCCACCATTGATGAGCATGATCGTGTGTAAATCAAGGAATTATTAAAGGAATTTGTGGACATCTTCGCATGGTCCTACAATGACATGCTCAACATTTATCCTGAAATAGATCAGCATGAGATCCCAAACTCTTCCAGAATGCAAATCGATCAAACAGAAACTTCAAAAGCTCTGCACCAAATTGTTGCTAAAGGTTATGGAAGAAGTGGTCAAACAGTTGAACTTGGGTTTCAATCGTGTGATTGAATATCCCAAATGGATTGCAAACATCGTACCCATGCTAAAATATGTAGGAAAGGCTCGCATATGCCAGATCAAGACGCACCTAAATCATCAAGAGAAAACCACATTCATCACCCCCTAGGGAACTTTCTGCTACACCGTTATGCCATTTGGTCTAAAAAACCACAAGGGATACCTACTAGAGGGCTTCCACAAACTTCTTTCATAATTTGATACACAAATAAGTCTAGGTCTATGTGAATGATAGGATTATCAAGTCAAAGACTAGGGAGTGTCATGTTCCCGCTCTTCGAAAGTTCTTCAAGTGATTACGGAAATATCAGATGTGGCTTAACCCCCAGAAATGTGTCTTCGGTACTACCAAAGGAAAACTTTTGGGATTCATGATTAGTGAGAAAGGGATTGAAGCAGATCCTACCAAGATAAAAGACATACTCAAAATTCCACCACCTTAAACGGAGAAGGAAGTCCAAGGATTGCTTGGAAAATTGCATTATATCATTCGGTTCATCAGCCAGATGACTTTTATTTGTGAACCCATCTTCAAACTCATCTAAAAGTATTCCACCAGGGTCTAAAATAAAGCATGCCAAGAGGCCTTTGAACAAATCAAGCAATACCTAACCCGACCTGTGGTACTCATGCCACCACAACCTAGTCTTCCCCCACTCCTAAACCTGATCCTAATCGACACTACAACTGGAGATTTTCTAGCCCAATACCTTGAAGAGACCCGCAAAAATTAATCCATCTACTAAGCCTATCGCAAGTTATCCGTGTATAAAATTAACTACACTGCCTTAAAGAAGGCTTGTGTCGCCCTTGTCCGGGTCACCCAAAAACTACAACACTACATGCTCGCCTTTCCCATTAAACTTGTATCTCGAATGGATCCCATCAAATACCTACTCAAGAAACCTTCCCTTTCTAGCTCAATGGCCCGATGGTTGTTGCTTTTAGATAAGTTCGATATTGTGTATGTCAATCTAAAAGCTATAAAACTAAGATCCATCTCTGATTACTTTGTTGACTACCCTATGAAAAAAATTGACGTTTGGATATCCGAATTCTCGGATGAGAATAACCTTTATACCTCCCAAGAATACCTTCAATGGAATATTTTCTTTGACATCACTGCCAATAAGAAAAGGTATGGCATTGGGATACTCATAATTGCCCCCGATGACTCTTACACTTCCATTTCCATCGAACTTGATTTTCCCTGCACCAACAACATAACTGAATATGAGGCATGCATGTTAGGACTCAAAGTTTCTTTCAAGAAAGGAATTTGATTCCTATATGTCTATGGGTATTCAACCCTCATCATCAGTCAAATACTCAGAAGATGGAAAGTCAAGGATGAGAAACTCTTACCCTTCCATGCCCACCTAGAAGAGTTGGCTTCCCAAGTTTTAGATATCTCCTTCCACTACCTACCCTGAGCAAAGAACAACCTAGTCGATGCCCTTGCTACCTTATCTTACATGGTTGATATGCCCAAAAGAATAATAATGGCCCTTTTCCTAGTCCAAAAGGAAGATAAAGAAACCCACTGCTACCACATTAAACTCATCATAGAAGAAGATATCGATACAACCGACTACTAGTACTATGATATTTGGCCCCTGCTCAAACATGGTAGGTATCCCTAAAGTTCAAACAAGAATGATTGAGAAACCCTCCCTAAACTTGTTTCCCAATACATTGTCTATAATAAAATACTGTTTAAGCGAAACTTCGACGGAACCCATTTACACTGCCTCACAGGGGCTGACAGTGAAGAAATGATGCAGAAAATCCACAACAAGGAGTGCGAACCAAACATGAATGGCCATATGCTTGCTAAGAAAATCATTCGATGGGTTTCTACTAAACTACCATGGTTCAGGATTGCACTAACTATGTTCGAAGATGTGTGAAATGCTAGTAATTCTCAAACCCCAATCACTTGCCACCGCGAGAATTATACAACATGACCTCTCCCTAGACATTTTCAACATGGGGAATTGATATCATACAGAAAGTTGCACTCAAAGCCTCCAACGGGCAAGAGTTCATCCTAATTTCCATTGAGTTCTTCACTAAATGGGTCGAAGCCGAGTCATACGTAATTCTGAATGCCAAGAAAGTGGCCAAGTTCATCAAGAAAAAGATCATTTATCGACATGGTGTCCCGCACGAGATAGTGTCAGACAACGGGTTGCATTTCGAGGCAGAAGTCACATAAGTGGTCGATGAGTATGGGATTCAGAGACAAAAATCTTCTCCCTACTGACCTCAGACCAACGGAGAAGCTGAAGCCGTCAATAAAAATCACATAGACATCATTAGCAAGATGACCGAGAGTTTTCAAAATTGGTCTGATCGGATCCCTTACGCCATCTGGTGCTACTGCACTTCAGTTCGAATATCTACTGGGGCTACCCCTTAATCTCTAGTCTATGTCATGGAAGCAATCCTACCTGTGGAGCTAGAAATCCCTTTACTTCATGTCATGCTTGAAAGCAAAGTCAGCGAGGAAGACTGGCATCAGAGCCGTCTTGAGGAGCTGTCGCTATTGGATGAAAGGAGACTCAACGGTTTGTACCACATACAAGGATACCATCGCCAAATAGCGTGATAATTTAATAAGAGAGTCAACGATCGTAATGTCCAAGAAGCGGACTTAGCCCTCAAAGAAATAGCATAACCCATCTGGCACCCAGAGGGAAATTCAAGCCCAATTGGAGTGGCCCCTACATTATGAAGAAGATCTTATCAGGCGGCGCCGCTATGCTCACCAACCTTAACGGAGAAGAGATTGATCGTCCAGTCAACTTGGATTGTATCAATAAATTCTATCCTTAGTCCAAAATCTCGACGCGCTACGACTCTTCTCATCTCCCTGTTATTCTTAAAAAATATTAAAAAAATAAAATTTCTTTATTTCCCTTTACTCAGAACTTCGTGGGGCCTGATCCTCTAAAAATACTTTTATTTCAAAAAATGAAACTCAAAAAATTTTCAACACCCCTAGAGGTACGTAGCAATCTCATACGCTTAACATGAGCACGACCCCCTTATTTTTCACAAAACGCTATTCTTTTCATATCCCCGAGAACGATAGTTCATTTTAACATATATATATATATATGCACAAAAGGATTACGTATGCCTTAGCGATTCGGTATAGATAATTCAAATGCAAAAACTCATCAAGAGGAAATAACAATATAATAAAAAATTTCTTTATTTCCATTACGATTACATCGGCATACGGAGTCAAACAACTTCCCTTGCCAACCTACTCCTACTTTCCTAAAAATAAAAATAAAAATAAAAACCAACTAATCCTAAAATAATCCTTTGAAATTATTCCCACACAACCCAAATAACCTACAAAACTAGAAACACCATCACAAAGATCTTCACAAACAAGACTCCCCCAGGATTCTACCCACAGCTACCGGAGGAACCTCCTGTAACACCCCGCACAATTCGGCCAATGGGGTGGCCAACAATCATCGTCAAACTACGTTGGGCACTAATAAATAAATACCATTCTCAGCATGTGATAGATATGGGATAATAAAAATCAATCCACAAGATGAATAATAATCAATCCCAAATGATAATAGTACTAAAAAATATCACATGATAAACTCCAATTAAATCGAGTCTCCAAAATATGAATTAATTTAAAATTTTAATAATAAACCAATTGTAAATACTCCAACTGAAATTCTCAAATAACTTTGGAGCGAATGGTCCAATAAAATTCAAGTGAAGTCTCATAATGAAATACGATGGAAAGGAAAATTAAAATAAATAAAATAATAAACTAAATCAACTCCAGTTGCAACTCCAAATGAATATCTCCAAATAGTCCTATGTAGCTTCTCCAAGACTTACCTTGAAAATATTAGTCAATGCACGAGATCAAAACCCCGAGCATGAATAGACACTACTCCCCTCAAATAGGGCCTGTGAACCTAGACAATACCATTATACGCAATAAATATCACATTAGTGTATTTTAATTATATGAGATAATTAAACGCAAGAAAGATAAATTACTAACCACCCCAAAGATTATTATAAAAATCACACCAATATCATTTTAATTATCCCGAAGTGCCAAATTGTTAATTTAATTTAATTAACCCAAATTATCATTATTCTCACTTTTTATTATGGCGGTCCTCCCGGCCAGGGTGGTATTTTCCACCAAAGTTTAACACTTTCCCTTGTCAAAACGACCGATGATCCGTTTAAACTGTCGATCCCGCAATTTGATAAGGTTCCACGCACGATATGACATAAAACGCTAGCTGGACCATTTAAACTATAGCCCTTGTTATTTATATATCACCCATATTTTAATACCCGTCTTACTATCTTAGGTATTAATTCTCAATTCCCAATTTTCCAATTATCAAATCACCCCACCCTTTTTATCGATGTGAGATCCTCAAAATACCCCTTAGTCCCATACCTAAGGGTCCCCAAGTATACATACGTCCTCTCTTACACATAGGATGAATCACCAAGAGAAAACCCGTCCTAATCTCATGCCTAGGATAGCAAAATGTCGATATAACGTAAAAATCAGCCCCACCCCGAAATATAAAATCCTCACAAACTTACACTAACTAGTCCCATAACTAGTAAGTATAAATTCTATTCAAGGTGTGCCCACTAGTATCATACCTAGTAAGCATCCTAAAATAGGGTTGAGCAATAAACTATCCCAAAAGCCCCTCATCCCCGTGATGGAAAACGTGAATAAAATAAATCACGCAAAACACAATTAAATAGGCACAACATAGAAATTAATCATAAAGGTCCCAATCTAATTTAATTTAATGAATAACACAACCTTCATTTTCAACATAATTATTTGCGCTCAATAATGTTAAATTAATTAGCATGTGATAATATTCAATATGTCATAATCGTTATCTTTTATAAGTCATCAAATTTATAAGTGTGAGCACATCCTCATAACCATATAAATAATGCCATAAAAATTCTATGTGAGAACCTACACCTAATACCTTAAAACCCCAAAAATCTAACCTACGAACCCAAGGATTTCAAAGATTAAATTATATTCAAAATTTTCATAAAAACGGTCCCAAAATTTAAGTGTCCACTTTATTTAATTAAGTTACTAAAATTTAACTAAAAACACATTATTAAGGGTTTTGGCGACACTTAACACGCATAATACTGAAGGAAATGAATAGAGTATTCATGCTTGAGTGAAGATCGATTTGAAAATCTGATTAGAAATCTTGATTCCTCTCGAAAAAGATTTATTCTCGGACAAACTTGATTAAACCCCAATTATAGCTTCAAAGCTTGTGACAAAAACTTGATTAAGTTGGAGGTTGATGATTATGGTGGAGAGGAATGTTTTTTGAAATAGTTCTCTGGTGAAAAACTTAGGAAAAAGTGATTATGAGAAGTTCCCCCCACGAATTAGAATAGTTATGTACCAATTAAGAATCCTAAACCAATTTAAAATCTAAAAATTAAGAATCCGAACTATGCTAAAAACTGATAGGTCGATCGACCGACTCCTTGGGCCGATCGATCGATCGAGCAGGTCTAGCGACAGTTCCCCCATGAAAAATTATATAAGGAAATAATTAAAAACTTACCAAAAACTCCATTTTAAATCTGATTTTAATTCCGCTTGAAATTATATTTCTCAAATATTAAAACTAACATACTTACTTTATAAAAATCATTAAATCCAAAATTTTATTTTTTCTCAAAAATTGTAATTAATTAATTATAATAATTATTCAAACACGAGGGGTTACACCTCCCCCATCATCATCCACAACTTAGGATCCCCAAACTTCCCCTACCTGAATAGAGTTCCATAGATGCTCTATGGAACGATAAGCCCGGACCAGCCTGGGGAAAACAACAACACCTCCCACCATGGTGTCAGATATGGTGAACCACCTTCGACCAGTCTCCACAACCATCATCTTAGCAACTACCCTCCTCCATAACCACTTAATGTAGTCCTCGAAAATATGTCAGATTTTGCTAATAGACTGGGAAGGACGGGTCGACGGTTGGCTATTCTCCAATAGAGATCCCAGACGCATGCTCATACTTTATGTTAAGTCCTCAACCGAAAAGAAGTCCAGTGTCCGAGGTGGCATAATCTGTTTCTAGCCAAATTGGTGCAGGAGCCACCAGGGAAAGTAGAAAGAGGTTTGTGTGAGGATAACCAACCTAACTTACTGGTGTTCCCCCAATACCAAAATGGGAAGAAACTCCCCCCACCAAGGTGCTGACCAACGCAAGCCTCGAGCCCTGTGCTCCACAAATCAGTTATCCCATCTCTCAATGTCCAAGCCTACACTGATAAAGGATTGTAGTCGACATTGTATAAGTAGATCGCCTCCAAAGTTTTGAGTTAGGTAGAAAATTCAACACTTTTGGGGAGAGACATTGTAAAATGAGGAGATAAGAAGCAAGAAGAATGAAAAAGAGAAGGAATGTGGAGGTGTGAAGAAAATGCTCCTCTCACACCCCCTATATATACTTGAAAAACACCAAACAAAGTCAAAAATCCCTACAGAAATCGCAAAAAAACTTACCCAACCAACTACCAAGAAATTAGAGAAAGTAAAATAAAAAACTTGGGTTGATTATATTGGACTGACATACTGATAGGCAAGACAAGGGGCATGCAGATCGGCAACACCTTATTTTGGAAAATTCTCTTTTTCCTTTTTTGTCAAAATAAAAAAACTCAATAAAAATAATTTTTATTCTCAAAAGAAATCTGAATTTCGTCTTCCTATGTGTTTACTTATCTTGTTTTGAAATGAATTCCCTCTCAAATCATTTTTAAT
This sequence comes from Sambucus nigra, assembly GCA_949130495.1. Classification (NCBI taxonomy): domain Eukaryota; kingdom Viridiplantae; phylum Streptophyta; class Magnoliopsida; order Dipsacales; family Adoxaceae; genus Sambucus; species Sambucus nigra. The sequence goes on along the minus strand of OX422211.1, from coordinate 155,645,747 downwards.
TCTTTTTACGGTCTCAACAGCAAAGTGAAAAGATCATGTGCATTAAGTCACTAAAGTAAAAATGAACAAATACTTCATTTTATTGCATAGATATTACTGTGTTACACTGATTTTGCAGGAAAAAAATATAACGGAACTCAGGCCGAACCCACTTACAACCTCTCTTTCTCTTACTTTCTCTTTCTCCATCTCTCTCTCTCTCTCTCTCTCTCTCTCTCTAGGAGCCTCCTTCCCTGTGGTCTTCTCTCTTCCCCTAGCAACGAGACGATGTACCTCCACTCCCCAAACCAGACCCCTCCTCAGATGAGGAAAATGACCCCAAGAAAGAAGGAAATAGGATCGCCTCCCGAATGTGAGTGGTCACCGAAGCTATCCAATCCCAAATATCCCTCATCCAGGTGGTTGATACATGGATGTGCTGCAAGAAAAATATAGAAAATCAAATTAGTCAATCTGAGGCAAAGAAAGAAATCAGGTAATCAAGAGACAAAGAGATGCAAAGTATATCGCTGGATGGATAACCTCCTCCGTCAGCCCTATCTCCTCTGGTTCCATCACATCAGCATGATGCAACATACGTACAAACCCTCCGTCAGCCTTCCTAATGTTATAAGAAGGAGGGGCCAGCCACACAAAGGGAACCTCCTAGGTCATTGACACACAACCTGTGTTGTGGGAAGATCCCACTGGCGAACTTGAGCCCGCATGGGGGAGAGGTATCATGTCATATATACTAGGCGGCATCAACTATCTCAACATTAAATCCAAGTTATCATATGTTACCACCATGTCGGTATATGAGGAGTAAGGCTCGCCCATCATCGTCGCTACCTGTGAATCATCAGACATCTCTCTCTCTCGACTCATGTATATCGAGGGCCTCGTAGCTAGCACCATCACCTCATCCTCCATGAATTATAGGACTACTCACTCCCCAACCAGGATTAGTCAAACTCATGTGCCAGTTGACGCATTATTCCTCCCATTTAACCCCGTATGCTGGATAGTCGTCCCCCCAGGGATAGAAGTTCATCTGTAAATTCCCCAACGGAGAAAAATAAATATTGGCAAAGATCATAAAGGAAAAATGGTCTCAAAAAAGAAAAAATAATTTACTCGCTCGCTCATCAGGCCGTTCAAGACCTGACGTACCACCTCCAAAGAGATAGACTTCTTCGATTATTGTTTGGACTTCGGCCACCGGTACATACAGCAGAAACCCCCAACAGACTCTTCATTCAAAGCTATTAATTGGGTGTTAAGATGAATCGACTCATAGAACCACATCTCCAAAGGACAAGGGTCAATAATCAAGAAATCAAGAATAATACTCATAAAGGAAAATGTGAATGGATAGAGAAAAATGCGTAAAATAAAGAATACCTCAAGAAGATATGTGGCATCAGTAAAATTTTATTGGCATCACCAACTAAATGAATCCAAAAAGAAAGAAAGTGTCACCAAAGTCACGCTCCCTCAGTCATAAAGCGGGATGTTTGAAAACACTCTCAATAGTGGCAAAAACCACAAGTGGACGACATCGCCACTCGTCGCCACTAAAAAACCTCCCAACAATACAAGAATAAACAAACAGGCCATCTACCTCCTTGTCTATCTTTTAACTCAACAATAACTACCTCAAAAGGAACAAATGAATGGAGTCCCTAGAAACCATCCTCTCCACATCACCCAACACCATTATCCCTGTCGTCAGCATCACCTGCAAGGTCCTATCCACCTCTATCTACACCCCATCGTAGTCAAACCCCAGTAACTGCTATACATCTATGGGAAACAACGTCATCTACCCAAAACCAAAATGAATGGTGTGGGTGGTTTCCCACCAGCTCTCCCCCAAAGCACTAAGAAAGTTGTAGAACGAGGCGTCTCGTCTAGTGAAAACGCCAACCTACCAAAACTAGGTGATGAAACCACCTGAAGCACCATCGGCGAAAGGTTTTTCCAGACATCCTTAATCCCCCATCATCCCTCGAGCACCCATGTTCGACCTAGAGACATCAGACTGTCAAAGACAAAAAGGAAAAACCCTTTTCAAAATTCAAGAAAAAAGAAAATATCACCAAAAAAGAAAAAAAGAATTCCAAAGGTCATCAACACTTATAAAACTTCTAGGGTTCACCACCCTAGAGAAACGATGACACACCGTCTCGCGTAAGAGGGTCCGCTCATCCGAAATTAGCTCAAATAAGTCGAAGGAATTTTCACTTCCCAGCGCAAGGGGCACCTCAAAGTTCTCCTAATCGTCGACATTTAGCCACACCATATGGGTTTCTTTACTTGAGAAATTAGCCATTTCTTGGTTTTGGAATGCTAAAACAGTTTGCAAAAGAAAGCAAGTCTAAAAGCTGTGAAAAATGAGGAGAGCCCGCCCCTTTTTATAAGAGGTTCAAGGGCAAGCTGATCGGCAGCTCCTAGCAACATACTGATCAGTGTTATCCCTTCAACTGATCGAGGTACCCCATAATATCGTGCCACTACCATCTGAAACCTCTCACACCATGCCGATTAGCACCCTCTTTGAAATTTCGAATAAAAATTCACAAAAAATTCTGAAAAATCTCAAAAATCCCTAGAAAATTCCTAAAATTGCCAAATGAATTTTAGAACCTTTTTCACAAAGAAAAATATTTTTACCACACTTAATCCCCTAGCAAGACTCTTATATCCTCAGTGGAATTCCCAAAATCAATTGGATATCTCCCCAGCAACGGCTCCAAAGGATGCCGCAAAATTTCTCAATAAGGAAACATTTAATCATCGGACTAATTCCTCTTCCCCATCGAAATAAAGAACTCAAAATCAAATGATTCTCTAGTGTAACCACAAGATAATTTCCTATTGTAGTCTCCAATATTTTCCCAAGATAACTAAAACTTAAGCCCTTAGAATTAGCTTGGACATAAAATTGGTCACTTCCACCTTATGCCCTCAGAATTGGCTTCGACCCCCAAAAATCAACTTAATCCATCACGAATTGTTCTGGACCCGAAAAAATTGGTCACTTCCACCTTAAGCCCTAAGAATTGGCTTCGACCTTCATAATTGGTCATCTCTACTTAAGCCCTCGGAATTGGCTTCGACCAGCAGAATTGGTCATCTCTATTTAAACCCTCAAAATTCGCTTCGACCCATAAAAATGGTCACTTCATCTTAAGCCCTCATAATTAGCTTTGACCCGCAGAATTGGTATCCTCTACCAAAACCTACGAAATAGTCTTTGACCCACAAAATTGGTCATTACAACTTAAGCCCTCAGAATTGGCTTCGACCTGCAAAATTGGTCATCTCTACTTAAGCCCTTAGAATTGGATTTAACCCTTAGAATCGGACAACTCTAGTTAAGCCCTCAGAATTGTCTTCGACCCAAAGAATTGGTCATCCCTACTTAAGTCTTAAGAATTGGCTTTGACCCACAGAATTGGTCATCTCAACTTAAGCCCCCAGAATCGGCTTCGACCCACAGAATTGGTCACCTCTAATTAAGCCCTCAGAATTGGCTTCGACCCTAAAAATTGGCCATCTCTACTTAGGTCCTCATAATTGACCTCGGCCCATAGAATTGGTCGTTACAACTTAGGTTCTCGAAATTGACCTCGACCCGCAGAATTGGTCGCTGCAGCTTAGGTCCTTAGAATTGAACTCAGCTCGTACAATTTATCCTCCTTACCATAGGTCCTCACAATTGACCTCGACTGTGACAACCCGCCTACTAAAATATCGAGTGGCCATCTCGTAATAAAAATAACACGTTGGACTCATATGGCTCATTCTTAGCATCACTTCCGAAGACTTTCTAAAGTTACTAACCACATAGTAATTTAATTAGACTGGTGCCAAAATTTACCTTTCATTAATAATCAACATGTGAAAATAAAAATGAATTAAACCATCAACACAAACTGATATCATAATCCAACATAGATGAAAAATATAAATAAAGAGGACCGAATCAGTTATCAGTTCAATTATAAAATACAGCAGTAACATGAAAACAATAACCATGATACACAAGATCAAATAAATAAACTAAATGCAAGATCTGAGGGCGACATGCCAAAATGAGTATTGAAATTAAGTCCCTACACTAGGCATGAATAAATGAAGCATCTATAACAAAGTCCTACAACTTCCACATGAGCTACAGGTGTGCATCCCTCTGGCTGGACACCTAAAAGTTTCTGAAAAAAGATTTGACACGAGTCAGAGCTCAAGTAAAACATTTTGAAAATATTTAGCAAGCAGTTAAATTGCCATAATTAAATATGCATGCACACTCTTAATATTTAAGTTAGTGTAGCATTCTCTTGAGTATAGCTCACCCCTCATTTAATGGGTACACCTAATGCTTACCTGTTAACCTTCCTAGTTAAGCTACCCCACCTGACTAGTTGTATCACACCTTTTTTTACCACACTACTCTAACCCGAGTATCCTTACTTTGATTATTAAGTTATTTACTCATTAACTTATTAATCGGTTCATTTATATTCAATCATATAGCGTTTCACACTAGTTATATAGGAAAACCCTTTTTAAATCATATAACTTTCACAATAAATATATAAAAATACATTAACACTTATGTATAAATTATGTATATAATTATATGCTCATTTTATATACGTACTAGTATACAACAACATTCACACTCATGCAGTATATATACCATCCTCCCGAGTAAGAACTCACCGAATGTTTTCTATAAAATTCTATCACGCCAGGTATACTCATCCACCTGTTTACCTTGAGACCATTAAATATCACCGAATCATATAAAATTAAATAAGTGTAACGTACGCGGTCATTGTTCCCACCGAGAGTGAGGACAAATCTTACCCAAAACGCCTCACCTTTGAAAGAATCACAACATATAAATATTGGACGCCAATGACTTGGGGGTTATATTCTTCGTGCATTCACTAGCCAGGGGATTCATCCACATCGTGCAACTATTTAGGTGGGGGTGGTTAGGTGGGGTAGCTTAACTAGGACGGTTAGTGGGCAAGCATTAGGTGTCCACATTAGATGAGGGGTGAGCTATACCTTAAGAGACTATGACACTAAGTTAAATTTGAAGAGTGTACATGCATATTTAATTATTATAATTTAAATGGGCGCTAAATATTTTCAAAATATTTTACTTGGGCTATGTTCCTTGTCAAAATCTTTTTTTCAAAACCTTTTAGGTGTCTAGACACAGGGATGCCCAGCTTGAGGATTCTATCCAGGGATGCGCAACTGCATCTCATGCTAAAGTTGCAGTAGTTTGGTATATACGCTTCATTCATAGTGTAAGGGCTTCATTTCAGTACTTATTTTGTCATGTCACCCTCAGATCTTGTATTCGGTTTATTTATTTGACCTTGTGTATCTAGGTTATCGTTTTTAGGGTACTGTTGTATTTTATTTATGAACCAATAGTTGATTCTGTCATCTTTATTTATATTATTCATTTGTGTTGGATTTAGAGATCAGTTTGTGTTTATGGTTTAATTATTATTTATTTTTGCATGTTGTTTATTATTGAAAGATAAAATTTGGCACCGGTCCAATTAAATTACTAGGTGGTTAGTAACCTTAAAATGTTTTTGACAGTGATACTAAGAATGAGACATATGAGGCCAACGTGTTATTTTGATCACGGGTTGGCCACCTAGTATTTTAGTAGGCGGGCTGTCGCAGTTGGTATCAGAGCATCAAGTTCTAGAGTCCTTAGGATATGTGCATCTTATTACCTTTCAGCGTAGTGTTCTTTAATATATAGCCTTATTATAGGGTTGTTGTATTCCTTTATGTATGCGACTTACGTTCTCCTTCTATTAACTATATTTGATGCGATTCATATATGAGTTTGGTCGGGCTTCGTACACTGAACAATTTTGGACGAGCAGTAAGGGTCACGAGAAGGGCTGCTGGAGGAGAGGCTCAGTAGAAGCCAAGGAATATTCTTGGAATGGTAACCGCGATAAAAGTCACCATGTCGATAGAAGGGGAAAATCCAAAGGTCATTATGTAGGGTGGTGTTCAGAGGCTCCCAGGATTAAATTTTGGGCAAAATTTTGGGTCACAGGAGCGACATCGTAGTGGTCAGAGTCAATCACCATAACCATTGAGAGATATCATGAATAATGAAGAATCTAAGGTGCAATTTGATCGCAAATAGAGAGGCAAAGGAGATTTCAATACTTTATTCAAAAGGTCCGTACGGTTGTCGATCATGAAGGAAAGTATGAGTTTTATCACGGGGTGATCGGGGTCTATTTTGTGTGACACGAGCAAGTAACGATAATTTATTAGTACTAGATTCGCCTGAGAAACGGATTTAGCAGAGGTATCATTAATATAACTATAGAGTGAGTATATTTACCTTTGAGATAGGGGGCTCTCTTTAGTTCCATTTGCAAGGGAGAAAGTGTGGACATTGAGAGAATATATTTGGAGAGGATAAATTGTTTTGAGAGATAATATTCAAGGTATGATCTTATCCTGGGTACAAACTGTTATGTGATGGTGGGTGGTTACAGTAAGACTATCGTGTTCGGTATTCTGAGCAATATGTATATATTTGTGATGCTCACCTACAAGAGGGTCGAGCTCATAGTGATATTTTTATGGAGTAGACTTCAAAGAGTGCATTTATCTAGTTACATTGGATCCTGATGCGTAGTGACTTTTACTGATGTGATTCAGGGTATATCGAGCGCACCGTTGAGCAGAGAGTTAGTAGCTCATTGTTGTCTATGTGCTGAGAAGTCAGTGATAGTGAGAGCATCATATCGTGTGACACCATGATAGACATGGGCATAGATGATTTAATTTATGTGTCGGGAGATGAAACTTGTTATATCTTAGTTATGTGATTTGGACCCATAGTTGTTAATGACCGAAAGTGCTAGGGGATAATGCATTGGGGTAAATTTCTTTTGAGCTTTGTTGCGGGATGTTATATGCAAGGACCTTAATAAACGTTTAGAGTAGTGCGACATTATTGGATGCGAGTGCATAAGTTTTAAATGATTAATTATTGAACATGTAGAAGAAACACTTTAAGCTGAGAGCTATTAAGATATATGGCTAGTGGAGCTGGGTCGTGTAGTATCGAGAAGAATTAAATTGCACATTTTGGGGGAATCGAGAATACCTGTATGATATAACCATTCCAAGAGTACGGAGATGAGATTGAGATAAAAGTGTATTTTACGGGATGTTAGTGATATTTATATCGGGATGTTTGGGCTATAGTATACAGTATGGCGAGACTTTGTGTCCATTGTTCCGAGATATGATTTCTTGTGCTATATTATCACCTGAAAGAGGGTTTAGTCTACATATACGTGTATATATGTTATCTTGTCTGCATAATAAACTTATAAGAAAGTGGTTGTGTTGTTATATTTGATCCCGATGAGTAGGGACTATTACTGATGGGATTCAGGGTGGATATGTTTATTATCGAGTAGGGAGACATAGCTCGTGACTTGTTCACACTAAAAAACTAGTGATAGTAAGGGGATCCGGATTTTATTGTGTCTTTTGTAACATGAGAATGTATGAGTATGCTTGTATGTCAAGAGATGGGAATTTGGGGTTGCATGTTAGGGATCGAGGGCCTAACGGATCTCGATGACTGGTAATATTGGGTAGTATGGTATCACGGGAGTTCCTTGTTTGGATTTATCTTTGCGAGACGTGCTACGCATGAAACTTAGCGCTACGTTGGAAGTGGGGAGAGGTTTGGTCATTAGTACATAGGTTTGGTACCTTGGTTAATATATACCTATGTGGTTATAATTGTGAGTTTAAAGTTCTATTACGGTTTAAGGGTAATGGAGTTGGGTAACCTTTATGCCATTAAGCATAGGTACAGGGTGTATGGGTGACCTGGGTAATTAATTTAATTTTAATATAGTTCGCGATTAGAAGGGGTAGATATATACATAACGATCTTAAGGGCATGTGATTAAGGAAGTATTCGAGGCATGGATTACTAGACTCATCTTAATTTTGAGGACGAAATTCCTTTATAAGGAGAAAGTATGTAACACCACGTATTTTTGAGGATTTAGAATTTAATTTATTTTGTGATAAATAGATTTAAATTTATCTAGAGCAATTAATTAAACTGGTGAATTAAGACTTATTTAATTTGGATCATATTTTTTAATTACACGTGTCATAATTTGAGGTTGAGATTGGAGATTTAAGTTAATTAACTCGGATGGTGATTCTGAGTGACTGGTTAATTCCAGATAGGTCGAGTAGTCGAAAAAGAGTACCAGGGGGTAGTAATTGGGTCTCGGGGCATTTTTAGGCATGACCGGACCTACATGGGGGTGTTTGGGCCATTTTAGTTTAGCCGGCAAGCTTAATTTAGGGATTCACCTAATAAAATCTAAGTTAGAGATTTTGTGGGAGTCACAACTCTAATAACAGAACCCTAGTTGCAAAACAGTAAAGGGGGATCAATTGGGAGATCTTTTGGGAGCCAAACCAAGAAGAAATTGATGTGTTCTTCATTAAACATCTGTCTACAACAAAGGAAAATCAGACTCTACGAATTTATCCAGGAAAGTAATTATACTTGCTTTCAATTTAATTGTGGTATTGCGATTTATATCATAGTGGGTGTAAATCAAAATTAGTTTTGGGTGGATTATTGCTTAAAAGGGTTTTTATAATTTGAACAGATATGTAAAATTTAAAGTTCAACTAGGGTGATATTATGATACAGTGTTGTAGAAATTTAAAGTATGTGAGGAACCCAGAAGAGGGTGTGAGTTAATTGGGACAATCGAACCAAATTGTAGAAGATGATTGGAAATGTAGATTTTGATAAATTATTTATGTTTAAAGGTAATTTTGATGACTAAATATAGTATTAGATGCATGTATTAGTTTGATTTTAATTGAATCAAGGTGTGTGAAGATTCAAAAGCTTGTTTGATTTCGTTAATAAAGGAAAAGAACCGTGGAGAAGACAAAAAAATGATTTTGGATCAAATCATATCGGAGAATTTAAACTGTGGGCATAGTGTAAATCAACGGGGGTTTTAAATTCTGGGATGGATCGAAGTTAAGGACCTTGGAGGTTTGTTTATGGCAGCAGGAGTATGAGGAATATGAAGGAGAGAGAAAGACTAGCAGGTCTCTCTAATGACTTGGGGCATCGTTCGAGCGATGCTACAAAGATGCCCCAACTTTTTCTTTTTTATTTCGATTGGAGAGACTGAGAATTTTTATCCTTTGATTAGTCCAGCTTCGAGTGTTGGCTGTGTTATATCAATAACCCAGTTGTCATATAGAAGAATTAGGTGGAATAAACATAAGGTAACATTATTTTAGAAGATTTATATGGGGGAAAATTAAAGAGACGATAATTTCTAAGGGTCTTGAGATTTGGACACTTGGGACGATTTAGCCTATTGGTGGGACTTTGTGTAATAAATTTAAAGGGAGAAATACTTAGGACATTAGGAAGTGGATAGTAAAAATATGTCTTAGTTAAATAGTATGCCAATATAAATTATAGGACTTTCATAAAGTAAAATTCAAAGGTGAATATACAGACCAAGTAAGGAATTCCGGGAATTTTGGTTGAGTCATACCGTTTGGATAAAATTTACTAAGATGAAATCTATATAATTAAGAGTCGGGGTTGTGACTCGAATGTTTTTAGGCTGAGTTCTATAGGGTTTAAGGACTATATAACGTGTGTAAATTTATTCTAGAGACACATAATAAATTATCAAATATTAAATTGGACGAGAAATGTTAACCTTAATTGTGGAATCTTACGGAATAAATTCTAAGAGAAGAAGATACGAAACGAATGAGTGAGTCGGGGTATTACAGTTAGGTGACACAACTTGAACGAAAAAAATAATTATTATGTGATTAATTAAATTACAAGTTGGGATATAGACTTGGGTATTATGGACTAGTGCTACGGGTGTTAGGCATATATTAGCCGTACTATTATTTACTATATGTATACGGTAGTGTGATAGTATATATACTTGTGTGCTTTATAGATATCGGTGTGAATGATATTTATAGGAATACATACCCCTCTAGTGATATCACAGGAGGTTGTGCGATATGGGTGAATCCCCTGGCTAGTGAATGTAGGGAAAGCTAAATACCCAGGTCATAAGCATCAAGTATTTGTATGTTGTAATTCTTTCAGAGGTGAGGCTGTTAAGGTATGATTTGTCCTCACTCTCGGTGGGAACTATGACCGCCTCCGTTGCGCTTATTTATTTTTACCTAATTCGATGGTATTTAATCGCCTGAAGGTAATCAGGTGGTTGAGTATACCTAGAGTGATAGCATTTTAGACAAAACATCCGATGAGTCCTTACTCGAGAGGATGGATATATATACAACATGAGTGTGAATATTCTAGTATACTAGTACGTATATAAAATGAGTACATAATTATATTCAAGATTTATACATAAGTGTGAATGTATTTTTATATAACTAGTGTGAAAGTTATATCATTTAACAAGTTATATAACAAGTGTGAAAGGTTATATGATTGAATATAAATAAATGCATTAATAAGTTAATGAGTAAATAACTTAATAATCAAAGAAAGGATACTCAGGTTAGAGTAGTGTGGTAAAAAGAGGTGTGATAAGACTAGTTAGGTGGGGTAGCTTAACTAGGAAGGTTAGCGGGCAAGCATAAGGTGTTCACATTAGATGAGGGTTGAGCTATACCTCAACAAAGTGCAACACTAACTTAAATATGAAGAGTGTGCATGCATATTTAATTATTACAATTTAATTTCTTGCTAAATATTTTCAAAATGTTTTACTTGGGCTCTGACCCATGTCAAAATCTTTTTTCAAAACCTTTTAGGTGTCCAGCCACAGGGATTCCCATCTTGAGGATTCTATCCGGGAATGCGCATCTGCAGCTCATGTGGAAGTTACAGGACTTTGCTACAGACACTTCATTCATTCATTCCTAGTTTAGGGACTTCATTTCAGTACTCATTTGGTCATGTCACCCTCAGATCTTGTATTCAATTTATTTCTTTGACGTTGTGTATCCAGATTATTGTTTTGAGGTTACAATTTTATTTTATTATTGAACCGATAGTTGATTCGGTCCTCGTTATTTATATTATTCATCTGTGTTGGATTTGGATATCATTTTGTCTTGATGGTTTAATTACTTTTTATTTTCCCATGTTGATTATTAATGAAAGAAAAAATTTAGCACCAACCTAATTAAATTACCAGGTGGTTAATAACTCTAAAAAGTTTTCGACAATGATACTAAGAATTTAGCACCAACGTGTTATTTTGATGACAGGCTATCCACCCAGTATTTTAGTAGGCGGGTTATCACAGCGACTCGTTAAATCGTCTATTCACAAGATTTCCTTAGGCCCTCATAATCGACTTCAACCCTCTGAATCGATCATCCTCACCCCTTAGATCAGTAGAATCGACATCTCCCCTAAAACATAATGTGTTGTCTATTCGACGACTTTCACTTGTTCCAAGATCACCGTCGAGGGCCTCTGTAGATATCACATTATAGGACCCCCATGTCTCTCCTCAAGTCCCTAACATATCCCCATTTTAGTACAAACCCTGGTTCATACTCAGAGTACCGATCTAGAGGCCATTGTGCGCTCCCGGCCCCCATTTTACTCTGGTCAACTCCATCGACGGAGCAAAAGCTCTTTGAATCTTCCAAGGGCACTGAATCCCCTTTCCAACGATCTACCCCATGCACAAATAGGCTTAATGGTTCAGATAAATGGACCATTTTACTATCAAAAATTGATTTGGAGGCCACCGAGAGCTCTCAGGCCCCAATTTGACCCCATTCAACTTCATCATCAGAGCCAAAGCTCTTTGCATCCTCTAAGGTCACTGAAACCCCATTTTAACGATTTTCTCTGCGCATAAAATAGCATTACCGTTAGTACTAATGATCCGTTTTCCCTAAAAAATGATCTAGATTCCACTGGGCTCTCCCAGGCTCCGTTTGAGGAAGGGCAACTTTTCAAATCGAATAAGACTAAATGAATCTCCAAAATTCACTGAATACACTTTCCATCGGTCTTCCCCTTGCGCGATTCTGACTTACGATATGGATGAATGATTCGTTTTACTCTGAGAGGTCACCGGGAGCAAAAGTGCCCCAGTTGATCAAGGTAAACTTTTCAAACCGAGAAAAGATCTTTGGAATGGTCTGCCCCATGAATGATTCTGACTTACTGTTCGGATGAATGATCCATTTTCGTTCGATGATCTCCTTGTAATACCCCGTAATTTTAATGACTTTTAAAATGTGTTATATTTTAAATTAATGGATTAATTGGATCTTATTATAAATTAATTCATTTTGGATTTATCCGAATTGTGGATATTAAAATGGATGATTCTGAATATTACTTAAATATATTTAGGTAATATATGAATGTGATGTCATTGATATGACGGTATGATATAAATTCGGTAATTTGAATTTTTAGTCAGACGCGGTATGGGACGTATCAGGACTAATTTATTAAATTAAAAAGGAAATTTATTTTCTATCGACCTTATAGTCATTTCGACTGCGTCGTTGCATCCAGAAGGTTCGAAATAGTCAGAAAAGTCTATATGGATTTTAATTTTGAGTCTCGGGTCATTTGGATATGAAAAGATAACCCAAAAGGGCATTTCGGTAATATTTACATGGGGTATGAATAGTGATTTCAAGTTTTTTCTTGTTATAAATATTTGGAGATTAGTGTACGTAGGTTCATTTTATCTCTTCTACACAAAATTAAAAAGTCATCTTCCTAGAGAGAGTGAAAGGTTGCATGGGAAGGGAAAAGCTTGCTTGGAAAGGAGGAGAACCAAAGGTCAAAGGTCACCACCACCATCACCACATATGTTATTCAACTCCAAAGGATCGGATCTTCAGTAAAGGAAAGTGTTTGTAATTTGCTACTTAAGTTCGTACATTGTCCATGTTAGAATAATTATGAAAAGAGATGATTTTTAATCTTTGGAAGACATAATGGAGTTGTTATATGGATTTCTAGAAACTGAAATGATATAGGAAGTAAAATCATGTTGTAGGATGATAATAATCCACGAAATAATCATATATCTATGCAGGAAACTCTAAAAACCATTGTTGTGTTCTTGAGGATATTAGTTTTATAATTTTCTAGAAAAGAGGAGATAAACATGCTTTTTAATCCAATCCATTGATGATTCTAGGATGTTTAGAGTACTGGAAATCGTTCATATATGTTGATATATCATGTAGTAATAATTATAAGTCATTTGGGATGTTAATATGAAGGTTTGAATGAATAAAAATGGTGAAACCCGTAGTTGCAAAAATGCAGAAAAACCATGTTATGACCTGAGGGATTGATCGATCGACCCCTGCCTTCGATCGATCGACCTCCCCTGAATTCCTATAGTTGTTTCTTTTTAAATGTTGATTCTTATCCCAAACCTTTTGTTGATCTTTGGTGATTATTAATTGGATATTATGGGACTTAGAAAATATCAGTAAGTCCTAGTTAAAGTTTGAATTGATTTTATTGGGATTTAATTGATTAGAATGATGATAATTAAATTAAAAGAAATTCCGGTTGCTAGATTCATTTGTTGGATTATAGTTGGGATGCATGAGGATTAAAGATAGGACCAGTAGGGGTGATTTAATATAACACATGGGTAGCCTTAGGGTTACAATATGAATATGAAGGACTGAGTTTAGTACAAGCGCTTAGCGGTATGACTCCTGAATAGAGATGGGAGTTTAGAACACATTTGGTTGAAAGAGGGTATGAGGTTATCCCGATCGCGTATTTGAAGTTGACGATCCTCCTCGATCGATAAAGTTAAGTAGTAGTGTATTGGAGGGGTTCCTTGTCTGGATTTCACTTTGCGAGACGCTCCGCGCATGAACCTTAACGACGTCGGGAGTGGAGAGATGTTATAGGATGCGAGGATAATTAAATTATGAAGTAAAGATATGATATTTTAATATGTGGGATTTAAAGAGATATAATGCTACGTAAGGGAATAATCTAAGGTTAATGTGAGTACCTTGTTGATAGTATATTATTATAGGTATGATAATGCCTATTTGATTGATTTATGATTATGTGTATGACATACCTAGCATACTTGCTATCGACGGGAGGTTTACGCGTGAGGGAAGTCATATCCTGATGAATCCATGGGATCTTTCATTTGTCGCTCGAGAACATAGGTCTATGAAAGACTTACCGGGGAGTTGATAAGTCCGCTGACTGTGGGTACGTACTTATGTGCGTGACCCATGGATACGAGAACTATGTTCGCCTTCAATGTTTATGATGTTGTTCATGGTTCGAGGAATCTTTACCGAACCTTAAGTCCCCTATTCGACGACCTGCGATGATGGGACTTGATAGCAGAGTAATGCATTTCACCGCAGCTGTGGCTCGGGGTGCCGTATTATATATGAAAAAAAAATATATATATATATATATATAATGAATTAAAGGAATGAATGGTTATATTGTGGTTAAGTTATCTATTGCGTGATAATTGTAGATAACGGTAAATTGAGAAAGAATGAAATTAAGATAATGAATGTTTATTGAAAAGATGAATTCATGTTAATGAGAAACGAATCATATAAATGAGAAATGTAAATGAATAATAATGTGACGTATGGTATCGGACATACGGGGATTATGATATGGGAATGGAATTATAATATGGAGACTAGAAAAGAAGAGCCATTAACTAGGAGGTTAATAGGAAACGTTAAGCGTGCACTCTAGTTGAGAGGTGAGAATAGCAAGTGAGAGTTTGATCTAACATGTACATAATAAATACTTTATTGCACTTGTTAAATACTTGTTGTTTTAAAAATCATTTACACAATCGAGCTCTGACCCGTTTCCTTGCATATTTTCTTTTCTATTGTATCTCCTATATCAGGTGTCCAGCATTAGGGATGCCAACCTTAGTGAATTATGACGAGCTATGCAGCTATGGATTATTGCTTAGATGCCTATCTTCATTTGATTCACAGTATTCTCTTAGTTGGGGCATGTCGCCCAAAGGATTCAGTTATCTTTTCTATCGAGGTCAAATACTATTGTGTTCATGTCATTTTAATACATTTGATATTGTTTGGATTACTGTAATGGATTAATACAATTTGGGAATTTTTATTCCTATTGCATCTAAATTCTTTTGTGTTATCTATTTGGTTATCAGTGTTGTAGAATAAAATCTGTTGTTTTATTCTTAAACTGGGAATGGATTTTGTTAAAATAAAATTTGAAAAGTTTTTAACACTATCTTAATTGAGTATTGGCTGAGTTGTAAATGTTTTCGACAGTGATGCTAAGAATGAGCCAACTGTATATTTTGTTTTAATTTGGTATGGGGCTGGCCACCCGGTATTTAATTAGGCGGAGTGTTACAATTGGTATCAGAGCATAAGGCTCTAGGGTCCTTTAGGGTCTGTGCAGCTTACTGTGTTTTCAGCTTAGCGTTCTTTAATGTAGAGCCCTATGTTTAGGATTGTTGATTTCTTTGGTTAGATCTCGTATATATTAGTGAAGCATTTTGTGTTTGAACGGGTTCGTACAAGAAGTATGGTAGATGAGGGCCATTGGACGGATAGCATAGATCGTACTTAGGAGGTTATGAAGTATGTTCGAGTATGATGACCGTAGTCGAGGTCGCCCCTATTATGGAAAAATTGAAGAGAGTCATTTGTAGAAGTTCTTTAAATGCGAGAATTGTGTGTGTTACCTAATGAAGGCAATATATTGAAAGGCTTGGGCATATAGTGGAGTGTGGTTAACTATAGCTGAAAATTTGGGGTAAAATTTTTCTTGACTTATCGGAGCAAAGTTATAATAGTGGGAGTCAACAACCACAACCCGCGAACGAGAGTATGTTTTCTATCTAAGGAATTATGAGGCGTGTATTGATTTTTGTAGCGATTAATATTGTATGGGAAATAGGGTTGCTAAACTTTGACAATAGCACTGTTATTTACACTGACTCACCAACGGGTGTAGGATACCTATATTTTCATATCACCACGTGGGTTTGATTTTTATCACGGAATTACTTATTTTGGTCATGTCCGAGCATGATATGACTATCGGCATGCTTTGACTTGTGGTATAGGAGAGCGTATGTACTACTACTATAGCTAGCATCTTGTCTTTTATAATAGAGTTGACGAGTCGACTTTATTCGAATTAATAAAACCTGCAGACAGGTTATAAACTATTGACTAAAGACCTGAGGAGTTTCGATGACCGACTACTTTAGGTAGTAGTGTATCGGGGGGTTCCTTGTTTGGATTTCACTTGCGAGACACCCCACGCATGAAACTAATAACCGTTGGGAGTCGAAATAAGATAGGTCTTTTGGATATGAGTTTATTACCTTTGCTATAATTGTGGAAGTTGTACGATAAGGTGTATGGGCACCCTGGATGATTGGATTGTAGTAGTTTTCGTAATTCTGAAAAGGTAAGTAGTTGGGACATCAGGAATTATTTGTTCAATATGTGAGGATAATTTTTTTCCCAAAGTTTGTCACGAGGATGGTATAGGCAAGATTAGGTAAAGTTTAAATTCGATTCAGTTGAAACTATATGGTTAGTCTTGGCGTATACCATCGATAGCGATTTTCCTTAATGTACCGTATGGGCGGTACGTCTTAGATTTCTTACGATGTGAGATTTATACTCGGAGTTGACCTTACCGGTAAGATTTATATTACTGAATTTCGGGATGAAATTATGTTATAAGGGGGGAAGTATGTAATACCCGTTAATTTTAATGACTTTTAAAATAGGTTGTATTTTAAATTAATGGATTAATTGGATCAGATTATAAATTAATTCATTTGGGTTTTAATCCGAATTGTGGATATTAAAATGGATGATTCTGAATATTACCTAAATATATTTAGGTAATATATGAATGTGATGTCATTGATATGACGGTATGATACAAATTCGGTAATTTGAATTTTTAGTCAGACGCGATATGGGACGTGTCGGAACTAATTTATTAAATTAAAAAGGAAATTTATTTTCTATCGACCTTATAGTCATTTCGAGTGCGTCGTTTCGTCCGGAAGGTTCGAAATAGTCAGAAAAGTCTATTTGGATGTTAGTTTTGAGTCTCGGGTCATTTGGAAATGAAAAGATAACCCAAAAGGGCATTTTGGTAATTTTTACAAGGGGGATGAATAGTGATTTCGGGTTTTGTCTTATTATAAATATTTGGAGATTAGTGTACGAAGGTTCATTTCATCTCTTCTACACAAAATTGAAAAGTCATCTTCCTAGAGAGAATGAAAGGTTGCTTGGGAAGGGAAAAGTTTGCTTGGAAAGGAGGAGAACAAAAGGTCAAAGGTCACCACCACCATCACCACCTATGTTATTCAACTCCAAAGGATCAGATGGTTAATAAAGTCAAGTCTTTGATATTTGCAACTTAAGTTCGTATATTGTCCATGTTAGAATAATTACGAAAAGAGATGATTTTTCATGTTTGGAAGACATACTGGAGTTGTTATATGGATTTCTAGAAATTGAAATGATATAGGAAGTAAACTCATGTTGTAGGATGATAATAATCCACAAAATAAAGATATATCTATGGAGGAAACTCTGAAAACTATTGTTGTGTTCTTGACGATATTAGTTTCATAATTTTCTGGAAAAGAGGAGATAAACATGCTTTTTAATCCAATCCCTTGATGATTCTAGGATGTTTAGAGTATTGGAAATCGTTCATATATTTTGATATATCATGTGGTAATAATTATAAGTCATTTGGGATGTTAATATGAAGGTTTGAATGAACAAAAATGGTGAAATCCGTAGTTACAGAAATGCAGAAAAACCAGGCTGTGACCTGAGGGATCGATCGATCGACCCCTGCCTTCGATCGATCGACCTCCCCTGAGTCCTTATAGTTGTTTCTTTTTAAATGTTGATTCTTATCCCAAACCTTTTTTAGATCTTTGGTGATTATTAATTGGATATTATGGTACTTAGAAAATATCAGTAAGCCCTAGTTAAGGTTTGAATTCATTTGACTGGGATTTAATTGATTAGAATGATGATAATTAAATTGTAAGAAATTTTGGTTGCTAGATTCATTTGTTGGATTATAATTGGGATGCATGAGTATTAAAGATAGGACCAGTAGGGGTGATTTAATATAAGACCTGGGTAGCCTTAGGGTTACAATTTGAATATGAAGGACTGAGTTTAGTACAAGCGCTTAGCAGTACGACTTTTGAATAGAGATGGGAATTTAGAACACATTTGGTTGAAAGAGGTATGAGGTTATCCCGATCGCGTATTTGAAGCTGACGAACCTTCTCGATCGACAAAGTTAAGTAGTAGTATATTGGAGGGTTTCCTTGTATGGATTTCTCTTTGCGAGACACTCCGCGCATGAACCTTAACGACGTCGGGAGTGGAGAGATGTTATAGGATGCAAGGATAATTAAATTATGAAGTAAAGAAATGATATTTTAATACGTGGGATTTAAAAAGATATAATGCTACGTAAGGGAATAATATCAGGTTAATGTGAGTACCTTGTTGATAGTATATTATTATAGGTATGATAATGCCTATTTGATTGATTTATGATTATGTTTATGACATACCTAGCTTACTTGCTATCGACGGGAGGTCTGCGCGTGAGGGCAGTCATATCCTGATGAATTCATGGGATCTTTGATTTGTCGCTCGAGAACATAGGTCTATGAAAGACTTATCGGGGAGTTGATAAGTTCGCTGACTGTGGGTACGTAGGTATGTGCATGACCCATGGATACGAGAACTATGTTCGCCTCCAATGTTTGTGATGTTGTTCATGGTTCGAGGAATCGTTATCGAACCTTAAGTCCCCTATTCGGCGACCTGCGATGATGGGACTTGATATCAGAGTAATACATTGCACCGCAGCTGTGACTCGGGGTGCCGTATTATATATGAATATATATATATATATATATATATATATATATATATATATATATATATCATAATCCTCGTATGTCCGATACCATAAGTCACATTATTATTCATTTACATTTCTCATTTATATGATTCGTTTCCCATTAACATGAATTCAGCTTTTTAATAAACATTCATTATCATAATTTCGTTCTTTCTCAATTTACCATTATCTACAATTATCACACAATAGATAACTTAACCACAATATAACCATTCATTCCTTTAATTCATTATATATATATATATATAATGAATTAAAGGAATGAATGGTTATATTGTGGTTAAGTTATCTATTGTGTGATAATTGTAGATAATGGTAAATTGAGAAAGAACGAAATTATGATAATGAATGTTTATTAAAAATCTGAATTCATGTTAATGGGAAACGAATCATATAAATGAGAAATGTAAATGAATAATAATGTGACATATGGTATCGGACATACGAGGATTATGATATGGGAATGGAATTATAATATGGAGACTAGAAAAGAGGAGCCATTAACTAGGAGGTTAATAGGAAACGTTAAGCGTGCACTCTAGTTGAGAGGTGAGAATAGCAAGTGAGAGTTGGATCTAACATGTACATAATAAATGCTTTATTGCACTTGTTAAATACTTGCTGTTTTAAATATCATTTACACAATCGGGTTCTGGCCCGTTTCCTTGCATATTTTCTTTTCTATTGTATCTCCTATATCAGGTGTCCAACAGTAGGGACGCCAACCTTAGTGAATTATGACAAGATATGGAGCTATGGATTATTTCTTAGATACCTATCTTCATTTGATTCACAGTATTCTCTTAGTTGGGGCATGTCGCCCAAAGGATTCAGTTATCTTTTCTATCGCGGTCAAATACTATTGTGTTCGTGTCATTTTAATACATTTGATATTGTTTGGATTACTGTAATGGATTTATACTATTTGGGAATGTTTATTCCAATTGCATCTAAATTATTTTGTGTTATCTATTTGGTTATCAGTGTTGTAGAATAAAATGTGTTATGTTATTCTTAAACTGGAAATGGATTTTGTAAAATTAAAATTTGAAAAGTTTTTAACCCCAGCTTAATTGAGTATTGGGTGAGTTGTAAATGTTTTCGATAGTGATGCTAAGAATGAGACAATTGAATATTTTGTTTTAATTTGGTATGGGGCTGGCCACCCGGTATTTAATTAGGCGCGGTGTTACAGGTGGTATCAGAGCATCAGGTTCTAGTGTCCTTTAGGGTCTGTACGGCTTACTGTGTTTTCAGCTTAGCGTTCTTTGATGTAGAGCCCTATGTTTAAGATTGTTGATTTCTTTGGTAAGATCACGTATATATTAGTGAAGCATATTGTGTTTGAACGGGTTCGTACAAGAAGTATGGCAGATGAGGGCCATTGGACGGATAGCATAGATCGTACTTAGGAGGTTATGAAGTATGTTCGAGTATGATGACCGTAGTCGAGGTCGCCCCTATTATGGAAAAATTGAAGAGAGTCATCAGAAGAAGTTCTTTAAATGCGAGAATTGTGTGTGCTACCTAACGAAGGCAATATATTCAAAGGTTTGGGCATATAGTGGAGTGTGTCTAACTATAACTGAAAATTTGGGGTAAAATTTTTCTTGACTTATCGGAGCAAAGTTATAATAGTGGGAGTCAACAACCACCACCCGCGAACGAGAGTATGTTTTCTATCAAAGGAATTATGAGGCGTGTATTGATTTTTGTAGCGATTAATATTGTATGGGAAATAGGGTTGCTAAACTTTAACAATAGCACTGTTATTTACGTAGACTCACCGACGGGTGTAGGATACCTATATTTTCATATTACCACGTGGGTTTGATTTTTATCGCGGAATTACTTACTTTGGGCATGTCCGAGCATGATATGACTATCGGCATGCATTGACTTGTGGTATAGGAGAGCGTATGTACTACTACTATAGCTAGCATCTTGTCTTTTATAAGAGAGTAGATGAGTAGACTTTATTCGAATTAATAAAACCCGTAGAGAGGTTATAAACAATTGACTAAAGACCTGAGGAGTTTCGATGACCGACTACTTTAGGTAGTAGTGTATCGGGGGAGTTCCTTGTTTGGATTTCTCTTGCGAGACACCCCACGCATGAAACTAATAACCGTTGGGAGTCGAAATAAGATAGGTCTTTAGGATATGAGTTTATAACCTTTGCTATAATTGTGGAAGTTGTACGATAGGGTGTATGGGCACCCTAGATGATTGGATTGTAGTAGTTTTCATAATTCTGAAAAGGTAAGTAGTTGGGACTTCAGGAATTATTTATTCAATATGTGAGGATCATTTTTTTCCCAAAGTTTGTCACGAGGACGGTATAGGGAGGATTGGGTAAAGTTTAAATTCGATTCAGTTGAAACTATATGGTGAGGCTTGGCGTATAACATCGATAGGGATTTTCGTAAATGTACTGTATGGGCGGTACGTCTTAGATTTCTTGCGATGTGAGATTTATACTCGGAGTTGACCTTACCGGTATGATTTATATTACTGAATTTCGGGACAAAATTCTGTTATAAGGGGGGAAGTATGTAATACCCGGTAATTTTAATTACTTTTAAAATGGGTTATATTTTAAATTAATGGATTAATTGGATCTTATTATAAATTAATTCATTTGGGTTTTATCCGAATTGTGGATATTAAAATGGATGCTTCTGAATATTACTTAAAGATATTTAGGTAATATATGAATGTGATGTCATTCATATGACGGTATGATACAAATTCGGTAATTTGAATCATTAGTTAGACACGGTATCGGACGTGTCGGGACCAATTTTGTTAAATTAAAAAGGAAATTTATTTTCTATCGACCTTATAGTCATTTCGACTGATTCGTTGCGTCCGGAAGGTTCGAAATAGTCAGAAAAGTCTATTTTGATGTTAATTTTGAGTCTCGGGTCATTTGTAAATGAAAAGATAACCTAAAAGGGCATTTGGGTAATTTTTACAAGGGGGATGAATAGTGATTTCGGATTTTGTCTTATTATAAATATTTGGAGATTAGTGTACGTAGGTTCATTTCATATCTTCTACACAAAATTGAAAAGTCATCTTCCTAGAGAGAGTGAAAGGTTGCTTGGGAAGGGAAAAGCTTGCTTGGAAAGGAGGAGAACCAAAGGTCAAAGGTAACCACCACCATCACCACCTATGTTATTCAACTCCAAAGGATCAGATCTTCAGTAAAGGCAAGTGTTTGATATAATTGCGACTTAAGTTCGTATATTATCCACGTTAGAATAATTATTAAAAGAGATGATATTTCATGTTTGGAAGACACAATGGAGTTGTTATATGGATTTCTAGAAACTGAAATGATATAGGAAGTAAACTCATGTTGTAGGATGATAATAATCCACGAAATAATCATATATCTATGGAGGAAACTCTTAAAACCATTGTTGTGTTCTTGAGGATATTAGTTTTATAATTTTCTGGAAAAGAGGAGATAAACATGCTTTTTAATCCAATCCCTTGATGATTCTAGGATGTTTAGAGTATTGGAAATCGTTCATATATGTTGATATATCATGTAGTAATAATTATAAGTCATTTGGGATGTTAATATGAAGGTTTGAATGAACAAAAATGGCGAAACCCGTAGTTACAGAAATGCAGAAAAACTAGGTTGTGACCTGAGGGATTGATCGATCGACCCCCTACCTTCGATCGATCGACCTCCCCTGAATTCCTATAGTTGTTCATTTTTAAATGTTGATTCTTATCCCAAACCTTTTGTAGATCTTTGGTGATTATTAATTGGATATTATGGGACTTAGAAAATATCAGTAAGCCCTAGTTAAGGTTTGAATTGATTTGATTGGGATTTAATTGATTAGAATGATGATAATTAAATTGAGAGAAATTTCGGTTGCTAGATTGATTTGTTGGATTATAATTGGGATGTATGAGGATTAAAGATAGGAGCAGTAGGGGTGATTTAATATAACACCTGGGTAGCCTTAGGGTTACAATTTGAATATGAAGGACTGAGTTTAGTACAAGCGCTTAGCAGTACGACTTATGATTAGAGATGGGAGTTTAGAACACAATTGGTTGAAAGAGGTATGAGGTTATCCCGATCGCGTATTTGAAGTTGACAAACCTCCTCGATCGACAAAGTTAAGTAGTAGTATATTGGAGGGGTTCCTTGTCTGGACTTCGCTTTGCGAGACACTCCGCGCATGAACCTTAAGGACGTCGGGAGTGGAGAGATGTTATAGGATGCGAGGATAATTAAATTATGAAGTAAAGATATGATATTTTAATACGTGGGATTTAAAAAGATATAATGCTACGTAAGGGAATAATCTAAGGTTAATGTGAGTACCTTGTTGATAGTATATTATTATAGGTATGATAATGCCTATTTGATTGATTTATGATTATGTGTATGGCATACCAAGCTTACTTGCTATCGACGGGAGGTCTGGGCGTGAGGGCAGTCATATCCTGATGAATCCATGGGATCTTTGATTTGTCACTCGAGAACATAAGTCTATGAAAGACTTATCGGGGAGTTAATAAGTTCGCTGACTGTGGGTACGTAGGTATGTGCATGACCCATAGATACGAGAACTATATTCTCCTCCAATGTTTGTGATGTTGTTCATGGTTCGAGGAATCTTTATCGAACCTTAAGTCCCCTATTCGGCGACCTACGATGATGGGACTTGTTAGCAGAGTAATGCATTGCACCGCAACTATGACTCAGGGTGCCGTATTATATATATATATATATATATATATAATGAATTAAAGGAATGAATGGTTATATTGTGGTTAAGTTATCTATTGTGTGATAATTGCAGATAACGGTAAATTGAGAAAGAATGAAATTAAGATAATGAATGTTTATTGAAAATCTGAATTCATGTTAATGAGAAACGAATCATATAAATGACAAATGTAAATGAATAATAATGTTACGTATGGTATGGGACATACGAGGATTATGATATGGGAATGGAATTATAATATGGAGACTTGAAAAGAGGAGCCATTAACTAGGAGGTTAATAGGAAACGTTAAGCGTGCACTCTAGTTGAAAAGTGAGAATAGCAAGTGAGAGTTGGATCTAACATGCAAATAATAAATGATTTATTGCACTTGTTAAATACTTGTTGTTTTAAAAATCATTTACACAATTTATCTCCTATATCTGGTGTCCAGCAGCAGGGACGCCAACCTTAGTGAATTATGACGTGCAATGGAACTATGGATTATTGCTTAGACGTCTATCTTCATTTGATTCACAGTATTCTCTTAGTTGGGGCATGTCGCCAAAAGGATTCAGTTATCTTTTCTATCGAGATCAAATACTATTGTGTTCGTGTCATTTTAATACATTTGATATTTTTTGGATTACTGTAATGGATTAATACTATTTGGGAATGTTTATTCCAATTGCATCTAAATTCTTTTGTGTTATCTATTTGGTTATCAGTGTTGTAGAATAAAATGTGTTGTGTTATTCTTAAACTGGAAATGGATTTTGTTAAATTAAAATTTGAAAAGTTTTTAACACCAACTTAATTGAGTATTGGGTGAGTTGTAAATGTTTTCGACAGTGATGCTAAGAATGAGCCAACTGTATATTCTATTTTAATTTGGTATGGGACTGGCCACCCGATATTTAATTAGGCGGGGTGTTACACTCCCGTCCAAAGGCGATGAGCGCTCCGAGCCACTTTTGACCCAAAGTCTACTCTCGAACCCGGGATCATCCCAAAGGCCTCTTGAATGTCTCTGAATTACCTTTCTAACGGTATGCCCCGTGCACAATTTGGATCAACAGAATGCGTTCTATGACCATTTTTTTGAAAAAAATCTGCATGAGGCTGTCAATTAGCAGGTCCATTTACTTGCTTATCGGCACTGTGTTTTGGTTTACCTGTTGATTGAAAGGTCTAGGTCTATGTCGATCGGTACCACCCCTGAACCTATAAATAGAGGGAATGACCTCATCCCCAAATCACACCTAATATCCAACAGCATCACTGATCTCAGCAACATTCTCTTGCAATCAACTAAGTTTCTTCATGTGAAACTCCATTCAATTTTACATTCACATCCTTTTCATACCCAATTTGGCGAAATCATATTCTCTCTCTTCCAACATTCATCTCACATTCAAGGTAGTTCATCAAAGATCAAGATCAAGCTTCAAAGAAGGTCCAAATCTTTCCGTATCTCTTTAAATTTCTTGTTTTTGCATTAATTACATTACATTCATAATCTAGTTTTGCCTTAGTTCACACACATTAGCCTCTCACCTTTTTATTATTTATATTTCACATACCTTATTTTTTATAAAAAAAATAAAACAATAAAAAAAGGTTGGGCGCATAAATTCCAAATGGTATTATCCATCACACTTTTTCAAAACTGAAACACCTTTTCTACATGCACATATATTAAAACCCCGTTCGAATCTGTGGGAAAACCCAACCCCTATGCCGCATGCGAACTACGTGGACTTTGATGATTTTATAGCCTATGTAGGCATTTCGGAATAAAACCCGTGACTCGAGTCCTATTTTCCAATTTCACAATTTTGAATTTTCCATTTTTTCAAACTTCCTATTTCCACATTTATCTTATTCTTGCATTATTATAATACATATTATATTTGTGATCCTTATTAGAATTCTATCATGATAAACGCATAAATCGTATTTTTTATATATTATTTTGGGAACATTTCTATGGATAGCCTCATCTATCTCTTCCATGGCATGAATTGGGCGAATCCAATCTCCATTATATATAGACGCACACACACTTCATGGACAAATAAAGGAAAATAATAGCACAAGCCTACAAGAGACCAAAAGGGCGGGACGGCTGCCTAATAGATTCACATTCCGTATCTTAGATCCGGAACCTTCAAACTATTGGTTTTGTAAGCATTAGTTTGTCTTTGATGCCGCTGTCTTGAGGTGGCGACATCTTCTTTTTCCTGTTTGGTGCAAAATTGGTTGGCGACTCCATCTCTTTACATTCACCCCACACCGACGACGATCGAAGCGTGGCCAAATCATAATGGGTGCAAGACCTTTCATCCACCTTTCTTTCCCCACCCCCTTTTTGGGAAGAAGGAGATAGAGGAAAGGGGACATGCATCGAGATTGGGGAAGGACACATAGGGCTTTATATCAAAGAAAAGCAACACTGAAAATTTAGTAAGTCGCACAGATCCTAAGGACTCTTGAACCTGATGCACTGATACCATCTGTGACACCCCGAAATTTTAATCATGGGTGGTTAGTCCTTTATTAAAATAAACAGGAATTTAATTTGGTTCATTCCTAGCATCAGTGTCAAATATTTCTTAAATTACTAACCACGTATATTAAATTAAGTCGGTGCTAAATTTTATCTTTCATTAACATATAACAACATGCGGAAATTTAAACTAATATAACTCAACAATCCACACATTAGAAAGTCTGAATCATCACATGATAAATAGATAAATAATGACTAACGAATAAACCATCGGTTCCAAAACTGAATCCAAACCATATGTCTAACGAAATAAAACTGAATCCATATACATCGTCTGATAAATAAACTGAAATAATGTATCAACTGAAGGGGTAACATGCCCAAATGAAATACTGGATCATAGATCCTTATCTACGAATGAATAACTAAAGTGTCTGCACAAATCCTACAAGCCTCCATAACATTTTGAAAAGAGATTTGACATGGGTTAGAGCCTACAACAATTTAAAAACATTAAGAAAATATTTAAATTGCACTTATAAAAGCATTTATTAGATACACGCGTTAGTCCATCGTACATTCCCTTGAGTTACTCACATCTCATCTATAGTGCTCACCTAACATCTCCTATTTTATCCACCTAGTTATCCTACCCAACCTAACTAGACATAAGTATCTAACAAATCACAATAGGTTGAGCTCCCCTATACCGGTCATACGATACGATCACAACAGGTTAAGTTTATCATACTTAAATTAACTTTAGTTATACACTATCTATCTTTTCTACCATAAAACATAAGTAGAATAATCAGAATTAAATATATATATATAGGCATACTCTGTTATCGAGTCCACGTACCTCTCATACCAAATCAAGGACAATCAGTTCAGAACGTCTCCTCGAACCATAAATCAAACAACACACAATGGAGGCGAACACAGTTCTTAGCCTTTGGGTTACACACATACCTAACGTACCCAAACAACCTCCTTGTCCCACTAATACACAAAAAATAGGGCGTCGCACTAAGTCCTATGTTCTAGGGCATACATCCAGACCTTAATTGAATCGCTGAGGTGGGATCACCCTCTGCGCAGAACCTCTCGTGACAGAAGGCAACATAGGTATGTTCACACAGATAGAAAATCACATAATAGGTATTCACCCAACTTATATGTATATCATCAGTATGGGTATACACACAAGCTATAATATATGTCGTACGTAGTATTTATATCTCTTGAACTAGTCGACACACCAATAATTCACACATTATTACTCTCATAATTTTTTAGTATCACTCATTACCCGAAGGGTCCTAATTATCCCTTAAGTTAGTTTAGTAGTTAGCACATCACTAGACTACTGGTACTTGCCTTAGGTCATATTTTACTCTTCCCGTAACCCAAATAATAAATTCTCAATACGCATCTCAATCGATTAACTATCGTCGTTCCTCATCCCAGTTTTACCCTCATTAAGATTAACCGATCCCTAACTAAATGTCTATTTACCTTCTCTAAGTCTTTATACAATTACAAAACTATCACCAGAGTTTTTCGTAATTAATTTCATGAGGAAATATAACACAAAAGGCAAAATTATTCAAAACTGGGCGGCCGAATCAATTCGGTAAGGATTCGGAATCGATTTGCCTATCTAATTGATTTGGTCTAACAACTGAATCGATTCTCACCTTACTGAATCGTCGTTATCGTCATTGTTACGAGTTTTCACTATTAAAACTCTATAAAAACTCCATAAAACTTTCCCAAACTCCAATCCAACATACCCAATCATCAAACGTATGATGCAAACCAATTTTGAAATGTTTTTTTCCTAAAATGTTGGATTTTCAAGTCATTTTGCAAAAAAATGATGCAAACCACTTTTCTTTCCATCTTTTCCTTCTTTCTTCTACACGGACATGGGAGTCCCCTCCCTTTTATTTTGGCTCCCGCTATTTTTTATGATTTTGAAACTCACAAGCACACTAGACATAACAAGAATAATAAATAGAAAATCGAGCTTAGGAGTTCTCTTCTATAGTTTGGCCTCTCTTCTAAGGTTAGGCAACTCTCAATATTTGTATTTATGACCCGTAAAATCTTAGGTACTCTATCTATCTATCCATTATATGTATATATACACCCTCTATACTAAACTTGTTATTGCGGTAATAACCCATCAAAGAAATATGCTAAACCCACAACGGGAAAAATCTCGAATGGCCTAGCCACAACTCCACTAAGTATGGTATTAAAAAGAACATGACAGAATAATTACACAAAGACTCGACGTGATCTCAAGCCTTGCCACTCTTCGTTGCTTTCACTTCCCCCTAATGACAACACAGGAGTCCACTTACATTTTGGAGTCCACCAATGGGTAAGAGTCATCGTCACGCACACGAAGTCCACCATATGAAAATCCACGAGTATGGAATCCTCTGCAAGTAACAGTCTCTATGGTGTAGAGAATAAAATGCAGTGCCAAAATAAAGATCACAAATAAACATCATGTGGAAACTTGGATCATTTGAACTATTGGGTGTAAACATGTTTTTCTTTTGGAAATTAATTCATTAAGGATCAACAAAAACTAAAGGACTTTTGGAAAAGTGTTTTTTTACTCTCAAATAATTGGAAATGTGACGTTTAGACCCGGATTTATGGGTTACCCGAGAGTCATCCCGATTCCAATCGAGTCGTTAGGTGTAAAGTGCAATAAAATAACCTAAACAATGTTGCTAATCCAATTTTATTATATTTAACATTTTACTTGTTAGCATACGATTCAAGTTTCGAGCTAAACTACGTGAGGGACCCATGGGGAGCACCCCGAAGTCCAAATAAACAGAGATACTAACATAAACATAAATAGGTTATACTTACCTCTAAAAGTCCTCAAAATACGGAACCACTCCCAACCTATCGTAACAAATTGGGGACGTGAGCTTATGCCAAGTGGGATTTATACAAGCAGTATAGAAATGAATGGCAAAAAAAAACACATGCTACATCTAGATGCATGTGAAAATATGTATATGTCTACATATGTATAGTTTTGAAAATACACATACCAGTGCATTAACCAGTTTACTTTCAAAACCTTACTTATCCAGATTAATTTACCTTAATCTTATTAAAGGTTTTCCCCATTCATACTTAGAATTCTCACATTATATAACACACTTGGTTCAACACTTGAAACCATTACACTTGATTTACCCATTCCATTCCTTTACGGGAATTTAACCCCTTTCATTCATTACTATACACTTTAGTATTGTCATTGAAAATCAACATTTCAACACACGCATTCACCATGTTGTAAAATACTTATTTAATATTTTAAAATACTTTTTACAACACATTCTTCTGTTAAGTATGGGTTTAACCATATAGGTTGCTTAACCACCCATTTATCCACTTTCTTTAACCTTTTTTCAGTCATTTATGGACATCACTAGATTTACGCATCCATTTCACCTTTACCAGAACATTTATTACATTCATTCAAGTTAGGTTGTATTAAACATTACCACACAACCCATTTCTTAATAAGTTCCATATTTCATTTAACATTTCTTAGAATCTCCCAATACCACATACTTACACGGGCTCTACACCGACTGTTATGCGAACCATATTCTCTACCCAGTGGTTTAGGTCTTTTCACCAAAGGGCTCTGGGCCATTCTTGGTTTATCCCGGTGTCATCTGAGTTCTTTTAATTTGTTTTAATATTTTACAAATGTCCACATTATTACCTTCCAATTTTACCCGGTCGAAGTCAAAACTCGGTACTTTACCACCCCAATTTGTGTTACACACGATTTTTTTACCATTTTGTGTCCTTTTACGCCTTACCTAGATTTTTATTCCAAAATCATATTCATTTAGTACCACTATGTGTAACTCCCTTTCCATCATAAAAATGTTCCACTTTAATTAAAATTTCCATTTTACACATTTGTTTCCAAATCAAACTTTTACTTCTTTTTCACAAGTGTTAATGTCACCCAAAACACTATTAAGTTATACGCATCAACTTCTTAAGTGTTTTAACCCATTCACACCTTTTGACACTTGGAGTACATTCATCTTGATTGGAAAAACTTTTACACCTTTAATCCTTTCATAATCCCATAAGTGTTAATATTTCACATTATTAGTAAATTACACTCACTAACTGTGGTGACAATTATTGTGCGACACAAATAAATAAGAAGAAAGCATTCACCAAGTGAGAACAAGTAATATAAAATGATAATCACACAACAAAGGATGTACGTGGTTCAGCAAAGATGTGCCTACGTACACGGTGGTGCAGTCGATATTATTTCTATATACTCCAGAGAGTAATTACAGAGAATATAAAAACTTGTCATTTTGCCCCGGACCTAGGGTTTAATATATACATGTACATGTAGGTAAGTGGAGGTGATGGGTTTCCCCACGTCTTCCATCTCCCCTATAACTTCCCTTAATGAGAACGTGGGGGGAGACCGGATCAAAATAAGAGATGAGGGGACTGGACTTTGGGCCGCCAGGTTTGGGCTACTCGTCAAGGCCCATGGTCCTAATTCTGGGTACCCACAATTGCCCCTAAATTTATTGGGCCATGTTTATAGGCTCAATAGATTTAAATGATTAGCCATAATGGCTGTTTTGCAATTCTTCAAAAACCGTGAAGATGATTTTGGCGGCACCTGCCTCGTATCTTGTGCACTATGATTAGTAGAATTTGAAGGTTTCTTGGAATAGGTACTTCTCTATTGTCATTCCAATTTTTCCAGCATTTTCTCATTCCTTGCGAGTTCTAGCACTTCGTACCTTCTTCTCTCAATCTCCAATCGTATTGCTTCCTTGCCGCTTGGGCTCGTGCTTCTTCCTCGTTCGAATTGGTCTTCTATCTTGTAAGTTCCCTGTATCTTTTCTCTGTGCTTTCTATTTGAGTTTATAGTTTTCTAGGGATTTTCAATGGCGAATATCGGGAATAGGTCGGTCTCTGAGTTTAGGAAGTTTTACAACATTCTCGAGTGGGTAGATATTGAGTGCTGTTCCTCCCCTTCTAGAAGCGTTAGAGAGATAGATGATGCTCACTGGATCCATGTTCTGTTTCTTTCCCAAGGGGGACTCACTTTTCCTCCTAATGATTTTTTCCTTCATTTCTTTGGCTATTTTAATATTATTCCTGCACAATGCTCGCCCAATGTGTGGAAAATAGTAAATGGCGTCCATAGGATAAATCAATTGTATGGAACTAGGTTAGGGCTCGCCGAGGTCTGTTTCTATTACTCCTTTTCTCGAACTAGTTCTGGTGTCCTTTACCTCAAAGCTAGGAGCCCTGACAAGGTATTGGTAGTAAATCTACCTGATTCCCATAAGGACTACTGGCAAGAAGGTTTCCTTATTAGGAATTGGCAGTTCCCTCCCTAATTTGAAGGTTCGAGGTCTGAGAGGTTCTCTGTTCCTTTTTACGGGGAGGAATACATAGGTAGACATTGTATTGTTGTTTCAATTTTTGCTGATTTATGACATTTCTAACTCCTCTTTTGCTTTTTCTTCCACGGCGAGGTCAAAGAATTTGGAGCCTGCTCTCAGCGAGGTTCGTATCTCGGAATTGGTTAAGGCTTGGAATATCAGGGAGCCTCTGGGTGACGGCGAGTACAAGAACGTTGGCTCCAGTTTCATAGCAAGGCCTGTGGATAGTATACCAGAGTTTGACTCCTTCGAAGAGACTGCTGCAGAGCCTATCCAGTTGGACGAGGAGGAGAGCAGCTCTGAAAGTGACCTTGCAAGTTTCGTGAGTAATTTGGGTGGAGAGAGCTTTGATAGTAGCAGTTCCTCTGACCGTGAGGAGGTTTCTGAAGCTTGGGGATTGTCGATCACTTCTAGCAGTTTAAGTGAAGAGATGGTTCCTCCAAGGAAGAACTTGATTAGGGATGATGATGAGGAGGACCACGTGCTTCTTGCACAGAGGTCAAAGAAGCAAAAAGCTACTTCTGGGGTCGTGGCTACTGGTTCCCGGTCCTCCACTCAGGAGAAGGAGGGGAGAAGGAAGGAAGAGGAGCAGGTGAGAGAAAGAGAGAGGAAAAAGGAAGAAGAGAGGAAGAAATTGGAGGAGAAAAGGAGGGTCGAGGAGAGGAAAAATAGAGAGAGAGAGAGAGAGAAAGAGGAGGAGAAGAGGAGGGCTGAGGTGAGGACGAAGGTCAGGCAGGCCTTAGTCCCAGTGTCCGCTCTGCCCGAGGGGGCCTCTGTAGTAATTTCTCTTCAGCTGGCCCCGGCCCCGCTCGAGAGAGTTGTCCTCCCGACTGATCGCCAAAGGGCAGTGGGGCCAGACCATTTGGCCCTCCAGGCTAGTCAGAGGCTTGCTCTCGTAAGGCTTCTTTTTCTTTTTCTCTTAAGTTTTTCTGACTTCCCTCATTTTCTTCTTCTAATGCCTTATCTTTTTTGCAGTTCGTTACTGACTTCGTCGTGCTATATCGTTCACACGATGAGCTGGTGAAGAAGAACAGTGATCTAGAGCAAGAGAATTCTGCCCTGAAGGTGATAGGTAAGGAGGTCGAGGCCAATTTTACGACTATTGACGCTGCTCAGATTTCATCCGACTTGGCTATTGCCACCGCGAGCAAGGAGAAGGATGCGGAAGTCAAGGATCTGGAGGAGCTGAGACAGGCCTATGACCTTGTTTGATCGAGCAAACTTGCTGTCGTGGAGGAGAAAAGGGTGCTCTCCGAAGAGCTGAAGAAAAAGGAGTCTGGGGTTGTCACTGCCAAAGAAGACTCTTATAATTCCGGCTGGGCTGCAGCATACGAAGATGCTGAAGTTCAGATAGGATATATTGCCGCTGGGGTGGATGTTGCATCCCCACTCTTTGATGAGCACGACCCACGGCCGAGGCTAGTCGTGGATGAGGACCCTGCCCAAGCCGTTAAAGTCTCTGATCCTGCTCCTCAGGTGACCTCTGCTGATGTTTCTCTTGTTGAGGTGACAGAGACCACCCCTTCCGAGGGTAGTGCTCCTGTTGATGTTGAGAAAGGGCCATCCACCTCTGGGCCACCTGAGGTTGCTAATTGATAGGATTGCTTTGTATTTTTTTCTTTTTCCAGTCTGTAAACTTTCTTTCTTCAGTTCGATGTAACCTCAATCTTTATTAATGAAAAAGGCTTTATTTCTGCTTGTACTTATTTGTCTCTTTCTCTCCTTTATCTTCCTTTCATTTGTAGTTAGTTGATGTAGATGATTACATTCCTGCTACTTCCCAATTGGGTAAGACTTTTGGTCCCAACGCGAATCCTGAAGTTCGCTAGGCCTTCGTTAAGCTTTACAATTCCCTTAGGTCCAGAAATCAGAAGTATAAGGAGCAATCCGAGATGGTGGCTAAGCTGAGGGACAGGCTCTAGGA
The DNA here is from genome assembly GCA_949130495.1 of Sambucus nigra. NCBI lineage: Eukaryota > Viridiplantae > Streptophyta > Magnoliopsida > Dipsacales > Adoxaceae > Sambucus > Sambucus nigra. The sequence goes on along the minus strand of OX422211.1, from coordinate 155,612,008 downwards.
GATGGAGGATATTGGTGCTTCAGTTCAAGAGGAGGTCAATGTGCTGAGAACAAGACTACTAGAGGCCACCGAGATCAACCAAGTTGGGGAGGCTCTTCAGCAGGAGAATGAAGACCTGGGGAGATAAGTCTTACGACTTAGGGAGCATGCGCCGAGCACTGTTCCAGCAGTTCTGCAAGGCTCCTCATTATCGCGAGCTAGATCTGGTCATAATGTTACTCCTCCTATGCCGCGAGGTCCCACTCGCCCTCCCCAGCCGCGAGCTGGTAGGAGCACCAGGGGAAGAAACAGGGAAGCGAAAGAGATTCGTGATAAGGAAATGGAGGAACTCTGTGGTGATGTTCAGTGAGCATATGTAATTGCTGGTAGGCTTTAAAAGGACATCACCCGATTGCGAAACTTGTTCAAGAAAGGTCCTCGACAAGCGTGGGTTGACAGTTATGATCAAGGATGGTCGGATGCTCCAATAAGGCTATCTGAGTTCGAGGAGTTTTCTTTCATCAGGGGATGGCTAAGTGCCTTGAAGGAGCTGTAAGTCTCGAGGAACTCGGTGCTATGGTATCATCATGAGATATCCTCCTCCACTCTGATGCCCAACCCATTCAGGAGGGATGATCGATGGATCCCCATCGATGCTATTCCTCGGCAATTATTGGAGTTGGATGCGAATGAGGTTGTGGAAGAGTTTTCTCCTGCTCCTGATGACAGACGAAGAGCTCGAGTGGCTGATTATCTTTCTCGGAGGCTTCTACCCGCTTGAGATTTTTCCAGTTGCTATTTTTTTTTGTTAATGTAAATGCTTTAGGCGAGCTCGCCGAATAAACATGTATTATCATCGTTGTAAGGATGATGGATTAATGAAAAGTTTATGTTTTGGGCAATTTTTCCAACTAAATGTGTATATCCTACTTTTCATATCCTTGCTGCTTTATGATCTTTTCTGTTTTGTCAGGCAAGTGTCCCCCAGTCCATTATAATACCAAAGTACCATTGTGCCCCACTTTACCTTTTAGGTTGTGTCAGTCCTCGCCAATTTCCCTACTTAGGCCTAAGGTTGTGTCATCACACTCCCTTAGGCCTAAGTAGGGAAATTGGCGAGGACACACCTGGTGTTGGATGTCTTCATCCGTTCAGGATTTTGTTCAACCGAAGTAGGTTTGAGGACCAGTATAATATTTGGTCATATTGCCTAAGAATCCTCTGTAGGGCTTTATATATTGCCAGGGGCAATGTTATGAGGTCTCTCGTGTTTTATTACGATGACCTGAGGATGGGTATTCCCCTGCTATAGTGACCATCGTGCTTGTTATTTGGAAAAGATGTGCGATAAATGCAGATGTTATTGATTAGAGTGTAATCAATTAAGTAACTTTCATTAGTAATAAGGAAAATGAACTTCTATTTTCATAACAAAAGAATACAATAAAAAGATCTAAAAATAGAATTTCTTGAGATTAGCTGCGTTCCATGCTCGTGGTATTTCTATGTCCTCCATCGTTTCCATGTGATAGGCAGCTTGCAGATCGTCTTTAGTTACTTTAAAGAGTCCTTCACAGTTTGGGCATATCTTACCGTCTGACGACTTCACTGTGTTGCCCAAGACTTTCCATAGAACATAGTCCCCAACTTGGAACGTCCTCGGGCTAACCCTTTTGTTGTAATGCTTCACGAGCTATTGCTGATAGTTCGCTAGCTTCACCAGGGCTAGCTCTCTACGCTCGTCGGCTAGGTCGAATTCGGCGAGCAATGCTTCATCATTCAGGCCTTAGTCAACAAAGTTGGATCTCATTGTTGGCAAACCAGTTTCTAGTGGGATGACTGCTTCCATGCCATATTGTAATAACCCACGTAATTTTGGGCTATTTTAATTAATTTTTGGAAAAATAGAGGAAAATAAAGTTTTAGATAAAATTATTTTTATTGCTCAAATATGTTGGTTATTATTTTTAAAGGCGAGAATTTCAAACGGTTTTGAAATCGGAGTTAAAACGGATTTTAAAATGATTTTTAAATGTTTTTAACTCTTGGAGTTGTTTTGATTTCCAACTCTTCACTTCTTTGCCTTATTTAAAGGAGTCTTTTGGATTCTAACTCTTCATTTCTTTGCATTATAAAAGGAAGTCTTGGGAAAGCCTTTTAACATACTTTTGGCACAAATTTTGGCAGCAAATATATTTTATATTCCTCTTCTTTTTATATACACATTGGCCCTTGAGATTTGTGAGTTCCAACCTTAGATTAGAGGTGTTCTTGGGGCTATTTTGTTGGAGATTCTTTTGTAGATCTTTTGTGTTGATCTTAAGGATGTGGTTGTTGGTTTCTCATCATGGTTTGAGATATGGGGTTTTACAAAATATGCTCCTTAAATCTCGCGAGTGTCATTCTCTTTGAATTCTTGTTTAATTGAACTCATATTTGAATTCATAAATTCATTGAAATCTGGAAAATAATTGTTGAAATTATTTTGATTCATGTGGTATCATTATATTGTTGATGAGCACATTGTCATGAGATTTTAATATGGCACGGATGTTGGGCACCCGCCAAAATTCCTGTTTCCCGGGCTATGGCTTGATAAAGCATATACGGATGTGGTGAGGCCCGGTGACCCGGTTAAAGTGTTGTTGAGAAATTATATTAATAAATGCTTTGAGCTTTGCATTTTGATTTGAATATTCGTACTCGTGTTGTTACGTTTTATTCGTTGCTAATCCATATTTGTTGAGCATAGTTCCTGTCGTATTGTGTACTTCCCCATATTTTCTTTTAGTGGAAGGTTAGCGTGGATTGGGACGCTATGGACCAATTGGGATTATTTTAGAGTGGATTATTTTGGGAAGAATATTTTTGGAAGATTTGTATTATTTTGATGTATAAAGCATTGAAGATTTGTATTTATTTTTCGAGTTAGATGTTGTATTTATTCGAGAGACTTGTTTTATTTGAAGAATTGAGATTAGTGGATTTATAGTATTGTGGGTTTATTTAGATGCTCTATTCCTTGTTATTTGTGGATTTGGATTTATTTTATCGATAGTGGCGCTCCGTTCGCTCTCCCCGGGCGGGCGGGGTGTTACACATATGTCAGCGAAAATGGGGTTTCTCCTCTTGCTCGCTGAGGAGTGCTTCGGTAAGCTCATAGAACATGGGGTAGCTCTGTTACCCATGCGCCTTTGGCTCGCTCTAATTGCTTCTTTAATTTATCGATCACAGTTTTGTTAGAAGCTTCAGCTTGGCCATTGCTCTGAGGGTAGGCCACCGAACTGAAGTGGTGTCTGATCCCGTGTTCGTTACAGAAGTTCTGAAAGGGTCCACTTTCGAACTGCGTTCTATTGTCGGTGATAATGGTTCTGTAGATTCCAAACCGACTGATTATATTCCTCCATATGAGCCTTATCATATCAGCATCTCGAATGTTTGCCGGGGATTCAGCCTCGATCCATTCGGTGAAGTAGTCAGTCGCAACCAACAGATATTTGCGATTGCCGATGGCGGTAGGCAGCGGTCCCACGATGTCCATTCCCTATTAGGCAAAGGGCCATGGGCTGGATAGGGACTTTAGGTCGCTGGTGGGTTGGTGGGCCATAGGAGCATGGAATTGGCATTTTGGGCATTTGCGGACATATACTGCGGAGTCCTTTTGCATGTATGGCCACCAATAGCCTTCCTTCATTTCTCGAAAGTCTAGAGACCTTCCTCCGATATGACTTCCACAGATTCCTTCGTGAAGCTCGTGTAGCACTTGCTCGACATCACCTGAGTGGACGCATCTAAGGTAGGGATCGGAGAAAGATTTCTTATACAAGTCGCCTCCTGTGGATAAGTGAAAGCGAGCAGCTTTGACTCTTATCTGGTGGGCAGTTTTCTTATCATCTGGGAGTGTGCCATCCTTTAAATAGTCCTTTAAGGTGTCTATTCAGCTGGGGGCTGATCCCACCTGGAGTATTTGTTCCACGTTTGGTAACTTGCTATTGTGGTTAATGCTCGAACAAATGAGGAAATCGATGGGGATGACCCTCTTAAGGTCAGAGTCAACTTCCGAACTCAAGGCTGCTAAGGCATCATCATGACTGTTTTTCCCCCTGGGAAACTGCTGGATGTTGATATCTTCAAAGCTTGACATTAATTCTTTCACTAAGGCGAGGTAGGCTTCCATTCTTTCATTCTTTGCATTGCAATCTCCACTTATCTGATTGGAGACTAGTTGAGAGTCACCGAACACCTGTAAATGTTTTGCTCCTAGAGTTTGTGCCTTTTGGAGACCGGCTATTAGGGCTTCGTACTCTGCTTCATTATTGGAGGCTACAAATCCAAGCCTGATTCCTTGTTCGAGGATTGTGTTTTCTGGAGTGATGAGGACAATGCCTACCCCTGCCCCCTTTGAGTTGGAGTCTCCATCAACGAAGAGTCTCTAGGTTCTCTCTGTTGCTTGGTTCTTCTCTTGCCTTATTAGTTGAGGTTGTTCGGACAGTTCTTCCCCCGTGAATTTGGCTATGAAATCAGCAAGGATATGACCCTTTATAGTTGTCCTTGGTTAAAATTGGACGTCAAACTGGCCGAGCTCGACTGACCACTTAGACAATCTGCCCGACAAGTCCGCTTTCCTTAGGATCTCCTTAAGGGGATGCGATGTAAGGATGATGATAGTATGAGCTTCGAAATAATGCTTCAGCTTCCTCGAGGCTATTACAAGTGCAATGGCGAGCTTCTCCAATGGCAGGTACCTTTGCTCGGCGTCTAATAAGGTCTTGCTCGCGTAGTAAACGGGGTGTTGGATTACTACAACCTCGTATATTAATGCAGAGCTTCCATAGTGATTGGATACGGAGAGGTACAGGTACAAAGAATCCATTTGATGTGGTATGACAAGCAGCGCTGGGGAGCTTAAGTAGGACTTGAGCTCATCCAAAGCTCGTGAGCAGTCTGGGCTCCACTCTATCAGTTTACTCGCCTTTAGAAGATGGAAAAAAGGCTTGCACATCTCGAAGGATTTGGATATGAAGCGATTTAAGGCAGCGAGCATTCCAGTGAGCTTCTGCACGTCCCGGATTGTTCGAGGGGGTTGTACCCTGTTGATTGCATCGATCTGGTCTGGATTAGCTTCTATGCCTCTCTTACTGACCAAGTACCCAAGAAATTTTCCTGACTAGACACCGAAGGAACACTTGCTCGCATTAAGTTTCATCCGGTACTTCTTGAGGATTTCGAAGTTCTTTGACAGGTCCGAGAGGTGATTTTCCTTCCTCTTGCTCTTAACGAGCATGTCATCGATGTAGACCTACATTGTGTCTCCCATTTGATCCTTGAACATTTTAGTGACCAGTCGTTGATAGGTTGCCCATGTATTCTTGAGCCCAAAGGGCATGACCTTGTAGCATTATAACCCAACTGTCGTGATGAACACCGTTTTGTCCTGTTCTGGGGCATACAAGGGGATCTGGTGATATCCTGAGTATGAGTCCAGGAAACTCATTCGCTCGTGAGCTGCAGTGGCGTCTACTAGTTGGTCTATCTTTGGGAGGGGGAAATTATCCTTAAGGCATGCTTTGTTGAGGTCAGTGAAGTCGATGCAAACTCTCCACTTCCCATTATTCTTCGGAATAACTAATAGGTTGGATAACCACTTGGGGAATTGTACTTCCTGTAGGGATCCTGCATCGAGCAGTTTTTTGACTTCCTTTTCGACTGCTTTAGCCTTCTCGGGTGCAGTTCTTCGTGCCTTCTGCATGATTGGCTTGAATGTGGGGTCGACGTGCAGCTGATGACAGACCATACTAGGATCGATTCCATGCAGCTCGTATGGTTCCCATGCGAAAACATCTATGTTGTGTCCCAGCAAGGTCGTCAACTCCTTCTGTTCTTGCTCGGTGAGAGATGCTCCAATCAAGAAGACTCTGCTATTGTCACCAACTTCATCCATAACTTCTACCAGGTCCTCGACGAAACGCTCGGGGGGGAGGAGCCTGGTCTCCTCTACTCCATGTCTTTCGTACTTTAATTGCTACTTGGAAGGTATCACACCTTCTTCAACTTTCTCACTGGGTTGATCGGCCTTTTTATCTGGCTTTGGTCGGATGGCTGCTATAAAGCACTTCCTCGCCATCGCTTGGTCGACGTGGATCTCCATTACTCCTCGCTCGATTACATATTTGATCTTCTGATGGTAGGTCGAGGAGACTGCCTTCATTTCATGAAGCCATCCCCTGCCAAGGATGGCCTGGTATGATGAGTCGATGTCAACTACCAAAAACTCGATCATCTTAGAGACGTTTCCAGCGCGCACTGGCAGTACTATCTTGCCCAGGGGCATGGTCATTTTTCCAGCGAAGCCGACCAAAGGAACAGTAGCTTCCTTTAGGTCGGCGGCGATCAACTTCAATTTCCTGAATAGGTCGAGGTACATTACTTCGGATGATCTTCCTTGATCGACGAGCAGCTTGTCGATGTCAAAGTTGGCTATCCTGAGTGTAATGACCATGACATCATGATGTGGGGTCCTTACTCCCACCAAATCTTCATCCATGAAAACAATATGCTTGTTATAGTTGACGTCCTTTGCTCGTCAACGCTTTCCTGACTGTGACTTTGCTGGATCGGTTTGAAAACCCTACATTACCGCTGTAAGTTTTTTTATTTCCATTCGAGCTGAGTTCCCTTGTATCTGCTTGACGTCAGATACTCCGTGGATTACTGGGAACTCATGTCCAGCATCATCCTCCAGCACGTTGTCGGGTCTCGCCTCTCTGTTGGCAACCACTTTCTCTGCCCACTTTTCCATAAAGTCGTTCAAATGCCAGGACTAGGTCAACTCCTCGAGGTGAGACTTAAGATCTTTACAGTGCTCGATCTTATGTCCTCCCTCTTTATGAAAAGCGCATCTTAACGCATTGTTTCTCTTCGAGGGATCTCCTCCCATTTTCTTGGGCCACTTGATGAATGACTCATCTTTGATCTTCGTGAGAATTTTGTAAACTGGTTCTTTGAAGACGGTGTTGACCCCCTGGAATACTTTTGACGCATCATGGTTTCCTCCGTTCTTGGAGCCATTTTTTCCTTCGTTCTTTACTCCTCTATTCTGGTTCTCAGTTTTCTCACTTCCCTTGGTAGTGAGCTTAGCTCGACCATTTTCTCCTGTATTAGGGTGGGTGACATCTTCCACCTTTGCGTATTTCTCGTTTAGGGCCACTAGGTCGTCAATAGTCATAGCTTCCATCTTTGTCAGGGACTGGTATAGGAAGGAAGAACTAGGGAGCCCAATTTTGAAGGAGGCCACTGCCACTTCCTCTGTGCAGTCCTCGATCTCATTGAATAACTACCAGTACCTCTTCGCGTAGTCTCGGAGGGTCTTTTGAGGCGTTTTCTTCATTGTTAATAAAGCATCCATCCTTTTGGGATGGGAGCTACTGGTAAAGAATCGGGCCGTAAAAAGTTTGACTAGGGATTTGAAATTCCTGATCGACTGGTGGGGGAGCCTTTCGAACCACTTCTGCGCTTCATCATGCAGGCTCGAGGGAAAAATGCGGCACATCAGGGAATCTCGATGATTCCAGAGGGTCATGGCCTGTCAGTATTGCCTGACGTGATCGATGGGATCAGTCTTTCCGTCGTAAATCTTGAACCTTGGAAGGGTAAATTTCTTAGGGGCTTCTTCCTCTTCGATTTCCCTCGTGAAGGGTGACTTCATCTGGGTTTTGAGAGCTCGCCTTGCAATTTCTCTGGTTGATCTTGTTTTGTGGTGAGAAGTATATTGGTCCATCTCTCTGCGGACTAGATTTTGTATGTTCTCGTCGCTGCAAGCAGGGCTCTGGTAGTGGCGAGCTCTTCGCAGCTGTTCGTGGAGGTCATTGTCTGACTCGCCTCCTTCGACCTTTTGAGATTCTCGCCTAGGGCTCCTTCCTCGGCTGCGAGACTTGCTCGCATGAGGGCTAGGAGTGCGGTATGGGCATCTCCTGTTATCGGGAGGAAGCTCCCTCTCCATTCTTTCCAGCCTTTTTCTCAAGCAAGCATTCTCAGCCTCATATATGCGGGAAGACTCTCTCTGCTCGTGGAGCCTTACCTCGTACGCATCAATCAATCTGGATATCTGCGTGGACCTCACTGGTCCCTGACTTTCTTTTGAGGTTTGCCTTTCCAGGCGAGCTCTCTGATCTGAACGTCGAACTTCAGACCTAATCCTGGGAGGAGCAGGTGGCTCTTCAATATCTCCTGCCTGAGGGGCATTGCTGCTGTGACCGGACATCTTAAACTCCTTTCTTGGTGTGGGCTCTTCTCAGGGAAAGATGAACGTTTCCCACAGACGACGCCAATTGTGGTGACAATTATTGTGCGACACAAATAAATAAGAAGAAAGCATTCACCAAGTGAGAACAAGGAATATAAAATAACAATCACACAACAAAGGATGTACGTGGTTCAGCAAATATGTGCCTACGTCCACGGTGGTGCAGTCGATATTATTTCTATATACTCCAGAGAGTAATTATAGAGAATATAAAAACTTGTCCTTTTGCCCCGGACCTAGGGTTTAATATATACATGTACATGTAGGTAAGTGGAGGTGATGGGTTTCCCCACGTCTTCCATCTCCCCTATAACTTCCCTTAATGAGAACGTGGGGGGAGACCGGATCAAAATAAGAGATGAGGGGCCTGGACTTTGGGCCGCTAGGACTGGGCTACTCGTCCAGGCCCATGGTCCTAATTCCGGGTACCCACACTAACCATTTCATGTTTTCCCATTAACACTTAATTAATGCTTTTTACCAACATTCGTATTTATTTTCTTCTTTATTTAAAGAAATACATTTATGCTTAAGACTACTTTTTATAAGAAAATATTTTTTTTTTCTTTTAACATGTAGTCTTTTAATTTCATACCCACAATGTCTTAAAGTCCCAATTACACGTACTTTGAAGAGTAAAATTTCAACTTTTATAAATTCTTGTTCAAATCCCATAAAATCTTGTTTATACATTATATGTCAAAATACTGCAAGTTTACATGCAAGAGAAGATGGATTATCCAAAAATCCTACTACATGGCTTAAATATTTTTTCCATTAAATAAAGGTTTATTTCCAAACATTTTATTCCATAAAATGTTTAAAACCAAAATTACTAGAAAGTACACCACTTTCATAAAATATCAACCATCATTATTTCAAAAACCATGAAATAATTTTTCACTCCTTATTTTTAACAAAAATAACAATTTCTAACATTTTTATTCCATAAAAATATTTATTATTTCTTTTTCACCAAAAATAGGCCAATGGCATTTCTTACATTTTAATTCCCATAAAAATTTCCATTATTTCGTTTTACTAGAAATATGCCAAAATCCAATTTCTTACAATTTTATTCAATAAATTTTTCATTTTCAGATTCTCTTGAACATAGACAAAAATAATATTTTCTAATATTTGTATTCCATAAAAATGGCTAATTTCAGATTTAGTAGAAAATACGTAAAATAAAATTTTCTAACACTTTTATTCCGTAAAAATATCTAATTTCAGATTGGTAATAAGAATAACACATCATTTTCTTATATTCCTACTTTTAATCATACATAACAATAATACTATAATATTTATCAAATGGGGTCTCAAATACACTAACGGTTGGTTACCCATCTAAAATGGCTCCAAAATAGCGGTGGTGGTGGTGGTGGTGGTGGTGAATATGGGTGACTCCCCCACCTCCAAAAGTGGACCTAAAGGGAGTCACAAAAAGAACCACCAATGTCCCCCATGGAAGCTACATAAAAAACCCTCTACAAACCTTCCAACAACATATATCTTCTTCTTCTAAAACAACCCCCTTCAGGTACATAGAAAAACCCTCCAACCATATATATATATATATATATATATATACATTAAGAGTGGAGGTTTTGGAGGCTTAAATGGCCGGATGTAGTAGTAGAAATAAAGAGAGAGAGTGTTGTGAGCATAGAGAGAGGGCGAAGTTATAAATCTGATAGAGTTGTTTTTCTCTTCACTCACTTGATTTCTCCCTTATACCCAAACCAAGAGACTGTTACCTAAAAGTGGAAATTTTATTATCCAAAATCCTTCCCATATTTGGTATTGAATTACTCCTATATCGACAACGCATTTTGATCTACGGTTAGTGTGTTATGGCTTGCCAACACAGTGAACATCCCTATCTTTCTCTGAGATATTGTATCCGTCCATAGCATCCCAAGAAATCCACTGATTGTTGTAGGTTTTGCCAACAAATGAGAGCTGACAGAAAACTGGCGGACTGACTTTATTCACCCGTCACTCGAACGACTTCCATGTCGTTCAAACAACATAACCTTATTGCTCGAACGGCTTCCATGTCGTTTGAGAGACCTTAAGAAATTTCTAGATTTATTTTATCATCATAACTTCTCAATTTTCTCACATTTTTCGACCCATAAAACTTCCAATACGTTAAGAAGGCACAAATAGTTTATAACAAAAAAATTTATAATCCATGCAGAGTCCATAATTCTTTTCAATTATAATTTATACCTCATAATATATAATCCACGTATATGATTTATTTAATTTAACAAAGCGGGGTATTATAGGAAAAATATCTGAAATTCTTAACTCCAGCAGTACATAAATGGGAGGGAAATATAGTAGTGGGAAGTTCAGAAAAAACAGCTGAAAAACTGCCCATTTTTGCAAAAAATGCCCGGTCGTTCGAACTACACTCTAGGGTCGAATGAACAACAAATCAAATGAGAAAATAGCAATAAAAAAGGCATCTTATTTGAAAGTCCATTCAAACAACAATTGAATCTTGTTTGATTGAGGTTGTTCGGATGACAAATCAAACGAGAAAATAGCGATAAAAAAAGCATCTTATTTGAAGGGTCATTCGAACGAAATTGGAATATCATTTGAACGATATTCTTCGAATGAGATTTTAGGCCATGAATCTAGACAATTTTGATACGAACGCGTGACTGCTAGTTTCTTATTTTTCTGATTTTTTTTAATTAGTTATGTTTTTTACTGAAAGGCGTCCAAGAACAAAATATTTTGATAGTATGAATTCAAAAAAAAATCCCTAAAATTCTAACACCCAATAATAAACTTCCATGTCTCAAAAAAATATAAGCATTTGTACATGAGAGATCCTTGGACTGTTGATGACGAACACAAGGCACGAAACACGGCATATGATGTGATCTTCTTTGACTTGGCCGCTACATCTTCAACATTAATGGCATTAGTGTGAAAGGTCACAAATAACTTATATCCTATGACTTAAAGAGTTTCGTTCGAAATTATGCCAACACATACAAACTAACTAAATTATAAATTTGTCCTTTTAAATCTCCCCCTTTGGCTTATCCAAGACGAAACCAAAATTAAAACCCTATAGGCCATCAGGCTCATCTAAAAGACACAATCACACCCAAAAATAAAAAATAAAGACGCTTGACCGACACATATGTTGAGAAGCTTTGCATTAAAAAAAATTACCGCATGGATGAAAACATTCACACTTAAGCACACCATTAAACGCATCAGAAATTTAATGATATTAAATCCTCCCCCTTTATCTAACATTATCTACCTAAGAAATACGTTTCCCGCAAAGTTATATCTCTCCAATTTAAAAGGTTTATATACCATTTGTCCCCCTTTTTGTTCAGGAATAAACAAAGATTAAGGTGCATAAAATAACCCATTTCTCCCCAATTAATTCAATTCTCACCGAAATGAAACAAAGGATAAGAATAATAGAAAAACAAGTATATCATGCAATGGTATATAGTGATACTAGAGACACAAAAAAATCATGGAAACACAAGGACAACTAATCCATTTGAGGAATAATATATACTAACTATGATGCGATAGAAAAATGATATCAACTATAATGAACTAAAATGAGCATGGGATACCAATAAAAAATCGTAACAAGATAGATATTGATATGAATAAATATCATGCAAGGATTACATGTAAAAGCAAACACTCAAACAAATGATACTATATATCTCTTTCAGTTATATATATATATATATATATACATCACATAAGCACACTAAACACGATAAGCTTTCCACACCCATATAGCTTAAATGTGTCTAAATAACTCTGTGGTAAACGGAGTGAAGGGTGTGAACTAGATACAAAAGAATTATGACCTAGTCATTTATACATGTTCAAGGAGTTATATTTGATTACGAAACTTTATTAAACTTAGTTTTAGCCTCATGTGACAAGATAAAGTGAACTCAAAGAACAAACTACCACAATGCACACAAGCCTAGAAGTTTGATGATCCTACAAATCAATAGCGTCGTGATAAAATAAGCATAACTGGTATTCATTGTCATTATGCAAACCTATTGATATATCCATCCAAACTCCCTCAAAAATAATAATTCTTTTCTTTTATTTTGAATGATCATTTCAAACTAACTATGTTGGCATTGACCACTTTTTACCATGCCATAATTTTTAAGGCTATTGCCAACAATAACTTTCATGTTAAGGAGACTTGCTCCTTTTGTAGCCCTTTCCCATGAACCCTCGTCTTATTTCTATACAATTCAAATAAATCTCACGAGCAACGGTTCTTACATGCACAAATTCTCCATAGTTACAAAACATGAGGATTACAAAATTGATGGGATAACATCTCACAAAGCTTATACAATTCTCCATAGTTCCAACGTGGTGGTCAAACTGGATATGGCGAAGGCTTATGATCGAATTTCATGGTTATTCATTCTGAAAGTGTTACGCGCATATGGTTTTTTAGAAATCTGTATTGATATGATATGGAGACTTCTTTCTAACAGCTGGTATTCCATTCTTATTAATGTAAAATCATGCGCATTCTTTAAATCAGGCCATGGTGTTCGCCAAGGGGACCCTCTTTCACCAGATTTATTTGTTATAGCAGCTGAGGTTTTGAATCACGATATTCATAATCTTATTTCAGAAGGATCTATTTCTCATTACTCTATTCCAAGTGGTTGCCTAGTCATTTCTTCACAATCATTTGCGGATGATGTTATCTTCTTTCTCAATGGTAATATAAAAATTTTCAAAAAGTTCATGCAATATATAGTGGAATATGTAAAACAATCAGGACAGCAGATGAACACCTGCAAGAGCTGTATCATTTTTTCAAAGCGTTGTAATCTGCGACAGTGTAATGCTTTGCTCCACTGTTCTGGTTTTAAATGCTCGTCAATGACAATTAGTTACCTAGGTGTTCCTTTATTTGTTGGAAGGAAGCGTAATCAGTTATTGAACTGTGTCATGGAAAATGCTATGGAGCGGCTGAAATGTTGGAGTCATACTAGTCTTAGTCAAGCAGGTAGACTTCTTCTTATAAAAAATATCCTTCATACACTTGGTCTCCATGTATTTTCGGCATTACACCCAACCAAATCCTTCTTTAAGGATTTTAATCAAATTTGCTCTAATTTCTTCTCTGGAAGCACTGATGGTCACAACAAGCATAAATAGGTCTCATGGAATGTTATTTCTTGTCCCAAAATAGAAGGTGGTCTTGGAATTACAAACCTAAATGATATTTGTAAAGCTTTTGCATGCAAAATATGGATTCGGTTTTTGCAAAATAAGTTTCTTTCGGTCAACTTTATGCACTGCAAATATAAAAAGCTAGCACAGGTAGATTTTAGGGGTAATCCATCTTATGATAGTGTCACCTGGAAACGAATGTAACTTATTGGAGATTATATTGAAGACAATGCATCTAATATGGATCAAAACTGGCTTTATCATGGGTTCTCTATCAAAAAGGCCTGGGACTTTATTAGGGAAAAACATTGCTCTCTATTCTCTCACTCAATGATATCGGATTCTAGGACATTTCCAAAAATTTCAGTGTTTATGTGGAGAATTTTTCATAATTCTCTTCCTCTTGATATGAATCTCAAAAACATTTTTATACCAATGGTATCAAAATGTCGATGTTGTGATTTGTCCTGAGAAAAATATATGGATAATTTATTTTTCAGTGGAGAGATTGCTCGAGTAGTGTGGAATCACTTTGAAAATTTGATGGGTTTGAATTTTCATAACATATCTTTGAGATCTAAATTAATGTCTTGGTGGTTTAATTATCGAGGAAAAAATATCAGGGCTATCCTTTGCAAGATTCTACCCTCATATACTTGTTGGCGTATTTGGTGTTCCAGGAACCAAGCAAACTTTGAAAATGCTTTCGTGAAGTCAAGGAGTATCATTCAGGTTATCCATCATGATATTATAGTGGCTTTCAAAGGTAGGCCTTTTAAGGGTCCTATAACTAGATTTTTTAGATCATTCATTTATGATTTTCATATTTGCATCGCTTGATTGTAAGCCACCGGAGAAAGGCTTTTTTTTCTCCTAATTAATAAATTAAGTTAGTTTAAAAAAAACTCAAATTTACATGTGAAGTTAACGTTTAAAAGAGCTCGTGCATGTGTGTAAGGAGGCATATATAAAGAGAAGCCATTAAGAAAACCAAAGCCAAACTACTCCATGCAACCATGGCAAAGAACAATTTAAGAATTGAAATTCATAACCAAAATTTCAAGCCATATGGAAGTGATAAGTGATCTAGGATTCAAAGACAAGGATATGCTACATAAAATGTGTAAAACTAAAATACACAAGAAATCTTTTTGCGTTTTTAATTTAAAAAAATAAATCAAGGACCAAACAAAAGACAAACAAAATCTTTTTCTATTTTTCAATAAGACCCAATAAATGGAAATATGAAAATACAAAAGATAGACATGACATAATTCTAGGAAAATACATATGATGAAGCATAGTCTAGAATATGACAAACATACATACAACTAGCAAGAATATATCATGAAGCACACCTAGTGTACATAAAATGCAAGCAATCACACATAAGATATAGCAAGAGATGAGTCATGTGCAGGCATGCAAAAATCAACCATTCTAATTTTTCTACGTGCGTTTCAATACGCGTAGGGAGAACCATAAAAAACAATAAACCTCAAAAATGATAAATTTTCATATTCAATTATAAAAGGATCTAGGATGATAAATCCTTAAAAAATTCTTTAAAATCGGGATCGCACGATATCTTAGTGTAACCCGCTCTAATACCAATCTGAGAATGTGATTTCTTAAATTATATGAATAAGCTTTGATACCACTTGTAAGGGGTCGAAAAATATCAATTTTTAAGTTCTAAATGGATGGTTCACGGAATATTCTGAATTCTAATTTCTTCAAATCATGAATTTTATCAAATTAATGA
Source organism: Sambucus nigra (assembly GCA_949130495.1). NCBI lineage: Eukaryota > Viridiplantae > Streptophyta > Magnoliopsida > Dipsacales > Adoxaceae > Sambucus > Sambucus nigra. The sequence goes on along the minus strand of OX422211.1, from coordinate 155,596,733 downwards.
TTCCGACTTGAATTAAAGTAAACTAATATTTCCCAATTTAATTAAGAACCAATTAAATAACCTTTTGTGGTGAAACCAAATTTTATCTTGGTAAACCTAAGCATGCATTTAGATGTGAATTTACAAGATAAAATAAACACAACCACAACGCCGCAATGTACGAGAAAAATCCACAATGGGAAAAACCTCGAACATTCCAGCCACAAGTCCACTAAGTATGGTATTACAAAGGTGACGACATAATACTTAAATAAAGACTTGACGCCCTCGCAAGCCTTGACACTCTTCATTCCTTTCACCTTCGCCTAGTGACAAGGCAGGAGTCCACCAATGGGTAAACGCTATCGTCACACACACACAGAGTACACCTATGAAAATCCACGAGTATAGAATCCTCCACAAGAAACTATCCCTATGGTGTAGAGAATAAAATGTGGTGCCAAAATAATGATCTCAAACAAATATCATGTTGAAACTTGGATCATACAAATAATTGGGTGTAAACATGTTTTTATTTTGGAAACTAATTCATTAAGGATTATCAAAAACTAAAGGATCTTTGGAAAAGTTTTTTTTCGTGCTCAAAGGATTAGAAAAGTCTCTGAAAATGTTGACTCCCGCATTACATAATTGGGTGGGAAAAATTGTAGTGGGAAGTTAATAAAAACTGCTAAAAAACAACCCATTTTTGCAAATAACTGTCTGGTCATTTGAACGGAATTCCAGTGTCGTTTGATTGACAAATAAAACGAGAAAACAACAATAAAAAAAGGAATCTCATTTGAAAGGTCATTTGAATGACATTTCAATCTCGTTTGAACGAGGTTTTTCGAACGACAAATCGAACGAGAAAACAATGATAAAAAAATATCGTTTGAAGGGTCGTTCGAACGATATTTGAATCTCATTTAACGAGGTTGTTCGAATGAGATTTCAGGCCATAAATCTAATTAATTTTTTTACAAATGCGCGGCCTCTAGTTTCTCATTTTTTTTTCTTTTTAATTAGTTATCATTTTTTTACTAAAAGGTGTCCGAGAATAAAACTTTATATAAGTATGAATTCAAAAAAATGCCAAAAATTCTAACACCCAATAATAAATTTTCAAACCTCAACATAATATAAGCATTCATACCTGAAAAATCCTTGGACTTTTGATGATGAATGCAAGGCACGAAATACGGCATATGATGCGATCTTCTTTGACTTGGCCATTACATCTTCAACATTAATGTCATAGGCTTGAAAGGTCACAAATAACTTCTATCATATGACTTAAAGATTTTTATTCGAAATTAAGCCAACACATACAAATTGACTCAATTGAAAATTTATCCTTATAGGGTAGAAACCGTTTGCACATGTTTTGGGATGATTTGGGGACTCTTTTAGGTATTTTAGACATTAAAAATGGCACCGGGGTATAGATATACCATTTAGAGAGTTGTTGAGTCATTCCGATTATGGGTTTAGGTTAATTTGGGGGCCCAAACATATGGTTCAAGGCTTAACTCGGGATTAACAAATAATATAAGTTAATTAGAGAGTTAAAGAGTACCATTCATTCATCTTAAGTTAACCCTAGCAGCCCCCATCCCTAGAGAGAAAATATCAAGGTCCAATGAGAGGAGGAGACTAAGGATTCAAGGGAGGACACTCAATCTTTCATATCAAGCAAGAATTCTCTTGCTAAAATTAACTTTCAATATATTTCTTGATTCATTGGTGTATTATTTCATGTAATTTTTGGGTTAAAATATATCATTTAATGATGATAGGGTGGAATTACACCTTATACATATAATATAGAGGAACAAATCCGAATTTGATATTTAATGATTGAACAAATTGATGTTAAATCCAAAAATTTAAAATTGAGTAAATCTTGAATTGGAAATTAGAATCCATGTTGTAGAACCTTTAAAAAATTATCATTATTATCCATGTTTAGAGCCTTAAATATGATCTTGATTAAGTATGAATATGGGTGCAATAATGGTGGATAGGTAATTAAGAGTTCGTTAATGGAGCTTTAGATTATGTAGAATTTTTCAAAAGAAATCAGTCACTTAGAGGATTATTTTTTATATGGTATACCTAGGAATATAGATTTTAGTAAAAAAGAGAGTCCTAATTAAATTATGTTAAGAACACGTGTGAATCGGTTTCGTAACTTTTAAAAGTTGTGATGAATATTTGATGATTATTATCTGAATAGCACACAGTGCTAAAAAATTCTTAACTGAATTTGAGATTTTGAAGTTATTTTTGGAATAGTATATCTATAAACTTATCGTTTGTGAAAAAAGAATGTCCTAATTAAATTCAGTTAAGAATGCGTAGATACGGGTTTTATAATTTTCGGAGTTTCATTGAATATTTTATGATTATTTTCGAAATAGTGCATAAGGTTGTGATTTCTACCGAATTGTTGAAAATCGATTGACTTCCCCATTTTCCTTAGGTTTGAACCTTAATATGAAGATTGTGTTAACGAGCCAAATTTATGATTCTTACCTCATTAGGTAGAGTGACTCAGTGGGGAGAATTTGAACACTAATTAGGTAAATGTGTTTGGAATTAAACTCGGAATCATATAGGCTAGAATTAACTACATTATTAGGATATTATTGGATATGTGATTTACTTTTTTGTTAAATGAGGAAATAAATAAATAAATATATATATATATATATATATATAAGTCATGAGTTGGTGTATATGTTGGAAGAGATAGATATACTCCTGGTTTGGAGGGCGGAATAAACAAAGAGTTTTATTTAGTAAGGATATTATTTGAATATTTGTGAGACTTATTGGGAGTAATTTTAAGGATAATTACCTATACATATTATGTGATAAAATATGTATTTGTTATTTTTGTGAACATGCCCATGTTCATGGACTACCTATCGATTGAGATTGCGTACATCTCGGGATCGGAGCATACGAAAGCATAGGTAGGATAGGCATTGTGTAGGTCATTATTATAAGTACTACATAGCAGTGTCACTTATGAGAAGGTAGGTATAGATGCTGTGATCTATTGTCACTGTCATTGGAATAAACTGTGCAATGGTTTAATGCATAAGGACCGCCTAACTTGCATATCTTTTATGATGTCCATTTGAATGAGGGACTCCTCTAGACTTATCAATAGAGTATGAACGTGACACTGAAGGTGGATTCCTTTGTGTGTTGTATATATATATATATATATATATATATATATAGTCATATAAATTAATTGAGATTATTTTACTAGTTAATGATGTAGACAACCAATTCTGAACCCAATACTACATAACTGCATGATAGATGGTTATGTTACTTTTGTCTGTAGTATCATTGGTGTACTCTGGGAAATGGGATTATGTATGTAGACAGTTATCCTTGGTACTAGAACAATGCTAGATGCATCGTGTATTTATTTTGTTGATAGGCATTAGTCTTTCATGGTTGGGGACTTGAATTGATATACGTGTAGTATTACACTTAGACGAGGGGTGAGGTACTTATCATATGTATTTTTTAGTAACTATATTATTGCATCTTAATTTTCGTAAGTTAATTCTAACAACTCTAGGACGCTGATCCAAAATTATAAAATATTTCCTCCCAAGTTTACATAGACAGAGACATCAGGGCTAGCAGGAGATTAGACGTATAGTCATATTTTCATAGCGACTAGTTCAATTCATTTTATTCTATCATATGTTGATATTTTCATTTCAGTTAGTTTAATTATTTCAAATTATTGTATGGTCATAAGCACGAGTTTATTATTCAGTTATTGGCACAATTGTATTGTTGTTGGATTTTTTTATGACTAAATTAAACTAATAACTCCAACATGAGTTATAACTCCAAAACATAATAAATCCTCAATAGAGTAAATGAAAATCATAAAATCATACATGACATTGATCCATACGTAAACTCATAAGGAAATAACATAGAGATAAAGCAGGGATGCAACCCGTAAAACCTATATAGCTGGAAAATTAAACAAAATAAACTAAGATGGTGTTGAATGTGTTGCAACTTTAACCCTGATAGTGATTACACCTATATCCTCAATTGTTTATTTTTAATAGGGTCATAACCACATCAAGAACATCCTACATGATCCCAATTAGAGGACTCATATCATATTAATATAGTCAAGTCATTCCTACAAAGAGGTGAATGTCATAACCCATAATAATAACAGTTTTCCCAACCAAAACATCATATTGTACTTTATTATACTGTTATTTTCATATATAAGTAACCAAGTAATGGATATAATGTTAATCTAGATATCCTAACCATATAATTGTCACGGGTACTATTTTCACATAATATCATAATAATTCATAAGGTTACTCTCGACCCATCATAATAAAGAACAAGTAATTAAAAAAGCCCTCACATGGATTATCTCACAAAATTATACACCTCAAGGTATATTTCATGCCTCTACTCGTCCTGAATAAATAAGGTCTTAGCTCCTAAAGACTCTAATACTCATCAAGGGTAAATCACTACGTCATTGTTCCAACCATATAACCACATACCACCGTTTACATGAAAGGATCTAGTCCCATTGTCCCAACTCTAGAGACGAGATATAATAAATACATAAGAATGGGGTAATAGACCTATACACAACCAACATCATCAACCTAGGGGTTTTGACCACAATCTGAAGTAGGCATCCCGTCGAATCCTCGATTAGTAGACACTCCATGAGCCTACACACCCACTAATGGTTTGTTCACGCAGATTAAAATGTAATAGACGATCCAAAAAGGTATACATAATTGAAATACCATAAGATTATTAATTTGGCACACTCAATTGCAGACCAACAAATATCCCCTTGCACATTAGTGTCTGCCCTATTAGTTAATGTCTTAAACCTAACCTACCATAACACAATGTTTAGAGGTATTCTCTAATATAAGGTCCTACCTACTTGTCTTAGTTCATCATTATATGTATTCTCCAAAACTTTTATAACCTATATGTTAACATTATCAGTTTAGGTATATAAATTAATACTTGTTAATTAATTAATCATCATATTTCTAGCTCTTTAGATGTTCTCCGCCCCTAGCACCCACCTATTGATCTGAAATTATAATTAAAATGATAGTAAAATCATTGTGAGTAATCTCAATATAATTAACTTGGAAAGTCCATCAAAAATCTCATTGTTAAACATTACAGTAACGAAAAAATTCGACCCATTCGGGGTTGACACCCAACAAAATTCTACCTTATTTTTATTGCATAATTTTTCTTAAAATTCATCTTATTATAATTATTCAAAATTAGTTCCCAAAATTTTGGTATTATTTTAAGGTAAGGAAACTACATCTCTTAACATCCAATTGATGAATTTGGCAATTTCAACGAGATTAATAACATAATGAAGCATATAATATCTTAAGAACGCAAAATCTTAAAACATGAATTATAATATGCAGTTTATTTAAATAAAATCGTTCAATCATAAATTCAACCTATTAACATAATTTTTACCATGATGACAATTTAAACATTTTTATTAAAATATGATAGAACGTTGGTACTATTTACCAGTATACTCACATGAACCTTGGTTTCAAAAAATCATCAATTTACGTATAACAATTCTCATAATTTAGACGTAATTTCTATAATCTTCATAAGATGAAGTTTTAGTTACAGTCCAAAATAATTTACGTAAATTAAAGTTCAATTGTAAATATTTGATAATAATTTGGTCAATTACGTTATATTACCTAATTTCAATTCGAATTACAAAAATTGCTAAATTAAGTAAATTAACTTATTAAAATTAATCTTTCCTAAACATGGTTATATTATTATCACATAAATCTAGAGGAGAAGAGCAAGATAAAGTTATTTCCTTGATTGGTTTTTGAACAAAATTTATTAATTTGTTAAAGATGATAATGACTTCTTATCTTAATTTCATTTGTTTAAGCCTCCTTTATTACAATTTGCCTCATACCTTTGCCTTATTAGTCCCTAACTTATCTAACCTTCAACTTCTCCCATAGGTAGTCTTTATCAACCTTATTCTCTATTTAGTTTAGGCTCTAAGCGTAATGATGGCACGCTTAAGTGGTAAAATTTTATATTTAACTAGTTAAATTTGTCACTTTATTCAACCTAAATTATGTTTATCTTATAGGCCTCAAAACCACTCACAAACATATCTAATCCTTAAAATGTGGTTAACCCACCCCATTGGTGCAATATTTTATATTTTTAGTACTCTAGGGGATTTAAATTGATCCTAAAAGACCAACCCAAAAATTAATAATTACGAAAGTAGTCCCAAGTCCAATTAAATAAAATCAACACACAATGCATATACGATATTTATTATAATTTATATTTTAGCAGAATCTATACCGAATTAATTTATCTAACCTATAAAATATTTAATACATAATTAATTTTATTGGAACATTTGAATTACCAATTTAAATAATCAATTACCATTAAGTCTAACATGTACAAGTTAATTAACTTAATAAATTAAATTACCAATTCAATAAACATGTCAATTTACCACTTAAATTTATTAAAATTAATTATTGTTGCAATGAAATTAAATCTTAAAAATCAGGGGGTATTAAATCATTTCCCTAACAAAGGAATGACATCCTCGAAATACATCACATACCTGCCTCAAAGAAGTATGGATATTTCTCCTACATCTCACACTCTTGCTCTAAGTAGACTCTGCCTTATTATGGTGACTCTACTGGGCACGCATGAATAGGTACTCTTCAAACAAAGTAAATTTATCTCTACATTCTAGAATACAAAAAGTTCTCCCCTCATAGCTAGCTCTTGACTAAAACTCAACATCCCCGAAATCAATATGTTGATATGTCAAATCACCCCTCAGAATGTTTCTCAACATCGACGCATAGAAAACATGATAAACCTAGTGAAAATGATTGGACACTGAATGATGATAGGCTACTTGACCCACCTGATCAATAATTATAAAAACTACCTACATATCAGGGTGATAACTTCCCATTCTTTCCAAATCTCATCACTCATTTCATGGGACACTTTTAAAAGCACCTGGTCCATAACTACAAACACAATATGACGTTTACACTTATCATTATATCTTTTGTACCTACGTTGGGTAGTCCATATACAATCTCAAACGATAAAAAACTTTCTCTTAGGTGTCTTTGATAACATCTAGTCCCCAAAACTTTATTGTTTTAGTCTCCAACCAAGTTATCGGTGAACGAAAAAAATCTACATAAGACGGCATACTATAATACCCGGTATTTCAGTGGTTTTTATTCATTATTTAATTATTTAGATATAAATTAATAAATGGGATTAATAATTACTTTTGTGATTTGGTAATAATAAAATGCATAACTTTCGTGGAAAGCATATTTTTCATGTGACGTGATTTTGGTACCGTCTATTTTAAAAAATTAATTATCTATACTAATTATATGATATTTGTGACAACCCGTATATGATTATGATAAATTATATTTAAATCATAATTATCCTATGTGATATGAATAATGTGTTATTAATATATCTAATGTTAAGTGATTATGGTTTGTATAATTCTACTTTCACAAATCATGAATTGTCGAATTATTTACGAACACAAGATTTGGTTATTTCCGATAGAAATGTTCCTGTTTAAGACTAGTTTTGACCCTTGTAACATTACAATTGACTTGAGGTGAAAACTAAATAGTTGTAGATATGTGAGTTAGGGTTGTAACACAACAAACGGTGCATCAAACGGATGTTCGAGTAAGAAGTTAGGTCGAAATTACGAGAAGGGGAGAATCTGTCAATTCCCTTAAGTGGTAAATTGTCTTTTATTTAAACCAAATGTTTTAATTTGATTGGATGGATTGGGAGGCAGCCTTGTCCGACTTAAAACTCTCCCTTAACCTTATTTATTCAGTAAATAAGTCCCTAGGTTCAGTTTGAGGTGATATTAGCTTGAGGAAAGAGAGGTAGAAGTTAAGGAAGAAAGGGTTACAAGGAAAATCTAGGAAAACAATACCAAGAAAATCCTTAAGGTGTTTCCAAGGTAATATTATGTGTTAATATTGTTTTAATCTTCTATTATACTTATTTCAAAGTATATAAATCGTGAATTATTGATCCAAATTCCATCCTCCTTTGTGATAATATGTATTGGTTCATATGTGAGATAAGTGGTGTTATAGGTCATATTGCTTTGTATTGAAACCCTTGGTATTCAAACTTGTATAACTCTTTGTGTGTTTACTGGAATTCCGAAATTCCAATTGGATATGAAAATAGACTCATATATTCATATCATAGCCCAAAATCAAAATTTAAATCCTTATGGTTAGGTATTAGTGATGGTCACAAGTTGGTATATAGTTGTTGTTTGTATATTTCATTTCTGTATGCCCTAAGTTTGGTCAAGCTTTTGAGATAGCAAATGAAGTCCAAATATTATGAAACTTTAATTATGTACTATTAAGTATGTCTACTGAAAGTGTGTTGAAAATCATGGAAAGTTATGCTGTAGAAAAATTATGAAAATTATTGTAAGATGAAGGAACAATAGAGGAGTTTGTAGGGCAGATTTCTTGTGTTGTAAAGAAATGGCCATAACTTGCCCTAGGAAGATTGAAAAATTACACCGTCACTTGTAACGGAAAGTATATTCAGATATGTTTTCAGATTTATAAGCTTGGACACCTGTATGTGTACTATTTATGAATATGGGATGGTTAAGTATGGAGGACAATGATTTGAGGCCATATTGGATACCCCATGAAAGAATGTTTTTATCTTCTCCTTCCCAAGGGTATTTTGTGTACATGTTTCATGTGCGTATATATTAAGAAGTATACTTTTATGGTTACTTGAGTTTAGTTATAAATTCCTTACGAGGTCGTTTCTAGGGTTGAATGTTCATGACCTTATCAACATATATACAATCGTTTCGTCTTTACATATGTTTCATGGAATATGACTTGAGTAGAATCATATTGTGGTTGTGTACTTATTTAAAGTTACATAATTATATTAATATAATACTTATGATTGAGTTTCAATACTGATTTAGTTGGATTAACAGGTGTAAGGTCAAATCAACCAAGTTTAGCTCCACCCGAGGGAAACGTGAATACATAGTTGACAACACAAGGTGAGTGTACTTACTGAGTTGATTTTGGATATGACATATATGTATCATATGTTGAGATGATATGGATTATTTAAAAGCAAAGAGATGTTGATATGTTATGGCTTATTTAAAATCCAAGAGATGTTGAGATGTTATGGCTTTATAAAAGTCAGGATATGTTGAGTTGCTATGCAATTCAGGAGATGTTAGGGTTTTTTTTTAAACCTATGGATATGATTATTGCCTACGGGCAGGAGATGTGGGGTTTATTAACTCCGGATATGTATATGGCCTAATTTGGCACAGAGATGTATATATTATTATGTTGAGATGTTAATATAGTGCTTTTACTATAGATAGTTGTAGTACATTCACTGAGTTTTTAAACTCATGGTTATATATGTTTACATTTTCAGGTTTTCCAGCTGCCACTGCCAGGTCTAGGAGGTTGAGTACATAGAAGTAGGGTCTTGTTAGTTTGTTTTATAAACTGCACTAATTGTAATTAAGTTAAATGATATGTGAGTTCTGTTGAAATTGTCTCCTTAAAACGATTGGATTTTTTTGTTATATTCCGCATTTTAATCTTGAAGTTGTTTCAATATGTATTTCCTAAATAATAAATAAATTATAATTATGGTTTGTAAACTATTTAGTTAATTATATCCTAATGGGTATAGGGTGTGACAACTTGGTATCAGAGCTTTAGGTTTTTATATTCTGGAGTTAGAGAGTCTAGATATGGCAGTGGCAGAAATAGCGTTGTGTGGGTCATTTATATTAATTTGTGAGAAATACTAACCATTATGTTAGAAATAAATGTTGTATTCTTGTTTCTATAATTGTGGTTTATGACAGATAGTAAGCTATGGAAGGAGCAAATGTTCATGAGAGGGTAGATGAGAAGTCTTCAAATACAGTAAACCAACAAAATCCAAATAATGTAGAGGGGGCTCCTGAACAACTTACAGATATGCAGAAGATGGCTCGTGCCATGACTTTAATGGCAGAACAACAAAACATGTTTATGATGCAAATAGCAGAACAACAAGCCAAGTACTTGGAGGAGCAGACTTTGACAAGAAGAGAAAGGGAAATACAACGAGAGGAGAAGAATACTCTGTACGAGAAGTTTATCAAATTGAACCCTCCAGCATTCTCAGGTTCTGTAGATCCTTTAGAAGTTGAGGCTTGGGTTAGAGACACAGAAACTATCTTCGGGGTGATGAATGTACCTGGCGCGCAGAAGGTGATTTTGGCTACTTTCATGTTAAAGGGAGAAGCTAAATATTGGTGGGAGTCTTCCAAACATTTATTGCTTACTCCGGAGGGAGGTGAGGTAATTACTTGGGATTCCTTTATTAAAGTCTTATATGAAAAGTATTTTCCTCGCATGTATCGGAAGCAAAAGGAGAGAGAATTTTTATCATTGACTCAGGGGAATATGTCGGTCAAGGAGTATGAAACTAAATTCACATCTTTGTCTCTATTTTTATTACATTTCTTACGTGATGAGGAGGATAAATGCACTAGATTTCAGGATGGGTTGAATTTGGTTATCAAGTCTAGACTCACTGCACTTGAGATGGTAGATTATTCTTCCTTAGTTAACAAAGCTATGATGGTTGAAGGAGATGTTAACGATGCAATAAAGAATAGGGAACAAAGGGGAAAGAGGAGTAGATTTGATCCATCTCAGCAAAAGGAAGGCAATGTAGAATACTCAAAACAAGGGAGTCAAAGATTTCAACATGGTAGAGGGACTGGAAATTATGTTCAGAATAGGACACCAAGTAGTTTTAGGGGTGCAGGATCGATGGACCAACAGAATAGACGATAGGAGGATGACAATGGGAAGTCTAAGCCTGTTACATGCTATTTTTGCAAAGCTGAGGGCCATATCAGTCCAGATTGTCCCAAGTTAAAGGGGGTAGAGTGTTATCACTGTCATCAAATTGGTCATACCAAAAGGAATTGTCCTATGCTACTGGGAGGGATTCCATCAGCTATTACTAATCGAGGCTCATCACCTGGAGGCACAGGGAGAGGAGGAGGTAGAGGTCAGGTTAGTGGATCCAGGGCTCCGGGAAGGATATTTGCTATGACTTTACAGGATGCTCAGGCTACTCCAGAGGTGGTGACAGGTACATTTTCTGTCATGAACAAATATGCTTACGTGCTTATTGATCCAGGTTCTACTCATTCATTTGTAGCACTCTCATTTACCATGCATTTGGGTAGACCATGTTCTTATCTAGATTGTGGTTTATATATTTCTACACCTATGGGGGATGTGATGCTAGTGGATCTTGTGTATAAAAATTGTGTATTGTATATGGGGGAGAGGGAGTGGACCATTGATTTAATTCCCCTAGATATTCGAGATTTTGATATTATCTTGGGTATGGACTGGCTATCTTCCTACCATGCATCAATTGACTGTTTTCGTAAGGAGGTTACATTTAATATGCCGGGGGAGGAAGAATTCAAATTTACTGGGGAGAGAAATGTGGTTCCGAACTGTCTTATTTCAGCCCTTCGGGCGAGGAAATTGTTAAATAAGGGTTGTCAAGGCTTTTTAGCATATATTGTGGATACAAACAGGGAATTGCAAAAATTAGAAGATATCCCAGTCGTTAAGGATTTTGCAGATGTGTTCCCAGATGAATTACCAGGATTGCCACCTAGCAGAGAGGTAGAGTTTACTATCGATTTAGTGCCTGGTACAGCTCCAGTTTCTATTTCTTCATATAGAATGGCACCTGTGGAACTAAAGGAGTTAAAGGTTCAACTGCAAGATTTACTAGATAGAGGTTTTATTCGAGCCAGTGTATCACCATGGGGCGCTCCAGTATTATTTGTGAAGAAGAAAGATGGAACCATGCGACTCTGCATAGATTATCGACAGTTGAACAAGGTGACTATTCGAAATAAATATCCATTGCCTCGTATTGATGATTTGATTGATCAATTACAGGGTGCTAAAGTGTTTTCAAAAATTGATTTGAGATCGGGTTATCATCAATTAAGGGTGAGAGATTGTGACATTTCTAAGACAGCTTTTCGTTCTCGCTATGGTCATTATGAATTTTTGGTAATGCCATTTGGGTTAACAAATGCTCCTGCGGTGTTTATGGATTTAATGAATCGAGTATTTCATCCTTTCATAGATTCATTTGTGATTGTCTTTATCGATGATGTTTTGATATACTCGCCTAGCCAAGAGGAACATGAGAAGCATCTAAGAGTTGTATTGCAAGTTTTACGAGATAGTCAATTATTTGCGAAGTTTAGCAAATGTGAGTTTTGGTTAAATCAGGTAGTATTTCTGGGGCATGTTGTTTCGGGAGATGGAATTTATGTTGACCCTAAGAAGGTAGAGGCAATTGTGCAATGGGAAAGACCGAGGAATGTAACGGAGATAAGGAGTTTCCTAGGATTGGCTGGATATTATAGAAGATTCATAAAGGGGTTTTCATCTATAGCCTTGCCGTTGACTAAATTGACCCGAAAGGAAGTGAAATTTGTGTGGAGTGATGAATGCCAGCATAGCTTTGAAATGTTGAAAAATAGGCTAGTATCAGCTCCAGTTCTCACTGTTCCATCCAGTGGAGAAGGTTTTATGATTTATACTGACGCTTCACATCAGGGCCTGGGTTGTGTTTTCATGCAACATGGAAAGGTAATTTCTTATGCATCTAGACAGTTGAAGACGCATGAACGTAATTATCCTACACATGATTTAGAACTTGCGGCTATTGTTTTTGACTTAAAATTATGGAGACATCATTTGTATGGAGAGATGTGTGAAATTTTCACTGACCATCAGAGTTTGAAGTATTTATTTACACAGAGAGACTTGAATTTGAGACAAAGACGATGGATGGAATTAATTAAAGATTATGATTGTACCATTCACCATCATCCCGGGAGGGCCAATGTTGTTGCAGATGCTCTGAGTCGAAAGTCATTGGAGAGGTTATCTTGTATTCAATGTGCACGGGTTGGCAATATTATGGAATTAAGACTGATGAGAGTCGAGTTGAACTTATCTAAAATGGGGGCGTTATTTGCACACGTTACAGTGAGACCTTTACTAGCAGAACGCATACGAAATTTGCAAGTTAGTGATCCATTCCTTGAAAAGAAGAAACGGGAAATCCTGGATGGTAAAGAGAGTGATTTTGAAATTAAGAAGGATGAATCATTGTGTTATAAAAGCAGAATTTGTGTACCGAATGATCCGTCCTTAAAGAAGGATATATTAGAAGAGGCACATAGTTCTATTTACTCTATGCATCCGGGAGGTACCAAAATGTACAGAGATTTGAAAGAGTATTACTGGTGGAACAATATGAAACGTGAGATTGCAGAATTTGTATCTAAATGTTTAGTATGTCAGCAAGTGAAAGCGGAGCATCAGAAGCCGGCAGGATTATTGCAGTCATTGCCTATTCCGGAATGGAAGTGCGAGCATATAACGATGGATTTTGTTGTAGGATTACCACGGTCACCAAAGGGGAATGATTCTATTTGGGTGATTGTAGATCGATTGACAAAGTCGGCCCATTTTCTTCCAGTTAAGACTACCTACACGGTTGACAAGTATGCACGTATGTACGTTGATGAGATTATCCGTTTACATGGGGCACCAGTGTCAATTGTATCAGATAGAGATCCAACGTTCACTTCTAAGTTCTGGCCTCGTTTACAGAATGCCATGGGCACAAGTTTGAAGTTCAGCACTGCATTTCATCCACAAACCGATGGGCAATCTGAGAGGACGATTCAAATATTAGAAGACATGTTACGAGCTTGTGTATTTGACTTCAAGGGCAGTTGGGATGATCATTTGCCATTGATGGAATTCTCATATAATAATAGTTACCAGTCCACCATTGGTATGGCTCCGTATGAAGCTTTATATGGGAGGAGATGTAGAACGCCTTTGTGTTGGGATGAAGTAGGTGAAAGGAAACTTTTGGGTCCTGAATTGATAGATATGACAAGTGAAAAGATCAAAATGATTCGGGAACGGATAAAGATAGCGCAAAGTAGGCAGAATTTTATGCAAATAAGAGGAAGTACCCATTGGAATTTCATAAGGGAGATTTTGTATTCCTACGTATTTCACCGTGGAAAGGCGTTATGAGATTTGGAAAGAAGGGGAAACTAAGTCCAAGATACATTGGACCATATAAAGTGTTGGAAAGAATTGGGACCCCGGCATATAAATTGGCATTACCTCCAGATTTATCTCGTTTGCATGATGTGTTCCATGTATCAATGCTTCGTAAGTATTTGGCAGATCCATCTCATCAACTGAAAACCCAACCTATTGAACTGAAAGAAGACTTGTCATACATCGAGGAACCGGTGGAAATTCTTGATCGTAAGGAGCAAGTATTGAGGAATAAGGTTATTCCCTTAGTTAAAGTTATGTGGATGAGCCATGGAATTAAAGAAGAAACTTGGGAAACGGAGGATAGCATGAAGAAACAGTATCCCCATTTGTTTGGTAAGTGTCATTCGTATTAAATTTCGGGGACGAAATTTTCTTAGGGGGGGAGGTTGTGACAACCCGTATATGATTATGATAAATTATATTTAAATCATAATTATCCTATGTGATATGAATAATGTGTTATTAATATATCTAATGTTAAGTGATTATGGTTAGTATAATTCTACTTTCACAAATCATGAATTGTCGAATTATTTACGAACACAAGATTTGGTTATTTCCGATAGAAATGTTCCTGTTTAAGACTAGTTTTGACCCTTGTAACATTACAATAGACTTGAGGTGAAAACTAAATAGTTGTAGATATGTGAGTTAGGGTTGTAACACAACAAACGGTGCATCAAACGGATGTTCGAGTAAGAAGTTAGGTCGAAATTACGAGAAGGGGCGAATCTGTCAATTCCCTTAAGTGGTAAATTGTCTTTTATTTAAACCAAATGTTTTAATTTGATTGGATGGATTGGGAGGCAGCCTTGTCCGACTTAAAACTCTCCCTTAACCTTATTTCTTCAGCAAATAAGTCCCTAGGTTCAGTTTGAGGTGATATTAGCTTGAGGAAAGAGAGGTAGAAGTTAAGGAAGAAAGGGTTACAAGGAAAATCTAGAAAAACAATACCAAGAAAATACTTAAGGTGTTTCCAAGGTAATATTATGTGTTAATATTGTTTTAATCTTCTATTATACTTATTTCAAAGTATATAAATCGTGAATTATTGATCCAAATTCCATCCTCCTTTGTGATAATATGTATTGGTTCATATGTGAGATAAGTGGTGTTATAGGTCATATTGCTTTGTATTGAAATCCTTGGTATTCAAACTTGTATAACTCTTTGTGTGTTTACTGGAATTCCAAAATTACAATTGGATAGGAAAATAGACTCATATATTCATATCATAGCCGAAAATCAGAATTTAACTCCTTATGGTTAGGTCTTAGTGATGGTTGCAAGTTGGTATATAGTTGTTGTTTCTATATTTCATTTCGGTATGCCCTAAGTTTGGTCACGATTTTGAGATAGCAAATGAAGTCCAAATATTATTAAACTTTAATTATGTACTATTAAGTATGTCTACTGAAAGTGTGTTGAAAATCATGGAAAGTTATGCTGTAGAAAAATTATGAAAATTATTGTAAGACGAAGGAACAATAGAGGAGTTTGTAGGGCAGATTTCTTGTGTTGTAAAGAAATGGCCATAACTTGCCCTAGGAAGCTTGAAAAATTACACCGTCACTTGTAACGGAAAGTATATTCAGATATGTTTTCAGATTTATAAGCTTGGACACCTGTATGTGTACTATTTATGAATATGGGATGGTTAAGTATGGAGGACAATGATTTGAGGCCATATTAGATACCCCACGAAAGAATGTTTTTATCTTCTCCTTCCCAATGGTATTTTGTGTACATGTTTCATGTGCGTATATATTCAGAAGTATAATTTTATGGTTACTTGAGTTTAGTTATAAATTCCTTACGAGGTCGTTTCTAGGGTTGAATGTTCATGACCTTATCAACATATATACGATCGTTTCGTCTTTACATATGTTTCATGGAATATGACTTGAGTAGAATCATATTGTGGTTGTGTACTTATTTAAAGTTACATAATTATATTAAGATAATACTTATGATTGAGTTTCAATACTGATTTAGTTGGATTAACAGGTGTAAGGTCAAATCAACCAAGTTTAGCTCCACCCGAGGGAAACGTGAATACATAGTTGACAACACAAGGTGAGTGTACTTACTGAGTTGATTTTGGATATGACATATATGTATCATATGTTGAGATGATATGGATTATTTAAAAGCCAAGAGATGTTGATATGTTATGGCTTATTTAAAAGCCAAGAGATGTTGAGATGTTATGGCTTTATAAAAGTCAGGATATGTTGAGTTGCTATGCAATTCAGGAGATGTTAGGTTTTTTTTTTAAACCTATGGATATGATTATTGCCTACGGGCAGGAGATGTGGGGTTTATTAACTCCGGATATGTATATGGCCTAATTTGGCACAGAGATGTATATATTATTATGTTGAGATGTTAATATAGTGCTTTTACTATAGATAGCTGTAGTACATTCACTGAGTTTTTAAACTCATGGTTTTATATGTTTACATTTTCAGGTTTTCCAGCTGCCACTGTCAGGTCTAGGAGGTTGAGTACATAGAAGTAGGGTCTTGTTAGTTTGTTTTATAAACTGCACTAATTGTAATTAAGTTAAATGATATGTGAGTTCTGTTGAAATTGTCTCCTTAAAACGATTGGATTTTTTTGTTATATTCCGCATTTTAATCTTGAAGTTGTTTCAATATGTATTTCCTAAATAATAAATAAATTATAATTATGGTTTGTAAACTATTTAGTTAATGATATCCTAATGGAGATAGGGTGTGACAATATTGGACATGTGTTATGTGTATAATAGTTAAGTATGTATTTTATTTACATCGTGAGGTCTTACCATGTGTTGTGAGGTACTATCATTTGGATCGGACTCTATAATTCCATAGAGGTCTGAATATGTGTTTTTAGTTCTTTGGATTGGGCATATGGTAGGTATACCTTTGGAATAAGTTTTGGACAAATTTGGATACTATTTTTGGCACATTTCAATTCCCAGTGTTAGATCTTTTACAGGCCTCCAAATTTAGATTTATATCAGGGGGTCTAACCCTCATTAGTAGAACACATTACACACATAACATAAAACCTAGTTGCCTTAAGGATTGGGGATAACTTGGGAAGAGATTTGAAGAGTAAGAATAAGCAATCAAGAGGAGGAATCACTCGTTCATACGATTCAGGCAAGAAATCTCTTACTTTATCACTTTGTAATATGTAACTCGTTTATTATTTTATCATCACGTATTTGATTTGGTATTTAGATCATGTTTAGAGGTTTAATTTTTTATCTTAATCACGTTTGTATGGGTTTAATCGGTTTTTTGAATTAAACCATTGATCAGATTATAATCTGATTTAAAATTGGAATTTTGTTGGAAACCTTTAATTGAATAATTTTGGATGATGATTTTTTTTATTATAATTCATATTTAGGTTTAATCACTCGTAATTATAATTATCCTACGTTAATTTGGTGTTTGATCTGAAATCATCAGTGTATTGAACACCATTCAATGTAAGATATGAAGTAGGTTTAATTTGTGAACTTTGTGGAATTAGACCCTTATTTGATTTTCTTGGAGTATAATTATTACACAATCTATATAGGATCATGAACTCACGATTATTTGATTATTGTATAGTTGGGATTGTTGGTTGGAAGTTTTTGGGGCTAACAATATAGGTTTATTTTTTGAACTTGCATTTTTAGGATGAAGGAGGCTATTTGTGGCTATCTCCTTAGAATGAGATTTTTGTAAAATGAGATGTGGTTTTTTGGTCAAATGACCTTGAGGTATCATTCTAACGAGATTGCGTTATTTTTAGCATTTGGAGTAGCAAAGGATGGTTTGAGGTTTTAGGTGTAACACCCCATATATTTGTGCATGCAATATTTAATTTATTCAGGAATTTTAAATTACTTCTGTGTCGTAATTTAATTGAATTAATTATGGTAATATTTATTTAAATATTAATCAGAGAGTGAATGGTTAATATTTAGGGAAATTTAATTCCTAAGTGAATAGTAATAATTTATTTACGCCATAACATGTATTAGTGACGTGGCATTTATTTATCACTGCCAGGAGTCGGTATAGACTAATTTGGGTGTGAGATAAGAATTTTTATAAATTAATTCGGATGTCGATTTTGAGTGCACGATTGAGTCCGACTGGGTCGAAATAGTCGAAAAAGTGTACCCGGGGGTAGTAAACGGGTCACAGGACATTTTTAGGCATAACTGGGCCCATACGGGGCTATTTCGATCACTTGGGCTTGGTCCATTAGGCTAAAAACGGGATTTAGCTTTAATACCTAATTGGGAGGAAAGGGAAACGGCGGAAAACACAAATCTAAATCATAAGTTTTGAGAGAAAACTATAAGGAGCAGTTAGAGTGCATTGGGGACCCTTTTGGAGACAAGACTAGGGACGAATTTGGGGGATTCATCATCAACCTTGTGAATCTCACACTCGGATCAGACCCTACGAAGCCATAAGACAAGTGGTTAACTTCTTGTAGAATTTATTTATGTTTTCAATTCATATTTGTGTGATGTGAAAATAAAAAAAAATTCGTTGTAGGTATAAATGGGTACAAAAATGGGCTTTTTGTAATTGGAAACCAAAAGGAGAATTGGTGTAGGAATTTATCGTGTTACATGATTCTGAGTAGATAGTTAACTTTAATTGATGAACGAAATTGGGATAAATGGATGAAATTGGGACTGAGCAAAGAAAGCCCAAAAATTCCCCAATTTTTGAATAAGTAGAGATTTGTGATTATTAAGTCATGTTTGAGGTTTTAGGGGAGGTCCTAATCATGTTCTCATGTGTTAAAAATGTTGTTTGCATTTGGTTTGAACCATATAAGAGGTTGGAGTTGGCAGAAATTCGTTAATGGCTGAAACAGCGTTGGAAAAGACGAACACATATTCGATCGATCGATCGATGGCTGGCATCGATCGATCGATGATCCAGGATTTTTGACAGGTCGGTCAGTTTTGTTATATAAGAGAAATTAATTTAAAATTTGATTACCAAAATTCTTTAGTGAGAAATAAATATGGAACATAATTTCCTAACAATTATATGGGAAAGGAATTGGGATTGGGAGGGATTTATGTGTAACACACTATCGTTAATTTTTGGGGAAAATATTTCAAAATAATTAAATACGGATCGAGTAAGCGAGTCCGGGTATAATGCTTGAGCGATGCCAATGTATTAAATTAATTAAGATTGAAATCTAATTAATTCGGAGTCGGGGATTTAGACTCGGGTATTATTTTATTCTCGAGCCATGAGAGCGAGTCCGAAAATATTGGTTGGGTGACACCAATAATAATTTAATTAATTAATGTGCAAATTAATTAATAATTAGAGGTTGACCATAAACTCGAGATGCTAAGTATAGGCTAGTGTTACGGACTCAGTACATGGTAAAGCCGGGATATTTTATATTTATATATATACGGGGTGCGATAGTATATATATGGTGTGTGCATATAAATATCAGTCATTAGATATTATTAATATATATACTCTAGTGCTATTGGAGGAGGTTGTGCAATGTGGGTGAATCCACTAGCTTGAGGAGTATGGCGAGTATATCCCCAGGTCATAGCGTCCGTTATATGGGTGAGAGGCTTGTCTCACTTTCAAGGAAGGAATATGACCGCCTCCATTATGTTTATGTTTTTGGCCAAGTTAGTGAGCGATTATGACTTGGGGGTAACTAGGTTATGCGAGTACACCTAATGTGATAGAACTTTCAAGAATACATCCGGTGAGTTATTACTCGAGAGGATGGGTTATATTTATATTCAACATATGTGTGAATGTTGTAATATGGTTCTACGTATATAATGGGATGAATAGATATATATGGATCATTAAATACATGTAGTGAATTGTATTAATTATATATGGGGTATATTCACATTCAACATGTGTGATTGTTGTAAGATAATTGTACGTGCATAATAGGTGAATAATTATATATGGGAAGTTTAAATACATGGAGAAAAGTGTATTAATTATATAACTAGTAAAGGTTATATGGCTTTCAAGGAAAGACGATTAACTAAGTTAAGGCGATAAGTAACTTATAAGTCATACATTAAAATACTCGGGATTTGGTAGGGCGGTTGACAAGAGTTATATCAAGTATCTAGTTTCGGGGTAGAGGACTAGGTGGGATATAAAGAAGACGCTAGGTGTGCACATTAGTTAATGGGTGAGTATGTCCTCAAGGGAGTGCGACACTAACTAAAATATGAAGCGCATTCATGCATATTTTATTACTGTAAGTTAAGCATTTGCTAAATGTTTTCAAAATGTTTTGGGTTCTAACCCTTGCTATAAAATATTTTCAAAACCTTTTAGGTGTCCAGCCACAGGGACGGCAGGCTTGATTTATTCCAGGGATTCGCTGCTGCAGTATATGTGGATGATGCAGGATTTGGATAGGCGCCTCTATTCTTTCTATTCCCGGTGTAGGGATTTTCTATCAGATATCTGAGCATGTTACTCATGATTTTATTTAGTATTTATTTCAGATACTTGAGATCCATTATCATCTGTATTTACATTTTTGTTAGATTTTAGCTGATGGTTTATTCGGTCAGTTTCTTATTTATATGTGATGGTTGGTTTCAGTTAGCTTGTGATTGTTAATGATTTATTTCCGAATGAGTATTTCTTTTAATTAATGAAGGATAAAACTTGGCACCAGTCTAATTTCACTTAGGTGGTTAGTAATTAAAAATTTTCGACAGTGACGTTAAGAATGAACCAACTGAGAAACCTGTTCTAATTTAATTTAGTACTGTTCACCCGGGGTTTAATTAGGCGGTGTGTCACAGATGGTATTAGAGCATCAGGTTCTAGTGTCCTTAGGATATGTGAGGCTTTTCACGTTTTAGCTTAGCGTTCATTGATGTAGAGCCTTACGATAGGATTGTTGTATTCCTCTACATATGCGACTTACGTTCTTATGCTATCAAGTATAGTGATGTGAGTCATACACGAGTTTGGTTAGGCTTTGTACACCGAACATTCTTTGGAACGACCAATGAGGGCCATAGGAGGATTGTAGGAGGAAAGGCTCAACATAAGACATTGGGTATTCTGGAAATGGTGATCATGTTAGGAATCACCATGATTGTTGTTCAGGCCGGTGGTGATAGAATAATCACCCGGGAGCAATAGTCTCCCAAATCACTGTTGTAAATAATGATGGTACAATTTTAGCCTTACCCAGTGTAGTCATCAAGGGGGTCGGGAAAGTTTGGAAGGACCCTTTTTGAAAGGCCATCTATAAGGATTCGAGTAGAAGAGTAGCATGATAAGTTAATGGGAGGAAATTACTCAAAGACAATTGTGTAAGATGGTGTGCGGTGGCACATGGGAATAATTTTTGAATGAAATTTTTGGCTCAGTGGGGTAGTGTTGTAGTGGTAGGAGAGTATGTCACCATGTATGAGGAGAATATATGGAGTCAAAAAAGAAATTTTGGGTACGGTGTGACCATAATATCATCCATCCGCTATTCAAATAAGGATGCGAGTGAAATTTCAGAGTTTATGAAATGAGTAAGATTGTAACTGATCGTAAGAGAGACGATAAATTATATAAGAGAACTTCGTTACCGATGAAGGGGATATGGAGAACGATAAAGGAACCCGCAAATGGATAATGAACCATATGAGAATACACAATAATGGATGAGAAATCCGACTAGGATGACTAGTGTTGAGGTCGTCAATATCTTTTATTTTTCATCTTACATTAATGCTTCTAAGATGCAGGAGCCAGTAAGGTTAGAGAGTTTAACCTAAGAACGAAATGAGATTTAATGGTGCTAATGAAGCACGAAGGAAGGGTATACCTAGTAAGGGGCCCATCTTGACGTTTTAAATTAAGTAAATTTTTACCTATTGACGATGGATTTGATCCGGGTCATCGAGGCCAATAATGAGTCCCATAGGGTTAGGGAATCCTAAGGGACAACAGGGGTAGCAGGACAACCCCAACATGGCCATTTGGGCTAGAGGTAGGGGATTGACACATAGAGGTGTCTTATGTGTGGAAGTGGAACCACAACAATTGATTATGTCCACAGTGAGGCAGGGGATAGAAGTGGAGTGCCTAGTAGGGACAACAACTGTGAAATTTTGGTTCGGGCGGATGGGAGTATTATGTCCAGGAGCCATTTGGGTCGTCGGTGGATAAGCAAGTGGAAGTATGAGTTTTATCCTCGGATAGATGGGGTGAATTTCTTGACATGAGGGATCATAATATTCTTGTTAGCACTATATTCGCGTGGGGAACGAGTTTAGCCGGTGTATAGTAGTGTTACTATAAGGTATATGGTTACCATAGGGTAACAGGGATCTCTGTGGTCTTATCTGCAGGGGAGTAGGTGTGAAAACTGAGAGGGTATATTTTAAGAGATTCACTCATTTTGAGGAGAGTTATGGAAGCATGATTTTTCCTGGGTATGGATTGGTTAGCAATGGTGTGAACTATTACTGATAGTGATCGTAAGTTTTGGTTTTCATGACACCAGGTTATGAATGACTCCTGCTAGGTGTCACCTAAGATGGGGACTAACCTATATATATATATATATATATGTGTGTGTGTGTGTGTGTGTGTGTGTGTGTGTGTGTGTGTAGCTTGTATTATGTGGTATGATAGACATATAAGAATGTCTTGTATTATTATATTTTTCCCAGTAAGAAGGGATGTATACTAAAGCGATTCGGGCGGTTAGAATTATTTTTTGAGTGGGGTGAGATAACTCGGGATTTATTTTGTGCAAGAACTAGTGATAGTAAGGGTGTGGTATTTTATGTTGCCTTTTGTAGCATAATAGTATACATGCATGATTTTGTGTTAAGAAACAAGTATTTGGGGGTACGTGCTCTGGACTGAGGGTCTAACAGATCTCAACGACCGACAATGTTAGATAGTAGTGTATCGGGGGGTTCCTTATTTGGATTTCTCTTTGCGAGACGTCCCACGCATGAAACTTAGAGCAACGTTGGAAGTGGGCAGATGTTTGGTCGTTAGTACATAGGTTGGGTACCCCGGTTATTATTCATGTATGTGATATGACTACGGGTTGGAAGTTATAGTACGGGTGAAGGCTAGCATAGTCGGGTAACTTCCGTGTGGTTGAGCATGGGGAGAGGGTGTATGGGCACCCTGGTTAATTAAGGTACATTTTTGTGCGTTTAAGCACGGGATATAGGGTGTATGGGCACCCTGGTTAGTGTGATTTTAGAGTCATCTTAAATAAAAGGGACGTGCAAATAAACATATTGAATGTACACCTACGGGGCAGTAAGAGAATAAGTGGAAAAGTGTAGTGAACTGAATTTCATTTGAGAAAGGAAATGGTCTGACTATATGTATATCAAGGAGAAATACCTCCAGCGTAAGGAGTGGGAAGGTGGGGGAGACCTATTTAATAAGATATCCTTGGGCAAGGGAGAAACCCACATTTTTTGGAAGATAGAAAACAGTATCACTTAGTCATATACCTAGAGTGGTTTTACGTATAGACAAGGTATAGATTCCTGCCTGATGAAAACCACACAAGGAATAGAGTTCTTGAGCGTGGGAATCGATGTTGAATAGGACATAGTGAATCTGTCGTCGGGTAAACCATTTAAGGATGGAAAAAGGTTGATTGGAGGGTATCAACCAGGAATTTTTTTATTCTATGGTTCCAGTGAAAGGATTAATGCTCAGGCTGGTAAACTATTATGAGGTGATCGGGACAAAGTTACATATTAGGTTGAACATGTTTCCCATAAGTTGATGGGCAGATGGGAAGTGAGGACAATGCATTTTAGATTTTTTGGTAATTCGGGAGTAGTATTTACTGCAGGTAGAGTTATGTGTGATGCCTCATAACGGTTTGGTCCACGTGACACCTTAGGAGACTTTATGGGAAAAGTTTCATTATCCACCTTTGGTAGATAAGAGGTGGGGAAATAACAAGCTGCTAGGACCCGAGATGGGTTATGGTCCATCAGCGGGAATTAAGTAAATTGTATCCTTTAATATAGTTCAGGGACATAAGGAGGGGTACGTCACCGTGAGTTGAAGGTTCAAATCTGATATGATTAATCAGGGATGATTCGAGTAATTACCTAGAAGATAGTCATGCATTTTGGCAACAAGGAAATTGACACCCATATAGGAGGGGAATTTCCTAACTGAGGGATAGAGGAGCCGGCGGAGTATAGTCTCATTTTCTGAGGCACTATGTCTTCAGGGGACCTCGAGTTAAAAATTTATGACCAGGTAATTGGTTTGGGTGTATCCTATGAAAGGAGTTATGAAGTTCGACAAGAAAGGGGAGCTAGCATCGAGGTATGTGGGTACTTTCCCTATCTTGGAGAGGGTGGGATTGGCAGCTTATCGACTGATTTTCCAGAACATCTTTAGTCGATATGGGATGTGTTCCACGTGGCATAGATGGAGAGATACAGGAGGAGAGATTGAGATTTTTGGGCACGTTCCACTGGAGGATAATGACTTGCAATAATACACCTTATATAAGGGGAGACCGGTAGCTATGTGAGCGCAAGCGGCAGTCTAAAATAGTAACACCAGTTAGAGTGTAGTGGAGTGGGGTCATTACAGTATTCATGAGTATACGTGGGACTGGGAGGAGGAAAATAGTATCTAGAGTATTCGCCATAGTAATGATAAAATTTCGGGGATGAAATTCTTTTGTAAGGGGGGGAGTATGTAACACCCCATATTTTTGTGCATGTAATATTTAATTTATTCAAGAATTTTAAATTAACTGTGTGTCGTAATTTAATTAAATTAATTATGGTAATATTTAATTAAATATTAATCGGAGAGTGAATGGTTAATATTTAGAGAAATTTAATTACTAAGTGAATAGTAATAATTTATTTACGTCATAACGTGTATTAGTGGCGTGGCATTTATTTATCTCAGACGGGAGTCGGTATAGACTAATTTGGGTGTGAGATAAGGCCTTTTATAAATTAATTCGAATGTCGATTTTGAGTGCACGGTTGAGTCCGAATGGGCCGAGATAGTCGAAAAAGTGTACCTGGGGGTAGAAAACGAGTCACGGGGCATTTTTAGGCATGCGAGGCTATTTGGATCACATCGGGCTTGGCCCATTAGGCAAAAAACGGGATTTATCTTTAATACCTAATTGGGAGATAAGGGAAATGGCAGAAAACACAAATCTAAATCATACGTTTTGAGACAAAACTATAGGGAGCAATTAGAGTGCATTGGGGATCCTTTTGGAGACAAGACTAGGGACGAATTTGGGGGATTTGTCATCAACCTTGCAAATCTCACACTCGGATAAGACCCTACGAACTCATAGGGTAAGTGGTTAACTTGCTGTAGCATTTATTTATGTTTTCAATTCATATTTGTGTGATGTGGAAATAAAAAAAAAATTGTTTTGGGTATAAACGGTTACAAAAATGGGGTTTTTGTAATGGGAAAACCAAAAGGAGAATTGGTGTAGGAATTTATCATGTTAGATGATTCTGAGTAGATAGTTAACTGTGATTGTTGAACGAAATTGGGATAAATGGATGAAATTGGGACTGAGCAAAGAAAGCCCAGAAATTTCCCAATTTTGGATAAGTAGAGATTTGTGGGAATTAAGTCATGTTTGAGGTTTTAGGGAAGGTCCTAATCAAATTCCCATGTGTTAAAAATGTTGTCTGCGTTTGGGTTGAACCATAGAAAAGGTTGGAGTTGGGATAAATTTGTTAATGGCTGAAACAGAATTGGAAAAGATGAACACCTATTCGATCGATCGATCAATGGCTGGGATCGATCGATCGATGGTCCAGGATTTTTGACAGGTCGCCCAGTTTTGTTATATAAAAGAAATTAATTTAAAATTTGATTCCCATACATTCTTTAGTGAGAAATAAATATGGAACATAATCTCCTAACAATTATAAGGGAAAGTAATTGGGATTGGGAGGGATTTATGTGTGACACACTATATTTAATTTTTCAAAAAAAATATTCCAAAATAATTAAATACGGATCGAGTAGGCGAGTCTGGGTATATTGGTTGAGCGATGCCAAGGTATTAAATTAATTAAGATTGAAAGCTAATTAATTAGGAGTCGGGGATTTAGACTCGGGTATTATTTTATTCTCGGGCCATGAGAGCGAGTCCGAAAATATTGGTTAGGTGACACCAATAATAATTTAATTAATTAATGTCCAAATTAATTAATAATCAGAGGTTGACCATAAACTCGAGATGCTAAGTATAGGCTAGTGTTATGGACATAGTACACGGTAAAGCCGGGATATTTTATATTTATATATATACGGGGTGCGATAATATATATATGGTGTGTGCATATAAATATCAATCATTAGATATTATTAATATATATACTCTAGTGCTATTGGAGGAGGTTGCGCGATGTGGGTGAATCCCCTAGCTTGAGTAGTAGGGCGAGTATATCCCCAGGTCATAGCATCTGTTATATGGGTGAGAGGCTTGTCTCACTTTCAAGGAAGGAATATGACCGCCTCCATTATGTTTACGTTTTTGGCCAAGTTAGTGAGCGATTATGACTTGGGGGTAACTAGGTTATGCGAGTACACCTAGTGTGATAGCATTCTAGAGAATACATCCGGTGAGTTATTACTCGAGAGGATGGGTTATATTTATATTCAACATATGTGTGAATGTTGTAATATGGTTCTACGTATATAATGAGATAAATAGTTATATACGGGTCATTAAATACATGTAGTGAATTGTATTAATTATATATGGGTTATATTCACATTCAACATGTGTGATTGTTGTAAGATAATTTTACGTACATAATAGGTGAATAATTATATACGGGAAGTTTAAATACATGGAGAAAAGTGTATTAATTATATAACTAGTAAATGTTATATGACTTTCAAGGGAAGACGATTAACTAAGTTAAGGCGATAAGTAACTGATAAGTCATACATTAAAATACTCGGGATTCGGTAGGGCGGTTGACAAGAGTTATATCAAGTATCTAGTTTCGGGGTAGAGGACTAGGTGGGATATAAAGAAGACGCTAGGTGTGCACATTAGTTAAGGGGTGAGTCTGTCCTCAAGGGAGTGTGACACTAACTAAAATATTAAGCGCATTCATGCATATTTTATTACTGCAAGCTAATCATTTGCTTAATATTTTCAAAATGTTGTGTTCTAACCCTTGCTATAAAATATTTTCAAAACCTTTAAGGTGTCCAGCTACAGGGACGCCAGGCTTGATTCATTCCAGAGATTCGTTGCTGTAGCATATGTGTATGTTGCAGGATTTGGATAGGCGCCTCTATTCCTTCTATTCCTAGTGTAGGGATTTTCTATCAGATATCCAAGTGTGTTGCTCACGGTTTTATTTAGTATTTATTTCAGATACTTAAGATACATTATTATCTTTATTTACATTAGTGTTAGATTTTAGCCGATGGTTTATTCGGTCAGTTTCTTATTTATATGTGATGGTTGGTTTTAGTTAGCTTGTGATTGTTAATGATTTATTTCTGAATGAGTATTTCTTTGAATTAATGAAAGATAAAACTTAGCACCAATCTAATTTCACTTAGGTGTTTAGTAATTAAAAAGTTTCGGCAAAGAATCAACCAACTGAGAAACCTGTTCTAATTTAATTTAGGTCTGATCACCCGGGGTTTAATTAGGTGGGGTGTCACGTTAAGCACATATTCAATTTTTGCAAAATTCTTATGCACTTAATTTACAGTTTTAATATGTGGTTTAAATTAAGTTACCACGATAAGAGATTTTTAATATAGGTCTTGTGGTGACAATTATTATTTAACACAAAGAGATAAGATAAGCACAATCACCAAGCAGAATAAGGAATTCAAAATGCCAATCACACAACAAGAGATGTACATGGTTCAGAAAAAATGCCTACGTCCACGGTGGTACAGTCAGTATTATTTCGATATCCTCTGGAGAGTGATTACAGAGAATACAGTGTGTCCCTATGCCCCGAACCTAGGGTTTATTATATAGATGTCCATTTTCAGGGAGTGGGGGTGTTGGAGTCCCCCATGTTTGACATCTTCTCCTAGAACCCCTCTTAATGGGAACATGAGAGAACACTAAATCCTAACCGATTAAGATGTGGGGGGTCTGGACTTTGCGCCCCTATAATTAGGCTACTCGTCCAGGCCCATTATTCTAATTTCGGGTACCCAAAATTTCCCCTAAGTTTGTTGGGCCATACTTTGGGCTCAATAAATTTAAATGATTTGTCATAATGGCTCCTTTGTACACCGTGCAACTCTTCCCAAAGTTTGAGGACTGAGTTAGGCGGCACTTGCTTCGTGGTCTGAGCATTATGATTAGTAACACTCAAAAGTTATCCACAGCAGTCATCTCTCAATCGTCGTTTCAATATTCTCAGTACTCTCCCATTTTCTTCAAGTTCTAGCGATTCACGTTCTCTTCTCCCGGTCTTCATTCTTATTTCTTTCGATCTTCCTCATCATTTGGGATTGTGATTCTTCATCATTCAAGTCGAACTATCACCTTGTAAGTCCCCTGTGCCTTCTCTTTATATTTTTTCTTTGAATTTGTAGTTTTTTAAGGTTTTCTAACGGCAAAGATTGGTAATAGATCAGTTTTTGAGTTTACGCAGTTTTACAATATTCCTGAGTGGGTAGAGATTGAGTGTGCCTCTCCCCTAGAAATGTTAGAGAGATAGAGGGTGCCCATTGGATCCATGTCTTGTTTCTTTCCCAAGGAGGACTTACTTTTCCTCCCAACAATCTATTTTTGCACTTCTTTGGTTATTTCAACATTGTTCCTGCACAGTATTCTCCCAATGTGTGGAAGATAATCAATGGCGTGCATAGAATAAATCGACTCTATGGCACCAGATTAGGGCTCGCTGAAGTTTGTTTTTTCTATTCTTTTTCTCGAACTAGTTCTGGTGTTCTTTATCTCAAAGCCAGGAGTCCTGACAAGGTATTGGTAGTAAACCTACCTGATTCCCATAAGGACTATTGGCAAGACGGCTTTCTTGCTAGAAATTGGTAGTTTTCTCCCCAGACTGAGGAGTCGAGGTCTGATAGGTTCTCTGTTCCCTTTCTCTGTTCTTTCAATTTCTTTACTGATTTGTGATCTTTCTGACTTTTCCTATTTTTCCTTCAGCGGGGTCGAAGAACTTGGAACCTTCTTTTAGTGAGGTTCGTCTTTCTAAATTGGTCAAGGCCTAGAATATCAGGGAGCCTTTAGCCGACGGCAAGCATCCTCGGTCTGCTTTTTTCTTGCTCGAATATAAAAATGTTGATTCTAGCTTTATAGCGATCCCGATATATAGTATTCCTGAATTTGATACCTCTAAAGAAACTGTTGCTGATCCTATTCAGTTGGACGAGGAGGAGAGCAGTTCTGAGAGTGATATCGTAGGCGGTGTTGAAGGTAATTTTGGCAAGGGGAGCTCCAGTGGAGATAGTTCTTCTGACTTGGAGGAAGTTTCTGAAGCTCGAGAATCTTCGAGCACGTCCAGCAGTTTAAGCGAGGAGATGGTTCCTCCAAGGAAAAATTTGATTCAGAATGATGACGATGATGATCATGTGATCCTCGCTCAGAGGTGGAAGAAGTAGAAGTCCAGCTCTAGGGCTATAGCTACTAGCTCTCGATCTTCTGCTCAGGAGCAGGAAAGGAAGAGGAAAGAAGAAGAAAAGATGAGAGAGAGAGAGAGAAAAAAAAAAGGAAGAGGAAAGAAAGAAGATGGGGGAGAAGAAGAGGATGGAGGAGAAGAGAAGAATGGAGAAAGAGAAAGAGAAAGAGGAGGAGTGGAGAAAGATGGAATCGAGGACGAAGGCTGGTAAGGCCTTAGTCTCGGTGTCCGCATTGCCCGAGGGGGCCTTAGTTTCCATTTCTACTCAATTGGCCCATGCACTTCTCGAGAGGGTAGTTCTTCCTGCAGATCACCAAAGGGAGCTGGGGTCTGATCAATTGGCCCTAAAAGCTAGCCAGAGGCTAGCCTTGGTAAGACCTTTTCCTTTCTCTAATGCTTTAATAAGTTTTAGCTATTTCCTTTTCCTGATGTATTCTTTGTTTTTGTAGTTTGTGATTGAATTCTCCATACGCTATCGCTCTCACGATGAGCTGGTGAGCAGGAACAGTGAGCTGGAGAAACGGAATGCTACCTTGAAAGTGAGGGGCACTCAACTGGAGGCTGATCTGAAGACTGTTGATGCTTCCCGAGCTTCTTCTGACTTGGCCCTCATCAATTCCAATCGAGAGAGGGATGCGGTAATTAAAGAGCTGAACGGACTGAGGTAGGCCTATGACCTGGTCTGCTCGAGCAAGTTGGCCATCGGAAAGGAGAATAGGGTGCTGACTAAGCAGCTGAAAAAAAAAAGGATTCCCATGCAGCTACCATCAAGGAGGACTCTTATAAATCTGGGTGGACTGCTGCATATGAAGATGTCGAGGTTCAGATAGGCTACATTAGTCGTCTGAACTTCAAGAAAGGTTAGAACAAGGCCCTCATAACCGCTGGTGTCGATGTCGCCTCTCCTCTATTTAACGAGCATGACCCAGGTCCAAAGCCAATTATGGAGGAAGCCCCTGCCCCAGCCATCGAAGGCGTTGACCCTGCCTCCCAGACGATTCCTACCGATGTTCTCCCTACCCATGTGATAGAGGTTATCCCTGTGGAGGGGTATGCTTCTACTGCTGCTGATAAGGGAAAGCAACCAGCTACTTTTGGGCAGCCTGAAGTTGCTAGTTAATTTACTTCTAGGAATACTTTGTATCTTTGCTTGTAATTTTCCTTTTTAATGCTTGATGTACTTTTTCCCTTATTAATGAAATGAAAATGTTTCTTTTCCCCAGTGCACAGATTTATTTTTCTTTTCGTTGCCCCTTTATTGCTTGTAGTCGATTGATGTTGATGACTATATACCAGCCACTTCTCAATTGGAAAGAATGCTTGGACCTGATGTAAGCTCTGAAGTTCGTCATACTTTTGTGAGGATTTTAAAATCTTTGCGATTGAGGAACAAGCATTTCATAGAGCAGACCGATCTTGTCATTAAACTGAAAGACAGGCTCCAGGAGATGGAAGAAGTTGGCGCTTTAGTGCAAGAAGAGGTGAATACACTAAGAGCAAAGCTTCTAGATGCTTCTGAGATCAACCAGGTTGGGGAAATTCTCCAGCAAGAGAATGAGGCTTTGAGGAGATAGGTTTCGCGACTTAGGGAGCATGCATCGAGCACCTCTCCTGCAGTATTGCGAGGTTCTTCCTCGTCGTGAGCCAAAACTAGCTTGAGCGGCGTTCCTCCTGTGTTGCGAGGCTCTACCCCTCTAACCGTTCTGCGACCTGGCAGGAATACCAGGAGTTCATCTAGGGAGATGGAAGAGCTTCGTGGTGATGTCCAGTGAGCGTATGTGATTGATGCTGGGCTCGAGAGGGACGTCACCCGGTTGAGGCATTTATTTAAGAAATGACCTCGACGAGTGTGGGCTGATGGTTACAATCAGGGTTGTCTAGATACTCCAATGAGGCTGATAAAGTTTGAAGAGCTCGCCTTCATCAGGGGGTGGTTGAGTTCCTTGAGGGAGCTGCAAGTTCCAAGGAACTCAGTGCTCTGGTATCGACATGAAATATCTTCTTCCACTCGAATGCCTAACCCCTTCCCGAGAAATGATCAGTGGATACCCATTGATGCCATCCCTCGGCAGCTATTGGAGTCGGATGTGAACAAAGTCGAGGAAGAGTTAGTTCCCCCTCCCAATGATGGTCAAAGAGCTCAAGTGTCTGATTATCTCATTCAGAGGCTTCAACCTCATTGAGATTTTGCCAGTATCAACTATATATATATATATGCCGAGGGCACAGCGATAAATTTGCCCCCGTGATAAAAAAAAACCATCCCATAAAAAAATAAAAGGAAGAAAGAAAAAAAAATAGTTAAAAAACATCCATATCTATTTTTTTTTTTTAAAAACCTTTTAGCATGACATTTCATGCATGGGCATGAAATGTCAAAAATATCATACATGTCTTTTTGCCATAACCATATGGCGTTATATTATATATATATATATATATATATATATATAATGAAGCAGCATAATGTTGATGTTTTGGGAGAGCTCACCAACTAAACATGTATTGTATTTGTTGTAAATGTGATGAACTAATATAAAATTTATGTTTTGGGAAAATTTGACAACTAAACAAGTGTCTTATATTTTCCTCATCTTTACTCAAAAATCTTGAGCCTATATTCTCTGACTAGATTTGTATGCTCGCATTATCAAGTAAGTGTCCTTCTAGTCCAGTATGCCAACGCGATACCATTCTTCCTCACTTTACCTTTTAGGTTGTGTTATCACACTCCCATTGGACTAAGTGGGGCAATTGGCAAGGACACACCTGGTGTTGGATGCTCTATCCGATCAGGATTTTATTCAACCAAACATTGTTTGGTGACCAATTTTGACTTGGCCATATTGCCTAAGGATCTCCTGTGGGGCTTCATATATTGCCAGGGGAAATGCTAAGAGGTCTTTCATTTTTCATAACGAAAACCTGAGGAGGGTCATTTCCCTGCTATACTGTAATGATCAGTGTGCCTGTTACTTAGGAAGGGTGTGTGGGTTATAAAGTTTATATTTTGACACCTTGTGAATTAGTTAACTGATACTCCGTAAAATGCAACTGCCAAATAACTTTTTATTAATGACAAGGAAAATGAACTTCCTGTTCCCTAACTAAAGAACAAAAGAAGAATCTAAAAATAGAATTTCTTGAGATTGGCTGCATTCCATGCTCGGGGTATCTCTCTGCCTGCCAGCGTTTCTAAGTGATAGGCACCTTGTAGATTATCTCTTGTTATCTTGAATGGTCCTCCCCAGTTTGGCCCTAGCTTGCCATCTGATGGTTTTATTGCGTTGCCAGGAATTTTTTTGGGACATAGTCCCCAACTCAGAATTCCCTTGGGTTGACCTTCTTGTTGTAGTGCGTTGCAAGTTGTTGATGATAGCTCGCTAGTTTCACTAGGGCTAGCTCTTGGCGCTCATCGGCTAGGTCGAGCTCAGCGAGCAAAGCTGCATTATTATGGCCCTGGTCGACAAGGCTGGACTTCGTTGTTGGCAAGGCTGCTTCTAATGGGATGACTACCTCCATTCCATACGTCAATGAAAATGGGGTTTCCCCCGTTGCTCGTCGTGGAGTGGTACGGTAGGCCCATAGAATATGCGATAGTTTATTTTCCCATGCGCCCTTGGCTCGCTCTAATCGTTTCTTAAATCCATCGATCACTATTTTATTGGAAGCCTCGGCTTGGCCATTGATCTGAGGATAGGCCACCGAGCTGTAGTGGTGTTTGATTACATTCTCGTCATATAAACTCTTAAAGGAGCCGCTATCGAACTGCGTTCCATTGTCAGTGATGATGGTTCTAGGGATGCCAAAATGGGTGATTATATTTTTCCATATGAATCTTATCATATCTGCAGCTCGAATGTTCGCCAGGGGTTCTGCCTCGATCCATTTGGTGAAGTAGTCAGTTGCGACCAACAGATACTTGCGATTGCCGGTGGTGGTAGGAAGTGGTCCTACGATGTCCATTCCCCGTTGGGCGAACGACTAAAGGCTGGATAGTGATTTTAGGTTACTAGCAGGTTGGTGGACCATAGGAGCATGAAGTTGGCATTTCAAGCCCTTGCGAACATACACCGCAGAGTCTCTTTGCATATATGGCCACCAATAGCCTTCCTTCATTGCTCGAAAATCTAGAGACCTTCCTCTAATATGGATTCCACAGATTCCCTCGTGAAGCTCATGTAGAACTTGCTTGACATGCTTTGGGTGAACGCATTGAAGGTAGGGACCAGAAAAGGATCTCTTATATAGATTGCCCTCTGGAGATAAGTGAAAGCGAGCAGCTTTGACTCTTATCTGGTGAGCAGTCTTCTTATCATCTGGGAGTGTGCCATTCTTCAAATAGTTCCTTAGAGGATCCATCCAGTTGGGTACTGACTCAATTTGGAGCATATGTTCTATGGTTAGTAGTTTATTATCAAGTTTATTGCTTGGACGAGCGAGGAATTCGATGGGGATTGTTATTTTTAAATCTGAATCGACTGCCGAACTCAGGACTGCTAGGGCATCAGCATGGCTATTTTTCCCTCTGGGAAACTGCTGGATACTGACTTCCTCGGAATTAGACAGTAGCCTTTTTGCTAAGGCGAGGTAGGCTTCCATTCTTTCATCTTTTGCATTGTAATCTCCTCTTATCTGATTAGAGACTAATTGAGAATCGTCGAACACTTGTAAATGCTTTGCTCCCAAAGTGTGTGCCTTTTAGAGGCCGGCTATCAATGCCTCGTATTCGTCTTCATTGTTGGAGGCTACAAATCCAAGACTGATTCCTTGTTCAAGGATTATATGCTCTGGAGTAATGAGGACAATGCCTATTCCTGCCCTTCTTGAGTTGGAGGATCCATCAACGAATAATTTCCAGATTCCCTCCGTCGTGTGGTTCCTTTTTTGTTTTGCTGGTTGAGGTTGGTCGCAAGGCTGCTCGCCTGTGAATTCAGCTATGAAATCAGCAAGGACCTTACCCTTGATTGTGTTCCTTAGTTGAAATTGGATATCGAATCGTCCAAGCTCGACTGACCATTTAGACAGTCTGCCTGATAAATCCGCCTTCCTCAGGATTGCTTTAAGGGGGTGCGATGTAAGGACGATGATAGTTTGGGCTTCGAAATAGTACTTGAGCTTTCTTGAATCCACTACTAGTGCAAAAGCGAGCTTCTCCAATGGTAGGTACCTCTGCTCGGCGTCTAGTAAGGTCTTGCTCACGTAGTAAACGGGGTGCTGGATCCCTGGAATTTTGCACATTAATGTGGAACTGACAGTGTGGTTGGAAAGGGAGAGGTATAAGTACAAAGAATCTATTTGATGTGGTATGATGAGCAGTGGTGGGGAGCTAAAGTATGCCTTGAGCTCATCCAATGCCTGCGAGCAACCTGGGTTCCATTCTACCATTTTGTTTCCCTTTAGAAGCTAGAAGAAAGGCTTGCACTTCTCGGAGGACGTAGAGATAAAGCAGTTTAAGGCAGTGAGCATACCGGTGAGCTTCTGTATGGCCCTAATTGTTCGAGGAGGTTGTAACATGTTTATTGCATCGATCTAGTCTGGGTTAGCCTCGATGACTCTCTTAATAACCAAGTACCCAAGAAGTTTTCCTGACTGGACACCGAAAGAACACTTGCTCCCATTAAGTTTCATTCGGTACTTCCTGAGGATTTCGAAGGTGCTTGATAGGTCTGAGAGGTGGTCTTGTTTCTTCTTGATTTTAACGAGCATATCATCGATGTAGACCTCCATGGTGTCTCCCATTTGTTCCTTGAACATCTTGGTGACCTGCCGCTGGTAGGTTTCCCCTGTGTTTTTTATCTCGAAGGGCATGACCTTGTAGCAGTATAACCCAACTATGGTGATGAATTTTGTTTTGTCATGGTCTGGGGTATACAGAGGGATCTGATGATACCCTGAGTATGCGTCCAAAAAACTCATTCTCTCGTGAGCTACAGTGGCGTCTGCCAGTTGATCAATTTTTAGGAGGGGGAAACTATCTTTAGGGCATGCTCTATTGAGGTCAGTGAAGTCGATGCAAACTCTCCACTTATCGTTACTTTTTGGAACTACTACTGGATTGGATAACCATTTGGGAAATTATACCTCCCGTATGGATCCTGCATCCAGCAATTTTTCCACTTCTTTTTCAACGGCTTTGCCTTCTCGGGTCCAGTTTTCTGCGCCTTTTGCGCGATTGGTTTGAAGGTGGGATCGACGTGCAGCTGATGAAAAACCATACTAGGATCAATTCTGTTAAGCTCGTATGGTTCCCACGCAAAGACGTCTATATTGTTCCTTAGTAGGGTCGTCAATTCCTTCTTCCCCTGATCTGTAAGAGAAGATCCAATTAAGAAGCTCATGTTGTCATCACAATCTCAAACTTTGATTTCCTTCAGATCCTTGATGACACGTTCAGAGGGGAGGAGCTTGGTCTCCTCTACTCCGGGCCTTTCATAGTTTAATTGTTATTTTGAAGGTATCAGACCTCCTTATTCTTCAACCTTCTCGCTGGATTTATCGACCTTTTTCTCTGGTTTTTGGAGGATGGCTTCTATGAAGAACCTTCTTGCCATTGCTTAATCGCCATGGATATCCATTACTCCTCTCTCGATCACATATTTAAGCTTCTGATGGTAGGTCGAGGAGATTGCCTTCATCGCGTGCATCTGTCCTCTGTCGAGGATAGCCTGGTATAGCAAGTCAATGTCAACCACCAGAAACTCGATCATTTTAGAAACATGTCCTACCCTTACTGGAAACACAATCTTTCCCAAGGGCATGGTCACTTTCCTAGCGAAGCCAACTAAAGGGACAATTGCTTTTTTTAGGTCGGCGATGCTTAACTTCAATTTTCTGAATATGTCGAGGTACATTACCTCGGACGATCTTCCTTGGTCGACCAATAACTTGTCAATGTCATAGTTAGCTATTTTAAGAGTAATGATCAAAGCATCGTGATGTGGGGTTCTTACTCCCACTAGAACTTCATCTGTAAATTAGATATGCTTACTATATTCGACGTCATCTGCTCGTCGACGCTTTCCTGATTGTGTTTTTGCTGGATCGATCTGAAAAGCTTGCATCACTGTTGTAATCTTTTTTACCTCCATTCGAGATGAATTTCCCTAAATCTGCTTCATGTCAGATACCCCATGAATAACTGCGAATTCATGGTTAGAATTGTCTTCAAGAACGTTATCGGGCATTGCTTATCTATGGGCAGCAACTTTCTCTGCTTTCTTTTCCACAAATTCGTTTAGATGCCCAGACTGAGATAGCTCTTCGAGATGGGACTTAAGATCCTTTCAATGCTCGGTTTTGTGTCCTCTTTCTTTGTGAAAAGCGCATCTCAACGCATTGTTTCTCTTCGAGGGATCTCCTCCCATATTCCTAGGCCACTTGATTAATGGCTCATTTTTTATTTTTGCGAGAATTTTATAAATTGGTTCTCTGAAGACTGTGTTGACTGCCTGAAATACTTTCAACACATAATTGTTTCCTCCATTCTTGGAGCCATTTTTTCCCCCATTTTTTCCTCCTTCTTCCGGTCCTCAGTCTTGTCACTGCCCTTGGCAGCGAGCTTAGTTCGACCGTTTTCCCCTGTGCTGAGGTGGGTCATATCTTCCACCTTGGCATATTTCTCGATGCGGGCCATTAGGTCGTCTATGGTCATGGCTTCTTTCTCCGTTAGGGACTGGTACAGAAGGGAAGAGATGGGTAGCCCAATTTTGAAAGAGGCCACTTCCACTTGCTCCGACCAGTCCTTGACCTCGTTGAATAACTCCCAGTACCTCTTCGCGTAGTCGCGGAGGGTCTCTTGAGGCATCTTTTTCATTGTCAGGAAAGCATCCATCCTCTTGGGATGGGAGCTACTAGTAATGAATCGAGCCGTAAAGGGCTCGATCAAGGACTTGAAACTCATGATGGAGCGGTGGGGGAGCCTTTTGAAACATTTCTGCTCCACATTACGCAGGCTTGAGGGAAAAATTCAGCACATTAGTGCGTCTCAATGGTTCCAGAGGGTTATGGCCAGGCGGTACTGCCTAACGTGATCAATGGGATCAGTCTTACCATCATAAATTTTGAACCTTGGAATAGCAAACTTCTTAAGGGCTTCCTCTTCTTCTATTTCCCTCGAGAAAGGTGATTTCATCTGAGTTTTGAGAGCTCGCCTAGCGAATTCTCGGGTCGATCTGGTACCGTGATGTGGAGGGTGTTGGTCCATCTCCCTTTGGACCAGACTTCGTATGTTCTCGTTGCTATGATCCGAGCTCCTGTGATTGCGAGCCAGTCATAGTTGCTCAAGTAAATTGTCCTCTGACTCATTTCCCTCAGCTTTCTGGGATCCCCACCTAGGGCTCCTTCCTCGGCTGCGAGTCTTTCTCGCCTGAGGGCTAGGAGTGCTGTATAGACGTCTCTTGGTACCACGATAGAGTTATCTCTCCATTATTTCTAATCTTCTTTTGAGGCCAGCATTCTCATCTTTGTGCTTGCGAGAAGACTCCCTTTGCTCGTGGAGCCTCGCCTCATATGCATCAATTAGCCTGGATATCTATGTGGACCTCACAGGCCCTTGTCTTTCTTCTGAGGCTGGCCTTTCTAAGCGAGCCCTCTGATCTGAACGCCGAACTTCAAATCTAATCCTGCGAGGAGCAGGTGGTTCATGGATATCCCCTACCTGGGGAGCATTACTACAGTGACTAGACATTTCGAACTCTTTTCTGGGTGTGGGCTTTCTCAGGGAAGATAAACGTTCCCACACATGGCGCCAATTGTGGTGACAATTATTATTCAACCCTAAGAGATAAGAGAAGCACAATCACCAAGAAGAATAAGGAATACAAAATGCCAATCACACAACAAGAGATGTATGTGGTTCAGCAAAAATGCCCACGGCCACGGTGGTGCAGTCAGTATTATTTCTATATCCTCCGGAGAGTGATTACAGAGAATACAGTGTGTCCCTATGCCCCGGACCTATGGTTTATTATATAGATGTCCATTTTCAGGGAGTGGGGGTGTTGGAGTCCCCCACGTTTTCCATTTTCTCCTAGAACCCCTCTTAATGGGAACATGGGAGAAGACTAAATCATAACCGATTAAGATATGGGGGGTCTGGACTTTGGGCCGCTATAATTGGGCTACTCGTCTAGGCCCATCATTCTAATTTTGGGTACCCACATGTCTTAAAAAAGATAAACCTTCATTTGATTATTACAACCCAACATTTGGGGATTGAGGCAAAATGGGTATGCTCAAGAGGTCTGAGTTAGCCTATTTTATATCATGTATGATGTATGTGGTAAAGTTAGGATTCATTAAGTTTTGAAGATCTATAAACCTAAGAAGTTAATAGACAATTCGACGTTCGGGGATTGCGATGATTGGGTTACGCTTCAGAGTATGTGTTATCCAATAGTGTTATATATATATATATACGCATGTAGTAGGGGTGTTGAGAAGCCTTCAAAAGGTGAATCCTAATTTCTGAGATTTTATAATTTTTTCAATACAAACAAATATACGTGTCTAATACACATGTGTCCACTTTCCTTTAAGAAAACTGGAAAAAAAAACTCCTAATTAACTACCCATTTACAAACCACGTATCTTCCTTATTTACTCTCACTATCATCCCTTAAACTTCACGTCTCTCTCTCCTCCTATCAACCACTTCTGCATTACAAGCAACCACCAATCTCTCTCTCTCACTCACCTTGCCTCAAAGACACTACAAACCACCGGCGCATACACAAACTAAATAACCATGAAGATGTCAAACTACTATCTACATGCAATTGGGATCTTTCTCTCTCTCTCTCTCTCTCTCTCTCTCTCTCTCACACACACACACACACACACACTGGATAACAACGATTTGGGTGAGTTTTTAAATTTTTATTAATTATTTTTCTTACACACTGTTATTGATCTTGAATGCACCTCCATTTACATATGAAATTAAATGCTTCCTTGTCTATTTAGATGGTTGGTTTTATTGAGATGCATCTATGGAATATCTAGAAAATCTCGGAACAAGTAATTTCAGATCTAATATTGAATTGAATGGATTATTATATTAGATTAGATTATGAGATTTGAAATAGGTAAAGAGAAAAGATGTTGAAGAAGTTTGAGATGAAGAGTAATAGCATGAAAGGCCTGAGTTTCCACAATAGAATGCCATGGATCTTGGTGATTTTACATAGTGGTGTGATCTATGGTATTGATAGTGAACAAGAAAGCAATGACGGTGCAGTAACATCTCAAAAATCTTACAAGCGTGCTCTCTTTGACCACTTATTGATGTTCAATGTACGTGGCTATGACTTCAAAAATCTCGCCCTATTATAGTTGTTTACTAAAGACAATGAGATACACCTTGTGAGGTATGCAAAGACTATTTTATAGGATATGAACAAAAAGGTTGCATTTTAGAGTCTTTTAAAAAAATTCTCCAATTTATTTGGATAGAGGGAAAATGGTGACCATTTTAAAGTCATTTCTTATATAGATGAACTCTCCTTATCTAACGTGCCCACTCACCTAATTATGGGGATCATTAGTCAAAATGGCATGGAGGAAAAAATGAGCAGACCAAATATTTCAACTCATAACCTAAAGCTCTCAGATGTACCATAAGTTGGCGAGTTTACATAGTGGTATGATGTGGGTGATTTTTTTATTTTTTATTAATTATTTTGCTGTCATCGATCTGTGTGTTGTCTACATTTGGGTGTGTTTCTCTGGAATGGGTTCTTTAATTAATTATTTTTGTTGCAGTAGGTTTTGTGATCAGAGTTGTACGGTTTGGCTTCTTCTAATTAAGGTTTTCATAATCCTAATATATTGCTACATATTATGTCACCATAAAAAGATGTTAAAACAAATTTGTGTTGAATTTAATTCACAT
This sequence comes from Sambucus nigra, assembly GCA_949130495.1. NCBI lineage: Eukaryota > Viridiplantae > Streptophyta > Magnoliopsida > Dipsacales > Adoxaceae > Sambucus > Sambucus nigra. The sequence goes on along the minus strand of OX422211.1, from coordinate 155,555,818 downwards.
TAATTCTAAATGGAAATTTGTGTTGTGATTTGTCCTGACATAGCTATCACCATTTAGACATGAAGACAACATAGCACGACTTTAATAAGATAAAGATGATAAGAAGATAAATATTTTTTAGAAAAGAAATTTTCTCCACTAATAAGATAAATATTATTTAAATCCAATTTAACATGATAATACACGAATGAAAATACGACGACATGCCATGTCTAAAATTTCCACATCTAGCCTCAATGGCCTCGACTCTAAGACATCATTTTCTTACATATTTTATTTTATAAAATGTTTAGTGAAGTTTATTATATTTCTTAGGTTGTGAATTTTCATTGACCAACATCAATGGATATTCAATCAGTGTATTAAGTATCAACAAATGACTTTATTAGCAATCTAGTTTACCCCCCATGGGTATTCTACTACTTTTAACTTTTGTTATGATTTCATTTATTATTAACTTCATTTCTAAATATTTTTTGTTTTATTTTTATACATATCCAATTATAGAATTGTTGGGCATTGAAAACCCATTAAGGGAAGTACTCGGTGTAACTTTAGTTTAATTAGATGAGTAACTTAACTGATGTAACTTTAGTGTTTGATTTTCAATGTTAAGGTACATTACTAAAACACTATCTTTTAACTTCATGGACCATATCGGGAACATTTCTAAATGATAATCGATTCCTTGGTTACCATTTGTTTGATGCATTTTTAGTGGCGTAGAATTTGTTGAATAGTAAGTTATTTATTTCCTTGGATCATTGTTTAACAATTTTTTTCTATTACGAAGGTGATGATTGTTAAAATAAGTTATTGAGCCTTTTGTTTTCATCCCATGTAAATCCGTATTTGTCATGGTTCAATAACATTGCTTACGATGCTTGCAAAAGAAACAGAGGTGCTTCGTTTTTGTAACTATTTCTCAATGTGATTATTGATTTTATCATGTAAACATTTTTATACTTGGATTTCAAAATAGGTACTATGGCCTATTTTTTTTAACATTCAATGAACTAAAAATAAAAATTGTGTACATGTGTTTAAGTTCCATGATAATAAATATTTTTTTCATGTGCCCAACGTGATTACTATCCAAATATCTAACATTTAATTGTAGTTTCACAAATACACATTCAACATTTAAGAATGTGCTACATCTGCCCCCTCATCTCTCAGGCGAATGTAACACAATCTTAAATGTTGAACATGTATTTGTGAAACTTATGAGAAATTAAATTTAATAATTTTAGATAGTATAGTAAATTACAAAATCAATAAATTGGAGAAAATCGTTATCTTTACTTAAGTGACAAAGTGGTCGATAAACACTATACGTAACTATATAAAACTACATTCACTTTGTCACTTACATGCGGATATTATTAAGATCACTTAATTTTAACTACTATAATAGTTACAAACGTATATTAATAGTTAAAAATGTGTTACACCCGACCGTGCCTCGCACGGGTTGCCACTAGTGTGTGTGTGTGTGTATATATATATATATATATATATATATATATATATATATATATATATATATATATATATATATATATATATATATATATATATATATACGGTGACACTCTCAAACACACCTCACCTAACACTCATCATTTTTCTTGATTTAAGTGTACTGGGTTATAACATTCTTGGTTAGGTTTTTAGCATGACCCAACCCGTCCTAGTACACTTAAGTGAGAATAAGTGAGATGTGTTATTTGGTGTGTTAAGTGAGGTGTGTTGGAGAGCCTCACAATAGATATATAAATTTTTTGTTATATGAACATACTAGTTACTCATGGAGAATCTATTAATCGGGGTTTTGATGAATATGGTTGGAACCATGTACCACATTCCTAGTTGTTGACATAGAATCGAGTGGAGGTCAATATATTTGCCATATTCAAGATGGTTATCGCCTCAGGATGAGGGATACATATGGCTCGATACATCGGGTGATATAGTCGATTGTGTTATTATATGGTGACATGTTAGTATCATACCTTCAAGATGGTCATTACTTCACGCTATGAGACATGGATGAATCGACACATGAAGTAAGTTTTGGTATGGACTATGTGATGGTGTTATTTTTAAATGACCCCCCTATTCTTATATGTGTGTATGATTCCAAATTCGTAAGGTGAGGGATTCCTACAGGTTTGTTAATAGAACCATGAGAAGGTCCCCCTAAAGTATATGTCTTCATGTGGTTGTTATGAGGCTTACATCTATGCAGATGATAGTAGTCCCATGATGGACACTTTGATTAAAATCACTATGTCACTTTTATGTGTTTCGTTTATAAACTATGTATATCTTATGGTACATGTGACATTAGTGGGGTTTGGCAGGGGATAGTATTATGTACATACATTATAGTTTAGTTATGGATACGTTTAATTAAAATATGTTAAGACAAAAAAAATGTTACGTTATGATATCGTGTATATCTTAATGAGTAAAAGGTGGATATTGGGTTATGCGTTGTACATTTGTAGTTAATTGCACCCCATATTAGTATTTCGTTATGCATTATTATGTTTTAGTCTAGTGATAGAGATTTATTGTTATTGATTATGCCTAGGGTTGGGACACCCATGTAGTATTTCACGTATGATGAGGGGTGGGTTATCTCTTGCATGCGGGTGTCAACTTTGTGGAATTATTATTGTAAATTAATAACACAATTACTACTTTTTTGGTACTATAAGTTGTTTATGGAAACTTTAGGTCACTAACCCAAATCTGTAAACCATTTTCCCCCCATAAGAATTATTATTGTTATATACAGGTATGGAAAGGCTGGACAGGAGGACTTGTAGTGGTTGGAGATTCATCTTATCATCCTTAGAGTACGAGTTGTTATTTTATTTCAATAGTCACTTATATTCAGGAGTTTTGACTAGAGGTAGTTACAGTTTTATTTCTTTTAGTTTAGTTGGGACCTTAATATAAAACAGATTTACTATAGTGGATTATGATTCATTGGAGTTTCATTTTATCCCAATTCATTTTTTTCTCATTGTCATTCCTTTATCATTATTTTATCATGGATGGTTTTCATTTACTGTCATTTTTTTATGTTTACGTTGATGCTGTCAATGATATAAATTTATTAGCACACCCCTATTTTTTGATGTATCTGCATCGTTAACTGGGCATGGAAAATAGGGGGTGTTGCAGTTGTTATTAAAGCATCCAAGTTCTAGTGTCTTTAGGATTTATGTTTTATTTCTACCATTTTTTATTGATCTCTCTTTGATTTGTTTAGAGCCTAACTTAAGGGTTTGTACCATGGTGTCCCAATGATGCACATGTAAAAATCGTTTGTTGCTATTTGAACGTTAGAAAAACTCGATTAGCATTTTAACATAAAGGAGAATTAGATTAAAGTCTATTTTGAGTTAGTGGTCAAGGATATAACAAGTGGTTGTACATAAGCGTTAACCACTACTGTGGGGATATTTTGAGGAGTTATCATGATTGGAGTAATTTCTGAAACTTAGAGATTTTTTCAGGCATAAGTAGTGAATGTGTTTCACATTGAATTCATTTTGGAGGCATTAAAGAATTTGAGATTAAAGGAGCATTAGAGATTTGGGTTTTACCTATGATGATATGGATTATGAGGGCAATTGAGGCTAGTATAATGCCTTTATGAGATCTTATGCACGTAAGAGAGGGGGAAATGGATTGTTGAACTTTAGCAAAGTAAGAGGATGGTTATAAATATTTTATTTATGGTTAATTCCCATGAGATAGATTCTATCAAGGATTGTTTATGTGGTTGAACTCGTATGTGAATAAGGGTGATGAAAATGTTAGAAATGTTGACATATGAGAAGGGTCACTGAATTTTTGTGGAGTATGAGCTGGATCTAGATAGAAATGATTTGTTACTACACCTGAGTATGTGGAGACTAGAATAGGAGTGATACTTTTGTTATCTAGTTTGAGACGACTAATTGAGAGGTTATTATGAGAATGAGTTTTTAACATGTTATGGTTATATATTATGGATGCATGGTTATACAAAAAAAATTAGGAACGAATCAGTTCCAAGAGGGTCAAAGGAAGTTCATGTTTTGATTAAGGATTGTGATTATGACTGTAAGACCAAAGTTACCCTATTATACATAGTAGGGGAAGCATAAGAGGATGTTACGATATAACAAGATAATCTAGGAGAAAGATCGTAAGGAGAATCGTGATTGTCTTTTTATTTCATTTAGTATATGTCCATGTAGTTTGAAGGTGTTCGAATATGGATTTTAGGTATCGTACACAAGAACAAAAATGGTTTGGTTGAGGCCAATAAATTTTGTGGAGTTGAACTTATTACTAACACTTGAGTGATATCCATTGGTTTTGCACTATTTGGGAACTAGCACCTTAATTGAGAATGCGTGCGATGATATAGGAATTAAGGTGTACATGATTTATATGCCTTGTTGAATTCACCATTTATTTTTTATTTCCTACAACTCATGGGATAATGGGATTTTTATTCCACCTAGAATGGGTGTTGATTTAGGTTCGAATATTATGGTTCAGTTTGGGCTTGGGTGTGGGAGAGTGTGCAAACCCAACACCCAATGTGGATAAATGGTTATCTGTTACTACCATTACACCGGTTGAGGCGTAAATTAACGATATAGAATTTTGGGGGTATGTGTGTGTGTGTGTGTGTGTGTAGATATTTTATGGAGATATGGGTTTAGATTACACTTATTTTAGTGTCTTTGTTTGTGGTTGTATGGGTTAAGTGAGTACATGTGGAATGTAGAGATCTTCGATTAGATATTGACACAATTATTTCATTTGGGATAAAATGAAAAGCGCGATTCATAGTATCTATATGGTGTATGATGACACATTTTATTTGGGCATAATTATTTTACCGAGGGTTAACTCTTTATGGGTGGATTGGTTGTTAATGCAATCCCCGGGATTATGGTTTTAGTATTCACTATAATATGGCTTTGGTGGTGAGTGACGTCATCACATATGCAAGTGAATATCTACTAATTATGTATGAGAAGATTATATGTATATTACCCGTATATTTTTTTATATTTATGGACGTGTGAGCCTACCCTACGTTGTATTACCTATTTATGTAGGATGGCCCTAATGGGTGGTGGGTTCTGTCAGCGACCTACGCGGTTTGTTAGTTATTTTGGGTAGTGGAAATACCCTACTATGGATTCATAGGGTGGATGTGATAATTATGATTTTACCATATGGTGTGAGTATGATTATTAGATGTGACGATGGAGTTCAGAGTACTTAGATTGGATTATTTTAGTGTTGCATATTTTGTGGGATGGCTAAGTGGTTTGGTTGGACGATGATGGATATATCTTAGTGTATGAGGATACATGTGATGGTAAGAATTTATAAAGTGTATAATTGAACTATTCTAAAAATTGTATGGCTAGGGATGTCCTCGATTACATGTATTGTAAAGTCACCTGTGGTGTTAGCACAATGAAATTTTAAAGGTTACTAGTGATAGTGAGTTGGTTATATCGTTGGACGTAAATTATTGGTTGAAACGCTATATTTAATTAGGGATCGCCAGAGTATGCTCTATCAGATGCTTGAGAAAATTGTGATGTTTTTTGTGTGTGAGTTTGGGCATAACTCTAGGAATGGGTGAGCCTTTTATTGGAATAGCCATAGTCGAAATTTATCTCGTGATGGATATTTGGTTTGTGTGGATATTACTTTGTTACATGTTTTGCCTTTGGCCAACGGATCATAATAACCCAATAAGCTAGGTAGTAATTTATCAGGGGATCTCTTATTTGGATTTCTTTTGCGAGAAGTCCCACACATAAAATTTTGTAAGGATGGGGAGTTGGGAGACGTTTGGACATAAGATATTTGGGTTATAACTTTGTACGTTACTTAGGTGGAGAAATGGAGAATCGAGTGACGAGAATCCCCAATACTTAAGGCCAATGGGACCAACGCATTGCAACATCGGGAGAACCTAGGAACTTTCACACCACTAGTAGTATAGGTGGGGTAATCATAGGAGGATTCAAGTCACGATTTGTAGGGTAGTAGGACATCATTTTATTTTATGGTTAAACGTTATATATATTATTGAAATCTATATATAATATACATATGTGATGAATATGGAGTGTGCACACATGTTATTGGGTGTATGGGTACCCCAGTCATGGCATACTATAGTAGGCATACTTGAGGCTAAGTTGTTTATGCACCAATGGTATTTGTGTGGCTTACATTTCGGCATTATGCTTTGGCAAATTACGAGGACAAAATTCTTGTATCAATGGGGAAGATTGTTATACCCCGTATTTTTGTGGATTTTATCTATTATTTATTACTTAAGAAATATATTAATAAATGAGGTTATTTATTACTTGTGCAATTTGGTAATAATAAAATGCATAAGATGGTAATTAAATTCTTCACGTGGCGTGGTTTTTGTACCATGTGTTTTAAATAATCAATTGGCAATATTAATAATATGATATTGGACTCTGTTTATTTTATTTACATTGTGAGATATTACCATGTGTTGTTAGGCATTATCATTTGGATTGGACTCTGGAGTATCACAGAATGCTGGATATGTATTTTTAGTGATTTGGATTAGGTCTATGGCATAGGTATACCTTCGGGCTAAGGTTTGGACTAGTTTGGGTAGTATATTGGGCTTATTTGTAGGCAAAAAACTAAGCCTTTTAAATACCATTGAATTTAGAGTTAGTTTAGGGGTGTTAACCCTTATTAATTGAACAGATTAGACACATAACATAAACCCTAGTTGCGCTAGCGATTTAGGGATAATAAGGGAATATCTTTGAAGAGGAAGAACAAAGGATCAAGAGGAGGAATCACTCATTTGAACTTTTTAGGAAAGAAAATCTCTTTTTTCTCTTTTTAATCTATAACTCGATTATCCCTTCTCTATCTTGTATTTGAGTTGGTATTTATTAGCATGTTAAGAGATTTAATTTTCTATCTTAATCACGTTTGTATTGGGATTAATCGATTGTTGAATTAAACCATTCCTGGGATTGTAATCTGGATTAAAATTAGAATTTTGATAGAAAACTATAATTAAATCATTTCATATCACGATTTTATTGTTAGAATGAATATTTAGGGCTAAATCACTCGTAATTGTGATTGTTCAATGTTAATTTGGCATTGGATATGAGATCCTAGGTGTATTAGACCCCACTCAATGTAAAAGTGGAACTAGGTTTAATTTGTGAGCTTAGTGGAATTAAACCCTTATTTGGTGTGATTGGATTATAATTATAGTAGAATCTATGTAGGAAAATGAAACTGTGATTAGATTTGATTATATTATAGTTGGGATTGCTAGTTGGAAAGTTTTGAGGTTAACAATGGAGGTTTATTTTTTTAACTCGCCTTTTTTGGACAAAGGTTGCGATCTGAGCCCATCTAATTAGAATGAGATTGATGACTCATTCAATTGAGATAAGTTTTTTTGTTCAAATAAACTTGAGGTCTCATTCGAATGAGTTTGCATTGTCAGTGGCGTTTTAGCAAACGATGCTTTCGGGTTTTGGGCACATAACAAATTCTTGGAAATTCTTATGCATTTAATTTAGATTTTAATATTAGGTTTGAACTAGGTTATCACGAGATGAGATTTTTAATGTATATTTTTAGAAGGATAAACCTCTATTTGATTAGTAAAACCTGACATTTGGGGATTAGGGCAAATGGGTACACTTGAGAGGTTTCAGTTTGTCAATCTCATTGTATGTAATATATTTATGGTAATGGTAGTCTTTATTATGGTTTGAGAGTTAATATACCTAATAAGTTATTAGACAATCCCACATTTTGGTATTGGGATGATTCGAGTACGCTTGAGAGTATGTGTTATCATATATTTATATATATTTCATGTACATAGATACATAAATTATTTGTTATGTGAACATACTAGTTACTTATGGGAATATATTGGTCGAAATTTGACGATTTTAGTTGGGACCGTGTTCTGCACTCCTAGTTTTTTACGAAGGACAATGTGTATGTTAATATGTTTGATCACACATTCAGTATTGTCATCGCCTCATGATGAGGGATATGGATGGCTTGATCCATTAGGTGAGGTAGCCGATGGTGTTATTGCATGGTGACATGTTAGGATCATATGTTCAGGATGCTGCTTCATGGTGTGAGATGTGAATGACTTGATCGATCGAGTAAGTTTCGATATGGACTAGCTGATGGTGTTACTACGAAATGATCCCCTCATTCTTATATGTGTGTGACACCCCATAATATTTAATAATAGATTGATCACATACAAATTAAACAATATAGGAGTTTGAATAATTAAGTACCATTCTAAGCATGTGTAAAGACAAAAGAAAAAAGAAAAGAAAAGTGAAATATAGACAAATAAAGTATCCTTAAACTATGATACCATAATAAATGCTCAGAAAATCTATATAGTCAATGATCAAATATTAGAAAACTCCTAAAACATGAAATGTATATGTACTACGTATATCTCTCCATACTAAACTAAAAATAGTATAAACAAAGATAGAAACTAGTGCACATGCGAGGGACACCTAAATCCTAAAGAGTATCAGCAACAAGAAGGATGAGTGACAACAACGAGATCTATCAAGGCTACAACACGGGTGGCCTCGGCCCTGAAATTTTAAATCCATAATAATAACAGCAATTCCAAAGAAAATAAATATATAACCGAAATTGGAATGAATCATAAATATAAACATACGTCTATAATTTTATATGTCATTTAGATTTATCCCACCCTATAATCCTAGATATTACATGCATCTAAATTCCCAATCCCAAATGAATCCCATAATTAAGCTTTATCCTTCATAAATGAATACAACTAGAGGATTCCTAGATGTTATTGTGCTAAACAATTTTAAGTGTATAACATAAATAAGAAAATCATAAAGTTTATAAGCATGATGTATGACATATACTATAGAAATAGGCTCTCACTTAAGTCGGTCAATTTAATGAAACCATATCCCTATTGCCCTTGAGCATCACTCGTGCGCACCAACTATAGTCTTAGGTCATCCAAAACCTAAGGCCTTAACACGAGTAAGAGGTGAATTGCCACATATACCAATCACTCATATAGTCTACCATACCTAAGGATATAAGAGGAAATATCTTCATCAATCCATCTCGAATACGGTAACCTAGGCATGTGACCCAGGGGTTATATGACCAAGGCTTACTCGTCTACTCATCAAGGGTCCTTTGCGATCTGCATTATACGTAACCGTTTGCTACGATATCAACAAGTACAAACATGGTATGCATTTTATACATGTAACACAATCAAAGAGATTTTCATAACACATGTAAATCTAAACAAAATTTTGGAATTATTAGGTTTAGTATTTTTATAATGTTAGGTAAATAATGAATTTATCACATAATGTAAACCTATGAACGAACCTAATAACATGCTTTGCTAAAGTTTATTAAATCCAAAGGCAAACCTAAATTAGCCCTAGAATCCAAAAATCTAATCTATCAACCCAAATCCAAAAGTATCAAATAACTTTCATCACCGGTCAATCGGTTATCTACCCATCGACCGAATACTACTAATGTGCCAAAAATTTCACTTCGAACTTCATCTCCCACAACTTAACAAAACTAGAACCAAAACTCCAATATTGTCCTTGAAACCTCCATATAAGATTCATATGACATCTAAATAATGTAACCACTAATAAAACATGATTTAAACATGATCATATCATCAAAATCCTATTTTAATTCAAGATTTAATCATTAAATCCAATTCTCTATCAATAATCCTATAAATTAAATCTCAATCAATTTTCTTCCAATCTCCATAGCTCCAGGGTTTATCAAGAATTCATATTAAAGGTCAATTCCTATACACAATATAATAATTTCAACTCAGATTCAAATATAATTCAACCAAACCAAAGCAAATTGACTTTAATTTCTACTTCCTTAATTTAATTACTAATTTACTAGAATTAATCCATATAAATCAGATCTTAATCACAATTAGGGTTTATAGTTACATAGATAGGCATAATAAAAATCATAATCAATCATATAAATATTCAAATTAAACTTGCCTCAAAGTTAAATGAAGAAAAAGGGCTAAAACTTCCAGAATTTCCTCCTCTTCTTCGAGTCTTCCTCTACCTAAGTGTTAGGATTCCCAAATTACGTTTATGTGCTAAATGAACATCCCGATGACTTGTTAAGACCTCTTAAAAATGAAATTGGGCTTGGATCTAAAATAAGCCCTTAAGTGGCTTGCCCAAATTAACCCGTAACAAATCTAAAAATCCCCCAAATCATTACGCTAACCCAATAGGCCCCAAATACCTCGTTTAGGTTAAAAAACATTATTTTAAATTTTACCAAATCTAAAAAATCATTAACCTTAATATTGATAATTTCCCAACATACAAAATATTATCCAATTTAAGTTAGTAAATACTCAAGTCAAAATTAATTAGTTTGGGTGTAACACGACATTATAGTTGACTACTTCATAGTAATTGGGACCCGACATCGAGGGGTAATACAAAAAAGGAAACCTTCAATATTAAATCCTAGATCAATCCATAGTTTACCATAATACGCAGTCACGATCAGAATATTTATTAATATTTTACCAGTATTTAAGTATATAAAAATATGGGGTATTACATCTCCACCATCCCTTTAAACAAGGAATTTCTTTCTCAAAATTTGAATATTGCCTCACTAGAATAACTCAAGATGCCTCTAATGCATGTCCTCTTCTTTCTCCCAGGTAGATTCATACTCACTATGATGTCCTCACTTAACTCTCACTAAAGGAATGGATTTCTATCACATAATTTATTTATTTTGGTTAAGAATATGTTGCGGCCTCTCCTCATATTTGGCGTCCTACTATAGCTCAATCCCAATAAGATATATATGTTTATATGCTTCCTCATCCCTTAGAAATTTCCTCAACACAGACACATGAAAAGCATCATGTCCTTTGCAGATGATTGGGCGAGTCTAGCCAATATGCCATCGGGCCCACCTTATCTAGAATCGTAAAGAGACATGCTTATCGAGGAGCAAACTTTCTATTTCATCCAAATCTAACTACTTCATTCATCAGGTTAACCCTCACTAATACATGATTACCCACTTGGAACTCCGATTTATGCTTCCTCTTGTTTGTATAACTCTTTTGGTGGTCTTGTGCTTCCTTCATCCATGCCCTAATGAGTGTCACCTTCTTTGAGATGTCCTGAATGATATCGAAACTAAAAAACATCCTATACTCTACTGAACCAACCCAATAACTGGGTGAATAACATGGTTATCTATACAACGCCTCATATGGTTCCATCCCAATATTCTGGTGATGACTATTGGTATATGTAATCTTTATAAGTGGAAACTGCATATCCCAACTTCCCTACAAATCAAACACACATGCTCGAAGAATATCCTCAAAAATATGATCCACCCTCTCAGTATGACCGTTTGAGTGAGGGTCAAACCTCGTACTCATACTCAGCTTCACCCCCATCGCATACTAAAAGCCTCTCCAAAATTGAGAGATGAAAGTTCTTCTTAAAACGATATCCATCGGTACCTCGGGAAGTTTAAAAATCTCTGCCACAAAAAACTTAGCATACTGGTCTAAAGTGTAATCCATTCTAAGTGCTAGGAAATGAGATACCTTTTTTATTCTATCAATGATGACCCAAATCAAATCGTGATCCCTCTTTAACCTTGGCAACCCCATAATAAAGTACATAGAGATACTCTACCATTTCCACTAAGAAACCTCCAATGGTTATAACTCCCCTACCGGTGTTTGGTGTTCCCCCTTTACTAACTGACAAGAGGCACACCTTAATACATACTCTACAACATCTCAATTCATTCCTTCCTAGCAATATGATCATTGCATATCCTGATACATCTTATCCCCTTCGAAATGGATCATATATTATGAGCCATGAGACCCGTCTAAAACTTCCTTATGCACCTCGGGGTCCTCGATCACTACTAGTCGTCCCTAGAGACATAAATCCCTATCTAATCTAATTAAAAAGAAATAAAATTGACAAGTTATGAGTTCATTAACATTTTTCTAACAAAAAGACTCCGTTCCCAGCGCTTAAACTACCCGTTAAACAATAGTCAGGGCGACCGTCACAACTGCCATAAAAGCATGCGCCAAATTCATATCACGTAAGTAATTTCACCACTATTCCCAAATGTTCAGTAAATCATTCCTATGTTTCAGCTATAACGCGGCTAAGTAAATCGTTGGCCAACAACTCAAAGCGTCTCCTACCATATTCGTATTCCCCGAATGGCACTGGATCGAAAAGAGATAGTCCCACACAAACTCTAACCATCTTCTTTGTCTCATACTCATGTATCTCTGAGTTAACAAATACTCAAGGGTATTGTGATAAAAATATATGTGAACCTCTAACCTAGAAAATAGTGCCTCCATATATCAAAGTTAAATAGCACCATTGCCAATTCCAAATCATAAGTCAGGTAGTTTCCCTTATGTAGCTTATGCTTATGGGAGGCATAGGTATTGGCCTCTCTTCCTGCATCAGTATTCCTCATAATCCCTAAAATCATGCATCCATATAAACCATGTACGTGATGCCTATTCGTGGTAGAGTGAGAACAGATGCGATCATGAGCTTCTGCTGGAAATGTAGGACCTCTAATTTTTAGATTTTACGAAAAGTAATTTCAATTTCCTTTAAAGATGCGGAATAAAGATGGCTCAACTAAATAACTACATAAACCAAATTTTAATTTCTTTTAAATTAAAATTAAACTAAACACAACGTGACAATAAATCAAACAACAATTTATTTTTCACTTAAACAACTTAATTCAATCCAAGTCCTAAAATTTGCCTAACAAATAATTAGTCCAATTTGACAATTAGGCCAAACCAAATTTTATCCAATAAAATTAATGACTTGAATTAAATGATTTTTTACCCAAATTAAATTAGCACCAAATGAACTAAACCAATTTTATCTTTTTACCTAAGTATGCATCTAATGTGAGTTTTCAAAGGATAAAATAAACAAATAACCATTACGCCGCGATGTACGAGGAAAAATCCACAACGAGAAAAAACCTCGGATGGCCCTAGCCTCAAATCCACTAAGTACGGTTTTACAAGTACAAGACAAAAAGACCTTACAATACTCGACTTGACTCCGTCCAAGCCCCATCAACCGCGGTCCACCACGGTCTTGTACACACCTCTACCTAGAGAATAACCACGGAGGTCCACCGCGGTCTCGAAATCCACCGATCGAACTTTTAAGAACCCATCAACCACTCACGGTGCCTTTCACCGTATGAGAAGGCCGTAGCCAAAATAATGAACTTCTTTGTGGGATGTAAAAGTAAACCCAAACACTCTTCAAACTGTAGAGATAAAATTGGTGCCAAACACTCCAAGTAAAGTATATATATATTAAGGAAGTTGGATAAACTAAATAGATAGGTGTAAACAAAAGTGTTTAAGGATTTTTCTTGAAAAAAAAACACTCAAAACATGAACCTTTTCATTTGTAATTGAAACTCTCTAAAAACTCTATCTATGAAAAGGAGGAATATGAAAAAGTTACATGGAAAAGGTTGGTTCCGACACTTGATAATTTTGTAAAAAATAGTGGAGAAAAGATAGTGGGAACATGGAGAAAACTCCAGAAAAACTTCCCAAAAACTGTTCCCCCCAATGTCATTCGAACGACTTTTTCGTTCGAACGACTTTACTAACGATGTTCTAGAAGGGAAAAAGGAAACTCGTTAGAAGTCTCATTCGAACGACCTGGCAATCTCGTTCGAATGAGATGCCAATTCGTTTGAACGACATAGGAATCTCATTTGAACGACATTCCAGTTCGTTCGAACGAATAGTCAGAAAATGAAAAATTCTTTGTAAGCCTAAAACTTTTTATGAAAAGTTCTAAAAAAGTATTTTCTGAGTAAAACAAAGTTGTTAAAACTATTTTATAAAAATTATAAAATACACCCAATAAATTTCCAAGCTCCTATATATATAGAAAATGCATTCATACCTTAGGAGCATTGGAACTAATGTTGTTGACGTAGAAACGAGGCACACTAAACCCGGCATATGATGAATCTTTATAATCTTGGTCGCTACGTCTTCAACTAACAAGTCATAGGCTTGGATGGATACACTTGAACACTATCCTATGACTCAAATATTTTTGTCCAGAATAGAGCCAACACTACATTAAGACTCAATCGTAGACTTGTGTCCTTACAAATCTCCCCCTTTGGCTATTCTGGGACAAAAACTAAACAAAAATTCAAAAGGGTCGTCAAGATCTACTAGACATAAAAAAATATCTCCCACCCAAAATAAAAATTAGATAGCTTGACTCAAAAACCCAAGGATCAATATCTTTGCCGATGAAAGTTGTCATTTAGAAAAATTCCTGCACACTTAAGCAAACTATAAAATGCATAAGGAATATCAAGAATATTAAATTCATGTAAAATAAATACTCCCCCTAAATTAATTTTTCCTTTTATCAAATAAAAGACCTACTCAAAAAGACGTCTCCCCCTAAGATAAATCTCCCAAACTAAGATGCGATTACGATAAGAATAGATACCATTTGTCCCCCTATCATTCTCCCCCTATTGTTCAGGAATAGACAAAGGATAAAAAATAATTTAAACATGAATCTTAGAGTGATAAGAGCATTAAAGAAAATGGCAAACAAAATCATAACTAATCTAACAAATAATAACGGATGCCAATGAAGATGAAAAGAAATGATACCAATGTGATACATAAGATACTAAGCATGTGAAATCAACAAAATATGCACCAAAATAGATACCAATTATGAATTAGAAGCATAGATGGACTAGAAAGCAAGGAAAATAAAAAAAAAAATACTATATACAGGTAGACATAATGAATATCACTAATGCACACGCACACATATATATAGGTATAGACATCACACATGACACAAAATACAATAAGCTTTTCACACTCGCATGGCAAAACTGTGTCATATGAAAATGGAAGTGTAGGGGTGTGAACTAGTAACAATTAAATTTAGACCCAATCACTTAAAACATGTTCACATAGTTATCAATTGATTACAAACTTCATCACATTTGAATATAACCTCATGTGACAATATAAATTGAACTCAATGAAAAAACATACACAATGCATACAAGCCTGGAATTTTGATGATTCTACAAACTAATAGAGTTATGACATTGAAAGCATAACTAGGACAAATGGACATTGTGCAAACCGTTGAAATACCATCCAAACTCCCTCAAAATAAGCATATTATTTTAATCTTTTGAATGAATAAATCAACTAAACAAAATAAGCCTTGGCAAATATTTTCTTTTAATGCCATTATTCTTTTAGGGCTTTGGACCACGTATTTCTTTTAGGTTCAAGCAAATGGTGGCTTACTCGCAAAGGATGATATTTCCTTTCAGAGCCCTTCTCCATTCATATATATATATATATATATATATATATATATATATATATATATATATATATATATATATATATATATATATATATATATATATATATATATATATATCACAAATCTAACGTGCAACTAATTTTAACATGCACTAGTCCTCCTAGATCATATAATATGTAGATGACTAGATTGGTAGGAAAACACCTCATAAAGCTCAAATATACATATGAAGTGAAAATTTCAAGTGAGCTCGTGCATGTGTGAATCGAGGCATATAAAAATAGAATCCATTATAACAACACAAAATCCAACTACTCCATGTAAGTATGGTAAAGAATATTTTAAGGATTGATAATATTAACCAAAAGTTCTAGCCAGGTGGGAGCGAAAAAAATGGGATTCAAATACAAGTATATGCCACATAGAGTGTGTCAAACTAAAATACACAAAAAAAATCTTTTTTAGTTTTTTACAATTTTTAACCAAAAATAAAAATATTTACTCAAAAGACACACAAAAATCATTTGTATTTTTCATTAAGCCTAAATTACTAAAAGGTAAAATACAAATGATAAACAAAAATATTTTTGTATTTTTAATTTAATGCAAACTAAAATGAGAGAACTATAACACAAAAGATAAACAACAATCATAATTCTAGCATGTGATAAAGCATGAAGTTTAGACTAGAACAATGATTAAGAAGCATATAATTAGCATGATAAATTAGCATGAAGTAAAAAAGCTAAAATATGCAACGAACTAACACATTCAACCTTTAGATTTTGCAAGGGAGGAAGCATGTGAAAGTAAATGAGAATCAAAAACCCTATTTTGTAAAGCTACCAAGTCTGATCTCCTAACCAAAACTAATGACGAATGACGATCTCGGGGTGTAAGACTCTTGGCTACCTCGGTTGCCTTACGTTGGGATTTTCGACGTTCTCGTTTAAGATCAAAATAAAATTTCCTAAGATGACCTCTTTTACCGCAATGTGAGCACCTAAAGACTCGGCGAAAAGAATTACCTAAGGAATGATCTATAAAATTGTTCCTAGAAGATTCTCCTAAAACATTGGTTTTGACCTTAATAGAGGAATCGTGACAAGAATTGAAACCTAAACCACAAGTGTCATTTTTAATTTGGACCGTTCCTAAGATTTTATCTAATTTCTCCGAACGACACTCCACATCAAATTTGACTTTACTAGAGTCTTTTAATTTATTTTCTAATTCTAAAATGTTAAACTCTAATAAAACATATCGCTCTTGAAACGCAAGAAGCTCCATTTTCAAGGATTCCAGTAAACCTCTAAGGTTGTCTCTCTCACCTTCTACATACCCAAGCTTCTCACGAAGAGCTCTCTCACGTGTCCTAAGGTCATCAACTGGCGTACTCTTATCGATAACCTTTGCACGCCCCTTTATACTAGCTTCTAACTTCAAATTTGTTCTTTTTATTTTAATAGATTCTCCAAATAATTCTTGAAACGTAATTTGAAGTTCACTCACATCAACCTCATTTTCACTTTCACTCTCTCTTTCTTCTCCACACTCATTACCATCATCTTTTATAGTTTCACAAAGAAAGGCCTCGGAAATGTTATTTATTAAGATGTCATCATTGGATGATTCCTCACTATCACTTACATAACTAGAAATGAACGCGATAAAGTTGAGCTCAATGGGGGAATTGGATCCCTCTTCCTTATCACTATCACTAAAGGTTGCATTAAAAGAAATTGGTTGCTTACCATCTCTCCTTAGTTTAGTTAGGCACTCTTTCGCCCTATGGTTATACCTTTCACAACCATACAACCTATATCACTCATCTCTATTTAAATTTTCATTAAAATTTTTAGGAATCTTCTCGACTTTGTCATGCTTAGAATTTTCAAATTTCTTAAAATCATTTTTAAATTTATCTTTGTTAAATTTAAGAAATTTTTTAAACTTCCTAGCAAACATAGCCATATCTTCTGAGTCACTCTCACTTTCACCCTCTACTACGTGTTTTTCATCCTTTCGGGCTTACAAAGCAATGCCCTTATTTATTTTATTTTCAGTTTTAGAGGGAAACATGTCTAGTTCATAGGTTTGTAAATCACCGACGAGCTCTTCTAATTTCGTAGAGGTTAAAGTGGGTAAAGAATTTAACATGGTCAGCTTAGGAATAAATCTATCAGGTAGGGACCTTAAAACTTTCTTTACTATTAGGTTGTCGGGTATTTTCTCTCCCAAATTAAAAGATGAATTAACTATATCAGAAAATCTAGCATAAAATTTATCAAAAGTTTCTTTTTCATTCATTTTGATGGTTTCAAATTGAGTGGTGAGGTTTTGGAGTTTAGAAGCTTTTATGACTCTAGTTCCTTCTTGAGTGAGTTGTAAAATATCTCAAGCTTCTTTAGCGGTTTCACACGTCATAATGCGACGGAATTCATCCAGTGTCACCACACTAAAAAAGCATTTAAACCTCGGGAACTAAAGTTTACATGTTTAAATCCATTCTCACTCCATCTATCGGTGGGTTTAGGAACACGTTCATTTTCAACTAAATATGCAAGTGGGGACCACCCGTTAATAACAGACAATCAAACACTATCATCTACATACCTACGTGCCGAACGCATACTTGCTTTCCAATATGCGCAATTAGAACCATCGAAAATAGAAAATTTTGAAAACGGGGAAAATTCTATTTTCGTCAAAAATATTTAAAAGGATATTAAACGCAATAATTTAGTGATCCCACTCTGATACCACTTGTCGGAAATGTAGGACCCCCAATTTTTAGATTTTACAAAAAGTAATTTCAATTTCCTTTAAAGATGCGGAATAAAGATGGCTCAACTAAATAACTACATAAACCAAATTTTAATTTCTTTCAAATTAAAATTAAACTAAACACAAAGTGACAATAAATCAAACAACAATTTATTTTTCATTTAAACAACTTAATTCAATCCAAGTCCTAAAATTTGCCTAACAAATAATTAGTCCAATTTGCAAATTAGACCAAACCAAATTTTATCCAATAAAATTAATGACTTGAATTAAATGAATTTTCACCCAAATTAAATTAGCACCAAATTAACTAAACCAATTTTATCTTTTTACCTAAGCATGCATCTAATGTGAATTTGTAAACGATAAAATAAATAAATAACCTCTACATCGCGATGTATGAGGAAAAACCCACAACGGGAAAAAACCTCGAACGACCCTAGCCTCAAATCCACTAAGTACGATTTTACCATTACAAGATAAAAAGAACTTACAACACTCGACTTGATTATGTCCAAGCCCCGACGCTTCTTCTCGTACACACCTCAGACTAACGAATAATCACGGAGGTCCACTGCGGTCTCAGAATCCATCGATCGGAACCTATCAACCACACACGGTGCCTTTCACCGTATGAGAATGTCGCAGCCAAAACAATGAACTTCTTCTTTGTGGGATGTAGAAGTAAACCCAAACACTTTTCAAACGGTAGAGATAAAACCGGTGCCAAACACTCCAAGCAAAGTATATATATCAAGGAACTTGGATAAACTAAACAGATGGGTGTAAACAAAGTGTTTAAGGATTATTCTTGAAAAATAAACACTCAAAATATGAACCTTTTCATTTGGAATTGAAACTCTCTAAAACTCTCTCTAGGAGATGGAGGAATATGAAAAAGTTACTTGAAAAAGGTTGGTTCCCGCACTTGATAATTCTGTCAAAAAATAGTGGGAAAAAGATAGTGGGAACATGGAGAAAACTGCAAAAAGTTGTTCCTGCCAATGTCATTCGAACGACTTTTTCATTCGAACGACTTTACTAACGATGTTCCTGAAGGGAAAAAGGAAACTCGTTAGAATTCTCATTCGAACGAGATGCTAGTTCGTTCGAACGACATAGGAATCTCGTTTGAACGACATTCCAGTTTATTCGAATGACGTGTCAGAAAAATGCACATTCATTTTAAGTCCAAATTTTTTTATTAAAAATTCTAAAAAATATTTGCTGAGTAAAACAAAGTCGTTAAAACTATTTTATAAAAATTATAAAATACACCCAATAAATTTCCAAGCTCCTATATATTTACAAAATGCATTCATACCTTAGGAGCATTGGAACCAATAGTGTTGACGTAGAAATGAGGCACATTAAATCCGTCATATGATGAATCTTTATAATATTGGCCTCTATGTATTTAACTAATACGTCATAGGCTTGGATGGATACACTTTAACACTATCCTATGACTCAAATATTTTTGTCCGAAATTGAGCCAACACTACATTAAGACTCAATCGGGGACTTGTGTCCTTACAGCTTCCCCTTGAGCTCTTTGAACGATATTTAATAATTAGCACTTCGAATGAATGGGACCTCCTTTCAGGTGAGGTGAGTGAATATTCCGGCATTATTTGAGAACCCTTGAATAAACCTCACATAATATCCTACTAAACCTAGAAATCTCCTGAACTTTGTAAGTGTCTTGGGTTGCCCCCAATCCATAACCGCAGACACCATACAGGGATCTATTAAAATCCCCATCTCAAACACTATGTGCCCTAGATATTGAACCTCCTGCCACCAAAATCCACACTTAGAGAACTTGGAGTATAACTTGTTTTCTCTAATTGTCTGAAAAACCAACCTCAATTAATGTGCATGATCCTCCTCCGATCATGAATAAACTAGGATGATGAACACGATGACAAATTGATCTAAGAAGGGTCATAACACTCGATTTATGAGGTCAATAAAATCTACGGGTGCATTGGTCATTCCAAACACCATGACTCAAAACTCGTATGATCCGTATCCTAAGAGGAAGGTCGTGTTGATATATCCTCCTCCAAAATTCATAGTTGATGGTACCTCGAGCATAAATTAATCTTGGAAAATAACAATGCTCCCTTCAATTGGTCAAACAGATCACTTATTTAGGCAATGGATAATTATTCCTTTAGTCACCTTATTCAACTCCCTATAATGCATACCTAGTCGAAGTGATCCATACTTCTTCTTCACTAATAATATGGGGCCACCCATGAAAAGGTACTCCTCCAGATGAACCATTGTCTCAGTAATTGTTGGATCTACACCCTCAAATCTCTCATCTTTAACGAAGCCATGAGATGCGATTTTCTCACTATATGTCAGATGCCTAGAGCCAAATCTATACAAAATATATCTCCCTCGTATGTGCTAAGCTCGGGACCTCCTTAATTATGTCTATAAACTTCTAAACATTCGGGATGGAATCTATTGATACCTTAACCTCCTCGAAGGTACTCACATCAATGTATTATAAGTTCGTTATATAATCTCCCTCCAGTAAAGGCATATCTATAATAAACATCTCTTTGTTAGGAATGGCAAACATGATGGTATTGCCGTTACATCGATATAGGTGAGATATGTCGCTAACCAATCCATACCCAGAATAAGATTGTAAGTAGACATATCTAATAATAACCAATCGGGTGAGAAACACAACCCACCTATCTCAACTGCCATGCCTCTACATACATGGTATAAGGAAGCACCCCCACCCACTAGGGGATCTACATGCATAGTCACATGAGATGTTAAATCAGTTATAATCGAAGTAGTAGAAAATTTATAATAGGCAAAAGAGTGTGACTCTCTCATATCAAAAAGTAACCGAGCATAACTACCAAATGCATAAAACATACCATCAATCTCTCGGGGTCGTGTCAAAGGGTCCTAATTATAAACGTTGAACATATGCCCATGATGCACCTTCGGGCATCACTGTGCATAGTATCTAGGAGGTGGCAACCCTGGGTACTGTAGTGGGGTGTTAATGAATGAAAATGGGGAGGTATTAGAAGGTCTTATTACTGCCCTTACTAAAACTCTCATGGGCAGTCTGAAGCCCTTCAAGGAACCTCCTGAAATAGTTGTTTTTCTATCCACATAAATAACATACCCCACATAATGGGTTTTCCTACTTGAGACCCTACTTCCCCTGTCCCTGACTCTGGGGACTATCATATTACCTATGTGCCTGGACCTACCCTCTCTGGCCTCGTTGGCCTTGATGATGCTGGCCTGGATCCACCCTATTGGAAATGGTCATTCATACAGAATCCCTTAGAGAACTTTTCCCCCAGTGATGATCCTCTATGGTGTTATCTGGAGCTTCCATGCCCCCGATGGAGCTTCCATGCCCCCGATAAGAGTCTCCACCCTTCGATGTCTTCGATATTTGGCTGGATCATATCCTCTCCTTTTTTCACTCTTTCTCCCTCAAAAGCTTATGGTGATCATCACAATTAAGTAAAGCAACATCTTCCACCCAGGTATACGGGGTGAAATTCAGATTTTCCTTTAAGACTGACTTAATCCTGCAAGTTAGACCTTTCACGAACCGCTCAATCTTCAACTCTTTACATCCCTAAACCTCGGGTGCAAAATGAAAAAGGCGAGTGAACTTTAGCTCATACTCACTAACAGTCCTATCATCATGCTTTAATCTATAAAACTGA
Organism: Sambucus nigra; assembly: GCA_949130495.1. Taxonomy (NCBI): domain Eukaryota; kingdom Viridiplantae; phylum Streptophyta; class Magnoliopsida; order Dipsacales; family Adoxaceae; genus Sambucus; species Sambucus nigra. Next base: position 155,533,722 of record OX422211.1, on the reverse strand, counting down.
CCCCACAACTTTTTTTGTTATGCAAATGGAAAATATTTCCCCTCAAACTTTAGCCAAAACTTTGCTAGGGTCAATCGGGACCAATCCTTAGTGATGATAACAGACTCCCACCAATATGAAAATTCTCTAACAATTTTGAAACTCGCAAGCATTGCAAGTGAACCAAAGTATACTCCACCAATCACAAAATCTACTCAATGTCACATATCCGCTAGAGTTCTCTAATATGACCAGTGGATCTCAAAAACTCTAGGGGTTCACCTTCCCGAACGCAGTTTGGTCATAGTCTAAAGATGAAGTAGCAGGAAGGGAAGGTATATGTGACACCCCGCCTAATTAAACCTTGGGTGATCAAGCCTTATTTTAATATAAACAGGTTTCTTAATGGTTCATTCTTAGCATCACTGTCGAACGCCTTTTAAAATTACTAACCACCTAAATGAAATTAAAACGGGTGCCAAATTTTATCTTTCTTAAACAACAAATATTCAAAACCACACATTAACAAAACTAGATATGAATACGCAGTATGCAAAAGTAATCTGAAAGCAGTTAAAGTCTTGCCGTAAACCACGGCCCAAAAAGACAACTACAAATCCATAACTAGAATAAACTGTAATAGTAAAGGTGGAACGACATGTTCCAACAAGGAATAATAAAACTGAGATCCTGCACTAGAACTGAAAAGAAAAGGAAGCGTCTAAACAATCCCTGCAACCTCCACACTGGCTGCAGCTCCCAAATCTCTGACATGAAATCAAGCTGGGTGTCCTTGTGGCTGGGCACCTAAAAGGTTTTTAAAATTTTACACAGCAAGAGTTATTACTCAAAACATTTGAAAATATTTTGCAAGCGGTTATCACAATTAAGTTATTGATTACACATATTAAGGTTTCGCACACTCCCTTGAACCTCCTCACCTCTCTTACATAGTATGTAACTATCGAGGAAACTTGATCTACCTAGTTATACTACCCATAATCATAGTTAACTCATTTACTGTTCGTTACCTCATTCTTGTAATAATTACGTAATGCTATAAATTATTACTAAGACTTTTACTTATCATTTTATTGTCTACTATTCTCAATTTGTAGATTAAGCACATATAACATTTTTTTCCCACAACAATGTATATAATATTAGTTACCACTAATATATACTTTTATTACACACAAAGGACCCTTGGCTCGGAATGATTCATCGACTCCAAGTGAAAGTTGGTTCGGAATGGTTCATCGACCCCAACTATCTACAAATATAAATATATACACATATTCTGGTTCGGGACTCTTTCATCGCGGCACCAGTTCAAAGTTTGGTTCGGCATTAACATCGACTCCAAATAACTTTATGTTAGTTCGAAATGTCACATCGACCCTAACATAATTAGTTTAGGTAATATTCTCATAACCCAAACCTATTTATATAGATATAGTAGGTACACACTCGACCTAATAAATCATACCCGTACGTAATATATTTTACTTATATTCTCCGTACTTATTAATTACAATATTCTCTCACTATCGTATTTATTTGAGTATTCGAATAACTCTAAGGGTCCTAGTTACCTCTCCCTTAATTCAGTAGTTAAGTTAATTTTAACCTACTGGTATTTTCTTTCCGGAATTAAGTCTCACTCTTTCCGTAATTAAATTAACCATTTCAACTCACGGCTAAGTCACTCGTTCTATCGTCATTCCATTTCTCCAACATTCCTACTCAATCATTAATGGAGGAACCTAATGGCACACCTACTGGTAATTTCCATGTCCCTTTATAGGAAAAATATCAATTCTAAGGTTCCCATTAAGTAACGGCAATTAAAGAAATTTCTACACAATTTTTGTATAGTTCAGACAGGGTCGATCGATCGAAGGAAGATGGTCGATCGATCGACTGCTTCGATCGATCGACATTCAAGGGTCGATCGATCGATCGAGCAGTGACAGACCCAGTTCATCTTCTTCCTACGGATTTCACCATTTTTACACCTCTAACTTTCATGATAGGCCATCATATTCACAACCAACAATTTCTAATCATTCCTACATATTCTGGGATGATTACTAACGATTTAAAACATCAAAATCATTATAAATCTTGGCCAAATTCATTGAAAATCTCACTAATAATCAAGAACCTTAAAACTGCATTCTTTATATTTTTCATCAAATTTTCAGATTTTCATACGAATTTTTCATCAAGCTTTCTATGATATAAACATACTTGGTAATTCAAAAACGTCCTACATGCAAATCCTAATCAATCATGGATTATTATCAATTGTTTGTTCCCAAGAATATCATAGAAATCATGTTCTTCCTCAAGCTTAATCATGGGTATTATAACTCAATTATTTTGCAAACAACCACTTGCCTTAAGATTTGTAGGGTCTGAATTCGTGGTTGTTGATGATGATTGATGATATTGATACTTCAATCCTCTTTCTCAATAATCCTTGTGGTCAAATCCTCCTAAGATGATCCCTCCTTCCTTCTTGCCTAAGGAATTTGCCTCTCTCTCTCTTCTCTAATGGCTATGGTGTAACTCTAATTGGCTAACCCTAGCCACCACTCTTATAATCAGATTTAGGGTTACAAAAATTCGTAGGTCTTCTTTCCCATAATTGTAAAGAGACCAAAACACCCCTGAATGGTCCCGGTTTAGTCCGAAAGTGACCCGGCACTCAACTAGTACCCCCGGGTACACTATTTTGACTAATTCGACCCTTTCGGAATCAACCGTAGACTCTAAATTATCATTTGAGTCGCGTAAATATTTTTCTACTCTCATTCTTAATTTTTTCGAGTTACATCCGGTACGTCCATATAGTCACTAGACCGTATATATCAGCATTGAAAATTTCTACTCACCTTAGTAAATTTTCTATAACACATATTCTTCTTTATTAATATAATATCTATTTAAATTACTCTACTCACGTAATTTAAATCAAACATATTTAATCACATTAAATTACTCTACTCACGTAATTTAATTAAAGTGCGTAATTAATCCCATTAAATTACTCTACTTACGTAATTTAAAATTAAGCAAAATTACGGGGTGTTACATACTTCCCCCCTTACAAAAGGAATTTCTTCCTCGAAATTAGAAAAATACTTGGTATGAATAATTCTGGATATTGTTCTCGCATATCCTCTTCCCGTTCCCAAGTGGACTTATCCATATTGTGATGCCCCCACTGTACTCGCACTAAGGGTACCACCTTGGATCTTAGTTTGCGTTCACTATAATCCAGGATAGCCACGGGTCTTTCTTTATACGAGATATCAGGCTGCAAATCGATCTCCTCTAGTGGAATGTTCCAGAAGGCTCTCTCGCTCCTCTTGTATTTCTTCAGCGACGCCACATGGAACACATCATGTATTCACTGAAGATGCTCAGGGAGTCCTAATCTGTAAGCTACCGGTCCCACTCTCTCAATGATAGGAAACGACCCCACATATCTCGGTGCTAACTTCCCCTTTTTGCCAAACCTCGTAACCCCTTTCATAGGAGATACTCGAATTAACACCTGGTCTCCCACATCTAATTCCACATGCCTTCTGCCGGCGTCAGCATAACTCTTCTGCCTATCCTGGGCTATTCGAATACGTCCTCGAATCAACTCTATTTTGGAGGAAGTCTCATGTATCATCTCTGGCCCTAAAATCCTGTTATCCCCCACTTCTAACCAACAAGCGGGTGAACGACAAGGCCTCCCGTAAAGCGCCTCGAACGGAGCTATGCCAATAGTGAATTGGTAAGAGTTGTTATACGCAAACTCCACCAAAGGAAGATATGGCTCCCAATTTCCCCCAAAATCTAGAATACACATTCTCAGCATGTCCTCTAACATCGGGTTTACTCTTTTCGTCTGGCCATTCGTCTATGGGTGATATGACGTACTCAATCGTAAGTCGGTGCCCATGGCCTCCTGAAAACTCTGCCAAAAGTGCGACATGAATATCTTATCTCGGTCCGACACGATATTAATAGGAACTCCGTGCAGCTTAACAATCTCTGCAATAAAAAGCTGCGCGTACCGCATAGTATCGTAATCCGTACAAACCGGTAAGAAATGTGCGACCTTATTCAAAGGATCCACTATCACCCATATGGAATCGTGGCCCTTCTGCGAGGTTGGTAACCCAGTAATAAAATCCATTGAGATACTCTTCCACTTCCACACGGGAATCTCTAGTGGTTGTAGCATCCCTGAAGGCCTCTGATGGTCAACTTTTATGAGTTGGCATGTAACACACTTCGAGACAAATTCTGTAATATCTCGTTTCATACCTGACCACCAATATACTAGTCGCATATCCTGGTACATTTTTTCCCCACCTGGATGTACCAAGAATTTTGACCCGTGTGACTCTGTCATAACTGCATGCCTCAAATCATCATCTTCGGGTACTATCAGTCTACCGTTGAAGCGTAATCCACCCTCTGAACTGATGGACTAGAACTCTGCCCCCTTGGCCAGTAACTGCCGTACTTTATCCTGACAAAATGGGTCTTTTGCCTGTGCTCTCACTATCCGCATAACGTTCTCGGAAGTGATATCTAGAACTGCCATACATGCTCTCGCCATGTCATCCTCGTGTCGGAGCTCACTCCACTTTGCCTTCCAAACTTATGCTAACTCTCCGGTAGGTCTTCTGCTTAACGCATCTGCCACCACGTTAGCCTTACCAGGATGGTACTGTATATCAAGTTGGTAGTCCTTCAAGAATTCAAGCCACCTTCTCTGCCTCATGTTCAGGTCCTTCTGAGTGAACAGATATTGCAAAGACTTATTATCCGTGAATAACGTGAACTGTTCGCCCAGAAGATAGTGTCTCCAAATCCTCAATGCAAAAACAACTGCTGCCAACTCGAGGTCATGGGTGGGGTAGTTCTTCTCATATGGCTTAAGCTTTCGTGATGCATAAGCTATAGCCTTCTCCTCCTGCTGTAACACACCCCCAAGTCCTTGTAAGGACGCATCAGTATAGACTCGTTATTCCAATCCGCTCTTAGGCAAGGTAAGAACGGGGGCTAACGTCAACTTGTCTTTCAATTCATCAAATGCTAACTGGCAACTATCACTCCATACGAAGGGAATTCCCTTCCGAGTCAGATTCGTCAACGGTCCGGCAATTTTTGAGAATCCCTTGATGAAGCGACGATAATAACCAGCCAAATCCAAGAAACTGCGAATTTTTGTCGGTGTCGTGGGTTGTCCCCACTCCCTCACCGCCGATACCTTACTTAGGTCAACAGCAATGCCCCTTCTAGATACGACGTGGCCTAGGAACTGAACCTCCCGAAGCCAAAATCCACACTTCTCAAATTTGGTGTATAACTGATGGTTCCACAATGTCTGTAGGACCAATCGTAAGTGCTCTGCTTGCTCCTCCTCCGTACGGGAGTAAATCAGAATGTCGTTTATGAATACAATCACAAACTGATCCAAAAACTCCCTGAATACCCTGTTCATGAGATCCATGAATACTGTCGGCGCATTAGTTAGACCAAAAGGCATCACCCTGAACTCGTATGACCCGTACCGCGACAGGAAAGCGGTCTTAGGTACATCCTCTTCACGAATGTGCAATTGGTGGTAACCCGATCTCAAATCGATCTTTGAGAAGTATGCAGCCCCTCTCAATTGATCAAACAAGTCGTCAATCCTCGGTAATGGATACTTATTACGTATCGTTACTTTGTTCAGCTCTCTGTAATCTACACACAGACGAAGTGAACCATCCCTTTTCTTCACAAACAGTACTGGCGCACCCCATGACGATGTACTCCATCGAATAAAACCCTGTCCTAATAGTTATTGGATTTTCTCTCTCAGTTCCCGCATCTCCGAAAGAGCCATGCGATATGGTGCTCTGGCAATCGGTCTCGTCCCCGGTGTTAGATCAATTACGAACTCTATCTCTCTGCTAGGTGGTAACCCTGGTATCTCCTGAAATACATCCTCAGAATCCCTCACGACTGGGATTGAGTCCAGAGAAACGACCACCCCATGTGAGGTCTCCTCCTCAATATAATATAAGTGAGTTCGCGATCCTCCCTCGGGAGGCATAGCCACAAGGAACATCTCCTTCCCGGGGATAGAGAACACAATGGTCCTCTCATAACAATCTACCATTGCCCTATTATGTGCCAACCAATCCATGCCTAGGATGACGTCATATCCCTCCATATCCAGCACTAGAAGGTCCGCCGCTAGACTCAATCTCCCGACCATAATGTCCACACCCTTACAAATCGAGTGTATGAGGGACCCACTACCCATCGGTGACTCCACACACATAAGATGAGTGTCTGCTGTCGCTAATAGGCCGGTTGTCCGTGCAAATCTAGTGGAAATAAATGAATGCGTCGCCCCTGTGTCAAACAGAATATTCCCCTCAAGCCCATGAATAGGAAACATACCCGCAACTGCCGACGGTGCTGGCGGTGCCGGATGAAATGGAATGTCATGGATGTTGAACACACGCTCGTACTGCATCTGCCCTGGCTGTGGGGCATGTACTGTTGCTGGGGCTAATGGTGCCTGCTGCCCCTGTTGGGCACCCTGCTGTTGTGCCCGGTCTTGCTGTGGATAATTTCTGCTCTTGTGACCCTGCTGACCACAAGTGAAGCACTGACCCTGGAACTTTCTTTGTCCTTGGCCCTGTTGGCCCTGACGTTGTCCCTGTCGCCCTTGGCCTTGTTGTCCCCCATTTTGATTACCCTGGCCCTGTCGACCCTGAGGGACTGGTTGCTGAGTACCCTGCTGGCCCTGCCGGTCGAAGCGATACTTCCCGTGCTTAAACTTCTTGGCAGGGTTCCCCTGTCGGGAATCCTGCCCCAACTGTCCTGTTGCCTGCTGCTGTGCGCTGCTGCCACTACCTCCATCCACCTTGCTCGGTTGGCTAGGCTCACCCCTCTTACTTCCCTTAGTATGAAAACGGTGATCCTAACAGTGTAGTAGAGCGGCATTGACGACATCTGTGTAGGTTACCAATACCGGATTACCAATTAAATGTTGTCTGATCCTCCAGGTTAGGCCCTCCATAAATTTGGACTTCTTCCTCTCCTCATTTCTCACCTCGTTTGGCACAAAATTGGCCAAGCGGGTGAACTCCTCCTCGTAGTCAGCAATTGAGCGATCCCCCTGAACCACTTCGCTGAACTTCTTTCTCATCTCAGACTCTACTGCTGGAGGGAAATACTTGCGGTCAAACCGCACCCAAAACTCAGAAATAGTCAAAGTATCTCTCTCCTCGGTGGTGGTAATTGACTCCCACCACTGCAGGGCCGCTCCTAACAGACGAAAAGTGGCTAGCATCTGTTCCTGTACTCCGGTGCACTCTAGCATGCGCAAGTGGCGATGGATATACTTCTTCCAGTTTCATGCTTCCACTATATTAGTACTGCCCTGAAACTCGGGTGGGTGCCCCTTCTGAAATGTCTCCCTGACTCGTTGCCAAGTAGATGGCCCTGACGGAACTTGCACTGCCGGTGCCACAAGGGGAGGTACTTGGGGCTGAGGAAAATGGGCTGCCATTGCCCTCATCGCAGTCTCAACTGCCTGAGCCACTATCACTGCAACCTGAGTAGTGGAGATTAGCTCGGGTGGGGGTGGTGGTATCGGTACCTGTGGCTCCTGATGAGCCTCCCTCACCTCGTCTCTGGCTTCAGCCCTCTCTGCTCTCAATATCCTTGGCGGCATCTGAAATAAGATTCAAATTGTATAAGTACACAGTTTATACAAAATTTAAGAGCAGAAGTAGGATAACGCAACAGTTGGAAATTTATCAACAATCCTAATAGTAGGGCTCTAATACAAACAAACGTAACGCTGAATCGTAGTAAGCCGTACAGATCCTATGGACACTAGAACCTGATGCTCTGATACCATCTGTGACACCCCGCCTAATTAAACCTTGGGTGATCAAGCCTTATTTTAATATAAACATGTTTCTTAATGGTTCATTCTTAGCATCACTGTCGAACGCCTTTTAAAATTACTAACCACCTAAATGAAATTAAAACGGGTGCCAAATTTTATCTTTCTTAAACAACAAATATTCCAAACAACACATTACCAAAACTAGATATGAATACGCAGTATGCAAAAGTAATTTGAAAGCAGTTAAAGTCTTGTCGTAAACCACGGCCCAAAAAGATAACTACAAAATCCATAACCAGAATAAACTGTAATAGTAAAGGTGGAACGACATGTTCCAACAAGGAATAATAAAACTGAGATCCTGCACTAGAACTAAAAAGAAAAGGAAGCGTCTAAACAATCCCAGCAACCTCCACACTGGCTGCAGCTCCCAAATATCTGACATGAAATCAAGTTGGGTGTCCTTGTGGCTGGGCACCTAAAAGGTTTTTAAAATTTTACATAGCAAGAGTTAGTACTCAAAACATTTGAAAATATTTTGCAAGCGGTTATCACAATTAAGTTATTGATTACACATATTAAGGTTTCGCACACTCCCTTGAACCTCCTCACCTCTCTTACATAGTATGTAACTATCGAGGAAACTTGATCTACCTAGTTATACTACCCATAATCGTAGTTAACTCATTTACTGTTCATTACCTCATTCTTGTAATAATTACATCATGCTATAAATTATTACTAAGACATTTACTTATCCTTTTATTGTCTACTATTCTCAATTTGTAGATTAAGCACATATAACATTTTTTTCCCACAACAATGTATATAATATTAGTTACCACTAATATATACTTTTATTACACACAAATGACCCTTGGCTCGGAATGATTCATCGACTCCAAGTGAAAGTTGGTTCGGAATGGTTCATCGACCCCAACTATCTACAAATATAAATATATACACATATTCTAGTTCGGGACTCTTTCATCGCGGCACCAGTTCAAAGTTTGGTTCGGCATTAACATCGACCCCAAATAACTTTATGTTAGTTCGGAATGTCACATCGACCCTAACATAATTAGTTTAGGTAATATTCTCATAACCCAAACCTATTTATATAGATATAGTAGGTACACACTCGACCTAATAAATCATACCCGTACGTAATATATTTTACTTATATATTCCGTACTTATCAATTACAATATTCTCTCACTATTGTATTTATTCGAGTATTCGCATAACTCTAAGGGTCCTAGTTACCCCTCCCTTAATTCAGTAGTTAAGTTAATTTTAATCTAGTGGTATTTTCTTTCCGGAATTAAGTCTCACTCTTTCCGTAATTAAATTAACCATTTCAACTCACGGCTAAGTCACTCGTTCTATCGTCATTCCATTTCTCCAACATTCCTACTCAATCATTAGTGGAGGAACCTAATGGCACACCTACTGGTAATTTCCAAGTCCCCTTATAGGAAAAATATCAATTCTAAGGTTCCCATTAAGTAACGGCAATTAAAGAAATTTCTACACAATTTTTCTATAGATGAGACAGGGTCGATCGATCGAAGGAAGATGGTCGATCGATCGACTACTTCGATCGATCGACTACTTCAATCGATCGACATTCAAGGGTCGATCGATCGATCGAGCAGTGACAGACCCAGTTCATCTTCTTCCTACGAGTTTCACCATTTTTACACCTTTAACTTTCATGATAGGCCATCATATTCACAACCAACAATTTCTAATCATTCCTACATATTCTAGGATGATTACTAACGATTTAAAACATCAAAATCATTATAAATCTTGGCCAAATTCACTGAAAAACTCACTAATATTCAAGAACCCTAAAACTGCATTCTTTATATTTTTCATCAAACTTTCAGATTTTCATACGAATTTTTCATCAAGCTTTCTATGATATAAACATACTTGGTAATTCAAAAACTTCCTACATGCAAATCCTAATCAATCATGGATTATTATCAATTGTTTGTTCCCAAGAATATCATAGAAATCATGTTCTTCCTCAAGCTTAATCATGGGTATTATAACTCAATTCTTTTGCAAATAACCACTTGCCTTAAGATTTGTAGGGTCTGAATTCGTGGTTGTTGATGATGATTGATGATATTGATACTTCAATCCTCTTTCTCAACAATCCTTATGGTGAAATCCTCCTAAGATGATCCCTCCTTCCTTCTTGCCTAAGGAATTTGCCTCTCTCTCTCTTCTCTAATGGCTATGGTGTAACTCTAATTGCCTAACCCTAGCCACCACTCTTATAATCAGATTTAGGGTTACAAAAATTCGTAGGTCTTCTTTCCCATAATTGTAAAGAGACCAAAACGCCCCCGAATGGTCCCGGTTTAGTCCGAAAGTGACCCGGCACTCAACTAGTACCCCCGGGTACACTATTTTGACTAATTCGACCCTTTCGGAATCAACCGTAGACTCTGAATTATCATTTGAGTCTCGTAAATATTTTTCTACTCTCATTCTTAATTTTGTCGAGTTACATCCGGTACGTCCATATAGTCACTAGACCGTACATATCAGCATTGAAAATTTCTACTCACCTTAGTAAATTTTCTATAACACATATTCTTCTTTATTAATATAATATCTATTTAAATTACTCTACTCATGTAATTTAAATCAAACATATTTAATCACATTAAATTACTCTACTCACGTAATTTAATTAAAGTGCGTAATTAATCCCATTAAATTACTCTACTTACGTAATTTAAAATTAAGCAAAATTACGGGGTGTTACAGTATAGGTGCAGCCACAGGTGGTGGCCATGGTGGATGTTGCTAATGCTGCATCGCGACCATATTTTTTACTACAGTATGGGCTATGATGGTAGCTAAGTCAATCAGCACTACCACTAGCGCCTGCCGTTATAGTAGTGGTGGTTGTTGCAGTTGTCGAGGCACAGCTGCCCCTTATTCAACACTCTCGGTGAGGCATGGTCATCTCTATCCTCTACTAGTGCTCACGATATGTAAGATAGTAAAAAAATTGGCATTAATAAGATACTAGTTACATAAAGTAAAATGATAAAAGTAGGGCTCTAAAGTATTATAGAACGCAGTGCAAAAAAAGCGACAAAAACACTCGAGACCATAGGACAATAGAACTTGGAATACTCTGATACATACTGTGACACCCAATTAATATATTGATCATGTATAAATTAAATAATAAAGGAGTCTAAAATATTAAGTACCATTTTAAGCGTCCGTAAATATAAAAGTGTAAACATAAAGGAAAACTGAAATATAGACAAGTAAACTATCCATCAATGTTAATAGCGTAATACATGCCCAAAAATCTGTATAATCAACGATGAAATACAAGACAAGTCCCAAAACATAAAATGTATTTATATTACGTACGTCACTCCATACTAAACTAAAAATAGAAGTTGGTGCGAAGGAGAGGGACACCTATATCCTAAGCAGTATCAATAATGAGAATGAGGAATGACATCAATGAGATCTATCAAGGTTGTGGCACCAGAGGCCTCGATCCTGAAATGTTAAATCCATAACATTAATAGAAAATACAAAGAGAATAAATGTATAATCGAAATTATAAAAAATTGTAACTATAAACTTTAGAGGGGTACCCACCTAACCTCTCATAAGAAATAAATTTGGTACGAGCAGGCCTAAAAAAAAGTCAAGAATATTTGGCTATCAACCCAAGCCAACGATGGGGTGCCTGGCGAGTAAATCCAAGCCAACGAGTGGGGTGTTATAGGAGCAACCCCAAGATAGTAAAAAGATGCCCTGTAAGCAACCCCAAGCTAGTGGGGGGCATCAGGCCAGTGGATCTAAGAAACGAGGGGGTTCCATTCAAGAAATTACAAATAGTAAAATAGATTCCACGAAAGCAACCCCAAGTCAGTGAAGGGATGACTTGTGAGTGTTTCCAAGTTCGCGAGGGGGTCCGAGGTGACCAACCCCAAAACATTAAGGCAAATCTCTGTGAGGATATCCAAGGCAGTGAGGGGTGCGAGGTGAGCAATCCCAATCCTATGTTAGAAAGATGTTTATATAGATAATATTTGCTAACCCTTTTGTCATTTTTATATAGAGGAGTACTTTGCAAGAATCCTTACATAAGCAAGACAGTCTCGAGAAAACATCCTGTTGGGATCCCTTGAGAGTTTTAGTTTAGAGGCTGAGAGGCAAGTCTTGTAAGACAAGCTATGGTACAACCAATTCAGTACCATAAGAAAGAGAGAATACTAAAAGGACGGATCTAAGAGGCTACTTACACACTCACACAGTTCGTACTTAATCAAATGGAAGAGCAATCAAGGTACTTCTCGCAAATCCATTTTAAGCTATAACATTGGAGAGTATCCCTCAAGGATACTCGCAAGTTTTTAAAATTGGTTTATGTAATTGTTTTAAGTATTCACAAAATCGTACGTTTTAACACTATGCCCGATATATTTTCTTTTTAACTTTGGTTTCATTAGATGTCGCCTGACAAAGTGGAAAGTGATAAATAGTAAAACAAAACAAAAATTACAACTCGGATATTGTCAGAAGGAATATCCTTTTGGCATGCACAGACCACATCAACCCTAATATTTAGCTATAAATAGAGCACCTTGGAAGTTAATTCAAAGGATGGTTTCAAAATGAATATTTTATCGGTATAGAACACTAATGATTTGAACCATTTATTGTAAAAGTGGGTATTTCATCCCCTTTTTATTAACTGCGGAATCGACGACCTATATATTTTTTATAAGTATGAAAAACATGTTGGATCCACGATGTTGGGGGTTTGAATCCCTCCTCGCCCACAATCGGTCCAAAATGGAAGGACCTTTCCATCTGGGGGTAGTGAAATCATGACCTGGATAACGGACCAAAAGCTATGGAACTGGGGTATGGATCTTTTGCCGAAATGGAATGTTTCTCTCTTAGGTACTTAAATTGACTGTCTCTTTACTCTCAAAGAATTATCACTTTGAACAGATTCTTTTTCTTTATTCTAATCATAAAATTTGTCATTATATTGTAAAAGTTAGTTTTCAATTTCCATGCTACTCTACAATCTTTAAACACCTTGAAGGATATTTCCATTGGAGTAGGTCATGCCTCACCCTTTCAGATTAATCATAGACCCCAGTACAACTCCCCTCCTACATTTGGTGAATCTGTTGGGGAGGTATCCTCATTACCATGGATAAATGAGGTTAAAATGTTTTGAAGCAGTTGGTTTTTGAAGTTACTCTAGTGGTTAATGGAGTCCACAATGATCAGATGATTAATGGGGAAGTTATAGTTACCCGAGCAAGAGATCCTACTCCTCTAAGGGGAGGCATTCACAACAACGGTTGTGCCGCTGAATGAAATGAACCTAATGAGCATGTTTTTTAAGTTTTGAGGCAACATAATGTCGGCATGGCCAGATTTGGGCAAGCTTGTGTGACACCCACGGTAGCTCTTATTCGAGGAGCAACTGCAATAAAGATGACCCCGACTAGACAAGTGGGGATGGAGCAAGTGGTGACTTCGATAAGCTTACCAATTGCGAAGAAGGTAGGGATAGAGGAATCGTCCTCTAAAGCTTTTATGACAAAAGAAGTAAAAAAAAAGATTTCATCCTAGAAGGAATCACCACTTATGTATAAGGAACTACAGAATCCCTACCTGGATATTATCAATGAAAGACCATACCCTGAGCAGTATGTTCCTCCCAAGTTCATGAAGTTTAATGAGAAAGGTGAAAATCCTAGGGAGCGTGTTAAAAGGTTTTTGGAGTACCTTGGCGTGCATGGCAACGATAAGGAGCTTATATCGCAAGAATTTTAAAGAACCCTCATTAAAAAAGCATACCCGTGGTACTCTCATTTGGTGCCAAACAATAACCCCACTTAGGAGGAAATACATAAGTAATTTTTGCAAAAAAAAATTGGGTGAGGATGAGTTCACGTTGAGACACTTTACCCAAGAAGTGCAGAAGCCAAGAGATGAGTTGATGCAATACATCAAGTGTTTTAGATAAAGGTCACTACCTGTGCATGAAGATGTTGCATAGTCAAGGTTACTGTAGATCTATGTGGAGAGGTTGCTGGAGGAATACAAAATTCATCTGATCAATGAGACTTGAGAGGGTAACATCAAAGAATTCATGCGAGCGGCTAATAATATGGCCATGATCATCAAACCAAGATGACCCCAAGGATTAAGGGCACAGATGCCATTGCCAGTTGGTAGGTTTCAAGTTTCACTATGGTAAGAAGTGAACTACATTAAAGGAAGTCCTAAATGAAAGAATGGAGGCTAAGGTCCCAAGAACAACAAGTCTACTGGAAAGAGAAAGTTTGGGAATAATGTCCTACCTCCACTGAGATGTAGCATAGAGAAAGCTATGGACTACTATCGAACATTGGTACATAAGGGGTTGGAAGGTCCCCCTAACTCAAATGGCCAAGTACCCATAACAGCAGACAAGGAGGATGTAAAGGTTTATGAGTTGAACCAGAGGGTGCAACATTCCACTAAGGATTATTATTATTAGCGCTGGATAATTTGGGAAAATGTCATTAATGGCACCCTAAAGATCCCACTAAAGGATGTCAATCAAAATCCATTTCCAGCTCATCACTATGCACAACAAATATGGTGGTGGCATATGCCGAGGAAGAAATAGTCAATTCTAAAAAGTGGTTAAGTGATGATGATGCGTATGAAAGATGGATGTCTCACTTTGATAAGAAAGACCGCGAAGACAAGTGAGACGATCAGTAACCTCTAAGGAGGAAGTGTTTATGTGGTCCTTACCCTGGATGAGGGGGGACAACAAAAGTTGATTACGTGTGTAATGCACAGACATATGAAGTCGAGATATATTCAAAGTGTGAAGCTAATGCAAAAATCCCCAAGTTCAAATGGTTATTCGACTAAATTTGGGCGAAGCACGATACATGAACAATATTTACCAAGAAGATTTTGGAAGCGGTCCAGGAGAGAGGGGATCACTCTCTCAAGTGGCATGGTCCCATCGGGAAGTTAAGCAAGAGGTACACATCTGAGGTAATATTTTCAGGTGTAAACGCAAATATTTTAGCTTAGGCTTTTTATTTGTTTGATTTGTATTTTGGCGTATCCCGTTACAAATCGACTCCTACTAACTCGTTAAACCGAACAACAACATATCCAAGTTCAAGATTACTCTGCATCTCAAGAATCTACAAATATTTTTGGAGTTTCAAATTATTCATAAAGTTATTTGGGATGTTTATTTCTTATTACAAAATGAGGCTAATATTTTTAAAGTTTTTGAAATAATTTTTTTAATTTTTACCTCGTTCCAAAGAGATTTGTTTCTCGTTCGAACGACTTTACATTATCATTCGAAGTGCCATTTGATATGTACATCTAATGAGCATCTATTGAGGGTGTACTTATATGCATCGTTTGAAGGTCGTTTGAAGATGCTTCACACGAGATGGCCTTGTCATTCGAACGAACTCTGTTTTCATTCAAACAAACAGCCTTTCTCGTTCAAACGAGCCTCATTTTTATTCGAGCAAACCGTCACCTAGAAATTTGAGTCACATTTATAAATACTTGTTTTGACTCAAAATTTTGTAAGACTTTTGCCAAAATGTTTCTTGCATATCTGTTGCCAAAGTTTTCACTATTTTGTACCAAAACACCTTTTGATTCACATTTTACATCCCCAAGTAGTTTTTGTTAATCATTTTGAAACCCAAGATAATTTTTCATCTTTGCATACACTTTATGGAAAGGATTATTTACGAATGAATCTTGTAACCCGAGAGATCAGGACTGAAGAAGGCTGAAGGCTGATCAGTGGATACCGCTTGCAGACTGCTCCTGACCAAGTAGTATTCTTTAATGATTTGTGAATACTAGCGCGTTATGCTTATGGCTAGTATCAAGTAGTAACGTAAGTCGACTGTCTTGTATTATTTCTAAAGTTCTGAAATAAATGTTTTTCGCTGAAAAGAGATTTTTCTTTATTTTACGTGTGATTACATGTTTTATTTTTCTATTTTAGCACCTGGATGCATGTTTAGTATAAAAAGATAAAATTAGGTAAATCAATTTTCACAAGAAAATGTTAATTTGGTTTTAATTTGAAAAAGTACAAAAATAAATTTTTTGTTTGTGACTATCCATGTCGAGCACGCTTATTTTCACATTTTCAAAGTGGTGTTAGAGCCTTCCACTCTTATAAGTGGTGTCGAATCATATTTACCCCCTCTTGCAATTGGTATCAGAGAAGGTTACACCAAATTATCATGTGATCCTGAATTTTTCAAATGTTGTTTTCCTGCAGATACTATCTCCATCATCCTGATTTTTTCAAACGGTTTTTTTCCCACAGATACCATCTCTATCAATTGGTATCAAAGTGGGTTGCATTGAGTTATTATGTAGATCCTTGCTTAGTGTTGTTTAGTGTGGTTATTTATCTTTTACTCTTGGTTTGGTTTATTTATTTTTCTTCTCGATGGATTCCCATAATAATGATGACTTAAATCATTTGAATTTGAAGTTTGCTAAAAGAATTGAAATTTTGGAAAAATAAAATTTTGTTTTAAAGATGTTATGGAACTTTTGCAAACTGTTCAAACTCAAAGAGATTTCTTTAGTGAGAAGTTTATGGACATGGATTGTGATTTTTAAAATTTAGAATTGTCCAAGAAAGAGAGTGATGATATAGTCCAATTTTGAGATAAATAATTAGATGACTCAAAAATTTATAGGGTGGGTATACGTGCCAAGGAGGATAGTGATAATTTGATTTTAGAATTGAAGGCAAGTGAGAATACTCTTAGGGATAAGTTCTCTAGCATCGATGGGGAGTGATATAACCTTCTAGGAATGATTAAAAATTTGAAGACTAAAACTTGAATAGTCAAATTCTTTGCATGAGTCTAAAATTTTGAAGTTAAAAGATAATTTAAAGAAATCGAGTAATTTTAGGAGTGATAGTATTGGCTTCCACATTTCTAATTCTTCCAGTGTCAAAGTCAAGACCATTATTTGTTTTATAGGGTCAACCTCATTCAAGGACATTAGAAAAGGTCAACCAATAGGTAACATTCCTTGTGTTTACACACGTACGCATTATGGTAAGAAACGTGACCTTAGGGTATTTTGTTATGATCTTAGAATAGGTTCTAGGAAGTTGAACTCTAGTGTATCTTTGGTTACCAAAACTCGATGCGTTAGGTATAGATCTATTTGGGTTAGAAAATCCATTTTGGAGGCGCTAAATATTAGACTGCTTGATTATCATATGCTTGCACATGATGATTCACATGTTATATCTTTTGGGTGGTTGCTTGCATGATTTTGTTTGTCATAATCTAGTTGTACTTCATGATATATATTTGCTAGTGTTATTACATGTGTATCTTTTGTATTATATTTTTCTTTTATGAGTCATATTTGGAAAAATACAAAAAGATTTTATTTTGATAAAAATTTTGAAAAATACAAAAAGATTTTCTTATTTTTTATGTATTTTAGTTTTACACATTTGGTATAGCATAATGGTGTATTTGAATCCAATTCACTCCCTACTTGACATGTGTCTAGGACATTTGGTTATGATTTTATATACTTAGATTGATCTTAACTATATTTATGGATTTCTTTCAAATTTGATTTTCTTTACAAATTCGACTTTCTATATGCCTCCGCACAAACATGCAGGAGCTTTTTGGATTTTAACTTTAAATATATATTTGATCTTTGTGAGTTGTTCCCTCATTAATTTTGTCATCTACATGTTTTTGTCACTATGGGGGATTTGTGTATGTAAGAATGTTTCCCGTGAGCATTTGTTTAATAAGTATTGAAAAATATGAGTGAGCATGGGAAAGGATTGCAAAAGGAGCATATCTCCTTTGAGTGAAACCAGCGTTGGCAAGAGCCCAATAAAAAGATTAAAGGCAATAAAAATAAAATAATTGCCAAAAGGGGGCCAACTTAGTTTGATGATTGATCACTCAAAATAAATAACATCAAAAGAATCATGAAAAGAAAAGAATTGAAAATAGTATTATTTATCTTTGAGGAAGTTTAGTTGAAGATCAACGGATTTGCGCAATCAATCCTAGTTATGTTTATTTTTTCATGATGCTATTGATTTATAGAATCAAGAATAATCTAGGCCTGTGTGCATTGTGCTTGTTTGTTCATTAAGTTCAATTTTATTTGTCGCTTGAGGCTAAATCCAAGTTTGATAAAGTTTTGTGGTCAATTAGAACTTCTTGAACATATTTGAGTGTTTGGGTCATAATTCATTTGTATCTAGTTCTCGCCCATTTATTTCATCCCACATTTTAGACACATCGATACTATGCTAGTGTGTAAGGCTTATGTGTTTTGTGTCGATTTTTATGGATGTTTATACCTATATATGTGCCAAATTTTCTTTGGTATATTTTACATATATTATATATGGTATCATGTTGTATTTGTAAAATTTATGCTTTTTGAAAAAATTGAAAATTTTTAAAAATAGATGGTCGTGTTTTCCTTTGAGATTATCATTACTCATGCATTGTTTACATATCTTTGTGATTATATATTTCTTCTTCTATGTGATGATTTATACTTCATGTTTAGATTCTACTCCTTTGTCTATTTCGGACAAAAAGGGTGAGAACAAATTATGGGGAGATTTGATAAGTTTGAATTATGGGGGAGATCGTATTATGAGTTTTGGATTTTTTTTTTCTACTTCAAACTCAATGAATCATGGGGTATTTTCTTTGTTTAATGTGTGTAGGTATCTAAAGGACGAACATATTACATCGTATGAAGACAAATTTGTCAAATAGAAGAACAAGTGAAGATTGAAGACAAAGCTTATTGTTCTATGCCATTCAATTTTTAGGGTTTAGGAAGGGTATTAGAATTTCTATCTTAAGGAGGATATTTTTAAAATTTGGGTTTCAGTTAGCTTTTGTACCGGAATAGCCAAAGGGGGGAGATTTGTAAGTGAAAATATTTTAGCTTAGGATTTTAATTTGCACTTCGGCATATTAGGTGTATTCCGTTACAAATTGACTCGCACTAACTTGTCGAACCGAACACCAATATCTCCAAGTTCAAGAGTCCTCTACATCTATAGAAGGTATAAAGAGTTTTAGGAGTTTGAAATTATTCATAAAGTTATTTAGGATGTTTAATTTTTATTGAAAAATGAGGCTGGTATTTTTAAAGTTTTTAAAATATTTTTTTTTATTTTTAACCTTGTTCAAATGAGATTTGTTTCTCATTCGAACGAATTTACATTCTCGTTTGAAGTGTCATTTGATCTCTACATCTAACGAGGGCGTATTATTTTGCATCACTTGAAGGTCATTTGAATCTAGTTCAAACAATATGGCCTTGTCATTCGAACGAACTCTATTTTTGTTCAAACGAATTGTCTTTCTCATTCGAGCGAGCCTCATTTTTGTTCGAATGAACCATCACCTCAATATTTGTGTCGCGTTTATAAATACCTGTTTTGACTACAAATTCCGTAAGACTTTTGCCAAAATGTTTCCTGCATATCTATTGCAAAAGTTTTCACTTTTTTTGTTACCTAAACACCTTTTCATTCACTCTTTACATCCCCAAAATGTTTTTATGAATTATTTTGAAACCGTAGATAGTTTCATATTTTTGCATACACCTTGTGGAGAGGACTCCCTACGACTGAATCTTGTTACTTGAGTGATCACAGTTGAAGAAGGATGAAGATTGGTCAGTGGATACCGAGGGTGGAACACCGCCTGTGGACTAATCCTGACCGAGTAGTATTCTTCAGAGATTTGCAAAGACTAGTGTGTTATACTTGTGGATGGTATCAAGTATTATTTTAATTCGATTGTCTTGTATTGTTTCTAAAGTACTAAAATAAAGGTTTTGCCCAGAATAGTTATTTCTCCTTATTTGCCATGTGATTACATGTTTTATTTATCCTTTTTATCACCTAGATGCATGTTAAGGATAAAAAGATAAAATTTGTTAAATCGGTTTTCACAAGAAAGTTGTAATTGGGTTTTAATTTAAAAAGTTACAAAACTAGAATCTTTTTTATCACCTTGCGAAACACGTTTATTTTCGCATTCTCATAGTGGTATTTGAGCCTTCTACTCTTACAAATGGTGTCAAATCATATTTGCCATTTACAAGACCTTTAGATATTATAGCCTTTGTAAATGGAATTAGTTTTCCGAGAGCGCTTCTAGATAGATAGGCATCAATAAATATTATGCACATTAGCACTCTGTATGAAACTAGAATTTCTCAAGAAAATATCATGCCAATACCACTCGGGGATGCAGTCACTTAGCTTGGTCAATGTGGAAATTAAGCTGGGAAAATTCACATACCACATTAAATTTCTTATCATTAATGTCAACATAAATTACCAACTCCTAATAGGTCTAGTGTGGATGAAAATGCATACAATTGTGTCGTCAACATTCCACCAATGTGCAAAATCCAATATTTGTGGGATGTAGATAGTGATTAAAGACGCGAAAAGACTATTTTAAGTGGAAGATTACCACTTGGTCGATGCAGTGTTCTACACAGATTTTAATGGAAAAAAATTCCTTCATCAAGGGAATAGGAGAATCCCGAGTGGCTCAAGAAGAGGTCAAATCTAAGAAAATAGTGAATGAGAGGCTAGGCCTGTGAGTGACCCCCTCTGAGTAAAAGGGAGAAGAGAATAGAAACTTTGAATAAATGGAAAGACCCGAGCAAACATGCTAGAATAATATTTTTCCTAATAACAAAGTCATTAACCATTTATAACGGTCTGAGTGGGAGACATTTAGGATGAAAGTGTCAACCCGTCACTAGAATGTTTTGTGATTGATGAGTCCCAAATTGTTGAACACATTAAAAAGTCAGAGGAGGCACCAGAATGCATGCAGGACGGACCGTGGGAGAAACTCCAAAAGCTTGAGGAGATAAACCTGGGAACGAAAGGTGGTGATGAGTGACCTGTCTTCATTTAAAGAACCTAATTCCTAAAAAGCAAGAGGGGATCATTGATGTACACAAGGAATTTACAAATGTTTTGCTTGGAAATATACAGAGATGCTTGGGATAGACCCAGAAGTGAGTTCTCGCAATTTAAATGTTTTGCCTGTGAGGCAAGCCATGAAAACCAAGGCCGAGATAGATTTGAAGATTAAGGTGGAGGTAGAGAATCTCCTCACAGATGGATTTATCAAACCCATTCAGCACCCATAATGGCTGTCAAGTATCGTACCTGTGGCAAAGAAAGAAAAGAAGAAGATACGAGCTGCATGGACTTTAGAGATTTGAACCACTCTTATCCAAAAGATGAGTTTTGCTACCCAAGAATGACAGTTTCGTGGATGCCACTTCCAGTTATGAAATGTACAAATTCATAGATGGATACGTTGGCTACATTCAAATCTGAATGGATCCGACAGAGCGGAGGATACATCTTTTTGAACCCCTCTAGATAATTTTCACTACATCGTTATGCCTTTTGGATTGAATAATGCAGGAGCCACCTATCAACAAACTATGATGTCCATATTTCATGATATATTGGAATTTTATTTAGATGATTTGGTGGTGAAGTCAAAAAAATAAAGCAAGCGCGCCCAAGACCTTAGAAAAGTCTTTGGGTGGTCTTGGAATACAAGATTATGATAGAACCCTCCAAATGTGCTTTTAGAGTGACTACGGGGAAGTTATTGGGATTCATCATAAATAGACACGGAGTGCACGTCGATGCGGAAAAGCAAAAGGCTAGTTTAATGATACCTCCACAAGGAGCCAGCTCAAGAGTTTCTTGGAAAAAGTTTCCTACTTAAGGGGTTCATATCAACGCTAGCGGAGGTCACCCACCCTATCTCTTATAGGTATTCAATGAATTCCATGAAAAAGATGAGAATGGTAATCTTATAAGAGCGATCGTAGAGGAAATACATTGGAAAATACAATTTTAAAAGTCTTGGATGTGCAAGAGTGCAGACTTAACTCAAGATACTCAAGGGTTTTCAAGAAAAAAATTGGGAAACAAAATAGAATGTGTCGGATTTTTATCACGTACAACCATCAAACCAAAGACCAAATCAAGGCTCGATAAAACATAAAGTATCATAGTACGTCGCTCTTCCTTGAAATGGAACTTTCACGCTAGAGCAAGAGCTAGCTTTTACACCCCTTATGAAGGATAAGGACAAATGGGTATGGGGGGGAGAACAAAAGAAATCAGTTGAGAGGGTGAAGGCAATACTAACTTCCCCGTCAATAATGATCCCACCAGAAGTAGGTGCGCCATTGCTTCTATATCTCACCTCTATCGAGCGGTCTATTGGGTCTTTGCATGCTCAGGATAAGGTGGGAGTAGAGCATCTAGTATACTGCCTGTCTTGAGTAATTTCAGGAATGAAATCCAGTTACACCAATGTAAAAAGGCATTGTCTAGCCTTGGTCTTTGTAGCGTAGAAGTTGAGACATTACATTCCTGTATTCATAGTACATATTATAACTAAGTGTGTCCCCATCAAATACCTGATAACGCAAACTATTCTGGTGGGGAAAGCGGCCAAGTGGTTCTTAATACTATCTGAGTATGATTTGAAGTATGTTGTCCTAAAAGACATTAACAGCCAAGCAGTGGCTGACATTTAGGGAATTTCCCAAGCCATAATTTTGAACCTCCAAGTAAAGAGATACTAATAGAAATTTTTTAAAATTGTTTGGCTGAAGAAATAGAATGATGGAAAATGGAGTTTGATTGCTTGTGCACATAAGGAACATGTGGAGAAGGTATTATCCTCTCTAACAACAAATAAAATATCACTCTCTCCTACAAGATGGATTTCAAATGCTCTGAGGTAGAGTATGAGTCTCTTATACTTGGCCCGTTGGAGGCACTAAGAAAGGGTATTAAAGTCCTTTATATACGAGATGACTTTAAACTTGGTGGTAAAGCAAGTCACTGGGAAGTTCGAATTTAAGCACGCCAACCTTACCCCATACTGAGCAATCATCCTGAGGCCACGAGGTTGATTTTTTACTGTGAAAATAGATATGCACCTTAGGGAAATGAACAGAAAACCAGAGACCCAGATGCCCAGGAAATAATTGTGCAAAATTTAAAAATAGAAGAGTTGGAGTACACTATCACTGTCTGATGGAGAAGGGTGTTGTCGATAGTGAGGTCTCTGTTTCTAAGTGAGGAGCCTGAGGATCGTAGGTACTCGATCGTAAAGCAACTGGAAATGCGAGATGGAAACATGAAGTTATCAGGACTAGTCAAGTACCACATGCTACAAGGTAGGCTTTACTTCACAAGTCTAGGTAGATTTTTGGCAAGGTGTGTGGGGGATGAAGAGGTAAAAGATAAATTAGAAGCAATGCATTAAAGGAACTACGGGGATACGGATATTTGAGGACTGCAACTAGGGGGCTATTATTGGCCTATAATGAGCATGATTGCTTCCCATGTGGAACAAATTTATTTGAAGTGCTAGACGCAGTTCGACTAGCTAACATAAGCAAATTTTATGGAAATTTTTTAAGATTAGAGGAGAACCTACATTGATTATCTTAAAGATGGAGAGCTAACAATTGAGAGGGTCGATAAGATCTACTTGAAGAAAATATTGGGTCGTTTCTACTTGGTGAAGGTGAAATTCTACAAGAAAGGGAACAATGAGAATGCATTTTGATGCGTGGTAGGGGAAGATGGGTCAAAGGTACCGAAGGAAGCCCATGAACCTTGACACATGGGCGGCACCGAACTATAGGATCAGCGAATGACATGGGATATTATTTTCTAATAATAGAGGTTGACTCTATGTGTTTTGTAAAAAAATGTAGAGCATAGAAAATCCATGGCAATATGGTTCACGCCCCCAGTCGGTTTATAAATCCTAGCTTCCCCTTACCCATTCCACACTTAAGCATTTGATTTAGTGGGAAAAATCATCCCACCCTCTCACGAAAAAGCTTTTATCCCGATGGCCACAGAGTTGTATCCATTAAGGGCATAAGTGATCCCCTTTAGAAGGGTTACTGCTCAAGTGGTGACACAATTCATATGGGAATATATAATATGCATGATTGGTATTCCAAAGGTCTTTTTCATAAACAATGGCAAGCAGTTTGTATGTAAGGAAATGGGATTGCTCAGGGACAAGTATAAAACCATTCATAGCAGTTCAATTATCTCTTATCCTAAAAAGGATGGTCAAGCGGAGGCAACCAACAAAACGTTAATCAATATTTTGTAAAAGTTGTTGGAAGATTTGTTGGGAGTTTAGGATGATAAGTTTTCGTTAGTCTTATGGTCTTGTAGGACCTTAAGGAGAAAACCAATGGGTTTTATCTAATTTTCTCTGGTCTATGGGACAAAAGTAATCCTGGTAGTGGAGCTGGTTATGCCTTCAGTGCAAGTGGCTCTAAGCCATAATCTAGTGTCAGGCCCAATATTTGTGCAATTGGAGGCTTTAGACGAGCACCGTGACAAAGCTAAACAAAACTTTACAGTCTATACATAGAATCTATCTAGAGCATATAAGAATTTAGTTAAGCCTAGATAGTTCCAAGTGGGAGACTTAGTTTCATGAGCATCCACTCATCACCTAGGAATCATGTTAGTGACAAAATTCAAACCCAATTGGAAAGGACCATTCATGGTGCGAGGAGTGGGGAGGTCAGGATATTTCCGAATTTCAAAGATAAAAAGTGAGTGTATTCAAATAATCAATTGCAAATGGTTCAATAAATATTACACCTAAGGTTTTCCAACTCATTCTCTTTAATTTTCAGCAGTCTATTCTTGAGAGGGAAGCTCCTCAGAGAAAAAGCAAAAAACAGCAGGTAACATCCTATTATAATATCACACTTAAAATTTCCTTTTTGAGGAGTGAATACAATAAAGAATATTTAGTTATGACCAGTTTTATTTTCATAAGATTTTTTGATAATGTTTGTCATTTTACATAACAAACCAGTTCATCATGCACCCAGTCGCCAAATTATGCGAGCAGATTCATCATCCTTTTATTTTTTTCTGGTAAATCTCCTTTGGCTAAGTAAATTTTATGACCAGAGCAGCCTGAGATTCTCACAGTATAAGAGAAAAGATATTCAATTTAAGGAGAATTGCCCATTATAGTTGGGGAGATGTATGCACCCTAACAACAAAGTATGATGGCAAAATCACCTTTGCTTACAAAACTATGTTACATATGAACCCCAACTCCTATCTTCTAAAAAATTATAGGGCAACCATCCTACAGACTATGGGAATGTTACATATATTACTCGCCAATATTACGAGCAAGCACTCCCACAGAAAAAAGAGCAATAACAATCCACGAGTGGACACTTTCGTAATGCAAGGGATAGTAAGGCATATAAATAAAACAAGTTAATAACAAAAAAATAAAAACATGGAGAAGAAATAAATAATAACAAAAATGTGATATTTCTTTCTCATTCACATAAATGGCCTACTCGAAATAGAACAAACCTAGCTGTTACAAAAAAAAAAATAGTGTACAAAGTTCATATAGACAAAAGAAATAGAATATTCTCGTACAAGTAAAAGCCCTCAAATGAGGGGCTAGCCTCTCGAACAAAGTCTCTCTCTAGCCTGGACAACCGAGAAACATCTTCTGCCTCACTAGCTAAAATTAAAGCTAACGTAGCTTCCTATGACTTGATCTGCTCGCAAATGCCATTAGCTTTTGAACGACGTCACTCGACCTTGGCCCGCTTGGAGCATTTGGCCCTAATGAACCTCCTTGATACTCGACAGATTAGTTAGCGGATAGAAGTATGGATCGAATCAAGCTTTAAATTGTAGTAATTCTCAAGGTCCTTGATGGCTTCCAAAAAGAGGCTAGCACTTGCTCTAGTGACTTCACTTAGAGAAGTTGAGATCAACTCATGAATATAGCTGGAGAATGCCTTCAGGTTGAGGATGGTCAAGATGTCAACATTATAAACACTCTTGGATATAAAGATCTTAGGGTGATGCTCGAAAATTAAGTCCAGAAAAACATGGTCCACTTCTAGAAATCTATTAAGATAGTGCTTCCACCACATATCCCTCATGCAAGTATCAGGATCATCCACCTCTATAGTGTCAACGCCGGTATCTATGAAACTACACTCAAAAGGTTGTGAATCCTCACCAGATTGCTCACCCTCAGAATAAATTGCCTCAGAATCCTTATCCCTACCCTTAACTCCCTTTATCTTGTTTGCCTCCTCCTGAAAACAATTAACAAAGAGGAGTTGAACAAAATTAATAAAAGTAACTTACAAAAAATGAATGAGCAATAAACAAGAGAAATGACTTACTTGCAGGCCAAGGAGAGTCAGCATGCTACCAGAAAGATGGCGTTGCTCCCTCTGGATATCCATAGGCTCCACAGTTACAAAAGCGCATGTGGCACTGACATGAAAACAAAGAAAGGGAAAGTGGTCACTCAAGTACTTACACAGTAAAAGCAAGTAAAAAAATAGGTATGAAAATATAATAGCTAAATAGTGCTCGCAACAACACTAGTAGAATGTTTCGCAGAAAGAAGAATGCTTGTGACACTAGCGTGAAAACAAAGA
The DNA here is from genome assembly GCA_949130495.1 of Sambucus nigra. Lineage (NCBI taxonomy): Eukaryota > Viridiplantae > Streptophyta > Magnoliopsida > Dipsacales > Adoxaceae > Sambucus > Sambucus nigra. The sequence goes on along the minus strand of OX422211.1, from coordinate 155,507,162 downwards.
AACAAAAGGGTGTCACTTGAGCAATTGCATAGTAAAAGGAAATTATAAAAGAATTGGGTATGATCGAATAACACCTGAGGATCACCCAAAGTAATGCTCATAGAATGTTATGCACGCAAAGGAACGCTGGTATTACCAACCTGAAAAATAAATAGGCAGATGTTATTAAAACGCTTGCATAGTAAAATAAAGTTATAGAGGAATCAGGTACTATAGAGTAATACCTCAGAAATGCTCACAGGTACATTCATAGAGGGTTCCACTGTTAAAGGAACACCTATGGTGATAACTTGAAAATAAGAGCAAAGAAATTCTATAAGGACACTTGCACGGTAAAAGAAAGGTTTAAAGGGCTAGGTATGATAGAATAATACATGAGCGCTCACAAGTATACTCGCAGTAGGCTCCACAATCAATGGAACACCCACAAACAGGGTCGTTTGAGGTTCCATGGTGATGAGAGTTGTGTGGGTTGAGCTAGAGAGTTGCTTGCAATTGAGGAATTAAGTTTTCGATTAATTATTGCAAGAGGGACCACAGACACTCATCAAAAAATAATATACAAGTCAATAGGGAACGCATAAACAAGACTTGATAAATTCCTTCGCAAAGCATTAAATACCCGCAGCGAACGAGCAGTCACTAAAGAACTCCTCATAGTGGTGGGGAATACAAGTAAGAGCTGATAAGAAAAGAAAGTGTAGAGAATTTAGTTCACAAAGATCAGAGTATAGAAGGTCAAAAATCCGAAAGAACAAAGGAAAACTCCAACTGCATTTAGCAGTCTTATGTACAAACCTCTCGTGCCAAAACCAGTGAGGATACTGATAAGCACCCAAAAGTGTCTATTTTATACCCCGAATAGATGCATTTTAGTCGCTCGTTTCTAATAAAATTGGCCTTATGTTCATATTTTATCATTTTGCAGGTCAATACGCAGTTGCATTACAAATAATGCTAAATCAGTGCAATTGCGACTCAAAAGCGGTCAAAAGCGTGCATCGAAAAAATCTAAAGAGACCGTGAAGTGAGAAGTCAATTCTGAGCTTGCCCGATGTGATCCGATGCCCCGAAACAGTCTCGTAACCCAAACCTAAGCCTACACCGAACCCAGACCATTCCCCGAGCCCCGTATGTGTTGAGTTTGTACCTTTATTATTTTTCTAGATTTTTATTTTGAGTCATTTTATTTTTAGGAGTTATTTTAGAATTATTTAGGATTTTTAGAATTTATTTGCATATTTTTATATTTTATTCTTATTAGTTTATTTTATTTTGATTTTTATTAGTTTTTAGTTTTATTAGGATTATTTTTTAGAAGTTTAGTTTTAGTTTATTATATTTAATATTTTTTTAGGACTTTAGTTTTCATTTAGATTTTAAATTTTTATTTCTTTTGTTTTATTTTAGTTTTTATATAAGGTTAGGATTTTAATTTTTTTAGTTTTAATATTTTTTTTGTTTGTTTGTTTTTAGTTTGTTTTATTTTTAGTAAGATTTTATTTTTATTATTTTTAAGTTTATTAATTTTAGTTGTGTTATTTTTAGGGTAACAAATTAACCACCCATACAAACAAAACCCAAATACTCATTCACTCATACACAACTTATCCTATACTTTAGACACACCAAACACACCCCTACCCTACACCTTACAACCACACCCCATCTAGTATTCATCATCATCCTCCCACTAAACACGATTCTCTCTCAATCCTCCATAACCCACAAATCCACTACCATCATCATCCTTCCAGACCCATTCCGCAAGCTTACCCAGACATGACCGACCACGATCGAAATCGTCCCAGAACTCTCACCCGTGGCCCTGTTCTGTTAAATCGGAGACCCACAAAGCGGCGTCCTACCCAGCTGCGACCGGGACCAAACCCAACTCGGGGCAGCCCGGTCCGAAACCCATCCTGACCCGGTGTCGACCCCTTTAACCCGGTCCACCTCACACCGAAACCCGAACCCTCTTACCCGCCGACGAGATCCTCACCTGCGCCCCTGTTCCGGCCTCAAACCACAAATTCAAAACCCGATCCAACCTCCGCCATATCTCATCAAAATCGGAAGACCCATCTCAAATACAAATCTCCATTCCAAACCCAATGCCTTTAAAGTAGGAACAAAAATTCAAACCAAGAGAAAATCCCAACAAAATCTTCAACAAGAAAACACTTTGTGGCTTATAAAGAAAGAGGAAGGGAAGCTTATAAAGAAAAGAGGAGACACTCGGCACAAAAAAATAAAAGAGAGACACAAAGAGAGAGAGACAATGTATATTATGTCTAGTTTAGGGTCATAAAAAAATTCCAAAAATTAATTTAGTTTTAGAATAAATTTTTAGTTTTGTTTTTTTATTCTTTTTGGTGTAATCAAGTGCTGGATTAGGGAGAAGATTGAGACGCATTTCATGAACGCGATTCGACAAGACTTGCGTACTGTATTCTATTTCTCTATTCAAATTTATGTCATCTTTTAATATTTTATTGAATGTTGTTTATTCTAACATGAGAATGTTTGGCTAAACACCCCGTTCAAGGGGTGGGATGCACTACGTATGATGTTACTTTAATTAATTGGTTTCATTAATTTTATATTTCTAGGTAAATTAATTTTAAGTGTTACCAATTAAATTATGCAACGAGAGTTAGTAAATTAATTGAACAAATTAATGTTTGAATTTAGGAATCGAACTAGAGATAGGTTTTTTCGATATTTGAATATTAATTCGGTATTGAAATTTGAGGATTGATATTGTTTTCTTTAAGTTGCTCCTAGCGGGTAATTTTTTGAAAATAGTATAAGTCCGAATTTTTCATCGTGTGACATTTTTTAAGTTAATTTTCTGAAAAAGATTTTATTAAATTTATAATTTTAACGAAAGTTAGATTATCGATTTAATATTATCTCGAAATATTTCAAATAAATAAATTGAGAAATTAAAATAATTGAAACTGTAGTGTAATCCCATCTCCTGACTTTCTCACATTATTTCACACTCGGTCGCACATTCTTTTCCATTATTTAGTCAATTTTATAATTTTTAGCATTTGTTAGTTAATTTTTCCCTTAAAATTGTATTTAAAAATGAAAAAATTAATAAAAAAATTAATAAAAAAAATTGGAATTGCACGTTTTCACATTAATTGTTTCACCCTGAAAGTTGGATTGATACCCGTACTTACCGCAATACGAGTTATTTTTAGACAAGTTTTGTAGGTACTCAAGGGAATCTTGAGAGTGGCTTTTGCACTACAACGATATACCCAAAAATCTAGTTATCAAATGGCATCGTTGCCGCTTTCTTGACGTGGAGACATGATTGAAGACTTGTAATTTTATTTATCATTTTTAGGGTAGTTCTTTCTCCTCCCTCCTCATTAAACTGGTTGTATAGGATTTTTAAAGCTTGGTATTTATTTTGGTGCATTTTGACACCATATTATTTTGTAATAATTATTCATAAAAAAAATGTAAAAAGGAAAACCGGACAAGGTAGAGAGAGGGCGTCTAAGGAAAGAATTTTTGAAGCCTCTCTACTTTGGATCGGTAGGACTCCTGGGGATGCCTGAGATAGGCGAGATCTCCCCCCGATCGACTCAACTCGGTCTTCACCTCACGTGTGTAAAAAATGTGGGAGGTACGATTTTTTTATCCCTCGCAACTCTCCTGCCAGCGAGTTCATTTTTTGTGTGATTAATTGCTCCTATGTGCTTTTAATTTCTGCATCATACTTAAATTGAATGGTTTGATGAATTAATTTACCTAAGACCTGGACCCGATCATTGCAACGAGAAGGGATTTCATCACCCGACTCACTTGTTTATCCATTGTGTGCTACCCTAGCTGTCATTAAATTTCAAATCAATCAACTAGCTAGCCCCGTAGGAACACATTTTTGCAATAGGCGATCACAAAGATAAATTTCGTGAATTTTCGTCACTCGCAAACTTACTTAACATTTGACTACCCCTTTCACTAATTTTGAAGATAATAATTGGATATGTGCTCGTTAGGATTTTTTTCTTAACTCTTGTGTGTCCAATTCCATTATTTAGGTAGTCGATTTTCGTTAGTTCGATCACATCCATAGTCCATTTTCTCCCCTTTTTCGAAAAAACCCAAATATATTTTCCTTCTTTTTTAAAAAAAATATTTCCAAAAAATCCCAAAAAGATTTTCTTTTTTTTTGCATATTTAAAATACCAAAAAGATCTTTCTTTTCTTATTTTCAAAAATCACAAAAATATTTTCTTTTCTTTTGAAAAATATTTAAAAACCAAAAAAAATTCATCTTGTCATGGCCGAAGAACGTCCTTTACGGGAATACTTTGGCTATTTCACATTCTCTCAAAGTTTGTTTGATGATAAGCCCGAATCGACCCTTGATTCATTAATTCAGGGCTTTAACTCTCAAACACACACCGTTGATACTCCTGTGTCGTCCATGCACACGTCTCATCTTCCATAGCCTCCGGTGACGTGTGTCAGCCCATCACATGCTTCGCCGTGCACACACTGCTTTCTAAGCGATCACTTATCCCATGAGTGTCCATTTATATTCTCTCCATCGGACCCCACCATGGAACATGTGCATCCCTATGACACTGTTTTGGACCCACCCTCGACGTATTATCACGACATATCTAATGTCGTGGGGTATGAGTACCCGCGCTATTCATGGAGGCCTAATCATCCTTACATGCAATATGAATCCCAACGCCATATTGTGGATTCTTACGGTTTCCAAGAGTCGTCATCGCCACCTCGTGCACCTCATACCTATGAGTCCCCTTCATATGCTCCTCATACTGATCACACTTTTGTCCCTCACGGAGATGCTTCTCCCATGAATGCTACACTTGACCCTGCTCCACACACTTCATATGAGTCTTCTCAACATCCTAGTGTTTTTAGCGAGTTGTGTCCACCTCACCCACCACCACCACCCTCCACCACTTCACCACCACCTTGCACATCCTCTCTCGAAAGTCTTTTGCAAAAGTTCGCGCACACACTTCAATCTCAAACTGAATCACGTCGAAGGCTTGAACAACGATTATATGATTTTGAGTGTGCGAACGAGAGGGATTCCACCCCAAGTAAACCCGTTATTGCTCCCACGTGGAACGATGATGCGTCGTCTTGTGACACTCATTTTGAGTGTGACCAACCCTATCTTTAGAAGAATCTCGACATTGAGACCACTCCGTGGTCCGGGCCCCAAGTTGACAATTGTGTTGACGTATCCATTGATTATGAGACTGATCCCACACAACCTTATCCTTTCCAACCCACCATTGAGTTTCACCTTTACCCTTCCACTGAATCCATACTTATGCCAGAGTCTACACCTACTGAGCCCACTACGTGTGTTCCCAAGGAACCACTTCATCCTAGGTTAGCTCCGTCTACGAGTGATCACCATTTTCTTAATATTGAATCCGAGATGGTTTCTATCGCTCGGGATATGGATCCTAACCCACCATGTTTGACTCCTGTTGAGTCAAATATTAATGTTGATTCATCTATATTGGATTTGGATGCCTCGTTCGATTTTTCCACCTCTTTGGATGGTGACTTTCGAGTGGCTAAGTTGATCACTACCTCATTTATTTCCACACTACCTCCCGTGAGTGCCCTTGAGGATCACTCCGTGCCTCATGAGGAGTGTGTGTCTCCTACTCGTGAGTTAGATCATCTTCCCCCACCCTTTGTCCCACCCGATCCACCCACTGTCCCTTCCACCCCACCACTTTGTTTGGACCTTGTTATTTCACCTCACCTGTTACCATCTACGTATTTAGGTCCTCACTTACATCCATCCTCCACCCTAGTGCTCCACGATCCCATTTGTGCACTTTTCATCGGCACCACTATCTATGAGAGTATTTGTGCTACTCTTATCCTTCGTGACACCGAGCTTGTTACTCTATGCACACCACTTCATTATGATGTTGATTTTTTCCATTTACAACTCCCTGGCGTGTCACGATGTGACCATTATCATCGTCCATTTATAGAATGGTCGCACACTTTCTCTGAGGACCGCCCCATCACTATTGCCAACCCATTTTGCCTCCCCCACCAACTTGAGCATTATGCTTATAGGGCCCTCGTTGTCCTCACCTTTCGGCTCAATAAGACCCGTGATCGATGTTTATTCTCCCATGCCTTTCTCCTCCTTACCCTGATACCCACCCGCCCCTGGTCCACCGATGCTTTTCATCGTGTGATGCACTTTTCCATACAAGTGCATTGACCCCTTTAGTCCTGATCCAACAAGACTGACGCTTCAGTCTTGTTTGGGGGTGATTCTCATCACCCAATTTTTCTGCCGCCCCACACTTTCAGAGATCTTATCTTTAGGGTGAGAGCAGTTCGGTCTGGCTGAAGACGTTAAAATTAGTGCTACCGGGAGGCAGTCCGTCGTTCATTGTTTCTGAGTATGAGTCTTATCCCGTTTGGGGGTGGTGATTTTCACATGCTTTATAGACTTGTATGTATTTTTATATCACATTTGTTCTTCAAGTTTCATCGATTCCCCAGAATGCGATACATTTCATTAGTGGTTCATTATGGTACTATCTTTCCTCCCTTGTTCTTTTCATTTATATATATAGTTTTAAACATCGAGGACGATGTTCTCTTTTGTTAGGGGGTGGGAAATTTATCAAAATCGTACCTCTTTTAAAAAATTTCAGAAACAAGTGATTTTAAACTTTTTGTGTAGTTAAAAATAAATTTTATGACATGAATTGTCTATCATCCCTCTTTTAGAAATCTCGGAATATCTGTGTTTGACCCAAAAATTACGCTTTTAACCTTAAATTAATTAATACCTATTTAAGCGTACTTGCACTATGAATTCCTAAACTCGACAATTTGCACTATCACTTTTACAATCAAAAGTTGAAGAGTAAATATATTCTCAAGAAAGCCTTAAAAGATCACTAGTGGCGACTTAAACCCGTGAGAATTGAGATTTTCACCTTTTTGAGGGTTTTTACGTAACTCCGAGTCACATGTTGATTCGACTTTCTTTGGATACCGCATTTAGTCGTTGCATGATCTCATTAATTTTTTTTCAAATTTGGCTTAATCACTGAGAATGACATCATTTTCATGTTGTAAGAAACATATATCTTGTAGTTTGTCCCGAGCACTAAACCGATTTTTCCATACACTTACCATTTTTCCTATAACATTATCATTCACCCATTATCATTTTCCATATTACCCTTATCCATATGTCTCAAATACCATACATCATTACCATCGTGTTTAAGAAAAAGAGTGTTAGAAATTTTCCATGTGAATTGTCTTCATTTGTGTTATGAAAAGAAAAATGCATCGCAATAAAAAAAATAGAAAAAATAAAGAAGTAAAAAAAATAAATAAATAAAAATAAAATAAATAAATAAAAATTGAAGAAAATAATATGCGATCATAAATTCAAAAGATGAAGGCAATGATCAATCAAAGTGTGTCACACTCTTCTCAAAACACCCCATCATTTATCTTCTTCATTAGCCCCTCATACCTTTCATAAATGACATTTTTCACCCTTGGTAAAGTGTTCGGGCAAACGAAAAGATTATATGGTGAATAACTCGACATTCTCGACATAGTGGTTAGCATTCCTTCATGAGATCAGATTTTTTTCACGTATCCGTCCTTTTTTATAAAGTGTGTGAGACGTTTGAACTTTCTTACATTTACTCACCTCCTCACACACTAGAGAGATACACTTATTCAATTCTCATAAAGTTCGATTCAGAGAGATATATCCAGTGAGAATTGAAGTCAAAGCTTCGATTCCTAAAAGGCGATCTTGGAATTACTCTAATGATACTTAAGATTGTTTCACACTACACATGCTGAGTTATAGGAAGGATTACGCTTTTTAAGTAATTTCGTTTTGATAGTTGAATACGATGTCCCTTGATGTCCTTTTAAAATTGGGTTGTATAGCGTTTCATCATCTACTCCGATACTGCATTTAAAAAAGTTTCCGAAATTTGTGGGTAAATTCACTGCAAACCCTCATGAGACACCACACATCCTGTAGGGCAACCTATAAGTTTAACGTCTTGTTGCACATGCTAAGTTCAATCGCCAGTGCCTGCGAAAGTGGCACACTTTTGGTTACTTATCTCTGTTTTCTCTCTAATTTTTGCTCGAGGACTAGCAATGTTCTGTTTGGGGTGGTGTGATAAGCACCCAAAAGTGTCTATTTTTTACCCCGAATAGATACATTTTAGTTGCTCGTTTCTAATAAAATTGGCCTTATGTTCGTATTTTATCATTTTGCAGGTCAATACGCAGTTGCAGTACAAATACTGCTAAGTCAGTAAAATTGCGACTCAAAAGCGATCAAAAGCGTGCATCGAAGAAATCTAAAGAGACCGTGAAGTGAGAAGTCCATTCTGAGCTTGCCCGATGTGATCTGATGCCCCGAAACAGTCCCGTAATCCAAACCTAAGCCTACATTGAGCCCAGACCATTCCCCGAGCCCCGTCTGTGTTGAGTTTGTACCTTTATTATTTTTCTAGATTTTTATTTTGAGTCATTTTATTTTTAGGATTTATTTTCAAATTATTTAGGATTTTTAGAATTTGTTTGCATATTTTTATATTTTATTCTTATTAGTTTATTTTATTTTTATTTTTATTAGTTTTTAATTTTATTAGGATTAGTTTTTAGAAGTTTATTTTTAGTTTATTATATTTTATATTTTTTTAGTACTTTAGTTCTCATTTGGATTTTAAATTTTTATTTCTTTTGTTTTATTTTAGTTTTTATATAAGGTTAGGATTTTAATGTTTTTTAGTTTTAATATTTAATATTTTATTTTTTGTTGTTTTTATTTTTTTTTACTTTTAGTTAGATTTTATTTTTTTTATTTTTAAGTTTATTAATTTTAGTTGTGTTATTTTTAGGGGTACGAATTAGACACTCATACAAACAAATCCCAAATACTCACTCACTCACTCATACACAACTTATCCTACACTTTACAACAAACCAAACAAACCCTTACCCTACAGCGTAGAACACACAACCACACCCCATCTACTATTCATCATCATCCTCCCGAGTCCCACAAAACACGATTCTCTCTCCATCCTCCATAACCCACAAACCCACTACCATCATCATCCTTCCAGCCCCATTCCACAACCTTACCCAGCCATGACTGACCACGACCGAAATTGTCCCAGAACTCTCACCCGCGGCCCTGTTCTGTTAAATCGGAGACCCACAAAGCAGCGTCCTACCCAGCTGCGACCGGGACCAAACCCAACCCGAGGCTGCCCAGTCCGAAACCCATCCTTACCCGGTGCTGACCCCTTTAACACGATCCACCTCACACCGAAACTCGAACCCTCTTACCCGCTAATGAGATCCTCACATGCGCCCCTGTTCCGGCCTCAAACCGCAAATTCAAAGCCCAATCCAGCCTCCGCCATATCCCATCAAAATCGGAAGACCCATCTCAAATCCAAATCTCCTTTCAAAACCCAATCCCTTTAAAGTAGGGACAAAAATTCAAACCAAAAGAAAATTCCAACAAAATATTCAACGAGAACACACTTCGTGGCTTATAAAGAAAGAGGAAGGAAAGCTTATCAAGAAAAGATGAGACACTCAGCACAAAAAAAAAAAAAAAAAAAAGACGCAGAGAGAGAGAGTATATTACGTACAATTTAGGGTCATAAAAAATTCCAAAAATTCCAAAAAAATTAGATTAGTTTTAGAATAAATTTTTAGGTTTGTTTTTTTATTCTTTTTGGTGTAATCAAGTGCTGGATTAGTGAGAAGATTGAGACGCATTTCATGAACGCGATTCGACAAGGAGACTTGCGTATTGTATTCTATTTCTCTATTCAAATTTATGTCATCTTTTGATATTTTATTGAATGTTGTTTATTCTAACATGAGAATGTTTGGCTAAACACCTCGTTCAAGAGGTGGGATGCACTGCGTATGATGTTACTTTAATTAATTGGTTTCATTAATTTTATATTTCTAGGTAAATTAACTTTAAATGTTACCAATTAATTTATGGATCGAGAGCTAGTAAATTAATTGAACAAATTAATGTTTGAATTTAGGAATCGAACTAGAGATAGGTTTTTTCGATATTTGAATATTAATTCGGTATTGAAATTTGAGGATCGATATTGTTTTCTTTAAATTGATCCTAGCGGGTAATTTTTTGAAAATAGTATAAGTCCTGATTTTTCATCGTGTTACATTTTTTAAATTAATTTTCTGAAAAAGATTTTATTAAATTTATAGTTTTAACGAGAGTTAGATTATCGATTTAATATTATCTCAAAATATTTCAAATTAATAAATTAAGAAATTAAAATAATTGAAAATGCAGTGTAATCCCATCTTCTGACTTTCTCACATTATTTCACAATCGGTTGCACATTCTCTTTCATTATTTAGTCAATTTTATAATTTTTAGCATTTGTTAGTTAATTTTTCCCTTGAAATTGTTTTTAAACATAAAAAAATAAAAAATATATATTTTAATAAAAAAAATGGAATTGCACGTTTTCACATTAATTGTTTCACCTTGAAAGTTGGATTGATACCCGTACTTACCGCAATACGAGTTATTTTTACACAAGTTTTGTAGGTACTCAAGAGAATTTTGAAAGTGGCTTTTGCACTACAACAATATACCCAAAAAGCTACTTATCAGATACCGGTATGGAGTTCCTCTCGTGCCGAAATGGGTCTTGACGAATAATAGGAGGAGAAGAGGAAGGGATCACCCTCACTCTGGAGGAGCCACTCTCCCCCATAGAACAAGTCTATTCAGAAAACGAAAGAAGTGAGTAATACGATAAATTACAACCTAGATATATGATAGTAAAAAACTACGCAATGAATTAAACACTTATAGTTTCATCATAATGAGCTTAAACATAAGGCAAAGGACCAGTAGTATGACTAGTGGAGAAAGTGAGTACATCATGGTGTCATCATGATCACTGATGGAGGTCTCCAAATCCATGGATGATCCCATCGTGGCCGATAAAAAAAGAGAAGTGCCAAGTGAGAGATCTTTGTTGAGACAAATTTCATAGTAAAGGGACCAGTGGCCCTGAATGCCTTCTTCTTTTGATTGGCCGCTCGAGTCCTAATAGGCAAGGGAGGGTAAGCAACACTCCCAACTTGAGTAAGAACAAAGTTAGAAACATCAATATCTGGGTGTTTCCTATTCGAGGGGAATATGTCCTTGGCTTTTCCCTTGACTTTCCCCTTTGGCTATTAAGGTTTTGCCTTCGAACGTTTTGAGTATATGCTCTCCACATGAAGAAGATTCACAAGGATAGGTTCCACCTTCTCGAGAGGATCCCTCTTTACTTGGCTAAGATTCCAAACTTCTTTTTGAGTGCATTTAACTAAGTATTTACCGTACGAGGGGATTACCTCAATAAAAGATTCATAAGAAATATCATGTATGCAGTCCTTTAATAACAGTATCTGGCGCAACCACAAACCAAACCATGAGCATCTATAATAATGTAGATAATCAGAGCGGGTATAAATAAGTTCCCAAAGTTAGAAGACCTTCGTACCATGAAGATGGAATAGGCTTTTGAATACAAATCTGAAGGCAAGTGGCTGCTGGGAAAATATGGAGTATAAGCGCCTTCGTCATACCAAAACTTCCTTCTGACCCTATCAAAGTGATAAAATTCAACCACTACCCAAGCTCACTTAAACAAGGTAATATGCATGGGAGATCAAAATCCATCACAAAAATGTTAGGGCAGTCACTCCCAGACTCAGAATGAGCTAGATAAAATAAGGTTCCAGGTGAAGCAGTGTGGAAGCACTAAGAGAATATACCACCCACTCGTTTTGAGTAAGGGTGGAAGGAAAACTCATTTATGTTGTAAAAAAATTGATGAACTGAATTCTCATGGGCTTTCTTATGACACCTAAAAATACGAATGGCTTGACTATGTAGCGAGCGGGGCTCAGGGGTCCAATTCAAAAGGAAACCCATCAGTATAAAAGAGTTGATAAAATTTTCCAAATCAAAACGGTCGTGTGAGTTCTCCATATCAACATGTGTTTAATCAACCAAGTATAAATGGATCCCAAAATAAGGGCAACGAGAGGCAGTTCCTGCAATAAGCAACTTAACGGCCAAGTGAAAGAGCAACTCACGAGGGGTGTCATTTGGTCACCCTTAAAATAGGAGCTGACCGAAGAAAGTGACAAAAAACAAGCTAAATGAGTCCTCAAATGGAGCTTTGAACCCTCTTGACTCTTAGGTTCCCTAGGCAGGGCATCTCCCTTGGGTAATGACTCGAAATCTTTAAACCAATAACATTTCCATTTGGCAAGAGAGTGCTTACTCACCCAGTCTGGGTGAGAGAAACATAACGGGTCCAGTCACATAGAGCTTGGTGGAGCTCCTCACACATCTCCTGCTCGATGGAATCTTCATAACCATCAGTAAAAATATTGTTCCTTATGACAGGTAAACCAAATAACTTGCATATGTCTTTCAAAGTGATAGAAAATTCTCCCCATTGGTGATAAAGGTGTGGGAGTCCACACTCCAATGAGAGAGTAAAATGTTTTAGGCATTGTTGTTCTTAGGTGTAGTACAAGATTTTAGACTAACAAGGACTCAAGTTAAGCCTATCTCATCAATAATGACACAGTAGGCTGAGACATTAAGGCCAAAGTTAACCCACAAGTCCCACTTGTTTAGGGCTCCTCCACAAAAGTCAATGTTTACGTTTGAAAAGGGGAACACCCCTATGCATTCTAATTCTCAAAATACTGTCAGCAAGGATCATGGAAGCGTCCCCAAATTTACCCATGAGCGGTCGCTCATTGATCTTTTCTGTGAACTCATCCTAAAATCTCTCGAGCAAATGCATTAAATCATCAGCCTTGCCAAAAAATATGGCAAGGCGATAAACTAAAAATTCTCTCTTTATCCAATTCTCCAAAAATTGCCTTTTCACTTTGGGAAAGGTAGTGATAGTACTTATAAAAGGACCAGCTCCACCAGAGATTGTGGCAGCAACGGTGGGGGAACTCTCGAAGGAGGAGGAAACTATTGTAGCACTAGTGGTGGCAGAGGTGGTGATGGTAACCTAGATAGGCAAAGATCCCACTAAGATCTCACTCATAGAGGAAGAGGAATAAGAAGAAAGATTTGGAATCACTGAAGTTTGAAAAAAATGAAGATGGAATAACGAAGGGTTTTTTGAACTCTAAGAAAAAAAGCTCTCGATCTCTAGAAAATGAACGCAAATGACGGTTAAGGTTTTAAAATAATGAGTCCAAGAGTATTTATAACGCATACGGATGGCTCAAAAGTATGGGTAATAATTACCCAAATCATGAAAAGGGGTTTCCAAAGGGACACGTGTCTCCTTAAAACACTAAAAGATGCCCAGATATGGTTCCTCTGACAAAAGCATTAAATTCCCATAAAAGTAATGATTTTATTTTAGAGTCCCCTTGAATTCCCAAAAGATTCCTTTTCGTACAAAACATATCGTTCCCCACTCAAAGGAGCTTTTTTGCACGAGGGAGCTAACTTTGAAGGGTACCCACCTAACCTCTTAGGCAAAATAAATTTGGTACGAGCATGCCCAAAACATAAGTCAAGAATATTAGGTAAGAAACCCCAAGCCAGCGAGGGGGTTCCAGGCAAGTGGATCAAAGACAACGAACGGGTTCCATGCGAGCAAGCCCAAGATAGTAAAAAAAATTCAATGAAAGAAACACCAAGCCAGCGAAGGGGTTCTAGGCAAGTGGAACCAAGCCAGTGAGGGGGTGCCATGCGAGCAACCCTAAAACAGTCCAAGTCAATGAATGGGTGCCATGTAAGTGGGTCCAAGTCAGCGAGGCAGTGCCAGGCGAGCAACCCAAAAATAGTAAGGAGACGCTATGTGAGAATCTCCAAGGTAGCAAGGGAGTGCTCTGCGAGAAGCCCCAAGGCTATGTTATAAAGATGTTTATAGAGATAATATTTTCTGAAACTTTTGTCACTTTTTTACAAAGTAATTCTTAGCAAGAAGCCTTAGCTGAGGAAGTAAGGCTTGATCAGGCAGACAATTTGGATCCCTTGAGAGTTTTAGTTTTAAGGCTGAGAGCAAAGTCTTGTTGGGCAAGATAAGGCCCAACCACTTCAGTACCTTAGGAAAGAGATAATATTAGAAGGAGGGACCTAAGAGGTCACTTACACACTTACACAGTTCGCACTTAGAAAATAGGTGAACAGTTAAGGTATTGCTCACAAAGTAAGTTTAAGCTATGACATTGGCGAGTGGCCATCAAGGTTGCTCGCAAGTCTTCAAAATTATTTACCACGTAACCATTTCAAATATTCAAAAAAATCACACGTTTTGGCACTATGCCCGACATATTTTATTTTTTACTTTGGTTGCACCAGATGTTTCCTGTCAAAGTGGATAGCGATAAAAAGTAAAATAGGACAAAAAGTACAACTCACATATTATCACAAGGAATATCCTTTTTGCATGCACACGACACATCAGAACTAATATTTATCTATAAATCGAGCACCTGAGAAAGGTCAAATAAGAACATCATTGAATCATTGTTACTCCGCCCAATTTCACACATAAAGTATTCTCTCCATGCTCTCTCCTAGGTACTTGAAGTGCTTGTCTCTTCACTCTCAAGAGATTCCATTCTTTTTGGTCTTAGTGAAAAGTTTCTATTCAATAATTTTCCTCCTCATATTATAATCATAAAAATTTTCATTATATAGCAAAACTTAGTTTTCAATTTACTTACTGGTCTAGATGCTTTGAACATCTTCAAGATTGTTTCTATGGGAGTGGGTCTCACCTCACCCTTTCAAATTATTCACAGACCCAGCACCGCTACCCTCTTACATAAACATAACTATAGCATTTTATATGCCTTTTAGATTTTTCCCACCCAAAATCCTTGATATGATATGCATATAAATTCTAAATCCCAAGTGAATCCCATAATTAAGTTTTATCTTTCGAAAATGATAATAACTAAAGGAACCATAAAGCTCATTACACTAAATAAGTTTTAGTGTATAAATTAAATAAGACATTCATGAAATATATAAGCATTATCTATAACATGTACCATAAAAATAGTCTCTCACTTAGTTCGGTCAAATTAACGAAGGCCTATCCATATTGCCCTCGGGGATCACTCGCACGTACGAAGTATAGTTTTAGGTCTTCCCAAACAAAAGTCCTTAACACAAGAAAGAGATTAATCTCCCCACCAACTCTTCACTAATATAGTCTATGATATTCAAGGCTAAACGTGTGACCCAAGGGTTACATAACCAAGGCCTACTTGTCTACTCAGCAAGGTTCCATCGCGGTCCGTGTCGTACGTACCACCATATCATAATCCCCCATCCGTATAATATCCACGAGTACACACCTGGTGTGCTTTTTACATGTGCAACACAATAAAATAGATTCTCATAACACATGGAAATCTAAACAATGTTTAGGAATTATACACTTTAGTATTTTTATAATGTCAGGTTAATAATGAATTCATCACATACATTAAACCTATGAACCACCATAATAACATGATTTACTAAAGATAATAAAATTCAAAGGAAAATATAAATTAGTCCCCAAACCCAAAATTTTAATGCAACAACTCAAAGCCAAAAATGACAAATAATTATCATCATCATTCAATCGGCCGCTACAAATAAGAAATTCAACTTCGGACTTCAACTTCCCCAACTCAACAAAACTCAAAGAAAAACTCTGATAATGGCCCCTAAATCTCCATATAAGAAGCATATAACATCTAAAAAATTTAACCACGAATAAAACATGATCATAAGATTAAAATCCTAACTTTAATTCGAGAGTTAATCATAAAACCCAATTATCTATCAAGAACCCTAGAAATTCAACCTCAGACAATTTGTTTCTAATCTCTACATATTTATGAATATATTCAAGGGATTCATCAAGGATTAATAATAAAATCAATTCCTATACATAATCTAATAATTCTAACTCTGGTTTAAATAGAAATCAACCAAATCAAAGCAAATTGACACTAATTTCTTCTTAACTAGTTTAATTATGAATTTAATGAAATTAATCCACAAAAATAAGATCTTTATCACAATTAGGGTTTTTATATACATATACAGGAATAATATAAATCAAGGTCAATGATACAAACATTCTAATTTAATTTGCCTCAAAATTAGATGAAGAAAAAGGTCCCGAGTCTTTTACAATTCCCTCCTCGTTTTTGAATCTTCCTCTCTCTAAGTTGTAAAATCACTAAATTATGTTTTTGTGCTAACTGAACCCCTCAATGACTCATTAATAGATCTTAAACATATAATTGGGATTGAGCCTACAATTAGCCCTTACGTAACTTGCCCAAATTAACCCTTAACAAATCTAAAAATCCCCCAATTCATTACACTAGCCCAATAGGACCAAAATACCCTATTTCTAGTTGAAACCCATTATTTTAAATGTTACCAAATCCCATAAATCATTAACCTTATGAATCAATAATAATAATTTCCCCACATACAAAATATTATCCAATTTAAGTAAAAAAAGAACTTAAGTCATAATTAATTGGTCTAGGTGTGACATGGTATTATAGCTAAAAACTTCATAGTCATTGGGACCTATTGTCGAGGCAAGTAATCCAAAAAAGAAACCCTCGATATCAAACTTCAAACCAATCCATAGTCTCCCATAATACGCAGTCACATTTAGAATATTTATTAAAATTTACTGTGTCTTAATTTCCAATTTACTTATAATATACCTGTATGTATATATACAAGTATAGTGACGTCACACATGATGAGTATACAATAATATTAATTAAAGTATATAAAAATACGGGGTATTGGATATTTCAACGTGAGGAACTCCTACGGGTTTATCGATAAAATATGAAGAAAGTCCTCCAAAGGTAAACGCCTTTATGTGGTTGTTATAACACATATATGTATATATGATAGTAGTCTGGCGATGGGCACTTTGACTGAAATCCCTGTGTCACTATTATGTGTTATTTTATAAGACTTGAAACACTTTAAATAGTTGACTCCATGGGTTCTCTTTAGTCTATACTATTTCATGTTTGACATAGTTTTGATAATGTTCCAAAAAATTTTGTTTTAGATTGAGTTCCTCTCTATGGTACATCATGCAGATATCAAGACCAATCCATCAAGATATAAAGTCAAGAAAAAGTGTAAAATGGTAAACCAATGGTCAACCAAGATTACTCACTCACATATTACACTTGCATAATCTGCATTTTTATAATGTGTTATAATTGTTTTTGGGTAAAATTAAGTTTTCAAATAAGACTTTGAAAATTGTAATAAATATGGAAAATTCAAATTTTGGATTTAATTTGACAAAATTATTTTTTTTGATTTAATAATTTTTTTGAATGATTTAAATTTAAATTATTTCATATTAATAGATCATTATTTCGATAAAAAATGATTTATTATTTTTTTGATTTCTCATATGTGGTTCCTCTCTTTCTTGACACGCAGTAGAACACATGCCAGTTTCTTAGTAGCACATTTTTTGTTTTCTCTCTATCAATTGGAAGAGTTAATCTTAACCATTAGATATGGGAATCGATGATTAGTATTAATGATCCTTAGCTTTGTCTTTGAGAATAGGAATGGAGAATAGTGGTAACCGATTGTTATAGGTTTATCAGTTAAGGTTATCGTCAAATTTACATCCATTTAATCATATCAACCCAAGCCATTAAAATTTTGGACATGATACTAGACTCTTCAATTCAAACCTATAAAAGCATAGTGGTTTCTCCATTTTATAAGTTTGGAAAACTTCTTTAGAGAAAGAAAATTAGAGACAATTGATAAAATCTCTCACAAAATAGCTGAGAAAATTTGAGGGAGAAAAGAAATCAGAGAAGGAATAAGGTAAGAAATTATTGTGTGCAACATATGTTTGTTTTGGCATTTAGAATGGGATTAATTTCTAGTTCATATCAAATGTATAAATCATAGGGTTTTTCCTCTACATATAAAATGAGATTCTTATTTTTCTTACCTTAGATCTTATCCAAAGATCTTGAGGTCAAAACTCGAGAACACAACACCACACACGATTTAGGGTTTTATCCGATAAAAACTCATTTTGGTTCAAAATTTTTCTTGAAACTCCTTTAAAAAATCAATATATCTTTTTGGATATCTTGTGTATAATTGCTTAGATCCATTTTACGACTAAATAATTTTAGATATTTCAGTTCAGAAACTTATGTATATAAAAATCTTTACTCAAAATTATTTTAAATCTTGTAAATTAGTTTATTCTTTAGATCTACTATTTTTTATATAGACCTTCATATTCTGGACTGAAAAAGGCAAAAAGGATTAATATATCCGTTTGCAATCTCTTGCACATTAAACTAATCGTGTAATCTAATTAGGATATTATTTGTAAAATAAGTGTGGGTGAGTTTGTGAATGTGGATGTTGATTATTTCACATCACTTCACAATCACACACATGTTCATTAAATCTTGGTTTATTTTTAGGGGAAGAATTCCTTAGTTGACCGTGTTAGAGTTACAACAAGTCTTAGATCATGAAAGTATTACCTAAAAACTATCTCTCAATTCAAGTAAGTATTTCTTTTTATTTGATCAGTTTTACTTGTATTTGTAACTCATAATCATTTTTGTTAGTGTATTTTTTTTATTTTTAAACGTAAGGTCCCTCGTGGATGTTTTCCCACCCTATTTGGGGGTTTTACCACATTAAATCCTATGTTCTTGATCATATATGTGAGTTTGCTTTTAATCTTTACCAAATAACTTGATATGATAAAGATTAGTTGATTACAAGACCTAAATCAGTTTAAGACATCTTAAACTTATGGAATAACTAGAATCTTTGTTAATGAAACACTTTCATATATTAAAAATTACCTTAGGGTTTATTAGTTGTATCACATTCATATAATCAATGGTAGTTTCTTCAAATAAAGTTAACAGTAATGTACCTCTTATATTAACTTGGTTAATCACACTAGAGTGCAGAGGTTGTTTCATATGGTATCAGAGTGGTTAAAACATTTTTGAATCCTTAAATTTCCTAAATTTCTTTCAAAAATGGATGATAATAACAGGTTAGAACGTCTAGGTAACTTCTTTAGACCCCCTATTTTTTATGGTTAAAATTTCCCTTACTAGAAGGTTAGAATTATAGCTTTTATTCAAGGGGCCTTAAGAGATGATGTTTGGGAACTAATTGAAACTGCCTATAAACCTCCTACTAAACCTTTAAAAATCAGTAGTACTGTACAAATTATAGTCAATGAATGTGAGCTTAAAAGAATTTCTTTTTTAACTAAGTTTAAGGAAGCCTAATATGCTTTTATAACTTCACATGAAGGCCATGTTAGAGTTAAAAATGCTAAGACAAAACTCCGTATTCAATAGTATAATACTATGATGACTGATACTAAATTTTTTGAAGATTTCTATATTAGGTTTACTGATGTTGTGACTAAACTGCATGAAAATGGTATTACTTATATTACTAAAGACATTATATCTAAGACTTTTAGTTCTCTTTCTTATAATTTTGATCATAAGTGTTATGTTATAAAAGAGATAGATGATCCAAATATGACTCCTGAGTTAATTAGGTGAAAATTGAGGACAGTCGAATTTGGTGTCCTCATTGTTAAGAAATCTAATGGGCCAAATTGGGTTTTTACCTCTTTATTTGACTCTGCTATATTAAGTTTGACTAATCGTAAACTTAACCCTGACCGAACTCATAACCCATACCTAGAAGATCTTGATAACCATATAGCCTTAATGAGCAAGCATTTCAAGAAAATTTGCAAATATAAAAATAATGTAGTTGCAAAATAAGGGCAGACTAGTTATCAAAATTCTCAAGGTTCAAGACCTCATGATAGGAAGGATATTAACTTAAATTTTAATCAACGACCAAAGAAAGACTTGTTTAAAATTCAATGTCATATATGTGGAAATATGGGACTATGCCAATATATGGAAGTTAAAGACCAATAATTTTAATAAATCCCAACTTACAAAAACCTAAGATGATTCCAGTGATTATGATGATGAGGAGTCTACCCCTACTAAATCATGTGACTCTTATATGTATTTTTATGCTAAGATTATTGATTGCTATGATGATGCTTATATATCTAGAAATGGTTCTAAAAGTGACAGTGGTGATAGTCGTGATTCTATTAATATTAATAAAACTATTAATTCAGGATGTGTGAGTTAAAGTGACATTGCTAATGATGAACTAAATGTGTGTTACCGCTAGAATAAATTAATCACTATGGGACACATCAAACATATCACTTAGTGATAATGATGATGATGAAAACATGCCTAACTTTTAAGAATTATATGTTAAGACTTTAAAGAAGTGTAACAAGTTTGACAAAGTGATCAATATGCTAACTGAACAACTGAATACCCTTATTGAAGTTGTTAGGAAGAATGATAAAGAGTACACTAGTCAATATCAGACCCCTGAGACAGAGAAAAAGGATTTTCAAAATAAGATTATGTAACTTTTTGAATAAAACATGGCTTTAGAACAAAAATATAAAACCACTTTGATTGAGGTTGAGGAATTAAAGAAAAATGCTCAACTGTTTTCAATAAATGCCAAGATTATAAATAAAGTACTAAGCAACTTGGCCAAATTTTAAATGATGGAAAATTTGAATCAAATAAATGAGGTCTAGGTTTTACTCAACTTTTAACATAACTAAAATTTCCAAAACTATTTTTGTAAAACCCATAGGGAATTTTAGAAAAATGCCAGTTCTTGAAAGATTTAATAATCAAAAAGTCTCTCCCAAACAAAAAGTTTCAAGGGTAATAGAAGTTGGTAATAATCTTAAGTTAAAACCTAACTTAGCTTCTAAGTATAAAGTCCCCCGTTAGGTAACTGAAAAATAAACCTAAAGTTGTTGCAGTTAGACATCATAATCAAACTTATGTCAAAAGAATATTTTCCAAGGTTTATCAAACAATGTTGAGCCGTCTTCAGCTAAATATTGTTCTTACATTGACGTCTATATGCACTCAACCACTAATTGTTTTAAAAAATGTATTAATACTCATGTCTATTATAACTTTACTTACTCTAGAGTGCATCGTCAAAAGTATATTTTCCCTTGTAGACTAACAACCATTTGAAAAGGGTCAAACACAAGAAAGAGTCTAGAACTAAAATAAATCCACAATGCAAAGCTCCTCATCTTTCCAACTAAAATGGCAAAAAGAATTTTAAAACTAAGACAATTTGAGTTAGAAAGGCTGATCTGATACCCCACCTAAGATGCAATATTGTTGGTATTTATATTCTGGGTTTTCTAAACATATGACTGGGGATAAGACTAACTTGAATAATGTTATTGGTTACAATGGTGTTAAAGTCACATTTGGAGACAAAAAATATTTCCAAATCATAGGTAAAGGAACACTCTGTGAGGATAGTTTGGCTATGTCATATAACAATTTTTAGTTAAAGGCCTGAAGTCAAACCTGCGCAAAGACTATACCGGGAAATTTTGAAAAACTAAGTTTAAGATTTTAGATAAAATCAGTACCTGCATCATAATTGGGAACAAAACTCGGGATAGTTGTTACACAGTTGCGCCCATTTCTGAGTCCTGCTAGTTATTAAGGTTAGATGACTCGGACTTCTGGCACATTCACCTAGGTCATACCAACTTTGATAACCTGATCAGACTTAGCACTCAACAACTTGTTCGTGGGTTTCCCAGAATTAAGAAGTCGCCAAACATTGTTTCTGGACCTTGGCTAGTTGGAAAGATAGTTAAGGCACCTCATAAGAAAGTGATAGAGCTTATAGGTTCTAAACCCCTTGATCTTATCCACATGGTCTTGATGGATCCCTCTCGTACTATTATCCTTTGTGGTAATAGTTATATTTTATTCATTGTGGATGACTATACACGTTTTACTTGGGTGGAATTCATGAAAATAAATCAGATACTTTTAAAGACATTTTGAAAATTATTTTGAAAGTTGAAAAAGGAAAGGATACCTAAGTATTAGGTATAAGAAGTGACATCGAAGGAGAATTTAGGGAAACTGGAGTAATTGAATATTGTTCTAGAAATTTCTATCAACATGAGTTTAGTGCACCCAAGATACCACAACAGAATGGTATAGTTGAAAAGAAAAACAGAACAATCCAAGAAATGTCTAGGGTTTTACTTCATGCAAAAATTTTGCTAAAATATTTTGGGCTAGAAGTCGTTCAAATTGTTGTTCACATTATAAACAGAGTATACCTAAGGAAGAATACCAAAAAAACTTTGTATGAACTTTGGTAAAACAAAAAACCCAATGCAAAACACTTTTAAACCTTTAGGATTGTTTTACTAAATTTGTAAATATAGAGAACATCGTTCAAAATTTGACTCCATAGGTGATAATTTTTTTTTGGATATTCTCAAAACAGTATAGCCTATCAGATCTACAATTTGCGTAATATTATAGAAGAATCAATCTTATCTCAAGATAAGTAAACTTATCAATCATAGAGAAGAAATCATTAAAATCTAACTAAACATCTAACATTTTTGTCCAAAGTCTATAAAGTGAACAAATTAGAAATCTAAGAAGGATAAACATACCAATACGACGACTGACCGCTAAAAAGAGGATGAGAAGTTCTAAAAATAGCTTCCAAGATACTAATGTGGGAGTAAAGTATGGAGGTTCTAAACTTAAAGGTTTAAAAAACTAAAAGATGGGTAAATTTTGCAGAATCCTGATTTGGGCAAATATACCAAACCTAAAAGCGTTGTTGTAGCAAATTTGACCATCGATGGCCGTGTCTATCACTGAAACGAAGAAGTAGAGATGACAAGTCAAGAAATTTGCCAGAATATATGTGTGAAATAAAACACGTCACAAAATGTACTCAATGATTTCTAATTTATAAGCAAGTACATTTTAATCACAACAAAAATACCAATAATATGATCCAACATTTTTTTAAAAATCATACAACAGTTCTTGATTATGATATACTCTAACAAAAAAATAATTTTGCATTCAACGGCCTAAGGTCAAATAGAAAGCTTAATTTTTCCTTGAAATTTTTTTCACCTACCACTCTTTTCTTCCTCAAATAGAGATTTATGATTAGAAACTTTTGTGTGTCATATCACTGATGTTACTCAATTTTGGATAGATAAAATCTTTTAGACATTTCTTTTGAAAGAAATTTTTCATGTGAAAGATTTTGCTCATTCATTACAAAGGATGATAACCCTTGTCAATATAAGAGGTAGTTCTTTCAATCCCAAAGTTGCAGCCCTTACCACATCATCACTCATGATTTTTAAAAATATATATTTTTTCAACTCCAACCATAATGATAACAAAAAAATCTCATCTATAAAGTATTAATAATGACACCCTTTTTCAATACATCACATAAAACTTTTAATTTCCAATAAAAGTAGAAAATAAATACCTTCATTATATTTTTCTTTAAAATTGCTCAAGTTATAGTGCGGTGTAAAGTGCATGATTTACCTAGGCATTTCAACTGATGAAATTATGAAATGGAGTGTATAAAGTCCTACTATTTGTACAATAACTAAGCATGTAGGTTTGAATTTAGCAAATGGGATAAAATAATTCCTACAAACATAGAAGACCAATACCGTATAAGGAAAAACTTTCTTGGTATGAACAAAGCAAAGAACATAACTTAAAGAATAAGAAGATAGAAGAGAGAGAAAGAGGACTATTAAAAAAAGTAAACTAAACACTCTAAATCACCTAAAAAGAATCATAAATCTACTTAGTATAGGATGAACAGTTATCTCTATCACAATCTCTTAATCTTTTTAGCACCGCTTTATCTATGATGTGTTTTCTAATCCAACTAGAATTGATCGCTAGAGGATTGTATTTAGGAACCATGTTGGGAAGATTAACCTTTGTTATATTTTCCATGGAAAATTTTTTGGGGCTTCTTTCTTCTTGTTCATCTTTCCCTTCCTATCAACAACTCTAGCACTCTTAAAATAACCTAACGGTAATGACGGTTGAAGTAAAATACAAAATTTTTTAAGACATCCTAACTTACGATAATGAGTACACTTAAATAGTTTCATATCTATTGTGTGAAATGGGTATTTGAGAAGTTGCTTCCTCAATATAAAAGTGAATCTCTTTCAAGGGTCATTCTTTATTACAATGGGTACACATGAACTTCACCTTCCTATGGTTTTTCTAGGATGAAACATTAGAATAAGGATCACCAATGGTAGATGGCAAAAGGATTGGGATACAGTGATGATTTGTCTAGAAGAGGATCTTTCACCATCAATAAAACTTAAACCATATTTATCCTTAGAGGATTTTTTAGGTCTAAGTATCATCTTATCAAGATTTTGATATTTATCTGCTAAATCTATCTTTAGAGTGAACACAGAAAATAGGTCAATCTCAAGTAAAGAGATTTTGTTCTTTAAGTCTATCCTTGAGTTTTCACTCTCATCTAAGGATTTTCTAAAAAAACTCAATCTCAATTAGAAGAAAATAGTCTATACTTCCCTCTAAACGTGGTTCACTACTCATCACATGTTGAGCATCAAAGTAGCTCAAACTAAACTCACTCACCATATACCTTTCATTTTAAACATTTGATATCATGGTGAAGAGTTCTAAGTTTTTCCTTTTGAGGAATATGGACTCCTCATAAAGATTAGCATATTTTTTTTAAGATCATCTTCCTCTTCCTCCATAGTTCTCAAAGGGGTGTTAAAAGTAATCCATTCTCCAATAACCGGATAAGGAACATCAAAATCCTTGAAATCGTCTAACTCATAATATTTCTCTCACGCCATAAATACGGCATATACAATTCTTTAAGAGTCATCTTTCGAGTCTGATTCATCAATACTAAAAATGGCTTCATAATCCATCTTGACTCAAATCTAAGGGATCTTTTTTAGAAATATTTCCTCGACCACCACAAGTGAGATAAGTAATGGATTTTGGAGAATCAAACTTCCTTGCTCCACTTCCTTGACCAACTTTAAACCTAAGCAGATAATTATTGGGAGCACCTTTGGATTGAAATTTCTTTTTGCCAAGTCTTGGAAAACATTTTAGTAATAATGTCCATATCCTCATCACTAACATCACTGGAACTCAAACTTGGAGATTCTTTCTTAACCTTAAAAGCGAGATTTTTATCTTTGGGTGGCATTCCTTGGGGATAAAATAAATATTCCTCGTAGGTTTGAAGATAACAAACCAAATCATCTACACATAAGGAAGTTATGAGTAAGGCTCTAACTTCTTCTATGGAATCTACTTTGATACAAAACTTACTTGGGAGAGACTATAGGATTTTGTCGATAATTATATCCTCTTTTATGGTCTTCCCTAACTCGGCATAACATTCGTTCTCCTTTATGGTTAGGAGTTCAAAATGGTAATCAACCGTTGAAGATTAGAGTGCTTTATGGTATAGGTACCTTCGTAGGTCATCTGTAAGATTTCTCAGGCCGCCTGAGATGTCGTACAAGTAAAAATACCCCTAAAATCAATCAGGGACACACAACTAAAAAGGGGACTAAATTCTCTCATGTTCCTTAGACTCTCCTTAAAATCCTTGTCATCCAAACTAGATCTAATCTTGAACATGGCAACATTATCGACAACAACTATGGGAAATTTCTATCCTAAAAGAACGCTATTCCAAATCCTATAATTCATAGACATTAAATATATAGACATATGATATTTATGGTATGCATAATTTTTACCATCAAATATAGGAGGTAGGTGGGTTGAACTTCCATCCATTGCACCGGAAAAGGATCCACTCTAGATTATAACACCTCAAACAGTGGTGACCCGCTCTTATACAAGTTGAGAGCATGCCTCTTAACGGTAACTACCCAAATAAAAATTAATTCACATGATTCAATAAAATTGAGGAATAATTTCTTATTACAAACGATTAATAAATCCTAAAGTCTACGTGATATTAATATTTTATTAAATTTTATAATCCACATTTTATCTTATTTAATAAAGACAATGATTCTAAAATAGGTGAAAAAGTAAAATGATCACAAGACGAGATGTATGAGGTAATCACCCACTAATGTGAAAACCCTTGGGCCAAAATGAACAAAAAATGCACAATGATAGAATTTTACAAAAGGAAATTGTGAGAAACTTACATGACTTCCACTAGACACACTTTCATACCCTATGTTTCGAGGACGGTGATGGTGACGACAGCTAAAGAACACTACACAACCGCAACTGGTTTGGTCCATAGTTAATGTTTTCAAATCCTTTAGGTCGTAAAATCTTCTTTAAAGTTGAAGAAACTTTGTTCCAAGAATGGAACCTTCAAGAACCAAAAAATATACACCTGGTATTTTTAGGGAATCTTAGAAGCTGGGTAGGCATATTACAAGGATATGGTTTTATAAGTCTCACAACGAATTTTCCAAGTTAAAGTAGAAAAAATTATATACTCGCGGTCAAATGTTTTGAAAAATTATTTGAACACAAACATGAGTAAATAAATACCTAAATATTTCTCAAAGAGAAAACCCAAAATATTATTACGTTAGGAACTCAAAGAAGAGGAATGAAACTTGTGCTATCAATTATAGAAATAATTTTTTATCGGCAAAAAGATTTTTCTTAGACTCTCACTCTTATTTTGGAAGACTATTAAGCACATAACTATATATCAATGAGGTAGGAAATGTTTAGGAGGCTAATAAGTTAGGTGTCAAACTCTTAAGGTCTCTAATCATCACATTTAATACTTTATTAGCCTAAAAGGTGTACTTAGAACACTTACCAAAGAGATCCTTATAAAAGATCTTCTAAAAATGTGCTTTCAACGCACTGTCAGACTACTCGCTGGTGCCTTCGCTGTAGCGGGGATAATCTTAGCTATAGCAAACCTGAAATGAAGTAGGTCGCACAAGTGACCTAGAAAAAAGCACGGTGGACAAAGCTACCAGGGAAGGCAATTCACAGCAGTAAAATAGTGCTTCGTGCAGCGAGGTTACAATGATGTGCTCCCTCTATTATTGAGGGATTTTTCCAGTTTTGTCTCAAAAAAGTTTGGAAATAAGTTTGGGAAAAAACCCTAGGAGTGTATTTTCCAACCAAGAACACCCATACTTAATATACATGTAAAATATGCACTTTTTAACAAATAATTTTTTCCACATGATGAGTATATTTTCATAATGTATTTGACAATTCATACAAACAAGATTAGTTAAATATATTTTTTCAATTATGAAAACAATTAAACAAGGGCAGAATCTAAGTCTGTTGAGTTTTTTTCCTTTCCTAAGTTGTGTACATGACGTTCATCATGAAATATCCCAGTTGGAGTTGACGAAGCATCCTAGGAAACTCTAGGATAAAGACTTAAAAATGTTTTGGCAAGGAATTAAGACAATATAATCCTATGTACAACTTTTAGTATACACATACTCTTACAGTTTCGGTGGCCTATCAGTAAAGGAAAGATACTAAGAGGCACTTAAGGATGATGGAGTGTATAAAGGTTCATAGGTAGATTCTTGCAAGCACTAAGTTAGTATTGGAGGCATTATAATTATGGGAGTCTATCACCACTATCAAGGAGAAGAATAGCGTGGACATAGATGAGTTATGGAAGAGTTTCAAGGGCAAGTATTGTACGACAGTAATTAGAGAAACAAAAAAGATATACTTTATGACCTTTGGTTCAGGGGAGTCACACGGCGGCTGAGTATAAGTAGGAGTACATTAATATTTCTAAGTTTGCACAAGGGATGGTAATACTAAGGAGAAAATTATGGATTGTTTCACTAGGGGACTATCTTGGAGGATCAAGCAGGTACAATTGGGGAATTTTGCATACACCACGTATACGCATGTAGTGAATACTACATTTTTGCACTGTTAAAAGAACTCATACTTTTAAAAGTCCAAGAAAGGGGAGATAAAAGAATTAAATCTAATCAAGATAAAAAGTATGAGGCCAATGAAGGAAAGGACAGTCATCGCCAAAAGGGTAAACAACCACAGCGTGAGGATCGACAGGGTGACTACCAGTTGTGGAAGAAACATTAATGGGAAGCTGTGGGCCAACATCAAGGGGTTCACAATAGACGTTGTGGAGAGTAAGGTGGTTTGGACAAGATGTGTCCAAATTCTAACCCAATGTAGTTTGATAAGTAGGATAATAGTATCATGGCACTTCAGATTTAACCAATATTGTAATTTTAAGCACCAGATTATGTTTTTCTAACTCTTTCGAAACAACGGGAGCTGAGGAGATATGAAACACCATGCTAAAAGGACAGTTGGCGGGGTACCTTGTGAGAATGAGTGCCGTATAAGATTGACAAGGGTATGTCCTTATTGTTTAATTTATTTATGTATGTATATTTTCCCATATCTGTGCATGTGTTAGGGAATGGAAAGAAGGATATGTAGCTTCACTTGATGTGATATGTGTATCCACTAGGAAGTTTGGCATGTGTCGTTTTCCACGGTATGGGTTATTTTCTTATTTGTTTGGAGTGTTGGTATGTCATAGTGTGAGTGATCTATTAGTCAAGATGACATAATGCGAGTGAGTTATTGAGTATAACGACATGGGTGATTTTTTGGTTATTTTTTGGTATGCTAGTTTGTCGCAGCGTGAGTGAGTTGTTAGATTGGATAGCACAGATTAGTCTGCCACAACGTGAGTGAGCTATTATGAATTTGAATCCTTCATTTTGTTAAAATCATGTTAAATCTTGTAAAAAATTTCCATAAACATTAATCTGTGAATTATATTTTTATGGAGGGAGGGTTTTGGTTGTTGTATAGAGGATTTAGGATACATTTTGGGTATTTACAACCTTCATTGTTGAACTTGAAGATAAGTTCATTATACCAAACTCAATAGAACGATGCGTCTAGGGGGAGGATCGGTCCGACCTAGTAGGCTTGGTGATCTTGGGCCATTTTTGGAAAGGAACATTTGGGTCCATGAGTGGAATTTTTTAAAGTTTGGGTTCACCAATATTTTACGAGTACTGTATGTATGTATGTATGTATGTATGTATGTATGTATATATCTATATATATATATATATGTGTGTGTGTGTGTGTGTGTGTGTGTGTGGATATTTAGTCTTGTTGTGAGGACAATATATTTATGATAATGTTAAATAAATGCCTAGGTGTTGAGCTTCGAGGATAGTTTAACATTTGGATTTGTGTTATTCAGTGGTTATGGTTAGGTTGATCTATTTTATTTGTATATGCATATTGGTATACATGGAACTCAGACATTAATTGTTAAACTAAAATGGGAATACATTTGTATATGTTAAATGTAAATTAGGAGGTGTACATAATAAGTGGAAGATGTTAAAATACATCGGGAATCGGCTGAATATAATGAATGAATAATGATTAACAACATATGATTATGGCATAAAATTAATGATGAATTTATTTGGATTAGTTTACAATATTTATGGATTAAAGTTGGGGATTGAGTTGGTTTATCGCTCAATTATAGGAGGATTATAGTTTGGTCTATCTGTGCGAATGATAAGGCGGTATGAGTTGGGCACATACTCTTTGTTTGGTCAGTAGAGGGTTAGTCATAAGGATGAATTGACAATCAAGTCAATATGTATGTAAATTATATTAATTCCATTTGGACAAAACCGTTTTAGTCATAGGTCAAAACTTGTGTTGGTTTGTCCTTCAAGACATGACGTGTGTAATTGAAGACTGTAACGACAGTTTGGAGAGTCTACATCATTATTAAACTCTCTTGAAAGGTATGAATAAATATTATTTTTTATCCTTAGAATTTTATTTGGGTTTTTTATTTTAAAATGTTTGAGGCCATTTTTCATAAAAAGATTGTTAAAAGAAAATTGTCATTTTTTGTGAAAAGTCTTTCGAACGAGTTTTTAAGCATATTCAAAAGAAATTGCATTGTTTATACGAATGAGAATTTTAACTGGTTCAAACGAGTTTGGGGTATTCACTTGAACGAGGTTCAAATGAGGATCGAACGATATTTTTCTACTTTATTGTGGATTTTTTGTTCGAATATCATTCAGACTATGTTCAAACGAGTTTAATGAGTTCGTTCAAATGAGATTCATTTTCATTCAAATGAGATCTCATAACTCGCTTGAACAACCGTAGTGTTTTCATTCGAACGATGTCCACCGAAAATTAAATGGGCTCAAAATTTTTGTTTTCTATATAAAGGAGTGTCGACATCATTTTTCTTTTCTTACGCCTTTAGAAATAATTTTCCTAAAAGTAATAAGAAAAAGACTCCAAATGCTAGTTTCACCCAACTTTTTGAGATCCAAGTCCAATCAAAGTATCTAGTTTGAGATCTTATTTTTTAGCAACAACGTTTATATACTCTTCATATTATTGAGTATCATTTCATACGATGGACTCCATACTTGTCGTTGTTTAGCATCATGGACTATGTATTGGTGTGACAGTTGTAAATCCTTGATCAGTGGATACTGAGGCATGTGAGGAGCACGCATTGTGGTAGTGCGTAGATGGACTCCTGCATGTCACTGTGTAGAAGGTTAAAGTAATGAAGACGCGTTAAGTCTTGAATGAATAAATTTGGTTGTGTAAGTCATCCGTTGTCCTTTATGTATTTCCTTATCATGGTGAATTTTTGTGGTTGGGTCGTTCGAGGTATTTCTCATTTTGATTTTCCTCGTGCATCGAGCATTTTTTATTGATTTAATTTTCTCTTTCTATGTTCACCTATATAGGCAAGGAAAAATTTAGCATATTATTTGAAACAACATTTGATTTAATTAGTGCAAATTTAATTGGGTTATTTATTTAAGTTTAATTAATTTTTGAAAAAACATAAAAATTGCTGGGTGTGTGTGTGTGTGTGAAAGTCCATAGAGATCTAGCACTTTCAAATTGGTATCATATTGGGTGTCCATAAGTTTTTTAGGCATGAATCAGGGAGGTTTATATACGGAGGGTCAGTAGTTTTCTAGGCCCCCTTTGTTTGATGGGTCTAATTACCCATACTGGAAAGCGCGTATGAGAACTGCACTTAAGTCTATTGATGAGTCGGTATGGCTAGTTGTAGTAAAGGGTGGAACCAACTCATAACTCTAGTAAGTGACTTTCGTGTTCCTAAACCCATAAGAATTGGAGTGAGTATGAACATAATTTGTGTAACTATGATTCCCAAGGTCTAAATACTTTTTTGTACAGTCACGGCTGAGGAGTTCCACCGTATTATGACATGTGAGAGACGTATTCCAACTTACTCGCGAGGGAACTAGTGTAGTTAAGGCTTCCAAACTCCAAAACCTTCCCACTCAGTATGAAACTATTAAGATGGATGAGATTGTAAACTTTGATGAGTTTTATACGAGATTGTCTGATATTGTTAATTTATTTTTTAACTTAGGAGAGAGAGTACCCGAAATCAAAATTTTGAAGAAAATCTTAAGATCCCTACCTGAAATATTTAATCCCAATGTCATTATTTTGAACTCTTTGGGAACTCTGGGCTCAATGAAACTGCAAGAGATTGTGGGTGACCTACAAATCTTTGAACTCGGCATGTTTCCTTCCAAAAAGATAACGAAAGATAAGAGCATTCCTTTGAAAGCTCATAAAAAGGAGACACGTGTTTCTTATGATGATTTGATATCAATTGAGATGATATTGCCATGTTTTTTAGGAAGTTTAGGAATTTTCTCAAGTTTAACGAACAAAACTCTAAATATGATGAAAAGAACAAATTTAACAAGGATGAAAAATTTCTTAAGAATTGTAATGAGAATTTTAAAACGGATGACTAGGATAAATGTTTTAGGTGTGAAGATTATGGCTATAGGGCAGCTGAGAACCCCACTAAGCTAAGGAAGGAAGGCAAGAAGACGAAGGCATAAAATGCTAAAATTAGCGATAGTGATTCGAAAGAGGAATCTGATTCCCTTATTGAGCGTAATAACATCACGTTCACAGATAGTCATGTGTGCCTAAATGAAAAGTCTTTCGATGAAAGTAATTTTATTCATGACAATTTCGAGGCAAAGTTGTATAAATCCAATGTGAGTGGTGAAGAGAATGAGGAAGAAGAATAGGAGGAGTGGAGTGAGGTTCAGGTTGCCTTATGCGAATGTGAGAAGACTCTTAGGGAGAAACTCGCACTCATTGAGGGGGAGAGAGATAACCTTCGTGGTTTGATGGAGATTTTGAAGAAGGACTCCTCAGTTTTTTTCAAGTCTCGTCGTTTGATTGAGTGTCAAATCTGATTTGGAATTGAGGTCATAAAAGTTGAATAAGATATTAGGCAACATCAAAATAAAAAATGATGATCTGGGAATTGGATTCAATGATCTCGTTGCTTCCTCTAACAAAGACAATGACAATATTTTGAGAGGGTCAACCACTACTAGGTACGTTCGAAATGGACAACCCATAGGTAACATTCCTCATCATGTCTACACCTGTGCACATTGTGGTAGGAAATGCCACCTTAGGCATTTTTATTTTGATCTTCGAAAAGGTTCTAGGAATTCTAAGTCTAGTAACACCAAGGTTCCTCAAACCCAAGAATGTCATGGTCAAATTTGGAGGCGTTAAATGTTAGACTTATTGATTCTCACATGCGTGCACATGACTTTCCTAATGTCAAATACAATCTTTGATTGTGTTTGCGTGTTCAAATACACTACCTGTTGTGCTTCATGTTACATGTTATTGATAGTTGTATGATGTCTGAGTCTTTTGTATTTTGATTTTTCTTTTATTGGGTCTTATCGAAAAGTACGAAAAGATTTTGTTTATCTTTTGATTAGCTTATAAAATTTGTGTCATTTTTTTGAAAAAATGTTTAAAAACCCTTCTTGTTTGTTTTGTGTAGTTTAGTTTTACATATTGTGTGTGGCATACTAGTGTGTTTTAATCCTATTCTTTCCATGTTTCCATGTGTCTAGGACATTTGATTATGATTTTCAATGTTTGAATTATTCTTAATCACACTTTCATGGAGTTATTCGACTTTGATATGCTTAATAGAATTACTTTTTATATGCCTCCGTACACAATTTTCATGAGCACTTTTGAATTATAATTACTTATTTTAGATGAGCTATGTGAGGTTTTCTCCTATCAATATTATCATATACATATCAATTTGACTATAGGTGATTTGTGCATGTAAGACCCATTGCAACAGAGTTTGTTTTGTTTGAAATTATGAGGGTGTAATGGAAAATTTTTAGGAAAGTAGAAATATCCTTTACATGAAATACCAGTATTGGAAAGGGCCTAAAACAAAAGAGTGGCAAAAAGAAAGAAAATTTTCCAAGGCCAAATTTTTACATTTATGTTTCAAAATTACTATCTTCGAAATAAAGAGAGAAAAAATGGTATATCTATGTTTGGGGGTGTTCAAGTTGAAAATCAATGGGTTTCCACAATGAGCCCAAGTTAATCTAATTGGTTGATATTATTGATTTAAATTTCTAGGCTAGTGTGCATTGTGTATATTTGTTCCTTATGAGTTCTTAATTTATCACTTGAGGATAAATCGAAGTTTTATAAGTTAATACGGTCAAATAGAACTCCTTGCAATTTTTTTTAGTGATTGGGGTCATATTTCTTTTATTTATTGTACACGCTCCCTCACTTCGTACCATATTTTTTTTAAACACATTAATGTTATACGACTAAGGAAAGCTCATTTATTATGTAACTCTTGTGGTGTTTATACCTATATATATTTATGTGCATCATTGGTATATGTCTAGTTATATATATGTAGTATATTTGTTTTTACTCTTTGCATTTGCATTTAGTCCAGCTTTGCCATATACTACTTCTTCGATTCAAATTGGCTTGTTTTACTATCATATTGGTATCTTTTGTTTGATATTTACATTACTATCTTATGCTTCAATTTCTGCATCAAAATTGAATTATTTGTTCATTGTTTGGATTATTTATGAATGTGTTGTCGAGTTATTTGTCGTCTCGTGTTTCACTTCACATCATCGCATGATATACTTATATTCGTTATGTTTACATGTGTTACATTTATGGGAAGAAGTTGTTTATATTGTTCACCTTATTCATTTTCTTTTCCTGAACAAAAGGGGAAGAAATGTTATTTGACTCTTTAATTCAGGGATAGAAATTTTTACCTTGGGCGAGACGTCTTACCTAGGTGGAGAGTGATTAGATAAAAGAGGAAGGTTTTTTATATGCGGATTTATGTTGTTATATATTCTCTTTATATTTGAAAGGTTTTTTTAAGTGCGCGGGTTTGCAATGATGCGAAAAAGTTTCACAAGAGAAAAGTTGTTTGTACTTTTTTCCTTTTAGGGGTTATGATTAAGTCTTTAGTGAGCTTGATGGCCCATAGTTTTCTTTTTATTATTTTGTTCCGAAAAATCTAGGGAGGATTTGTAAGGACAAATTTTGAATAGAGTCAATTTGTATGTATATTGGTTCAATTCTGTTTGGACCAAACCATTTGAGTCATACGTTAGGGCTTGCATCGATTTGTCCTTCAAGCCAATGACATGTGTAATTGCAGACTACAGTTCCCAAGTTAGAGCGTTTGTATTATCGTTTCGTGTTTTGTGACACGTTTTGTCTTCAGAGTCCTTCGATCTCGAAAGATATGAAAGCATATTATTTTTATCCTAAGAATCTCATTTGAGTGTTTGTTTTAAGATGTTTACGCCATTTTCATAAAAATGTCGTTAAAAGAAAAAACAAATTTGTGAAAAGTCATTCGAATGAGTTTTTAAGAATGTTAAAAATAAATTTCATTGTACGGTCGAACGAGTTTTTTTACCAGTTCAAACGAGTTAACGGTTTTTGTTCGAACGAGGATCGAATGGTATTTTTTGTATTTACAGTGGATTTTTCGTTTGAAGGTCATTCGAAATCTATTCAAACGATTTTAGCAAGTTCATTCGAATGAGATTCATTTTCGTTCAAATTAGATTGCATAACTTGTTCAAATTATAAAAATTACCCTTGCGTGCCCAAAATGAATTCTTTGCACTCCCCACTGTATCCTAATCATATCTCAGCACGTACAATTGCTAAAATAAATTAGGACACATAGTGACACGTGTATCCTTGTGCGTCCCCAATAAATGGGAGTCCAACAAGTGTCAAACAAGGGTTAAGGTCCGGGAGAGTATCCATGCCTCACAGGAGGATCAATTCTTGTTGAAATCTTATTATTTATCTGCCTAGATTAGCTCCGTGGTTAGGGACTTAATTCGTGACCCCATGGTCACAGATTTGGTCCGTGACCAGCATGGAACAATGTTTAAATTTGGTCACGATCCTAAGCTATGACCCCTAAATTTTTTAAAACATAAATATATAATTTGTCATGGTCTTGAACTATGGCCAATTATTTTTTTATTTTTTACAAATTTGGGGATCACAAATTAGGGCCTTGACCATATCCATTTAATAGAAAAAATAAAATTTATTTTTATTTAGCCCTACAAAAAATCGGGTATTCAACAACCAATTCATATACAATTCAGTAATATTTTAACTACTTTATAATACTCACATCACCTTGACCTGTTATATGAGCATATAATTTTAAAACATTGAAATGCGAGAAATGCCATGACTATCTACAATTTTTTTAAGTATCAAAGAAAACAATAATCACCATTGTCCACTTCACTAATTTTCTTACATGTAAGGATGGATTGGGATTGATTGATCCAAACTAGAATACCACTCACAAGTGGGGACGACTGTGGTTTCCTAACCTGCAAACCAAAAAAAATTGCAAAATTAATGTAGAGATGTGGATACGAGTTATGTATAACGTTTGTTAAGAAGGACAAGACAAATATAGTCAAACCAATTTGACACCGTGGAGTTGACAATTCAAAGTAAAGCATCATGCCATCTTAGTTAATTCATAAATTATACTAAACATTTATAATTCAAACTAAACATTCATAATTCAAACTTAACATTCATAACTAAAACTAAACTTTAATAAATCAACTTAAAGCGCTAATATAGCGCCAATATCATAATAGGATACAATTTGGATACAAATAGGATTGTCAAGGACCAATATAATAATAAGATACAAATAGGATTGTCAATGGTAATATAGTGTTTTGATACCCAATCGTCCTCTAAATCGACTAAAAGATCCTTTAAATTAGGGTTGTCATCAAGAAAAGACTGGAACTCCTTAGAAGACTTTAATGAATCTACTTCAGTAGTCATACCCTTTGGTGCATAAACAAAAGTAGACTAATTGACGTCCTTTATGCACTTTGAGTAGGAATACCTTCTTTTACATTCTGAAAGGTACAAATAAAAGGCTCGTTGACTATGCGATTTTTATTCTTTATCTTAAATAAATCTACCATGATCAGGATCAAATTTACAAGAATTCATAGTGTCCTCCACCTTCACCCAATCATAATAGAATATGATTTCTATGAAATCTAATTAATTAAGTTCCAAGATTTGTTGAACAATCCATTACAGGTTAGCACTATTTCTTTTGGATTTTTATGGCTCTTTCTAGTGACATGGACAATCAAGGTAGAAATTGAAATTTCGTTGTATTGCGTCAAAAGATCTTCCACATATGGGTATGAGGCGATATCAAAACCATTGGTGTGGAAGTTCTTGAACTATTTAGCACAAAATGTAGGACCTTTTGCTAGGCGTGCAAGCTTTGAAGAGACATCAGCACTTTTTAGAAGTTGCATTTATTAATGAATTTGTATTAGGGCATGTTTTTATTACACATGAATAAATAACTGCACACATAAGAGGTGGATATAACGAGCTTTTATACCCATGACCTAAATCATTCTTTGTGCAATGTCCCTTTTAATTTTAGGCAATTTCATTCTCATACTTCCTAAAGGTAAATTGTAGAGTTTAGATCATAATATAAAGAATACATATAATTAAACAAGAATAATTTAGTTAATTATGTAGCTACTTACTCTCTCCAATCTTCAACTTTATCTTTTGATTCGAAGATATAACGAGTTGCTTGCTCATATTGTAGATTACTGAGTCTCACCAATTTAGGGTTTCCAAAAGTAAATTCATCCTTAAACTCATCAGTTCTTTTGACAACTTGTTCTCTATGAGGATTGAACCTCCTTGAGAAAGTTGGGGGTATATGGATAGTCCGTATATTAGGTCACATGCAAAGATTCACTTTTATTAAATTTTATCTTAATTTAGTTTAAAGTGAACATGAAAATTGTGTAAAGCCAAATTCAAACAAAACAAAAAGAAGAAGAAATAGAGAAAAAACACATTTCTAGCAAAAAAAACTTAATTTTGCATTGTTTAAGACTCAGAAGAACATGACAAACTTATAGACAATTTATAACTCCACTAAGTTTAATGTTATGGAATATTTGAATCTTTAATAGAAAGTAATGCAGTCCAGCACCACCCATAGGAAGCAGATCTTCCCTCTGTATCCACTAATCAGCGTTTTGAATATGCAATTCCCTTCGTCTTTAGTCATAGAACCTCAACTCCACAAATTAGCAGTAGAGAATTTCTCTACGAGGGTTTATAACTTTGGATTATATTCTTCTAGATTTTGCAAAGTGATCCTAAAAGATTCAAGAGGCTTGGATGAAAAAATCGTAGGGTTTGAGCACAAACGAACTCTAAAAGGCTTAGAAATAAATACATTCCCACATCTGTATTTATAGGGAAGGAGGTTTTAAGTAGATAGGGATAGAAGATTGCATTTGATTTGAATGAAAAAATAAAAATATGCTTACTCGTTCGAGAGAACACCGTCTCCTTCGAACGACATATGCTATCCTTCTAATGACCTTGCGAGATTTTTAAAATTCATTTAAAAATCATTTAAAATCATTTTGAAAACTTTCGTAAAACCAAACTCTTTTAAAAACGGCACCTGGAAATTTTAATCTTTACCAAACCACTTCATAACTCTTCTCAGGTTAAGTTGTGTTAAGTGATCTGAAAAAAGTGTTTACAAGATTAATAACAAAATGTTATAAGTGGAGTAAACTCTCAATAAACTTTTTGGACAAAACTCTTTTCAATTATTAACACAAGATGTGTTTAAACTTGTTTTTGCAATATGTAGTCCAGATTTGATAGTTGATTACCTTTGGTTTTAAAAATTAAAATCCATCTACTAAGTCTAAGATACAGTACCAATCACAACAAAAATTAGGAATATTCAAATAAAAGAACACAAGAATTTGACATGGTAAAACCCTTAATTAAGGGAAACATCCACGTTGCCCTCTACGGCACAAACCAAAAATCCACTAAAATAAAGATTCAAGTTACAACACTTAAGCAAGCACACAAAGATCCTAAATCTAAGTTCATAGATATACCTATATGAGCTACTCCACTCCAAAGGTTTTCTAACTAGAACTGATCTTTTCTTGTTGCTTATTTTCCTTTTCCTTGATTTTTGATTCCAGCAACTCTTATAATACCAGGTTTCTGAAACAGAACCACCGTGACTAAGTGTTCGTGTGAGAATGTGTTTGTGATATGCACAAAATGTAGATTTATGCAACTCACCCTCTCAAGTTATTTATACACACAAAGTCCTGTAATTTATTAGCATCTATATGACATGAAGATTCTGATTCAAATAATTTTGACAAATCAACTTCTTATCAAGAACAGATCAGAAAAAAATCTTGCTTTTAAAACTAGCCAAGGTCCTGTGTGTTTCTTTTATTTTTACTCAACTTTATTTCACAAAATGTGAAATATGATCCGAGAAACACAAACATCTTCGAGATCTGATTTATCCTTGAAAGAATGAAGTTTGTTTTTCAAAATCTTTTGAAACAGAATGGATCAACAAAATAAAGATCACAAGAGAACAAAAACTAAACGTGCGATATTCTCTTTTTAGAAAAACTCAAGTTTTTACAGAGAAACCTAAGAATTTCTTAGAGATGATTTCTGAGAGAAACAATGGCTTGAAGAGGTCTTCAAACTTCTAGAAAAACCAACACCTAATTCTCATAAACCTAAATTGTTCTACTTCTCAAGGTTTAGGGTTTTCGATGTACGAAAGTTGAAGGATTTGGTGTTTTGATTTATGGATAACTCTAAGAAGTTAAGCTTTCGAAGATTAGGGTTTCTTCTCTCTCTCTTCTATCTTTTCATTTCCTCTCTCTTCTCCTTTCTCTCTCTACTCTCTTATTCTCTCTCTATTTGGACAAATACCAAAAGTCACTAAGGTCTGAGACTTTGAGGGTTTATATACTGGGTTAAGAAGGATTGGGAACCTCTAAGGCAAATGAACGATTGAGATTGATCTTGACCAGTTGACTATCAATCTAACGGTGTAACTTAAGCGGTGAAAATAACGTTCGATGATTAGTTAAAATAGATTTCGCAGGGATTGATCAAGAACGTATGCAGTCCGTTGATTAGGATCAATAAAAGGTTGAGATTACATCTTACGAATGTATCTTATAGAAAACACAAATCCAATCGTCTAGAAGGCAACACGTGTACGGAAGATATGAAATGAAAAATGAATGTTTTTTGTTCTTTTAAAAATCCAATTACAACCCCAGAAGTATGTGCCGATTTGAGCTTCTACCCAGGTCAAGTTTTAATGTTTAAAACTTCTTTACATAATTCAACTTTTAACCCCAATACTTTTAAAAACCAAATTTTAATAATTTCAAAAATAATTTAAAATGATTCAAAAATGTTATAATGGAATGAAAATGATTTGTGAACACTAATAAAGTGATTAAAATAATATATGCATATGTGAACTCAATAACATGCACAGTAAGTGTACTAAAGTGGTCATAAAGTAAGATTAACTTCCCTCTTGTTGGATCTTTGTAAGGACATATTTTTATAAATGTCCATCACAATTAATTTTGTCGTATACCATTACAACCATCGAAGAAGTTCAAGAAAAATTCACATCAAGACGGATCCGAATATATCAAGGTTCTTCATCAAAAAGCCTCCGCAAAGTTTACTTTGGTATGGTTATGTTTTAAATACCTTAACTTTGCACTTAGAGCTTTGGGATATTTTTTTCAAAATATTTTCTAAGTGTTGGAGCGGACTTTTTTCATCAAAATTTGAGAATGAGTAATTTTCTAAGTCCTGTAGTGTTCCTCGATTTTGATGCTCAGGTCGTTCAAGCGAGATCACCATCTCGTTCGAGCGACATTGGATATCGCGCGATGTCGTTCAAACGACACGTGTACTTCGTTCAAGCGAGATCCCCTTTTCATTCTAACGATCGAGGCGGTGCGATTTTTTTATAAATAATCATTAAATGGTTTCGTTTTCATTAAGAAGTCCCAGCATTTTGAAAGACAGAAAACTGCGTATCTGCAGAATTCTTTTTGACTTCTTCTTTAAGGGTTTTCATCCCTTTTATTTTCAATTCACAAAAATCCCATATGCTTTGGTAAATTGTTTTTGGTGTTCAAGAACACACTTTACTTTTGTTCATTGTTTGTGGGGATAACTCTATAACCGTAGAGCAGCATGCTATTGTGGAGGGAGTCTCTATGAAATTACTCTTATGGGGGAGGATAACCTACACCGTGAAAATTGCGTGTCTAGGACTGCGTGTCCTTGTGGTATAGTTGCGTGTGAACCACTGCTAATTTCTATCCGTTGCTTTGGTGGTTTAATGAAGACACCGTGTGTTACTCTTGTGGGCAAAATCAAGATGGTATGTAAGTCAATGGTCTTGTAAACTTATCAAAGTTCTAGAAATAAAAGGTTTTTCCCGTCAGGGATTTTTCCTGAATTTGTGTCGCATGTTTTATTTATGGTTTGAGACACGCACACACATAGTTGCATGCTTAAGGGGCTGAATTAATTTGGATTAAAAACAGACTCTAATTAAATAAGTGTGCCAAAGTAGAAATGTGTGTCCTATAGCGCTCTTCGATTTTGATGCTCGGGTCATTCAAGTGAGATCACCATCTCGTTTGAGCAACATTAGATGTCGCGCGATGTCGTTCAAACGACACGTGTACTTCATTCGAGCGAGATCCCCTTTTCGTTCTAACGATCGAAGCGGCGCGATTTTCTATAAATACTCATTAAATAGTTTTTTTTCATTAAGAAGTCTTAGCATTTTGAAAGACAGAAAACTGCGTATCTGCAAAATTCTTTTTGACTTCTTCCTTTAGGGTTTTCATCCCTTTTGTTTTCAATTCAGAAAAATCCCATATGCTTTGGTGAATTATTTTTGGTGTTCAAGAATAAACATTACTTTTGTTCATTCTTTGTGGGGAAAGCTCTACAACCGAAGAGTTGTGTGCTATTGTCGAGGGAGTCTCTATGAAGTTACTCTTGTGGGGAGGACAATCTACGCCATGAAGACTGTGTGTCTAGGACTGCATGTCCTTGTGGTATAGCTGCATGTGAACCAGTGTTGATTTCTAGTCGTTGATTTGGAGGTTTAACGAAGACACCGTGCGTTACTCTTGTGGGCAAAAGCATGATGGTATATAAGTCAATGATCTTGTAAACTTGTCAGAGTTCTAGAAATAAAAGGTTTTTCCCATCGGATATTTTTCCTTAAATTTGAGTCGCATGTTTTATTTATGGTTTGACACACGCACACACGTAGTTGCATGTTTATGGGGCCGAATTAATTTGGTTTAAAAATATACTCTAAATAAATAAGTGTGCCAAAGTAGAAATTTAATCAATTATCACACAGTCATATTTTACAATCTTGATGATTTCTTGGACTGGATTTCTTCATTCTTGTTTGAACCTTTTACAGATAGAGCAACTCATAAAAACTAACCTACTTTGTCTCGATATCTAAACTAGTTGGAACTCTTATATACTATAGACTCAAGTAAGTCAATTATATAGTGCGTTCTCGTGATCTTCAATCTGTGCAAATGTCACCAATAATTCTTCTCTTCGAAGACTTGAGAATGGTCATGAAGGGGCGTTGGGGAGTAAGGGATAAGCCAAATAAAAAATAAAATGAGCAATTATAAACTTTTCTCTTACAATTCTCCCCCTTTGGTTATTCCGATATAAAACTCAAACTGGAGACAAATTGGCCCCTGAGACTAATACAACTTATTCCATCCCAATTCAAGAAATAAAAACATATAAATGTATAAGCCTTCAACTGAAAGTTTTCAATTTTTGTGGTCCATGAAATCATCATCAAGGCATAATGACCTACACACATGAAACAAAAGAAACATTATAACGCACATGCGAGAGTTTAACGTAAATAATAAAAACTCTCCCTCAATTTAATTTCCCACTTTTTGTTTGTAATTGACAAAGGGTTAGAAACTAATCCTGAAATATTAGGATTATGCGAATTCAAAAAAATAACATCACAAAGATAATAAATAAAGAACATTCGATGAATTTACAAAAGGCAATCAACTGCTTTTGAAATTTTACAATTTTTTCAAGCATAAAAAGTATACGTATAAAAAGTGCATATATGTACAAATACCTCACACCATGGAATAATACTAAAATATCCGAATCGTGAAAGCGGAATGAAATTTTGTGAATATTTTCCATAAACAAAGAATTATAAGAATACATAACATAGGTACACGAAGTGAATGAGATACTTCTAAATAAAGAACTTAATTTCAACCTTAGGTGTAAGAATGTTAAACATAAATGAAATTGTCTCGACTTATGCAACATTCCATGAATTTAAATGTTTCTCAAAACAATAACGCCAAACTATGTAATGTTTTTCAAGAGAGTCAGTTGTTCAAGCCCATTGATCTTCTACTTTATAACACCCTTAAAATCTCATATATTAAAGAATTCACTCTTAAAATTTTGAAGATATCATAATGCTCGTGTGTAGCGAATCATCAATGA
The DNA here is from genome assembly GCA_949130495.1 of Sambucus nigra. Taxonomy (NCBI): domain Eukaryota; kingdom Viridiplantae; phylum Streptophyta; class Magnoliopsida; order Dipsacales; family Adoxaceae; genus Sambucus; species Sambucus nigra. The sequence continues at coordinate 155,464,094 of OX422211.1, read as the reverse complement.
AAAGAAATGGCATTGGCACTTCTGTTTTTATGTGTCCTTAATCTTTTAGTCTCTTTTTGAAAATGGTCGCTTTAAACGCAAAGTGAATTTTCTCTTTCGTATCCCATTTCCATTGATTAACATAAAATAATTTATTTGGGAAACGAAATTCGAGCAATTATTCTTACAAACACAACTTGTGTTTACTATATTTGGTTTGATATTAAACACTATTGAGACATGTAAGAAGAAAGTAAAACATTCATAAATTTTGTGCATGTATCTAATAAAGGTGATAAAAATTCTAGCATAAATAAAGTAATCATCAATGAACAACGAAATGCTAGCCATGCATTATTAAGCTCACTAAAGAAACGAAGCAATGTATCAAAGAAATATAAAAAGGTCACATGAACGAATGGAATGAAGGGGTGATATGAACATCTTAAATGCACATCCATACATGGTGAAAAACAAAATACAAGTGTCTTTTTCAAAATTTTACCAAAAAATAAATCTTTGTGCAATTTTTAAAACTTTTCTTAAAAATCAAAAATCTTTTTGGATTTTTCAAGTTTTTTCAAAATAAAAGCGTATATAAACATAGAATTACAATCTAGCAATAGGGACAAAGGATAGCACCATGAGAAACACCCTATATTAGAAACAATCATAACCTAAATTACTAGTCCGAGAGGAGTCCACACATGGAGTAAACATCCTTTGAAATTCCACGATCAAAGTTTAAGAAGTTTTGACTAAAAATTAAACTTTCTCTCGAAACTCTCAAAATCTCTATGGTTATGTGAGGAACCATGTGTGGAACTGTGTGGAGTGCATGCGGGAACACGTGCGCAAACTCGTGTGGGATCATATCGGGGAACACACATGTGTGAAACTCTCCCTAGCTTAAAATAAAACTCCTTAAGGTGATATCGTTGTTTGTAATGGGAACAAACATAAATAGGCTTGGGTATACCTTGGTCAAAACTTCTAGGATGCGCTCTCCTTAGTGGGTTAGGTCAAGGCCTATAAGGATCCATCATAAACTAGGGAAACGATTCGGGTATGGTATGGGAAGTGAACGCACCGTCGTAACCTATTCCCTGGCTCTCATTAAAACCTTACGTGACACCGAGTAATATCTTTCCAACCTTCTTTGATGTGTCCTCTATAGTGACCTTGACCTCCTGGACACGTTCGAGATCTTTCTCGAGTTGAAAAACATGGGCTTCAAGTTTCTCACGAGTCTATAATGAAGCTTGAAGATCTCTCGTAAGACTAGCAACAATGTTGGTCAAATCGGTCTTTTCCTTACCAACCATTATAAATTTCTCACACATGGAAACTTTCAACTTCTCGAGTTGACTCACCGACGCCTCACACTCTCTTAAATATTTTACCTCCTTCTCCAAATCAAACACCATATGTTTCAAACTCCTATTTTTATTTTTAGTTCTCAAAGATTCTTTGTAAAGTTCTTCGTAGGTGCGTTGTAGTTCACCTCATCCCTCACTCAAATTCTCTTCAACACTCTCACTATGTCCAGAATGATTCGATAATGTGTCAAGGCTATCACATTTAGAAATGTCATTACCAGTGTGGGACGAACTCGAAGTACTAAAGTGACTGGAAATGAATGCAAGACAAGGTTTATGTGGTGATTCATCCCCAGAATCGATCCACTTCACTACACTATGGCTAAGAGTGGCTTTGCCTTTTTCTTGTCTCTTTAGCCTAGTGGCACACTTGTGGGATTTGTTACCCTAGCCCTCATACTCATAACATCTCACTTAATCATTTTTAGAAACGTTCAAAACTTTATCGACATTTTTATTTTTCTCAAAAATTTTGTTTTCTTGGGAAGAGTTTTTCTTGTTAAATTTTAGAAATTTTTTAAAATTTTTGGTAAAGAAGGAAAGATCATTAAGCTCAAAAGAAAATTCGGATCCATAGTCAAAAACCTTTTCATTTTTCATTTTAGACTGGTCTTTCAAAGAAATCCATATTCACTTTTTCTTTTTATTTTTGGAGAACATATCGATTTCATTAGTTTGAAGGTCTCCTATAAGTTCTTCAAACCTAAGCGTATTTAATATTCCCAACTAATTAAGGATCGTGACTTTAGGGATTAAATAGGACGATAGGGATCTCAAAATATTTTTCACAACTCTCATCTCAAGAATTCTCCCACCCAAATTAATGCTAGAATTGACTATCAGATAAATATGCATAAAACTCATTAAAAGTTTCAGTCTCTAGCATAGTAATGGTCTCAAACTATCTAGTGAGATTTGTATCTTAGAAGGTGTCACATCATTGGTACCCTTGTAATTGAGTTGGAGGGTATCCCACTCTTCTTTAAACGTGGTACATATCATAAGACGACAAAACTCATCGAGAATGACTGTACCAAAAACATCAGTCCATCTTTAAAACTTATGTCATCATCATTAGTCACACTGGATGGTGTCCACCCTCTTTCACAAATAAGTTGGACTTGCTAATCAATCGACCTCAGTGCCAACCTCATTTAAGCTTTCCAATATGCATAATTTGACCCATAAAAAACAGGAGTCTATTACACAAATTATCCATATAATCCCAAAATAAAGATCACACAATAAATTAGTGTAACCGACTCTGCTACCAATTTGAGAAAACATGCAGCTATATGGATAGTCCGTATATTAGGTCACACAATGATTCACTCTTTACACAATCCTGCATGTTTACTTTAAATTAAATTAAGTTAAATTTTGGTTAAAATATGAATCTTTGCGTGTGACCTAATATATAGACTCTCCATATTGCCCCCTGATTTCCCACTCCTCATCTTTTGTTCTGGCATATGTTCCTGATCGTATAGTGATGATTCTAGAGTTAAGTATTCTTCAGCAATTGACCCTCTAAATTACCGTATATTCTTAACATAATCTTTGAAGATTTTCATTAAGCACTCAAAAGGATACATCTAGTGATATCTAACGAGACCATATAATAAGGAATCATCGCATAAATGCACAATCAAGTGGATGCTGATATTGAAGAAAGACAAAGGAAAATATTTCTCGAATACACAATTGCCTCAGTTAAAGTTGATTTCGCACCTTTATTGTGTTTTCTGTTTACCACTTTTACATAATGTAGGGTCAAGCACAAACTTATTTTCATAATTTCTCAACGGAGATGTTTATGCTCGGAGAAGCAATGCCTAAACAACATAGGGATTAATAGAATGATGATGTGACAGTCGTGAGACTTGCACTATTTCAGGTAATTTGTTCGGTAGTTCACTACCCTACGCAAATTACCAAAATAACTAATTGGGGTCTTCAAGTTGAACAACATGTCTAAGAGGATATTTTTCTTAGTAGTAGTCAAAATGAAACCAGCCAAGGTGATAGAAATTCTTCCTGTTGTAAGATCATTTTTTAACCACAATTTCTTCTTTATTTTCATCTTCTATAGATCGCGACGCTCCTACTCTCCAACTTTTAAATGAGATCCACATAGATATCTTCCTATCATATGTTTCACAACATTCTTCTCTATGTGCTTCATATCAATTACACAACTTACACGATGATCTTTCCAATACAACAAGTCAAAAAATATTAATCGTCTGGACCATGCCTTTATTTTATTAGGGTCATTTGGATCCTCCATAGCTTTACAATTCAGGCTTATAAACTGAGGTTTTTTTCTACATACGTATTCCCTACAGTTGTAGTCTTCGCCTTCTCCTCGATCGACTGACTAGAAATCCGAGTAGGTTCCTTTCTACGCTTATGACTGACGAGTAGGAAGACAAACTTTTTATTCCAAAAATGATGATTGGTCATCATAAATCTATAATGACCCATTTAACTCATCTTACCACTCTTATGTAGCCAAGTGGCTTCCATTTCCTCCCCACATATGGGACATCCATAATAACCATGAACATTGCAACCGAGAAAGGTCCAATAAGCAGGAAGGTCAAGGATCTCCCACATCACCATTACATTAAGTTTGAACTCTTCACCCTTATGAGCATAAAAAACCTCACGCCTTCATCCCATAACTTTTTAAGTTATTCTATTAATGGGTCTAAGAAAATAGTTTTATCAACGCCAGGAGCCTTCAGCCCAGCTATCAATAACGATAATAATGTGACATCATTTCCAATGAATAACGTTATAAGGAGACTTAACAACTCCATGAGAACTGACCAATAACTATGATTAGTGCTTAAATTTCCAAAAGGATTAAACCCATCAGTTGATAATGCAAGATGGAAATTGCACGGTTCCTTTACAAATTCAAGGTATCGTGCATTTGAAAGTTACCAGATGAGTGAATTAACTGGGTGACGCGTGTGATTCCCACCCACCTATCATAGAGCGTACTACGTTACGGCCTCTGTTATCCACGATATAGTGAGAAATAATTTTAACAATGGTCTGAGAGGAAAATACTTCAGAATCTTATGTGGAACTTATGAGCACTTGCGATATTTTACAGTCTTGTCTTTTCTACTCTCGTAAGCCACATTTCTTAGCTCACTGCATAAAGGACACTCATCCTTATCTTTGTGCTCGTTATGGTACAATATGAAATCATGGTTGCATGCATGAATAGAATTGTACTTCAAACCCAAAGCCTTCAAGATCTTCTTCATGCAAGGATAATTGTCTAGTAGCATGTTCTCTTTGGGGAGAATGTCTTTGACCCACTTAAGAATTTTGGTTATGTTGTCGCCCGAAAAACCAAAATGACTCTTCAAATTATACAAACCAATCCTTGCATATAATACCAAGTGATATTCATCGCAATCTTTATACAATGTTCTAGTCGTGTCAACTTTCAACCGTATTTATTCTCGATTTTCTGTTAATTGAGAATCAACTTATTTATTGACTTGGTCATGATCCACATTATTTGTATCCAGAAGGTGGTGGTTTTGATGGTGGTGGACTCTATAATTATCATCAATTAGGTTGGTCAAAGTACGATGTGTAGAGAATCATGTACCACGTTCACTCGATGGGGTTCCGTTACGCGTTCGGGTACCGATAATTCTTTCGAAACATAAGGTACATTATTTTCACCATGGTATGTCCATATCTTATAGTCTTAAAAAAATTTCCACTTTGGTAAATGCAACTCAACATATTCTAAAGGCTTATATTTTCCATTTATACAATGGGTTATAAGGACATGTTTTATAAATGTTCGGGGTAGAATCTAGGAATTTTTCACGTGTCCTAGAACTCAATTAAGTATGTCTGATACCGCTACATTTGGTACGTCTCCATAATCATCCTCGACGGACTTGATCCAAATTCATGCATCCATCATCTTCGTACGTGCATTATGGATGAAGTAACGTACACTTCAACAGTTCCCACTAATCCACATACTTATGGTAAAAATAATTTTAATTGGAGCGTTTAATTAGTTGCATAAATAGTTGGGAATATTTTTTTAATAAATTTTCAAAGTCTGGAAGTTGACAAACACACAAGATATTTTTAAGTAGGTTTTTTTAGACACGTCACTAATTTCGTTCGAACGACATCGTATCTCGTTCGAACGAGATACCATCTCGCTCAAACGACATCGTATGTCGCTCGAAATACGCACCGCCTCAACATGCATATTTAAACAGTGTTCGTGCTACACGTTTTTCTAAAGTCTGCATACCTCCGTTTCTACAAAACAGTACCTATTTACAGACATCACATTTTAAGGTTTTCAATACCTTTTGATTCATATATAATTGCCATTTCTTTATGTGACTCCTTTAAACCTCAAGGAAGATTACACTACTGATCTAGAGTACACTTGTGGAGAAGGCGAAGCTTTTCCATTGCTGACCTTCTGGAGCTCTTACGGGAACTCTAGCTGATGACATCAAAACCAATGCCTGAGGGTATTTCATATGTCACTACTTGTATTTTCATTATAATCCGTGTAAACCATTCTTTACAAATTATAGTGAAAATAAGATGGTTTTCCCTTATGGGGAATTTTTCCTCAACTGTGATTGTCTTGCATGCGTAGATTATTTCATTATTCAATCATTTTTGTTTGCAAGAGTTAAGACTTGTTGGGACTAAAATTATAATTTAATTAAATAAGTTTGACATTGATTGCTGGCGCACTCTCAAATTGATATCAGAGCCATTTACACAAATTTATCGTGTAATTTTTTTGCAAAAATTTTTTGGATATCAATTTTGTTCTGAAAATTGATTTTTGAAAAAGCGCAATTTCAATGGATAACTTATATAATAGAGTCCCAGTTTTTTTCGGGTCAAATTATGCCTATTGGAAATCATGCATGAAATCTCACTTAAAAGCTATTCATTAACGTGTCTGGGTTGTGTGTGAAAGAGGGAGGATGCCTCCTACTGTCACTATAGATAACGTAACTACTCTAAAATATGTAAATGCATGGACTGAGGATGAATTTAAATGGAGTACATATAACTCACATGGGCTTAGTGCCATTTCTGGAAATGTCACCCCTGACGAGTTTCGACGCATCATTACGTGTACCACGTCTAAAGAGGCATGGGTTATTTTACAACTTACCCATGAAGGCACAAATGCAGTGAAAGAATCTAAATTAAAAAACTTAACTACACAATTTGAAACTATCTCCATGCATGAAAATTTTATGTATGCTTATCTGATATCGTGAACAAAAGTTTTAACTTAGGAGAACACATTCCTGATGCTAGGGTAGTTAAGAAAATTTTGAGATCACTGCCTAAGAGGTTTATCCCCAAATTCACTTTGTTAAATTTATTAGGTAATCTGAGTACGCTGAAATTAGAGGAGTTAGTTGGAGACCTACAGACCTATGAAATTGACATGTTCCCAAACACGATAAAACCAAAAGATAAAGATGTAGCACTTAAAGCCCAGGCCAGAGAGAGTGGGGGGTCAAACAGAGGTGAGTCATCTAAGAAAAGAGAGGAAGAAATGTTTGATTCTGATTTTGATTTTGACTTAAATAATTTGGTCTTATTTGCAAAAAAAATCAAGAAATTTCTAAAATTAAAGAAAAATGGAAATTTTAAAGATAAAAAGAATTTTGAGAAAAATAAATCTGAAAAGAAATTTGAGAAAGATAAAAAGGATACCTCTAAGAAAGAATGTGAGAGTTGTTTTGAGTGCAGCGGTAGAGGTCCTAGGGTATTTGAGTGTGAAACTAGGATGAAACGTCAAGAACAATCCAAATATGCGTTAAACACCACCCTTAGTGACGATAGCGAGGCAAGTCAGTGGAATATGGAGACGAGTCACTGCATGAATGTAACTTCACCGCATTCATGGATAGTAATGTGATTACTGACAGTGCTCCTCATAATGATGAGGATGCAAGCTCATAGTGACACCTCGACAGTTATAGTAGTCTGAACGAGGGGGAGGAAGAAGCAAGTGAGAGCGAGAGTGATCTCCAACGCGCGTAAGCTGATTTATATGCTGATACTTTCAAGACCAAAAAGCGTAACAAATCGTTAGATCTTAGGATAAATGCTCTAGAGATGAGAGAGAGAGAGACCTCCATGTCCACTATGTTGAGAGAGTGAGAGACAGCCTGTGCTGAGAGAGAGAAATTTTTTAGAGAGAGAGAAAGTGTTTTTATGAAAGAAAAGGGGGACTTAACTAAGCAAGTGGCTGAACTGATGAGTGAGCTCCATTCCTTCGTGGTCACTCAAAAAAAATTAGAGGCCCTTGTAGCCCAACCCACTCAGTACCTTGAGAGAGATCAAAAAGTCAAGGTAAGAATTGAGGATTGATCTGGTAAGATGGGAAAGATGCTTCTCACCCCTGCTTTGGGTTTAGGTGAGAGGCTAGGAATATATTTTGATGGCGCTTCCCTATCGCATACGACATTGGAACTGGTTCCCAAGTTTATTACAAATCCTTATGGCCACCCACCTAGAAATGAGAAGAGAGTTCAGCCAAGAAAAGAAAATCGAAGTCGGCCTAAGTCTACATATTTTTGTACTTACTGCACAAGAAAGGGCCATATTTGTGAGTATTGTTATACTTTGGGTCAAAAATGACGTACTTTTGCTCCGCCATATGCCACTACTGATTTTGAGAGTCTTAGAGAGCAAGTTGAGTTTCTAATCGCCACATCTCAGAGTATAGTAGAAGAGCTCCAACAGATTTCTATGCCATCACTGGACACTTCTAAAATCCCGACTAGAGTCAACAATGACAAGGGAAAATATAAGGTTACCACATCTTAGGTGCCTAAACACAATGCAAAAGCCCCTGTTGTTTATGTTTCTCTTAAAGCACATAATTCTTTATAATGGTACTTTGATAGTGGGTGCTCCAGGCACATGACTAGTGACGTCTCTCTGTTTACCTCCCTCGAGGATCATAAGGTAGGTAAAGTCACTTTTGGATACGGGAGCAAGTCTAGCATAGTAGGACGAGGTATAGTATAGTTACCAGTACTTCCTAAGCTAGAGAATGTGTTGTACATCAAGGGATTAAAAGCAAATTTACTTAACATTAGCCAGTTGTGCGACGCTAAATTTGTAGTAAAGTTTGACCAAAAAAATGCCACGTCTATGATCAAATTGGTAAATTTCTATTGCAAGGGGTTAGGACCAAAGACAATTTTCATGAGATCATGCATGAGTCCTCATTTGTCTGCAACAGTGCCACGATCACTACTATGGATCTGTGCACCAATGTCTAGGTCATGTAAAATTTTGAGATTTGGAAAAGTTAGTCAAAAAGGACCTACTACGTTGCTTACCATCGCTTGGAAAGCCAACTTCCGTAGTTTGTGGACCCTACTCATGATGGTAGATGATTTCTCACGCTACTCAATTGTAGGCTTTCTGTGAGAGAAATTCGATCCTGTGGATTTTATTACGACCAAGTACCGTGTCCTGTAAAATTAACACGGTGTCACTATCAACAGAATACGTAGTGACAATGGCATTGAGTTTAAATAAGAAAAAGTATATCTTTTCTGTGATAGCCTCAGAATGAAACATGAAGTTTTGGCCGTTAGGACTCCTTATCAAAATGGGATTGCTGAGAGGAAGAATCAGACGATTCAAGAGATGGCTAGATCTATGCTTTTGGGTCATAAAGTTATAAGAAGATTTTGGCCAGAGGTGGTGTCTACCGCATACCACGTGCCATATGGTGAATAGGGTATATATTCGTCCACACACTCTTATGACGCCCTATGAATTGTGGAATAGAAAGAGACCCAACCTTTCATATTTTCGTATCTTTGGGAGCAAATGCTACATCCTACGGGATAGAGAGCAATTCAAAAAGTTTGACTCCCGGAGCGATGAGGGGATAGTTTTAGGTTATTCATTGTCTAGCAGAGCTTATTGGGTGTATAACCTTAATAGCTCTAAGGTTATGGAGTCAATAAACGTCACTGTGCAAGATGACGAACCACCGACGTTTATTGATTCTAACCTCTTGGGTGAGGGTGACGCACTTTCTACTGATGATCCCGTTGTGCCTCCCATACCCAGAGTGGAACCCATTCATGATTTAGGGGACACTCCCACTTGGGTTCGCAAGAGTCATAATCCTTCTACTATATTAGGAGAACCCACCCTTTAGGTCAAGACTCGTGCTCCGCTAGAGAACGTTGTTAGCCATGTTTGATACACGTCCAAAGTCGAGCCCAATAATTATAAGGAAGCACTTAAAGATGAACACTGGATATGTGCTATACAGGATGAGTTGCTTCAGTATAGAAAGAATGATGTCTAGGAACTAGTCCCCCGACCTAGTAAGATAAATGTGATAGGTACCAAGTGGCTCTTCAAGAATAAAGTGGATGAGACTGGTACCATTATCCGAAATAAGTCTAAGTTGTTCGCTCAAGGATACATATAGATTGAGGGTGTAGACTTTGATGAGACATTCTCTCCTATTGCGAGGCATGAGTCAATCCGCTTATTACCCACCATCGCATGTCATCTGCGTTTCAAGTTATATCAGATGGATGTAAAGAGTTCCTTTCTGAATGGCATTCTATAGGAGGATGTTTATGTGGAACAACCGAAAGGTTTTGAAGACCCTAAGCACCCTGATCACGTTTACTATCTGAGGAAAGCCTTGCATGGTTTGAAGCAATCACCCCGTGGTTGGTACAAGAGGCTTACTTCCTATCTCTTAGCTCGTTGATTCAAGAGATGAGGAGTTGGTATGATATTGTTCTTTGGGAGAGATGACAATGCTATTTTGGTTGCCCAGGTGGACGTGAAAGACATAGTCTTTGGATCCACATGCTCTCAGCATGCTCAGCACTTTGAGGAGGAGATGAAGAGTGATTTTGAGATGATCATGGTTGGTGAGCTTACTTTCTTCCTTAGTCTCCAGGTTCGTCAGCTAGAGGATGGTATGTTAATCACCCAATCCAAGTATGCTAGAGACCTTGTGTAGAAATTTGGTCTAGAATCCATTAAGAACGCTGATTCGTATCAAATATTGCATATTTTTGTCTGTTATCTTTATGCATTCTAGCACTTTTACGGTCCTAAATGCCTATAATTATGCTCATTAACCAGACAACCTTGGATTTGGATATATACATGCTTTGTGGGGGTTATTTGTGCTTTTGTAGGTATTGGAACGCTAAAAGTGAGGTACGGTTGCATTTCGGAGAAGTTTCATCGTTGAATGCTACTTCAAGGGAAATTTGGTCTTTCCAACTCACTATTTTTTATGTAATTAAGTTACCAACATGTATATCATCAAATTATCTTTCTGTGGCCATGGACCGTGTGTCATTCTGACTCCGTATGCGGAAGTTATGGCCTTTTCCGAAAGGTTTTCGTATTTTCTTCTACTTCAAGGGCATTTTGGTAATTTTATACTGCATAATTTGGAGGGTTTCAAAACCGAATCATATAGATAATTGAATTATCTTCGCGTCAGTTCCGACCACGCCTCATTTCGATTCCGTATGAGGGAGTTATGGTCATTTCCGTTCAACGCATCAAAATTGGTTTGGAGAGGAAAAGGGGGTTGTCAGCAGCCCAAGGCAAATTCCAAAAGTGCGGTCGATCGGTCCCAAAATAGAGGTCGACCGGTCCAATCAGATATGGACGGAAAATTGACTTATTTTGGGTTTTTTGGCTTGGTTTTATTGGGGGTTTGTTTTGGGGTATAAATAGAGTGTTAGGAGCTTTTCTTTGGATAGATATCTTTCATTTTTAGGTTAGGGTTAGGGTTTTGAGAGCTCATTTTCTCTCTCATTTGGGTTTGCCTCATTTGTGGATTGTAAGTGCACTAGTCATCATCCTCTCCATTTATATAGTTGTATTTCTTGATTTCTTGCTTTGATAACTAGTTTACTTGCTTTCAAATTAGTTTATTGTTGTTATTTATTGCTTTAATTAGTTTAGTTGTTGTTTAAAGTAGTTTAATCCATGTATTGTTAGTAGATAACGGGTTGGGATTACGTTTTCGCCATTGATGGGCGTTGAGCTCCGAAAATTAGGTTTTGTGTGAAATTGCATTTAATTGAAACCTCGCGTATTAAAGTCGGATTATTATGCATTTAACTTTATTTTTCACGCAACGTTAGTGTTTATAGCGGTAATCCGAATTTAAGATGTGTGTGACCATTTTCTGCTAAATATTTAATATCGCAACTTTGGGTTAAATTCCTTATTGTGTGATGTTTATACTAAATTAAAAATGCTCGATTAAATGTTTTCGAACCAAAATTCTAATTATTAGTTGTTTAGCCCATGGTGGGGACACGATCCTGACTCTCGTTTTATTAATTCTAGTTTAGACTTAACTTCTTAATTTTTTCCTTTTCTTTATTTCCGACCTATCACCTTTTAGACTTTTATTTTAGGAGTATTAAATCCTATAAATTCTAGCAACTCGTCTCTATGGATTTTCAACGCGACGCATATCCCTCACCCGAGTTAATTAGTATAAAATGGTTACATGGATCGACGAGTTATTAAGATTGAGCCTCGTTTCGATAGTTAATTAAATCAAGAGTTGTCACACCCCAAAATTCGCATAAAAGTCTAATAACATTTTGGCGTCAACAAATACCCCGGAAATTATGCACATAAGGTCGTAAGCACGGAAAAATTCACACCCCTAAATTCTGACGCGACGCTACTTTTCACCCTTAATCAAAATGGCGCCGTTGCCGGGGACTTGATGTTTTAGAATTTATTTGATTTAGTATTTCATAGTATTTTCTTTCTATTTGTATTATTAGCTAACCTTTTTGCAAGACTTCCACATTTGAGCACTTAGAAAACGCTTAAACTTCTCTCGCGCGCACCTACTTTGTGGAATTCGCCACTTCGAGCCATTTTTGGGGTAAGCATGTCTTATTCCAATTCTTTCAGTAATCATTGTTATAATTCTCAAAATTCCCGCAAACCTATGACTTTCGGTGAATACTTAATTTCCCAAAAATTTACAAATTCAAATATTACTTTGGGCGAGTATAACGAATGTCAAAATTTGGGTTATTGGAATTTTGATGATGATGATAATGATTTTGGGCCTTTACCTCCTTATAATAGGAATTTTGAAACGAATTCGAATAGTTTTGAAAATTCCTATAATAATTAGTTTTCGTTTAAGTACGATGGTAATTTTCAAAGCTCCCATTTTCATGGATCCGCACCTCGACCTATGACATTCGGTGAGGGTTTACGTATGTATGAAAATGAGAAAATTAAAAATCGTTATCGGGAAGAAAATCGTTCGTGGGAACATGGGTTGGATTTATTATTTGAGTCCGATGACGATTTTGCTTCCGAGACTTTCGAAGTCTAGGAATGTTTTGAACCAAATGAGCCTACTTTGAAACAAACCATTCTAGACTTTTCCCATCGCGTAATAGATATTGAAAGCGAGGATGAAAATGATGTAATATCTATTTGCAATGAAATGATTTCTTCTTTGGCACCTAAAGAAGAACATTTCATTGAAAATGATATTATTTCATTCGAAACTCAAACTTCATGCGATGATGATTCATCTCATGAGTTTGAATTTCATTTATCCCCATTTTCATTCTCTATTATCCCACCCGAACAAGTACCCGATGATTCGGTTTCGAACCTTAATGATTTAAACCCTATCGCCTATGAGGAGTACTTGCTCGAGTCACCTTCCACGATCGCATCCGTGCCTTCGTGTGGGCCACCTCCCATTCCAATTTCAAAATCATTGGGAGGATATTCGGCTTTTCTCGGTCCCCACATGTTTTGTCACCCGTTCAATCCAAACCTCCCATCGTCCCTCCAAAACTTTTAATTGGCGATGGTTCCTTTCTTACGCCTTACACATGCCTTCCGTTTTTCAAACGGAATCCATATTTTTCGGAAGGCATGCTTATATGTGAGGGTACACCAGTTATCCTCCAAAGTCAAATTGTTCTTATGGTGGACCCTAAGCTATTTATACTTCTATTGTACAGTTAGTGTGAAGCCTAAATAGTAGGTTGTATATAGTTAGCTTTTTATTATTTCTTTCTTTATTTTTTCTTTTCTTTTTAATTTAGTCTAGTGTAATTAGTTAACTTTTTGTTATTTGTTTTTGCTATGCTCGGTTCTAACTTGTTTTGTAGATTCTTTGGACTTGTTCTTATGGGGATCGCTCCAATTTTGGGTAATATCACTCTTTTCCTCTCTTTAACTTGGTTCTTAATTAACATTGAGGACAATGTCAAGTTTTAAGTTAGGGGTGGTGGGATATTCTATCCATTTCTTTAGTTAGTCCATTTTTTTGCTCACATGTGAGTTATTTAGTATGCTTTTCTTAGAAAAACAAAAATTTCAAAAAGTTTTTTTTTCTCCTTTTTTGGGCTTTTTGCCCTTGTTTCCGATGATAAATTTCAATAATTGCCCGATCCAATTGACAACTCAATGATGCATGTTCTCGATTTTAGAAGTTATTAGACTTTAGTCTCAATTATTGATATTATGAATAACTTCATGAATTAAACTTTAATCCCATGAGCACATGCACTTTTATGGTTATATTGATTTGGTTTAAGATTTTTATAACTCGGTAATCTTTTGTTGCATTGTATATACTTACACCAAGTAAGCTTTGTACCTTTCATCATTTGTGAGTGTATACACTAATCTTTCCTCTTTAAAAACGTTGGATTCGTCGGTAATCTCACTATTCTTTCATTTGACCGTTCATTAATTGAGTTCATACTTGAAATGTGTTACTTGATCATGATTTTCATATATTTTTTTAATTCGAGAATTGCGTAAACTTTTGGAAATGATCATAGGCCCTCTTTGATATATCACCCATATTGGCCTTGACCTCACCCTTATATGTTTACCCTCGTTTACCCCTTTGAGCCTAAATATAGCCTTTCGTTTCATAACCCCATTCCCATAACCAACTCCAAATTGGAGTTTTAGCCCATACATACACCTTACATACCCTTGTTTGAAATGTTACTTGGGATTAAATGTTGTTGTTATGATGTCGTTTGCAATTTAGGCATATGAGAGTTTGAAAAGTAAAGAATAGAAAAAGTGAAGAAAAAGAGTGAAAAAGAGAAAGCAAAATAAAGCAAAAGAGAAAAGTGAGAAAAAGAAGAAAAGAAAGAAAGAGAAAGTTGTAAATGTTGTGTATATAGTTCAATAAGCTTTTATTACTCTCCCCGATGATATATGTAATGCCGTTTTGGAACTTGTTTTCCAATTTTGATATTGCCCACATTTTCCCATTATCCCGAGTTTTCATTCCGAACACTTTGAATCCGTACATACATTCCTTCGTTTCGCACCCTTGCCATACCTACATTATAACCCTATACAAGTCCTATGTGATCTTAGGTTGATGTAATTTAAAAGTTTAAATATTTTTGATAATCTGTGAAAATACATTTCGCCTCTTTTAATGTGCGGTATCCTTTCATTGAGATTACAGTTTTTCAGTTTATATATAGCGTTCTTCATTTGTGACATGTGCACAGCCTAGTTTCCATTTACATTTACTCTTTAGCCCGCATGTTCTGTGTGTTACCTCCCTGTTTCAAGTGAATTTCATTTGATGAGTGTAATACTCGTGAGGATTGAATATATGCTTGCTTTAATGTTTATCCGGTTTATATAAGTTTTTGCCAAATCACACTTTGCATGTGCTCGCTCCCCTCCCACATTTTAAGGTTTCAATTCTATGAGGTGCATTCTATAATGTTAATGATTCGGACTTTTGTGTGAATTCATTCACTTTGATAATAATGCATATGAAATCTGTTTTCACTTTTATTGGGCTTGTCGCATGTTGGTTTGGGCATATATTGAGGAAACCATATGATGTTTGTGGGTACCATCCCTGGAAACCCTCACAAGACGACACTCGTCCACTAGGGTAACCTAGGGGTTTAACGGCTTATTGCATATGCTAAATGCAATCGTGTTCCCTATGAAAGTGGCAATTATATTTCGATGCATATATGCATTTTTTATTTCCTTCTGTGGACTAGTTTTGTTTGTTTCATCACTAGGGACTAACAATGTTTAAGTTAGGGGGTGTGATTCGTATCAAATATTGCATATTTTTGCCCGTTATCTTTATGCATTCTAGCACTTTTACGGTCCTAAATGCCTATAATTATGCTCATTAACCAGACAACCTTGGATTTGGATATATACATGCTTTGCGGGGGTTATTTGTGCTTTTGTAGGTATTGGAACGCTAAAAGTGAGGTTCGGTTGCATTTCGAAGAAGTTTCGTCGTTGAATGAGACTTCAAGGGAAATTTGGTCTTTCCAACTCACTATTTTTTATGTAATTAAGTTACCAACATGTATATCATCAAATTATCTTTCCGTGGCCACGGACCCTGCGTCATTCTGACTTCGTATGCGGAAGTTATGGCCTTTTCCGAAAGGTTTTCGTATTTTCTTCTACTTCAAGGGCATTTTGGTAATTTTATACTGCATAATTTGGAGGGTTTCAAAACCGAATCATATATAGAATTGAATTAGCTTCGCGTCGGTTCCGACCACGCCTCATTTCGATCCCGTATGAGGGAGTTATGGTCATTTCCGTGCAACGCGTCAAAATTGGTTCGGAGAGGAAAATGGGGTTTTCAGCAGCCCAAGGCAAATTCCAGAAGTGTGTTCGACCGGTCCCAATATAGAGGTCGACCGGTCCCATCAGATATGGATGAAAATTGACTTATTTTGGGTTTTTTTGCTTTGTTTTATTGGGGGTTTATTTTGGGGTATAAATAGAGTGTTAGGAGATTTTCTTTGGATATATATTTTCATTTCTATTAGGGTTAAAAGACTTTGGGGATTTTATTTGTGGAGATCCCCTCTCCTCCATTTCTCTTTGGGTAATACCCATTAATGTAAGCTTTACTATTCATCTTCTTCCTTAAGCTTTGTTTTCCTTTATTTTCCATGCTTTGTTATTTATTTCAAGCCTTGATATTTGTTGTAGTTAATTTAATTCTTGTTTGCTTTAATTAATTAGTTGTTTTAATTAATGCTTTTATATATGTGTAGTGTCTAGTTTAATCTAGGTTGTGTTGGATTGAACTCACCTAGGGTTGATTTGGTTGCTTTGCTTTGGTGATGGAGTTTTACGAGTCTATTTCGAGTGGGTTGTCCTAGTCATTACGCCTAGGAGATTTGACGGGGCATATCATGTATGCTCCGTGCTTACGACCTTATGTGCGTAATTTCGGGGTATTTGTTGACGCCAAAATCTTATTAGACTTTTATGAGAATTTAGGGGTGTGACAACTCTTGATTTAATTAACTGTCAAAACGAGACTCAATCTTAATAACTCGTCGACCCATGTGACCATTTTATACTAATTAACTCGGGTGAGGGGTATTCGACGCAACCTATAGTTTTTACTCGCTTTCTTAATCTAACTTTATTTTTCCTCTCCTAGATTACTATTTCCATTTTATGCATCTTTTTCCTTTTTGTGTATAATTATCTTTTACACTTTTATTTAGGAATATTAAACCTTATAAATTCTAGCAACTTGTCTCTGTGGATTTTTGATACCCGACTTACCGCTATACTCACCCGTTGAGTGTAGTCGTAATTTAGGTTTTTGCATAGTTCAGGTGAGCCGAATTCAAAATGACCGACGCGTAGGTGACTCTCGCGCCGCGGTGACACCCTGTCTATCAAATGCACGTACACCGATGAGTACCTTAACTAAGCTTAACAAGGACACTTCAGGCAAGGACGTAGAGCAAACCTTGTATCGGAGTATGATATGTAGTCTTTTTTACTTGATTGACCATCGTCCCAACATAGCCTTTAGTGTTGGAGTATGTGCACGATATCAGGTGTCCCCAAAAGAGTCACACTTACTCGCTCTTAAACGTATTATTAATACGTGAGTGGGACTCTCTCACTTGTCATTTGGTATTCCTTTGATACCAGTGACCGTTTATCAGCCTATTAGGATGCTTATTGGGCTAGGGATGCAGATGGATGTAGGAGTACTTATAGTCGGTGTTTCTTCTTTGGTTCTTCTCTTGTTTCTTAGATGAGCAAGAAGTAAAATTCCATCTCTTTGTCCACTGCGGAGGCTGAGTACATAGCTGCCGGGAGTTATTGCACACAACTTCTGTGGATGAAGCAGATGTTGGAGGATTATGGGATATCACAGGACACCATGACTATTTCCTATGATAACACGAGCAGGATACACATATCATGTAATGTAGTCCACCATCCGTGCACAAAAGAAATTAGGATATGCAAGCACTTCATTCGTGAGCTTGTAGAATAAAAAGTCGTATTATTGAGTTTTGTATCTACCGACCTCCAGTTAGCCGATATCATCACGAAGCCTTTAGATGCCCTTAGATTTGAGAGTCTTAGGAAGTCTTTAGGAATTTGCACAGTTGACTGAGGGGTGGTCACCAGGTCTAGAGTAGGATACATTTTTTCCTTGATCATATCATTTGATTCATATCTCTAGATTGTATCTTGTGTATATTTCTTTCTTTGATTTTTATTTTTTTTAAATTGAAAAATATAAAAAGATTTTATTTTTTATTTTTAGAAAAACCCGAAAAGATTTTCTTTTGATAAATATTTTTTGAAAAAAAACACAAAAAGAGCTTTGTATTTTGTTTACATCGTTTATGGATGAACATTTAAGATAACCATAGTCACAACTTCATTCCATATTCCTCATGATTGTTTGATAGTTATTTGAGATGCTACATCATTTCATCTATGTGCTTTACATTGATTGGAGTCTTTGAGATGTGATTCGTGATATCTTCTACATGTTTGGCTCCTTATCTCCTTTATTTCACACATGCACGGTATTATTTGAGTATTGTAATTGTCTATCACATATTAGCTTGAGTGTTTCTATCTCAATTCTGTCTATACAACGACTAAAATGCGACAAAACTTGACAAGATAGTAGTGCATGTAAAAATCATTTACCGTGAGTATTTAATTACCACAAATTATGATGAGTGAATCATGAGAAAGGGCTACGAGAGTTCAATATTAACTCGTCGAGAAAGCCTCCGTTTGCAAAAAGAGCCCGAAAAATTTAAATGGCAATAAAAAGAAAAATATGCCAAATCAAATGGGCCAATAGGTTTTAGTTTCATCACGTCAAAAGAAAAATATAATGTATAATTATTTATGGGGGTGTTTGGATGGAAAGAAATGAAAAACGAGTTTGTACGTCCTTGAAAGTCATGAAAAAGTGTTTCACGCGTTTTGGACGTTATTGATGTGGAAATCACTTTGAGCTTTGATTTGCTGATTTGATTGAGTCAATTTCCTTTAATTCCACATTTGTTTTACACCTAAGGAAGATGTTGAGCTTATTCCTTAGAAATATCCAACATTCATCGTGCACATATGTTATGGTTGTATGTATATATTTTCCTGTTGAATTTGTTCACATCCCTGCAATTCCAGTATCTTAAACTTGGTTGTTTTTGTGTTCTTTCATGGTGTGATTTTGTTTACTTTAAAAATTTTGAAAAATTCAAAAAGAGAGTTTATTTCTATGTGACATTCCCCATTTGCATTGCTTATGTTCTTCATATCTGTCTATTTGGGGACATCATAAAAAGGGGGAGAACGAATTATGGGGGAAATTGCGTGTTTGTTTTTTAATGATTTTCTTGAGCATAATTGATATTTGTTTTTTTAATGATTTGCCTGCACATAATTGATATTTCTTTCTTCTTATCATTATATTTCAAACTGTTACGCATCACGGATATTTGTTTCTTGTCTCATGTGTGTAGGTATCAAAATGGAGAATCATTTTTTTCACACCCTGATGATGACAAAGAAAGTTTGAAGATTTGAAGATGATCGAATTTGTGAAGACACATATTTAGTATTTCTAGTTTCGAGTTTAATGGGGATATTATATTGTATGTCAGTTTTTTTATTTTGGGCAGTATAATTCGGATATTTTTCTGTATCTACCGGTATAGACATTAGGGGATTTTTGTAAGGACATGTTTTATCAATTTCCGGGGTAGAATCTAGGAATTTTCCAAGTGTCCTAGATCTCAATTAAGTATGTCTGATACCGCTACATTCGGCATGTCTCCACAATCATCCTCGACGGCCTTGATCCGAATTAATGCATCCATCATCTTCATATGTGCATCATGACTAACGTAACGTACACTTCAACAGTTCCCACTACTCCACATACTTATGGAAAAAATATTTTTAATTAGAGTGTTTACTTATTTGAGTAAATAGTTGGGAATATTTTTTTAATAAATTTTCAAAGTCTGGAAGTTGATAAACACGCAAGATCTTTTTAAGGAGGTTTTTTTAGACACGTCACTGATGTCATTCAAACGACATCGTATCTCGTTCAAACGAGATACCATCTCGCTCAAACGACATCGTATGTCACTCAAATGACACACCACCTCAACATGCCTATTTAAATAGTGTTCGTACTATATGTTTTTCTAAACTCTGCATACCTTTTTTTCTGCAAAACAGTACACATTTTCAGACTTCATATTTTAAAGTTTTCAATACCTTTTTTATTCACAAATAATTCCCAATTCTTTATGTGAATCCTCGAAACCTGGAGGAAGATTATACTACTCATCTAGATTACACTTGTGGAAAAGACGAAGTTTTTCCATTGCTGACCTTCTGGAGCTCTTGTAGGAACTCTAGCCGACAACATCGAAACCGACGTCTGAGGATATTTCTTATGTCACTACTTGTATTTCCATTGTAATCCGTGTAAACCGTTCTTTACAAATTATAGTGAAAATAAGATTATTTTTCCCCTGTGGGGGATTTTTCCTCAACTGTGATTGTCTTGCATGCGTAGATTATTTCATTATTCAATCATTTTTGTTTGCAAGAGTTAAGACTTGTTGGGAGTAAACTTGGAATTTAATTAAATAAGTTTGACATTGATTGTTGGCTCACTCTCATGGGTGCACGAACATGGAATCTTATCACTTTTAAGATCTCTATCTGCGTATTTAACACATTCTTGAACACCCTCTACGTGATTATTATATATTCAATTACTCTCCCCCATCCACTCTTTGTATTGTGGAAAATCCATCAAATAATCTTCAAAATTCTATTCATCTATATTAATAAGTCGAAACAAAGGTCATGTTGCATACAAAGATGCACAATTCATAATTCGTTAAAATTATTCAACACAATGAGACAAACTTAAAGTAAGTTAAATTAAACATATTAAACTTAAATTCATGTTTCATAGACAAAAATTGTCAAAAAATGACCCACAAACTTAAAATAAGTTAAATAAACAAAATATTATAATTTTTTCTCAAATTAAACATTATTCATCATATACTCTTGACTAACAAATAAACTAGCCAAGTGATAAAATTATTATGATCGTATTTCATCAAGGACCCTTCTCTGCTACCAATGTGCACAGGCTCTTCTCCGCAACCGATGTATATGTTATCAACTAGTATATGTACCTCGCCCATCTCTGAAAAGGGAAATTGTGAACAAAAGTTTCGACATTAAAAGAAATAAGTGTTCACATGCCAATAATCCTGGTATTGGACAAGTCCATTATATAGTAATGATCACCATAGTCACTGTGAGTGGATGACGATAATCCAAGTACTGTGGCAGGATGAGCATTTGGGAGGGGAATGTGGTAGGAGGAGGCATTGGGGAGGCAAAACCTTAAGACAAGGGATAGGGGAAACCATGAGAGGGAGGGTAGGGGTAACCTTAAGGAGGCATCTGTGGCAAAAAAAACTGAGTAAATAAGGGCACAAGGTGCCCAATTTCACTCACCAATGCTCCTACACTACTCGTAATCTCTTGCACATCCCCATTCATCTTGGAGTGACTTACCTCTTGGCTCGAGATGTGATTCGTCACCAAAGAGAGCTCATTTACAGGAGGTGAAGTTTGTTATGATTTTCATTTTGTCATATGTGATTTGACAGCTTGTTTCTTACCTATTTTGTCATTTTCTAAGGTTTGGGTCAGGGCATTATCTTCAATGTCATCATAGGGGCTCAAAGCGGACTGACTGCTAATAGCTTCGATCGATTCCTGTAGAATAAAATTGTATTTAGTATTATGATTTTAGCATTAATTTATATAATTTGTATATATATAAATAAATAAATGGTCATACTCACTAGAGTCGGCGTCAAGTGTGGTGGGAATTTATTATCTTTGTCCCATCAGGCAGGCACATACAAGTTGCCCCGATTATGTGTTTTATCGGCATCTGAACCACCCTTTGTCCTTTCTGACCATTCACTCCTCAAATCTTCATATGATTTAGACCCCAGCCTGTGGACATCAACTTTCTTCCCTCTGTTTTGTTTATTTTTCTCCCTCTGGACTAGCATTTTGTCCATCGCCTCATTTTACAAAAACTTTTTATATTGATCAACTAGCATTTCAACATTCGAAGGGAATCTTTCTTCTATTGGAAAAATTTTGGAGCTTCATGCCCATTTGGGAAATGTCTCTACCAAAGGTAACTCCTATATGTTCTCATTTGTTCAGTAACTTGGGAAAGAAACTAATGATTTGAACGACTGGGGAATGAAAAACTCTTACAAATTTGTTCAAAAATGTCATCTATAATATCTTGATCAACTTCATTTCCATTATATTATACCCTAACTCCCACATGCATTTTCATAAGCGACAAATATAGGAATTTAAATATATGTACATCAGCTTTAGTGCCAGTATGACTATTTTTGAGAAGGGAGAACCTAATAGACTTCTTCTCATTTGCTCAGGAGGTGTAGGTAGTGGGGTGTGGGGTGTTGGACTAATATGCATTTGTTGCCTAATCGTAGATGGAGTAGTAGATTGAACGATTGGTAGAGAAGAGTATTGTTCACCTAGTGGTAATAAGAATCCAGGTTGTGGTGCAAGAAATGAAAATCCAGGAGATGTCCCATCGTCATTTGGTATGTTATCTGCATTGTCGTTCGATATTACCTACAACAAAAAAAATGACAAATTCATTATACTAACATGTTTATGGCTATATATATATATATATGTGTGTGTGTGTGTGTGTGTGTGTGTGTGTGTGTGTGTCTGTGTGTGATGCTGTAGAGAGCACCACCAAATGAAGAGGTAGTAGAGCTCAAATAGGCATAACAATGGCAGCAAATAACAACACAGATATGTAGAAGGAGAAGAGGAGAAGAGGAGAAACACACAAATATAAGTGGTTCGGCAATTGCCTACGTCCACTATGCAAGTGAGTGTAAGTATCACTATCGGAAGAGGGCTCTAATGGCCTTAGAAATACAATCACTCCACTTTCTTTATACTGTAAATGCACAAGAGTTTGGCTAGGGTTTGCAATTATGGATCCCTTTACAAGGTTGAGGATGACCTCTATATATAATGTTTGGGGGGTGTAATGTACCCCCCAGGCATGCAATGAGCATGTTCATGAGGATCGAACATGTATGAGAATGACACTTGGATGATCTAATGTAGATAATGATGACCTCAATATTCCCTCACATCAGGGGAATGATTCGGTTATAACTGATTTGTCCATGTGTTCCGAACCTTACATGTTCTTATAAATGCTCGGCCCTGTGTCCTTGACTGATGTAACTTCTCCCTGGACGAGTACAAGGTTGGTGAAGTTTGACAGTGTTGCTTCGTCTTATCAATATCCATAATGACCTCCGCCATGAGGGATGGCCGAGGTTAAATATGAAGTAGTTGTAACATCGGCTTAGGCAGATGATGATGTTGGTAGCTACTTGATTCCATGAAGCTCTAATTGTCTCAGCTAACTACCAACTGAGGTTGGTGTGTGAGGGGTCGACCTTATAAAAGATGACCTTGTTGATGGTTGTCATAAGCTTCTCATAACCTCGGTTGTGAGATTGGCCGAGGTTAGTCACACTGAGTAATAGGGTGCACTTTGAGCATATCAATCACCCCCTAGCCCTTAGTCTTCTATTTAAATAGATGATTGAGGGGTATGTGTTTTGGGCCGAGGCTGAGTCTCTTTGGGTGTAAATATTTTCTTAACACATGTCACTTACTAAGGTGAAACGTATTCCCCAATGTGAGGTGATTTTAACTTGTCTTTTGGGTTCCCTAGGGAAATGATGGGGCATTGGGACTCGCTCCCCATCATTGGGTAGGTTTAAAAACACCTTATCTTTCCTCATTCTCTTTTTCTTTCTCTCGCCCAAACTTTTCTGCTATTGCACCTCTCTTCAAACTTTCCATAGCTTGATATGATTCAGAGTTTCCTTCGCTCCCAAACTTCTTCTTCTCTCTCTCGCGACTATCCAAGTATTATTTTCCACCTTTCTTTTCCATTTCTAGTCACTGTTTTGCATTTCTAAATTTTTGGTGAGGTTTTCTTTTTTCTGGCGATGCTTTCCACCACTGCCAAGTGGTTATTAGGGTAGGCTTGTAGCGATTAGGTGGCTTTGGGATTGTTGCAGGCTGCTCTGAGGTTGTTTCAACCATAAAACACCCCTTTTTAGGTTTATCGGTGACCCTTCGGTCGTCTTCTCTGGCGACCTGCCCTTGAGTATTCTTGGTGAAAACCTTTCAAATTACTAGTTTGATTTTTAGTTTAGATTGAAAAAGTTATTTGCTTGTTTACAGTTTTGAGTCTAGTGTTGTGTCGTCTTACTTATGCTCAGACCCCTGTACCAACTCATAGAAGAGTTCCTATTTCTTCATGAGAAGACCTTTGAGAAAATTAGGTAAACAGAGGTATCCCATGAGGAAGTTCATAGGGCTGAGGCCTTTCCTCTCAGACCCATCTTTCCTCTACCCCTGAAGGTTATATACCCTGAGCCAGCTGGTCCTACTGAGCCTGTAAAAGTTCCTAAGGATCCTGCCTCAATGTCTGAGACTAAGTCATCTTCCTCAAACCCCATGTTAACCTCTGAAGTGATAGAATCTATAGACTCTTTTCCAGAGGCTATGGATTATTCTCCTAGACGGGGTGAAGTTCCTAAAGAATCGTAGGTTTCAAGTCGTGACCCATGTCACCAAGGTGCTAGCACTTCGTACAGGTATTCTGACGTTGATATCCTAGGGCCAAGTGTGGCACTTCCACCTCCCATTGATGCCATTCCCCTGTTGGCTGCCACTGGGGCCGAATTTGCTCAGAGGTTTCCTGATGGTGCTCTGACACCTGCCCGGGTGGATGTTGCTGAGGATGGTGATAACGATGGGGAGAGTGATCTTGATACATCTGAGGCGATCGAGTATAAGAGTACCATCAACGAGAATGACCTTCTTACTTTTAGGAACCTCTATTCCATAAATTCTTCCATCGTCCTTAGGAAACCTCTAAGGGGTGATAGGGCCTTTGATGGCCGAGATGGAGAGATCTGTGTCTATGAGAAGATGTTTAAGTTGGGATTCCATCTTCCTATTCACCCAACCATTAGAGCCATACTTTCTCATATAAATCTTGCCCCTTCCCAACTATCCCCTAATGCCTGGAGGGTTATGATTGGGTCCATCATCCTTTTGAAGGCTGTCCACCACTCAGACTTTCCAGTTAGGGTTTTTACTGGATGTTATGTTCCCACCTCTGCCAAAACCCATTCTAGCTATTACCACTACTTGGCCAGGAAATCAGAGAAGAAAATGTTATTGGTTACCCAAATTTCAAACCATAATTGGAAACCTCGGTACTTATTTATTTTCGGGGCATGGGAATTTAATTCAGATAAGGCTTCTGGAACGTTGGTTCCAAGGACCCCCTTAATATGGGAAAAGGTCTACCTTTCTGCCAAAGTTGAACCAGGACTTAGCCTAAAAAATTATAAAAATATTGAAGACCTTCACAGTCGGGGTGAGATAGGTCAGCTTGTTAAATATAAGCATCTGATGACCCCCTATTATCTATCTCAGACAGGTTTAGGGGGTGGTCCCTTGGAAGAGCTTCGTAAGTCTTAATTTTTCTTACACAGGTTGTACCTCTTATGTTTTATATCTCTGACTGACTAACTCAGAGACTCTTCTTTTGTAGAGCACCCAGCAGGCATAATAGACGACCTTTGGGAAATGTGTGCTCCAGGTCTTGTGAAGTTGATGGAGAAAAGGGGTGGCAAAAATGTACCCCCACCTGTCAGTAAGAAGAATGTCACACCTCCAAAGCAAATGCTAATAAAAAGAGGAAGTCTACGGCCGTCCCAGAGCATACGAGGAAGAGTAAGGCTCGGGCCATGGATCGTGCTATCCCCATATCTACAGATGATGCCTTAGTTACTCGTCTATCTCAGCTTAAAATCAGTGACAGCTTGATTGGCCACAGTTTGAAGGATACCGATGTTATCAGCACAATAATGACTGAAGAGGATAAGTGTTTCTTACGCTCATTGGACGTCCCGTTGTTGTCCGAGTTTGCTCTCCATAAGTCAATTCAGGTACCAATTTTTGCTCATAAGTCCAAGTGTAACCTCGTCTTATTAGAAATTATAGCTAAGATATTCTTACATCTGACCTTCATCTGCAGTCGAGATTGCTCCTCTCGAGGTCACTGAGACAAAAGACGCCACTCACCATGATGACAGTGTTGAAGTAGAAAACATCGGCCAAGACCAGACAACTGTAGCCGCAGAGATATAATCCCTTGTAAAGCTTTTCGTTGTATTTTTGTAACTCTTATTTTTGTGAACTTTTAATGGCTCCTTGATACTGGCTGATTTGTAACTCTGAATCTTTTTAATGATAATCATTAGTCCAATCTTCTTCAGATTCTATTGCTTCATACGATGTTTTGCTTGAAATGTCTTACCTCTTGCATTTTTACCAAACTAATGATGTTTAAGGTCTGAGGTCACCATATTATGATGTTTACCCTCATAAGTTTTCACCAAATAATGATGTTTAAGGTCTAAGGTCACCATACTGTAATGTTTCACCTCATAAATTTTCATTAAACTAATGATGTTTAAGGTCTGAAGTCACCATATTATGATGTTTCACCTCATAAATTTTCACCAAACTAACGATGTTTAAGGTCTTAAGTCACCATATTATGATGTTTACCCTCATAAGTTTTTACTAAACTAATGATGTTTAAGGTCTGAGGTCACCCTATTATGATGTTTACCCTCATAAGTTTTTCACCAAATAATGATATTTAATGTCTGAGGTCACCATATTACGATGTTTCACCTCATAAATTTTCACCAAATAATGATGTTTAAGGTCTTAGGTCACCATATCATGATGTTTCACCTCATAATTTTTCACTAAATAATGATGTTTAAGGTCTGAGCTCACCATATTATGATGTTTGACCTCATAAATTTTCACCAAATAACGATGTTTAAGGTCTGAGATCACCATACTATGATGTTTACCTCATAA
Source organism: Sambucus nigra (assembly GCA_949130495.1). Taxonomy (NCBI): domain Eukaryota; kingdom Viridiplantae; phylum Streptophyta; class Magnoliopsida; order Dipsacales; family Adoxaceae; genus Sambucus; species Sambucus nigra. Next base: position 155,437,248 of record OX422211.1, on the reverse strand, counting down.
TTTTTCACCAAATAATGATGTTTAAGGTCTGAGGTCACCATATTATGATGTTTCACCTCATAAATTTTTAACAAATAATGATGTTTAAGGTCTGAGGTCACCATACTATAATGTTTACCCTCATAAATTTTCACCAAATAATGATGTTTTAGGTCTGAGGTCACCATACTATGATGTTTACCCTCATAAATTTTCACCAAATAATGATGTTTAAGGTCTGAGGTCACCATATTATGATGTTTCACCTCATAAATGTTCACCAAATAATGGTGTTTAAGGTCTGAGGTCACCATATTTTGATCTTTCACCTCATAATTTTTCATCAAATAATGATGTTTAAGGTCTGAGGTCACCATATTATGATGTTTCACCTCATAAATTTTCACTAAATAATGATGTTTAAGGTCTGACGTCACCATACTATGATGTTTACCTCATAATTTTTTACCAAATAATGATGTTTAAGGACCGAGGTCACTATATTATGATGTTTCACCTCATAAATGTTCACCAAATAATGATGTTAAAGATCTGAGGTCACCATACTATGATATTTACACTCATAAATTTTCACAAAATAATGATGTTTAAGGTCTGAGGTCACCATACTATGATGTTTACCCTCATAATGTTTTTACCAAATAATGATGTTTAAGGTCTGAGGTCACCATATTATGATGTTTCGCCTCATAATTTTTCACCAAATAATGATATTTAAGGTCTGAGGTCACCATATTATGATGTTTCACCTCATAAAGTTTCACCAAATAATGATGTTTAAGGTATGATGTCTCCATATTATGATGTTTCACCTCATAATTGTTCACCAAATAATGATGTCTAAGGTCTGAGGTCCTCATATTATGATGTTTCACCTCATAAATTTTCACCAACTAATGATGTTTATGGTCTGAGGTCACCATACTATGATGTTTACCATCATAACTTTTCACCAAATAATGATGTTTAAGGTCTGAGGTCACCATACTATGATGTTTAGCTCATAATTTTTCACCAAATAATGATGTTTAAGATCTGAGGTCACCATATTATGATGTTTCACCTCATAAATTTTCACAAAATAGTGATTTTTAAGGTCTGAGGTCACCATACTATGATGTTTACCTCATAATTTTTCACCAAATAATGATATTTAAGGTCTGAGGTCACCATACTATCATATTTACCTCATAATTTTCACTAAATAATGATGTTTAGGGTCTGAGGCCACCATATTATGATGTTTCACCTCATAAATTTTCACCAAATAATGATATTTAAGGTCTAAGGTCACCATACTATGATGTTTACCCTCATAAATTTTCACCAAATAATGATGTTTGATAACATAATACAAGTATCAGCACAACATTGATATATTTTCATTAACATCCTTTGTATAAACAGGTACATGTATTACAAAAAGATAAGAATAACTGCAACACCACATGTAATACTTCTTTAAGTGATTGGGATTCCAAGTGTTGGAGAAAGGTTCTCCTTCAAGATTTTCTAGTCGGTAGGTACCAGGTACAACCTCATAAACTACCCTATAAGGACCATGCTAATTAGTATGGAGCTTATTTGCTTTTTTTCCACGTATTTTTTAAGACTAGGTCTCCCACGGCTATGGGCCTTTACTTCACCCTTTGATTGTAGAATCTCGCAGTTCTCTTCTAGTAGCTTGCATGTCTTATCTCTGCATCCTCTCTTCTTTCTTCAATTAAATCAAGATCAAGTCATCTCTCTTCCCCATTCCTCTGAGGGTCATAGGTCTGAACCCTATGATTGGGAAGTCCTACCTCTATTGGGATGACAGCTTCTGAGCCATGGGCTAGCATAAAAGGAGTTTTTTTGGCATCCTTGATGTCATCCTGTAGGCCCATAACACAGCATATACTTCCTCTACCATCTTCCTTTGGCCTCTTCCAACCTCTTTTTTATCCCATCAAGGATTGTTCGGTTTGTGACCTCGATCTAACCATTTGCCTGGGGTCAGTCGAGAGAAGAGAAGAACTGCTTGATCTCTACTCTTTTGCCGTATTTTTCTAAGGATATGTTCTTAAATTGGGTTCTATTGTCTGAGATGAGGGTGTTTAGAAGACTATACCTGCATATGATGTTCTTCCAGATGAACTGGAAGGTCTTCTGCTCGGTGATTGTGATCATTGGCTCAGCCTCCACCCATTTGGAAAAATAATCAATTACCACTATTAAGAATTGATAGTTGTTTACAGATCTTGGTAAGGGTCCTACCAAGTCAATGCCCCATATTGAGAATGGACAAGGGGGGCGATAGAAGTAAGAGGTTAGTGTGGTTGATGAGGGATGGTGGAGAATATTTTAAATTTATCATACTTCTTCACATACGCAGCTGCTTCTTTGGCCAAGGTCGGCCACCAGTACCCCTGAGTGATTATCCTCTTAGCCAATGGCCTTCCTCTTATGTGACTTGAACAAGAGCTCTCATGGACATCATGCAAGATGTGTGGAACCTCTGATGGGTGAACACATCTAAGGAGAGGTAGTAGGAACCCCTTTTTATACAAGATATCCCCTATAATTGAAAATTTGGCACCTCTGAACCTCAACTTTCTCCTTTCCAACTTCGATTCTGGTAGCTCTCCCTCTTTGATATATCTGATAAGAGGATCCATCCATGAGGCTCCCATACTCAAATTTAGGCAAGGTCTAGAAACCTTTTCCTCTTCGATGGTCGGCTTGAGCAGAATCTCAACTGGTATTGTTCTCCTTATGTCTATTCTTGTTGATGAGGCCAACCTCGCGAGTGCATCAGCTTGGTTGTTATCTAGTCGAGGTATCCTATTTATTTTTACTTTCTTGAAGCTTTCTAGCATCGTTCTCACCCTCTTCAGGTATTTTTCCATTCTTTCATCTTTGGCCTCATACACCCCCAGGATTTGGCTGACAACCAACCTTGAGTCACTGTGGACTAGGAGTTGGCCGACACTAAGGGCGTTTGCCAGAGAGACCCTTGCTATCAATGCCTCATACTCTGACTCATTGTTGGAATCTTTCAAGTTGAACCTCAATGCATACTCAATATCGGTACCATCTGGTGCTGACACTATCAGACCTGATCCACTTTCTCTTTCATAAGAAGACCCATCAACGAAGAGGTTCCAAATGGTTGCATTTGAAGAGAAGTTTCCCTCTGATAGGATCCCTTCCTTGAAGAAGTATCTGTCTTCCTTATTCTTAATTATTTTTTTTTTGGATTTTCTTAACTCAACCTCGTTCGGATCTTGGAGGACATTTTTGTTCGGTTCCTCTGCAGCCTTTTGATTAATCTCAACCTCAGCGTCTTCCCAAGTAAACTCGGCTACAAAGTCTGTGAGTGCCTGCTCTTTGATGGCAACCCTGGGTTGATAGAGACTGTCGTATTCCCCTAACTCAACAGCCCAGGTCATTAGCATGCCTGACTTCTCAGGCTTATGGAGGACCTGTCTGAATCAGGAATAAGTGAGGATAACCATGGAGTGGGCTTGGAAGTATGGATCCACTTTCCTAGATTCATGTATCAAGTCATAGGCTAACTTTTTTATACGAGGGTAATTATGTCCAGACCCTTGAAGAGCTTTAATATTAAAATACACTAGTCTTTGCACTCCGTCCTCTTCTCTTACAATTGCGGCACTAATAGCTGACTCTGAGACAGCTAAACATACCTACAATTTTTCTCCCTGAACTGGATGACGTAGGAGTATAGGGGATCCGAGGTAGGACTTGATCTCTTTAAAATCTTTGTCACATTCCTCATCCCATTCAAAGGCCTTTCTAAGAATTTTGAAAAAAGGAAGACACTTATTTGTGGCTCTTGAGACAAAACTCTTAAGTGCAGCAACTCATCCGGTTAGCCTCTGAACGTCTTTGATGGTCCTGGGGGTCTTCATTTCCAGTAAATCCTTTATCTTCTCAGGGTTAGCCTCTAATCCCCTTTGGTTGATGATGAATCCTAAGAACTTTACTTCTCCTACCCCGAAGACACATTTGGCCGGGTTGAGCTTCATTCTATATTTGTCCATGGTGTCGAAAGTTCTTTCAAGGTTGGCAACTTAAGTATCGGCCTTCAGGCTCTCTGTCAGCATGTCATCCATGTATACTTCCATGGAATTGCCTATTTGATCCTCGAACATCTTACTTACAAGACGTTGGTAAGTATCCCCTGCATTCTTCAACGTAAAGGGCATGACCTTGTAGCTGTAGGTCCCCTTGTTTGTGATGAACGTTGTCTTCTCTGAGTCTTCCAGGTTTATGAAGATCTGATTATACCCAGAATATGCATCCATGAATCTCATGAGCTCATGTCCTGCTGTGGCATCCACCATCTGATCAATATGAGGCAAGGAGAAGTTGTCTTTTGGGCAAGACTTGTTTAAATAAGTGAAATCCATGCACATCCTCCATTTCCCATTGGATTTTGGCACAATAACAGCGTTAGATAACCACTCAGGGTATATAACCTCTCTGATGAACTTGGCCTCTTCTAGCTTTCTAACCTTTTCTCTGATGACATCATACTTCTCCCTTGAGTGCACTCTTCTTCTCTGTTTGATCGGCTTGTCGTCTTCTATAATATTGAGTTTATGGCACATAATCTCAGGGTCAATACCTGGCATGTCTGCATGGCTCCATGGAAAGATGCTTTGTCTCTTCCTTAGCATCTTTACCAGTTCCTCCTTAATCTCGGGTCTTAGGGCCTTACCGATTTGGATGATTTTTTCTGATTTGTCCTCATTGAGGGCGATGGATTCTACCTCCTCCGTGGCGTCTCCCTTTTGGAGCTTTATTTCATCTCTACGATTAAGTGTGTCGATGTTGTACGTGGTTGTTGCCATCTTATGAGCCTCTCTCTCTTCCGCTGAGTTGAAGTAGCATTCGTGTGTCGATGTTTGGTCACCTTGCACTTCCCCTACTCCATAAGGAGTCAGGAATCTTAGCATTTGATGGACCTTTGAAGGCACGACCTCAAATTCCTTGAGGGATACTCGTCCTATGATCAGGTTGTAAGCTGAGATGATGTTTTCATCCATAATAAAGAAATTGATTTTTCTGGTCAACCTCTTAGGCCATTCATCTCCCATTCGAACATCCACCCCATACATGCCCAATGGATGAAACTTTTCACCGCTGAATCCAATCAAGGGATGATGATAAGAGATAAGCCTAGCTCTGCTGAGGCCTAGGCTTTTAAAACAGGGCCAAAACATAACGTCTGCTGAACTACCCGTATCAATGAGGATCCTCTGAAGTTCACACCCATGCACCCTTGTGGTGATTACTAGAGGGTCATCGTAAGGAGATAAGATACCTATGAAATCAAGTCGTGAGAAGCCAACTATGAGGGTATTAATATCTACCTTCTTTCTCTTCTCATGTTTAACCTCTGCAGAGGATAAATTCACAACCACGGCTTTATTCACTACCTTAGACTCTACCATATGAGCCTTACGATCAGCTACCTTTGAGCCACCTCCTCTTACTCCCCTAGAGATAGTGTTCACACCAAAAGAGATCATACCGACCCTCTTCACTGGAGCATTATCGTCTTTTGGTGGAGGTCAGGGTCATCGTCATCATCATCTGAGTCATCAGTTCTTCTGGAAGGGACATCTTCCCGATATTTATCATTTCTTTTCTTTTGGGGTTCGTCTTTTCCCCCCTTAGAACCTCCACCATCCACATACTTTCTAAGATTTCCCGACTTCAACATCTTCTCAATATCGTCCTTCAGGGCGAAGCACTTGTTAGTCAGATGGTCGTGATCCTGATGGAACTCGCACCATAGATTCTTATTTCTCTTATGTGGAGGGGCCTTCATCTTCTCAGACCATCTCAGGGATCTATCATTCTTTTATTTCATTGAGGATGTGTTCGCAATTCACATTTAGGGATCGACCCTGTTGTATAGGACGTACAGTGTTGTTTGAGACCTCATACGGCTCCTAACAGTCTGTAGGGTCATCTTCTGCCTCAATATCGTCGTATATATCCTAAGGGCAAGCGTTTTCTTACCTCCCCAGGCATAAATGCCTAGGGTCAGCAACATCCCTCCTCCGTTGAGGAGTAGGTTGGTCCTTCCGTGGTGCTTGGGGTGGTCCCCTATCCTCATGATGTGGCTGAGCATCCGTTGGAGTAATCATCTCTGATGAGACCCCAGGTGGTCTCATTATGTTTTGGCTGAGCTAGGCAAATTGCTCCTGCGTCACTTGCTGAGTTGTAACCAAGGACTTAAAGGTTGTTGCCACCTCGGCCATCTTTGACTAGGGTGGTGCCTGGATATAACTAGGTCCTCTAACACCATATGGTGGAGGAGGTGGTGGAAAGTTAGGTTCCATATGCTTGAGCTTTTGATGAGAGTATTATAGAGCTTGAAAACCTTGAGGGGCCTCTTTCAAAGGTGAAACAGCTTCACATGAAGGGTGAGGCCTAGTTCACCACCAGAGTCTCCTGTGAGGTTAAGCACCAAAAGAGGAAGAGATGAATCTTCTCGTTCCCATAGACGGCGCCAAAATGATGATGTTGTAAACAGCACCACCAGATAAAGAGGTAGTAGATCTCAAACAGGCATAACAATGGCAGCAAATAACAACATAGATATGTAGAAGGAGATGAGGAGAAGATGATAAACACACCAATATCAGTGGTTCGGAAATTGCCTACATCCATTGTGCAAGTGAGTGTAAGTATCACTATCGGAAGAGGGCTATAATGGCCTTAGCAATACAATCACTCCACTTTCTTTCTATACTGTAAATGCACCAGAGTTTGGCTAGGGTTTTCAATTATGCATCCCTTTATAAGGTTGAGTATGACCTCTATATATAGTGTTTGGGGGGTGTAATGTACCCCCCTAGGCATGCAATGAGCATGTGCATGAGGATCGAACCTGTATGAGAATGACACCTGGATGATCTTATATAGATAATGATGACCTCAATATTCCCTCACGTGAGGGAAATGATTCGGTTATAACTGATTTATCCACATGTTTCGAACCTTACATGTCTTGTAAATACTCGGGCCTGTGTCCTTGACTGATGTAACCTGGACCTGGATGAGTACGAGGTTGTGAAGTCCGACGGTGTTGCTTCATCTTGTCAATATCCATGATGACCTCGGTCAGGAGGGCTGGCTGAGGTTAAATATGAATTAGTTGTAACGTCGGCTTAGGCAGATGATGATGTTGGCAACTACTTGAGCCCATGAGGCTCTGTTTGTCTTGGCTAATGGTCAGCCGAGGTTGGTGTGTGAGGGTCCAACCTTATAAAAGCGACCTTGCTGATGGTTATCATAAGCTTCTCGTAACCTCGGCAGTGAGATTGGCCGAGGTTAGTCACACTGAGTAAGAGGGTGCACTATATATATAAGGCTTTAAAATATGTTCAATGTGTATGATCTCCATCCATTCGGTATTACTGTTTAATAATCTATTGATTTTTGCACATCTCCATCCATTCGGTATTACTTTTTAAAAATCCATTGATTTTTGCACACACACACACACACACACACACACACACACACACATATATATATATATATATATATATAAGACTTTAAAATATGTTCAATGAGTCTGATCTCCATCCATTCGGTATTATTTTTAAAAAATCTATTGATTTTTGCACATGAACAACTAGGAGGAAGCGTATTTATGATTGATGTATAGTTATCTGTGATATGAACTCGAAATCCTTTCTTCCTTAACTTATTGACAAGATTCAATTTAACGTGCATACATCATGAGACATCACCATCTTGGTTGTATCTATAATGGGTGAATGTTTTTTCTTCCTTCTCTAATAGTGTAAGTAACGACAGGGATACATCATGATTATATAGGCAAAATATGTTCTCTACTACCTCATCCCAGCTTTATGATAGGGAAAATAAAATACGATTTAATAAGTATGCTTGCGGGAGATGAACTCCACGATTTGTAAGGTAGTTAAACTTTTCAATCTTCTTATTCCCATACTTGTAAGTAAGAGAACCATTTATATGGTACCCAATAATAAAATATGTATAAGTGCGGTCTAATTGCAACCACTCGTACTATTATTGACAGTGATTATCACTGTGCCACAGTTTTTGTGAGAAAAATATATGAGGGTGTAAATATGAGTCCAATAAGTGATGGCTCTAATTAATCATTAACTAGTTATTATTTTTCAACCGATCCAACTTAAGTTCATCTTATTTTATTCAATCTTAACATTTTTATACATCATTTCGCCTATTTATGTTCGCCCTGCCAATATCAGCAAATCCAAATTAAGTTTATTTTATTTAAATTAATTCTAAAATTACTATATGTCCATCAAATGTGCAACCTCTTTTACCAATTTGTGTTCACCCAAACAACAACCACTTAAGGAGGGGTGAATACGACCACAACAGTCAACTAAATAGTGTTATCCATATTATTCACCCACACAATATCAAGAAGTCCAAATTAAGTTTATTTTATTTAAATTAATCCTAAAATTACTATATGTTCACTAAATGTGCACGTTATAACAGTCAACCAAAGAAATGTACAAGTTGAATTATATTTGTTATACACGTATACGTAGTTACAACAGTCAAGGAAACGGTTATAAGACTCTCTTACTATGGTGTCAAAAAATCTATGATATGGGGGCTGCCCATGTACCATGATGTATCCACAATAATAAATAAAAGAGAGACAAAGATTTACGTGGTTCGACCATGAATGGCCTACATCCACAGGGATATTGTTGTGTTCTATTACAATGATGAGAGAGTTTTACATGAGAGTGTTTCTATATCTTCTAAGGCCCCTTTCACAATGTAGGGTCTCCCCTTTATATAGAGTTAGGGGTTACATTAGGGTTACAAATATGAATGAGTCCTATCTTCATGAAGTTTGATTTAACTCAGATACTGCTCCTCGGTCTTTTACTCTAGTCGTCCCTATCTTGCTGGAGCGCCTGTTTCTTTCCATATTCACCGGGATGCTCTCCAAGTGTCACACTATTATGTAGGCATAATTATTGCCCCCAAAATAGCCCCACAGGTCGCAGTTCAGTTGAGTTGATTCTGAGATGAGCTGGGAGCTGGTCCATAATCTCTTTAAACGTGTGCAATTGTCGATGTGAACTGGACTGGAGTTCTTTGAGTTTCGTTCAACTTTTAAGCCTTCTTTTGTTGATCTTATTGCCTTTATAAGTTATTTAGATGAATCCTTGGATTGAGTTGAGAGACGCTCAATTGATATGGGACCCGGACTCGAGAGTGTCGAGATGCCTACATACCCTCATGGGATCAGGTCGAATGTAGTTTATTTTTCTATTTTATTTCATCGCCCAATTCGTGAGGCCGACCACATGCTTGTTTAGAATTTTTTTGATGAGGCATTTTCGAACGTGCATCAAGTTCAAGGTATCCCCTTGTATTTTGGTCTTGTATGGTCCATTTGGTGAGGCCGACCAAAAGCCTATGTGTCGAGCCTTGCTTGAGCACGTACCTAGTCGGGGTAAGACCTTGCATTAGTTTTTTTATATGGTCCAATTGGAGAGGTCGATCAAAAGCCTATGTGTCGAGCCTTGCTCGAGCATGTACCTTGAAGGGTTAAGACCTTGCATTAGGTTTTTCATATGGTCCAATTGGAGAGGCCGACCACAGGCCTATGTGTCAAGACTTGCTCAAGCATGTACCTAGTAGGGGTAAGACCCTGCATTAGGTTTTTCATATGATCCAATTGGAGAGGCCGACAAACGGGCCTATGTATCAAGCCTTGATCGAGCATGTCCCTAGTAGGGGTAAGACCCTGGATTAGGTTTTTCATATGGTCTAAATGGAGAGACCGACCAGAGGCCTATGTGTCGAGCCTTGCTCGAGCATGTACCTAATAGGGATAAGACCCTACATTAGGTTTTTTCATATGGTCCAATTGGAGAAGACGACTATAGGCCTATGTGTCGAGTCTTGCTCGAGCATGTACCTAGTCGAGATAAGACCCTCCATTATGTTTTTCATATGGTCCAATTAGAGAGGCCGACCATAAGCCTATGTGTCGAGCCTTGCTCGACCATATACCTAGTAGGGGTAAGACCCTGCATTAGGTTTTTCATATGGTCTCATTGGAGAGGCCGACCAGAAGCCTATGTATCGAGTCTTGCTCGAGCACGTACCTAGTCGGGGTAAGACCCTAAATTAGGTTTTTCATATGGTCCAATTGGATAGGTCGACCAAAAGCCTATATGTCGAGCCTTGCTCGAGTATGTACCTAGTAGGGGTAAGACCTTGCATTAGGTTTTTCATATGGTCCAATTAGAGAGGCCGACCAGAAGCCTATGTGTCGAGTCTTGACCGAGAACGTACCTAGTTAGGGTAAGACCTTGCATTAGGTTTTTATATGGTCCAATTAGAGAGGCCGACCAAAATACTATGTGACGAGCCTTGCTCGAGCATATACCTACTAGGGGTAAGACCCTGCATTAGGTTTTTCATATGGTCCAATTGGAAAGGCCGGCCACAGGCCTATGTGTCGAGCCTTGCTCGAGAATGTACCTACTAGGGGTAAGACCCTGCATTAGGTTTTTCATATGGTCCAATTTGAGAGGCCGACCACAGGCCTATGTGTCGAGCCTTGCTCGAGCATGTACCTAGTAGGGGTAAGACCCTGCATTAGGTTTTTTCATATGGTCCAATTGGAGAGGCCGACCACAAGCCTATGTGTCGAGCCTTGCTCGAGCATGTACTTAGTAAGGATAAGACCCTGCATTAGGTTTTTTCATATGGTTTAATTAGAGAGGCCGATCACAGACCTATGTGTCGAGTCTTGCTCGAGCATATACCTAGTCGGGGTAAGACCCTGCATTAGGTTTTTCATATGGTCCAATTGGAGAGGCCGACCAGAAGCCTATGTGTCGAGCCTTGCTCGAGCATGTACCTAGTAGGTATAAGAACCTGCATTAGGTTTTTTATATGGCCCAATTGGAGAGTTCAGCCAGAAGCCTATGTGTCGAGTCTTGCTCGAGCACGTACCTAGTTAGGGTAAGACCCTGCATTAGGTTTTTTATATGGTCCAATTGGAGAGGATGAACAGAATCCTATGTGTCGAGCCTTTCTCGATCATGTACCTAATAGGGGTAAGACCATGCATTAGGTTTTTCATATGGTCCAATTGGAGAGGCCGACCAGAAGCCTATATGTCGAGTCTTGCTCGAGCATGTTCCTAGTTGGGGTAAGACCCTGCATTAGGTTTTTCATATGGTCCAATTGGAGAGGCCGACCAGAAGCCTATGTGTCGACCCTTGCTTGAGTATGTAACTAGTAGGGGTAAGACCCTGCATTAGGTTTTTTATATGGTCTAATTGGAGAGGCCGACCAAAAGCCTATGTATCGAGCCTTACTCGAGCATGTACCTATTAAGGGTAAGACCCTGCTTTAGGTTTTTTATATTGTCCAATTGGAGAGGCCGACCAGAAACCTATGTATTGAGTCTTGCTCGAGCACATACCTAGTCGGGGTAAGACCCTGCATTAGGTTTTTCATGTTTGATATGTAATCAGTATGTTTATTGTACTTAGGTCTTTCCTTCAAGTCAATGTAATACCAATTTTGTTCACATTTTTCCATTTTCTAATGCCTCGCATGTAAATATCCACCTATTTTACCTTTTAGGTTGTGCCTTCACACTTCCTTAGGCCTAAAAGACGATGTCAAAAATGCACCTGGTTTAAGGGCCATCTACCCGTTAAGGATTTTAACCGACCAACATTGTTAGTGACCAACCTGAGTTTGCTTTTTGCCTAGGGATCCCCCATAGGGATTTTACTGTTGTCGGGCAACTCGTGAGGCCATTTGTGTTTGGAGATGACAAAGTCCCGTGGACTTACTTAATTTAATGGTAACAAGCAAGAAGGTTGTTGTAATTAAATCAAGCTTAGTCTCGATCATAATTTGAAAGACTAATTCCGGTGTTAACCATGTTAGGATCCATCCTGAGTTGGCCTCTTCTATTTTGCTTTAAATGTTGTAGTGAATTCATTCACGTGTCATCGTTGCCATGGAGCCCCTAATCGGGACGTGAAGAGAAGACTGCCCGACCTTCCATCGAGTTATTTGATCTATATAACCGAGATGATAAGTGTGCCCTATCGTTCCTTGGGGCTTTATTGTGTTCAAAAGTGTCGCGTTGATCGTTCGTCAAGCTGGATATAATTAAGGATTGTCTTGTTCATATAGCTCCATGTAATGTATCGTTCCTCGGGGAACACTTGTTCGTCGACCATACATGGTGGTTCCAAGAGGCTGTGGAAGGCTCATTATAGCTCATGCACCTAAAGAAATTGATATGAGTTCAAAGCATCTTTGTGCAGAAATGCATTGATTTGATATGGCGTTCAAGAAGCGTCGTTCCTCTGGAGTGGATATCTTAGTGTTGATGATGCGTTAATTCATTGCTTAGTGATCATCGATCACCATGGGTTGTCTGACGATGTTTCTTGATACATTCAGGGTGGTCTACTATTGTTATCAACATGTTCAGTTGGTTGACTGTGATTTTGCTAGATATGTGACTTCTTACATGTTGGATTCGTCCTTGTTGATAAATATAGTTGATTGTTTCTCTCTATGCTGCTTTATGTGTTATTGGATCTTTGTTATACAGATCGCCCAACTTCTCATTCGTCGAGGTTTAATTAAATCAGAATTGTATTGCCCAGCTGTCAATTGAATCTTGATACGTGATCACATAATGTCAACTATCCATTAAAGTTGAGGGTCCGTCGAGGCAAAATTGCAAAGGACCTAGTAGATGTTGCAAACGATCCATGCTCGAGCATCTATCGGAGCATTGAAAAGATAAATTATGGTTGAATGCCTGTCGAGGCAAAAATTGTAGAGTATCTGGTAGATATTGTGAGTAATCCATGCTCGAGCATCCATCGAGGCAGAAAGGACCGAGCAAGTATTACGAATGATCCTGCAGTGTTAGTGAAAACTAAATTTCCAAACCATTTATTAAGGTTGAATAACAATAATAAGTGTAGCGTAAATCATTAATCGACTGTGCCAACCATCTGTCGGGACTGAATAGAAGAATTATCCTGACCAACCATTTGTTGGGAATAAAATGCGACGTGGGTAGTAAATACCTTCGGGACCAAATATATAGAAATATTTTGCCGATCATTTGCCCCGATGAACCTTGAATCTGCCCAAGCATTTGTTGGGCCCAAAGTGGTGTAACATGCTCGACCTTCCGTCGGAGCATTAACAAAATAAGTGGTGCCTGGATCGTCGGCAAAGTTGTACATGTCCAACTAGATATAGAGAGCGATCCATGATCGAGCATCTATCGGTGCATTAATAAGATTTCCAAGAGCTTAAGTTTGTGGCCGAATATTCGTCGAAACTGAATCTTGTACCTGTGGAAGTTAATAAGTTTCTCGACCATTTCTCGACGCTAGATCAAATAGAAATTATCATGCAATTTGTTTATTCAGTCAAGGAATATATGGTGTGCATCTGCTCGAACATGTGTCGAGAAAAATATTCATAGTATTGAATGAATGACATGAATGATCCCATAATTTTTATGATAAAATCTCACGAGGATGGCCATGCCCGAGCATCCGATGGGGATACGCTAAATATTATAAAGATATTAAACCGACCATCCATTGGTATAACCAATAATAACTAGACGGCAATATTGAGAATTAAATTATTGAATAAATGACATGAGTGCTCTATAAGTGCGCCCCAATATTTATGTGAACAAAACGATTGTAATAAAGTCAAATAAAAGATGCAAAATTTATCAAATATAACCAGATGTACGACATAGGAGTTAATTTAGAATTTCTGCAAATAGCTCCAAGCAAATGCTCAATTGCAAGTTGGTTTCAAAATTTTATTTTCACGGAAAATTATGTAGTGACAACTGTTTTTCACATGTGAAGTATAAAGTATAGATAGCCCCCTGCTAACAAATTTATGATGATAAAAATTATGAGCATAATTTGTGAGAAAATACAATATTATGAAATAGAAATGAACAATGCACAAATAAATGTGGGTATCCATCAACTGGGGTTGTGCTAAATATAAGAATTATCCTGACCAACCATCCATTGGGGATAGAATGAGACTTGTGCGGCAGATATCTTCGGGACTAAATATATAGAAATATTTTGTCGATCATCTGCCGAGATGAATCTTAAATGTGCCTAACCATCCTTCAGGTTAAGAATCATAGAACCCGAGTTTCAGTCGGAGTAATAATAATTTTGCCCAAGCATTTCTTTGGGTCTAAAGTGCTATAGTGTGCTCGACTATCCGTCGGAGAATTAACAAAATGAATGGTGCCTGAATAGTCCGTCAGGGCAAAGTTTTACAATACCGAGTAGATATAGCGAGCAATTCGTGCTCGAGCATCTGTCGAAACATTGATGAGATTTCTAAGAACTTAAGATTGTCATCGAGCATTCATCGGGACTAAATCGTGTACCTGTGGAAGTTAGTAAATTGTCCGATGGTCTGTTAAGGCTAAATCAAATAGAAGTTATCATGATAATGATTTGTTCAACAAAGTATATATGATATGCATCCACTCGGCCATTTGCCGAGGAAAAAAAATCGTAGTAGTGTATGAATGTAATGAATAATCCAATGATTTTTATGATAAAAATCCAACTGAGATAACCGTGCCCGAACATCCGTTGGCGCTGAACTAAATAACCAAGTCGAGATTAAATTGCAGTAGCTTATATGACAATATTGAGAACTAAATGATCGAATAAATGATGTGAGTCCTCTATAAGTGAGCCCCACTATTTATGTGATCCTAATTTGTAATAAGTTCGCATAAAAAGTGCCAACTAAAATCGTTGTCATATTTCATATGGTCACTCAAAAAAAATTTAGCCGAGCAGAGCAAAAACTGGTCAAATATATTCCAGATGTACAACATAGGATTAGATTCAGAATTTTTGCTAAAATTATTTGAAGTCCAAACAAATAGTCTAATATAGGTTGGTTTAAAAATTTATTTTCACATGAAGATGTGAATTAAGAAAATGTTAATTTTAAAAATCTCCAAAGGGATTTAAAGCACACATGAATCCGTGCCCCAAACAGTTTTTAAATGTGCTTATGGAAACACATAAAGGTGTGTGAGCTAATGGGTGCTCGAGGTTGAGGAGAACTGCCGACCAGACAGAAGAGAAGCGCATCGTGCTCGTCACTACCACCGACCAGCTGACATCGTGCTCATCACTATCGTCGACCAGCTGACGTCGTGCTCTTCTTATCTCGTATCTTCCGCCGACCTGCAGAAGGTGTGCTCGTTCCTGCATAGTGGTCCGGCAACCACGAATGGTGGTCCGATGCTGATGTTGGTGTACTCTGTTTGTCGAGGGTCAACCAGCTAGGGTGGACTTGTTTGCAGCAGGTCGGAGATAACCGAAGAGCGTA
Organism: Sambucus nigra; assembly: GCA_949130495.1. NCBI lineage: Eukaryota > Viridiplantae > Streptophyta > Magnoliopsida > Dipsacales > Adoxaceae > Sambucus > Sambucus nigra. Next base: position 155,421,771 of record OX422211.1, on the reverse strand, counting down.
CTCGAGGTCGCGGTTTAAAACCTAGCTAGTTCCCGATCCAAGAGAAGTCGTTGATGATTTGTAGTTTGTTATACGGGTGTCGCCCTGCTCCAGTGACATAGCTAATGTGGTTAGAGGAGAGTCCAAGTTCGCAGTGGCCAAAAAGGGAGATCGGAAGAGGGACAAAAATTGTTCTTTGCCTGTACTTTTTCTGGTCATCGAGGCTTGCTCTTGTTAGGGGGCCTTTGTGCCCAGGGATAATAGATATTGATTTTTGTTCCGTCCACCGTCGCCGAACAAGATTACAAAGGTGGTTGGAGGAGGGCTCTTAGGTCGACGTGGTTATGCGCCCTACTGACAGGTGACGAGTAGCAGATATGTACATCACCTATTGGTGGTTCTCGAGTGGATGGCAGCCCCAAATCTTAGATAGGAGGCGATGTCAGGTCGCTGCTCGGAGATGACCAAAATATTGCTAGTTCCTTCTCGATTTTACTTTGGTCGTGCTGAATATTTGGAGAAATCTCAATGACCCATAGGTTTGTGGAGCGATTCTCGTTGGGTCTGTCATTGATTTTTGTTTTTTGTGCTACCGCAAATCTCATGACATGAGAAAATCTTGTGTTTAGAACAAATTGTGTAACTGGAGATCAAAATTGATGAACTGTTGGCGTGCCCAAAACCTGTACGTCTTTGTGAAAACATGACTTTTTTCAAGAACCACTGTTGATATGTTTGTAAAGATGTAACCAAGATCTCTCATGAGAGAGAAACCTTTTATACGGTTAACCCCTGCCAGGAAATTTGGGATATGGGAATCAAGATATGATGTAACCCAGCAAATAAATGCGTGTAACTGGAGTTTTTTAAGAAACTCCAAATATTTAGGGAGTCCTTGTATACCTCCCCTCCCCCGGTGAAATTCATCTTGATAAACAATGAAAGTTATCCAAAAATAATATTATTGTGCAGATTTGCAGATGCATACAAATTGAGTTTATGATTTATGAATACAGATGTATAAAAAATCGTGTATCAACAAAACGAGGTGTTATATCAAACATATAATTGTTCATGCGAAGATATGAAAGAAAACTTAGCTCTTGATGAGGTTTTGTGCGTGTAAATCGTTGCGTCGCAACGTAAATCCTCGTCTCATCAACAATAAGGAAATATTTTTTGTGTCGTTTTCCACAGATGGCGCCAATTGTGATGTCAAAAATTTGGGATATGGGGGGTGCCCATGTACCACGATGTATGCACAATAATAAATAAAAGAGAGACAAAGATTTACGTGGTTTGACCATGAATGGCCTACGTCCACGGGGCTGCTGCTGTGTTACATTAGAATGATGAGAGAGTTTTACATGAGAGTGCTTTTCTAGCTTAGAATCCCCCTTTCACAATGGAGGGTCTCCCCTTTATATAGAGTTATAGGTTACATTAGGGTTACAAATATGGATGAGTCCTATTTTCGTGGAGTTTGATTTGAATCAGATACTGCTCCTCGGTCTTCTAGTTTATCAAGGACCCTAGTCATCCCTATCTTGCTGGAGCGTCTGTTGCTCACCATCTTGACCGGGGTGCTCGCCACGTGTCACACTATTATGTAGGCATATTTATTGCCCCCACAGTTACATGAAAAAAAGATAAGTAAAGTTACCTAAATAAGTAAAGCATATGTAATCAGTTGAATTTTAGTCATTGTTCTCCAATTGCATGTGCACATGAATCAAGAAGAAAACATGTGTAAGTATATATATATATATATATATATATATATATATATATACGTATGTAGTAGGAGCATTGAGAAGCCTCCAAAAGGTGAATCCTAAATTCTCAGATTTTTGAGTTTTTTTAAATATATATATTTACATGTGGCTCCTTTTAAACTCTCTTCCCATATTTTCGTTTTAAACTCACGCACAGGTTCCTTCTACCTGTTATTTTCAAAGCCCACTACTTTTAACTGCTTACCCATGCACTACAAACCACCCACTCCTTCTCAATGTCTTTTTAACTCAAAATCGCTCACATTCTTTTCACTCAAAAATCGCCCACTTCATTGCCTACCATTGCCACACCATCACCATCACCTTTACCATGTTCCTTTCATTAACTCACAATTCTACAGTTTTGAAGAATACCAGGCTGCTACACTGACACGGGACTATTTGGTTAACAATCCACTGAGCATCAATCCTCTTTCGTACGTTCAATCCTCTATCTCATAGTGTCTGGGTTATTTTTTATGTGCATACGTGTTTTTTTGGTTCTCATGTTCTGTTAAAGACAGTTCTCATGTTTTGTGAAAGACAGTTTTTATAGATAAGTATCATTACCAGGTCTATTTTTTTCATAGTTGGGTTTACGGGTTTGCCCGGGTTAGATTGATTAGTATTGATCTGGGTTGGCATGTGGGTTTTGGTTAGGAAGTGTTTTCAGTTTGTTGGGTTTGTGGTTTGTGTTGGAGAGTTCGGGTGTGGTGCAGATATGGTATGGTTATGTGTGTATATATATGTAGTACATATAGTTTTATATAGGGTACAATGTGCTTTTGTTTTATAGAGTTTTTTTAAGGGAGTCGTACAAATACTTTATGTACAAGTTTTTTTCAAGAAAAAAAAATAGCTCAGTTAAACTTACTTAATTTTTTTTCATGTTTTGTTAAATGCAGTTTTTATATACGATATTCATCACCAGGTATTTTTTCAGAGTCGAGATTACATGTTTCATCCGGGTTATAAGGATTGATATTGATCCGGGTTTGCAAATGGGTTTAGGTTAGGATGTGGTTTCAGTTTGTTGGATTAGTGGTTCGGGTTGAAGAGTTGGGGTGTTGTAAGGAGATGGTGTGATTATGATGGTGTCATGTTGTGTTTGTATATATAGTGTTATATACAGTGAAGTGTGCGTGTGTTTTATAGACTTAGTTTAAGGGAGTCACACAAATGATTTATATATACATTTTTCATGATCTGTTTTGCTTTATACAATATCTCCTTCAACTATTGAATAATGAACTGTAGGTGATAGAATCCCATGTCAAGATTCACGCAAGGTACTAGGTGATAAATTCTACTTTATCACCATTTATAAAAAAGACTCTAAAGACCATTATTTAAAAAAAATTAGTTAAAATATTTTTTTAATGAAAAAAACTGGAGTAAATTTTATTTTATTTAACACGTTTATAACTCGAATAAAAAAAGTAGAATCATAAATATGTTATTTAAAAAATGTTTTGACGCGTATTTAAAATAGGTTTTAAATATAATTGAGTGTTATAAAATGTTATTTTTAAAATAGTTCAAAAATAATTTTTAATTTTTTTTTTCATAATTCTTATTAAAACATATAATTAACAATTTTAAAAATGTTATTTTTAGCAACTGTTTTATAAAAAACAAAACAAAAAGCAGATTTTTTTATATAAAAATACAATTAAAATATTCTTTAACGCTTATATAAATAAATACTTTTCACATATGAAAAAAATAGTTAAAACGGTTTTTATATATAAACAATTTTTAACAAACTTTTTTAATATGTATAAACAGTTTCTATATAAAAAAAATTAAAAACGTTTTATATATATATATTGGTTTATATAAAAAAAATTAAAAATGTTATATATATATATTGGTTTGTATAAAAAAATCAATACATTTAATTGCTTGAAATCATTTTTTTCTGGAATTAATTTATTATATTTGAAAATCCTTTTTTAATTGCTGAACATTATTTCTATAAGCTGAAAATATTTATATTTCTTAAAATCATTTTTTTTTAAATCTTGGAAATAATTTTCAATTGATGGAAATAGTTTATTTCTCCTGAAAATCATTTTTTTGTTTCAAATCATTTTTATATATTTTTTTGGGATTTTTTTAAAATTCTTTAGTGTTTGCTAAAAATCATATTTTATTTGGTGGAAATTATTTCTTTATGCTATAAATCATTTTTACTTGCCATAAATAACTTATTCCGTGCTGAAATTCTTTTTTTTTTTTGTTGTTGAAATTCATTGTTTATTAATAATTATATATTAATTTACATATTTAAATAAAATACGTGCGTCTTCCTCTTTTACATATATTTCTTAGACCCATTTCCTACGGTGTGGTAAGAGATGTTAGTATATATATTGATGATGTATAACTGGGGGTGGCAATTCGGGTCAACGGATTGTGTTTCGGGATGACACGACACGACAAGGTTTTTTCGGACACGAACATGATACAACACGAATTCGTGTTTTTTTTAAGTTGACACGAACATGACCCGAATAAAAAAACAACACGACACGAATACCATAATTTCTTAAATTATATCCCTAAAAAACACGACAACAAGACACGACCCGACTCATAATTCAGACACGACACAACTTCGTGTCTTTTCGTATCGTTTCTAAAATTGTCACCCCTATGGATAACTGAAGTTTATATTGCATAGGAAATTTTATATATATATATATATATATGCAAAACAACACATTTCCCCGTGTGTGTAGCCTGTGTAATGGGCGTCCTTTCTATGGAAATTATTGCTCTCTCTTCATTGTTAATAGAAAATATGATTTACTATAAAAAAAAAGTAATGAAATAGACAAAAAAAAAATTATAAGATCATTTTTTTCCACTAACGGGTCTGTTAACCTTCGCCATCACAGATACTATTTCTTCTTTAATCTCCATTGATTCCGGACATGACCGTGTAATATATCATCTCCCACGATGCTCCGAACTTGAAATCAAATTTTATTAGAATTTTGATTTTGAAAAATCAATTAATTATTCTTAAAAATAATTAATGTTTTACCAATGTTTTTATCTACGTTTTTTTCATATCTTCTTTTTTCTATACGCATGGTGTTATATTCTTTTCCATTGCATTTTACGTCCCATATTTCGTATAGTCTCTCTTGACGCGGTATGTTACTTACCCCTCGAATATATATAGATAAAGAAAGTATAATTTATAATATTTTTCAAAAAAGATAAACACGTTTTATACACATATATTTATCATTTGCCTACATTGTAATGATTTATTTTGAAAAAAAAAATTGTTCATTTATTACGTTATTATTTCCAAACACCTGTTACGTTTTCATTGCTTAAAAATATTTTTGTTCCTCTTACAAATAATTCTTATTATTGCAAAAAAAATTATTACCGCTGGAAAACTTATTTTACTTGCTGAAAAATATATTTACATGGTGAAAATCAATTTTTGGCGATGTAAATATATATTTGCCAGTAATTAAAACGGAACAGGTGTTTAGAAAAAATATATATTTGCCAGTTATTATTTGTTACTGATGAATCCATTTTTTATTTGATGAAAATCATTTTTATATGGTGGAAAGAATTTTATATAGCTGTAAATCTTTTTTAAACTCCTCGAAATAATTATAATTTGCTAGAAAAAAAATACTATTGTTAAAAATCATTTTTCAGTTGACTGAAATTATATGTATAATCTGAAACTAATTTACTACTGCTAAAATTCATTTTTTAATTGGTAGAAATCAGTTCTATAAGATGGAAATATTTTTATATTGTTATTGAATCATTTCTTTGTTTCTATAAATATTTCTATTTGCTACATAAAATTTATTATTGTCGAAATGATTTTATAATTGCTTAGACCATATTTTATTATATTACAACAAAAATAAAAATAATATATATATTATGAACATAAATATTAAACGGTAATATTCATTAATTAGTTACAATACCTCATGCCATTAACATTTAATCAAATAACATGCATGGAAGCATTCAAGATTTAGGAGGATCAACAAATAATACAACATACAAATAACGTATCGTCCAGTGATTCTCAGGTACTAACACGATATGGTTATACGTAACGAGTACTGTTTTTTAGATTACATACAAATAATAATGATTATAAATGATTATTATATAACCATTATCATTTCTTCTTATATCTGTATTTTCAAATATTAACTTTGGTAGAGAAGTTTTCTTTCGTAGGAAATTAATCAATAATAATGTTCTTATAACTTATGAACATATTTTAACAACAATTACTGCAACTAATTTCATTATTTTTTTTCCTTTTTACAAGGTTTCGTGATGAAGAACGTTAGACAAAAATACATAACAGTTTATGGCCAGGTATTCAACCATTACATGTATTCACATATTGCTATTTATTACAAACATGCCTTTTGTCTAACAACTTTTATATATTATGCAGATTTACTTGGACCTTGCAAACACTGTAAGTATTAAACAACATATTTATTACTACTTAACACAAATTATTTCACATTTATCATCTAAAAAAATTACTACAAATTTGATTGTAGATTCATTTCCTACAAAATCAAGGGGTGAAGGTTGATCTACGATCTGCTAAGGTGTATGGTGAAATAATATTGAACCAGTATTTTATTTACCATTAGATTTCATTAATGTGAAAAATCTAACTTATTTTCTTCATTCCCAAATCTACAAAATAGACTGATAAACTCCCCATCATGAAGAATGAGGTATGAATTGCACACATTTTACAACATCTGTAATGCCATATAGTGCATTAATATTTACTTCTCATTAAAATATACTAATGTCTGCTCCACTAACGATGACATAACAGATTGCATTTTTCATCCCGCAACTCAAGATATGCATTCACATCAAGACATGGGAATTTCGGAAGGCTATGTTCAGGAAATATGGATTTACCCACTACGAGTATGCAGATAATCCATATTTGGAGTGGCTCAAAGTAAATGAATATCGCTTTCATTTCTACAAAAATTAGTTCCCGACAGTTTTAACTACTACTTCATTTTAAAATTCACTTTGTAATGTATTTTTTTTTCTAACTTGGATTCTCTGACTATGGTTCGTTCTACGATACTATGGTTCTTACCATTTATTTCCTCTTACTCATTTTAAGTCGAACTCTTTACTCACCACATTACTTATATTTACATTATCATGGCTATGGTTACGATCTTCTTTTGAAATAACGATAATAATTATATATTGATTTACATATTTAAATAAAACAATTCAGAACGCGTTACACCCGCCGTGCATCGCACGGGTCACCACTTGTATATATATATATATATATATATATATATATATATATATATATATATATATATATATATATATTAGTGTGTGTGTGTGTGTGTGCGCGCGCTTGCGCGTGTATGCGTATGTGTTACACATGTGCGCGTGTTTGTATGTATTATAAGAATAGTGACACGTCACATCGTCTAATTAAAACATCCCATTCAATCCAGTATGTAATTAATTTCAATCAATCCATGTTATAAGGCCATAGGCATATCAAATCGTCTATTTACTCTTTATAATCAATCTGTTGCATGAATGTGTGCCGTCATTTTATCACACACGTACTAATTCATACTCACACGCACACATACAATAATTCACATACACCTTCTATTACGATTATAATTACTACTATTTTCGATCTCCTATTAGTTTTAAACACCTTCTCCTATTAGGTGGATTCCATCTAGGTTATTTCTTTTCTTAGAGTTTTGGGTAAAGATTGAAATTTGGCCATCTAGGTTATTTCTCTAGACCTTAAAATTGTCATTTGGTAGACTGATTATAGATTATAATTATGGGTTAGTAACAATTACAAAAATGTCATATGTAGAATTCGTGATGGGTTAATAACAGTTGCAAAAAATGGTATTTTAAATACACACATATGTAATTTATTAAATATACACACATATAAAAACATACACACATAAATGTATATATTCTGAGATACACACACATTTAATAAAATACACACATTAATACATCCACGCACATACACATGAATTCAATACAAAATACACACATATACACCCAAAATAAGCACACGTTACCATTAAAATAATATTAGATGGAGAGGGAGAGTACCTGAGAGAGTGAGAGAGAGAGAGTGAGAGGCGGTGGCCAGAGGAGAGTGAGGAGGTGTCAGTGGTTGGAGGAGAGAGAGGCAGTAAGGAGGGTTCAGAGAGAGATAGAGGGAGAGAGATCGTGAAAGAAAAAAATAGGTTGGGGTATTTATAAGTATTGGGTCTCATCATGGTCCATGATCGTGACAAGTAACCGTGAATATTTTAAAATATTCACAGTCATGGGTCGTGACGACGATTTATTGAAACCATTACATTTATCATGCATGAGGTCATGGTCCTGGGCCGTGACCTACTTTGACTAGAGATTTGGGGTATTTTGGTCATTGGATGGCCACGGCTCAGGTTCATGACCCCCATGGCCATGGTCCATAGTCGTTACCAAATCCATTGGATGTGACCCTTTTGATAATAAAAATATAGCACCCTGCCGCGGATAGTATTCCACAATATAAATGCTAAGATGCCACGACCTTACAGAAATACAGGCCGCGGCCCTGTAGGATATAGGGAGCAACCTACCTCACCAAAGGGCGCGACCTCCATCAAGATGCCGCGGAGATTGGTGGAACGGGGTGCGGCCCTGTCTATTATAGAGCGCAGCATCTAATAATTATTCCCCAAGAAGCAGCCGCGGCACTACTCAGTACAGGGCGCGACATCTTTGCCTCCAGCGCAACAGGTTCAACACTGCTTGCCTTGCAGACCGCATCCCCCTCATTCGTAACTACTCCAGACTTGATATATGTCATGTGCTCAGGGCACGTGACACAACACACGTACCTCTTATAAATAGAGGACCACACCTCGAGATGAGGAGGTTGGATCGATTCCTGACATGCCCGGTCCAGGTTCTACAATACAGATTCTCTCTACACAACCTCAACATACGACTTGGAGGCCACACAGCTACATCGCAACCACCATTCCGTCACACCCGAATCCTCAATACTGCCATGTACTCTCCTTGATTCTCATACTAGTACCCCTCTTTAGGCACGATTATATTGTACAATGCAACGCATATAATGAGAACGGAGCAACACAGTGGATGTAGGCCAATTTTTAAGGCTGAACCACTCTATATCTTGTCTTCTCTCTATTTACTTGCTTTACTTGTTTATTACGCACTTTTCTCTTGATTTGCTGGTACGAGAATGACTAGTGGACGATTTCTCGTATCAACAATTTGGCGCCGTCTATGGGAACAAGATATTTCAATCTTGTTGCTTTGTGTTTCAAGTTCTTAAAACACTTCATTTTGCCCCTGGGGATCCTTTGGATCGTCATCTCATGGGTAGATGTTGGTTATTGAGCGTTATTTTATATTTACACCCTTAAATGGGTATTTTGTATAGTCAAATCTATTCTTGTGTCATTATTTTGTGACCTTAGATCTATTTTACATACCCCTGTGATATCGTTTCATTTAGATAGTGCTGAAAAGCATGATGGGCGCCAGCCCCGAAAGGATGAATGATTAGGGAAGAATTATATTTACCCCCCTTTTTGTCTATTATTGACCTATGATCTAGGGTTTATCATTAAAACTGTGTCATTTGGTGCACCATGAGGATATCCTCTCGTTAATAGACCCTAGTAGGTATGCTCTCCACATGTTGGGAGAGAAACTCAGTCTGGGCTTAAAATGTTGGATTGCTCCCTTTGTTGTCTAGGAGGGGATGCGGTCGGGCATTTCAAATGCCTTTATGGTCGCGGCCCCTACTAGCATAGTTGGTTTACAGAATCTTCAAAACATCCGGGAACGAACTCAGATGGACTCCAGCTCAACCTTGGTGTATGTTATATAAGGCCGCGGTAATGCACCTATGTGCCTTACTGGCCGCGGCCTCGGTAGTAATAGTGTGTAGCAATGCAAACGCTGCATCCCCATTTCCTACTTGGTTACTCTAATATTTCTGAGATTACTCACTTCAGTTAGTTTTTTCTCAGATTATATATACTTTGTAAAGATTAACAAAGCAGAAATGGAAGGAAACTCTGGCCAAAGTGCAGAAATGAAGAAAGAGATTACTCAACTGTATGACTACATTAACCATCTCTATGACCACCAGGCCTCACTACAGGGCCAAATCAATTTCCTAGAACAAAGGTTCCTCATGCTAGAGTTTGCATCCTTTACCTATATGCTAAAGGCCGCAATATCAGAAATCGAAAAAATATCACACCTAAAAGCGGTGGCCGCGAAAGGCAAGGCCGAGGCCAAGGACCTAAAGAGGATGAGGAAATATGAGGAAAAGGATCTATGTAAGAACTACACACCACTGAACTCCAGTTTGGAGGATATCCTTGGAAGCATCGAGGAAAAATTACTTAGGGGGCCAGAGATGCTGAAGACTCCACCTCATAAGAGGAACCAGGACAAGTGGTGCAAATTCCACAAGGATCACGGTCACAATACCGAACATTGTTTTGCACTGAAGGATGAAATTGAGGGGATGATTAGGAAAGGGATGCTGCAGCGATTCCTGAAGAATAGATCAAGGATGCAGCCAAACCTGACAAAGGCCGCATGCCACATCTCATCCTTAGTTTTTCTTGTTTCTACTATTTATGTTTATGTTTTACGAAGCTCATTATATCCCTAATCTTCAAGACTTTATGTTTTATTAACAAAGTCATTAGCTGGAGCATACATATATAAATATATGATTTCTATCTTGTTTTCATAATTTGTCATCTCACAAAAAGACCTTTTGTCTTAAACAGATTCCAAGGGAAGAATAACACATTATCTTGGAAGATTATTATTATTTTGGGATGCGCCTATGGAGGGATTGTGATCTTAATTAGCTCAAAAGTTCCCCTCACGATGTGCAACTCTATCTTATCATATGATGATTATAATCACGAAAGCATCTGAGGATTCAAGGAGCTTTTATTAGCCACGGGGGCTTATAATTCCCGTTCTCAGCTCTCGAGATGCTACAATTAGCCACGGGGGCTTACAATGCTCGTACCTAGCTTTTGAAATGCTTCAATTAGCCACGGGGGCTTACAATGCTCGTTATCAGCTTTCGAAACGCGTCGATTGGCTTGGGGAAACCCCATAATGTACAGCCTGGGAAGGCTTTATATATGTTCCACTAGAGCTTGGGGAAGCTTCATAATACCTAGCTTAGGGAGGCTTGATAATAGCCGTCACGAAGTTTCAAGGACTTAATTATCCTCGAAAAGTCCTATATTTCTACAGATTTAAGGGGCCAAGGACTTAATAGTCTGCGGATAATCTTATCTCTACAGATTAAAGCTACACATGAAAGTCAGATCTAGCCGCGGCAATAAAGCTCAAGGCCAAAGAAAAATATGGTGGTAATAACAGTACATGATTCAGATGTAGGGCATTCATACAAAAGATGGTCGCAGCCCCTGAACAAGAATTCAAATTGGCGTGAAAGATGACTACAGGCTAACTGGCCGCGACATATCTGCATAACCAAGAGGATGAGAAAAATGCTCCTGGTATTGATTAAGGCTACATCCCTATGCCAAAAGGCCATGGCATCATCTGAGTTCAGTGATTAAAGGCCATATAGCTACAGTGCATGACAAAAATTCAGCAAGAAAATTATGTGTCTGCAGCCCAACGATTATGCCAATCAAAAGGTTTTAAGCAGAATAATTCAGCCGCAGCCCTAAATGACAAGGCAAGATAAGAAGTAGTCATGCTCCCATGTTCAATACATTCAAAATAAGAAATGGCTGGAAAGATAGACAGAGAGATTAAAGGCCAAAGCCTTGGCAAAGATTGAAGTTTTACAGAAAAGTGGCCGCAACCTAAAATAAAGCTTGAGTTCCAAAAGCGGGCGTAGCCTTGGTTAGAAGTTCGCAAAGTTGAAAAAGGTCGCCGCCTGGGATAAAATAGGCCGCGACACATTCTTTAGTACTTGGTGGCCGCCTGGGATCAAACAGTCTGCGGCACATCATTTAGTACTTACCCGTCGCCTGGGACCAAACAGGCCGTGACACATTATTTAGTACGTTGTCGCTTAGGATCAAACAGGTCGCGACACATTATTTAGTACTTAGCCGTCACCTAGGACCAAACAGGCCGCGACACATTGTTTACTACTTAGCCGCCGCCTGGGACTAAAAAGGACACGAAATTTAGAATTAGTCGCCGCCTGGGACCAAACAGGCCGCGGCACATTCTTTAGTACTTGGCCGCCGCCTGGATTCAAATAGGCCGCTACATATTCTTAAGTACTTGGTCATCGCCTCGGCTCAAACAGGTCGCGACACTTTCATAAGTACTTGGTCGCCGCCTGGGCTCAAACAGGCCACGACACTTTCTTAATTACTTGGTCGCGGCCCGTATACAGCAGTCGTATGAGATAGGGCAGCCAATGGCCTATACTTCTGAAGGAAACGTAGCACTATTCATGTGGACGCGGACATAAAAAATAACCATCCAATCAAGAATGTATTTTTAAATATGAGTGCAGTTACTTTCAACCATTCATTAAAGAAAGCAAAGTAAAGGAGAAAAGAGTTACAAGCAACCAAATATGTACAAAGCAGTAAAAATGGCCATATTTATAAATATGGTCGTAGCCTTGATATTAACAGATTACAGAAAAGAAGGCCGCAGCCACAATATAAAAAAAGTAAAAGGAGGGACGCAGCCCTGCATTAATAATCAGTTCAGAAATTATGATTACAAGTTTAAGAAACTGCGTCATCATGTTCATCAACCTCCTCACCTTCCGCGACTGTCTCAGTTCCTCCATCTACGACCTCCGCTTCTGCTTCTGCTTCTGCTTCCGCCCTCCGTCGCTCTCTCTCTTCGTCTGCAGCCTTAAGCTCAGCAATGCATTCATAATGCTCTACATCATTGAGTTTCCACGTAAGAACAGAATCCTTAGCCTCAGGAAATTTTTTTATAAATCTCTATCGAAGCTCCTGATAGCCGCGGAGGTAGGCCCTGTTGTTGATAAGAAAGAAGTCCTTGGAGACTTTGAATGACTCCACGGCGTGGTCTATGGCCAGCTGGAGGGCATCCCCATTATCATCCTCCATCTTTTGAATTGTCGCGGCATGCTCTTGGGCTTCTTGAGTAGACTTCGCCTCCAGCTCTTCGTACTTCTCCTGAAGAAGGGCGAGCTTACTGCTTACAATCTCCGCGATACGGGCAGCTTCCGCAGTCTCAGCCTGGGAGGTTTTAAGGGATTTTACGACCTATTTGAAGTTCTCTTCCGCTTCCTCCCTCGCCTTGTTTGCTTTCTCCAGGTCCATGTGAGCTGCCTGAAGAGCAGCGACAGAAGACTTCTTGCCTGCTTTAAAGGATGAAGTCCGTGCAGCTTCCAGGTCAGAAGTATGCACCCTATCTGTAGCCTCTTTTAGCTTATAAAAGGCTTCATACTTCCTCTTCAGGGCCACCATAACATCCGCGGCCTGAAATAAAGCGAGTTAGAAGCGAAGTATGGGATGCAAAAAAGTTGGTAGCAAAATTAAAGAATGGTGGCACTTATCCTAAGAAGGCTATGGAGACCACAGTCCTCCAAATCATCGTGGTCTACACCCACCAAACTATCCAGGTCCGCGGCATCAATAATTCTTTTCATTCTGTGCACAACCTTTGCAGTAGTGTCCCATGAGGACTCGGGGTCAGGCTGCCTCAATTGGGGCCGCGATCTACCGTCAGGACCAGCTCTACCGCGGAACTGGAGAGGTGCCAGGTTTGCATTTATGGCCACCACAGGTGGCGGCGGCGGAGATGCTGAATGATGGGGCGCGTCAGTTGACATCAAGCCCGCCGCGGCCAAGTTTGCTCCTATATCATCATCAAATTCGTCCTGCGGGGGGTTCTCAACGTTTTCTATTTTTTTCCGCGGCAAGAGTTGTATTCCTGTCTGCGGAATAAGACGTGGTAGGAGTTTTATTTTGTTCCGAGGAATGAGCCGCGGCAGGAGCCTTGGCTTTAGACCTTTTTCTCTTTCTGCTATGTGCAGTGTTATTTAGGACGACTGAATCCTCATCTATTTCTGTTAATTGCGCGGCCAATAATTCCCGGTCAACTTCCTCACCTGAAAAAGCATAAGAAAATATTGGGAAGGGAATTTAAGAGCATAAATGACCGCGAAATAAAAATTATGGTGCAGTGAATTACCTTCTGCGCCCATCTATTGAGGAATGGATTTGTTGGGAAAAATCCTGCTTCAAATATGGTCGTTGATGTAACAAGTGTGCTGAACTTTTTATTTTCAGCAGGAACTGCCGCGGCCTCAGCAACTCTCTTCTCCTGCCGCTTGTTCAAATGCAAATTATCAAGAACTGCAGGAAAGACAATTTAAAGGTTAGTGGAAGTTAATATAAAAAATATGATAAAAGGACGCGGCTATAGTCTTAGTACCTAATTTGGAGGGAGGCCCCCATTATCGCGGCATTCTATATGACCTTTCCCTCTCATTCTCCTCGGGGTGAATCTCCCAGCCTTCGCTGGAGATGTAAAAATATTTCCCCTTCCAGTTCTTCACACTGGTCGGCCTCTCGGTGTAAAGGGTCTCGTCCCTGCCGCGGACTGAGAAGTAGTAATAACCCGCGAACTTCACTGAGTTCTCCTTTGGGCAGTAGAAGTGAAATAATTCTGTGGGAGTGATGTCCTTTTTGAATAGGTTCTCCCAAAGGACAACCACGACAAGAATGGCTCTCTAGCCATTAGGATCTAATTGGGTTGGGGTCAGTTTCATTGTCTGAAAAAGGCGACGGATGGGAACAGGAATAAGCAGCCGCAGCCCGTAAATAAAGGAATGGAGTGGGAAGCAAACTCCATCGGCCAGAACCGTGCAAGGTCTTTGGTTCGCGGCAGGGGTCGAGCACATTAACTTTTTTGGAAATTCGAAGGCCTCAGCCACCTGCTCAACCCAGTCTTGGGTCATGGTGCTACGGATATCAAGCGCAGTTAAGGGTCTCTCTTCCCTCCCAGATGTTCTAGCTAGGTTACCTCTAACTTCCGCGGCATTATGTCCTGCACCCATTGGAAGATTACTTGAGTTGGATTCTTCTTCCATCGGCGTGGATTGAAAATCCTTCCCAGATGCAGAGTCCGGGGAGTTTGAGTCAAGTATTACGCATTTTGGGCAATCCTTTAGTTTGTAAGGCCCTATTGATCTTAGAAGGGGCACGGAAGTGAGTTCAAGGGGAGAGGTTCCAAAGTTCTTTGCCCAAAAGCCTCTCAGGAACTCGTCTGGGTCAAAGCTCATATGGCTGCAGCAGTACCTAAAAAGCAGAGTTCACAGTTAGGCGTCGCAGACAGTATGGTTTGGAAAAGACTTCAAGAAGCCGCAGAAGGATTATTTATAAATAGTAAAAATTTGTTCAAACCCTACTACTTGAGCACAAGGGGTCGTCATATGGCCCTACTAGCCCCATCCATCTACTTCATCAGGGGACCATATACTGCTGTGGATACAGGCTCAAATTGATTTAAGATATTCTTGGCCACGGCTATCCTAAAATGGCTAAGTCAATTCAAGGGATTCTAGTAGCAAATACAGTTATTTAATATGGATGTGTATTTGGTTCACAAAAGTTTGAAGGTTTTTCAAAACTTCAAAAGTGGTTATTCAGATCCAAAAAAAACAACCACCTGTAATACCCCGTATTTTTCTGATATTTATTTATGGGATTAATTAAATTAAATGTGTATTAATTGGAAATTAATTCGGATTAAAAATACTAGCAAGATGCGAGTTGGTATTTGATTATAATGTGCATATATGATTATATATGAATATTGAATTATGAAATTTGTCGTGAGATTAAAATACGGCAATTTGGAAATTTTGTTGAGACGCGTGTGACAGTCGCGTCAGGAATAATATTATTTAATTAAAAAGTGAATTTTATTTCTATTAACCGTATGGTCATTTTGAGTGCGCCAATGCGTCCGGAAGGGTCGAGATAGTCATAAAACACTAGCCGGGGGTTGAGTTTGGGTCCCGGGGCATTTTTAGGCCATACCGGCAACGTAAAAGGGTAGTTTGGTAATTTTGATTTTTTGGGAATTAAAACAAACGAAAATTAGGAATTAAATATGACTTGGTAATTACCCACTAAACCCACTAACTACACCTTATGACCTTATGGGCTACGGAGGTTATTAGAATTAGTCCCAAAAGTTCCTAAGGCAAAAGCCTAGCCACCATTGTCACTTTGGAGAAGAAAAGCTTGGAGAAAAAGAGAGAGAGAGGAGAAATTCTGCAGAGAGAGAGAGAACGATTCGATCTTCAACATCAAAATCATAGATACAAATAAGGCAAGTGGTTTAATTTCGTTTATTACAAAGAATGTTTCTTCCATGCGTAGGAAATTGACAAAATTTGTATTGTTCTTGGGAGATTAATGAAAACCCATTAAATTGGAATTTGAAACTTGTATTTTGATGAGGAATTGCATGTAGAACTGTATGTAGGTGATTAATCTGATGATAATATATTTTGGATGAAACAAAAACGGATTTAATTAGACTCATTGGGAATTTAAGAATTTTAGGGTTCATGTTCATGTGATTTGGGGTTAAATGGATGGATTTGATGATTCAATAATTTTTAGGAAGAATTGGCCCTATATAGACGTTAATATATGACCTAAGTATATTTAGGATTGATTAGAACCCATGTACAATTGTTGGATTGATGTTTAGATGAGATTAGAGTGGAAGAAAAGATGGAAAAACGAGTTAAGGAAAATCCGGGCTCGAATCTGGCCACTCGTTAGAAGACCTGCCCAGGTCGTTCGAACGAGCTCGTTCGAACGAGCTTCTAACGAGTTGACAGTTTGACTTCTAACGAGAGGGAGGTTCGTTCGATGACTTTCGTTCGAACGAGATCTCGTTAGAAGTCCCACTTCGTTCGAACGAACTCTTGTTCGAACAGCCTCGTTCGAACGAGACTTCTAACGAGCTGACAGTTTGGGCTTTTTAGCCTGTTTTGATCCCGAGTGTCCCGTAACCTTGCTTATATGTAGAGATAACACTTCCTTGTAGATTAATTGATATATTTGGGATATTTGCGATATAATGAGGAGTAAAACCTAGAAGTGTAGTTTGAACCTAAGGGAAGTTGGGAATTAGGATGTGAGTGTCTATTACGATGCGAGAACTATTGATGGCCTAAATAATTATATTAACCGAGAACATATAAATTGTGTATCATTATATGTCGGTACGAGAATGAGAAGTATACCACAACTATATTATGGTGACTACTAAGATGTGTGCATACTTAGTATATGTATATGATTTTGTGTATGACATACCTACCATACTTGCTGTCACGGGAGGTTTACGTTCGCTTAGGGCCCTCTAATCCTTGTGTTGCCCGGATTTAGACTGGTACCTCGAGAACATAGGTCAGAGAAGGACTTATTGGGATGTTAATAAGTCTGCTGATCGTGGGAGTGCAGGTATGTGCGTGACCCATGTGATGTGACTGTGTTCGCCTCCATTGTATTGTGATTTTCTATTATCTGATAACGATTCCTGAGAGATTCGAAATTCGTGATCCTTATGTACGTGATGTACCGGGATGGATATAAGAGTATGTGTGCACCGCAGCTTAGTCTCGGGGTGCTTGTATTGTATATTTATGACGTGAATAATATACACTTAATTAATGGGAACTTTCATGTTGATATTGTGAATATAATTATGGTAATGTTTTGAGAAAACATAACGGGTTAACCGATAGTGAATTGTATTACTAATTGAGAACCTGAGTTTAAGTAAAACCCTCTATTTAATTGATAACGCTAGAATATAATATGGGAATCGATTAGTAAGGGGTAGAACTTATTACGGTTTGGTTAGATATGTATGTTATTTAGATGGGTATGGTACGTTAGGAGTGAACATGTAGTCGAGAGGTGAGAATTTCATGTGAGTGCACGTCCTAACATGTATTTTGCATTTAATGTTCTAATGTTATTAAAATACTTGCTGTTTTTAAAATGATTTCCACTTTCGGTCTCTAACCCATTTGCTTTCAAATCTATTTTTGTAAAAACCATTTTAGGTGCCCAGCCACAAGAACACCATGCTTAGGATCCTCATTCAGGTGACGAGATGTAGCTGTTTGTGGAAGTTACAGGACTTTGCTTGTAGACGCTTCATCTATCTTGACTCGATATTCAGTATTTATCAGTTGTAGGGCATGTCGCCCATTTCTTTTAGAGACATTTCATTTATTTAAGTTATTCAGACTTCTGGCATGTAATTAATTCAGGATTTAGACTTGTCATATTATTTTCAGTTGTGGGATTGTTGTGAGGAATTTTCCTCCGGACTTATTATTATTTGTTGGTTATTTCATTACTTCGTTATGGTGAGTGAATTATGTTGTTCTTCCATTATTCTTTTATTGCATGTTAATCAGACTTAAATTAAAATTGGGCAACTTACTTTTTAAATACTAGGTGGTTAGTAATCATTAAAATGTTTTCGACATTGATGCTATTAACTGAACCAACTTGGCATTTTGTATTAATCTAATAAAGGAGTAGCTACCCGGTATTTAATTAGTCGGGGTGTCACAGGTGGTATCAGAGAATCAAGTTCTAGTGTCCTTTAGGATCTGTACGGCTTGTTATGTTTCCGCTGAGCTTTCTTTGATGTAGCGCCCTATATTTTAGGACTGTTGTATTCTCTTGTATATGCTACGTTCTTCAGCTATTTCAAGTTTATAACTGTGAACTTATAAACTTTATTCTTTTTTCAGAATGCGTCCACGACGTGCACAACGGGTTCCCAGGGATGCAACGCCAGAACCACAGCCCGCACTAGTTCAGGGCCCGATGAATGCCGCCGAGGTTGCTGCCATTATAGCCCAAGCGGTAAATGCCGCACTAGCCGTAGTTTAGCAGGCACCACCTCAGGCGCCAGTAGCCTCACCGGTTCAGGCACATGCATTCCCGTTTACTTGGGAACGTGTTCGAGATGCTTTTCAAAAAGCACACCCACCGTAGTTCGCAGGTAGCTCCGATGTCGTGGTTTCGAGTCAGTGGAGGAAGGACATTCAGCGGCACCTGAGGATGTATGAGTGCACCGATGTCCAGAAGCAGATACTAGCTACCTTTAAGCTAGTGGGGTCTGCACTGCAGTGGTGGGAGTCTATTACCACCGTGGAGGAGAGAGATACTCTCACTATTCAGGAGTTTTGGGTGCGGTTCGACCGCAAGTACTTTTCGTCAGCTGTTCACACGGAAATGAGGAGGAAGTTGATGAGCCTTCGACAGGAGGGTAAGACTGTGGACGAGTATGAGGCCGAGTTCACTAATCTGTTAAACATTGTACCGGATGAGATACCGACGGAAGAGAAGAAAATACAGAAATTTACAGACGGGTTGACTTGGAGGATCCGTCAGCATTTGTTGGGGAACCTATCGTTGGACACTTACTCTGATGTGGTTAACGCTGCACTGTTACACTGCCAAGATCACCGCTTTCACATGGCTGAGGGCAAGATCGGGAGAGTCCAGCCATCAGGGCAGGACTAGAGGACATGGTGCCAGTGGGGCACAATCTGTTCAGGGGCAGAGACAGGGTGACCAGGGTTCCCAGCAGGGGTATCATAAGAGGTTCAGATCGGGGAACTTCAGGCACGAATAGGGAGGTTTTCGGCAGGGCCATCAGGGTCCGAACGGCCATCAGAACCATCAGGGTCAGAATGGTCAACAGCAGTTTCAGCAGGGCCAGTGGAGGAACGGTAACGGCCACCAGGGTCGGGGACAACAGGGACATAGAGGGGGAAACTTCCCAGGGAAGTGTTTCGTTTGTGGCAAGACTGGCCATAAATGCCAGGACTGTCCCGATAGGGGCATGGCCCCGCAGCAGCAGCAGGATGCTCGACATGAGCCATAGAGGCCACTTTTTCCACCTGCCCTCCCAGCTCCAGCCCAGGTGCCAGCACTACCAGCCATTCCAGCAGTTCCTGTGCAGTAGGGGAAGTTGCAGTATGGACGTGTCTATAACGTCCACCAGGCAGCAGCCCCACAGGCACCACCCGCGATTGAGGGTATGTTTCCTATCCATGGTACTATGGGTCGGGTTTTGTTTGATACGGGGGCAACGCACTGTTTTATAGCTACACATTTTGTGAAAGCCTTAGGGTTGTTAGCCACAGCAGAGAGCACAGTGACGTGTGTAGACTCACCATTGGGGAGTGGGTCGCTTATTTTCTTTATATGCCGGGGAGTGGGGGTAGAGATTGGTAGTTTGGTATTACCTGCAGACATGTTGGTATTGGATATGCATGTACACGATGTGATTATCGGTATGGATTGGCTCGCTGATTATAGAGCCATGATTGATTACTTCGGTGGAAGCATTGTTATTGCCATTCCGGGGCAAGAGATGTTTGTAGTGGCGATGCCTCGCCCAGAGGGAGGTTCGACCGCTCATTTGTACTACATAGAGGAGGATACCTCTAAGGAGGTTGCGATTCCTTTAGATTCGTTCCCAGTTGTCAGGGAGTATTCTGATGTGTTTCAGGAGATACCAGGCCTACCCCCCAGTCATGAGATAGACTTTGTCATAGACTTATTACCAGATACGAGACCGATAGCACGCGCACCGTACCGTATGGCTCCGGAAGAGATGCGAGAGCTACGAGATCAGATTGAGCAGTTGTTGGGTCAGGGGTTTATACGGAGGAGTACTTCGCCACGGGGTTCCCCTATGTTGTTCGTGAAGAAGAGGGATGGTTCTCTAAGATTGTGTGTGGATTACCGAGAGTTGAATAAGGTCACGATACGGAATAAGTATTCGTTGCCTACAATCGATGACATATTCGACCAGTTGAGAGCAGCTTCTTTCTTCTCAAAGATTGATTTGCGATCGGGATACCATCAGTTGCGTATCAGGGAAGAGGATGTCTCGAAGACTGCGTTATTGACGAGATATGGTTCTTACGAGTTTCGGGTTATGCCTTTTGGTTTGACCAATGCCCCAGCCGTGTTTATGGACTTGATGAATAGGGTGTTCAGAGATTTCCTAGATCAGTTTGTCATTGTCTTCATTGATGATATTCTGGTTTACTCCCAGACAGAGGAGGAGCACGCCGAGCATTTGAGGCAAGTTTTGCAGACGCTACGTCAAAATGAGATGTATGCAAAATATGAGAAGTGCGGGTTTTGGCTGAAGGAGGTCCAGTTTTTGGGACACATTATTTCCGATCGGGGGATATCTGTTGATCCAGGGAAGGTATCCGCGGTGAGGGAGTGGGGACAACCCACGACACCGATAGAGATCCGTAGTTTCTTGAGCCTAGCAGGATACTACAGGAGGTTCATTCGGGGATTTTTGAAGATAGCAGGTCCTTTGACACATCTGACTCGTAAAGGTGTGCTGTTCATTTGGAGTGATGCTTGTCAGTTGGCATTCGATGAGTTGAAGTACAAGTTGACCTCAGCACCTGTGTTAGCATTGCCGAGACCGAAATTTGAGTATCTAGTCTACACCGATGCGTCCTTGCAAGGACTTGGAGGTGTATTACAGCAGGAGAGTCAGGCCATAGCTTATGCTTCCCGTAAGCTTAAGCCTCACGAGAAGAATTACCCCACTCATGACTTGGAGTTAGAGGAAGTGGTATTTTCCCTTAGGATTTGGAGACATTACCTCTTGGGGGAGAAGTTTCGATTGTTCACGGACCACAAGTCCCTACAGTACCTATTCACGCAGAAAGAGTTGATTATGCGGCAACGGAGGTGGCTTGAATTCGTGAAAGATTATCAGTTTGATATCCAATACCACCCGGGGAAGGCTAACGTGGTAGCAGACGCGTTGAGCCGCAGACCTGTTGATGAGGTGGCAGGGGTGTGGAAGGCAAAGTGGAAAGAATTGGGACACCAGGATGCAGTGGCCCGATCATTCATGTCGGTAATGACTGTTACGCCGCAGATTGTCACGAGAGTGGTAAAGGCACAAGCAGATGACTCGTTCTGCCAGGAGCTGATAGTTCAATTACTAGCAGAGGGAGCCGAATCCTATACCGTTAGCTCAGACGGGGGATTACGCTTCAATGGGAGATTAGTAGTTCCGGAAGGGGAGGAATTGCGGCACGAGGTGATGGCAGAGTCGCACGGTTCACGATTCGCTGTACATCCTGGTGGGGACAAAATGTACCAAGACATGAGACGACAATATTGGTGGAGCGGGATGAAGAGAGATATTGCCGTATTTGTTTCTAAATGCGCCACTTGTCAGCTGGTAAAAGTGGATCATCAGAGACCGGCAGGACTTCTACAGCCATTGGAGGTCCCGATGTGGATGTGGGAGAGCATATCCATGGAATTTATCACGGGGTTGCCTACGTCGCAGAGAGGTCACGACTCCATTTGGGTAATTGTGGACAGGTTGTCCAAAGTCGCTCATTTTCTACCCGTAAGGATAGATTACACTACGGGACAGTATGCCCAGCTCTTTATTGCAGAGATAGTAAGACTTCACGGTGTGCCCCTAAATATCGTGTCTGACAGAGACAAGATATTTGTTTCGCGATTTTGGGAGAGTTTTCAGTAGGCCATGGGCACAGAATTGCGGTTGAGTACGGCGTATCACCCGCAGACCGATGGGCATACCGAGCGTATAAACCAGATGTTAGAGGACATGTTGCGTATGTGCATCATTGATTTTGAAGGTGGATGGGAGCAGTATCTTCCACTGGTGGAGTTTGCTTACAATAACTCCTACCAGTTCACCATTGGCATGGCTCCATTTGAGGCGTTGTACGGTAGACCTTGTCGTTCCCCAGCATGTTGGTTGGAGGTGGGGGACAACAAACTACTTGGTCCGGAAGTGATTCAGGATACTTCGACGAGGATATAATTGATTCGGAGTCGCATTCGGGTAGCTCAGGATCGACAGAAGAGCTATGCTGATGTGAAGAGGTTCTTCAGAGAGTTCCAAGTGGGGGACCAGGTTTTGCTCAGAGTATCTCCTATGAAGGGGATTATGCGTTTCGGGAAGAAATGGAAGTTGGCACCGAGATATGTGGGACCATTTTCTATTATTGAGCGGATTGGACCGGTTGCGTATAGTCTTAGATTACCGGAGCATTTGCATCGAATTCACGATGTGTTTCATATTTCCTCGCTAAGGAAATATCTTAGAGATGATTTGGCTCATTCTCACATTGCTTTGGAGGACATCGATCTCCAGCCTGATAGCTCCTACGAGGAGGGGCTGATTGTTATTTTGGACCGAAGTGAGCGGAAACTGCGGTCAAAGATAGTTCCGTTAGTACGTGTTCAGTGGCGACATCATAATGTCGAGGAGTCCACATGGGAGCGCGAGGATGAGATGCGCGAACGTTATCCAAAGTTGTTCTTACCAGGTACTTTCTAGTTCCGAATTTCGGGACGAAATTCAGTTATTAGGGGGGAAGTATGTAATACCCCGTATTTTTGTGATATTTATTTATGGGATTAATTGAATTAAATGTGTATTAATTGGAAATTAATCCGGATTAAAAATAGTAGCGATATGTGAGTTGGTATTTGATTATAATGTGCATATATGATTATATATGAATATTGAATTATGAAATTTGTCGTGAGATTGAAATACGGCAATTTGGAAATTTTGTTGAGACGCGTGTGACAGTCGCGTCAGGAATAATATTATTTAATTAAAAAGTGAATTTTATTTCTATTAACCGTATGGTCGTTTTGAGTGCCCTAATGCGTCCGAAAGGGTCGAGATAGTCATAAAACACTAGCCGGGGGTTGAGTTTGGGTCCCGGGGCATTTTTAGGCCATACCGGCAACGTAAAAGGGTAGTTTGGTAATTTTGAATTTTTGGGAATTAAAATCAACGAAAATTAGGAATTAAATATGACTTGGTAATTACCCACTAAACCCACTAACTACACCTTATGACCTTATCGGCTACGGAGGTTATTAGAATTAGTCCCAAAAGTTCCTAAGGCAAAACCCTAGCCACCATTGTCACTTTGGAGAAGAAAAGCTTGGAGAAAAAGAGAGAGAGAGGAGAAATTCTGCAGAGAGAGAGAGAATGATTCGATCTTCAACATCAAAATAAGAGATACAAATAAGGCAAGTGGTTTAATTTCGTTTATTACAAAGAATGTTTCTTCCATGCGTAGAAAATTGACAAAATTTGTATTGTCCTTGGGAGATTAATGAAAACCCATTAAATTGGAATTTGAAACTTGTATTTTGATGAGGAATTGCATGTAGAACTGTATGTAGGTGATTAATCTGATGATAATATATTTTGGATGAAACAAAAACGGATTTAATTAGACTCATTGGGGATTTAAGAATTTTAGGGTTCATGTTCATGTGATTTGGGGTTAAATGGATGGATTTGATGATTCAATAATGTTTAGGAAGAATTGGCCCTATATAGACGTTAATATATGACCTAAGTATATTTAGGATTGATTAGAACCCATGTACAATTGTTGGATTGATGTTTAGATGAGATTAGAGTGGAAGAAAAGATGGAAAAACGAGTTAAGGAAAATCTGGGCTCGAATCTGGCCACTCGTTAGAAGACCTGCCCAGGTCGTTCGAACGAGCTCGTTCGAACGAGCTTCTAACGAGTTGACAGTTTGACTTCTAACGAGAGGGAGGTTCGTTCGATGACTTTCGTTCGAACGAGATCTCATTAGAAGGCCCACTTCGTTCGAACAGCCTCGTTCGAACGAGACTTCTAACGAGCTGACAGTTTGGGCTTTTTAGCCTGTTTTGATCCCGAGTGTCCCGTAACCTTGCTTATATGTAGAGATAACACTTCCTTGTAGATTAATTGATATATTTGGTATATTTGGGATATAATGAGGAGTAAAACCTAGAAGTGTAGTTTGAACCTAAGGGAAGTTATGAATTAGGACGTGAGTGTCTATTACGATGCGAGAACTATTGATGGCCTAAATAATTATATTAACCGGGAACATATAAATTTTGTAGCATTATATGTCGGTACGAGAATGAGAAGTATACCACAACTATATTATGGTGACTACTAAGATGTGTGTATACTTAGTATATGTATATGATTTTGTGTATGACATACCTACCATACTTGCTATCACGGGAGGTTTACGTTCGCTTAGGGCCCTCTAATCCTTGTGTTACCCGGATTTAGACTGGTACCTCGAGAACATAGGTCAGAGAAGGACTTATTGGGATGTTAATAAGTCTGCTGATCGTGGGAGTGTAGGTATGTGCGTGACCCATGTGATGTGACTGTGTTCGCCTCCATTGTATTGTGATTTGCTATTATCTGATAACGATTCCTGAGAGATTCGGAATGCGTGATCCTTATGTACGTGATGTACCGGGATGGATAGCAGAATATATGTGCACCACAACTTTGTCTCGGGGTGCTTGTATTGTATATTTATGACGTGAATAATATACACTTAATTAATGGGAACTTTCATGTTGATATTGTGAATATAATTATGGTAATGTTTTGAGAAAACATAACGGGTTAACCGATAGTGAATTGTATTACTAATTGAGAACCTGAGTTTAAGTAAAACCCTCTATTTAATTGATAACGCTAGAATGTAATATGGGAATCGATTAGTAAGGGGTAGAACTTATTACGGTTTGATTATATATGTATGTTATTTAGATGGATATGGTACGTTAGGAGTGAACATGTAGTCGAGAGGTGAGAATTTCATGTGAGTGCACGTCCTAACATGTATTTTGCATTTAATGTTCTAATGTTATTAAAATACTTGCTGTTTTTAAAATGATTTCCACTTTCGGTCTCTAACCCATTTGCTTTCAAATCTATTTTTGTAAAAACCATTTTAGGTGCCCAGCCACAAGAACACCATGCTTAGGATCCTCATTCAGGTGACGAGATGTAGCTGTTTGTGGAAGTTACAGGACTTTGCTTGTAGACGCTTCATCTATCTTGACTCGATATTCAGTATTTATCAGTTGTAGGGCATGTCGCCCATTTCTTTTAGAGACATTTCATTTATTTCAGTTATTCAGACTTCTGGCATGTAATTAATTCAGGATTTAGACTTGTCATATTATTTTCAGCTGTGGGATTGTTGTGAGGAGTTTTCCTCCGGACTTATTATTATTTGTTGGTTATTTCATTACTTCGTTATGGTGAATGGATTATGTTGTTCTTCCATTATTCTTTTATTGCATGTTAATCAGACTTAAATTAAAATTGGGCAACTTACTTTTTAAATACTAGGTGGTTAGTAATCATTAAAATGTTTTCGACAGTGATGCTATTAACTGAACCAACTTGGCATTTTGTATTAATCTAATAAAGGAGTAGCTACCCGGTATTTAATTAGTCGGGTTGTCACACCACCGCGGCAGAATACGTTGTATGCATCAAATTGCCGCGGATGATAATTTAAGGGACCGCGGCCATTTGGCACGGTATGACGTAGATAAGGACCAAAACAGCTCCGGGGAATGGATTCTTGAAATCCTATCATGCCGCAGCGTCTCTTTTAAACAGTTGAGTATCTTACGTTTAATCGTTTTTAGAATCAAATTCACAGAGTATGAAGAGTTTGTTTATGAACAGAAAGAACGACTATATAATTTTCATGGCGTTTGGAAGATCAGGGGTCATGTGCAGCATATGAGGGAAAGAGAAAATTGTTCAAACAAAACCCTAGATTTCTATCAAATAATCTAGGAAAATGCAAGTCATCATGTCAAAAGGGAAGAATCCATATGTTCGTGTACATAAAGAAAAACTATGAACTTCGAAAGCTATTTAAAAAGGTGAGTGGTTGAAAAATTACCTAGAAATGAAGAAACTTGCAATGCTCAGCTTCAAACCGCCTTGCACCACCACACACAGCCTCGGAAGGTTGTCAGAATATGCAAGAGAAAGGAAGAACATAATTCGCTCTCGATTTGCTCTCAAAATTTTAGAAACGTAATGAAGTCCACGGCCAGAAACAATTTATATAAGAGAGCGCGGAAGACGAATCGTCGCTTTGGAGGAATCGCGGCACCTAAACCGACGCACATTCTAAAGTACTTGTCTGCCGTCTAGTATCAAACAGGCCGTGGCTCGTCCTAAAGTACTAGTTCATCGCCTGGACTCACACAGGCCACGACACGGCTAGATCCCACTTATGAAAGGGCATGGGAAGATGAGACTTCTCCTCACAGTCTCCGCAGCAGTCACATAATTCAGCCCCAGCCCAAGATCCCTACCTCTTGGCACTACGACTTGGGGGCTTATTGATAATACAAATATAGTACCCTGTCGCGGATGGTATTCTACCATACAAATGCTAAGATGCCACAGCCTTACAAAAATACAGGTCGCGGCCCTGTAGGATATAGGGAGCGGCCCACCTCATCAAAGGGAGCGGCCTCCATCAAGACTCCGCGGAGATCGGTGGCACGGGGTGCGGCCCTGTCTATTATAGAGCGCAACACCTAATAATTATTCCCCAAGAAGTAACCGCGGCACTGCTCAGTACAGGGCGCGACATCTTTGCCTCCAGCGCCACTGGTTCAACACTGCTTGCCTTGCAGGCCGCATCCCCCTCATTCACAACTACTCCAGACTTGATATACGTCATGTGCTCAGGGCACGTGGCACGGCACACATACCTCTTACAAATAAAGGACAACACCTCGAGATGAGGAGGTTGGATCGATTCCTGACATGCCCGGGCCAGGTTCTACAATACAGATTCTCTCTACACAACCTCAACATACGACTTGGAGGCCACACATCTACATCGCAGCCACCTTTTCGGCACACCCGAATCCTCAATACTGTCATGTACTCTCCTTGATTCTGATACTTGTATGCCTCTTTAGGCACGATTATATTGTACAATGCAACGCATATAATGAGAACGGAGCAACATAGTGGATGTAGGCCTATTTTAAAGGTTGAACCACTCTATATCTTATCTTCTCTCTATTTACTTGCTTTACTTGTTTATTACGCACTTTTCTCTTGATTTGCTGGTACGAGAACGACTAGTGGACGATTTCTCGTATCAACGCCTTTTGCCTGGTCATGATCCTAATCACGCAATTTTGATGCTGTCACAGCCCATGACTATGACTAGGTGGTTATGGTTTCGGACCATGACCCACCTGCCGTAACCATTATCGTTTTTTGGTGTAGTGATCTCATGTCAACTAAGCAAACATCTTATTAACCAACCAAGTCAATCCTCTCAATATCATGAGGTCAAAATCATGTCCAAAGCACTGTGTAAGATAATATAAGTAAATAAAAGGATCTAGTTATTATTATAATTTTTTGAGTGGTTAGAAAATGAATGTAATGATGTACCACATATACTATAATTAAACCATAGCTCAACACCCCATTCAACTCACCCCATACCAATCACTTATCCACAATAAGAAAGATAAGATGAGATGCACAGTTTATGTCAACATAAACTCTATATTTGGACCAATGTTGAAATTCTTATAAATTATCAAATACCAAGGTCTGGGAGTTTTAGTTAACTTAAATTACTTTGAGTCGGCTAAAAGTGCCCAGGATACCATTTTACGATAGCTAGTTTTTGAAATTCAAAAACTAAAGCTTTAAAATTTAGTGAAATACTCTCCAACTACTCGTTTATTCTTAGGATTATAAATAGACTTTCAAAGCTTCATTCCAAACTACAAATATCACTCAAATCATGTGTTATCTTATTCTTGATATTTTTAGTGATAGAAACTAAGACCCATTTCCAAAAATACGAGAATTAATCTTACATCTCCATTAAAGCAAACACTCAAATACCAAACCATTCTTCAAACCTACATTAACTCAAGTACCATTTGTGTTAAGATTCAAAATCCAAAATCAAAAATTGATAACTTTAGATAGAGAAATTAATACTCCTTTCAAATGTGGAAGTTCTAAAACCAAAACCCATATGAACCAAGTTATAACCAAAAACTCCATTTGAGCTTTAAAGAGATTTAAACCCAAAACCATTCTTGAACCAAGCCAGAAAAACTATCACTTATGCTTAGATATTTATACTTAAATATCACCTAAGCTAAGATTTAATCCTAAATCACAGATGAGCTAATATCTAAACAAAATACCCACTTGAGGCAAGTGTCTGTGATTGCTAGAAGTGATGCATTTCTAGAGAGAGGAAGTTTTATCCATGTCTCAAGATTGATTTTAAATAAAAAAAAATACATACCAAACAAATGAAATTCAAGAGAGGGAAAGAAAACAGGAATTAAAGAATTTATATTCAACATCTATATCATCCATGAACAAAAGCATATCGATGTATCTAGTCAACAAGGAAATTGATTTACACTACAATGTATTCATTTACTCATCAAGGAGAAAAATCCTTTTAAAATTCTATATGATAAAAAATCACTCAAATTAAACATTATAGCCAGTTTATAGTGATCATCAAAGCCTATGTCAATGGAAAGCTCATGAAAGCCTCGATTTATGGCGACTCGAGAAAGACATGAAGTCCATTATTTTTTTGTGAATTATAGTGTCATTGTAATGGGGAGTCAATGCATAATAAGACCTTGGGTTCACACATCCGTTTGGGAAAGGAATAAAGTCGTTCTCTTTTTGGTTGCAATAACAAGCTATGATAATTCCATGTGAGATTTTTGTTCTACTAAGTGAACTAGAAGATAGTGTAAATTTTCGAGTACAATCTCGGCATGGATGTAGGTAATGTCAACTAAATTAAAAAATTATCGGTCCATTACCCCTACTCTCCTTACATTCATTCTTTACTTTAATATGGTTAATATTTATATTTCATGAATGTGAAAGTGAGTGTGTGTAGATCTAAGAATAAAGTTGATAATTGTTTTATCAACCAACTAAGAAAATAGTTTAACAAGAAAAGAACATAAAATAATTTGTGAAAAGAAAGAAATAAATTTAAATATTCAAATGTCTTATAAATTCCATCAATTTAATTCAACCCCCCTCTTAGGATAAATTACGGGCCAACACATATATCGGGATGAAATTTAGTAGGCATAATAATTAATATATGCCTAACCATCTGTCAGGGTAAAATTTAGAAGGCATAAA
Organism: Sambucus nigra; assembly: GCA_949130495.1. Classification (NCBI taxonomy): domain Eukaryota; kingdom Viridiplantae; phylum Streptophyta; class Magnoliopsida; order Dipsacales; family Adoxaceae; genus Sambucus; species Sambucus nigra. Next base: position 155,391,790 of record OX422211.1, on the reverse strand, counting down.
TAATTAATAGATTGAAAAACTATCCGTTAGAGTTGGATTCTAAAAGGTCTTAGTTGCAAATAATTGTCCTTTTCTTGATTGATTTATATTGAGATGGTCAAATTATTAATTTAACAATCCTCTAGACCTCGTATCGTAAATATTTTAATAGTTTCTGATTTTCAAAGACTTTATTAAATATGAATAAGTTATGTGCTTTTATGAGGAATATTAGTTCACAATAAAATTATGTATTATTAATTCAACTTCTAGCTGGTAAATTGAGAAGTTAAATGCATAATGTGATAATTTTTTTTATCACTATGTAGCCTAGTGATCTCGATATAGATCCTTACTACCATATCATGTAATAAAAGATTTATGCTCTGTCATGCCATCTTCAGGTCATTTGGGAAATAACATGGGCAAAATGTTTTTGGTAATTTTGGCACTCCATAACATTAAGAAAAATAATATTTCATAACAAAGTTAAAAATTTGAGGAAAAAATACCATTAGATTTTTCACTTCAGGGTAAACCTAAGAGACGTGTGAGACTCCAAATGCCATGCCCATGGTGTCCATGAAAAATGGAGTGTCGTGTTAATGTGTCATTTTTTTCAATCTTATTCCATAGCTTTAAATTAAGAACAACTAGTCTATTAATTTATGTTAAAAATATTTTTTAATTTATTCGAAGAATTTACATGAATTAATAAATCGTAGGATTTAAAGACTAGAATTTCATTTAAAAAGAGCATAAAACATTAATATTTCTTTTGTAAAATGCATCATTTACTAGGAAAATCAAAATCCCATTATTACACACATCTCGTCGATTCGTTTCTAGCTCTTCCTCCCAATTGTCAAGGATGGTTCTATTTTTTTATCCTACTAATATGCGCGGGTTAAAATTGTCGAGAAAAGTTGTCTCAGCCTTTCTCTTGTCTTTCGTAGTGTTTTCGTGGTTCTTCACTCAACACTTGGCTAGGAATACATAGGAGGAAATTATTTCTCCACCACAACCATATAAGGTATGTAAAACTACTCAAAAACTCCAAAGGATTGACTGTGATAAAAGTGGGTGGGTGGACACATCCCCTCCTGTTGTTAACGAGGCCATTGTCTTCTTATTCGACTTGCAGCGTGGTTAAAGCTTGTGGTTACATCGTATAGTATCCTTTAATACAACGTAACACTTCATGAAAACTAAAAGTCTCCTTCATTTCCACCTTCTATGTTTGACGAGAGAGGGGAAGCGCGTTGTGGTTGGTTCGATCGGTGCTCAATTCTCAATCAAATTTCGCAAAAAAGATGCAAAAGTTTCTCATGACCTGGCTAATAGTAATAAATCACGTTATGAGAGAACCTGGTGTTCAATTTTTGCAATGTAGGGTCTCGTTGTTAAATTTATTGATAATATTTTCCCACATGCCCAATTTTCTTTGACTTAGGCCTTTATATAGATCTTCATAAGTATTCACTCATGCAAGGAAAATAAGTGCGTCCTAATCCTTGGATATTTTTTATAAATCTTTTATGTTTGATTTTCTAGCGTTTGAGTTTCAAAACTTTTTTGAAACTCGTATAGTTGGATTTCGAAATAAGATTCCATTAGTTTAAGAGTGATTTGTAGTATAAACTTTTGAAAAAACTACAAATAAGTATATTGAGTTTAAGATTCAGACGAGGGATTTTAAAAATTAGCCCTTGGAATTTGGCTACTGGCCCGCGACGTTTTAACAAGCACAATAGTTGGACTACTATTGAAAGGTCCCAATTGCCTAAAGCTATGGAGCTGATTATGAATAGTATTGGGACATTTTACATAAGCAAAATGACCCAATGCTCTAAAGACAGTTTCAATGGATGAATTTAATTGTGGGATAAAGAAAAAAGAACTTACGGTAAAGTATTATACATGCATTGTTTAGTTTACAAAGTCACTGAAGCTCAAGGAACTCAAAGATTTGTAAATTCGGTAAGGAAGTAAGTCACATATTTTCAACATGAACTAGTTGATGATATCGCATAATTGATGAAGACTAGTAGATCTCCAATATGTATGCTATGAATGGACAAATTTTCGTGGAGATTTCCATAGACGACACCGAATTTTAGGGGAAAAAACACGCGACAACGGTGGGCGCGACAAGCTTAGAAAAAACACAATAACTATAAAGTTGAGATAGAGATATATATTGTTTAGTCATCTTAGGCCTATGTCAACACGATTGTAATGAAACTTTCATTATACAATCAAAGAATTTAGGCGGAAGAGCTTCTTATAGCTCCACCCCCCACCCCCCACAAAAAAATAAAAAATAAATAAAAATAATGAGTAACTCGTCGCCGTATCAATTGATTTGATTATAGAGTTTGAGGTATAATAGAACATTTTTTTTTATTGAAGTTAGTCTTTTAACTCATCTTGAACTCTTGTTATTTTTTCTCAGTATAATACGACACGAATGATTAGGTTAGCCAATTAACTTGCCATGTGGTGTGGTATTAATGCAAGAATATATATTCCCCCGTAGTTGAATTTGAGCTAAAATCAAAGCGCTTTAACCATTTGCATACGTTCTTTTAGGGGTAATGACACTGGTTACTTTTTCGCTATTATTTTGGGCGACATGTATCTTATCACGCCACCAACGAGTATACAACTCCCTTTTTCATAATAAAACAACTCATTATCCCGCATCAAACTTTTTTATATCCGGGATACAAGTTTTGTCACGCTAATGTGCTGCCCAATTGTGAATTAATTAGTTCAAACAAATAATTTTTTTATAGAAAATAATTGAATTTTAATCCATAAATAACACAATATTAAAATACAAATAACTTAAAATTACAAATATTATTCCAACAATTGTATAATCATTTTGTAAATTTACTAACTTGGAGATTGTCCTGTCGATTCCCTTCGCCCATTGCTATTATTTGTAGACCTGTCAAATTAACACACAACACGATAACACGACAAGACACGATACGAAATTACAAGTTAATGCGTTTAGGTTTATTGGGATTGGGTTAATATCGGGTCAACACGATTGACCCGTTATAATAACGATTCAGGATTAAAAATTTTGATACACCAAATTATACCTGTTTGTACATATTAAAATCCTTTAATAGTATCTTAACTCTTTGTTAAGGTACTATAACATTTTGTAATATTTTGTAATATTACACCAAATTAGACTCATAACATTTTGTAATATTTGTTATATGAGTCAAATATTACGCCAAATTAGACTCATATAACATTTTGTAATATTTGTTATATCAGTCCTTCTACGCCGACTTTCATTTTTGACTTATTGGGTGTGACTTGCTATATGTCGCACTCGTATTGGATCGTGTTTGTACTCCACTAGATCCAATTGGTGCGGGGTCCAAATACGAGTCAATACGAGTGCGACACGTCAATGAGTGATGAATCGAAAATGAGAGTCACTCTAGTATTTTTCTTGTTATATATATAAATTTGGTCAAAGAATATTTTATTGTTGGGATCCTATTACTATTAACCTTTAGAATTTATTATGTAGTAATTATGTATAATATTTTTTGATAAAAATTTTAGTTAGTTAACGAATTTTAAATGTTTGATCGAATGATCCGTCAACAATAATGCGTCGAATTTGAATTTGTTATTAGAAACTAATTTATTAACGGATGGTATGCGAATTAAACGGGTTTTGACCCAACATGGCCCATTAACAGGCCTAATTATTTGTAGATAGGTTGACAATTTTAATAGCATATGTTGTATTGCAGAAAAGTGAGAAAGTAATGGGAACATTGTTACTTTACGTATGGTTTGCATATAGAGTGAGAGGCACTTGCAGGGTTTTCTGCTCTGATATGTTGCTTTCTCTACTTGCTTTGCGTCGTCTTTCTTTTCTCCGCCATTTCTCTGATGGGTCAATCTCCGAGGACTAAAGCTAGACAGAGAAATGAAGAGACAAAAAACGTACTAGTGCAAGCAAACAGTAAAGAATGAGATGGAATGAGGTTGGTACGTTGACGGAAGCAGAAGCTTAATTATTTGATCGTTCAAAAAACAAAAGGAAAGAAAGAATGATTGAAGAAACCATTCTCAACCGCAAGTACTCACTAATCTCCCAGGAAATAAAAAATAGCCAAAATTGGGTGTTCGTTTTAACTTATATGGTTCATTTTCAATTAGATCCGTTAAAAAATACCATAACTCGGTAACATGATCTGACCGGACACGGGAGTATAAGTTTATAGGTTCACATTTATTAGGTTTGGTTCATTAACGAGTTAACACGGTAAATCCGTTAACACTAACGTTTCGAGTTTGAAAATTTATTTATGCTCGTTTTTACGTGTTTCTACCCGTTAATACTAGTGAGTACTATAGAATTACTCAACTCGTACTCAATAAGAATATTCATTAAACTCATTATTTCTAAATTTTTTAAAACTATTTGGTACTATAGGGTCACCCAGTCTATATCAAATAAGAATAACTATTAAAATTCATTATTTTTAAACTAATTAGACTAACGGGTAATATAGAATCATCAAACCCGTTACCCGTTTAGAGCCAATCTAATTTGTTAATATTAGATGGTGCTAACGGTTCGAGTCGTATACCCATTAATGTTAACGGATCGTGTTTGAGTATTGTCATTAGATCCATTAATCTTAACGGATCGCGTATGAATTAAGAATATTTTGACCCGTTAACCCGTACATGACCCGTGTTGACATACTTGTTTGAAAGAGAGCTCATGGAGGGGAAAAATCTAATATTATTGGAGTCATAGTACGACGATTTAACAGAAGAGGTATTTAATAAAAAATAAATAAACTCTTGATCTTTGTTAAGAATAATTTTTTAGTCCATCTTATTTTTCAAAATAATTTTTGACACCAATAATTTTTTTTGCCGGGAATATTGATGCTGACTAGAACTTTTGAGCACCTAACGTGATAATTTCATGTCGGAAATAATGTAATATTTTCTAGATTTCGTTTTGACAAAAAAAATAATGAAATTGTAGGTAAGATAATTCATTGAGTGGTTGATTATTCATGACTAAGGTTATTATTATCATGAGCGCATAAAGTAATTTTTGACGGACAGGAATGAATAACCCTCTCTATCAAAAACGATAAAAATTAGAAAAAAAAAATAACTTGTGGAGAAGCAAAACTGCATTTTAATAACTCAAGTCTGAGTCTACAAAAAAAGAAAGAATAACTCAAGTCTGAGGCAAACCAGACAATGGTTGATACTATTGAGCAACTATTGGTTCCACTTGCTTTTCCTTTTTGGCATATTGTTTTCTCATGATTTCCTGTTTCGCATTTCCACTTTGAGAAACCATAAGTTCACAACAGTAGTTTGTAACTATGGTCAAACTCAGATCACTTTTTTCTCTCTCTCTGTCCCTACACTATACCTACATAAACCAACGTAGCAAATCGCGATAACAGAACCCAAATCCTTTATTGGAACTCAACAATCATCTCCCATCTCATATGCACATCTATTCATCGACCGTACAGTTGAGGCTGATGGGACCATTCTAATGCTCATCACAAAGGCACCATCAAGAAGATGAAGTTTAAAGGAAAAAAAAAGTAGATGAAGTTTTTATTATGTCAACAAACTTTTTCTTCAGCACATTGTAAGGACACTGTGATCATTATTATCTTTTAATATTGGGTAATAAATATTTCTCGGTATTGAAAATCTATGTCGTTAAGAATAAAAGAGGAAAAAAAGACGTCTGATTGTCTTGTACTTGTTTTTACTAGTTGAATTATGGAAAATTATAATAAATACTTTAATCAAGGTTTAAAAAATGTGGCGCGATCGAATTCTCAAGGTCAATCTTTAAGTTTTAGAAGTGTCATTTGGCGTAAAAATGTGTGAAAAGACGTTTATGTCTTTTTTATTATATTTTAACATTTTTAACTATAATAACGGTATTAAAAATACTAAAATGGTACATACTTTAAATTATGTCTGAATATATGCAAACTAAAATACTATCTTTTTAAAATACTAAGAAAAAAACAAAAAAAAAAAAGAAAGAAAAAACGCATATTTTTTTGGACGATAGGCAAATAGGTTTGGAATACCATTTGTCTTTTGATTATTTTGAATGAGATATTGGTTCGGTTTTTAAAAAAAATATTTTTAAAAGGCGATATTGTTTCACTAAAGCGGTTTTATTTTTTAAAAAAAATGCACTTTAAGCTTTTTACCAAGAATAAGACGTAAAACGCTAAGACGGAATGTTTATCACAAGCCTCAACCTTAGGTGTGCCTTTTATAACACTGACTTTAATACATTAAGCATAATTGGCATGAGTAATTTTGATTTTTTATCTGTATGTATGAATCATTTTGATTACTTTTAAATTCTTAGTGTTTGAAATTAACCACCGTGTTGTGAAAAACCTTATATTATTAATATATGTAACCACATTATGTACAAGTAATACGCTATAAATTCATATTATGTCTATTGTCATTAATTTGATGCAAATTACTATGAAACTAGAACAGTTTAAATTTGTTGATGGACTTTAAACGTAAGTCATGGTGACCCTCCCACACGTCAATCATGTGAGAGAGTCGGTCCAATGTCCCTCTTTTAAAGTTGGTCAACAAATTTGACCCCAAACTATAAATAGTATAGAGTTTGCACTTAATGCGAATGAATAAATTAAAGGTTTAACTTTGAATCCATGGATATATGTAATAAGCTTAAGGTAACTTAAGAAAGAGCCTCATAAGTGTAAAAAAGATAAAATCAACATATTAGTCCATCATTATGAACTATTCAAAATGAACCTTTATGAATGGTTTTCAATGGTTTTTTTTATTCTCATTTAATAGATGTTATTACGAGCTGAGAGCACTTGGAAAAAAGTTAAAATAATAATGAAAATGTTCAACAGATTCTTAGGAATCTATGGACACCTCGATTTACAACAGGGATGTGGCTAGTTTTATTCCGCCTGATAAAATACCTCAAATTCGAACCCACTAGAATTCTAAAGAACAACTACTCCAAAGGGAAATCAAAAGGGTCAAACCCCCACAACTAAAATTGGCAAGGACCAAATTGCAAAAAATAAAAAATTATATAAAAAAAGCCCTAAAAGCTCTCCCTGGGACCTTTAATCTTTCGGCTAAAGGCCCCAAGGTCCTTCAACCGAGTAGTTGAACATAACTTTTGTCGTTCGATTATCCCCCTCGCTCGAAATAATTACCAAATCCAATTGTATCCTCCCCCAACCGTCCACGTATCACCCTACCTCGGATCAACTATTCAGGACCTTCTGTCATTCGATCAAAGGCCCAAGATCAGACCCTATAAATAGAGGTACCAACGTTGAAAAGCACCCCCAAACCCAATTTTGATTTAATTTTCTAACTTTCTCAATCCTGAGCACTCGAGATACTCGAGTTCATTCTAAAAAGTCTCGAAGAAGTTCGTACTTCAAAAAAGTCGCTTTCCTCCGAATGAATACTCATACTTCCGCAGAGTCACTTCAGTCCCAAACGAGTTCATACTTCTGAAAAGTCACCTCCAAAAGAAAAATAAAGGCAAATATCGGCGCTCATTCTGCAAAAATCGGCACTTCTAAACGAAGATATTCCTAACTAAACGGAGCTTTTGCCACCTCGGACACCTCAAGTGGTGACACTCCCCCGAGAAAAATTCAGTTCACGCCATAAGAGTAAGGAAACTCTGCCCAAATATCATGTAAAATACCCCCCCCCCCATGCACACACACATATATTTGATAAACTGTTTATACTTATTTATATCTTTTGGCCCGACCATGTTTAGGGGACTAGATATACACTTTACAATATTTATATTTTAAAGCCTCATTTTTAATTCAGCACCTTTATTAATTGACTTAGCATGCTCATATGTTAAATAAATGCTAATCAAATGCCATAACGACTTAATACAAACATGAAAATGAACTTTTCAAAACTGCTCAGGAAAGTGTTAGTGAGAGTAGTCGATCTGAAACTTTGCATAAGCCAAAGTCTAAAATTCGACTACTCCCACTGCTTCTCCAAATGAACAAAGCTTGTCCCTGCGGCGGCACCCCTAACATGTGTTTTCATATCAAATACTTGTCAAACGTCAGCCTTTGGTTAGCGTATTTGTAATATATAAATATATTAAATTCAACACAAGGAAAATGCTATATTAAGGATTGGACTCCATATATACCGTAATGTTATATATTGTATACTCGATATCCCATCGCCTACACTCATAAATATGTCCCGTTTGTTGGAACTGCGTTGGCTTTTATTGAAAGTATCATTGGGTACGTAGGTGTTATACCGAACTAAACTAGTGATGCCCAAGCCTTATAATACATCCCTCGACATATTATTTCTTAGAGATGCATCCATCCCTAGTCCAAACTACCCCCTCCCACTTCTACCTCTCCCTTTATAGCCATGGATGTCTAGAACATGATATCAGTATCACTACACCTCCAAACTAGTCTGAAGGACTACCCCTTCTAGCTACTGATCACCCAAAGATCATAACATGATATGCTAATATCAGTGATCTTCAGACCCACTCCCATTTTGACCCTCCATACATAATCCCCCCCCTTTCCAAGCCAAGTCCTACACTTGCACAAACATCATGTTAGAACACGTGATACTCGAACTACGTAGGAGTGTTCTTGTGATAGTGCACAGATGGATTCATGCGTGTCATTGTGGAGGAGTGGTTGGAGATTAAAAATAAGTCAAGGCTTAAGAGGGCGTAAAGTCATTATGTAAGTCATCTGCTTATCTTGTGTAATTTCTCATTATAGTGAATTTGTGTGGCTGGGTCATTTGAGATTTATCCTATTGCGGGATATCCTCGTACATTGACGTGTTGTGTGGATTGGTTTATTTTATCTTACTATCACCTAAATGTGTGTTTTAGGTTAAGATAAAATTGGTTAATCTATTTTCACACAACACTTGTTTAATCGGTGCAAGTTTAATTTGGGTAATTATTCAATTGAACATAAATTTGAGAAAATTTAAAAATAATGGTTTGCATGATTTGTACCCTTTATCGATATTATAATCCCTGGTATAGGATTTTCAGAGATGCAATCATCTCTCACCTTAACTTTTTATCTCTCCCCAAACCTCGAAAGATATATCAAACTATCTCAAAAGTCGAGCCCCCTTACCCATTTACATATATACTAACAGACACCCGTTATAAAATACGGAGTCATGCACAAGCACCCTTGTGTACCTGCATCTTGAAGCGACATTTCTATACCGCTTACTGATATTATTTCATACTTAAACACCTATCTATGTTTAAGGTATTCTCAACCTAAGGTCTCTAAACAAAAAATAACTGAAAGGTAATCAATTAGTGTTAAGAGTAATAATAAGCATATAATTAAGGAAGCATAAAGAATAAGTAGGGTGTTTGATAGATTCTTCACTCGTAACCCGATTTTCGAACCCACATAATAAAAATCACTGAACAAACTGTAGACTTAAACCTACCTTATGATTATCTCAAAAAGGATAACCCAAATTTTTTGTTTGTTTTTCTATAAAAACAAATTAACGACTCTGAACAAACCACCAAACCACTTATCGCAGGTGGCACACTTAGGCTTGTGCCTAAAACCTGGGGTGTACAACTCAAACTGAACATGGTGTCAAACATCTTCCGAGGTAAGTCATTTGACCCATGACGAACCGATAACTCGACCTCGAGGGTAAGAGAAGGACGAAGAAATAAGCACTCCTTGGCATCCACCATGAATGCACACAGATTCTCCCTTGGGCGCCTCGCCGCTCAGGGGCCATAATGCCACAAATATCATAAGCGGTGAGGATGATAAAGTAAAATGTGTTTTGAGAAATGTTAACGACTAGCACCATGACTATTGACAAACTCTCAAGTTCACTCATTACATTAGGATAGAACTATATGAGAGACAAGCTGGGGAACTAAGGCCTAAGAAGTCATTAGTGCTCAATGTCATATTCAACTAAATGATGTAGAGTGAATTAAGGAGGAAATAAAGACAACAAATCATTATTTATACCAAACTTCAATAGATTTATGGCATATTGACGGAGCTTTTATAGATGAGACAACAAAAGATCAACGAAAATTTCTCAAGATAATAATCAATTAAAACCAGATGTAACTAGTTATTATTGTCAAAAAATAAATATAATCGTGACAAAATATTTTTCATTAATGGATAAGAAAATAGGGGAGGAAGATAATAGATTGGGAAAGTAAACACAAGAAATAAACTAAATCATTGAAAGCCATGCTGATAACGTGAATATATGCATCTGTCACAGATATGTCACAGGGTTTATGATCATGAGTGGAGGATCAATATTATGCCTAAGTATTCATGTAGAAAGGAGATCGAAGCCTACGTATTTTAGAATTGTGAAGAGTCATGATGTGTCCGACGGGGCAAGGATTAAGCTCATGAGTGGGGAGTCAATATAATGCTTATGTAATCATATAGATATTACATTAAACCCTATGTAGTTCAAGGACATGGAGACAAGGTCTATTATATATGAAAGTACTTATTCTTTGGAGTCAGCTCTTAACATAACACGCCACTTCTAAATGTTTTTCATATGCTCATAATGTACGACAAGAATCAAAATTGTCTTCATACGTATTTATAAAAACACATATTAGGGATGGGTGGTACCTATTTGAAATGGTCAAGAATCGTAATTTTATACCTTTTAAGGAGAACCACTCTCACTTGCATCCCCTTTATAAAAAAAACGTTTGGTTTCTCCTTTAACTAGCTTTCATTAAGGCTCTCTCAGAGTGCATTATGCCAAATTTTGACTTTGATTCATAAATAGTTTGAAGATATTCTACCATGTGTTATTCACAAAGAGTTTAGGGATATTCTACCATATGTTATTTCTAGAAAAACATGGGGTGATGTGATGAAATTATGATAGATTTTTTGTAATAAAAAAGAAATTAATATCAATCATAAGCACATTATTGTTGAATTTAAAATGACAAAATCAAAACCTTGGATGTGTGTAACTATCAAGAATCATAAGAATTGAGATAATGATGGAGAAAATTGATAAACATGTCATGGACCCTAATATCCTATATTAAATAGTCAAAATAGTTAGTTTCCCACCTATTCAACTTAGTTCGCAAGATAAAGTGGTGCAAGGTATGTTTCACCATCAATAAATCATCAAGTCGGGGATTGTCATTTTGAATATAATTAGTTTCACATACAATAGAATTTTATTAAAGACAACTCATATGCTCGTGATAAATGAAAGACTCTCACAAAGCTTATAAAAGTGAAGAAGCCGGAAGAGGTAATGCATTAAGGTTAAGAGATATACTAAGATCATAAATGCGGATGATGATCGGCAAACCTAAAGGTGATTTATGAAGTTTAACTTAAACTCAAATAAAATATTTTGAGGAATTTTTTCCTATCGCGATAAGAAACTTGATTAATTGGAGAAGAGGCTACTCATTTCCTCACATTTTATTTCTTTACTGATCTTATATTTTAGGAGTAGTACTAGCAACTTATTATTTTTTATTATTGTACTTTTATTTCTTTTACTTTAAACACATTATTTTTCCACTAATTTCTAGCTCGGTTTTATCGCACGTAGTTTAATTTTCATAGTTTAGCTTATCTCTTAGTTTACATTAGTTTCGATAACCCAATTCACTCTTAAAAACTCTTAATCGGTCTTACAAGCATGTTTTTTCCCTCACATCAAACGCACTTTCAGTTAAATTATTTGTACAATCGCCTAATAATATTGATGAATAAATAAAAAATATTATCAATTAGTAATTTTTTTCTAGAATGCTCTAACACAAATGTTAAAATAAATTATGCCGTCACAAAATTAGTTATACATATTGCAAAATCAACCATAAAAAAGTCAATTAACACTACAATGTTTGAACACTGTCCATTTTAGATGTGAGATGGATGATTTTAAAAAAAAATTAATACATTTGAATTTATTTTGGTTGGCTTATTTCTTGTCAAAGCATTTGAGTCGTGCATTATCAAGCCAAAAATGATTGATTTCATATCAACGTCGTTTGGTAGAGAAAGTCTTGTTCATTAAACATCGTAGAACACTAAATATTGAGTATCTAATATGGTTTCTCTTAATCGAAGACTTACGGTGTATTTATATTAAACTATATCATTTATGTATGGTTAATTTGAACATCTAAAGCTAGGCACACACGCACGTTTTTTCATTTAACTTTGAAAATAATTTTTGAATTGAAACATGTGATCTTGTAATACGACAAGTGTTGTGTTGAACCTAGATATAAATTCCTTTGTTTAAAAAATTGGAGCTTGGATGAGAAAAATACTTTATGCACATATCTATTCGCACAAATTTATTTTGACCCCCCGGCTCATGGACCAACAGATTTTAGGTTTGGTTTGCATTATGGGCTTAAAACCATGCACACAACAAAACGGTTTTGTCATGATTTGCTCACTGCCATAAACCATGTGCACAGAGGTATTTTCAATTGTGCACACATTAGATTTTGAAAAAATTCTATAAATAAAGTATTTTCCCTGCCATATGATATATCACACATTCTTCCATACTTCTCATATACTAACAAAGTAATTTTTTAGGTTAAGAACATTTTAATAAATTCTCTTTAATCAAATTAACTAGTTATATTCATTATTAAGAGAAAACCTATATTTATAGTTTATCTAAATTTTGTGAGAAATTGATAGTGTTTTGTGACCAAACCCACATAACCCAGATTCAATATAATCGGTTCAAATGAGAATTGAAGATCAAAACTTAGATCTAAAAGATGTGATTGAACTATTGGGGAGTTCAAGAATTGTGTAATCATATAGAGGATAATGTGACTTCTTTGTTCATCCGATGGATTTTTTAAAGGACCGTTCATCATTAATAAGGGAGAGTTCAATATTCATCAGATAATATCTTGTTAAGGAGAAAGAAAGAGGTATATTCATGCATTGTGTAAAAAAAATTCAAGTTGAATGTGATAGATTAGGATGCATTGAGATTTTTTACCCCTAGGTGGGGGATTTTCCTCATTAATTTTGTCTTGTGAATTGTTTTTGTGTTCTTACATTGATTCTCACATTGCTAACACACAAGACACTTAGATACAACTATCTATTAAAATTGAATTTAGAATTTTCATATACTTAATAGTTGTGATAATTAATTAAGATCACCTATTTGAGGTTTTAATTGAAGATCTATAGGTTTATCATTTCACCTAGTTATACGTTATCTTATGATTGATAAAATTGGAAAGGAAATTTTAAATTGGACATTTTTTAAAGAGAAACTTATTCACCCCTCTAGATTTATTTGAATGTGCAAACTTGTGCACTTTCGATTAGTATCGTAATAGTTTCTCTTTGATAGCATTTATGTTCCATAGTACATCCTAGCTCATTTTTGTTATTAAGTGTGTTTTTCCCTTAGGTCCAGTTATTAGTTGTTTAGATCTTGTATGTGGAGATGGATTTTTTTGGCGATGGAGGTTGTTCGAAAGGACCACCTCATTTTGACGGCATAAATTATAGTCATTGAAAACTGAAGATGAGATCACATTTATAATCTAAACATGAGAGAGTGTGAATTAGAATTAAAAGTGGATGGTCTTGTCCCACAATTGAGGTTAGAGAAGTTAGATCAAATAAATAAAGGGAAAAGTTGTTTGATGTTCAATTTAGTGCATGAAACTATAATTCTATTGCTCTGAATTCATTGTTCGCCTTTGTTAGCACACAAGAGTGCAATCGAATACTTAATTTTGAACAAGAAAATAATCATGAGATATCCTAAAAATCACATATAATGGGACTTTAAGTGTGAAGAGATCCAAATTGAAGCTACTTTTGAATATATAATGATGAGTGAAGAACAAGCATTTGATGAATATTACATTCATTTGATGGAAGTTGCTACAGTTGTGGAGAAAAACAACTTGGGATTAGCATTTAAAAATGCGAAAAAAATTCATCCCTAAAGATCTTTGATTAATCATGCATTGAAAAGAAAAAACAAGAACTAGGTTTAAAGATTCAACCTACGATTTTAAGAATCCATACCATTATGAATCTTGTTGTGATTTGTATGGGGAGACAAAGGTAAATGATGATGAAATACTTAATTCACTCTAAGGTATTTGAAAATTTATGATTAACCCTTATGTACGCTAGGATATTCTAGTGCATGATTGTGACACCCCGCCTAATTAAATCCCAGGTGATTAGTCCTAAGTTAAATTAAAATAGGTTTCTCAATTGGTTCATTATTAGCAACACTGTCGAAAACTTTTTAATTACTAATCACCTAAGTGAAATTAGATCGGTGTCAAATTTTATCTTTCATTAACCAGAGAAAATTACTCATGCGAATCTAATAATTAAACATTCACAAATATACTATAATCTAAACCATCTCACAATATATAAAGAATAAAGTCTTGTCGAGTCAACGATCGGTTGAAATCCAAAACTTCTAAATAAACCCAATATAATCTAAAACTGAATAACTGAAATAATGGCAATGGACGACATGTCCCGATAGAGAGTATTAAAATGAGATCCTACACTAGATCTGAATAAATGAATTGTCTATGAAAAATCCTGCTAGCCTCCATAATGCTACAGCTACGAGTCTCTGGACTGAATCCTCAAGTTTGGTGCCCCTGTGGCTGGTTACCTAAAAGGTTTTGAAAATATTTTAATAGCAAAATTTAGTACTCAAAACGTTTTGAAAATATTTATCAAGTGTTCATCACAATAAAATGAGTTATTGATTATACATGTTAAGATTGCGCACACTATCTTGAGTTACCTCACCCCTTAACTATAGTTCACGCCTAATGTCCTATACTTAGCCCACCTAGTTGTACTACCCAAGCTAACTAGACTATAGTATTCAAATGAACTTATCTACAAGACTAAGTTCCCATACCGCCCATATAGTATGTTAACAGTAACACATCTCATATGTTATATACTTAAATAACTTGTTACATCTTGTTATCTTTTACTTTTACAATAAGTCTCACTACTTAATTTATTCTTAAGACAATCATTACCTGTCGTTTAATTTATCTAATTAAGTCTCTCTACTCAATTTACTTTTAGATGTATGCGCGTCATCTAATTTCTACTATCCCATATAAGTAGATTATCATACAATATACATTTCATACACAATATATACTTATAAATTCATTCATCACTAATATTTCCTCATAACACGCATCAAGGACTCTTGGTTCGGAATGGTCCATCGACACCAAGTAAAAAGGATTGGTTTGGAATGTCACCTTGCCCCCAAGTTTATTTCATGTATTGGTTCGGAAAATCACCTCGACCCCACTCATGAAATTTTATACATATATTGGTTCGGAACTCTTTCACCATGACCCCAAATTACTATTTCCATATATTAGTTCGGAATCCTACTTCCACCCTAATATAAGCAATTATACTTTAGGTATTCTCTCCACCTAAGTACCTATATACTTCGGTAGGTATACACACAACCTAAATATCATGCTTGTACGTAATATTTTTCTCTCGAATATTCACCGTAATTTTTTATTTATGATTTGTCTCACTATCGTATTTATTATCTTCATATATTAGTTCGGAATGTCGCCTCGACCCTAATATAATCAATTATACCTTAGTTATTCACTCCTCCTAAGTATTAACATAAATCGATAGGTATGCACACAAACCCAATTATCATAATCTCCTACGTAGTACATATCTCTGACATACTCAACGCAGTTATTATTTTACGATTTATCCCCCATCGTATTTAAATGAGTTTTCACCCAAACTCTAAGGGCCCTAATATCCCCTCCATTTATTTCAGTAGTTAATTTATCTCTAACCTACTGGTATATATATATCTTGGATTGACGTTAACCCTCATCGTAACTCGAATCCATAATTCCCGATGCATGACTCAATCGGTTTATCATCATCGGTTCATCTCTCCAAACCTTACCCTCAAAGATCATAACGGACCTCCACTAAATACCTACTTGTCTTCCATCAGTCCCTACAGAGGTACAATATCATCCCTAAGATTCCCCTCAAACATTGGCAATCGATTAGAAATCAACCAACAAAAGAACCCAAAATCAGCTTGGGTCAATCGATAAACATTCATCAGTCGATCGATCGATCAGGTGCATAGTTGACCAGCTTCGTTTTTCTATGTTTTCTCACCATATTCAATTTTCAAACTCTCCTGATAACACACCAAACTTGCAACTAATTATCCCTAACCATTCCTACATACATTAGGATAATTTCCAATGATTTACACATCATAAATCTTCACAAATTTAATCTAGAATAATTCAAATTCACTAATTATTCAAGAACCCTAATTTAATATGTTCTTCCCATATTTTCAATCACGGTTCCAGATTTAATTCATTTCAATCATCAAATATTCTATGATTTCAAATTCTCTACAAGTCTAAATCATTCTACATGCAAATCCCTAACCAACTTGCATTTTATTTAATTCTTTTTCTCCAAGAATATTCATCAAATCTTATTATTCATAAATCCTACACATAGATATTATAACTCAATTTAATTTGCAAATAACCACTTGCCTTGATTACAGTAGGTTTGATTTTGTGATTTTTGGAGAATTGATGTTCTTCTTCTCCTTTCTTTCTTCCGAAGATGCTTGTGGTGGAAAAACACGCTCCAATCTTCTCTAAATCTCTCTCTTAGGCTTCACAATAGCTCTCTCTCTATCTCCAACGTTTTTTATGAGTTTTTCTCTCCTCTAACCCTAGCCTCCAACTCTCATAATCTGATTTAGAGTTTGTAATTTCATAGGTCTACTCACCCCCAAATGTCAACAGACTAAAATGCCCCCGTATGGTCCCAGTTTAGCCTAAAAATGTCCCGGTACCCGACTAGTACCCCCGAGCATACTATTTAGACTAATTCGACCCTTTCGAAATCATCTCTGACCTCTAAATTATCATTTGAGTCACTAAAAAATAATTTCCTATCTCATCCTCAATTTAGTCTACACGCGACACCCGGTTGATATATAATCAAGTAAGTTCATATCACTCGCTATGTTGTACAAATTAACTATCAATATTTGCTACTCACACTTAGTAAATTTGAATCATAATATTAATCAATGTCTATCTAGCCATTAATATTTAATAATCACAATTATTATTTAGTCACTTAATAATCATAATTATCATTAAATCGCATTAAATTACTTCACTTGGGTAATTTAAATATTAAATCACATTAAATTACTCCACTCGCGTAATTTAAATTAAATCGTATTTTCCTATTTAATTACTCAATTAATTAAATTCTAAATACACAAAAATACGGGGTATTACATACTTCCCCCCTTACAAAAAAAATTCATCCTCGAAATTTGGATACAACCGGTACTAAGACTCATGATCTTTCACCATGCGTCATCCTTTAGTAACCAATATCAAATCATAATAACATAAGGGTCACTCCACTATACACCCGCTAGTGGTACCCATCCGTCCAAAGGCTTAAACACCACAACCTCAGCCTATCTACAAGCTTGTTCAAATCTCTTCATACTCATATACTCTACCAGTCATAAGGTCTCACCTAAAAATGGCACATCACACATTGTGATTCTACCATGACATTCTAATAAGACGAGCCTACACAACACTGGCTCTATCGCTTCAATACTAATGGACAGCCGCACATCACTAGATGACAGCTTCCCGTATCCACCCCAATACAGAACTCCCATCCTGAGGGAAACCACAAGGACATCTAACCACTCATGTCCATCCTCGAAACATTAATTCGTGGCGAATTAAGTTTTACGACATTCAAAAGTTGTCTAAAATAGTTTGGGGTTACTCCACTTTTGCCAACAGACTATAAATCACATCCGAATAAAAGTCTAGTTATCCTCTCACTTTGGATCACCTAGAGGGTAAACGATAAGGCTTACCATGAAAAAACCTCAAAAAAGGCACCCAATCCTTTACAAACAGGTATGAGTGTCTATACACAACTCTACCTATCTGTAATTTCTCTTTCCAATTACCTTACAGTTCATAATACTCACCATTCGCTTTAATAAACATTGTAAATCACCTCCCGTATACTCATCAGCTATAGGTGATGCAACATGCCCATAATAAAACGCCATCCCCACCGCTTCCTAAAAATCCCTATTAGAGGTGGGATTCAAGGATCTCATCCTTACTCATAATTATATTGGGAGGAACCATACACCAGTGAAATCCTTCTTTTCAAAGAAAAATAACAATCACTTCATCTCGGTCAATCTATTCCGCACACTCGAAGGAATTCTTGACCTTGTCCTAATTTGGCAACCTATCAATGAAATCTACCAGTCTGTTTGCCCATTCCATCACTGTAATTGTCGGTTTTACAACTCTTTTTTATTCCTATTTATGAGTGGTGCACCCGAAAACAACCTCGTTATGTCCCATTCAACACCGACTTCTACTTATAACCTCTCATATTAAGTGGCACTTTTACTCCCCTTTCTCCCTGGGTATACCCATCAACATTCCATTTAGGCACAAGCCACTCTCAATAATCGACTAAGTAGGACTCCTCTCTACTTCCCAACAATAGTTGGATTTCCTCTTCTCAAGAGATATCCTTTTTAAATGGCTTTCCACGACCTTTTAACCCATCTCAGGTGTGCTAGCTCTCGTTGCACATATATACTTGGATTATCATCTTTCTCTCCGATTTTCAATCCATCACACCATTTTAACTCTGTTTATAACTACCCCTCAAGCATATTTTCCACACATTCCTTTCCACGCCCTTCTATCTCGAACGACTTTGAAACCACTAACTAGGGTGCCCATACACCCTATGTCCCGTGCAGTTATGCACAAACATTACCAACGCCTTATACGTAACACACTTTTCTCAAAATTGGCCTCACATTTTTGACCTGGTTATAACACATGGGTCTTCTCAATCACCTATAACTTATAATCAAATTCTTCTTGAAATTATCCCACCCTTCAACTCGTAGTGAGAAAATATTTCAGTGCCTTTTTACAGCACTATAGGCTCCACTAGACTTACTCGTATAATAGCTCTCATCTCAAAGTGGTTTCTTCACACGTGTAATGATTAACATTCGAAATTGATGCCCCTAGCATCCATCAACATCTCTCCACTCTCAACGTTTATTAAGGTCCATGTGTATCTCACCTCGTAATGAGACCTAAAAAAGGAACTTCCCCTCCCAATGCATCATCACTATCATTGTCGGAGATCAAGTTCCATAAGCCTAAAGCACATAACCGGGACACTCAAAATCCTATCCCTAGACATTTAAATATAACTCTCAACTCCCACGTCTCCAAAGGAGTCACATTACACCGCGCTCTCGCTATCACTAGTTATTCGCGCTAATCACCATAATGAGTTTAATTTCTCCGCTCGACAATAAACCGAATATACCTTGAACGATATCAGTAAATTCCCTATACACAAGGATCAATTATCTCGAGATAACTATACTGTCCGAAGCCTTTATCATAATATCATATAAATTCGAGCTCGACCCTCTTTTCGATGAGGCATCGCTAAAATAACACATCCTGCTCGCGAACAGCGAACACGATAGCCTTGCACTAACAACCCAGTATCGTACCAACCATCAATAACCAGTCCATACCCAGGATACTATCATACTCATATAACACATCACTAGAACGAGTAATTCCTATGAAGTATATCTCCATTATTAATACCCTCTTCCCCGCGGAAATAACCCCGCTACCCAACAAAAAATTATATACACACAATAATGTTATCGATATAATCACTAAACTTGTCTCACACGTGAATCTAGTGCTAACAAAATACTGTGACTCGCTCATATGACACAAAACATACCTTATTCACTCGAGGATAAAACTCATACCTCCACCTTGCCAACCGCGCTTATTGTTCAAATGATTCCTGGACATTGCATGCCTTTCCCAACTGAACCCAAAGACTATTTCAATTATTGCCCCTACTGGGCACCCTGCTCTTATCCTATTTCCTCTCTTTGACAAATATCAATGCATGTGATCATACTCTCTATATAAAAATAATTATCTACAGAATCCCCTATTCCTGGCCACACTCACCGTACTAGGGTTGTCCGTCTCTCGAACTTTGGTAGATTCAACCCTGATGGCTACCCTCATTGTTCCCTTAGCTCTACTGGCCCTAAGGAAACATATTGTTGGTCTTACCAGTTCCGACTGAATCCACCATCACTCAGTAAGAATTCCATTATCTGCATCATTTAAATGGGTCCCCTCATGGGCCTCCCCCTGTGGTGTTTTACTAGCACCATTACCTCCAATCTTAACCTCCTAACTAAATTCTTCAATTCTTTTAGCCCCGTTCACATAGAAGCGTCGATATCATCAATATACATAGGTCATCCACACAAAATAAAATCCCATAAGTGTTGGGCATTCCTACTCGTGAGCCCATTATTATATCTTAAGGACTCTTTTCTCTATTGTACCTACCTCGTCGGTTACAAAGTTCATCAATCAAATAATTTCTTTTTCACACTTGGCCTCTATCCGATCCTCATGTGATAAGTTTAGAAAACTTTCCAAATTTTCACTTTTGGGAATTACCACACCTGATCATAAGTCAATGGCCATGGATTTCCTTTACCGTTATCTGACACATACAACACTCGTACTTAGCAAACTCTAGTGAATGGTACTCTTCAAGGCCCCTCAGACTCTCTCCTATTTTAATTGCACTGAGCGAGTGTACTTTTGTACCACTTTCAGTCATAACGGTACTGGGAAAGTCTGTTTTACCCTAGCAGTCATTGTAGCACCAATTGCCAAAGCATCATTAGGGGTGACCTAAACTACGATCATCGTCCCCATTATATTCTATAGCTCCAACTGAGCACCGCTTCCTACTGTCCACCTAATGGCCTTCACTGGTTGTCCTTCATTATTCGACTTACGTAGCACACCCGAACGTGCATAAGAATCACTACAATAATACATCATAGTAGGAGGATGAAATCTCATAATGGGAATCAACAATCCTAAGCATAGGGCTTTATATCAAATAGAAAGTAAAGTTGAAAATGTAGTACGTCTACACAGATTTCTAAGGACACTGGAACCTGATGCTCTGATACCATCTGTGACACCCCGGTCTAATTTCACTTAGGTGATTAGTAATTAAAAAGTTTTCGACAGTGATGCTAAGAATTAACCAACTGAGAAACCTGTTTTAATTTAATTTAGGACTGATCAGCCGGGATTTAATTAGGCGGGGTGTCACAATGATCCTCCATAAAGTCAGGTAGGAGTGTAGACACCTTTTGAGATGAAAACCCGTCCTTATGAGTGAGATATGATGGTCTCTCGAGGCCTCTTCACAAAAACATGAATAGTTTTTTTTCTTGTCCCTTTCAAACCCTAATGAACATTAATTATCATTAAAACCCCGTCCCATACATCTATATACAAGTACAAAAGGTGGGCTTGGTCTGAACTAGATTTCTTGTGAGTATGGGCCCAACTACTTGGGTATATAGACTACACTAGGGGCGGAGGAAAATAATTAAATTAGATCCAAATAAATACTCAAAAATCTTAATTAAAATTATAATAATTTATTTCTTCTCTTTATTTAATTGTGAATTAACTCCACTAAATTATTACGATTACATTCCAATATAATTATCTCAGAACTCACTCGAATATAATGAGGTCTTATTTAAAAAGTTAATTGTGGTATATAATATGATTCCCCGCATTAAGTTTCTGATACCCGCTTGGTTAAATCAATTTATTGTTAATCAACTTTAGCTAAAATCTAATCAATTCCTTAATTCTGAGACTTAACTTATTTGTTACTCCGTCAGGATTTTGAAATAATCAACCGACTAGATTTTACTTAATGAAAATAAAAAATATATGTATATCACGGGGTATCACAATCCACAGTATCCCCTAGATGCATATTCCTCCTAATTATGATCTCAGACCTACTCACACAACTGTCATCCAATATGCGGGGATCATTTGACCCAACTGTTGATGTAAAAAATTAGATCATATCTAATTATTCAATCATAGATAAATAAATAAGACAAAGAATTTTTGAAGTGGTTCAGCCTTATAAGAATGTCCTACGTCCACTGTTATGGTATTGCTGATTGTATTGGGAATTCTCGATTACAAATTATCTCAAGAAATTCCGGTCCTTCTACAATGAGGATTGTACAATGTATTTATAGCCCTGAGGCTGTAATGTGAAAGGGTAATACATTAAATGATGTACATATGAAAGGGTAATACATTCAATGCCCCTTACGCGTATGCGTCTAAATGATAAGCATTTAATGAACAGTCAAACTGTTGGTTATCCTGCCATTAATGCTTTGTTCGAGGTGCAGCTCGGACCGCCTGAGTTGCTCGGACCGCCTAAGCTTCTCGATACTTCAAGAGTTCCTCGGAGAGTTATTGTTCCTCAGAGCGTATGAGTTCCTGGGGGAAGTAGTGCTCCTCGTTGTAGTATGGTTCCTCGGAGCGTGTGAGTTCCTCGAAAGAGTTTGTTGTTGACACGTAGATTTCCACGTGTCTTCACTTTATTGAGACATGTTAGCAGACTAAATTTGGTATCAACAAAAGCCCCCAATGTTTCATATTTCGAAATTTGAGGAGTGTGGAACATTCTTTCTTGGAATATGGTAGCTTTAAATGGTCCTCCTGATTTTTAGGAGTGTTTTCCCTTGTATTTATTTTTTCTTCCAAATTCATAGAATCAGGCTTTTTTGAATTTTTATACTCGCTTCGATTGTCGCGCCCTTTTTGTCCTTCTAGCCGCTGGTAGCGTAATCGTTTCTTCTCGCTTCGATTGCCGCGCCCTTTTTGTCCTTCTAGCCGCCGGTAGCGTAACCATTTCTTTTTGTAATCATTACTTTACCGTTTTCCAAGGCAAAGTATTTAAGCGTCACAGACAATCCCATCGTCTTCTACTTTTTCAAATTTGTATCTTCGAGTTTTCCATCATCTCTTTATCTCCTGTGTATTCATCTCTTCCATCATTCTTTGTCAACAGATCCACTCTTTTTCTGTAAGATCTTCTTCCTTCTTCTTCATTTCCTTTATTCATCATGGTTTACCCTGTTGAATCTCTTGATAAGTTTCGTTCTGATTTTTCTATTCCCTCCTGGGTTATTCTGGAAGAGCTTTCTGAGCCTTCTGATTATTTCCGTTTGGCTGAGGGACATTGGTTCCCCAGTCTTTTTGTTACTGAGTGTGGATTTTCTTTTCCGCCCAATCCTCTATGTATGGAATTTTGTCAATATTTTGACATTGTTCCTGCAAGAATAGACCCCAATACATGGAGAATAGTTAATGGGGTGCATAGGTTAAATCAAATCCATGGAACTCACATAGGAATTCCAGAAATCATGTTTTGCTATAGATAGGCAGTTGG
The DNA here is from genome assembly GCA_949130495.1 of Sambucus nigra. Lineage (NCBI taxonomy): Eukaryota > Viridiplantae > Streptophyta > Magnoliopsida > Dipsacales > Adoxaceae > Sambucus > Sambucus nigra. Next base: position 155,368,169 of record OX422211.1, on the reverse strand, counting down.
TGATAACACCTTTTATTTGAAAACTAGATTTTTAAATAAGGCCTTAGTAGTCAACCTCCCGGATGCCAATAGGGACTATTTTGAGCATGGAGTTGTTATAAAAAATTGGCAACATGCTCCTTTATCAGGAGATGAAGTGTATCAGGGTCCCAGATGCCCTCCCTATGGCAATGGGATAGGTTATTTTTATTTCATTTTATTTATTTTGAAATTATGCTTCCTCTATGTTTGATAAAATGTGCCACTGATATTTCAATATTTATTTATTTGCAGTTGACAGTAAAAGAAAGTGTCCAAAAGAAGCAGACGTGAATATAAGGCACTTAAAACTTATATGGAGTTTGCATCAGAGTGTTGCCGACGAGCACATTAGGTCAGCCTCGTATCTACTGCAGTACAAGAGCTACACCACTTCTTTTACTGCTCGTCCGGTGATAAGTGACGCAGATCCAGTACCAGCTTCTACCAGTTCTTCGCCTGAGTCACATATTCCTTTAAGTGAAAGGATGAAGAAAATAAGACCTCCCACCTTATTCGAGAAACCTGCCTCTGGTGCTGGAGAGGCAAAAAGAAGTAAGATTGACGTCCCAGGGGTGGGGACAAAGAAAACTGATGCACCTTCCTCGGCTGCCCCTGTTGTGAAGGTTGTCGAGAAGCCCCCACTGGCTCCGAGCAATTCTGCTGCTCCAGGAGAGGTGATTATAATATCACCGACCAAGAGTTCCTCCTTGGTTGAATCTATTCCTGCTCCCCCGAGGAAGCTGAAGAAGAGATCCTCGGTCAATTTGGCTGACACCATTTCTCAGCCCCCAACTAGTGGAGTTCCCACTTTCATTCCCCCGAGCTCTGCCATGAGATCGGTGAAGACTTGGATCATTCTCGAGATCCAAGGTATCGAAGAAAACCTTTCTCGGGATATGGTTACCTCTTTGGCAGCTCGCCACATTGCTTCTGTAAGTCCTTTTACTTCGAACTTTTCATCTTTCCCTTATTATATCTGTCTCTGACTTGCTTTCATTTTCTTTTCACAGTTGGTGAGCTACTTCAATACAATTTTGAAGAAGGATGAAGCTATTAAAGCTTCAAGCTCCTCATCTAGTGTAGAGGAAGCTTTAATGGGCGTGAGTCAGTCTTTGGAAGAGTCTCGCCAAAAATATGCTGATGATAAGGCAACTTGGGAGAAGAAGCTTGCCTCTATCGAGCAGGAGAAGGCTCAAGTTGTTGAAGTCTCCCAGGAGTTGGAGAAGAAAATAAAGGACTTGGAAGGGAAGAATAAAGAGCTTGACAAGAAGATCAAAAATTCTGGAGAGTTTGAGAATAAGCTCAAGGTTGCTGAGGAAGAATTGGGTCAGCTTCGGGAGGTAAATCGGCAGAAGGAGGAGGTTGAAAATAAATTGAAGATTGCTGAAAACCTTATGTCCGAGCAGCGTTCCTCGGAGAAGTTGAAGAGAAAAGTGGCTGTGCTCGAAGTTGATGTTTTCAGTAGCTTCCACCGGAGTTGGTCTGAGCTCGAATTTGATGATACTTTTACCAACCGGAGTTGGCCTGAGCTCGAATTTGATGATCCTGTAACATCCACTTGCCCTTTTACCAACCGGAATTGGTCTAACATCCACAGGTTAATCAGCGAGCAACTTTTGCTCCTCGGGGGTATCAGGATAGGTGAACTCTGCTATAAAATCCGCTACAGCTTTCCCTTTAAGTGATGATATGGGTTCATAGACTATATCGTATTCATCGAGCTCTATTGCCCAGTACATCAATCTCCCTGATTTTTCTGGTTTATGAAGGGCTTTCCTCAATGGCATATCAGTATATACGACTATAGTATGAGCCTGAAAGTATGGCCTCATTCTCCTACTCGCCTCAATCAGCGCAAGTGCTAACTTTTCCAGCCTTGGATATCTGATCTCTGCTCCTATAAAGGCCTTACTTGTGTAGTAGATTGGTTTTTGTACTCCATTCTCCACTCTTATCAACGCCGAGCTTACTGCATTCTCCGATACTTCTAGATACAAGTACAATTTTTCTTCCATCACCGGTCTGGACAATAGTGGAGGTGCTCCCAAATATTTCTTCAAGTCTTTAAAAGCCTTCTCACATTCATCATTCCAATCAAAAGTCTTTCGGAGTGTCTTGAAGAATGGGAGACATCGATCAATTGGTCGTGATACAAATCTGTTGAGTGTTGCTACTCGTCCTGTAAGACTTTGCACCTCTTTCTTCGTCGTTGGAGATCGCAGCCCTAATAGAGCTTTGATCTTTTCAGGATTTGCCTCAATGCCTCGTTGATTGATAATGTATCCGAGAAACATGCCTTCTCGTACTCCAATTATGCACTTCGTTGGGTTCATCTTCATTTGATATTTATCTAGTTGATCAAAATTCTGACTTTAGTCAACTAGATGATTGGCAGCTTTCTTGCTCTTTATCAGCATATCGTCAACATAGACTTCCATATTGCAACTGATTTGTTCAGCAAAGACTTTGTTCATCAGCCTCTGATATGTCGCACCTGCATTTTTCAAACCAAAAGGCATAACATTATAACAATAAGTTCCCCTAGGGGTAATGAAAGAAGTACTCTCCCTGTTTTCAGGTTTCATTTTAATCTGATTGTAGCCAGAATAAGCATCCATGAAGCTCAGCAGCTCGTGTCCCGAGGTAGCATCCACTAGTTGATCAATTCGGGGCAACGAAAAATGATCCTTTGGACATGCTTTGTTGAGGTCGGTGAAGTCTACACACATCCTCCACTTGTTGTTCTTCTTTTTCACCATCATCACATTTGCTAACCAGTCTGGATATTTAACATCTTCAATGAAGCAAGCTTTTTGGAGCTTCTCGACTTCCTCCAGTATAGCTTGGTTCTTCTCGGGACTAAACACTCTTCTTCTCTGCTTTACTGGCTTGATCTCCTTAATCACATTGAGTTCGTAACATAAGAAATTTGGATCTATTCCGGGCATATCCTCATGACTCCACGCAAAAGTTTGCTTTCTGCTTCTAAGGAAAGTTATCAATTCCTGTTTTAGTGAGGCTTCCAACGACGAACCTACTTGAGTAGTTCGCTCAGGGTGCTCGTCGTCCATAATGATGTTTTCAGTAGCTTCTACCACTTGACCCTTCACGAGTTGTGACTCATCTCTAGGATCCAATGTTTCAATTTCTTCCCCTTCTTCCACTTGATAAGTAGTAGTCTTTTTCCTTGATTCCTCCAGTTCCTCTTGCTCGGCGGATGAATAATAGCATTCCCGAGCTACTTTCTGATCACCCTTCACAACTCCTACTCCAAAATTTATTGGAAACTTTAGGCACTGATGCACTGTAGATGGTACAACCTCGAACTTCTTCAATCCTACTATTCCCATGATGATTGAACATTCTTATCCATCACAAAAAAGCGTATTCTTTCTGTCCAACAAGCAGGCCACGTACCAATGAATATATCCAACTTGATCGTCCCAAGTGGAAATACTTTCTCGCCGGCAAAACCGAGGAGGGGTCTATGATAAGGATCCAGTTGAGATAGCTTTAGATTTAAACTATTGAAGCACGAGTAAAACATGATGTCTGCCGAGCTATAGTTGTTGACCAGTACTCTTGAAATTATAACCTCCTTCATTCTCATCTTGATCACCAGTAGGTCATCATGAGGATATAGAACACCTGCAAGGTCATTCTTTAAGAAACCGATGACCAACTTCTCTTTGTTCACCTTTCTCGAGCGATCCTCCTCAGCGAGATTTATTCGTTGAATGTACGAGCAAGCTTGAGCCTCACATAGGTAAGCTTTTCTCTCGGCAGTACGGTCTCCTCCTCCTGCATCTCCACCTGTTATAACATTACAGTCAAATGACCCAAAGCGTATTAAAAATACCTCTCGTTCTGGCTGCCTTGGTCTCTTGGGAAGATCAGGGTCATCTTCGGGATCAACTTCATGGTTTCTCTTCTTGTTCTCCTCTGCTCGACGAGGAGATCTAGACCTCTCTCTTGTTCGGTCATTGTTCCTTCTTTCGCTTCCACGATCAACGTACTTTGCCAGCTTTCCTCATCTGATGAGTGTTTCAATCTCATTCTGAAGAGCTATGCAATTTTTGGTCATATGGCCATGATCTTTATGAAACTCGCAATACTCTGCCTTATTCCTCTTGTCAGGGTCTGCCTTCATTTTCTCTGGCCAGTTTAATTCCTCGTTGCTCTTGATTTCTTCTAGAACATGGTTGATATCCTTCTTCAAAGGAGTATAATTATAAAATTTCTTCATTGCATTCCATACCGACCTTGTTCTTGAATGTTTATCATTACCATTGTTCTTATGCTCTTTCTTCTTAGCTTTATCACCTTCCACCTTAGTTTCTTTGGCATCCATGTTCTTCTTCGCAGCCATAGCTTCCTCGGCATTCATAATCTTGGACGCTTTTCCCATCAGATCCGACATGGTTCTAGGTGGATCTTTGGCCAAAGTATAGTATAACTTGTTAGGCAGTAGTCCACTCATCAAGGCGGTAATCGTTGTCTTCTCCTCGTAATCAATGACTTCAAGTTTCTCGTTATTAAAACGAGTTATATAATCTCTGGTACTCTCACCAGCCTTTTGTCTAACACTTAACAAATGTTCTACTCATTTAACTGGCTTTGCCCCAAAATAGAAATTCCCAATGAATAGCTCGTCCAGTTGAAGAAAAGTTGAAATCTTACCTTGAGGAAGATTATTATACCATATTTGAGCAGATTCGGTAAGAGTTCCCGAGAATGCTCTACATCTCATCTCATCTGGAACAGCATAGATGTCGGCTGCAGCTTGGTATTTTTCTATATGAAGGAAGGGGTCAGTCTTTCCATCATATTTGGGGGTCACAACAAGTGCTTTGAATTTTGATGGTGCTGGAAAATCTACAATGGCCTGGACAAAAGGTGTTCCTCGAACAAAAGTTCGTTGTAGAGGGTTCTTAGCTTTAACCATTTCCCCCAATCTATCCTCCAGCCTTTGAATAGAGCCTTTCCATGTATCATTTCCTTCTTCGGGCCTATTGGTTCGAGCAGCTGATCGCGTTGAGGTGTCTTCCTGGGATCTATCTTGACGAGTAACTGGTCGCGACTGGGCAGATCCTTCCCTTAAGTCTGATAGTCGTCGAAAACTCCTCGATGGGGCTCTAGGAGGACTTTTTCTCCTCCTAGGACCTAATCGATCGAAAGGAGATACTCTGCTTAATCTTTCTAGCGCACTAGTCCTTTCTAGGGAGAGAGTGATACGCTGTTCAGTATCTGTGGCTCGCACTGACGAAGTTCGTCCAGGTTGATAAGAAAAATCTTCAGATTCCTCATTGCGATATGAATTGGTACATCTATTACGTGAAGAAAGTGCACGGGTATTTCTATGAATACTTCGCGGTCTTGAATGGGTTGGTGCACCACCATGGAGGGTTTGTATGAGTTGACGCATAGTTTCTTGCATGACGGTCTGGCCCTGAGACAGATTTATAATTATTCCAGCCAGATCTGGAATATTTGGCGGAGCAGATGGATTTGGAGGGCTTCCAGCATTTCGATTGCTTGAGTCTGGAATATCAGCCATTTGTGATGGATTATTTTTTATGGAAAACGATATTACCAGTCGTTCCCACAAACGACGCCAATCCGTTGATGTAAAAATTAGATCATATCTAATTATTCAATCACAGATAAATAAATGAGAAAAAGAATTTTTAAAGTGGTTCAGCCTTATAAGAATGGCCTACGTCCACTGTTATGGTATTGCTGATTGTATGGGGAATTCTCGATTACAAATTATCTCAAGAAATTTTGGTCCTTCTACAATGAGGATTATACAATGTATTTATATCCCTGAGGCTGTAATGTGAAAGGGTAATACATTAAATGATGTACATATGAAAGGGTAATACATTCAATGCCCCTTATGCGTATGCGTCTAAATGATAAGCATTTAATGAACAGTCAAACTGTTGGTTATCCTACCATTAATGCTTTGTTCGGGGTGCAACTCGGACCGCCTAAGCTTCTCGGTACTTCAAGAGTTCCTCGGAGAGTTCTTGTTCCTCGAAGCGTATGAGTTCCTCGGGGAAGTAGTGCTCCTCGTTGTAGTATGGTTCCTCGGAGCGTGTGAGTTCCTCGAAAGAGTTTGTTGTTGCCACGTAGATTGTCACGTGTCTTCACTTTATTGAGCCATGTCATCAGACTAAATTTGGTATCAACACCAACAAAAAATCAAATCGTGCCCATAGAAATAGAAATGACATTTTCAAGGGCATTTTAATCCTCATAATTCTCAAGATTAAGAATATATACGCCCTTTTCAAATGGTGTGAGATTACCTGAGTATGATCAAGATAACCCTTAGACTCAAATCTCATGGGTGTCCATGTTTAATATATTTCATATATATACTCATAACAATCCTTTTTAAGCTATCACACAAGTTCCCGAACCATTACTCGGGTTCCCCGCAATTTGAGATAAACTACTAGGATTGTATCTCAATCATTCCGATAGGATGTCAAGTTTATATATAGGTTGCGAATATTTAAATAGTGCTTGAACCGAATTTTCAATCACCTTATTATCATTCTAAAGCCAACTCACTGGAATTCTTACTATGCTCTATTGACCGACATGTCTACTATATATTTAAATCATATATAAAGATTTATCGTAATCATGATTCTTATATCAAAATTAATTGACACACCTTTACTAAAAGGTGACCTTCATACATGGTTACTAACAAATGCTTCGTATAATCTTGGGGAGAAAATTCAAGAGAACAAGGTTGTTAAAGAGCTGTAGATATTGGGGTTTTATTCGTAAAACCGTGTATTGATATTTTGTTTATTAATAAAAGGATTGTCTAGTTCATTTAAAATGAGATTCATGTTTGTCAAAATGCTTTATATTTTTGTTTTAAATAAATAATTTTTTATGTTGGTCAATTTTACTTAATAGGAATTTCGGTGCATTGGGATCGGCTTAATCACAGGAGATCAAAATTTTAGTTCTGGTACAATAGAATAATTCACAACCTATATAGAGAGTTAACGCCCTATCCACATGATTGTGTGTATAATCATTGTAGTTTATCTCAAACTATAGGAACCTATCTAATGGTTTGAGAAGTTGTATTATGTTTCAAAAGACAATTGTGATCGGCACATCCAGGAATTCTCGTGAGATTTAAGTCTAAGGGCTCTCTTGATTAGACTTAGGTAATCACACACCGTTTGCAAAGGGAGCATATATTTTCAATTTTGAGAGTTATGAGGATGAAAATTTTTGCAAAATTATTTCTTTGATTGCTATGGGTGAGATTCAATTTTTTGGGGGTCAATAGATCCACACAAATTTGGCAATAGTTGTGTGAGTATGTCTGAGATTATAATTCAGAGAAATCCGCATCCAAAAAAGATCTTGGATTGTGATACTTATTGAGAGACTTCTAAGATTTATTTTCACCAGTAAACCTGATCAGTGGATTTTTTTATAATCCGGCAGAGTAGCAGAATAAGTTTAGTCTGAGAATCAAGAAATTGATTAGATGTTGGTTAAATCTATTAGTTGAAAATTTATTTGATCAAGTGGGTATTAAAATCTTAACATGGGTAATCACATTATGTACCATAATCAACCTCGCTAGTAAGATCTCATTATTTCGAATAATTTTGAGGTAATTAAATTATAGTTCAGTTAAAATTATTTAGTGAAATTAATTATGATTAAATAAAGAAAGGAAATAAATTACGGGGTTGTAATTTGGGATATTCGAGTATTTTTTCCAAAGTCAATTTAATTATTTATCTTTGGTCCCTAGTATAGACCATATACCCAAGTAGTTAGGGTCAGACTCTCGAGAACCCCAGTTTATCCCAAGAACATAACTTATACTAATTTATATTGGTATATGATAGGGTTTTAAAATGCATAAATATTACTAAGGGTTAAAGAGGGGGAGATAAAATAATTTTCATGTCTTTGCGAAGAGGGTTAAAGAGATAGGTCTATATCTCACTCAAAAACCAAAGTTTTTCATCTCAAAAGGTGCTCACACATCTACCTAAATTTAAAAGTACCATATAATAGAATATCCAAGTGTTTTGGTGGATAGAAGCAAGCTTTTGGAGGACTAAAAAAAGGCAGCCCTTCATCTTTAATAAATATATTTTTCTCCATATTGAAATTTCAATCGAATCTGCAAAGGTCTTGTATTTGAAATTCTAAGTTTAATCTCTTAAACCAAGTTTTTGTTTTGCACTTTCCGTATCATGATTAATCAAATATTTTTGGGTGAAATTTTTCTGTGTATCTTAATCCCTAATAATTGGCATTATTACCCTCGGTTTAGATTGATCATGCATAGAAAAGACCCATGTTGTCCATCGGCTTAAATCCTAGGTTTACATGTTTAAAATATATGCATTGATGGATATATTTATGAACTACCATGGTTTTGTAGGGTTTGAATGTTATATACCTTCCATCATGGTCACGTCAATCTTTATTATGTGAATGGATCCTACGGTGGTTTATTCTTAGTTACATTTCTCATAAATTCAATTTGGTTTTAATATTTAGGTGTTTTAATTATTGCATGTAATTTTTGGGATTTTATTCTTAAAATCATATATTTATATTTGATTTACTAATGAAAGAATTGTCTAGTTCATTTTAGATGAGATTCATGTTTGTGAGAATGTTTTATGTTTATGTTTTAAATATATTATTTTATATGTCGATGACTTGTGCTTAGTAGGAATCCTAGTGAGTTAGGTTCAGCTTGATCATAAGAGATCAAAATTTTAATTTTCGTACAATTGTATAGTTCACAACCTAAATAGGGAATCGAAATCCTATTGGCATGGTTACGTGTACAATCCTAGTAGTTTATCTCAATTTGCAGGAACATTTATAATGGTTTGAGAACTTGATTATATTTCGAAAGAGGACTATTACGGGTACATCTAGGAATGTATTTAACAGTCCCACTCTTGAGATTTAAGTCTTAGGGTTGTCTTAATTAGACTTGTATAATCTCACACCATTTGCAAAGGGTGCACAAATTCTCAATCACGAGAGTTATGCAGATTAAAATTCTTACGCAATTATTTTTTTTATTGTTATGGGTGAGATTAAATTTTATATTGGGACAATAGATCCCCGCAAGTTTAGCAACAATTATATGAATAGGTCTGAGATCATAATTTAAAGCAATCCATGTCGAAGAAAGATCTTAGATTATGATAATCCTTTTATAAACTTATAAGATTTGTTTCCAGTAGTAAACTTGATCATTGGATTATTTATAATCTGGTGGAGTAGCAAAATAAGTTAAGTTTGAGAATTAAGGAATTGATTCGATGTTGGCTAAAATCAATTAGTGACAAATTGATTTGACGAAGTAAACATCGGAATATTGACGTGGGGAATCATATTATATAACATAATTAACATTGTAAATAATACCTCGTTAATTTGGATGATTTTAAGATAAATAAATAAGAATGCAGTCATAATTATTTTGTAGAATTAATTATGATTAAATAACGAAAGAAAATAATTAGGGGGTGTTAATTTGGGATTTTCGATTATTTACATGGAAGCAATTTTAATTATTTATCTTAGCCCCCTAGTATAGCGCATATACCCAAGTAGTTTGGACTAGACTCTCTAAAAACCGCTTTTAAACCAAGCTCACAACTTATACTAAAATATATTGATGTAAGCTCGAGTTTTAAGATGCATAATCATTATTAACAGTTACAAAGGGGGAGATAAAACACTATTCACATTTTTTGTAAGAGGCTTAGAGAAAGAGATCCATATAGCCCTCAAAATCAAAGGTTTTCATCTCAAAAGAAGCCCACACATCTACTATCTTTAGGAGGATGATATACTAGAATATTCAAAGGTTTCGTGGACATAAGCAATTGTTTGGAGGACCAAAAAAGGTAATCCCTTCATCTTAAATAAATAACTTTTCTCCATATTCGAATGAAAATCGGATCCGAAAAGATATTGTATTTGAAACCTGGGTTTAATCTCTTAAACCTAATTTTGTTTTCAATTTTCCTTACCATGATCAATCAAAGATTTTTAGGATGAATTTTTTTTCTTGTGTATTGATCCCCAATAGTTGAGTACCTTATTTAATCATTTCAAGATAAAGGTTGATATTTTAAATGAGAATAAGGCTACTGGCACTTGTAGTCTAGAATAACTCATAAGACTTTTCCAAATATTTGAGAAGAGGATGCTTTGAACATAAATCCCAAGAAATAATTATCGTTTATTATCGAGTCAAGTATAAATGTAAAAGATAAAGAACGTGAAAATAGGCCTCGTGAAAGTATTATGGGAATATTATTTTATTTGATTAATTGTTAAGAAATTCTATAAAAAAAATTAAAAATAAAAAGAACTTTGAACCGAAGCAATAAATATTATATAAATATAACTTCAAATGTGGCTACAAGAAGATTTCACCTAAGATAGGAAAGGTGAAAGATTAGGATAAGTTTTTTTGGGTATGGTTGAATAGGTCACCATATGAATTTATGCCCTACACGCTTGAGAAGGCTAGATAAGTCCATGGACTTTAGTAAAAAGAAGAAATATTAAAAAAAATTCTTAAGTGATTCTGATACTGAATTTGATGAAAGTTTCTCTAATGAAGAGAGTACAAGTGACATAGCCTTCATGGTAAAGTTGGAAGGTGAAGGGGGAAGAAATTCTGAAGAGAATGATTCTCTAGATATGTTTATGAATAAGGGAATAAAGAAAGAGTTAGGCATAGGTCTCTTAGTAATTCCTTATATTTTTATAGTGTGGGTTCATACACATCTTGTCCAAGATCGTGTTATGATGGTGATCATTTAGAGGACAACATTCTTGAAGAGTTTGATGAAATTTATCAATAATCTGTTAATCTTAACAAGTTTAATATCATACTTTTAAAAATGATAAAATTTATTCAATGTGAACAAGAATAAGACATTAGAAAATTTATAAGTGTTCATTTGGATAATGCTAAGCTTAATGAAAATGTTGATAGCTTATTGGAAGATTTTTTTTCCTTGAGGAAGATGATTTAAATTATTGTGTAAGATAAATAAGATATTGTTCTTCAAAAGGAAGTTTTGAATGTTGATTTTGAAAAATTATCTACTGAACTTCAACATGACAAATATTGAAATTTAATTTTGTTGAAAGAACCAATCTGCTTGACAACATTCTTTTAAAACATGGTCAAGTAAAAATGATAAAAATGGTCTTAGATTTTTTGAGAAAAAGAGAAAGGAAAAGAAAAGGATATTTCTGAATCCACATTTAAACCATATTTTTATATAAAAAGCATAACCAAGGAACAAACTTCAAGTTGAAATAAAAGTAGGTTGTACCCAAATATTTACCATGGTTTAGTACTTTTGGTTTCTAATTTTGTGGGAAAGTGAACGAAATTTCCCACTTTTGCTTCAAGAGAAGGAATTATGTGAAACAATAAGAAATAAAAGCTCATAAATATAAGCTTAAGACTATTTATAAAAGAAATGTGCCCTATTGCTCCCATTACAGTTTGTACGGATAATGAAATGTAATATGTAAGTGGTTTTTTGCTAGTAAGAAGAGGTTCTTCAAAACGATAAAGGTTATTAAAAATAAAGATCCCTTGAGAAAGTTTAGGAATGATATTGGAAATCTCATGAGAAAGGTTCATTTTGTAGTGAATCAATAAAATGATACGAGAAAGTTTCATTATCCTAGATTTTGAAATGCATTTCCTAGGAATAGAGATTTTTTGGGGAGATAAAATTAGTATCTATGAGAAGTAAACCTAGGAATGCTCCTAGACAGAGAGAGTTGAGATTGTTATTCTTTAAAAGAATGTTGAGAGGAAGAAAGAAAATTTTTTGTGTCTACCAAGTATCTAGGAGATGCACTAACCTCCTATACTTAGATAGGCAGTTGAATAGAATACCTTGGGTATTTGTTGGTCGTAGGTCCTAACCTAAGTAATCTTTGATTCATTTGGGATCATTATATGGTTATGAGAGAATTATATTATTATATTAAGATCTTTTACATAATTTTGGTGAGGATTATTTTATGCATTTTTCTATATGCTTGTTCCTTGCATTGTATATATGCATATATCATCATCCTTAAAAAAATCAAAAAATATTTTGTTTGTTCTCTTTGTGATTATTGATTAAGTTTTATGTATACATGTGATTCAATGTATGAACTTACTTTTCACATGGATCGAAATGTGGATTCTAAACAATTACAAGAATATTATAATTTTTCAATGATAAGTTAGAATTTAAATGAATAATTATGAAAAGTCAAATTTGTTGAGATATTTGGTATTGATTTTACTTTATATATGAACCTTACATGTCTTTGAATTATGTAAGACTTTTATGTGTATTGATTGGTTACTTGATTTTTAAGTCATGACTAAACCTCAAAATCAAATATTGGTCAAAATAATTTGATAAACATTTTTATGGACTATTTGAGAAATTTTAGTGAAATTTATGTATATTTGATGGAGTTGATTGATGACATATTTTCAAAATGAAAAGGGCTACCAGTAGGGGTGGCAATTCGAACCCGAACACGACAACACGACACGATCCAACACGAAATTGACACGAAATTAAAATACCCTTTCGTGTTCGGGTCGTGTTCGGGCCAATTTTTTTGGTCCACTAGCGGGTCGTGTCGTGTTCGTGTCAGAAAATTGACACGAAATTGGCCCGAAATTAGCCCGTTTCAGCCCGATTAAAACACGATAAGAACCCGATAATAATCCCAAATTAGCCCGATTGATCCATTTGTGTATTTAAAAAAAAATATTAGGGCTTCCTCAAGACTCCTCACACTCGTATAAAAGGAAACTTCAAAATTAAAAAAACCCTATGTTCTCTCTCTCCGTCTCTTTTCTACGCCGTTGTCTTTCCCCATTGGAAAGAAAAAAAACCTAATACAAAATCCCATCTCTCTCTCTACGCTGCTCCTGCTCCTGCACCGTCGCCGTTCACCTCCCACCGGTTAGAGCACACCTCCGTTGCCGGTAAGAGCACACCTCCCACCGGTAGTAAGAGCACACCTCCGTCGCCGTTCAGCACACCTCCCACCGGTAAGATCACAGCTCCGTCGCCGTTCAGCACATTATATATATTTTTGGTGTTTTGTTTGGAGCAAACCTTTCCTCTTTCCTGTTAAAACCGAGGCATTGTATATTTGTATAGTTTTAGTAATGGTTGAAGTTGGGTTATGTTTTAGTAATGTTTTAGTAATGTTTTGATATTTGTATAGTTAATGGGGTGAGAGACAAGGTAACTGCTGGTGTTTTGATATTTGTATATTTGTATAGTTTTAGTAATGGTTGAAGAAGTTGGGTTATGAGGAGGAAAGTTCAAGGTAACTGCTGGGGGTTATTGACTTCGTGGTTTTGTTTTATAATTTTTTTTACATAATTGTTATTTTGGTTCTGTTTATTTACAAAGATATTTATTCTGAATATTATTTGTATTTAGTAGATTGGTATATTTATTAGTAGCACTGATGGGATGTCATTTTTGTTTAGCAATATTATTTGTGTCAATCGGGCCAAATGGGCCAAAATGTTGGTCAAGATGAATCGTGTCGTGCCGTGCCGTGTCAATCGTGTCAAATTGACATAATTTTTATATCGTGTCAGTCGTGTTGGGTCGTGTTATAAATGGGTCGTGTTCGTGTTGACAAAAAAAAAACACGACTTCGTGTTGGGTCGTGTTCGTGTTGCCTAAAATATAGTCGTGTCGTGTCGGGCCAGGTCAAAACACGACCCGTTGGCCCGAATTGCCACCCCTAGCTACCAGTGGTGAGATAATGTTGGTTTGATTTTGAATATCATTAATAGATGTCTTCCAAAGCTTGTATAAAAGTTAAAGTATAAAAATTCATTTTAATATTGAAGAGAGCCAAATCCAAGTGATAAAAAATTAATGGAAGAAGCATAAGCTATGTTTTTTTTTTTTTTCTTATAGTACTACTTTTACTATCTACTTTAGGGATTCGAACATCATTTTGAGGGTGCATACATGGTTATATATTACCATTAGAAGATATTGAAAGGATTTTGGTGAAACGATAGCATCAAGCACGAATGTCATCCATATAAAACAGTTATGTAAATTCAAATGATTTAATGATCTATCAATTATTCACATCATATCATAATTGAAATACAAATTGATTAATTGATTTTATTATAATTTGAACTAATGCAATTGATTGATTAATGTTTGCAAGGATGCGAGTTTTATCCAGATCAAAACAAACTTATACAAATAATCTATTTAGAATTAGTAGATTAATCTTGATCACTTTACATGATTTTGTGTTACATGTATATAATTGAGTGTTTTGATTATTTGATAAATTCAAGTTTTAGAAAAATAACAGTTTTTTAGCATACATTTACATTTTTCATAACACATTTCAAGAGAGTTTGTAATTTTTGAATTAATACCAAGTCTATTTTGGAATAATTTTCCTTAACTTGTGTATTCAGGTGAAAACCATGAGAACGGAGGTGTTTTGTCGTTTGCATAATGATGGGCTTATGAGACCACTTCCCCAATCCGTTCACATGGAGGTAATACCTGGCTTTTAGCTATTAGTGTGAACTCTTGATCTTAAGATATGTTGAACACCGTTTGCATAATGATATTTTGTATCCATGCGTAAGGACATTATCAATGGCTGGTCGTGTTCTGTTTCACATGTGATGGTTTTAAAACCCATTTTAACATATTATAACCCACATTTTCTCTCACTAGAAGTTACCATATGGGCAATTTTACTTTCCGTAGGTGATTTTGTTGCTTATTTAACGATTTAACATCATTTGGTGGGCTGATTTTATGATCTAGGGTTCTAAACCTACTTTTTCATAAACTTTGGAATTTGGGGATTTCTCTTTTGTTAATAATTCAAACTATTTTATTGGAGTCACTTTGAGTTCGTTTTAGGTTTTTTGAGGATTATACACATTATTCTTAGCACTACACTTTTTGATCTATTCTTAGAGGTTTTGTTGTTGGATATTATGAATGCAAATACATAAATTGAACTCTTTATATATCTCAAAAATGTCAACTTCAATACAACAAAGTAATTTATGAATAGTCACTATAAAACTTCAAGGCGTGATGTCACTTTCTTAAATACAGTATTTGCCCCACACGAAGAATTTCGGTATACAAACGGGAATCAGCAAATCCGTACTCAAGATACAATGAAGCAATTGCACTGTCTGCAACTTGTATATTTGAAGACAGCCCTTGGATGTAGCAGCGAAGAACAGTCAATCAAGTTCTTATTCTGTTTATGTGCACAAAACAGAATAAGAGAATTTGTATCTCCTGAAAATTGTAAGAGAGTAATAGCAGGGTATGGAAATCTGAAACTGGTTTTTGTTATCAATGTAATTCCGTTTTTAGGCAGCCTTTATTTATAGATAATGAAAGGCTTTGTCTTCAAGAGTCATGACTGTTGAATTAAGTCAGTTCCGAACAGGTATGAATGTTAATTACCAACAGTCTTAAGTCCTTTCCGAACAGGTATAATAATACCGAATCGGTTTTGCACGGGTCAACCAAAAAGTGACCGTGCCCGAGCTACCGCGATCCGACCCGGACGAATCCCGGCAACCCGCTACCACTGCGGACACGCGGCATGCGAAGTGCAAAGTGCGCCACTAGCGCCTCTACAGCCCACTGCCCCGCACCCGCAAGCGCGCGCGCGCGCGCGTGTGCGTACGGTGCTTCGCACCGTATTGAGGTCTCTTGAATAGCCTCTTAAATGCTAGATGAATTAACTCTTCATCTTCCATTTGTACTTATTAAGTGTACAAATTCTTAACATTTTTCCAATGTGGGACTCAAAGGTTGCCCACCCCTTTTATAGCTTAGTGGTGACACTTAGCTTTGTACATTTTCCAATGTAGGACACTATCCCCTTTTATATTTGGGTTAGCTTCCCACCTCTTCCACACACTTCCAATGTGGGACAAGCTCTTAAGGCTTTTACACCCAAAAAACTCTTACTCTCTTATTTTAAAAATCTCCAACATTCCTCCACCATTTTCAAAATAAGTTTTGTAAATCTTTGATTGTTTGTAAGACTGTGTATAAGCATTGGTGTCTCACGACTTGAACCAATACCCTGTGAAGGTTCGTCAAGGTTAACCATGAAAGTATAGTAGACTTGTCTTTGAACTATCAATCTATATTGATTATCCGGATTTGTCTTCACACACAAATCTTTTATTCACTGATTATCCATATAAGCCGACACATGAATTAGGCCGTGTGTCTGTACCTTGATTTCATGAGTGCTTTAGAGTCAAGACCAATACTCATAGGAAGCGGCACCACTTCCACACTCATATAGGTAGATTATCATAGGTGTCCATGTAACTTAAAACACCATAAATCTATTAAGGTTAAACCCATCCTCTTTCATTATTCATTACATGTTCTAAGCACTTATCCTTGGGATGTCAAATTTCATAGTGCTTACAATCACGTCGTATGATGTACTTTAATCATTGAACTTGAGACTTGAATATATCAAGTTTCAAGTTGAGTTTCCATCAAGAGTGATTATTATTAATGGGCTTTAGTCCCATCCCTATTGATGTCTTAGACACCAGTCCTCTTGCAAGACCTTTTGTAAAAGGATCAGCTAAATTTCGACTTGATTTTACATAATCCACTGTGATTACACTATCTGTAATCATTTGTCTGACATAACTATGTCTCAGGCCAATATGTCTAGACTTTCCATTATACACTTTACTATAAGCTCTGGAAAGTGTAGACTCACTATCACAATGTATAGATATTGGAGGCATTGGTTTTGGCCAAACTGGAATTTCAATTAATGAATTCCTTATCCATTCTGCCTCTTTAATAGTTGCAGCTAATGCTACAAACTCAGCTGCCATAGTAGAGTCAGCTATACAAGTTTGTTTCTTTGATCCCCAAGAAACAGCTCCTCCACCAAGTGTGAAAATCCATCCACTTGTTGAGGAATGATCCTCCCGCTCAGTTATCCAACTGGCATCAGAAAACCCTTCTAATACTGAAGGATATCCACTATAGTATATACCATAGTCCATAGTTCCTTTCAAATATTTTAATATTCTATTGACAGCATGCCAATGCAATAAACTTGGATTACTAGTATATCTACTTAATTTACCAACAGCATAAGCAATATCAGGTCGAGTACATGTCATGGCATACATTAAACTACCAATTACTCGTGCATATTCCAATTGTGAAATAGCTCTACCATTATTAGGGATCATCTTTAGCTGTGGTTCAAAAGGTGTACTAACAGGTGTGCAATCAAACTGATAAAATTTCTTTAAAATTTTCTCAACATAATGAGATTGAGTGAGAATTATATTTTTATCTTTCCTTATTATTCTCATTCCTAATATGACATCAGCTACACCCATATCTTTCATATCAAATTTAGAAGACAAAAAACTCTTAGTATTATTAATGCTTTCTAAATCAGTACCAAGAATTAACATGTCACCTACATATAAACAAATGATCACACCTTTACCATTAGCAAATTTACTATAAACACACTTATCAGATTCATGAATTTTAAAACCATAAGAAATAATGACTTTATCAAATTTTTCATGCCACTGTTTAGGTGCTTGTTTTAGGCCATATAAGGACTTAATAAGTTTACATACTTTGTTTTCTTGTCCAGGCATAACAAACCCTTCAGGTTGTTCCATGTAAATTTCTTCTTCTAAGTCACCATTTAAAAAGGCAGTTTTCACATCCATTTGATGAATCTCAAAATTATATATAGATTCTAATGCAATTAAAATTCTAATAGTGGCGGTTCTAGCAACAGGTGCATAGGTATCAAAATAATCAATTCCTTCTTTTTGTGTAAAACCTTTAGCAACCAATCAAGCCTTGAATTTATCAATTGTTCCATCTATTTTCATTTTCTTTTTAAAAATCCATCTACACTTAATGGGTTTAGATCCTGGAGGTAAGTCTACTAATTTCCAAGTTTTATTTCCCAAAATTGAATCCATTTCATCATTTATAGCTTCTTTCCAAAATGCTGAATCTACAGACTTAATTGCCTCACTATAAGTTTGTGGGTCTGTTTCAACGCTAAGAGTCAAAGCATATTGATTACAAGATATGTTTCTAGTTCCTTCAACAAGATAGACTACAAAGTCAGGACAAAAGCTTTTTTCTTTCCTAGGTCTTTTTCTTTTTCTAATCTCTTCTTGTTCTACTAGTGGAATTTCAGGTAACTGTGAAGGAGTGCTTACTTCTTTTTCATTATTAATTCTAGGAATAGAAGAAAACCTTTGTTCATAAAAAATTGCATCTCTCGATTCAATTATTGTATTTACATCAACAGAATCATTAGGTTCACTAACCAAAAATCTATAGGCTTTACTATGTTGTGCATAACCTATGAAAATACACTCAACACCTTTGCTTCCTAATTTCTTTCTCTTAGTTTCAGGTAGTCTTACAATAGCTCTACAACCCCAAACTTTAAGATAAGCTAAATTAGGTTTTCTATTCTTCCATAATTCGTAAGGAGTTTTCTTATTATCTTTAACAGGTATTCTATTCAGAATATGACATGCAGTTAAAAGTGCTTCTCCCCAAAACCCTTTACTTAAACCAGAATAAGAAAGCATAGCATTAACCATCTCAGTTAGTGTCCTATTTTTTCTTTCTGCTACTCCATTTTGTTGTGGTGTATAAGGTGCAGTAACTTCATGTATAATTGCCATATCTTCACAAAATTGAGGAAAGTGATATTCACCACCTCTATCAGATCTAAGACATTTTATTTTAGAATCACATTGGTTTTCAACTTCATTTTTATATGTCTTAAATCTATTAAGCACATCATCCTTAGAGTTTAAAAGATATACGTAACAATATTTTGAAAATTCATCAATAAATGTAGCAAAATATTTACTACCACCTCTAGTAGGCGTTCCATGCAAATCACAAACATCACTATGTACTAATTGCAACAAAGATGTAGTTTTTTCTATTTTAGGAAAAGGCAATCTTGTTATTTTTGTTTGCATGTATATTTTACACTTTTCATTCATATCATTCTCATATTTAGGAATTAAATTTAAATTAACCATGAAATGCATTTTCTTTGTATTAACATGTCCTAAACGACTATGCCATAATGAAAGACAATCAACGATATAAGCAGAAGAATCCTTTTCATTGATATTGAGCTTAAACATGCCCTCATACAAATATCCTTTGCCTACAAAGGTACCATTCTTAGTCAGAATAAATTTGTCTGACTCAAATACAAGCTTAAAGCCAAATTTGTTAAGAAGACTTCTAGAAACTAAATTTTTTCTAACATCAGGAACATGAAAAACATTGGTGAGGCTAAGGATTTTCCCGGAAGTGAATTCGAGATCCACTGTCCCTTTGCCTTTAACCGCAGCTGTAGATGAATTTCCCATATAGAGAACATCTCCTTCCACTGTTTCATAGGCAGAGAACAAATTCTTGTCCTTACAAACATGCCTTGTGGCACCAGAATCAACCCACCAAGAGTTGTCTTCTCCGAGCATATTAGCCTCGGATATCATAGCAGCAAATTTTTGCTTTGTGTCTGATGTCCCTCCTTTTTCCTTTAGTTTCTTGAACTCACGACAATCCTTCTTGAAGTGACCTGGTTTGTTGCAATGAAAACAATTTCCTTTCTTCTTTTTGTTTGCTTTAGAATTATTTGAAAAATTCTTCCGCTTGTTATTTTTTCCATGATTGCCACATTTTTGCTCCTTTCCTTCCTCCACCACATGGACCTTAGAAACAGAATTTTCTTGTTCCTCTTTACCATCTAGAATTCGAGACTCTTGTTCAATTCTTAAATGAGTCTCTAATTCTTCAAGTGAAAGATCCTCCTTTTTGTGTTTGAGTTCTTTCTTATAGTCTTTCCAAGAAGGAGGAAGTTTTTAAATTATGGCAGCAACAATTACATATCATCCATATTTAATTTTTTCAGTTTGCAATGATTTATGATGCGTTGGATGTCATGAAATTGTTCTAGCACAGGCCTATTATCATGCATTTTAAAGCTTAGAAACTGACCGATAAGGAACTTCTTACTTGTAGCGTCTTCCGTTAGATATTTGGTCTCCAATGTTTCCCATAAAGTTTTTGTAGTCCCAACATTTTGGTACAAGTCGAACAAATTATCAGCAAGTGCATTGAGAATATGATCACGACACAAGTAATCATCGGTCTCCCATTTTGTGCGTTGCCTAGTCTGTTCCACGGTTTCATCTTCATCTTCATTTGGTTTCGGTTGTGACAAGACATATACAATCTTCAATGTTGTTAGAAGAAAATGAATCTTTTTCTGCCAACGCAGAAAATTACCACCATCAAAACGGTCTAACTTGACAAAGCTTTCTGTTATTTGTCGAAGTGACTTGGAAGAGTCGGCCATTTATGAATACTGTATTTAGATTGTTGGATATTATGAATGCAAATACAAAAATGGAACTCTTTATATATCTCAAAAATGTCAACTTCAATACAACAAAGTAATTTCTGAATAGTCACTATAAAACCTCAAGGCGTGATGTCACTTTCCTAAATACAGTATTTGCCCCACACGAAGAATTTCGGTATACAAACGGGAATCAGCAAATCCGTACTCAAGATACAATGAAGCAATTGCACTGTCTGCAACTTGTATATTTGAAGACAGCCCTTGGATGTAGCAGCGAAGAACAGTCAATCAAGTTCTTATTCTGTTTATGTGCACAAAACAGAATAAGAGAATTTGTATCTCCTGAAAATTGTAAGAGAGTAATAGCAGGGTATGGAAATCTGAAACTGGTTTTTGTTATCAATGTAATTCCGTTTTTAGGCAGCCTTTATTTATAGATAATGAAAGGCTTTGTCTTCAAGAGTCATGACTGTTGAATTAAGTCAGTTCCGAACAGGTATGACTGTTAATTACCAACAGTCTTAAGTCCTTTCCGAACAGGTATAATAATACCGAATCGGTTTTGCACGGGTCAACCAAAAAGTGACCGCGCCCGAGCTACCGCGATCCGACCCGGACGAATCCCGGCAACCCGCTACCACTGCGGACACGCGGCATGCGAAGTGCAAAGTGCGCCACTAGCGCCTCTACAGCCCACTGCCCCGCACCCGCACGCGCGTGCGCGCGCGCGTGTGCGTACGGTGCTTCGCACCGTATTGAGGTCTCTTGAATAGCCTCTTAAATGCTAGATGAATTAACTCTTCATCTTCCATTTGTACTTATTAAGTGTACAAATTCTTTACATTTTTCCAATGTGGGACTCAAAGGTTGCCCACCCCTTTTATAGCTTAGTGGTGACACTTAGCTTTGTACATTTTCCAATGTAGGGCACTATCCCCTTTTATATTTGGGTTAGCTTCCCACCTCTTCCACACACTTCCAATGTGGGACAAGCTCTTAAGGCTTTTACACCCAAAAAACTCTTACTCTCTTATTTTAAAAATCTCCAACATTTTGGTACCCAACTGTATTTGTCGTAGTTCATTATCTACTATTTGGAGTGATTTTTCACACTTCTTGAGTTATCATGATGAGACTTAAAAAATAAGCGATCGAGAGACCCTTGATGCAATACCCCTTATTTTTATGGCAATTATTATAATTTTTAATTGATGATTAGTTGCATGATAATTGATATTACTTGTCACATTGGGTATGTCATCATGTAGATTGGCTTGTTACATGTGTAGTGCTACACATATTAATTATGCGTTGCTTGGCTATATATGATTATAGTATATGGCTAATTCATACTAATTTATTAAGATAAATATGTAAGTGACTTAGTATTATGGGTGGCTATGGAACGGTCATGGGCTAAGTATCAGGATTTTTCTTGTTTGATCGGAATTGGATCCCGACGATCGTGAAGTAGGTTCTTATAATATTGAGTCACAACTAATTAATTAATAATTTTATTCTAATCAAAACCGACTTGTATTGAATAATTAAGATTTTCAGTTAAATAATTAACTCATAAAATATATTAACTTTTGGGTAGGTCCATATTACGTTTAGAAATCCCGAATTAAGGTAAAAAAAATAATGGAAAATTGTCCATTGGGTTAGTACCAAGTTTGAGACTATTTGGGAACTGTTTTGGGCCTTTTATGTTTACGCCAATATAAGCCCTTAGCTGAATCACCTTATATCCTTAACTTACTTGAGTTTATATTATATAGGTGCTCATCTAGTTTGGAAATAGTGACAAAATTTGAGTCCCTTCATTGTTTTCTAAAGAACCTCAGACTCTACACTTGATTCCTCTACAAGTTCCTAAAGGTAGTATACCAACACCACACATTAGGACTGCATACATACATTATCCCATGCTATATTTTGTTGTATGTGAATTAAATCCCTTAAAATTAATTTTATACTATTTTTGGGATGTGTTAAATAATTCTAAGATTTTTAAATGATTTTTAGAAATTAAATTTGGTTGTATATAAACCTTAGGGGTTGTTGTGCAATTTATTTTTATGGCTTAAAGTTGGCTTGGGTAGAAATCAAAAGCGCTAGAGACTTCAGGGGTGGGAATTTAATTAATTTGGTACGCGTTTTGCAGCGTGTATTGTTCGAACACGTGCTGGTATATTACTGGTGGATTTTGTGTTTCTTCCCTCTCAAAGACTTGTGTTTCTTTGAGAACCCTTGGATCAATGTTATCAACGATCTGCATGTGTTTAGACTTAATCCAAGTGAATCCTTTTTTACCAATCAACACCATTTTATTTTAACCGTTAGATTGATAGTCAAACGGTCAAAATGAATCTCAGCCATTGGACTACCTCTGAGTTTCTCGATCTTTCCTCACGCACTATATAAGCGATCTAAGTCTCAGCCATTTGAGACTTTTGCCCTTCGTCCAAACTAGAGAGAAAATAAAAGTTAGAGAGAGAGAGAGAGTTAGATAGAGAAATGAAACCCTAAACCTAACTCATCCCAAATCTCACCAGAAAACCCTTTTGTGAGAGTAAATCAGTTTGAGATTTGAGAAGTTTATCCTCTATAGTTCTTTATCACTTTCCTGACCTAATCATGTTGGTTAAATATCTATTTCTTTTCATAGAATCCTGATATTAAGCCTCTGTGATACAATTTACTTAGATAGATCTTCATTTAGATTTCTTATTTTGAGAAATCTTATTTTTGTTGGTTATATTCAAACTGTTATGTTGATTTCAAACCCTAAACCAACAAATTCTTTTCTAATTTCAATTTATTCAAATATTCAGACTTAGATCTAGTTGAGATCTTGATTGGGGATTTCACTTTCAAATATTTCACATTTTGTGAAATAAGTACATATTTTTAAACAAGGAAAGTGCATAGGATCTTAGCTAGTTTTTATAGCAAGATTCCTTCTTGATCTGCGGATATCTTAACGAACCAAAGTTTGATTACTTTTACAAGTTTGATTTTAGAAATCTTGCATCTTATTGATATGTTTGTAATTTGTTACTCATACTGTCTGTAATTAAGTGTGTGTGAGTTGCATGCATGTGATTTATATCACATCACCACATACACTTTCACACTACTAAACTGAAAAGTGTTGGTATTGAGATATTTGACTTTAGATTCGACGTAAATTTAAAAGGAATAGAGTTATGAAGCTGGGAGAACATCAGCAACATCAGAACCTTGGGAGAAGTCAGAAAACGCCAGAGGAGTTGGTACAAATTCTGAACTTAGTTGAGGGTTGATTGTGTGTCTTGATTGTTATATAGCTTTTAACTTGTTATTCTTATTTAGTGGACTTTTGTTTTTGAGACCTAGAGGTCACTGTGGATGTTTCCCCAATAGGGTGGGGTTTCACCACGTTAAAATTGCTTGTGTATACTTCTTCTTCATCTCATCCCTTTGTTAAGGCTGTGCTAGTTTATTTTCTCTAAGTTTTGTTTTTCAAAGTTGGTAAGCCTATAACTGAAATTGCTCGTTCATACTGTTTTACACATCTTTTGTTTAAAATTTGTTTCAAGAAAAGAGTCTCTTCAACAAACTGTTCGGAACTATTTAGATATTTTAATCTTGAATTAAACGGCTTAAGTGGTATTTTTTCATTAGCCTTATTATGAATTTCACTACTACTATAATCTAATTAAACTAACCTAAAACTCATAATGCACTTTAGATAAACCCTAGCAGTTAATGAGGAAGAAGAGGGAAATCCTAGTTTGGCATTTGGAGGGTTGGAGGGATGATTTATACAATCATATTTGAGGCAAATTTATTTTATTTAAAAATAGCATTAGATTTTTGTTATGGTAATAATCATGTATTGAAATCAATTGGAAATACTAAGAAATCTGATTTAGTTAAAAATTAAACTTAAATTTGTAATTATTATTTATATTATATTATGAACCCAAGTTAAATAGTTGATGAACTCTTGAAATTAGTTGATTAGGTTTACAAGATGATATGTGAAACCTTGAACTATGTTATTGAAAGCATTAGATCTGAATTATGCATATTTAATCTTCAGAATCCATAAATTATTTGTATCAATTAATTTAAAATCGTATGTTAATTGAACCCAATCATATGAAGAAGATGAAGTTAGGTTTAATTTAATAACTTCTAAAATTGAACTTTTATATGTCTTAGGAACCCTTCAAATCTTATAGAAGCATGTTATTTATATATATATATAAGATGGGTTATTGTTACTAACTAGAGGCTTTAGGTTGATTTGGAATGGATTATTTCCACCATTGATAAGGATTGGGACAAACTTGGATTCATATGCCTGCATTCAGTCTGGGGAAGGATCGATCTGGTTCTACAATCTTAGCCCATCTTGGGTACTTTATTGTTTTTAAGTGTTAGCTTTAATACCATTGCTCCGGAACATTAGGATTAAACTAAAATTAATATAAAAATAGTAGTTTGGGGAGGACAATGCCAATTCAAGGAACGTTGGAGTTAGGGTTAAAATTCATATAGTCGATTATTGTTAAATGATTGTGTAAATCATGACATAAATGAGATAATATTTATGGCTAGTTTGAGGGATGTTTAGCCTAGACTAGTTGTGGGGCTTGCGCCTTGGCAGAGCTCGGCCAAGGTTGTGAATCTAATAACGGACCATGGATCACTCATCATGGAAGAGTGTAGGAAAGGAGGCCAGAAACTGTGTCATGGCTGGGTGAAGAGATACGCGGGATAAATCTGTGGATTATTTAGTTCTTTGAAAGGTCAGAATAATGGTCACAAAAGATAAGGAGTTAGTCTAACTAAGGGAAATTGAGCCTTGGGGGAAGCCGAAGTTAAGTGTACAAAGGGTGATTAAGACTTGGGACCCCAGAGTAGCTATTTGGGAAGATTTGAGCCCCTCGATTGATATTCCTTTGTTTTACTTTGATATTGAGCTCTGCGTTAGGGAGAAAATAACTTCTCTCCATCTTGCATTTAAGTTTTTGTAAATTATTCAATTTATCACCTTTTTTTTAGGTTTGTTAGTATATTTATGGTTACTAACTTTGATAGGTTGGGCTGAGGACATTTTATTATACCCTTGTTAGGCTATATGAGCCCATCCCTTTATTCCTTGATTCCTCGAGATAAGAGGCCGCGAAGAGGATCTATAGGCGACGTACAAAAAGGATATATAGTGTTATAGAAGATTTTGTTAATCTTCCATATATAGATGTAGTTGGTTATGCTAATAAAGCATTTTGTCGGGACATTTAATTGTAAATCATTTCATTATCATGTATCAAATCAAATGATTTCTCTAAAGCATGTATTCAAGACTATGGTTATTTATTTTGAGAATTCATATTATTACTTTAAACAACATAATTATAACTCAATTCTACATCCAATTACTAGATAGTATTTGCATTATTCGTATTTTATTTCAAAGCATCATCTTTGATTAAGTTAAGCACCATTAACCCTAATCTATCCAAAGTTACTATCTTATCTTAAAAATATTACTTTAATCCATTAACTCACGTGGTTAATTTAGGAAGAATCGCGTTCTTGGACTATTAATTAATCATCCAGTTTTCTTTCAAAAATATTAATCTACACTTTAAATTAACAAACATGTGGTGTTTGTTAAAAATATCGCTTCAACAAACTCCCCTGACGTTTGAAACAATTATCCACACATAAGGGTGTCAAGTCTGGGATTGTTCCCCACCATGGAATTACTAACACATCCAATTATTTTCTTTTTATGTTAAATTGTCCACACACACAAACCTATGTCAAGCCTGGGATTATCCTTCATTATGAGGTCACTCAAACAACCAGTTATCATCATTTTCATTCGTTTCGAACCACATTAATTATTTTCATACATACCCATTCCAAGCTTGGGTTGTGACTCGCCTTGGAGATTCTCATGCACCTATTCGTTGTCTTTTTATCCCTTTAATTTACAAATATCAAGTTCTTATTTTATCTGAAATTTTGAAGTTCGTCAATTCCCTTTATTTTCACAATTATCATTGACTTAAGACTATGTTATTTTAACTTGGAATATCAACTCCGAAACCATTTATTAATCAATCAACATTTTCTTAAGAGTTCACTAAATCCCACTTATGTTCACAAGCTTACACCATCCTCTATAAATGTCGCGACTAATTGCTTTAGTGGTCAGTTTTTATGGGTCAAGCCAAAGTCGTGTCCTAGGGCTCTGGGCCCTTCTTAAATTGATTCTTGTTAATCCATTTTTTGAAAACTCTTTCACTTTCATTAAGTTCATTCTTTTTTGGTCTAACCATCATTTCTAGCAAAAATATTCGACTACTCGTCATATTTATTAATTTCATATATACCCACTTGTATTAATTTCATACTTTAATATTTTATACCTGACTTACGGGGCCAAGTTATAAATATACTTTATACATAACTTACACCCGGTATCCTCATTATGTGCTCAAACATGCATCTTTGATTTTTTGAACTTCTTTAGAGTTAAATTAATTACAACGTTTAAGGTACATATTGTAATTTATAAAGTATCGGGGCCACTTTGTAATTTATTTACAAAACTAAGTCCAATAACATTTAATTGTTAGGGAAAATTCCTATAAAAATCATAATTTTAGGGGCACTATTATAATATTCTAAAATTTGAGGTTGTTTCACAATATTTTAAAGTTTAGTGGTTCTTTTAAATATATCAAAGTTAAAGGATCATTTTGAAAATAACTATAATTTAGGGGTAGTTTTATAAATAATCAAAATTCAGGGGTTATTTTTGCAAACGTTTACTAAAAATACATTTTTAGGGTCAAAATAGGAAATTCTAACAAGTCGGGGTTTAAATTGTAATCTCTTGACAGTTTGTGGTCAAGACCCTTATTATAAACATTAGGGGTAAAAATATAATTTATAACACCCTTTGGCCCCCAAACAATAATTTTTAAAAATTCTAGGATTTAAATAATGAATATAATTTTCTCACTCAAAACCTTTAACCATTATTTTTATTTCTCACAAATTTTAATATTCACTAGTCTAATGCACAAAACAACCAATAACTACAATATATTTTTACAACTTACAAATATATTATTATAGATGTATAACACCATTTAAAAATTTACCAAAACCCATAAATATATTCATACACCTAAAACCACATAAATGCACTCTTAAACATGTTTAAATTAAAAATAAACCAACACCCATACCTAATTGTAGAGCAAAGCATGAGGGAATATTAGGTGAGGAAAGATAAACCCCACCTCCAAAGGTGGCCTCAAGAGGCTACTAAGCTTCTAATCTTGAAAATAAGCCTCCAATATTATTTCCATTTCACTTCTACTACAAAACTCCGCAACAAATACTCGTTAAAACATCCTCAAACCCACTCATTTAGGTTTATTATCCTCTCACAATCACACTAGCAAAAGAAGGAACTTGGGCCAAATATTTTTTCTCCCAAACTGGAATGGTCCGACTGGACCAATTTTTCTTTCTTCTGTCCAAACATATTATCTTGTTTAAAAATAAAGGCAGAAACATATAGGAAATGTATATTGGGACACTTTCAACCTCTCGACGGTCCAATCCAAAATGCAAGCCACATTTTGTCCACTCAATGTATCAATATAACTCTTCGCCTAAAACTGATGTCGTGGGAATATTTCCCCGCAATCGGTGGATCAAAACCAAAGTAGCACCACTATCTTCCATGATCACAGTTTGTTTCTCCCACAGCTTATCGCATTTAAGTCGCGATCACAATTGAGTCCACGTGCCTTCCTCCCAGTTGCCTTAAAATAAATGGTTACAAATAGCCCAGTCCATTTATAAGTGTACGTACAAATTCTAATTTTTTTATCAATCTTACTCACCCATTGGAATTAACTCAACTTAAGTTCTTCAACGTAAGTGTGACACCCAATATATTTTAATACTCGGGTTAATAATGTCTAATTATTAAATTATACAAGTTTAAAACTATTAAATGTTATACTTAGCATGAAATAGAAAAATGAATAAAGATGAACAAAGTGGAATGTGACATGAATATCCTCAATATGAAATAATGTAAAAAAGATACAATCACAACCACTAACAATAAAATATGAAATTATAAGATTTGAAAATAATAATCCAAAAGAAATACATGCCAAAATTGATATATTCATAATCTTCAGCTGTAACAACTCGGGATTTTTAAATCAGTTTTAATTAAACTAACTCGAATTTTGAAAAAATAACTTTTGGGATCTATTTAATTTTCGTATTTAAAAATGTTGGCTTTTAAATATAAAAGAAGGTTTTTAGTGGAATTTAAATTGGGATTAAAATTTAAAAATTATAACTTTTTGTATAAAAATCGGGGGAGGATCTGACTTAAGGAGAAAAATAATCAACCGTCCGATCGATCTGATTTTTTTTGTGCAAATTTTTCTCGCCTTCAGCTACTATGCCTCCAAATTTCAGTCAATTCCAACAGTCCAATTGCCAAAAATATTTTTTAGTGTTTGTATCTTAGTCGAACTCTAATTCGTTTTGGTATATAAACATATAGTGATGCATTTAGGACTTTTAAAACACATTCCAGCCTTCTCCAAAATCAGTAGCCTCCTATATTTTCATATCCTTCTATTTATAAACACTAGCCCCAATTTTATTCAATATTCAACCCATGATTTGAATGTTTATTTAGTGTTTTCTCGAGTTTGGGCTATAACGAGGTTTTATTATTTTCGGGAGAGGAATGCAGTGGTATGATCAAAATTTTGAGGTAGAATCTTACGAGTTTCTTGTGATGATTTTAAGGTATGGGGTTTACACAATATGCTCCTCGAATCTCTCGAGAGTAGTTTGTAATACCCCGTACTTTTATGAATATTTAAATTACTTAAGTGGCATAATTTGGTAATTAAAGGAAATTACAATTAATAGTAATTTTGGAATTTATAAGTATAATTTAATAATTGAGAATTTTAAAGTGAATAGTAAATATTAGTTTACTGCTATCGGATTAATATTTACATGGAGTACATCTTCTTACGGTAGTAAGTATATGGGTTGGATTATTTTATTATATATCGCGGGTAGGTGAAGCGACAAAAGAATAATATTTTATTCGCAAGACATGTGTAGAGCTGCGTTGGGTTCAAAAAGTAAATTTTTGATAAGCGACTCGAATGGTGATTTTGAGCGCACTGTTGATCCCGAATGGGCCGAAATAGTCAAAATGAAGTATCCGGGGGTAATGTTTGGATTTCGGGGGATTTTTGGACTAGTCGGGACTCGGATTTAAGTACACGAGTCATTTTACAAATGGGTATACATCCAATTTCGGGTTTTAAATGGGGAGAAGCCTTATTTCCCCAATTAAAAGCCCTAAGAGAAAGAAACAAAAGAAAGAAAAGAGAGAAAGGAAGGAAAAGAGGAAGATGAAAGGGGATTTTCGGCCAAACTCCGCGGGATTCGACTCGAAGTCGTCGGATTTTATCCACGAGGCAAGTGTTTACTTTCTTTATTCCATTGAGTGTGTGTATCTCATACTATAGTTGGTGTTTTGGGTTGAAACCTTTGAAATAAATTTAGGAGATTCAATTTTGAGTTCATTAATTGATGTGTTGTTAACTCTTTATGAATTCTAGTGTCAAAACCCATATTAATGGCATGTATATATGGTTAGAAATGGAAGATTAAGAAAGTTACGTTTAATTAAGTTATGGGTTTAAATCTTTGATTGAATGATTGAATCCATTGATTTTAATTGATATGTGGGTTATATCATTATGAGGAGATGTATATATTATTTGTTGAGGTTTGATGATGATGATGATGGGATAGAAGATAAAAATCTTGGAGGTGCATTAATGGAGATTTGTAATTTGGAGAAGATAGTGAATAGTAATGCAGCGCCTTACAGAGTCGATTCGGCCAGGAAGCGAATCAATTCAGCTCTTAGTCAAAAGATAAAATTTATAGATCTTTTCGATACGGTCACATGAGCACCGAGCATGTATATTTATGATTTTTTTTGGATTTATAACGATTTTTTTACATAAGGTTGTCTGAGATCGAAATCGTTAGTAAAAAATAAAATATGAAATTTTATAGACAATTAAAATGCATGCCATTTTCTGTATTATTTGAATTAGATGCTCATTTATGGATAAAAAGAAAAATATGGAAGTTAGATTTCTAATGAGCTTTGAATGAGATCAATTGGACTTATGAAGAGTGAGTTATAGCTGTTATTGTGCAAGGTGTTTAAGCTGTCAGAACAGTTGAGTTATGAAAATTTTATAGACAATTCAAATGCATGCCATTTTCTATGTAATGTGAATTAGATGATAAGATATGGATGAAACGAAAGGAATGGAAGTTATCTTTCTAATGAACTTTGAATGAGGTCAATTGGACTTCTGTAGTATGAGTTATAGCTGTTTTAGTGCAAGGTGCGTCATCTGCCATAAATTAAAGTTGTGAGAATTTGTGATTTTTAAGAGTTCTAATGGGAAAAGGACCATTGGGATTCGAATAGGAATTTCGAATGTAATGGGTATACGATCTAGTTTTGATAAGCTTAATATTAAAAAAAATATGTGATATTTATATTATAAGTAAGTGAATACTTATGGAATTAAATTGAATATGTATATTCGGGATTACAAGCTAATGCTACGAGAGATATGCATGGATAGTTGAGTTTGATGATATATATTTATACGGGTATAGAGACAGTATATATATGATATAATTATAAATATATATGTGTGTGAATAGTATATGTATGTGAAGCTTATCCCTCTAATACTATCATGGGAAGTTGCGCTATATGGGTGAGGCCCATAGCTTGAGGAGCAGGGAGCGTATAGTCCCCAGGTCATATCGTTCATTTTATATTATATGATTTTTATTAGGGGTGAGATGTGATTGGTATGTTTCGTTCTCATTTTCAGTGACGAACTATGATCGCTTCCCATAAGTTGAGATTTGGTTTTTACCAAATCGGTGTGAGAGTCCGACCGCTGGTACCCGGGATGGTGTGTGAGTAATTCCCAAAAAGATGATAGCATTGAGAGACTGCATCCATTGAGTTATAGCTCTGAGGGATGGTTATTATACTTATATAGTGTGTGATATATAAGTATGGATATACTTGATGTGTATAGTATATTGTACATATATATTTATATGAGATGTGAAACATATATATACGGATATAATAAAGAATGGAATGTGAGATAAATTCCAAATCTTTCGGGAGTATGAAATTCGGAATAAAATAGGTGATATACATATATAAAGATGAGAATATTATATACGAGGTTAATAACACTAAAACGTGAATAATGTAAATAACCAGTGAAAGTTATTCATGATGTAAGGATGAATCATAAGTGAGAGATTATGATGTATAAGCTCAGGCAATAGCTTGGAATATTTTATAAAGAATGAATAAAGCACTACACCAAAAATGCTAATCTGGCACGCTGTGGCAAGGAGATTCTGGCACGGTTTTAAGACGTGCCAAAATTTGGCACGGTTTTAGCATAAACTGGCACGGTTTAAATAAGTGTCAAATTCTGGCACGGTGTAAAACCGTGCCAAATATGGGTACAGTTCATTAAAAAAATAATATCCTAAAATTTCAATCGGGGACAAAAATTTCAAGGCGGGACAATCTTCTCTCTTCTCTCTAAGTCTCTCTCTCTCTCTCTTCGGCAGAGACCAAACGTTGCCTTATCAGGGAATTGACCATCCCCCCACCGACCAAGCCCAGTCATCTTCCTCACTCGACCATCCCAGTCATCTTTCTCACTCAAACCAAGCCCAGTCATCTTCCTCACTCGACCATCCCCCCGCCGACCATCTCAAGATAGCAGCCCGCTTGGCTCTGAAATCTCGCCAAAAACAACTTCGATTGAAATCTCCGATTAGCTCTGAAATCTCCAACTCCGAAAAAAAGATTTTATCTCCAACTTCGATTCAAAACAACTTCAAATCAAGGAAGCAAAGGAAACGATTTGATCTAAAATCAAGGTTCTTTCTCTCTCTTTGCTTAAGGTTTATGTTGTTTGTATTTATAATTTGTGGGTACAAGTTAGAAGAATATTTTGTGACTTCATTAATCATTTTAAGTTGTGTGGAGTTTCGTGGCAGTTCATGTTTTTTATTTTTATTTTGTGAAACCCGAATCCGTTGTTTTCTGTTTTGTCAAGAAGCAAATTTGTTATTAGGATATTTGTAAACTTAAAAACTAAACCTGAGAGTGAGAGCTTCTGCTGAGTTATAGGCAACTGAATGGATATTGTATAAACAAAAAAAATGCTTTTTGCTCCATATTTGCTCTGCTATGAATTATGAATATTAGAACCCGTTGTTTGGCTAATTTGATTTTAAGTTCAGTTGTGCATAATATATTTGATATCAGGTAATGTTTATTTAGATAAATTTGTTGATATTAGGTTCAGTATAGTTGTTTAGGAATTTATGTTCAGTTTGTTTGCTTCTTAATACGTCAATGTGTCCATGCCCTACACTATTTAACAGTATCGTGTCGACAAGTTGAGTATATGTGTCCGTGAGATTCCTATATAGGTTGTCAAAATGCATACACTGCTAGATAACGACTCCTAAAATACTGTCTATGCATGTCAGATAGCTATTTTGTTTCCTATCTCAGCGGTCCTTAACCCGACTCAGTTTGCAAGATTTCAGTTTTAATGTGATTATTTGTGTTGAAAGATCGATATTCACGGATCTGAGTTAGTGTACCTATATAGGTTATTTTGACATTTATTTGCTTTATTTGCAGTTACCAATCTTATGCACCCTTTTTTGCACTTCAAAAGCCTAACAATGGTGCCCGGGGTTCTAGAGCTACTAATATTCCATTTTATCTTTTAGTTTTTGCCCCATGATAAGTAATTTCTAACTAATTTGACATGTATTTTATTCTTTCACTTGTTATTAACCTACAAGATGTTCTATAATTTAACATGTATTTTGTTGGGACAATATTGTGTTATGCATACTAAACGGACAGTAAAAAACATTCCCAAGTATGCTCCATCACAGTTCTACATTGCAATGTGTTTCCTCGGATCAAGGAGAAAAAGATAATGTCCCTAAAACCTTTTGTTGAACGCCTTCGGTAAGTTTAAGGATGTTATTCAGAATGTTATGTTTTCAATTTAGTACATTTTTTAAAAGTTCAAGTTTGTGTTAGTTTTTTAATCTATTTTTCATCTCATGGCTTGAAATCATCGTAACTGCAATTGTATATCATAATGTGCCCACACATTTTTCAGATTCTTAGCTCTGGAGTGGAAATGAGAGAAGGAATAAGGTTTATTGTTACACTACTAAAGATGGTAGTTTGGTCTTCTGTAAGTTGTTTCTTAAATAATCCCACAATATGATTAATAACGTCTTGATTATTCTCCCAAGTATTACCCTCTTCATCTTTAATGGATTGAATCCTAAGCTTTTAGTGCTTGGTTTTAACACTAGCCTGGCCATTACCAAACTTACCTCATCTCTGTTGTTACATCAAGTTTATATTGTCCCCTATAACCTAGCCATTACCAAACTTACCTCATCTTTGGTTTGGTTTATTTGTATTTCAATATGAGTTGAAATTGATAGATTATGTATATGAATTGACTTCTACTATGAATCGTTCATAAACCCCTTGAATATATGCGTAAATATTTAGAGAATGGGATCAAATTGATTAAGATTGAATTTTTAGGGTTCTTGATACAGAATTGGGTTTTATCATTAAATCTTGAATTAATATTGTGTTTTTGATGTTTTAAGCATGTTTAAATCATAGTTACTTTATTTAGATTCTATACCAATTTAAGTAAGATCCTACTTCTATGGTAACATTATAGTTCATGCTTATAGACTTTATGGCCGTCTTATTTATTTTGTACACTCGCAATTATTTAGTATAATGAATAGGACCCATGGTGAGGACAATACTCAATATTTCACAATAGGATTCGGAATAAATCGACAAATCGATAGGACCCACATCGAACACATGTGCTTGGTTTGTGGCCTTTCTCAATTACTTACTCATTTTCACTAATTCTTCATGTATGCCAAAATTGAAAAACTGGTAAATAAAACAAAAAACCAAGAACATTTCACAAGTCAGAAAATTAAGTCACATGTTGTAAAATGACTACTTTCCCTACATAATGGTTAATATATCTTTTTAAAATATAATTTTGGTATTGCAGGACCTCTTTGTGTCGGGACTGATACAACATCATCACACTGGTGAAAGCCAAAGCGGAACTCGAAGAAGTGATTGGAAAAGGGAAGATCTCAAGTTGTTTGCACAAATACGCAAGGATCAAGAATGAGGGAGCTTATTCGGAGTATCTCAAGTTGCGAATAAATTTGGTAAGTATTTCATTTAATTGTGTGCGCGTGTGTGTTGTGTAAGATGTGTGTGTTAAGGCCTTAATAAGTGGTTGACATGGAGGAAGGGGCTATATGGATTTATATACTATTTTTAGATGTTAAATCGGTGGAAGGGATTTATTGGTGGTTTAGCTGCGGCTTTTGTGCTTGTTGTTGTTGTTGGGCTTATGTTAATATTAAAATAAGTTGGATTTCATGAATAAACAAAGGAAATTCTGTCGAAATTTTATGAAATAAGTAAGTGTTCTAAATTGATTAAGGCTAGCATACAACATTTGAAAATTGAACATTGGTGAATGAAAACGTAAAACAACTAATAAACATACCAGAATGAGACACGCGTAGTCACGAACACCTCGCACGGGACCAATGTAACTTTTAGGAACTGACCGCGTAGTCCCGGGTCTCTCGGTTTGTTAGTATGACGATAATTTGCAAAAATCATCACTTAAACTTAAAAACAAGCCGTTAAGGGGTGAAAACCCGAACCAGCCTCTAAACGACCCCGTAGGGGGCACGAACACCTCGCACGGGACCAATGTAACTTGTAGGAACTGATCGCGTAGTCCCGGGTCTCCCGGTTTCTGAATATGACGATAATTTGCAACAATCACACTTAGTTAAAAACAAGCCGTCAAAGGGTGAAAACCCAAACCACCCCCAAAACAACCCCGTAGGAGACACGAACACCTCGCACGGGACCAATGTAACTTGTAGCAACTGACCGCGTAGTCCCGGGTCTCCCGGTTTGAGAGTATGACGATAATTCGCAAAAATCACACTTGGACTTGAAAACAGGCCGTTAAGGGGTGAAAACCCGAACGAGCCCCCAAACGACCCCGTAGGAGGCACGAACACCTCACACGGGACCAATGTAACTCGTAGGAACTGACAGCGTAGTCCCGGGAGTCCCGGTTTGAGAGTATGACGATAATTTGCAAAAATCACACTTAAACTTGAAAACAGGCCGTTAAGGGGTGAAACCCGAACCAGCCCCCAAAGGACCCCGTAGGAGGCACGAACACCTCGCACGGGACCAATGTAACTCGTAGGAGCTGATCGCGTAGTCACAGGAGTCCCGGTTTAAGAGTATGACGATAATTTGCAAAAATCACACTTAGACTTGAAAACAGGCCGTTAAGGGGTGAAAACCCGAACCAGCCCCCAAACGACCCCGTAAGAAGCACGAACACCTCGCCCGGGACCAATGTAACTCATAGGAACTGACCGCGTAGTCCCGGGTCTCCCGGTTTGAGAGTATGACGATAATTTGCAAAAATCACACTTAGACTTGAAAACACCCGAACCAGTCCCCAAACGACCCCGTAGGAGGCACGAACACCTCGCACGGGACCAATGTAACTTGTAGCAACTGACCGCGTAGTCCCGGGTCTCCCGGTTTGAGAGTATGACGATAATTCGCAAAAATCACACTTAGACTTGAAAACAGGCCGTTAAGGGGTGAAAACCCGAACCAGCCCCCAAACGACCCCGTAGGAAGCACGAACACCTCGCACGGGACCAATGTAACTTGTAGCAACTGACCGAGTAGTCCCGGGTCTCCCGGTTTTGAGAGTATGGCGATAATTCGCAAAAATCACACTTAGACTTGAAAACAGGCCGTTAAGGGGTGAAAACCCGAACCAGCCCCCAAACGACCCCGTAGGAGGCATAAACACCTCGTACGGGACCAATGTAACTCGTAGGAACTGACCGCGTAGTCACGGGAGTCCCGATTTTGAGAGTATGACGATAATTTTCAAAAATCACACTTAGACTTGAAAACACGCCGTTAAGGGGTGAAAACCCGAACCAGCCCCCAAACGACCCCGTAGGAGGCACGAACACCTCGTACGGGACCAATGTAACTCGTAGGAACTGATCGCGTAGTCACAGGAGTCCCGGTTTAAGAGTATGACGATAATTTGCAAAAATCACACTTAGACTTGAAAACAGGTCGTTAAGGGGTGAAAACCCGAACCAACCCCCAAACGACCCCGTAAGAAGCACGAACACCTCGCCCGAGACCAATGTAACTCATAAGAACTGACCGTGTAGTCCCGGGTCTCCCGGTTTGAGAGTATGACGATAATTTGCAAAAATCACACTTAGACTTGAAAACAGGTCGTTAAGGGGTGAAAACCCGAACCAGTCACCAAACGACCCCGTAGGAGGCACAAACACCTAGCACGGGACCAATGTAACTTGTAGCAACTGACCGCGTAGTCCCGGGTCTCCCGGTTTGAGAGTATGACGATAATTTGCAAAAATCACACTTAGACTTGAAAACAGGTCGTTAAGGGGTGAAAACCCAAACCAGCCCCCAAACAACCCCGTAGGAAGCACGAACACCTCGCACGGGACCAATGTAACTCGTAGGAACTGATCGCATAGTCCCGGGAGTCCCGGTTGAGAGTATGACGATAATTTGCAAAAATCACACTTAGACTTGAAAACAGGCCGTTAAGGGGTGAAAACCCGAACCAGCCCCCAAACGACCCCGTAGGAGGCACGAACACCTCGCACGGGACCAATGTAACTTGTAGGAACTGACCGCGTAGTGACGGGGGTCCCGGTTTAAGAGTATGACGATAATTTGCAAAAATCACACTTAGACTTTAAAACAGGCCGTCAAGGGGTGAAAACCCGAACCAGCCCCCAAACGACCCCGTAGGAGGCACGAACACCTCGCACGGGACCAATGTAACTCGTAAGAACTGACCGCGTAGTCCCGGGTCTCCCGGTTTGAGAGTATGACAATAATTTGCAAAAATCACACTTAGACTTGAAAACAGGCCGTTAAGGGGTGAAAACCCGAACCAGCCCCAAACGACCCCGTAGGAGGCACGAACACCTTGCACAGGACCAATGTAACTCGTAGGAACTGACCGCGTAGTCTCGGGACTCCCGGTTTGAGAGTATGACCCGAATTTGCAAAAATCACACTTAGACCTTAAAACAGGCCGTTAAGGGGTGAAAACCCGAACCAGCCCCCAAACAACCCCGTAGGAGGCATGAACACCTCGCACGGGACCAATGTAACTCGTAGGAACTGACCGCGTAGTCCCGGGTCCTCCGATTTGAGAGTATGACGATAATTTGCAAAAATCACACTTAGACTTGAAAACAGGCCGTTAAGGGGTGAAAACCCGAACCAGCCCCCAAACGACCCCGTAGGAGGCACGAACACCTCGCACGGGACCAGTGTAACTTGTAGGAACTGACCGCGTAGTCCCGGGAATCCTGGTATGAGAGTATGACCCGAATTTGCAAAAATCACACTTAGACATGAAAACAAGCCGTTAAGGGGTGAAAACCTGAACCAGCCCCCAAACGACCCCGTAGGAGGCACGAACACCTCGCACGAGACCAATGTAACTTGTAGCAACTGACCGCGTAGTCCCGGGACTCCTAATATGAGAGTATGACCCGAATTTGCAAAAATCACACTTAGACATGAAAATAGGCCGTTAAGGGGTGAAAACCTGAACCAGCCCCCAAACGACCCCGTAGGAGGCACGAACACCTCACACGGGACCAATGTAACTTGTAGCAACTGAGCGCATAGTCCTGAGACTCTCAGTTTGAGAGTATGACCCGAATTTGCAAAAATCACACTTAGAGTTGAAAACAGGTCGTTAAGGGGTGAAAACCCGAACCAACCCCCAAACGCCGTCGGAGGCACGAACACCTCGCACGGGACCAATGTAACTCGTAGGAACTGACCGCGTAGTCCCGGGACTCCCGATTTGAGAGTATGACGATAATTTGCAAAAATCACACTTAGACTTGAAAACAGGCCGTTAAGGGGTGAAAACCCGAACCAGCCCCCAAACCCCCGTAAGAGGCACGAACACCTCGCACGGGACCAATGTAACTTGTAGGAACTGGCCGCGTAGTCCCGGGACTCCCGGTTTGAGAGTATGACGATAATTTACAAAAATCACACTTAGACTTGAAAACAGGCCGTTAAAGGATGAAAACCCGAACCAGCCCCCAAACGATCTCGTAGGAGGCACGAACACCTCGCACGGGACCAATGTAACTTGTAGGGACTGACCGCGTAGTCCCGGGTCTCCCGGTTTGAGAGTATGACGATAATTTGCAAAAATCACACTTAGACTTGAAAACAGGCCGTTAAGGGGTGAAAACCTAAAACAGCCCCCAAACGACCCTGTTGGGGGCACGAACACCTCGCACGGGACCAATGTAACTCGTAGGAACGGATCGCGTAGTCCCGAGACTTTCGGTTTGTGAGTATGATGATAATTTGCAAAAATCACACTTAGACTTGAAAACAGGCCATTAAGGGGTGAAAACCAAAACCAGCCCCCAAACGACCCCGTAGGAGGCACGAACACCTCGCACGGGACCAATGTAACTTGTAGCAACTGACCGCGTAGTTCCGAGTCTCCCGATTTGAGAGTATGACCCGAATTTGCAAAAATCACACTTAGACATGAAAACGGGCCGTTAAGGGGTGAAAACCCGAACCAGCCCCCAAACGATCCCGTAGGAGGCACGAACACCTCACACGGGACTAATGTAACTTGTAGCAACTGACCGCGTAGTCCCGGGAGTCTCGGTTTGAGAGTATGACCCGAATTTGCAAAAATCACACTTAGAGTTGAAAACAGGCCGTTATGGGGTGAAAACCCGAACCAACCCCCAAACAACCCCGTAGGAGGCACGAACACCTCGTAGGGGACCAATGTAACTTGTAGGAACTGACCGCGTAGTCCCGGGACTCCCGGTATGATAGTATGACGATAATTTGCAAAAATCACACTTAGACTTGAAAACAGGCCGTTAAGGGGTGAAAATCCGAACCAGCCCCCAAACGACCCTGTAGGAGGCACGAACACCTCGCACAGGACCAATGTAACTTGTAGGAACTGACCGCGTAGTCCCGAGACTCTCGGTTTGAGAATATGACGATAATTTGCAAAAATCACACTTAGACTTGAAAACAGGCCGTTAAGGGGTGAAAACCCGAACCAGCCCCCGAACGACCCCGTAGGAGGCACAAACACCTCGCACGGGATCATTGTAACTTGTAGGAACTGACCGCGTAGTCGTATATGCAATTTTTCTTCTTGTATATGCAGTTTTTTTGCTTGAATATTTTTTTAAAAATGACTTGGTTACTAATATTGTATCTTTTTTGTGCCTTATTTTTTTTGTAGGATGACACTCAATCGTTAGCTTTTATCCACTTGGAACGCACGAAGAAGTCAATGCTTTACAACAGGGGGATTGTGTATTTAGTGTCGTTAATATTCAGGATTCTATTTTTTGTGTTATGGCCGAGCAGGCTTCCGTAGTTTTATGGTTTATTTTTATGGTCGTGCTGGCTATAGTAGTTTTATTGTTGACTTTTATGGCCGTGCGGGCTTTATATGGGCAGATTTTATGTTAACAGGTTTTGGAATGCTAAAAAAATAGAGGAAATTCTGCCCAATTTTTTTTTGATATGAGAACTATTAACTCTTGTAATTTTTTGAAGTTATTGTCGACTTTTATGGTCATGTGTTGGTTTATATTGGTATTATCTCTTGTAATTTTTTAAAGTTTGTATGCACATTAGTTTATCAACAACCTGCGATATTCATAATTTGTGAATTTTCTTGATTTTGTTTTTGCAAATAATAAATATTTTTCGTACCGAATTTGGAATTTGCAGATTTTCCAGATTTGGTTCCTATTATTATTTTTTTAATCAACTGAAAAATCTGGCACGGTTTTAAACCGTGCCAAAACCGTGCCAATGCATAAAAATGAGAACGCTTATAAAACAATCTGGCACGCTTTATAACCGTGCCAAAAGCGTACTAGAAAATAGATAATTTGGCACGGTTTTGGCGTGTGCCAAAAGCGTGCCAGATTTAACATCTCGCACTGTTTAAAAGCGTGCCAAAAGCGTGCCAGATTAAAAAACTGGCACAGTTTAAAAGCGTGCCAAAAGCGTGCCAGATTGGAAAATCTGGCACGGTTTTAAACCGCGCCAGAAAATCTGGCACGCCTGATTCTGGCACGGTTTTGAACCTTGCCAGATTGCGTCTGGCACGGTTTTAAACCGTGCCAGTTTCCTGTTTTTTGTGTAGTGAAGTGATATTCTCCTTCCGGTAGATTTATATCCGGATTTATATGTTCATGGATCATAGGTTCTAGTGAGAACTATTGATATATATGGGATGGTATAAAATGTGGTATGTACTGAGGGCCTAATGGATTTTGATGATCAACATTGCCGTGTAGTAGTGTATCAGGGGGGTTCCTTGTTTGGATTTTGCTTCGCGAGACACCCCACGCACGAACGTAACGTAATGTTGGGAATGTAGAGAAGTTTAGTCCTTACGGGTTTATGATGACTTTTAGAAGATGAGTGAAACAAATTAGTTAGGCAAAGTAGCTTAACTAGGTGGTTTAAAAGGTATGCGATAGGTATGCACTATTAGAAGAGGGGTGAGGTATTTCTCATGAGAGTGCGATACTAGTTTAAATATAATATATTTTATATTTTAAAATATGACATTTATGCACTTGCAAAATATTTTTAAACACAGGCTCTGACTCGTTTCTCCATTTTCCCCTCTTTTGCTATATATGTATATATATTAGGTGTCCAGATACAGGGACGCCTGGATGATGATTCTTTCGAGTCAGACATCCGCTGCAGCTGCTGTGGATGCATGATGGTTTATTTTAAACGCTTCTATTCTTGTGATCTATATAGGAAGCATTGTAGTAACATTCGGGCCGATAGCCCAATTGTATTCATTTATTCTTTTACCGCCTTTTAGTGCGGTATTCGATTTGGTTGTATTATGCTAACCGAGTGTTCGGTTATTTTTATCTC
The DNA here is from genome assembly GCA_949130495.1 of Sambucus nigra. Lineage (NCBI taxonomy): Eukaryota > Viridiplantae > Streptophyta > Magnoliopsida > Dipsacales > Adoxaceae > Sambucus > Sambucus nigra. The sequence continues at coordinate 155,326,252 of OX422211.1, read as the reverse complement.
ATTTCAGTTCGTGTATATAAACTTTTGTGATTGATTTATTTGAATGGTTTGGTTAAAAAGATTAGTTAAATAACATTTTGATGCCAAACCTAATAGGTTATTAGAAAGTATGTTGGTTTTCGGCAGTGATGTTGAGAATGAACCATATGAGACTCTTGTTTTAATTTGGTATAGAATTTATCACCTGGTATTTTTTTAGGCGGGGTGTCACAGATGGTATCAGAGCATCAGGTTCTAGTGTCCTTAGGAATCTATGTGGACATACTATGCTTTCAGTGTTGCTTTCTATTTGATTTAGAGCCTTATGATTAGGATTGTTAATTCCTCTTGTGAGATTTCATTCTCCTGCTATTACATAATATTATAGTAAATCTTTTGCACGCTCGCTTGAGATTCGTGTTATGATCGATGAAGGGCGACCAGGGAAGGCCGTTATGAGGGCAGTAGGAGACGGGGCTTAGTTAGAGCTGTAAGTTGAAGATGGGGACGAGGATCGCAGTAGAGGTCACTCCCTTCGTGGAATTTTTGTAGATTTCTACAACGACTACTAAAGTATAGTAGTTATATTTATCCAAGTACCACTATATATAGAGTGGTGCTAAACTTAAATTACCCAGTGAAGTTAAATTGGGAAAAAGTTTGAAAGGGTCTTTGATAAAGACCATTAGTTGAAGTTTAAGATACGCGAAGGGAGTGTATCTTTATTCAGTGGAATGATAGGCTCACTAGTAAGTGTTCCTAACACTTATGGAGAAGTTGTGTTCGTGGAACCCCATTGGTGGACATCCACCCGGGGAATTCATTGAAGTAAGGCAATTGAGTCCGGTAGCATGTTTCGTTTTAGTCGGAGGAGCTAAGGGAACTACGAGGGTGATTGTCAGGATTGAGGCTATAGAGTCTGAGATACTGATAACCTTAACATGGTCAGGGAGGCCAGACATGGCGAATATGGTGATGTGGAGTGTACAACCACATGCTTTAATCTTACCTAGTAGGAGTTAAAGGACAAGAGTACGGTGTCTAGGTGGGGCAATGATCAAAGAGTTTTTGGTTCAGTTAGGGAAAGTGTACTGTATCTGGGAACCATTTGGAGCAGCCAGGGTAATTGGCAAGAATTTTGTTATGAGTTTCGCCTCGGATGAAGGAGGTAGATTTTGTGTGGTTAGATAGAGTCGCAGTATTTTGTTAACCCTAGATTCGTGTGTGTAATTCAATCCTTGTGGTGGTATTGGTAATATTATAGAGGGTATATGAAGTAATTATGAAATGATTATATTTGAGAATAAAAGAGATGAATCTTTTATGCGTAATAATTGGGTGAGATTGTATTAAGTACGGTTAATAATATTATTATGGGGCATGGGCAAACTTAATTGGAAAAATGTGAATATTTATATATATGGTCGTGTGGCTGTGTGCTTATACTAAATATTCTATTTGTGAATAATCATACCCACGCTACTCGCAATCACGGAGGTTGTCGCGCCGGGACAGTCTTATCTCGATTGGACCTTTATGTGGGGATATTGAGTTGTACCCTAGAACATAGGATTCCTTGGTATAGGTTATCTGAGAATGATAGTCAGACAGTCCTAAGAGACGTGAGGGGTATGTCCTGACCTCTTAGTGACTTGGAACTTTGCTTCACCTCCATTTTGTGTGTATTGTGTTAATACAACTCTAGAGTGATTCTGGACTAGTGTTTCTCTTAGTACGGGAGATACGGGGACTTGATAGCAGAGTATGCCATGTCCATAAATTTTATGTGGGGTGCCAATAGTATATATATTATACGAGTAATGACTGCATAATATGTTTTTGAATGGTCGGAGCGATAATAGGCTAATGATTGAAAGACTATCATATATGTGGTTCCAGGGTGTAACTAGTTGTTTTGCAATATCTCACCTGGAAACTTCGGAGAGTATATGTTTCATTAATATGATTTTAGTGCATGGCGACCTTATATATGATTTAAGGTATGCAAGATTTATTGTTAAGCTGCGACTTTAAGATCATTGTTGTTTGCACGAAGGACTTAGCGTTAGTACAAGCGCCTTATGGTATGGATCCTAGAAAGAGGTAGGAGTTCTGGCCACATTTTTATTGGTAGATGGGATGGGATTATCCCAGTGCCATATTTGAAGCTAACGGATCTCCACGACCGACAAAGTTAAGTATTAGTGTATAGGAGGGGTTCCTTGTTTGGATTTTGCTTTGCGAGACGTCCCATGCATGAAACCGAGTAAATGTCGAAAGTTGAGAGAGGTCTTAGGCACTAGGGATATCGTTAGGATTGTACTCATTTAACGTGTGTAGGAAAACACACCGATCTTAGGACTATTAAGAGATAAGATCGGTAGGGCAAGTGGCGCTGATATAGGAAGAATTAAATTTTGAATTATTCGGGTTAAGAATGCCTAGGTGTTAGCACCAGGATAAAAAGAAAGTGAGGCCCATTTTTAGAGAGAGTGTTACGTTTATGATGTTTGAAATAGTGTGCTGATAAGAACGGATTAAAGGGTGTGTGGACACCTTGGTAAGTTGATTTTATATACTGCCTGAAATGGAAAGGGCGTAGTATATAAAGATGAAGAATATGCTTTGGGGCAGTTATACATGATATTGGAGTTTGTCGGATGGAATGCCATATGGGGTACACAAGAATCCAATTATATAGGTGCAATAAGAGGTAGCACACCCAAGCTAAGCAATGAGACTGACGGGAGTAGTTAAGCGTAAGTGTAATTAAATTAGATATCCTGATGTAGATGAGTGGACGCCTAGTAACGGATCTCCGATGGGATTAATAAGTTATAGCGGTGAGTACAGACTCATTTTCTTCATATGCGGTAATAGAAATGCTAGGTGCGATGTGATGTTATTAGAGTCAACCTTACGACCTAGGTAGTGTTGTAGCATATGGAGACTTAGATGACCTTGTTGTTAAGCTAGTACGTTAAAGTATAAGTCTTGATATAGATGGGTACCGTGAACGAGCATATGGTAGGGTACCATTTGGCTTTGTACCTTTCGACTTATGTGTACCAGAGTGTATTTAGCGATCCTAGGTTGGTAGTACCGGTCTCATCCGAATTTCGGGGACGAAATTCTGTTGTAAGGGGGGGAGAATGTAATACCCTGTACTTTTATGGATATTTAAATTACTTAAGTGGCGCAATTTGGTAATTAGAGGAAATTACTCTGAATAGTAATTTTGGAATTTATAAGTATAAATTTAATAATTGAGAATTTTAAAGTGAAGAGTAAATATTAGTTTGCTGGTGTCCGATTAATATTTATATGGACTACATCTTCTAAGGGAGTTAGTATATGGGTTAAATTATTTTATTATATGTCACGGGTAGGTGAAGCGACAAAAGAATAGTATTTTATTCGCAACACACGTGTAGAGCTGTGTTGGGTTCAAAAAGTAAATTTTTGATAAGTGACTCGGATGGTGATTTCGAGCGCACTGTTGATCCCGAATGAGCCGAAATAGTCAAAATGAAGTATTCGGGGGTAATTTTTGGACTAGTCGGGACTCGCATTTAAGTACACGAGTCATTTTACAATTGGGTATACGCCCAATTTCGGGTTTAAAATGGGGATAAGCCTTATTTCCCCAATTAAAAGCCCTAAGAGAGTGAAATAGGAGAAAGAAAAGAGAGAAAGGAAGAAAGGAAGGAAGGAAAATAGGAAGAATAAAGGGGATTTTCGGCCAAACTCTGCAGGATTCGACTCGAGGTAGTCAGATTTTATCCACGAGGCAAGTGTTTACTTGCTTTATTCCATCGAGTGTGTGTATCTCATATTATAGTTGGTATTTTGGGTTGAAACCTTTGAAATAAATTTGGGAGATTCGATTTTGAGTTCATTAATTGATGTTTTGTTAACTCTTTATGAATTCTAGTGTTAAACCCATGTTAATGGTGTGTATATATGGTTAGAAATGGAAGACTGAGAAAGTTAGGTTTAATTACGTTATGGATTTAAATCTTTGACTGAATGATTGAATCCATTAATTTTAATTGATATGTGGGTTATATCATTATGTGGGGATGTATATATTATTGGTTGAGGTTGGATGATGATGGGAAAGAATATAGAAAGCTTGGAGGTGCATTAATGGAGATTTATAATTTGAAGAAGATAGTGAATAGTAATATAGTGCTTTACAGAGTTGATTTGGCCAGGAAGCAAATCGATTCAGCTCTTGGTCAAAAGATAAAATTTGTAGATCATTTCGATAGGGTCGCGTGAGTAGTGACCGCGTATTTTTCTGATTTGTTTTGGATTTATAATAATTTTTCTACGGAAGGTTGTCTGAGATCAAAATCGTTATTGAGAAATCAAATCGAAAATTTTATAGACAATTAAAATGCATGCCATTTTCTGTATTATTTGAATTAGATGCTCATTTATGGATGAAAATAAAGATATGGAAGTTAGATTTCTAATGATCTTTGAATGAGATCAATTGGAATTATGTCGAGTGAGTTATAGTTATTTTAGTGCAACGTGTTTAAGCCGAAAGAACAACTGAGTTATGGTAATTTTATAGACAATTCAAATGCATGCCATTTTCTGTGTAATTTGAATTAGATGATGACATATGGATGAAATGAAAGTTGTGGAAGTTATCTTTCTAATGAACTTTGAATGAGGTCAATTGTACTTCTATAGTGTGAGTTCTAGCTGTTTTAGTGCAAGGTACGTAATCTGCCATAAATTAAAATTGTGAGAATTTTTGGTTTTTAAGAATTCTAATGGGAAAAGGACCCTTGAGATTCAAATGGAATTTTGAATATATGGGGATACGAGGTAGTTGTGATAAGAATAATATTAAAAAAAAATTATATTTATATTATAAGTAAGTGAATACTTATGGAATTAAATCGACTATGTATATTCGGGATTACGGGCTAATGCTACGAGAGATAGGCATGGATAGCCATATATATATATATATATATATATATATATATATATATATATATATATAGAGAGAGAGAGAGAGAGAGAGAGTATATATGATATAACTATAAATATATCTGTATGTGAATGTGAATGGTAGATTTTTGTGAAGCATACCCCTCTAATGTTATCATGGGAAGTTGCGCGATGTGGGTGAGGCCCCTGGCTTGAGGAGCAGGGAGCGTATAGTCCCCAGGTCATATCGTTCATTTTATATTGTATGATTTTTATTAGGGGTGAGATGTGATTGGTATGTTTCGTTCTCATTTTCAGTGACGAACTATGATCGCTTCCCATAAGTTGAGATTTGGTTTTTACCAAGTCGGTGTGAGAGTCCGACCGCTGGTACCCGGGATGGTGTGTGAGTAATTCCCCAAAAGATGATAGCATTGAGAGACTGCATCCATTGAGTTATAGCTCTGAAGGATGGTTATTATACTTATATAGTGTGTGATATATAAGTATGGATATACTTGATGTGTATAGTATATTGTATATACATATTTATATAAGATTTGAAACATATATATACTGACATAATAAAGAATCGAATGTGAGATAAATTCTGAATCTTTGAAGAGTGTAAAATTCGGAATAAAATAGGTGATATATGTATATAAAGATGAGAATATTATATACGAGGTTTATAAAACTAAAACATGAATAATGTAAATAACTAGTGAAAGTTATTCATAATGCAAGGATAAATCATAAGTGAGAATTTATAATGTATAAGCTCAAGCGATAACGCAGAATATTTTATAAAGAATGAATAAGGTATTATTCTCCTACCGGTAGATTCGTATCTGGATTTATATGAGTATGAATAATAGGTTCTAGTGAGAACTATATATACCTACGGGATTTTATAATATGTGTTATGTACTGAGGGCCTAATAGATCTCAACGATCAACATTATCATGTAGTAGTGTATCGGGGGGGGTTTCTTGTTTGGATTTCTCTTCGCGAGACACCATACGCACGAACGTAGCGCAATGTTGGGAATGGAGAGAAGTTTAGTCCTTAGTACTTGGGTTTATGATGACTTTTAGAAGATGGGTGAAATAGATTAGTTAGGCACGGTATCTTAACTAGGTGGTTTAAAAGGTATGCGATAGGTATGAACTATTAGAAGTGGGGTGAGGTGTATCTCATGAGAGTGCGATACCAGTTTAAATATGAGATGTTTCATATTTTAAAATATGGAATTTATGCACTTGAAAAATATTTTCAAACTCGGGCTCTGACCCGTTTCTCCATTTTCCCCTCTTTTGCTATATATGTATATATATTAGGTGTTCAGACACAGGGACGCCTGTATGATGATTCTTTCGAGTCAGACTTTCGCTGCAGCAGCTGTGGATGCATGCAAGTTTATTTTAGACACTTATATTCTTGGGATCTATATAGGAATCATTGTATTAACATTGGGGCCGATAGCCCAATTATATTCATTTATTCTTTTACCGCCTTTTAGTGCGGCATTCGATTTGGTTGTATTATGTTAACCGAGTGTTCGACTATTTTTATCTCATTTCAGTTCGTGTATATAAACTGTTGTGATTGATTTATTTGAATGGTTTGGTTAAAAAGATTAGTTAAATAAAATTTTGACGCCATCCTAATAGGTTATTAGAAAGTAAGTTCGTTTTCGACAGTGATGCTGAGAATGAACCATATGAGACTCCTATTTTAGTTTAGTATAAGATTGATCACCCATTATTTTATTAGGTGAGATGTCACTTTGTCATTTTGTTCCTCATTTATTTGTACTCATATTGTTGATATCATGACGTTTATCAGAATCTAAAATATTGATTCGATTGAGATATTGTATTTATTGATGGGTATGGTGTCATGAAATTTTTGTATGGCACGGATACTGGTCACCCACCAATAGTCCAATAGGTAGGATGAGGTTTTACAAAGCTTAGGAGAGGTGAGGTGAGGCCTAGTGACCCATTGATGTGATATTAAAAAATTAAATTGGTATAATGCTTGGATGTCGCGTTGAACTTGAATTCCGATTTGTATTGTTGCATTTATTCACGGTTATTGTTTTGAGTATCTATTCTTGTCATATTGTGTACTTCCCCGTATTTTTCTTTTAGTGGCAAGGTAGCTTGGATTTGGACGCTATGGATTTTTGGAGGATTTTAGAGCACGACGTTTGGAGGATTTTATATTTTTGTATATCTCGGCAGTGTAATTTATTTGGAGAGCTTAGTATTATTTTTGAGTGAAATTTAATTGTAATTATTTTTGGAAGTGTAAATTTTGGATTCATTATATTTCTTTTGTGGAATATAGATGATCTATACTAATTGTTAAGGATTTAGTTTAGTTTTAATCGTCGCATCGCCTCGTGTTTTATGCGGGGTATTATAGATGGTATCAGAGCTTAGGTATACGACAACCTTCGGGTCTTCGGGTTTGGGTGTAGCATACGAGTTAGACGTGTTTCATTAGAGATAATGAGTTTTTATTGAGGAGGTGGTTGGAATCGAGGTTAGGATTAGTAATCTTAATGTAAGGATGTTTAGAATTGATTTGAGGACTTTAGTGTTGTGATGATTTTGGAAAGATAGAATCGAGTAGTGATTCGTGAGAGAGCACGTAAGGAAACATGATGGTAGGATTGGGTGTATGGGCACCTAATCATGGTTTTTATGGGTAGAAATTTGTGCGTCGTATTTTATCTTGAGTGTTATGCTTCGTCGAATTTCTAGGACGAAATTCTTGTGCTAGTGGAAAAGTATGTAACAACTCGTAAATTTTAAACCGATTTTCATTAAATTAACTCGAATTTTGAAAAAAGAAAATTTTGGAATAGATTTAATTTGGGTATGTAAAAATGTTGGTTTTTATATATAAAAAGAAAGTTTTAAATGGAATTTAAATTGGGATTAAATTTTGGAAATTATAACTTTTTATATAAAATCAGGGAAGGATCTGACTTAAGGAGAAAAATAAATAAATAAAAATATTTGATCGTCCAATCGAGATGCTTTTTTTTGTGCAACTTCGTCTCGCCTTCAGCTACTACGCCTCCAAATTTTAGCCAATTCCAACAGTACGATCGTCCGAAATATTTTTTAGTGTCTATATCTTAATAGGATTCTAATTCTTTTTGGTATATAAACATATAATGACGAGTTTAGGACTTTCAAAACATATTTTAGCCTTATCAAAATCAGAAGCCTCCTCTATTTTCATCTCCTTCTATCTATAAACTCTAGACCCAATTTTATTCAATATTCAGCCCATGATTTGAAGGCTTATTTAGTGTTTTCTCGAGTTTGGGCTCGAACGAGTTTTTATTATTTTCTTGAGAGTTTGGGCTCGAACGAGTTTGGGCTCGAACGAGTTTTTATTATTCAATATTCAATATTCAGCCCATGATTTGAAGGCTTATGCAATGGTGTGATCAGAATTTTGAGGCAAAATTTTAAGAGTTCTTGTGATGATTTTAAGGTACAGGGTTTACATAATATACTCCTTGAATATCTCGAGAGTAGTCATTTTGTTCCTCATTTATTTGTACTCATATTATTCATATCATGACGTTTATTGGAATCTAAAATATTGATTTGATTGAGATATTGTATTTGTTGATGGGTGTGGTGTCATGAAATTTTTTATATGGTAAGGAGAATGGTCACCTTTCAATAGTCCAAAAGTCCAATAGTCAGGATGACGCTTTACAACTCTTAGGTGAGGTGAGGTGAGGCCTGGTGACCTATTGATATGTTATTGAAAAATAAAATTGGTATAATGCTCGGATGTCACATTGAACTTGAATTAAGACTCGTATTGTTATATTTATTGAGCATCTATTCTTTTCATATTGTGTACTTCCCCGTATTTTTCTTTTAGTGGAAGGTTAGCATGGATTTGGACGCTATGGATTTTTGGAGGATTTTTGACCACGATATTTGGAGGATTTAATTTTTGTATATCTTGGCAGTGTAATTTATTTGGAGAGCTTAGTATTATTTTCGAGTGAAATTTAATTGTAATTATGTTGGGAGTTTAAATTTTGGATTCATTATACTGATTTTATAGAATTAGATGCTCCACACTAATTGTTGGGAATTTAGCTTAGTTTTAATCGTATATGCGCCTCATGTTTTACGCGGGGTGTTACACCAACATAAACATAAACTGAGTACAAGGCCTACTAAGGTAAAAGATAAACCTCACATCACTCAAATGAATAAAAATAAAGTGAGGGTCTAACACCTATATCTCTGACTGATGGTGACTGGGATGATAAATTGATCCTCATGAGATAAGAAACTAAGTCATAAGTGCCACTCGAGCACTTGAAAACGGTGAGATGGGCAGGCCCACCAAGAGATAAAAAGTGAAGCAGTACAAATAATAAATTTGACACCCATGTATATAAATAATAAATGCATAGTTTCTATCGACAGTAAAATAACTCGTCACACCATTACCTATGTAATTTTTATTATAAATATTTATAAAGTCTTTCATAAACCTATCCATTCTCATTTATTAAGAGACCACTATTATACCTAATACCCACAATAATATCTTCAGACATAAATCAGAACTAGCACTTAACTAACTATAGAGTAACTAGTACACCAAAAATAACTAGGGACTAGGCCCTAACTAACTACGGGGTCACTAGCACGTATGTTTTTCACTTTTTATTGGGAACTGACTAAATCAAGTACAACCAGCCTTCAACTAACTACTGACACTACTAGTGCAAATGTCTACCATTTTTATCGGTCACAGACATAAGCCAATCCAAAAACCAAACCACCATCCACAATAATATCCAAACAAAACATAAAACCACGACTCCATACAAATACATGCCTAAATCACAATTATCCATTCCCGACCCATTTTATAGCATTATCCTGATAGGAGAATCTAACATTTTATGAAATTCCTTTCTTTTTGTTCATTTGATTACATATGTTTAAACTCGTATCTTTGACCTTATATACTTTCAGTATTTTCAAGGGGCAATAACATATAGATTTTATATGCTGGAAACTAAGTCTAAGCGTCCGACATTATAATTTAAAAGCATTCAACATTAGAATTTAGCATTTTAAGTGCTACAAATTCATGAGGAGAATGAATATATATAAAGGCAATAATAATAACTTATTCCCAATATCCTAAATGGATTAAACATCCGAAATTATTTTAGTAAAATTGCAACACCCCCGATTTTCAACGACCAGTTGAACAGGTTGGAACGCCAAATATCAGGGATACTATGCAGTCTATATCATTCTCAGCAACAACAATAAACTAACTCTATAATAAATAAATAAAACTATGATAAATATCAATAAGGAATGAGAATAGAATACTCAACCATAATAAAAATGAATCCACTATATAAAATTTCTTTTACAATTGTTTCAACTGACTAAAAAGAGAGAACAATTGAATGAGAGAATGTGTAACCATGACCATCTCCAAGGGAACTCCGGAATGGAAATGACATCTACAATGAATCCAAAAATCCCAACCAAAGAATACCAAGTTGAAATTTCTACACCTAAAATCTAGACTACTCATCCAGTTAAACCTGTATGTAATAATAATAGTGTTTGTGAGGGAAAAATATTTATAATTTTGGGTTAGTGCCCTAAAGTTGCAAGAAATATCTCCAATATATCAATGTAAATTATGGGAAGAGTTTACAATAAGCATGCCCCCATTGGTTCTCCTATCCAATATGTACCTCACCTCTCATCCAGTGCAATACTACACAAATGACCCAACCCCAGGCATCATTATACTAAAAGTATTTGTCTTCAGACTAATAAGAAAGTAATTGATAATCAAACACAATAGAAATGTGATGAACTATACATGTACAAAATACAATAGAAATTGTAATTCAAATATCTAGAATTTAATATTTGGCAAGAACTGAAGGTGATGATCGATCAAAAAAATTGGTCGATCGATCGATCAACACATATCCCTTATTCTTCCTCTAGAGTTTTAACCTCCAAATCCTCCATTAAAGCTTCCCCCGGCTCCCAAAGAAATACCCAAACATTACCTAATCAAAATTTAAGTATGGAAAGATGATTTCAATGATTCCTAATTATTATAATAAAATCAGTCCATTAATTTTAAGGGTTCAATCTTCAAAAGACCTAACTTTTCCAAAAAAAAAAAATATAGCTATCTAAATTTCTGATCAAATTTCACATTAAATCATCAAATTAACACATGGTGTGAGGGAAAATTTCCAATTGAGCCAATTTTTATGTATTGTATCAATTCCGGACAAAACTCTTTAAGTCATAGGATAGAAGTCTTATGTGTGACCTTTCAAACCTATGACATTTTTGTTAAAGACGTAGTAACAAGTCAAAGAGATTTCATCCTATGCTGAGTTTCATGCCTTGTTTTCATTATCAACATTACAAGGATCTCTAAGGTATGAATGCATATTTTATATTCAAACTTGAAAATTTTTATTGGGTGATAGGATTTTTACTAAAATATTATAAAATGACTTAATAGTTTTCAAGAAAAATTATTTGATTTTTCGCTGGTTATTAGAACGACTTTACGAGGTGGTTCAAGTGAGATTCCTTATTTGTTCGAATGTCGTCTAACGAGGTCACTTTTAGTTTGTACGAATTTCTCGTTAGAAGTCTCATTCTTATTTTGTTCAAATGAGATGGATATTTCGTTCGAATGAGATTTAATGTCATTCGAACGACCGAAGCAGTTATTTGAAAAATGTTAGTTTTTAAAGCAGTTTTGTCCCATAACTCCCCACTACTTTTCCAACTATTTATATAGTGTGGGATTACATTATTTTAGAGAGACTTTTACATCTTCTAAAAGGGAGAAACCTTTAAAAAAGTTGAAGAGTCTTTTTTTCTTCTAAACTTATGGTTTAACTATCAAAAGAAAAACCAAGTTTCCACCCAAATAGTTTCATTATTCAACCCTTTACATAATATATGTTTGAGATCAAGTGTTGGCACCGAGTTTGTCATTATCTACATCATTCAGATTTTTTTGTTGAGGATTTCGTGTTTATTGGTGTACATATGGTGAACTCCGTATGCGTGATGGTAGCAGTGCCCCATCAATGGACTCTAAGACGTAGGTGGACTCCTGCATTGTCACTAGGAAGTGGTCAAAAAAATGAAGAACGTTAAGGCTTACGAGGGTGTCAAGTCGTTGAGTAAGTCTTTCGTCGTGTCCATGTCTTAAATTCGTACTTAGTGGACTTGTAGTTGGGTCGTCTGAAGTTCTTCTCATGTTGTGGGTTTTCCTTGTACATTACGGTGTTGTGATTTTGTACTTCATTTTGCAAATTCTCACGTAGATGTATGCTTAGGTTTAACAAGATAAAATTTGTTTAATCACAAAAATGGTGTTAGTGGTGCTTAACTAATTTGGGTTGTGTAAGTTTAAAAAAAACTTGGCAAACTTCATATTTTGTGTGGTTTATATAAATTTGAACTTGAATTAAAGTCTTGTTTAAGAGGAGATAATTTAATTTGAAGTAATTAAAAATTTTGAATTTTTCGGGAACTATCATCTCAACTTTCAAATTGGTACTAGGGCATTATATATAATTATAAGCCACTAACACATTGATTTAACTTTAAAATGTGATTAAATCCTAATAAACGAGTTCTAGTTCCACAATTTATCAAAGAGAAATAAAAATCATAAATCAATAACAAATTTACAAGAGTATTGCAAGATATTTTTTGCCTCGAATGACACGAACAAGTGATTTCTGCCTCTTAATTACTCATCCATATTCATCTTCATCTTCCTCAAATACACCATTGAGATCTCTCTCTCCCCCCCCCCCCCCCCCGCGCGCGCGCGCATAATGGCTGCTAGGGTTCTCCATTCCGGTGAAAATGACAAATAAATGTGGTTAAGCTTCCTTTTATACCCCCCATTTCCTAGTGTGTGTAATAAGCATATTTTTAAGCCCCCAAATGAGTCCAAAATACTACTTTGAATTGTTCAAAACTTATCATTAGTGTAAACCTACCCCCCCCCCCCCCCAGACCCAACTTAAGACACTAAGAATACGTAACCAAGCCTGTGTGACACTCTATAGTCTACACTAAATGATACTACCCATAATAGTCAGTGATACCTACGACATAAATTAATTACTCTTAATTTTATACATGTACACAAAATCATATATTCATAAGTAATATCATAATTACTTATTTCAAGCAGACATTAAAAAGTCATATCACAAGACAAATTTAACTATCATCTACATTACGCAGTTAATTTATTTCAAATTCAAAATTAATAATTTCATCTGCAAAATAATTTATTTCTCGCTTAATAATTAATTCCCACAAATGTGGGAGATTACAAAAATACCCACGATCAACACATGTTCATTTAGATTGATTTAAATGTCTTAATCCTTTTACATGCATGATATCTATTCAAATGTATCAAGGAAATGTGAGAGATGTGTACTAGAGCTTATTAAATTATATACATGTAACAACCTATTTTCAATTGCATATAATCTAATTACAACGAGACGAGGTTACAAACATATAATTATTCCAATTTCCATATAATTCTCATCAATACAATTGATTATAATTATAGTTAGGATTTTCCATGTTGAATTTACATGAGTTAACATATCAAATTACAAATTGGATGTAATTAGGAATAGATATCATATGAGCAATACTTTTACATGAATCAAGGTTAAATGATTATATTGTTTGAAACCTAATTATCTGTAATACATTTTGCATTCTTGATTAGGGTTTATTTAGAAATTACTACTTATGTCAATGAAAGGGGAAGATTATATTTTATCTAGTCTTAATTTAGAAATTGTGTTTATGTGAAGAGACGATCCTAGATTGAATTGTGCTTGAATTCCTCTTTGTCTTCTTCTTCTTTCTTTCTTTTAGCTTTAATCATTTTTCTTCTTTTCTTGAACTTGAATCTTATATGTTAAAGGAGGTTTAGCCTCTAGGTTAAATTAGGGTTTGAGAGTTAATTGTTGTGAGGCAAAATAATTACAAAAATGAGCATAAATTCACATTTAAAAACCCTCATCCACTCGTGAGTGTCCCCCGGACCAACCGCGGTGGTCGCTAGTGGACCTGATGCCACACGCCCTTTTGGGTGCAGGCGCGATCTTAGGATGATTCTCCCCTTTTTATTTTATTTTTCCTATATTTTTATTTCCTCTAAATTCATTATGTTTAATTAGATAATTACAACTTATATCTCCGCCTTGCAAATCTTAGCTTGCCCTAATTGCTCACCAATTAATCACCTAAAAGACCTAACTAGCCTTAGGCCTAACCCCATATTTCAAACTAACCATTTACCGATTAATGCAATTTAATTAATCCAAGTCCAATATGTCTTAGCCCATATCAATTAATAATATATACTTAAATTGGTCCAATTTAATTATTCAATTCAAACATAATATAATTTATATATTCTAAACTAACTTAATTATTCAAATTTTATTAAATAAATTTTTTAATTTAATTATTTACCAAAAATGTGGACTAATACAATCTTTCCCTTTAACAAAAAGAACTTCGTCCTCATAATCCACAACAAAAAGACAAACATGTCTTAAAATAACTGTGCCTATTGTTGTCTCATCAAATCCTAATGTTACCACATGGACTCCTCCTCATTATCGTGGTTCCACTGCTTACTAACTAAGGGTATCTCTTTATAGTACACCCTATGAACCCTGATATCAAGTATACCCACGGGCTTCTCACTATAAGATGCACCCGACTCTAAATTAATCTCGCCCAAATCAATATGCTAATCGACAACCATATCACGCAAAATCTACGAAGCGTGGAAACATGAAACATGTTATGTACTCGGTTGAGATGGTTTAGAAGTGATAAATGATAATCAACACTCCCCATCTTGTTTGTAATTATAAAATACCCAGGCCCAATATAATATGGCTCCAATTTCTCATTCTTTTCAAAGCACATTACCCCCTCCATAGGGGAAATTCGATGTAAGACTTTCTCCTCCACATCAAACTGCATAGGCTTACTCTTTAAATATACATGGCTCTTTTATTTGTCTTAGGTGTTCTTAATCCTATCTTGAATCAGCTTAATCTTCATTACCGTTTATTGAGCATAATTTGGTCCTAAAAGTCTACTCTCACCTGGGTCTAACCAACACGCTGTGATCACCAAAGTCCCCCACATAATGCCTCATAAGGTTCCATAGATATGAACTTATGATAACTATTATTATAAGATAATTCCACCAATGGTAAGTGTACCTCCTAACTCTTTTTGATAAGGTTGAGAGTCAAGAAATAGGTTATGACATTGCATCCACTTCCAAAGTCGCACTTGAGTCGATTCCTGAATTTGTGATGGATCCTCATGATCCCCATCCTAACCCATCTAGGAGACCTAACCCACATAGGAGAGCTTATCCTGTACATTTTGAGAAAGGTGGAACCAATACCTTTTATGTTTATTCCCATTTCAAACAAAAAGGTCACCTTAAAGAGTTTTGTTTTAAGCTAGGAAAAGTTTCTCATATGCATGTTCCCCAGTATGCTGCCACACGAATTATTACACATGTTTCCGTGTGAAATTCAACACATGTTACTCTGAATGCCCCCACAGATGATCGTAGAGATTTTTAGAGTTTTCGAGAGCAAGTAGAGTACTTAGTCAAGACTTCATAATGTTTAATGGAGAAATTTCATAGGATGGATTCTCCTTTTGAGAACTTCTTTGGGCCTAATGATTGAGGTTGAGACTTGTTTCTAAGATAGGATTATTTTCAAGTTTATATCTCTTATTTCTATTGCTAGATTGTATTATCATCTCCAAAAGGAGTTTTATTTTTTTTGAAAAACTTTGAAAAATACAAAAAGATTTTCGATTAGTTTTTAAGAAAAATGTAAAAAGGCAAAAAGATTTTGTTTTTAAATAAATTTTTTGAAAAATCCAAAAAGAGTTTTATATTTTTTTGTAACTATATATGGATGAACATTTAAGATGTCTGGATCACCCATTCATTCCATATTTTCACGTGACTTTTTCATAGTGTTTCAAGACATGACATCATTTTTATATCGTTCTTAATAACGTGTGGAGTCATTACCTTGATAATTGATTATTACTTTCTACATGTTTGACTCCTAGTCTCATTTATTGCACATGTGCACAAACTTATTTGAACATTTCACTTGCTTGTCACTTGTCAAATACGATGTTCTCATCTCAATTTTTCTTCATAACGAACCAAATGTAAAAAGAGATAATGTTGTGCATGTAAGAACCATTATTTGGATTTAAATCACTTTTTCGAAAAATATTGTTATATGTTAAGCAAGGGAAAGGGTATATGAAAGATATAAATGTTCTTTGCTGAAAAGTCACCATTTGCATAAAAGAGCCTAAAAAGATTAGAGGCACATAAAAACAGAAAAGCTAGGCCAATTTTTGATACATTGATGCTTTTCTACATATGAGCATTAATTTTGTCAAAGATATTAGTGTTTATCATCATCTATGTGAGATTTTGAGGGAGTTAAATTCCAAGATCAATGGATTTGCACAACTAAAATGTCTAAAAAAATTACATAGTTTGGTGTCATTAGTGTGAGAATCATTTATGTTCATGACTTGCTAATGAAGTTGAGTCAATTTCACTTTTGCTCATCAATTTTACACCTAATGTAGACTTTGAGGTCTTTTGTTAGATGTATCTCAAACCTTCATGCTCACATGTTATGACTATATATATTAATTAACTTATGGCAAATGTTCACACCCCTACATTCCGTATTCATGGTTCAGATGTTTTAGTGTTAATCCATAGTGTGTTGTATTTGTTCATTTTATACTTTATATTTAAAAGAAAGATTGAAAATTTTCAAAAATGGTTGGTTGCCTTTGAGATTATCATCGCATATGCTTACTTGATTATACTTGTGTTGATATTTTACATCTTCATGTGATGCCTATATTTCATGCTTAGTTTTGAATCCTTTGTCTACTATGGAATATACAGGAGAGTTTTTATATTCTGTTTAAAACTCTATGCATCACAATATCTTTGTTTGTCTCATGTGTGTAGGATGTTCTTCTTGGATGGTGATCATTTAGACCCACACAAGATGAAGACAATATTTGTCAAAGGAAAGATATAGTTTCATAATTGAAGACTTGCATACGTTCTATTTTTATTTTTATTTTTATTTTAGGAGGTTAGATTATTGTATTAAGTCATAGGATTCAATTTGACTTAGGATGGTGTTTTGTACCGAAATAGTCAAAGGGGCAGATTTGCATGAGCAAAATTTATGACTGCTCTCATTTTATTTATTTTGATTTGGTGTATCCCGTTACACAAATACGATATCTAAATATATCTACATCATTACTTCTCTATACTTGAAGACTTTGTTGAATACCATTAAAGAATGCAAGATTTATCATCTCAATAATCATGGAAGAAGTATGCATTAAGAATAGTAAAAAGGTTCTGAGTATTTTGTGGGGTTACTTTTTTAGGCAATATTATTTCTTAAAGTAACTCTAAATTTTTTAAAGTATAATTTCCCTAAAGTCTACGCCTCGTTCGAACGAGGTGGTTTGCCATTCAAATGAGTTTCTCTTGCCATTTGATTGTTGTTCGAACGAAGTCTCAAATGAGATCTTTTTTGGGTACGATGACATCTCATCAGAAGACCACGTTCGAAGCATCGTTCAAACAATATTGATGAGGATCCAAGGCTTTCATCACTGTAGTCTCTTTAGATGATTTTGTTAGAAGTCATTCGAACGAAATAAGACAATCATTCGAACGACCAGCCCTTTCGTTCGAACGATCGGTGTAATTTTGTTTTTTAATGAATATCTTCCCATTATCTTTTGTGTTTATCATTTTTATCTTCACTTCTTATAAAAAGGCTAGACGGGATCAAATATTTGAAAGAAATCTTTTTCATAAAGAAAAACACCTTTTGAGTTCTCTTTTTGTGATCAAACACCTCATATCATATTCCTCACCCCCGGGATATATTTAAGATCACTTTTACCAACATCAATAAGGTTTCTTATAATACACTCTTGTAGAGACTTTTCTCTACGGCTGGTTTTCTAAAATGAGGTTTCACTACTGAAGAAGGAAGAAGCAGGAATCGGTGGATACCGAGAGTAAACCACTACATGTGGACATCTCTGGATTTAAGTCATATCTATTGGCATTTTGAAGACTCTGCGCCACAAACTTAGTGTAGCTAAGTGTTTTGTAAGTCGATTATATTCAAAACTATCAATAGAGCTGAATAAAAGGTTTCACCCTATAAAAGGATTTTTCTCACCTCATTTGTCTTTGCATGTTTGGTCTGAAAATTGCAAATCTATATTTAAACACAGTTCACATGCACACAGTAATTAATTGAAGATTAAAATTTGAATTCGTGTGTTAGGGCATTTAATTAAATAAATTGATCCATTAGTTTGTCTGCAATCTCAGTTGGACACCCACGGGATTAGGTTGTGTCCTAATAGTTTTATCCCACTATCGTTTGATAAATAGGTTTTAGGATTAAAACCTTTTATAACCATTGGATTCTCTTTTAAGAAACCGTACGTTTCTTTGTTCTTTCGAATATTTCCCCACAACTATAGGATATCCATTTGACCTGGCCAATTAAGGTTTTGTGCATCACAATCGTACATTTATTTTATTATATCTAATAGTTATCCATTTCATCCCTAATCTCTCTCCTCAGCCATTCGATTCAATAGGATTTAGAGGGCTTTGGTTTAGTAAATTACATATGTCCAATTAGTAATCTTTAGATCATTTAGATATGATCGGAGATAATAGGTTCCATCATTTCTATTACGACCGTTTGAGTTTTGTTAGAAAACCAATACAAAGAGTTGTTTCTTTAGAGTGGTTTTATTATCTTGGATGGTTTCCTATATCAAAAATAGCCTTGTATTGTATATTTACTGGATGACCTGATATAGGAGTTAGCTTAGATATTACGCAGCACTCCCAGCCCTCGAAATTTTTAGTTCGGGTAAAATACTTCTTAGCCCGCTATTTCAGATAGGTTTATAGACTCTTCCATCCTTTTAGAGAGGATATTTAAATAGGGAAGATTATATTTTTAGAGAGGAGAATGTGGAGAGAGAGAAAAAAAATATTTTTTTTTGTGTGTGTGTGTGAGAGAGAGAGAGAGAGAGAGAGAGTTAATTTTTCATATTCAAATATTGTATTTGATTTAATTATTACTCTTATATTTTAGTTTTTGATTTGAAACTCTCGACGATCTTAAACAATACACATATTCTTATGAAGTGATTAATTTATTGTGTTGTAGTAGAGAGTATTGTGTATAAATGTTCAAATCCATTTTTATCAAAACTAAACTCTCTTAGTGACTAGATCTGATTTTTAATGAATATTTTTTATGATCGAATATTATTATTTTGTATTGTAAATAATATATATCATTTAAAACCAAATTTCTCTCCCGATCTAAAGTGTTTATTGAATATGTTTTACAGATTTATTCTCTTTAATTTTTGAGTAATTTGGACCTTTGAAAACTAACCTCGACTTTAATGTTTAATCTAGATAATTAGTTTGAGGCTTAATTTTTATGAGATAATATAAATGACTTTTTAGACTCGTGTTTAAACACTACTCTCATATTTCAAATTGTAAAGTTTTAAAGAGAGGGAGAGAGAACACATTTGTGAGTGAGTAAATATTTAGTGTTTATCCATGAGTGTTCTACATTTACTTATAAAGAAATTTTTTAAAATTTAAAATGATGATATTATTTCTATTCTATCTTTATTTTTGCATATTGTTGATTTCTACTTACAGTGATAATTTCTATAATATATTTAGGGGGGAAATTTGTTTAGACAAATGCATATATTAATTTTTTTCTTTTTTGTTATTTGCTAATTATGTTTTTTATGAAAAAAATCATGAACTTGATTTTTTCAGAGGTGTGCTTGATGTTTATCTTTCTTGAAATCTATGTAAACCGATTTTATGATAAAATTTATTTAAAATTTGTAAACCTGTTTTACTAGATTTTTAGAAAAACTACGTTTAGATGTTTGCATTAACATTAGTTAACACTTCAGTTTGCACTACAGTATATTTTAGTTACCATTTGGAGAATTTTTGTCCTTTTTAAACAAGCGAAGCTTCTTGCAACAGAGATTTTGCATTCAGAGGAATTCCTAGGGATTGAGCCTAGATAGGCAGATTGAGCCCAAATAGGTATATATTTCCGTTTATGATATTTAAGATATCTTATTTGTTGTAACTTATAAACATAGTTTTGTCACATTGAATTTTTTTTATTTTAGCCCTTGGAGGTTTCTCTAGTACGCTTGAGTTTTACCACGTAAAAATCACACATGTTAATCTTCATTGCCTCATCTCCTTTTATGTGTGATTAGATAACATGAAATATTATGTGATTGTTGTTATTGATTATATATATTTCATCATATTGGATATTGAGGAAATTATGATATAATATTTATTTGATAATCCTAACTATTAATTTGACATTAAGATAAATCAGATTTAATTATTCTTTAACTTTCACATGTATTAAAATCTAATTTGGTAAAATGTTAGAAAGTTTTTCATGCTTTGACTATATATATGTGTTAAGAAGCACTTGTATGAAATCATAGTGTGATTTGGGACTTACAGGTGGTAAACTCGAATCTCATAATAAATATTAGAGAACTATTGAACTATTGGAATCAGATATAAAGAAACGGCGGTCTCCTCATTAATTAATTACATGTGGGTTGTAGCGCCACCCTCTGGCCTATGCATAGAGGCCAAATACATCTCCTAACCCAATATAACAAACATAATAGTGCTACCTACACAATCTATATGAGCCGAATAGGTACACAACCAGTCTATCCCTGACATAAAATCAGACGAATGGGTGTCTAAAACCAAAAACTTTGCCACGAATCATAGCCTACCAATATCAATGCATATCCCATCAAAAGAATCGAAAATACGAGTGGATACACCAAGAAAATTAGCTATAGATAATACTCTAGTACACGGAGTCGGAATCATCCCCAAAATATCCACAAAATATCATGCAACATAAGAATGTGTAGTCCACGTGTCAAACAAAACTAGGGCTAAAGAACCGTGAACGTAAAATGTACCATCAAGTGCCTGAAAATGAATAATCTCCTCCATGGATCCCATATAATAGACCCTCCCATATTATAGTTATGGCTGATGCACTATAGCTGGTGGTGCTATAAGTGTCGATGGTGCTACTGCCTCGGCGCTGGAAGAGTTGACAATTGTTGTTGCCTCTCCTACTGCTGATAATTGGCCCTAAATCCCAATTTCCCTTACCTATACTGGGCATGACTATACTAGCTCTATTGGATCTACTTATGTTATCCCTGTTGGCCCCATTCATATTGTCCATAATGGTCTGCCATGCCCTTACTCATACACTCTTTCTTCATGTCGTCGTTACCATAACACCTAAAAAAACTCTTAAAAAAACCTTGGGGAATCTCCCCCTATTTCATCTACTGCTTCCCCATTCTATTAGGTCCTCTATTGATTGGGCTGAAATTTTTTCCATACCCCTTGGCCTTATTGGCCTAGAGATCTCGTTTTCTTTCCATCGGATCCTCCATCTGCCTTTGTCCCACTTTATCATTTTATAATGCTCCATGTAATCACAATAAAGCATAAGTGCAACAACCAATATTAGTGCATATGTAGTACACATCGAGTTTAGAATCAAAATATGATGTATAGGGCAAATGAGCCTCTCCACAAAACATTGAATCCTTTCCGCGGAGCCTTTCCACAAAATAATCAAATTCGTGGAGGCGACTGTTGTGGACTAAAATCGTCGAAGAAGGTTACTTTTCACATGGGCATTGTGAAGATTAGTATAAGATGAGAGTCGTTGTATAAGACTACCGTCTAACTTTGTAAAACCATTGTCATAGTGATTGTCTGGCCTGGGCCTCCCGAGATTTTTTTCCCGTTTGGGTTTTTCCTCGTACATTAGCATTGTAAGTATTTCTCTATTTCATTTTACTTGATTTAATCACTAGTTGCATTCTTAGGGTTAAACAAGATAAAACCTGGTTAAGTTAATTTGTGTCACGACTTGGTTTGATAAAATTTAAAAAGATTTAAAAAAAAAAAAAGAGAAAGTTGGTTTGCTTTCATCCTTAACTTAATTCCGCTCAACCAAAAGTTTTTTTTTGAAAGTTATATTTTGGGGACCTACAAATTGGTATTAGAGCAAGAAATACATTTTTATTGTGTTTGATCCCTTTGCTTATAAGGATGCATTTTTCAAATTATGATAGTTCTCGCACTCCTGTTTTTTATGGCACTAATTATGCTTATTGAAAAACGCAAATGAAAAATTCTTTAAAATCCATTGATGAGCATGTCTACTTAGTTGTTCAAAAGGTTGGTCTTACCTGTCACACGAGAGGGTGAGGTCACTAGTTTGAAACCCGTTGAGTCATGGATTGAGACTGAACATAGGCTTGCATTGTATAACTCTAAAGGTCTACACGTTATTTCCTCACTTGTCACACCTAAAGAGTATAATCGTATCATGACTTATGAAACTTCAAAAGAAGCTTGGGATACACTTGCACTCACTCACGAGGGCACGAGCATGCTTAGGGCATCTAAGTTGCAAAATATCACTACACAGTTTGAGACGATTAAGATGTTAGAGAGTGAGACGTTTGATGAGTTTTACACTAGGTTATCCACTATTGTTAATATAGCATTTAACCTAGGTGAGAAGATTCTCGATAACCGAGTAAGTAAGAAAATTTTGAGATCGTTGCTGAGTAGGTTTGATGCAAAAGTGACCATTATGAATTCCCTTGGTATGCTTAACTCGTCGAAACTGAACGAGATCATAGGTGACCTACAAACCTATGAACTCGATATGTTTACCTCCAAGCAAGTACCAAAGAAAGAAAAGGGCATTGCTTTGAAATCCCTGAAGGAGGAAACTAAAGTTTTGAAGGACGATTCCGACTTTGAGGATGTCGTCTTATTGGCAAGAAAGTTCAAGAAGTTTCTTCAAATTCATAAGCAATCGAAAGATGAAAAAAAGTTTAAGAAATTCAAGGACAAGGGAGACTCCACCCCTAAGGATAGTAGTGAGAAGCCTAAGAGAGATGAGTATGACAGGTGTTTCGGGTGTGAGCAGTATGGTCACAAAGTAGCTGAGTGTCCCATTAGACTTAAAAAAGAGGGCAAGAGACCGATAACATATAATGCCACCTTAAGTGATAGTGCACCGGAAGAGGGAGAGGACTCCCCCATTGAGCGTAACTTTTTTGTGTTTATGGCATGTAATGTGAGTGTCAACGATATATTTTCCCACGAGGATACTCATGTGCATGACACTTCCGAGGCTGTTGAGAGTGCTTCCCGAGAGGGTGAGGGTGATGAGAGCGAGGATGAGGATATCGACAAAGGAGAGTTGCAAGTTTCATTTCTAGAGTTATTTGAGGAGCCGGTGAAGGTGAAAAAGGCTAACTTAAAATTGCAAGCTAAGTTAAAAGAGCGTGCCGTAAAAAATAGTGATGCGTCAATTGAGGATCTTAGGGCACCAGAGAAGAAGCTTAGGGAGAAGCTAGAGTACGTCGATAAAGAGAGAGACACCCTTAGAGGTTTGATGGAGGCTTCAAAAAAAGAGGTGCTAGAGTTTGAGGAGTCTAAGCATCTACTCGAGTCTAGGATTAAGGAGTTAGAGGAAAGTTTGAGAGACTCGTCTAGATTTAAGTTTGACTTGGAGGCTAGAAGTGAGAAGTTGGATAGGATGCTAGGCACCATCCAAATTAATAGAGATAGGGGTGGTATTGTCTTTGATGATTGTGCTATTCCCATTCCCCCCGCACGTGTGAGAGATCCACATAGGAACGCTAGAAAAGGTCCACGTATAGGTCACTTTCCATACGATCACTACACTTGCACGTATTATGGTAGGAAAGGTTACCTTAGAAAGTTTTTCTATGACCTTAGGAATTCTCCTCGAAAGTTTAGGAAGTTTAGGAATAAAGTTACCTCGATTCCCCCCACCTCCATGCGTCGTTACACACCTACTTGGGTTAGGAAGTTGGATTTGGTAGCTTTAGGAATAAAACTTCATGGTTATCATTTGGTTGCACTTGATTCTTTTCATGCTAAGTCTAAAGGTTGATTGTGTTACCATGTTTATCATTTTGTATTATATTTTTTTACATCTTATTAGAAAATTACAAAAAGATTTTTGGTTTTGAAAAATTTGGAGAAAAACACAAAAAGATTTTTGGATTTGTTTTTGTGTCATGAGTTAACATGTTTGATGTGGCATTTTGGTGTGTTTAGACCCCTTTCCTTCCATTATCCATGTGGCTAGGATATTTCGTCATTATTATCGATGCTTGGATTGATCTAAATAGGAGGCATTTTGATTCGACTCTGTATATATGCCATCTTTTCACACATGCACGAGTTTATATCGATGTTTGACTACTATTGCATATTTGAGTTTGGTGAGACATTCTTATCTCAATTTTTTTCATCTATGCGTAAGTAGACTTAAGGAGGATGTGTGCATATAATAACCATTTACCTTGAGGAATAAATTGAAAATATGATGAATGTTCACGGGAAAGGGTTCTGAGAGTGTAAAATTGACGCATTGGGAAAGCCACCGTTTATAAGAGATCGAAAACATCATAAGGCAATAAAAAGAATCATATGGAAAAAATGGGACAAATTAGTTTGTTCATTCAAAAGAAAATATGACATATTTGAGGGAGTTTGGATGGATTAAAATTTTAAACGGGTTTGCACAAAGAATCCTAACGTTGAAAATTCGTGTCATGACGCTATTGTTTGTAGAATCGTCAAAATTTTGGATTCGTGTGCATGATGTTTGTTTAGTTCATTAAGCTCACTCTTAAATTGTCTCATACGGCTATGATAAAGTTTGATGATAGATTGCTATCAATTAGAGCTTCTTAATCATTTTGATGTGTTAGAATTGTGATTAATTTATTATAGTTCACCCCCATACATTCCATGTTCATGTTTGAGCACATCGGTACTATGTTAGCATGTTACTCATATTTGTTTGTTTTTTAGTCTTCTTAGTGTTGCTTCTATTTTTCTTCTGTTTTGCAATTTTGAGCCCTTTCCAGTTAGAATTTTCACATAATTTTTCCACTGGGCAACACTGTTTAATTTTTGGGGAGAATGTGAAAGTTTGATAATGTCGTTCTAACGACATCTGTCTTCGTTCGAGCGATGTTTCTTCTTGTGCAAATGACATCCCTAGCTAATTCGAACGACAGGCTGCTTGACCAGTTTTGACTCTTTCTGGTTGATTTCTGTTTCTGATGCATATTGATTCATAATTAGGTATTGGGTTTTTTTTTATGTAGTTTACCTTGATGATTGACATATTTTGCTGCATTGGTTTGTTTAATCACACCTTCTTTGATTGATATAGTCTTTGGGTGATTCATTGTTTGCTAGCCACTGATTTAACATTCTTGATCATTTTTTAGTTGGTTGTTGCATATTTATCTAGAATGTTATGAGTTAATGTAATCAAATTAGTATTTCACATGCTAGATTTATTTATCTTTTCACCGGATTGTCTATTCGAGACAAAAACAGGGAGAGATGTATGTGATGTAGGGGAAGTTTTGTGCGTTTTATGCTTGATGGTTTATATGTTTTGTTACACATACTAGTATCCCGTTTATATCATGTTTACATATTGGTATCATGTTTACTCACATAATAAATGATTCGAATTTGATATTATTTTATATCATTTATTCCTCCATACTTCAGTGCGTATTTATTTGTTTCGTGTGTGTAGGTATGCTTAAAGAGATTCGAGATTTCAAGTCTACATCACATTCAGACATTTGAGATAGTTTCATTCCTGTTGGTCCATTGTTGAAGAATCTTATCCTGTACTGATAATGTATTTTTCATTTTATTTTTTATGGGAAGAGATTTAGGCGTCATACGGCTTGACAGCTCGGCTTAGGCATTTCGCTGTTGGCTTTATCCTCAAATAGTCAAAGGGGGAGATCTCTAAGGATCAAATTTTCAATTGAGTCTTAATGTGGTTTTGACTTATTCTCGGAACAAAACACGTTTGACTCATATGTAGATTTTTATTATCTAATCACTACGAGACTATGACTTCTCGAAGATTTAATTGAAGACGTAGTGGTAAAACTAAAAGGAATTAATCGTGCCAAAGTTTAATTGGTGCGAATTTCTCATCTTTAAAGTTTAATTGCGTCCCGGGATCACACATGTATGAATGAATAATGTTAATGAAACTCGGAATTTTATTTTACAAAAATAAGTATGTTATTTTTATAAGAAAATGTTTTAAAATGTTTTAAAAGCGTTTTAAATTTGTACACTTAGTTTTAATCAGATGAGGACGGATTAGAGTTGGATAAGAGTTGGTTTTTAGTAAAACTCTGTTTTTAAAGTTGGATTAATATCAGACTCTAATTACATCGTCGTTGAAACGACAAATGTTGTCGTTTGAGCAAGAGTTGTTATCATTCGAACGACGCAGTATCTCGCTCAAACGAGATCCTCCACTGCCTTAAAATATTATAAATAGGCGTGTTCAGTTTTCTCAAAGTGTGTGCAGTGCGAAAAATAGTTTACCATACAGAGAGGTTACTGTACAATTTTTTTTTAAGTGTTTTCATTATAAAACATCCTTAGGGTTTCAAAATCCGAGAGTTTCATTATCATATGTTCTTGTGATATTATTGGCACCAAGTTTGAGGTTTATTGAACATCCATTACTGGTTTTTTGGTGAAGATTCAGCGAATACCTCTTTCGA
The DNA here is from genome assembly GCA_949130495.1 of Sambucus nigra. NCBI lineage: Eukaryota > Viridiplantae > Streptophyta > Magnoliopsida > Dipsacales > Adoxaceae > Sambucus > Sambucus nigra. Next base: position 155,299,306 of record OX422211.1, on the reverse strand, counting down.
CATCGTAGACGACACAAGGCCGTATTGGTGGATATCGAGGCATTTGTGGTGGCGATTGTTGTGGACTAGCATGGTAGAAGAAGGTTAATTTTCTCGTGGTCACTATGAAGATTGGTAGAAGATCAGAGGAGCGTCAAGTCTCGTGGGTGGATTGAGTCATTGTATAAGCCTACCGTGTGACTTTGTAAAACCATTGTCATATTGATTGTCTGGTCTGGGTCGTCCGTGATTTTTTTCCGTTTGGGTTTTTTCTCGTACATCGGCGTTGAGTATTGCTTTCCTTTATTTTATTTTCTTTAATCGCTAGTTTCATGCTTAGGGTTAAACAATATAAAAGATGGTTAATTTAATTTGTGTCACAACTTGATTTGATAAAATTGAAAAAGATTTTTTCAAAACAGAAAAGAGAAAGTTAGTTTGCATTCATCCTTAACTTAATTACGCTCAAGAAAAAGTTTCTTGTTGAAATTTATATTTTGGGGACCTACATAAATTCCTAGAAACAGAGGGAACATAAAATGTTTCTTGCAAATCAAAAATAAAACCAGAACTTAACATTAAGCAGAAGACTCCAATAGTTTCTACTTTAGCCTTTGCTTTATTGCCCATGTAGAAAAAATGATCATTTGGATTTGTTTTGAGGATCATAATGAATCCCTGCATTGAATTAGAAATATGGCCATTAATGAGGTTTGATTTAAAAAAAATAAAAATAAAATGCTTACCCTTTTCTCGAACCAGACGTTTCGTTTATGACAATCCCTCAGGAAGTAGCCCTTTTGCTTACATAAGTTACACTTATCGTTATTTTTCGTCTTCACACCAGATGAAGGTTTAGCTTGATAAGATGTCCCAGTACCTTTCTTAATGCCCTTTATAGTTTCTTCTTAAAACCAGCTCCTTTGGTCATCAAATTTTCTACCTGTCCTTAAGACACATGACCATTCCATTGCTTGAGTCTGCCTTCCTCCTGTACCAACATGCTTTGCAAATCATTTACATTTCGTTTGTCTTTAAGAGGGTTGTAATTGATTTAGAAAGGCCCATACTCAGAAGGTAGGGATTTTAGAACGTATTGAACGAGAAAATACTTATCCACTGTCATGCCAAAAACTCAAAGCCTAGCAGCTAGAATGATCATCGCTATAATGTGTTTATTCATGGTTCGAGTTCCATCGAACGTCATAGTGGCCAGGCCAGCCACCAATTTCATGGTAAGGGATTTATCAGCAATGCAAAAGTGTTCCTTTATGTTGTTCAAATACTCTTTTGTTTTTGATGTTTTAGGTAGGGATGTCTTAATGTTAGCAGGTATGAACATTCGCACAAACATAAGGGCTAGTTGTTGGATTGAGACCATGCTTTATGGATAGTAATTTCATCCTCACTATTGTTTTCAGTAATAACACCGGGTTCATCACACATAATTTCCATGTTCAGGTCGAGAACCCCCAAGCTGAACTCAATTTGCTCATTCCATCCAGAGAAATTAGTTCCATCAAATTTGGAATAGGACTGAGCATGTCAATAGAGGTTTAGGGTAACTTCAAATAATAACAATGTTCACTTATTACAAAAATACACAGAACAATAGTTCGCAAGGTTTGAATATTGAATTGCTGACTTAATATAATTTGGAAAATTCTTAAACATTACAAATATTATGGAATTTGTATTAGTCATCACTAATATTCAGATTATAAAGATATACTACCCTTTAATTTATTTATCATGGTCCCATAATTTTAGCATTTGTATTTATTGCCTAAAGATTTTCATACCATGATAAATAAACTTAATGTCAACAATTAAATTTTCACAAAACATGTCTAACGTTGTTTAATTCAAATATTAGCATGTGTTTTGCTTCAACCAATTTTATAATGAACATTAGAATTAATTAAATGACTATGAGTTTAATATTCTCACATATAGTCTCAGCATGTCTTTAGCTTTTGACTTGACTTAAATGAATATTTATATATAAGTATTTACAAATATATATATTAATGTCAATCATATATTGCATTGTAACAACCATAATCATATATGAACACTAATGTCTATAACAACCCATATGATGAAAACAACAACTTAAAAATGCAAGAAATCGTGAATTTTGCCAAAAATGAAAAATATTAGTTTTCACCATAGAATCAAAGTAAATCATGATAGAAAACTTATACTTTTTGTGGAATGTTAAAATCAATTTTCTGTCAAAAGTTATAAGCCCTAAGATTATTACCTAAAATGGACAAAATGGAGTTTTGAGGGCCTTAACGGCCTCGGGTTGCCGAAAAAACATTACATAATGACCAAAGGTCATAGAATTTGATCGTTGGCACGTTTCCAGTCAACCCACCAAGTTTCAAGTCAATCAGGCACTAAAATTTTGAAAAACACTATTCACTACGGGAAAAAAATCCAACCCCAAATTGTTTTGCCCTTAATCATTGTTATCACTTAATTGGGATTAAAAAAAATTCTTCATATCATAATCATCATAACTATTTTTCAGAATACTTTAAATACATGAACCATATGAATTAAACATGGGACAGATTAGGATTATAACACAGTAAGGGGTTATAATCACGAGACACAAAACAAGGACTCTTTACATGCAATTTTCATACTAAATTTCACACAGGTATGAGGACTTAAAATTTTGATCTACTAATAATATATTCCATAGTCATATCAGTCCAAAAACGTGTCAAATATATACGCTAAAATGCTGTCATACATAAGGTTTAAATTCTACAATTTTTTTGGTGTTCTAATATGTGATTCCAGAATTCCAGAATTTTAGATTTTGATCATACTATTGATCTATACTATTATAAAAAAATTTGTGTATGGATAGCATGAGATTATAAACCTTAAGCTCTTATACCAAATGTTAATCAATGTTGTTTTGTAATAAAAAATAAAGAACCTAAATGTTATATCAAGTTTATAAAATAGTTTTTCATGAATCCGGGATGTTTTATCTTCATGCAGTCACATATTTTCATTATGATATATAACCATGATCGAACGCAAACCTTTGTCCATTGATAGTGTGAGTAAGATGACTTGAACGCTCCTTTAAATTGCTCCTTAGAACCTCTTAAAAACAACCCAGAATTATGGCTTGTATGTGCCCAAAATTTTGAGAAAATATGGAAAAGTGAATTTTGGATTTTCTCTCCAACCTAAGATAATTATGTGTTATGTGATAACCCTATATGGTGCAAGTCTACTTTATATATAAGGAGAAAATGGCCGCAAATCCTAGTCAAAATTGACCTCTTTTCAAGGCTTCCACTAACCATCAAGTGGCTTAAAGATAGGAACAAACCTAATCCCTTAATTTTTGCATTTATCACATGCCTAATTGATTATCTGATATTTATCAAGACCACATAAATGGGGAATTCTAAATTTTAAATTTAATAAAAATTAAAAATTAAATTCCAACTCTAATTATTAATTGTAACCGGACTTTGGTTTAACATTTCCATCCCCTTTCCTTGTAGTCTTATTGTCAGTCCTACCAAAGAAATCTGCTACCCAAACTCCTTTATCATCATGAGTCAAGCCACAAAAGCTACATTTCCTGGGACTTCCTTCACCACTCACATTGGTGTCGTTTTAATATTACATAACAAACGAATAAACCAACCAATTATTATAATTTCATAATTCCTCACTTGTTTATCTTTAGAAGCAAAAGTTTTGTTTTAAGGGAAGTTCTCAAAAGATAACCCATTACGCGCTTTCTAAATATTACAAGTGTAGAGAGAAAAGTTGCATACCATTTAGCTTCACCATATGATTGCATGCAATAGTCTGGGATGACCACTTTAACATATTGAATCAAAGTCCATATACCCGCCAAACAAGACAAATTTTCCTTCCACCCCACAAGTTTCCCTTAAATATTTTCCACTACATGCTCATAGTGATTAGTTCTAGTGATACCATGAACGAGTTTAATACTAAGAAACATACCAAGGTGTGACACCCCGCCAATTTTAATCACTAATGATCAATCCTTTATCAAAATAAAACACGATTCTCATATGGATCATTCTCAGAATCGCTGTCGAAAAACCAAATTAATTACTAATAACCTATTAGGCCCGATGTCAAATTTTAAACCTTCTAATTCTTTTACTTTAAAGCAAATAATAAATCCATCCACACAATAATATACACAAAAACTGAATTAAATAAAATAATAATTGATAACTCTCGATAAAACATTAATACAACCATATCGAATAGGCGCAAACGAAAAAGAAGAAAATAATATAAATGACAATAGCGGGGTAGCATGCCCGAATATAACTTATAATACCTCCTATTTAGATCACAAAGATAGAAGCGTCTAAACAATCCCTACTAGCATCCACAGCTGTTGCAGCATCGTCTGACTCGAAGAAATAATATCATTCAGGCATCCCTGTGTCTGGACACCTAAAAGGTTTTTAAAAAATATTTGCAAGCGAGCCAGAGCCCAAAGCATTTTGAAAATATTTAGCAAGTGTTTAAAATACTTTAACATTTAGAATATGATATTCTCCATATTTAAACTGGTGTTGCACTCCCATGAGATGCCCCTCACCTCTCATCTAACAGTGCACACCTAACACATGTATTTTAAACACCCTAGTTACGCTACCCAGCCTAACTAGAAGTTGCCTTACACTATATCATGACCCGCGTATATAACATTCTAAGCTTTCGCACGAGCTTATGCATTATAAATTCTCACTTATAATTTATCTGTTCAATATGAATAACTTTCACTAGCTATAATACACTATTCACGTTTTAGTGTTATTAGTCTCTTATAAAATATTCTCATCTTTATATACGTATCTCACATTTTATTCCGGATTTTACTCTCCCAGATGAATTAGAAATAATTTCGCATCTCACTCTTTATTTTGTCTGTATATATATATACACAATATTCAATACACATCAAATATATACATACTTATATATCACACACTGTATAAGTATAATAACCATCCTTCAGAGCTATAACTCAATGGATGCAGTCTGTATGCTCCGGGGAACACACATCATCATGGGTACCACCGGTCGGGGTCTCACACCGACCTGATAAAAAAACATAACACAAACGTGGGGGAAGCGGTCATAGTTCCTCACTTGAAAGTGAGACGGAATCATACCCAAGACGTCTCACCCATGATAAAGAGCCACACTGCATAAATAACTGGACACTATGACCTGAGAACTATACTCACCCTACTCCTCAAGCCAGGGGATTCACCCACATCGGGCAATTTCCCATAATAGCACTTGAGGGGTATGTTTCATATAAATATATCATACACACACAAATATATATTTATAATCATATCATATATATACTGTCTCTATACCCATATATATATATATATATATATATATATATATATATATATATATATATATATATCATCAAATTCGGTTATTCATGCCTATCTCTCGTGGCATTAATCTATAATCCTGAATATACCAATTCCTATTAATTCATAAGTATACACTCACTTATTTTAATCTCATTAGTATTCACTCACTTATGATACAATTATCATATAAATAAACTCCTGAATATTAGCCTATCACAACTAGCTATTATTCTAATTCTATCCTAGTAACGCCTTCGGATTCACTCATATACTATCGGCATATACATACTACACGCATAAATATGTATATATATATATATATATATATATATATACCCCCACCGAAATAATTTTTTTCTTGAGTGTCATTCATCCCAACAATCCTAAAATTGATCACCCGAATATTATTCCCACTAACCTGAGATTTATATATCACCTCTAAGAGGATCTAAGAGGCTCCACAAAATGGCTCGAAGCACCCACCTCAAATATTCTCCACAGAGGTGGCTCGAAGGACCCAACTCAAAGATTTTCCAACGGACTTGGTTCGAAGGATCCAACTTATAGATCAAAGTCACTTGGATGACGATAGTTTGTAATGAGAAATAGAATAATCTACATCAAGTACTTTATCTTATAAATATATGTTGAGTGAGTTTGTGCGGTACCCACGAGGGACCATGCCTGGCAGGGTATAGGAGAGCTAACATGATCTATCGAGTAACCTCCTCTTGGGAACATCGCAGGGACATGGTTTAGAGGATTGAGAGTAAGGCAAGGTTAGGAGTACAATTACCAACCCTCTTGGCACACTTAGGCAAAACTTCACTTATTACACATGGTTGCTTGAGCCACCTATAGACGATCTACCTTAACTCCAACTAATTCGAAGGAACCTAATCAAGGTACCTCAATCTTACATCCAACAAACAGAAGACTAAACACTCGAGCTACCTACCAGCCGAACAACCTTAAAGGAGATGCCATCCTGCCTGACTGATGGGATCGTGCACCTAATAACATCACTGTTTACCCACTTTCTGACGTCATAACATCTGACAATTAGGGACTCGAAGTTACGAAACTCAAGTGATATTATCCTTGGGATGACAAGTCTAGTTCACAAAACCTGAACCTTTAGTTGTCCCAAGGTAAACCCCAATCGAGTAACTGGCCCTTCATATAAATACATCATATAAATAGTTTAGCTAGGAAGGGAATTCTGAATCTATAATTGCTTCCCAAATTCCTACATACGCGAGAGCCATTATGAGAACATAACTTCCCTTATCTATTAAATACCCATATCATTGAGCATTAACAGAGTTTTGAGGTTCCTGTCATGCCTTTATTGTGCCTATAGTGCTTGCTCTTTCTCCCTCCAACCACGCTACCTTCTACTCCCATCTATTTATTGTGCCTGTTGTGTATTTATTGTGCCAAAATATCATTTAATACAAGTCTGAATGTTGAATCCCATAATTTACTATTCATATGTGTTCATTGTCAATATTTAATACCTTACGATGTTGATCCCGATCTTGATAAGGGGTTACGCCTCACTTGATACTAACCGTATTCCAAGAACTCACATCTTACATTTGACGACTCTACTGGGGAGCTATTCTCTTTTGAAAAGATGCCTGAGGATATCACCGCCAGAAACATTGACTTTGACGCCATACAGTGTGAGGAGGAGTCAAACCTCTCCATACTATCTGAGGGAGTGAGAATAGCAGGGACGGAGCCTAGTGCGTCCAATGCCGTTGTGATAAAAATGATGGGCGCACAGATAGGAGTAGGTCCGACACAAATGAAGGGACTAATGGGTTTATTCACAGAGTTCATCAAGACTCCGGCAGCCCAGGCGATGTTGGGGATCCCTACGGGAGGGATATCTTTCACTATGCCACCCGTGGTTATTCCAGCTCCTACTATTATATGGGGTATTACTATGACCGCTTTTAACGGCGCTCTCCCCACCGCTCCGCCAACTTTCAGAAATGTACCTCCCACCACAGTCCCACTCATGATAACTGGGCCAATGCCACAAGGTGGGGGAACGACTTCGAAGACTCAGGATACGACGGGCGACATTGAAAAAGGTGCACCACTCGATCCTACAATTACGGCAGTAGTAACAATGCAGCTAACTAGCTCTTCCCCAACCGGATTAGAGGAAATAAAGAAGGAGTTACTGAAGTTTATAGAAATATCCAAAGGGGGATATAGTTCTTCGGTGTATGATGACTTCCGTACTCAGTACCCAGAGGAATACAATAACAAACCCTACCCAGTAGGGTATATTCCTAAAATCTTTGAGAAGTACATGGGGAAAGGTGCAAATTCAAAGGAGCACATGAAGAGATTTATGAAAATTCTTGGGGCCCATTGCAACAACAAAAGGCTCAGGTTGAGGAAATTTTCAAATTCCTTGATAGAGAAAGCATACACGTGGTACTCCCACCTGGTCCCAGGCAGTGTGGGCTCCTGGTAGGAGTTGCACGCTTTGTTTGTACAAAAGTTCTTTTTGGATGAGGATGAGTTTACACTCACGCAGCTAGCACGTGAGAAGCAGAAGTCAGGGGAGGATGTTGTGGCATATATTAGGAGGTTTCACGAGCGCTCCCTGGACTTGAGAGAGGAGACGCGGGAGTATAAACTTTTAGATATTTATGCAGAGGGCTTATTACCCGAATATATATGCCTTTTGATTAATGAAACATGAGAAGGGACGCCTGCAGCATTCTCAAAAGTAGCGAGGAACATCGCTTTGTTGGTTAAGCCCATAGTACCCCCTCCTGCTTTGTCAAACTTTCTACTAAAGTCAACGATTTTCTCGGGGAGGGGAATACCCTTGAAGGTCAATTAAGTAAACGATGGGTCCAAGGAGGAAAGTAATGGCGGTTAGGAGGTAGAAGGGGGAGAGGCGATAAGAGAAGATTCAAAGATAAAGAAGATACCCCCGAGCTACCTTGCACGGTGGAAAAGCTCTGAACCTATATGATCTCATTATTCGCAACAAAATTTGCAGATCGATCAAGGTTAACAAGGCATAACTCTCCCGGGAGGACAGGGAGAAACCTCATTATTGTGCACTTCACAATAGGGTGAACCACCCTACCAAAGCATGTTTTTTTACTAAAGAGGTTGATCGATCGTCATTTGAAGAATGGAGACATTGAGCGGACACAAACTAATGTGAACAACAATCCTTTACCACCACATAGAGCCCATATGTCCAGCACTTTGAAGAAGTGGATGAAGGATCGATGAGAAAGCGGTGGTTAGAAGAGGATGAATTCGAAGAATCTCTACAAGAATGCACCTTCGAGCTGGCTCGGCTCCATTTAGATAATGAGGCTGAGGACATGGACGGGAAAGAAAAAGAAGTGCATGACCCCATAGAGGGACTTAGTAGGCAGTTGGGAGCCTACTCCCGAGAGGAAGTAAATGCAGTGATATCCTATGATGAGGTTGTGTATAGAGACGTGGAGGAAGTTCATGAGTTAGAAGATGACCAAATAGACTATTGGATTGAGTGTGTGGCAGTTGCTCGCTCACTAAAGTTTGGATGGTTCTTCGATTAGGTTAGCCTTCCTGAGGAGGAATCCCGGCTAAAAGTTACGCGATCCATCTTAGAGATTGCAACGAAAAATATGGCGTCGCACCTGAAATGGAAAGGGCCCATGGCTAAGCTTGAAAGAAGGTACCTCTAGAAGTCATATTCTCGGAGGATGATTGACTAATTAGGTATCTGCACAATAGGCCCTTGTAGGTTATGGAATTTGTAAATGATTGCGTTTTCTCTCGTGTCATGTTGTATGGGGGAGCATCCATCAATATAATGCTTATTGGGTCCTTTTATGAAATTGGACTGTCAGAAACAAGGATAGTACCCCATTCGTTGGCAATCTCGGGGTATGATAACTAGTCATCCAAATCGAAACATCACTTCTCAAATCAAGTTACACATCATGAACTGCGATGCATCATACCAACTTCTAGTGGGCAGGGTGTGGATGCACAACCATAGGTTGGTACCCTCCACTTATCATCAGTGCGCTAAGGCAAACATAAAAGGTAAAGATGTGGTGATTCGAACTACTAAGAGACCCTTTGTGAAGGAGGAAGCTCGCATGGTAGATGTCTCTTCCTACACATATCTGGCGAAAGAAGGCACGGTGGTAACAAGGTACACTGGAGGTACAAGGGTCCCGACCACTCTAGCGATTATGCGAGCACCCGCCTGAATAATGGTGACCTAAAAAGAGGAACTAGACTTGGATGTGGTGAGGCCCCTTAGTCTATCGAGGCAGCTTTGAGACCGAATGACTCCGCGCGTTGATCCAATTAATCACCAAGTCCATACTTAGATCATTCTTAGCAGGCGAACGGTGAGAGAAGTGAATGAGAATCACAGAAAGATACCATTGAAAGAAGAATCCACCTGGAAGTGCAAACAGATATTTTTACATAATGGTAGAATTATCTACAAATTATGAAGGTGTGAGCGGAAAGCTGAAAGTCTGGATGACGAAGCTGACCCGATTTATGAGTGTTTCCTGGTGGATAACCAAAGGGTGCTTGGTGATTCATAACTCTGGAGTACAAGAGTTTTAGAAGAGATAGAAGACAAACCTGAGTGCATAAAAGATAGTCCCAGACCGTAGATTCAAGAGTTGGATAAAATTGACCTAACCAAAAAAGGTGATGATCGTAACCCCATTTTTATCTCAAAGGACTTGAAGGAAGTACCTCGAGCGGAGTTGATCAAGGTGAAGAGGCCATGAGATTGATTGATGCAACTACGGGCCATGAGATTTATAGCTTTATGGATGGTTATGTGGGATACAACCAGATAAATACGGTTCCGATCGATGCAGAGAAGACCACCTTCCGAATGCCTTTGGGTAACTCCATGTACATAGTTATGCCTTTCGAGCTGAAAACTGCATGAGTCACCTACCAGAGGACAATAATGGCCATCTTTCATGAAATTTTTCACAAGACCGTTGAATTTTATGTTGATGATCTGGTGATTAAATCCAAGAAGGAGGAGTGCCACTTGGATGATTTGAAAAGGATTTTAACTCAATGCAAAAAGTACAAACTGAAGATGAACCCCATCAAATGGGAGTTCAGGGTGACTAGTGGGAAATTCTTGGGCTTTATGGTGAACCTCCAAGGGGTACAAATGGATTTGGATAAGTGGTGGGCCATCTTGGAGATTCCAAGACCAAAGTCGGCGAGGGAGTTGAAAAGCTTCCTTGGTAAAGTCTCCTACTTGAGGAGGTTCGTCCCAGGGTTGGCCGAGGTGATACACCCGTTAATGGAGTTGCTGAGAAAGGGCTAAAATTTTCATGGTAGGTGATGCACCAAGACGCCATGGACAAGCTGAAAGAACTACTTACTTCTCCTCAGACGATGATCCCACCGAAGTTAGGTCTTCCTTTACGTCTATATTTTACATCAACTGAACGATATATTGGTGCTTTACTGACCCAAGAGATGGACGGTATAGAGAAACATGTTTACTACTTGAGCATAATCATACATAGGTCTGAGTTCAGATAAACTAGTATTGAGAGTCATTGTTTAGACCTTGTATCTGTAGCATAAAAATTTAGGCACTACCTACTATTTTTCACCACTCATGTTATAACTGGGTGTGATCCTATAAAGTTTTCACTTACTAGAAATGTGTTAATAGGCAGGGAATCTCGATGCTTCTTAATACTCTTAGAGAATGATCTCGAATATGTGGTTCCTCGTGACATCAATAGCCAAGCGTGTGCAGATTTATTAGCCATCTTCCTATCAGGAATTATCTACCACCTGTTGAAGAGCTCCTAGGTGATGATATCCAGGCCAATTTTATAGCATCTAGCCTGGATGAGTGCGGTATGGAATTTGACGGCTCTTCAGATGAGAAAAAGGGGGAGTTGGAGTTATTCTGCGAAGAAATGGTGAAAAAGTCCATTTATCTTTCAAACTAGAGTTTAAATCTTCGAATAATTAGGTTGAATATGAAGCACTAGTCTTGGGGTTACTCGAATCTCTCATCAGAGGTATCCAAGTCCTAAAGATAAAGGGGGATTCCAACTTGGTGGTGAAGCAGGTAATGGGGGAATTCTCTTTGAAGTATATGAGTCTACTGCCCTACGAACAATCATTCAGCAGTTTCTCGGGCAGCTCGAAGTGGTAAAAATCAATAGGCATTCATGAACAACAAACCGACATGCGGATGCCTATGCCACCATCGCGCAAAATATTTCCTTCAATGGAAAATCAATGGTGGTTCGAATGAAAAAAAGATCATCCCCCTCGACGGTGTTGGAAATATTGCCCTTAGATGACAAAGATGATTGGAGGGGTGAGATTAAAAAGCAACTGGAGAGAGGCAAAGAGCGACTGAGCTTAGTTGACTTGGCACAATTATTTTCTACCAGGGGAAACTTATACTATAAAAATAAAGTGGGTTGGTTGTCCAGGTGTGTGGATCTAGAGGAAGTCAAAAGAATAGTGATTGAGGTGCATGAAGACAGGTGTGAAACTATCGAGATCCCTCTGTACAGAAGGATACAGCGGGCAGGGTACTTCTGGCCTTCGATGGGATAAGATGATGCAGTAGTACAAAGAGAGTGCGTGAAGTGTTATCTATTCTATCAGGTAGCAGAGTGTAATTTCATTGATTAACCCCAAGATTAGAGGTAGGCGTATATGAATCTGTTAATAAAAGGATTAATGCCTATGAACAAAGAGGACTCCATCAAGGTGAAGAGGCGAGCACCAAGGTATTTTGTGCAAGAAGGGAAATTGTATCGACAAGGTTACCATGACCATCCCCTAAGGTGCGTAAGGAGAGGGGAGGCCGAAGAAGTAGTAAAGCAAGCTCACGAGCTGGACACATCGGGGGAGCCAAACTCTACGACCAACTCATAACCTTGGGGTATTATTGTCCCACAATGGAGAAAGATTCGGCGAAGTTTGTTCGTAAGTGTAAATCTTATCAACTACATGGGAATATGATTCATGCTCCTTCAGTGGACCTACATTCCCTCTCTACACCTTTTCCACTCCACACTAGGGCATTCAATCTGATGGGGGCCATAAACCATTCATCACAAGGAAAGATTTGGATTTTGGTAGCCACAGAATGCTTCATAAAGTGGGCAGAGGCCATACCACTCAAGAAAGTTGTAGCGGGGATGGTGGCACGATTCATGAAGGAGTACATTATCTATCGATTTGGTATCCCGAATGTGTTTTTATCAAATAATGGCACCCCTTTCATGATTAGAGAAGTGTGTTTGCTAACGGACAAGTACTCCATTATCCATCATAAATCAACGATAGCATACCCGAAGTGCAATGGGCAGGCAGAAGCCACCAACAAAACCTTAGTAAATATCTTGGCAAAGCTGTTAGAAGATTTCCCAGGCACATGGGATGACAAGATCCCCGAAGTACTTTGGGCTTACCGAATAATAAAGAGGAAACCAATGGGGTATACCCCATTTTTCTTGGTGTTTGGGGCAGAAGTTGTGTTCCCAGTTGAACTTGAGGTACCTTCTGCTCGCTACAACTTGTGAAGTGCCATACCTCCTCATAGCCGACACGTACAACTCGAAGAACTGGAAGAGCATCAGGACAATGCGGTGAGACACTTTGAGATGTACAGGAAGAACTTGTCTAGATCCTATGACCAATTGGTAAGGCCAAGGAAGTTTAAAGAGGGAGACTTGGTTTTGAAAGCATGCACAAGGCATATTAGGGGTTATCAGTGCCCAAGTTTGAGGCTAATTGGGAAGGACTGTAAGTTGTTCGAGTAGCTCATGATTAGGTTTATTGCAAGATATCCAAGGTGGAGGACAATGTTACTTTCAAACTAAACAACAAGTGGCTGAAGATCTACTATGTTTAAATGTACGTTTTGCTAACACCTCAATTTATTACATTGTACCTCGTTAATGCTTGTTCGAAAGGATGTCTTTCGTAAATGATTGGGCGTATTCGCTTAATATATTATGTTAAGATGTTTAGGTGGAAAATGTTAGCCCACTACTCTTTCTATGTTTGTTATCCTCCTTAGCTTGCATGGTATGACTTGTATTAATGTAATAGTTTAGGCAATGTTAAAAGAACAAAAAATGGGAAAGAAGAAAAACACCAAACATCCCAAAAAAAAATTATTAAAGAAGTACTGTGATTGCATGAAAATAAAGTAAAGAGGGGGATCACAAACCTAAGTTAAAAGAACACCACCAAAGGAACCATTAAATAAGGGTGACTACAGGCTATCCATAATAAAACGAAGGTTTGCCGATCCAAGCAACCAATGGTGATGTTGGGGAAGAATTTGCTCAAGGTTTCTCTATTTTGTAATAAGATTGGCCAAATCATTTTGGCGAAGCTCTATCTGTTGTTGAATAGATTACAAGTCTTTCTCCCTCTTAAGAAGCTCAGCCTCCTGCCGAGCAACAGCTTCACGAGCCTCCTATACCTTTTGTTCAGACATCACAAGTTGGGTCTCCAGACTTATGAGCACCTTCGAAGCAGCTACCTACGAGTGATAAGAGCTCTGTAGTCATTGATAGAGGGCAGGTAGATCATCTTTCTTGAGGTCACGGAGCAGCTTCACCAACCAAGGCAGTGAGAATCCATCATTTATCAGCATATTCACTTTCCCCAATAAAGAATTGATTGTATTAGAGCTAATAGATTCGAGGGGGTATTGAGAATCTTCTCCAAGATAATGGTGAGCTCGAGCAAGACGCATGCCATTGTTCCCAGAATAGGCTGAAGACTATGAGAGGTGAAAGTTGAAGGAAAACGGACCAAGAGCTGCTCAATCAACAAACGGGGACCCTCAGTTAAGATACGAGGGAAATTGGCCAAAATATGCCTCACAACCAACTTGGGAGATGCCTCAGGAGGATGTGCCCTGAAGACGCTATAACTCGCGAAAGGGAGCCAAGTATGAGAAGCATTGTCACTCTTTTAAACCCTAAAGGTAACCACTTCGGGAACCTCACCAATGTTAGGCGTTATTTCTTGGACCTATATAGTATGGACCCTTCCCAAAGATGTGAATTCATCTAGAGTCCTCGCTTGTACAACTTCCTAAGCAATAGCTTCAACTTCCAGCCCATGTGCTATGGGTTGCTCGACCTCCACCTAAGATACAAGAAATCGTTAAGTGAGAAACAAATCAAGAAAACACATACAACCTGGATTGCAAGTATGAATTTTTTGCCAGCAAGACTTGGCTCGCCTAGCCCTCAATTATGGAAGATTTTATGCCGATAAGACTTGGCTCGCCTGACCCTCGATTATGGGATATTTCTAAGACCAACAAGACTTAGCAAAACTAAGAAAAAGAGTTTAAATGCAGGACATATCTAGAAGAAGAAAAGTATACCTCTCGATGTTGCTTATCTGCAAATTCATGAGTAGCCATTTGAACTACATCTTATTAATTAGCCACAACAGGTGCCACCAAAGGACGTGGTTCTCGAGGGGCAATCACATCCCCCCATCATTAGCAACCTCCCTTCTCCTCGGCCCACGTTAGCAACGTTGATCGACGGCCCAAAAATGGTAACAAAAACCTAGTCATAAGAGGGGGTGGGGGCTAACGGAGCAACGAGCTCGGGTAAAGATACCTACGAAGCACAATGGAGAGAAAGTTAAAACATAAAGACAAAAGGAACAAAAAGAATTTATAACATCAAGAGAACAAGCATACCACGGACAATTAAATAACAACAGTGGGTGATTTAGGAACAACTTCAATAATCCTTGCAGCTGTCACACCTACCTCAAGACTAGCCTGCTCGAGCAAAAAAGTAGGATTAGGTGAGTAGCCGTTACTTTATTTTGTTGAAGTATAATAAATAACTACCCATAGGGGGAAATTAGAGGTTACCTACAAATTATTAGGGGAATCTATCTCTTGCGGGACAGCTTCCTTCGAGGTAGGTAAGGTTGCACCATGCTTATCCAACAGGCTGCTCCCCTCAACATCATCGCACGAACCACCTCGCGCGTCAACCTAGAAAATGGGGATACTTGAAACAAAATAGAGTCATCGCCACACGATAAAAGAGGAAATTTAGGGACTTAGAATAATGGTGTAAATTATACCTCTTCTTCTTCCAACACGTCCTCTAAAGCTTCATAATCTTGAGGAGGCGAGGCGAACTTAGAAGGGGAAACCATTCTCCTCAACCTACGTCGTCGGACCAATGCAGTGTCCTATTCCTCTTCTTCCTTTCCTCTATCTTCACCATCATCATCATCATCATCATCATCATCATCATCACCATCATCATCAGAACCAGTTGCTACATATTTTTTAGGCAGCTCCACCTCTCTTGATTCGCCTGATTCCTCCAGTACAGGCTTAAGAAGGCTAATTGCCTTCCTTTATTTACAACCTTCGGTGGGATAAGGAACATATGAGAAACCACGGGAAGCCATTTCTGCTAATATGAATGCCCTGTCCTCTTCACTAAAAAAATTCATGTATGTCTAAGGCGATCAAACATTAGTTGACTACTTAAGTGACTTTATCATCAGGAGTATGGGCTACTGGATCTTGTTGGACAATTTTGAGCTTCTTAGTTGGAGATTTTTGGGTATCCCTAATCGATTCCCCAGACGAAGCAACACGTGGAGTATCACTTCCTTCAACTGGCCTAGAAGGACTAGGGGAAACAACAGCTACCTCGGCTAGAACAGAGGATTGTAATGCTTTCTTCTTTTTTATCATAGTCTGGTCCACAGCAACTATTAGAGGCAACTCAAAAGGAATAGAATTATTGATAATTCTCAAATGGAACATCGAGTTAAAGGTGGTATAATTTCTCAAACCTAACTCTGTGGGTGGGTATCTCTCAACCTAGGGATATCGAGGTTCCTTCAGAACGTTACTTTCAAAATGAAGAAGCTGGTTTTTCTAGAACATTGTTATATACATGGCTGGACTACTTCCTCGAGCCTCCTTTTTTGGAATAATAAGATTGGTCGGGTAACTGGTGCAGAGACGTACTACAGCTAAAGTCATATAATTTGCACAAGCAAAGAAAAAGTTTATTGGCTTCTCACGGGTAAAGTGGCTCAGTAAAGTGGTTCCATGATCATAACCAAATTGAAGGGCTATACGATGGGGGGAAATTTCCTCACAAGAACTTCATCAAGGGGAGCAATGGGGCGTTGCTCCTCCAGTAAAAAAATCACTTGTGAAAAATTGGTCCACCCCAACATAGGGGCGAGGTAAGAACCTTACGTCTCTATCGATCAAAGCGATGAGAGGTTTTTTGACACTTTTATGATTCCAGTAACAAATTCGGGGGATCTTAACGGGCTGAGAAGTAGGGTAATTACCTGTCGGTGCATAGTCTGGGAAGTGAGCATAAAGGAAAGATGTTAAAGGGACATCAAACCTATCGACGCTCCATACGGAATTTTCCGCCATACAATCTAGCCATGTATATAATGAATCAAGAACGATAGCAGATAGAAGGATCTTCATGCCTCTCACCATCCAAACAGTCATGTTGATTAAATCCTTTTAGGGGAAATCACGGGGCTTGCTCGAAAGGTAAATTTTTTATAACATCACCCAGATATAGCCAGCGAATTCGATCTGGGAGTCAAAGCCCTTTCCTTCCATGGGTTATTCGAACACTTGCTTTCCCCGGGGATTCTCCTTGGTCGCCTCGCGGGCCTTAATCACAGCTTTGTCTTCGATGAAGTAGAAGTACCTAATCACTTCAGAGTAGGTGCACACAATCCTTCACCGCTGCTTCTAGTTCAGCCCTCAAGGCCTTTTCTTTATTGGAGACTGCCTCCTCGAAAAAAGTATCAAACCTCACAGCTTCCAACCCTAGAAGCTCACAAACATCTTCCAAGGTGATAGTGAAATCGCCCCAAGAGGTCGTAAAGATATGTGCATTGTGACTCTAGCGAGAAATGAGCATTTGAAGGGTAGTGTTGTTTTTTGTGAGGATGAGATCACCTAGCCAAAAGGAAGATAAACCAATGAGAGCAAGCTGGACAGAATACTTAGAATGGTTGTATTCGGTCCAAAGACCTAATCCCTCACAGGCACCTGAGGAAGCTTCAAATTCTACTTTAGAGAAGGGAAAATCACCACGTTCAACATGAAAGCGAGTGACAGTGGCGTTAGGAATGTAGGAAAAATCTCCAGCATCCTCACCCTCCTCTATCAGCAAATTGGGGTTTTTAGTTGGCTCTAACTCATCGGGAAATCTCTCTGTAGTTTGCTAGAAAGAATCAGACTCGTCAAAATAGGGAGCACGGCGATAACGCGCCCACTGGTTTTGGCGCGCTTGAGTTTCAGGGGAAGCACCTCTAGATGAGTGGGTTCTTTTGATGACGGGTGTCACGGAAACTTAAAGGAATATAGTGAAGGAGTAAGTTGAAAAGAGTGAAGGGAATGAAGAACACAAACTTTCACAAAGGTTCAACACAAGAGAACTAAAACCCAAAGGTGGGGGCAACACGGACCCCAATAGGTGGCAAAGGCGACTCTTAGAAAAACGTAGTAATAAATAGGTTAGCTTACATGTTCGTCAAGCACGCACGACTGTAGAAGATCAAGGGTTACAATAATGGAGTTTGGGGGTACAGACGCGCGAAATAGGAGTGTGAGGAACACGCGCGTACCCTGGCACTACCATGTGTCACATACAGAAGTACAAACGACAATCTCATTTAATGCGACTTGCTTGGGGTCTTTTCATCTTGGGGAATGAAGAGTTTTGGGGGAAATTTGAATAAACCTCTTCCCTTTCCCCAAGGCATCTACCACGAGTAATTATGAAGCCTCACAGAAGAGAAAAGACGTTATTTAAGTATGGCAGTATATTCCTTAAAACCGACGAGGTGGTTCGAAAGATAGAGGAGAATATAACTCCTCCATTTTTAATAATTTGATGTTTATTATGAATCAAGTGCCCGGGGATATTTAAAACTTGTTGCGGGAAAATACTGAAGATCCGCAAAAGGTTTTGTACAAATATTTCTTCATGCAATAAATAAATATCTCTACGAAGGGGAAAATCTAGGGGGGAGTCCCTCCCCCCCCCCCCCCCCCCCCAAAAAAAAAAAAAGAGTGATTAACTTAATCAAACAGAGTGAAAAACTCACGAGAAAGGAGAAGGAAGGCTGCTCGGGAAAGTTACCTTGAAGAGGCTCTACAGAAATGGCTCAAAGAACCCACCTCGAAGATTATTCATAGAGGTGGCTCGAAGGATCCGCCTAAAAAATTCTCCAATAGACTTGGTTCAAAGGATCCAACTTATAGATCAAAGTTACTTGGATGACGATAGTTCGTAATAAGAAATAGAATGATCCATATCATGTACTTTATCTTATAAATATATGTTGAGTGAGGTTGTGCGGTACCGCAAGGGACCATTCCTGGAAGGGTATGGGAGAGCTAACATGCTCTATCAAGAAACCTCCTCTTGGTAACCTCATAGAGACGTGGTTTGGAGTATTAAGAGTAAGGCAATGTTAGGAGTACAATTACTAACCCTCTTAGCACACTTGGGCAAAACTTCACTTAGTACAAATGGTTGCTCGAGCCACCTATAGCCAAGCTACCTTAACTCCTACTCATTCGAAGGAACCTCCTCGAGGTACCTTAATCTTGCATCATTGGTCTTAAGATAGTTCTTAACCAACAAACAGAAGAATAAACACTCGAGCTACCTCCATCCAAGCAACCTTAAAGTAAACGCCATACTACCTGACTGATGGGATCGTGCACCTAATAGAGTCACTGTTTTCCCACTTTCTGACGTCATAACATTTGACATTTAGGGACTCGAAGTTACGACACTCAAGTGAGATTATCCTTGGGACGATAGGTCTAGTTCACAAAACCTGAACCTTTAGTTGTCCCAAGGTAAACCCCAAGCTTCCATGTCACGTCCCTCATTAGTGCCCACCATACTTCTAGCCAATGAAACAGTTTCCCGCCAAATTATGAGATCTCGTGCATTTAGTGCAATATCTTCTACATTAATGGGGGGTACTTATGCATTTTAAGATGATAGATCACATCAAACACAGGCAAGTTCACTCGAGTAACTAGCCCTTCATATAAATACATCATAAAAACAGTTTAACTAGGAAGGGCATCCTGAATCTAGAATTATTACCCAACGTCCTACATACACGAGAGCCATTATGAGAACATAGCTTCTCATATCTATTGTTGTCAATTTTATAAAATACCGCAAGTGCACGGGTATTATAGAATAGCGAGTGTAAGTACAGGTCGAACCCACGAGGATTTGTCAATTTTAATTATTAAAAGAATTGCAACTGTCTAACTAGATCAAATGGGGTAGAGAATAATTATAAATTACACTAAATAAAAGCAACTACCATAAATGAGAGTAATACAAAAGATTTGTAAACAATTAGGAAATAATTAGGATTCGGGGTCCATTTATCACGTAACTAATGTTTCAAACTAATCTAATGTTTTCATTCCCTTTTTATAACTCAAATTAAACCGACTCTCGTCACGTTTAATTCGGAAAATATGACGGTTATGTTCAAAATATTTTTAACGTCTCTAATAGACAGCTAAAATCCCTATTCCCTTAGAAAATACAAGTTTTAAAGTTCGCAAATGTATTTAAGCATGGACTATCAAAACAATTAAAGTGCAAGCATAATCCATAAAAAATTACTATTTTTAAATCTCAAAACTTGATTTGACAAAACAATCTTGAAGGTTCTAAAACACACTCTCGTGTCGCTTTAAAATGAATACCGAATCTTCAATAACAATTAAAACAAGAAGGGAATAAACAACGATAAAATTAACGTGACAATATTAGCTAACTATGATAAACTTCACCCTACTCCTAATATAAGAATCAAGCTACCATAATGAAAGAGAAATTGCAAGAATGAATAGAGATCTTCATTAATAAACCAAACTTACAAATAGTTCTCTCACAACAATCTTCAATCCTCTAAAATAATGATAAAAACTTGGCCCTCAAATTGATTACAATCACTCAAAGTTGCTCCCCGAAATCCTTCACTAAATTCCTCTCTGATTGTCTCCAAAATTATGAGCCCAAGTATCCTTTTCATAGGACAAGTGGTGAGGTATTTGAGTTGTGGTGGGACTCTTTTTGATTGGACGAATAGTGTTGGTAGCTATCTCTCCACCTCTTTGATCTTTGGATCGTGAGATTTTAACCCGATGAGATTTTGTGTCATTCATCGTTTTCGAGAGATTTAAATCAATCCGAGTTAAAATTACTCAATCTTTCCTTCAGTGATAAATTCGTTGATGATCTCAAATTCTTTGTTTTGTTCGATTACTGAAAACAAAAAGTCAAAATTTGAATCTTAAGCACTAGAAGTCTTAGTAAGTAGTCTTGAGACACAAATCAGATTAACGAAACTTGAGAAATGAGATTAAGCCATCATTTGAAAGCCCAAAAAATAAGCTTAAATTCCAACCTTTTTACAATATTCCATTGCAAGCCCATTTGAGCCAAAAAGAAAATAAGCCTTTTATTAAAAATCCATTATCCTACCCAACTCCAACTGGGAGTTTAAAGCCTATAAAAACAAGCCATACCTACTTTCTGAGAAATTACGGTAGGAAAAAGGCCAAAGGAAAATGAAGTTGAAAGAATGTGAGTATGAAAAAAAGAAAAAAATGTGTGAGATTGAAAAGAAAAAGAGAAAGAAAAAGACAAATGGAGGTTAGAAGAAAAGGTACTTAAAGTCAAAATATCGAAAAATTTCTATATTCTCAGAAATTTTTTAACTTCAAAGCCATTCTTTCTAGCTAAAATCCGAGCCTAAAGTACAACCAAAGAAAGTCCTAATCGATCTCAAGTGAAGTCAGTTAAAGTGTGGAGAGAATATGAATAGGATCTATGGTGTGATTCAATGTTTTCAAAAAGTAATCGATTTTCCATTCATGAGATCATACACATCCATAAAAAAAGAAAATTCCGTTTTTGATCATGTATATGTGAAATTTGTTCATATAAATTTATTTTTTTCACATATACCGAGAGAAAATAAGCCATTTCCGAGTGTTCGATTGTGAGTGCATTCTGTGAGATTTTGAAATCAAAACGAACTTTTGGATAAGAAATGTAACGATCAAATCTTTTGAAATGGACGGTTATATTGGCTATGCACACACACACACACAATAAGTTGAGATTGAGAAACGAAGTTCTACTATATTTATGAAGTTTGCATTGAAACTTGGTTATATTACTTTTTAGTAATTTGTATTGAGTCAAGCTTTTGAATTTTGTGGGTATATTGCAAACCCTCACGAGACAAAACTCGTCCACTAGGGTAACCTAGAGGTTTAAAGGCTTGTTGCACATGCTAAGTGCAATCATGATTCCTACGAAAGTGAGTTAAATTTTAAAATTTTAGTTTTGCTCGAGGACTAGCAAAGTTTAGGTTTGGTGGTATTTGATGAGTGCATTATTTTGTATATTTTATACCCAAATTTATACTTTGTTATTCCCATTTTAGTGTATTTAATAATTTATTAGGACTATTTTATTAAAAGGAGGAAAAAATGTGAGAATGATTGAATTCATATTGAAAATGGAAATTTTAAGTAAAAAATGGGCACTTCGATAATTTTATAATATTCTTGTGCTAATTTGTGAAAAAAGTTGCCTAGTGAAATTTTTGCAGATAATGATGGAATTTGGTGCAAATTAATGATCAATTCAAAAAAGGCGCGAAAAAGCTGATTTTTACGGTCGTTCGAAAAAATGTTGTTTTTATTCTCCGATTTGGACGAAACTCGGCATGCGTGTTCAGTAAGAAAATATAAGAGTTTTTGAGTGGGGGAAAATTTCGTCCCTTATCACGATCCATAGATCAAAGAGGTGGAGAGATAGCTACCAACACTATTCGTTCAATCAAAAAGAGTCCCACCACAACTCAAATACCTCACCACTTGTCCTATAAAAAGGATCCTTGGGCTCATAATTTCGGAGACAATCAAAGAGGAATTTCATGAAGGATTTCGGGGAGCAACTTTGAGTGATTGTAATCAATTTGAGGGTCAAGTTTTTATCATTTTTTTTAGAGGATTGAAGATTGTTGTGAGAGAACTATTTGTAAGTTTGGTTTATTAATGAAGATCTCTATTCATTCTTGCAATTTCTCTTTCATTATAGTAGCTTGATTCTTATATTAGGAGTAGGGTGAAGTTTATCATAGTTAGCTAATATTGTCACGTTAATTTTATCGTTGTTTATTCCCTTCTTGTTTTAATTATTATTAAAGATTCGGTATTCATTTTAAAGCGACACGAGAGTGTGTTTTAGAACCTTCAAGATTGTTTTGTCAAATCAAGTTTTGAGATTTAAAAATAGTAATTTTTGATGGATTATGCTTGCACTTTGATTGTTTTGATAGTCCATGCTTAAATACATTTGCGAACTTTAAAACTTGTATTTTCTAAGGGAATATGGATTTTAGCCGTCTATTAGAGACGTTAAAAATTTCTGAGAATATAGAAATTTTTCGATATTTTGACTTTAAGCACCTTTTCTTCTAACCTCCATTTGTCTTTTTCTTTCGCTTTTTCTTTTCAAGCTAACATATTTTTTCTTTTTTTCTTTTTTCATACTCACATTCTTTCAACCTCATTTTCTTTTGGCCTTTTTCCTACCGTAATTTCTCAGAAAATAGGTATGGCTTGTTTTTATAGGCTTTAAACTCCCAGTTGGAGTTGGGTTGGATAATGGGTTTTCAACAAAAGGCTTATTTTCTTTTTGGCTCAAATAGGCTTGCAATGGAATATTGTAAAAAGGTTGGAATTTAAGATTATTCTTTGGGCTTTCAAACGATGGCCGAATCTCATTTCTCAAGTTTCGTTAATCTGATTTGTGTCTCAAGACGACTTACTAAGACTTCTAGTGCTTAAGATTCACATTTTGAATTTTTGTTTTCAGTAATCGAACAAAACAAAGAATTTGAGATCATCAACAAATTTATCACTGAAGGAAAGATTGAGTAATTTTAACTCGGATTGATTTAAATCTCTCGAAAACGATGAATGGCACAAAATCTCATCGGGTTTAAATCTCCACATTTATTCGTTAAGCATATTAACTTTCGCCTCCATATCCATTTTCGATCATATTATATGGCCAATGTGTAAAAATTTCATAAGATGAGTGTTGATACCAAAATTAATATGCTGATATGGACGAATAATATGAAGACACGTGACAATCTACTTGGCACAATAGCAATGAGGAAGTTCATTTCCCCGACCAACTCATGTTCTCTCCGAGCAACGAGGATACACCGAGGAACTTCAGCACTCCGAGGTACTCTAGTGCTCCGGGGAACTCCTGAGCAACGAGCAACTAAGGCGGTCCGAGCTGCATCTCGGTCGTAGCATTAATTGCCAGATAATCAACAGTTCAACTATTCATTGAATGTTTATCATTTTGACGCACACGCTGCATTAAATGTATGACCATTTCATATGTATATCATTTAATGTATCAACCCTTTCATGTACAACCTAAGGGCTATAAATACCTTGTATCACCCTCATTTAAGGGGGGAGGAATTTCTTGAGAGAACATATACTCGAGAATTCTCAAACACTCAGCAATAACATAACAGTGGACGTAGGCCATTCATATAAGGCTGAACCACTTTAAAAGTCTTTGTCTCATTTTATTTATCTGTGATTGAATAATTAGAGCGATCTAATTTTTTACATCAACAGATTGGCGCCGTCTGTGGGAAGCGATTGTTACTATCGTTTTTCACCAAAAATCGTTCAACATTAATGGCGGATAATCCAGAATCTAGCAATCGAAACGCTGGAAATACTGGAAATCCTCTGAATCCCTCTGCACCTCCAAATCTAGCCGGGATTATGATGAATCTGGCTCAAGGACAAACCGCCATGCAAGAAACAATGAGGCAACTCATACAAATCCTTCATGGTGGTGTACCTGCACGTTCAGGACAGCAAAGTGGTCAGAGGCAAACTTATTTACTTTCTTCACGATCCAGGCGTACTGAGTCACGTCGTAATGAGGAGTCTGATGATTTCTCTTATCAACCTGGGCGAACTTCCTCAATAAGGGCTACAGATACTGATCAACATATCACCCTCTCTCCAGAAAGACCCAGTGCTTTAGAAAGACTGAGTAGGGTGTCTCCTTTCAGTCGATTAGGCCCTAGGAGGAATAGGAGTCCACCTAAGACCATGTCGAGGAGTTTTCGACAACCATCAGATCTAAGAGAAGGATCAGCTCAATCACGACCAGCTTCTCGTCAAGATAGATCTCAAGAAGCTACCTCAGAACGATCAATTTCTCGAACCAATAGGCCTGAGGAAGGAAATGAAGGGTGGAAAGGATCTCTCCAACAGTTGGAGGATAAATTGGGAGAAATTACCAAGGCAAAGAACCCCCTACAACGAACTTTTGTTCGAGGAACACCTTTTGTACAGGCCATTGTGAATTTTCCTACACCGTCAAAGTTCAAAGCACCTGTAGTGACCCCCAAATATGATGGAAAGACAGATCCTGTTCTTCACATAGACCAATATCAAGCTGCTGCCGACATCTATGTCGTCCCCGACGAGATGAGATGCAGAGCGTTCTCAGGAACTCTTACTGGAGCTACCCAGATATGGTACAACAATCTTCCTAGGGGTAAGATTTCAATTTTCTTTCAGTTGGCCGAGTTGTTTATTGGCAATATCTGTTTTGGAGTAAAGCCAGTAAAACGAGTAGCACACTTGTTAAGTGTTAGACAAAAATCTGGTGAGAGTACTAGAGATTACATAACTCGTTTCAATAACGAGAAGCTGGAAGTCATAGATTACGAAGAAAAGACAGCAATCACCGCCTTGATGAGTGGGTTGTTGCCTAATAAATTATATTACACCTTGGCGAAAGATCCACCTAAAACTATGTCAGAGTTGATGGAAAAAGCGGCCAAAATCATGAATGCCGAGGAAGCTATGGCTGCAAAGAAGAATATGGATAAAGACTCTAAGGTGGACGTCGACAAGTCTAAAAATAAAGAGCAAAAGGGAAATGGAGGTGACAAACGTTCCAGAAATAATAAATCATCATGGGAAGTCCTGAAGAAATACGACAATTATACTCCTTTGAAAATGGGTATTCATCATGTCTTGGAAGAAATCAAGAACAACGAGGAGGTAAAATGGCCAAAGAAACTGAGGTCAGACCCTGATTCGAGGAGTAAGGATAAATATTGCGAGTTTCATAAAGATCATGGCCACATGACCAAAAATTGCATAGCTCTTCAGAACGAGATTAAAACACTCATCTGAAGAGGAAAGCTAGCAAAATATGTTGATCGGGGAGGTGAAAGAAAAAATAACGACCGAACCAGAGAGAGGTCTAGATCTCTTCGTCGAGCAGAAGAGAAAAAGAAGAGAAACCATGAAAATGATCCAGATGATGACCCCGACCTTCCCAAGAAACCAAGACAGCCAGAACGAGAGGTATTTTCTATACGTTTTGGGTCATTTGATTGTAATGTCATTACAGGAGGAGATGCAGGAGGAGGAGACCTTACTGCAGAAAGAAAGGCTTACCTTGGAGAGGCTCAAGCTTGTTCATATATTCAGCGAATAAATCTGGCCGAGGACGATTGTCCGAGGAAGGTAAACAAAGAGAAGCTGGTCATTGGCTTTTCAAAAAATGACCTAGCAGGTGTTCTTTATCCTCACGACGATCCTCTGGTGATCAAAATGAGGATGAAGGAAGTAGCGATTTCAACGGTGTTGGTAGACAATGGAAGTTCGGCAGACATCATGTACTATTCATGCTTTGACAGTTTGAATCTGAAATTATCTCAATTGGAACCGTATCACAGACCCCTCCTGGGTTTTGCTGGCGAGAAAGTTTTTCCACTTGGGACGATCAAGTTGGATATATTCATTGGAACTTGGCCTTCTTGTCGTACAGAAAGAATACGCTTCTTTGTGATGGATAAGAATGTGCAGTCAGCTTACAACATCGTCATGGGAAGAGTTGGTTTGAAGAAGTTTGAAGCAGTTCCATCTACAGTGCATCAATGCTTAAAATTCCCAATAAACTTTGGAGTAGGAGTTGTGAAAGGTGATCAAAAAGTATCTCGAGAATGCTATTATTCATCTGCCGAGCAAGAGGAGCTTGAGGAATCAAGGAAAAAGACTACTACTTACCAGGTGGAAGAAGATACAGAGATTGAAACTCTCGATCCCAGAGATGAATCCTAACTTGTAAAAGGACAGGTGGTGGAATCTACAGAAAATGTTATTCTGGACGACGAGCACCCTGAACGAGTAACCCGGATAGGTTCATCGTTGGATGCTTCAATAAAACAGGAGTTGATAACTTTCTTGAGAAATAGGAAGAAAACTTTCGCATGGAGTCATGAGGACATGCCAGGTATAGATCCAAACTTCTTATGTCACGAGCTCAATGTGAATAAGGAGATCAAGCCTGTAAAGCAGAGAAGAAGGGTATTTAGCCCCGAGAAGAATCAAGCTATTCAAGAGGAGGTCGACAAGCTCCAGAAATCTCAATTCATTGAAGATGTGAAATACCTAGACTGGTTGGCAAATGTGGTGATGGTAAAGAAGAAAAACAATAAATGGAGAATGTGTGTTGATTTCACTGATCTCAACAAGGCCTGCCCAAAGGACCACTTTCCATTACCCAGAATTGATCAGTTAGTGGATGCTACCTCTGGGCACGAGCTGCTCAGCTTCATGGACGCCTATTCAGGCTACAACCAGATCAAGATGAAACCTGAAGACAGGGAGAGTACTTCTTTTATTACCCCTAGGGGTACTTATTGTTATAATGTTATGCCTTTTGGTTTGAAAAATGCAGGAGCGACATACCAGCGGCTGATGAACAAGGTTTTTGCCGAACAAATCAGTTGCAATATGGAAGTCTATGTCGATGATATGTTGACAAAAATCAAGAAAGCTGCTGATCATTTAGTTGATTTAAGTCAGACTTTTGATCAACTGGATAAATACCAGATGAAGCTCAACCCGACGAAGTGCACATTTGGAGTACGAGAAGGAATGTTTCTCGGGTACATTGTCAACCAGCGAGGCATTGAAGCAAATCTAGAAAAGATCAAAGCTCTTTTAGGGTTACGATCTCTAACAACAAAGAAAGAAGTGTAGAGTCTTACAGGATGAGTTGCAGCGCTCAACAGATTCGTATCTCGAGCAACAAATAGATGCTTACCATTCTTCAAAACACTTCGAAAAACTTTCGAGTGGAATGATGAATGTGAAAGATCCTTTCAAGACTTCAAAAAATATCTGGGAACACCTCCACTGTTGTCAAGGCCAATAACGGGAGAGAAGTTGTACTTATACCTGGCAGTATCAGAGCATGCAGTCAGCTCAGCATTGATCAGATTGGAGAATGGAGTCCAGAAGCCAATTTATTACACAAGTAAGGCTTTCCGAGGTGCATAAATTAGATACCCAAAGTTAGAAAAATTGGCATTGGCATTAATTGAAGAAAGTAAAAGAATGAGGCCATATTTTCAAGCTCATACCATCGTCGTTTATACCGACATGCCATTAAGACAAGCCCTTCATAAGCCAGAAAAGTCAGGGAGACTGATGTACTGGGCAATAGAGCTCGGTGAATATGATATTGTGTATGAACCCAGATCATCATTGAAAGGGCAAGCTGTAGCAGATTTCATAGCAGAGTTTACATATCCTGATACCCACGAAGAACAAAAAGTGCTCACTGATCAACCTGTGGATGTTACAGGATCAACAGACATAAGTCCAGACCAACTCCGGTTGGTAAAAGGGCTTGTGGATGTAGAAATATCATCAAATTCAAACCCAGACCAACTCCGGTTGGTAAAAGGGCGAGAAGAGATGGTCGACGAGGAGCAAAAATTAATAGGGGAGGATGAAAGAGAACAGCAGATATTCCACCGAGGAACTCTATTGGATAAGAAATTTGAACATGAGTTACCTACATGGAGATTGTATGTAGATGGGTCATCTTGCACAGCAGGTTGTGAAGTGGGGATTGTTTTGAAAACCCCAGACGAGATTGATATAGAATATGCCTTGCGATTTCAATTCAAAACCTCCAATAATGAGGCTGAGTATGAGGCCATGATAGCAGGTCTTAATTTAGCAAAGATTATGGAAGCACAACAAGTGATGGTATTCAGTGATTCTCAATTAATTGTGAATCAAGTGATGGGAACATATGCGGTTAAAGGAGAACTAATGGTCAAGTATCATTCAAAGGTGATGGAATTTTTGGCAGAATTTAATGCCATTCAGTTGATCAGAATACCCCGAATAGAAAATGCACAAGCAGACGCACTGGCCCGACTAGCATCAGCTACTCGTACCGAGCTGCGAAGAACGATACCAATTGAAGTACTAGAAAGTCGGAGCATAGATGAAAACCTGACGATGAATGTTATTACCCTTGATTTAGGACCATCTTGGATGGATCCCATCAGGGCATATATTGAAGAGGGAGAATTGCCAGAGGACAAGCTCGCGGCAAAGAAATTGAAGTTTAAAGTTGCTCGATATGTACTAACTAATGGTGTTTTGTATAGACGAGGAATTATGGTGGGTTTGCAGAGATGTGTACACCCCTCCGAGGTGAAAGAATTGATTGAAGAGATCCATGAAGGGTCTTGTGGAGCACATGTGGCAGGTCGGACACTTTTGCAAAGAATGACGACGCAAGGATACTACTGGCCGACGATGAGGGCTGATTGTATAGCCTATGCTAAGAAATGTGACTAGTGCCAACGTTTTTCCTCCATCCGACGAACTCCACAAGCTTTGTTGACACCCATAACTTCTCCTTGGCCATTTGCCATGTGGGGAGTTGATTTGGTTGGACCATTGCCGACCACTCGAGGAAGATTCAAGTACCTCGTCATCGCGGTAGATTATTTTACTAAGTGGGTAGAGGATGAACCCCTTATCGATATGACGTACGAGAAGGTATACCAATTTGTCTGGAAGAATATCATCTGTCGATATGGTCTCCCTCATGCCTTCATCACAGACCATGGAACACAATTCGACAACGAGGAGTTTGCTGCCTATTGTCAACAATCAAACATCCTGAAGAGTCATTCAGCACCAGGTCATCCTCAAAGCAATGGGCAGACTGAGGTGACAAACAGAACGCTACTAAATGGTTTAATGAAAAGGCTAAGTGAGGCTAAAGCTAATTGGATTAATGAGCTACAGTCAGTATTATGGGCTTACCGAAAACTCCCCGAGCAGCAACTGGAGAATCACCATACATGTTGGCATTTAGAAGTGAGGCTGTAATACCTGCTAAGTTGGGTCTCCCAACACACAGAGTGCTAAATTTCAATTCCCCAGTTAGTGACTTGATTAGAAGATTAGATTTGGACATGCTCGAGGAGGTTAGAGAAGAGGCAGCCATTAGGAATGCTGCTTACCAATAACGCACAGCTTTGTTCTACAACAAAAGGGTGAAGAAATGCGACTTAAAAGAAGGGGATTATGTGCTAAAGAAGGTCATTCAGAAGCACAATAAGCTTGAAGCCAACTGGCATGGACCTTACCGAGTTACAGAAGTTGTCCGACCAGGAACTTACCGAGTAGCAACTCTAGAAGGAGAGGAATTTAAGAACGCATGGAATGCTGAACATCTACGCAAGTATTATCAGTAATGTAAAATGTAAAGCAATTCCTTCATTATGAATAAAACGATGATGTTTCACCATCTCCTTCCTTTTATTACAAGTTTTTTGGGGAATACTAGTGTGATACACTACACTGATAGTTCTTGCGTGATCAACTTCGGTTGGTAAAATAGCGAGAACAAATTATACTCCTTTGGTTAGGAGGCGTACACTTCCGTGATCAACTTCGGTTGGTAGAAGAGCTTGTGGACAAGATAGTTCGAAAGAACCTGATAGTTCGAGCGTAATCAACTTCGGTTGGTAAAATAGCGAGAACAAATTATACTCCTTTAGTTAGGAGGCGTACACTTGCGTGATCAACTTCGGTTGGTAAAAGAGCTTGTGGACAAGATAGTTCGAAAGAACCTGATAGTTCGAGCGTGATCAACTTCGGTTGGTAAAATAGCGAGAACAAATTATACTCCTTTGGTTAGGAGGCGTACACTTGTGTGATCAACTTCGGTTGGTAAAAGAGCTTGTGGATAAGATAGTTCGAAAGAACCTGATAGTTCGAGCGTGATCAACTTCGGTTGGTAAAATAGCGAGAACAAATTATACTCCTTTGGTTAGGAGGCGTACACTTGCGTGATCAACTTCGGTTGGTAAAAGAGCTTGTGGACAAGATAGTTCGAAAGAACCTAATAGTTCAAACCCACGACCAACTTTGGATGGTAAAAGGGCGAGAACAACATTCTTAAAATGCCAATTTTGGCTGGTTAAGAAATAAAATATGCTCTCAAATGCCAACTTATGTTGGTCGGGAGGTAAGATTATTGCAAAATTTCCTCGAAGAACAAAATATTCCAAATTGAACCAAGTATGGTTGGTCGGGGATAAAAACCCACTAACTGTAGTTGGTCGACGAGGAGAATTTATCAACCTTGGTTGGTCGGCAAAAGTTCCTCGAAGAACAAAATATTCCAAATTGAACCAAGTATGGTTGGTCGGGGATAAAAACCCACTAACTGTAGTTGGTCGACGAGGAGAATTTATCAACCTTGGTTGGTCGGACACATTTTATGAAAAAGACAAAAATTTACTAAGTATGGTTAGTAGGGTATAAACTCTCACTAATTATAATTGGTCGACGAGCACAATTTAACAACCTTGGTTGGTTGGAAAATTTTAAACATTTTTATACTCATTACTTTATTATTAAGTGATCGAACAACATTTTTTATAACTGTTTATTACTAAGTTGGTTGATGAACAGCACAAAATTGTTATCTTTTTAATAGATACATATGCACAGATGTAAAAGTGTTAGGCAAGTACAAAAGAATAGCAATACAGATTTGCAAACAGAAAATGAAAGTCTTTCATTAAAATTCAAAATAAATTACAAGTTACATATGTTTGCTAACTATTACATTGAAAATCCTATTCTATTGGTTTTTTTCCCCTCAGCCTTCGATACAGGTTCCTCGCCAGCAGGAGGATCATTTAATGTTTGGGGAGAATTGATAAAATTCAAGCCCCTCAACATTCTGACATTCATTACTGAAGGAGTATCCAAGAGATGCTCGGGACGAGATAATTCAATCTGAGAATGAAGATTATAGTCACCAAGATATTTTGAAATTAAGCTCTGAGGAATAGCACGAGCTGGGATCCATTCCATGTCCAGTTTATAAGGCGGTACAGGCAAGTCTAGTAGCCCAGGAGCATGATAATCCCATAAATAATGGCCCTGCTCTAGCTTTAACACACCCAGTGCGTTCAACCATCCCTGTTTATAACCTTCATTATTGGCATTTTCAAGGCGAGCATCCAAGTGACAAAGAGCTTCATTGTAGCCTGCCATCCAAAACTCACGAGGTTGTTTGTGGAATTGGAAAGTTATTCTCTCTAGTTGCTCGTGAAGGCTCCTGGCAAAAACATCTTTATTATTCAAAGCAGACTTCGTTGCAGTAAGTTGATCTTCCAAAGATAGGTTTTTCGTGGACATTTCAGACAAAGAACGATCTTTTGCATTCAATTGGAACGCTTGAGTTTCCAAAGTAGACTGAGTGCGAGCTTCTTCAAAATTATGGCTGAGAACTCTTGATCGACTCCGAGCAGGTGGAGAACTTTGCTCCTCGACAACATTTTGAACAGCTCTTCCTCACCCACGAGACCCCCTTCCTCGTCCCCGAGCAGTAGTAGAAACACCAGACTTTCTTAACGTATCCAATTCTTGCCTTAATTTGGCATTTTCAACCTCTAAGAATGAGAATCCTTCATCAGTGACAGGTACCAAGGCAGTAGAGGATGAAGCTGCAGACTCATATTGTGCTAACTTTTTCTGCAAATTGTTGTTCTCATGTTCCAGCAGCTCGGCGATCTGTCTGCAGGCCTCAACTTCACCTTTAAGGTTCTCTCCCTAACATCGTACCC
Organism: Sambucus nigra; assembly: GCA_949130495.1. Lineage (NCBI taxonomy): Eukaryota > Viridiplantae > Streptophyta > Magnoliopsida > Dipsacales > Adoxaceae > Sambucus > Sambucus nigra. The sequence continues at coordinate 155,266,733 of OX422211.1, read as the reverse complement.
AGCGATGATCTTTTTGTGACCTGTCTCAGAGGAAAGCTGTTGATACCTATTCTCATATTCCTTGTGCAACAAGGCAGTTGATTCATTGTGCTGATTCTAAAGATCTTCCAAGGTAAAATGAAGCTCCTCGATCAATTCATAGTAGGCCACATTATTGGCCACAGCTCGGTCAAGTAAATCTTTCAAGTACCGATATGCCTCAATTGCCTGTTCTGAAGCATCATGGCCAAGGATGTCAGCAATTTCTAATACACTTTGCTCTGTATGACCAGCCTTATAGTATTCATGGCATTGCTGCATCAGTTTTGTATCTTTGGCAGATAGCAATTCCATCCTGGCCATAAATTAATGAAGAGGAGACAACAGTCAACAAAAACAAATCATCAACAACAGAAAAGAACAAAGATATATTTTATTAGATCATAAAAAGATTACATTGTTTGATTACAAATGATAATGAAAGATAGAAATGATACCGAACAACTTCACACCTTTTCCTTGTCTCCCAAGACTTTCTCGGGAGGCTGGGACGAGGAGCTTGGTTGCTCGGTGGTAATAGCAGCTTGATGAGCAGGAGTTAAAATTTTCTCAGGAGGAGGAAGCATGGAAGAAATGTCCTCGTTGGCAGAAGGTAGAGAGGCAGGGACTTGATCACCCATGGCCATGGAAGATTCATCAGAGATAGCCTCATCCTCTTCTTCTTCTACAATTGGTGGGGGAGGACCAGGGAGGTGTAGCTGAAATAGCTCAGAGTCGTCTTTGATCTTCAATTCCTGCAGGGCAGCTACCCAGCCATCTCGGAAGTATTTCAACTTCCCGTATTGTACTTGGGATGTCATCGCAGCAATCCCTTTGTCCCATCCTTTATCCCAGCCAGCGCTGAAGGATTTTTTAACTGCGAGCTTTCTTTTCAGTTTCTCCGAGGAGAGCTTCACGGATAGAAGATCCTCGACAGTCTTTAACTTCGCATCCAATTCTTCTTTTTGGCGCTTGACATCTCGTAGGACGGACAACTCTTCCTCTGCCTTTTTCAACTTATCTTTAAGCTCTCCAAAGTTCTTGAGCTTGTCGTCATATTTTTTATGCTCAACCTCTAAACTTTTTACCTTATTCTCCAAACTCTTGGAGATCTCAGCCAGCTTCACCTTCTCAGCTTCAACTATAGACAACTTTTTCTCCCAGTCAGCTTTGTCCTCATTATACTGCTGACGACAATCCTTCAAGGATTGGGTCAAACCCAGCAGAGCATCCTCTACCCCCGACGAGGAGCTGGAAGCTTTAATTGCTTCATCTTTCTTCACGATGTTGTTAAAACAATTCACCAGCTAAACAAGGGAAAAGGTGACAGGTCAGTACAAAAATACAAGTATTCAAAGAAAGAAAGGAAATTCAGAGTGTGAGAAATTTACTGAAGCAAGGTGACGGGTAGCTAGGGATGTCAGCATATCCCTAGAAATCTTTTCATCACTTCCTTGGACCTCGGGTATGATCCAAGTTTTTACCGAGCTCATGGCAGAGCTCGGAGGAATGATGGTTGGAACACCAACACCACTAGCTGGTTGAGAGGAGATGGTTTCAGCCAGATTGACAGTTTCACCCAAATCGACTGAGGACGATTTCCTCAATCTCCTCAAAGGGACTTCAGCAATTTCAACCAAGGAAGAGCTCTTGGTCGGAGAGATAGCAGTCATCTCCACAGGAGTAACCTTCTTGATCGGATCCACTGGGGGCTTCTCGGTAGCTTTGGAAGGCGCAAAATCCACCTTCTTAGTCCCCTCTGGGATATCAATTTTGCTTTTCTTGGCCTCAGCAGCAGAAGTAGTGACATCGAATAGAGCAGGAGGAGCTCTTTTCCTGCCCATTCTCTGACTTAAAGGGATGTGAGAATCTGAAGAAGAATCCTCTGGAGTTGAGGCTGGCTCAACAGATCTAATCACAGGACGAGCAGTATAAGAAGTCGTATAGCTCCTATACTGCAGCAAATATGATGCAGACCTGATGTGCTCGTCTGCAACGTTCTTATGCAAACCCTAGATAAATTTCAGATGCTTAATATTAACCTCTGATTCTTTTGGAGTTTTTCTTTTACTATCAACTGCAAATAAATACATAATGAAATATTAGTCATACATTTTGTCAAATATGATAAAAGCATAATTTCATAAGTAAAGTAAAATGAGAATAAACCTATCCCATTGCCATATGGGGGCATTTAGGACCCTGGTATACTTCATCTCCAACCAAGGGGGCATATTGCCAATTTTTAATAACCACCCCATGTTCAAAATAATCTCTATTTGCATCAGGGAGGTTAACTACAAGAGCCCTATTTAAAAACCTAGTTTTTAAGTAATAAACATTATCTAAAACAGCCCATCTATAGAAATACATAATCTCAGGGATCCCTATACGAGTCCCATGAGTTAGATTTAATTTATACACCCCATTAATTATTCTCCATGAATTGGGGGCTATTTTTGCAGGAACAACGTCAAAGTACTGACAGAACTCTAAGCATAAGGGGTTTGGCGGAAAAGAAAATCCACATTCAGCAATGAATAGACTGGGGAACCAATGTCCCTCAGTCAATCGAAAATAATCTGAAGGCTCAGAAAGAATCTCCAGAATTACCCAGGAAGGAATGGAAAAATCGGAACGAAATTTCTCAACAGATTCCACAAGATAAACCATAGTGAATAAAAGAAATACAGAAGAAAAGAAGAGAATCTTACAGGAAAAAGGAAGAGCTGACAACTAGCGAAGGAAAAGATGAACGCACAAGAGAGAGAACAGAAAGCTTGAGTGCAGAAAATTGGAAAAGGTAGAAGACGGTATGGTTACCTAAGAAGTTTAAATACTTTACCTTGGGAAGCTGCGAAGGAAATGATTACACAAAAGAAACTAATACGCCACCGGCGGCTAAAAGGACAAAAATGCACGAAGATCGAAGAACTCATAAAAAATCGAAAAAGGCATATTCTGCGAATTTGGAAGGAAATTCAAATATGAAGAAAAGGCTCCTAAAAACCAGGAAAGTCATTTAATATCGCCATATACCGAGAAAGAATGTTCCATACTCCTCAAAGTTCGAAATATGAAACATTGGGGGCTTCTGTTGATACCAAAATTAATATGTTGATATGGACGAATAATATGAAGACACGTGTCAATCTACTTGGCACAATAGCAACGAGGAAGTTCATTTCCCCGACCAACTCATGTTCTCTCCGAGCAACGAGGATACACCGAGGAACTTCAGCACTCCGAGGTACTCTAGCGCTCCGAGGAACTCCTGAGCAACGAGCAACTAAGGCGGTCCAAGCTGCATCTCGGCCGTAGCATTAATTGCCAGATAATCAACAGTTCAACTATTCATTGAATGTTTATCATTTTGACGCACACGCTGCATTAAATGTATGACCATTTCATATGTATATCATTTAATGTATCAACCCTTTCATGTACAGCCTAAGGGCTATAAATACCTTGTAGCACCCTCATTCAAGGGGGGAGGAATTTCTTGAAAGAACATATACTCGAGAATTCTCAAACACTCAGCAATAATATAACAGTGGACGTAGGCCATTTATATAAGGCTGAACCACTTTAAAAGTCTTTGTCTCATTTTATTTATCAGTGATTGAATAATTAGAGCGATCTAATTTTTTACATCAACAATGAGAGATCCATGAATTAATTCTAAATCAAGAAATTGTTTCAAAACTCAATTATATAAAAAAAACTTTTTGGATTTTTATTTATTTTTTTATTTTTTTACAAAGTGGAGAAAAATGACCTCAATACCCCCAAACCTAATTTCTACATTGTCCTCAATGTTCAAGACAAAAATTTAAAAGGCGGGAAAGATATGAAAGATATTACCGTAATGAGGGACTTTTTCCAACGCACAATTCATGTAAAATAAAAAGTATGATACAACAACAATGACCCAATTTCATGTTCACTCGTATACACAGGGTCTTGGAAGAGAATATCCTCCACTTCCCGATCTCGTAATTACAGATATGGCTTCAACCTTTGACCATTAACTTTGAAAATTTCACCATTTTTAGGATTCTCTATCTCAATCGCCCCATGTGGGTAGACTGTCCTAACAATAAAGGGACCGAACCATCTAGACCTCAACATACCGGGAAAGAGATGAAACCTAGAATTGTACAAGAGAACTTTCTGTCTAGGCTCGAATGGTTTTCGTAGGATGGACTTGTCATGGAACATTTTCATTTTCTCTTTATACAATTTTGCATTTTCGTACGCATCATTCCTAATCTCTTCCAACTCATTAAGTTGCAGTTTTCAGACCTCTCCCGCAGCAGGTAAATCAAAATTGGAGGTCTTAATGGCCCAATAGGCCTTGTGTTCTAACTCTACCGAAAGGTGACAGGCTTTTCCATAGATAAGCCTATACGGGGACATACCAAGTGGTGTTTTGTAGGCAGTGCGATAAGCCCACAATGCATCCAATAACCTTAAGGACCAATCCTTTCGGTTTGGATTCACTGTCTTCTCGATGATTTGCTTGATTTGACTATTGAAAACTTCAACTTGACCACTGGTTTGAGGGTGATAAGAACACCCTACTTTGTGCATGATCGAGTACTTTTTCATAAGACTCTCGAAGGATCGATTACAGAAATGGGTTCCCTGATCGCTAATGATGGCTCGAGGCGTGCCTAAATGGGAGAAAATATTTTCTCGAATGAATTTGACCACCATGTGGCGATCATTCGTCCTATATGGTATGGCTTCTACCCACTTAGATGCATAATCAACTGCCAAAAGAATGTAGAGATTTTAGTAGGAATTTGGGAATGGACCCATAAAATCAATGCCCCAACAGTCAAAAACCTTGATAATCAGAATGGGATTTAAGGGCATCATATTCCTACGTGTGATCTTTCCTAATCGTTGGCAACGGTCACAACTCCTACTGTAATCATTCGAGTCACGAAAAATGATGGGCCAATAGAATCCACACTGCAAGATTTTTGCAGCGGTCTTTTTAGCACTAAAATGACCTCCACAGGCTTGGTCATGGCAGAAAGAGATTACGCTTTTAATCTCTTGATCGGGGACTCACTTTCGAATGATTTGATCGGGACAATACTTGAAAATATACGGGTCATCCCAAAAGAAATGCTTGCCTTCCTTTAAAAATTTGGAACAATCTTGCTTAGACCAATGCAGTGGCATTTCACCTGTCACAAGATAGTTCACAATATCGGCGAACCATGAAAGCTGAGAGACAAGCATCAGTTTCTCATCGGGAAAGGACTCATTTAGTGGCAATAGGTTATCGGAAGGTTCAATGGTTAACCTAGACAAATGATCTGCCACTACATTCTCACACCCTTTCTTATCCCGAATTTCAAGGTCAAACTCTTGCAGTAATAGGATCCACCTAATGAGACGAGCCTTAGCATCCTTTTTAGACAAAAGGTATCGCAGGGCTAAGTGATCGATGAAAATGATAACTTTGGATCCTATCAAGTAAGACCTAAACTTCTCAAGAGAAAAAACAACAGCGAGGAACTCTTTTCCAGTCGTGGAATAGTTCAATTGGGCATCATTAAGAGTTCTACTGGCATAATAGATGACGTGAGGAAGTTTCTCATTACGCTGACCTAGAACCGCACCTATGGCATAGTCGAAAACGTCACACATGATCTCAAACGGCTAATTCCAGTCGGGAGGTTTCATAATAGGTGCAGAGGTTAATTCCGTCTTTAGCCTTTCAAAGGCATGAACGCATTCATTAGTGAAATTGAAGGGTGTGTCCTTGGCAAGAAGATTGCATAAGGGTCGAGAGATTTTGCTAAAATCCTTAATAAATCTCTGATAAAAATCGGCGTGTCCTAAGAATGACCGAACTTCACACACAGTTTTAGGGGGTGGGAGATTAGCAATGAGATCTATTTTAGCTTTATCTACCTCGATACCCTTTTCATAAATGATGTGACCTAGCACTATGCCTTGTTTGACCATAAAGTGACACTTCTCCCAATTAAGCACAAGGTTATTTTCCTTACACCTCTTCAGAACGAGGGTGAGGTGATGGAGTCACTCATCAAAACTAGATCCAAATACAAAAAAATCATCCATAAAGACTTTGAGAAATCGATCCACCATATCCGAAAAGATACTCATCATGCACCGCTGAAAGGTGGTAGGTGCATTGCATAACCCAAAGGGCATGCGTCGATAGGCAAAAGTACCAAATGGACAAGTGAAGGTGGTTTTCTCTTGATCCCCAGGAGCGATGGGAATTTGATTGTAGTCGGAGTAACCATCGAGAAAACAGTAATATGGATAGACGGATAATCTCTCTAGCATTTGGTCTATGAAAGGAATGGAAAAGTGATATTTCCTTATAACAGCGTTCAACTTCCTATAATCAATACACACTCGCCAACCGGTTTGAATCCTAGTGGGTAATAACTCATCATCGTTATTTTTCACCACCATAACACTGAATTTCTTAGGGACCACTTGAACGGGACTGACCCATTGGCTATCAGAGATGGGGTAAATGATACCTGCATCGATCAATTTTAGCACCTCGGCTTGGACGACCTCTTTCATATTGGGATTAAGTCTACGTTGTGCTTCACGGGAATTTTCAGCATTGTCTTCTAAGTGTATCCTATGCATGCACACCGAGGGACTTATCCCCTTAATGTCGGCTATGGTCCATCCTATGGCTTCCTTGTGTTCGTTGAGAACACGCAACAGTTTATCTTCATGTTCTTTGTCTAAGTCAAACGCGATGATAACAGGTAAGGATTCAGAAGGTCCTAAGAACCTATACTTGAGCGTTTCAGGCAGTGGCTTCAATTTAAGCTCGGGAGCTTTCTCAGTCGAGGGTGGAATAGGTGATGAGGAAAGTGAGAGGGGCTCGGGTTTAGACTTCCAATTTCCTACTTCCATGATAGGGGCGGAGTTGAGGAGGGAATTGACTTCTTCGATGGACTGTTCGACATCAAATTCGGACCCAAAAAAGGCAATACAAGATGCTAAAGGGTCGTCATTATAAGTTTGCTCAAAAGTTTCTTAGACAATACTATCAATCATGTCAACATCCATGGGTTCATCATCATCGGGTGGTTGTTTGGCCAAATTGAACACATTAAGGTCCATAGTCATGTTCCCAAAGGATAGGTTCAATTAGCAGCTCCGACACCTAATGCCGGCATCAGATGTGGTGAGGAAAGGACGACCCAAAATAACAGGGATTTGTGCAATAGGATTTTTCACTTGTTGGGTGTCCAAGACAACAAAGTCGATAGGAAATATAAAGTCACCCACTTTAATTAGGACGTCCTCAACAATGCCTCTCGGGATTGTCACAGAACGTTCGGCTAAGGACAAGGTAATCCTAGTCGGTTCAACTCCCCCAAACCTAGTTTCTCATATATGGTGTACGAAAGAAGATTCACGCTTGCTCCTAAATCTAGAAGTGCTTTCTCGATGAGGTGCTCCCCTATCTTGATAGTGATCGTCGGAGTACCGGGATCCTTATACTTGATGGGAGTTCGATAAGAAATGATCGAGCTTTCTTTCTCGGAGAGAAAATATTTCTTGGGTACATTGGTGCTTCTCTTGAAGGTATAAAGCTCCTTCAGAAATGTGGCATAGGATGGGACTTGTTGAATAGCATCAAGCAGTGGGATATTGATTTGTACTTGCTTGAATACTTCCAACATCTTATCAACTTGTGCCTTTTTATTTTGTGGCACCAAATGATGTGGAAATGGAGCTTTTGGGACATAGGTCTCCATAGATGGCTCGGAAGGTAAAGGTGAGGATGAAGTTGGAGACACGGGTGGATCCTCCTTGGCCTTACCTTTCTCGGATTCACTCTCGGTAGGTAGTGAAATGTTTGTCTCTACTTCCTTGCCACACCTAAGCGTGATGATGGCTTTTGCATGCTCATGGGGGGGTGATGCGCTCGTGTCGTCTTAAATAAGAAATTGACCCCTTGGCAAGTTACCCTTTGGATTGGGTTCGGGCTGACATTACTCTCACTCAACGCATTAGCTAGTTGGCTCATTTGGACCTCGAGTTTGGTAATGGCTTGCGTATTCGCGTGCATGCTTTACTGGGTGGATTGGAGGACATTTTGCGTGGTTTGCTGGAATTGAAGGGTACTTTGGGCAAGAAGGTCCATCGAATCCTCTAAAGATTGAATCTTTTGGGATGAGGGATTCGAGAGTGCAGTGGCATTCTTATGGAAACCCGGGGGTGGGTTATCGGAAGATTGACCTACACTTCCTTGGTGTTGACCCTTGGACCATGAAAGATTGGGGTGGTCTCGCCATCTCGAATTGTATGTATTGGAATATGGGTCATACTTTGGCCTATTTTGGTAGAGGGCATTGGCTTGCTCAGTGAGTGCATTGTGGACCGGAAGGGTGGGGCAATTCTCGACTAAATGGTCGAATGCATCACAAAGTATACACATAGGGGAACCTACATGTTGAACGATTGTAGGTGCGCTTCGATTACCCTCTTTGCTCATCTCTAAAGCTTCCAAACGTCGGGCTAATGTGGCCACTTTGGCAGTTAAATCATAACTTTATTCGAATTGGTGAGAGAAACCCTCATTGGAGGTGGTGGATCTAGATTCTTTATTAGGTGCCCATCGCTGGGACTTTTTGGCTATGGCTTCTAGAAATACCCACGCATCAACCTCACTCTTCTCGATAAAATCACCATTACATAGTGACTCGAGCATAGTTCGGGTGTTACAATCGAACCCCTCATATAAAATTTGGACTTGGCGTCCTATCTCAATCCCATGGTGCGAACATTGCAGCAGCAAGTCCTTGAATCGCTCCAAATACATCCACAATGCTTCTCCCTCCTTTTGGCTAAATGTGTTGATGGCGTGACGTATCGACGTCGTCTTTTGATTAGGAAAGAATTGTTGAAGGAAGGTGACACTCATTTGGTTCCAAGTGGTGATTGATTCGGGTTTTAACGAGTTAAACCAACTCTTAGCTTTGTCTTTCAATGAGAACGGGAACAATTTAAGCTTAACAATCTCATCGGAGAGTTGTTGGTACTTAATGGTCCCACATATATCCTCGAATTCACACACGTGAAGGTACGGATCCTCTTTTTCAGTACCCTGAAACACGAGCAACAGTTGGATTGTTCCCGAATGGAATTGGAAATTATTTGCATTGTGATCGGGGAGAAGTATGCATGAACATTGACTATACCTAGTTGGATAAAGGTAATATTTAAGGGCACGTGGTGCTAACTCGTCTCCCATCTCGGTGAATATCGAAAATCTACCTACGTAAGTATCGGGAATGCTAGACTCCACACTCGACAAACGACCGGTATGATTTCGAAACCAACTTCGCATACACTCAGCTCACTCAATTTTTTTTTTAATGTGATGAAAAATAATATTTGACTCAAACCACGTAATTCCTAGCTAACACACACAACAAATTGAATTATCTAATTTAGGTGAGGGGAATTTCAATTTTAAAATCTAGTTTTCCCGAGATTAATCGATGACAGCAAGGGTCTCCAAATTAATCTCCCTAATTAGACAACTCCTACTCTTTGACAATGGAGAATTTAAAATACGACCAACTACGGTTATCGCCTCAAAAGGTGGTCGGTGAGAAGACACATTAAAAACCACCAATCCTAGACAAGGTGAAACGGAATTGATTTGACAAGTTCGCGTTGGAGTAGCCTTTAACTCTAGCCGTGTTAAGAGGTTTCCTATGAGCTATGTGATATCCTAAGGCCAATGTCTAATTGATTTTAAATTAAATGTGATGGCTCGGGATATGCAAATTCTTGGATAATTAGTGATTTTCGGGCCAATGAGAGGTGATGAAATCCCCACCTTATCTTTCACACGGGTTTTGCCCTTAAGTCAATTTATGCAACGTGCTAAATTAAATGCGAAATTAAACCACGTAGGAGCACCCCAAAAAAAATGTACCTCCGGCGTGGACTTTTTACGGTCACTTGTTTATGCCGGACCGAAGTTTAACTTGACGTCGATCGGAGGGAAACGCCGCCTACGTTTCAGTCGTCCCCGAGAGTTCCATGTGCCCGTGGCAAGATTGCACTATTTTTTTTCTTCGCGTTCGCGCACCGTTGAATACTTTTTCGAATTTCTCGTCACCTTTTTTTTTTAATATGCTCCTGAAAAAAAACAAAAGAAACTACACCAAACGTAAAGTGCGACATATACACAAAAAAAACGACACACGCACTAGTGGTGTATTTAACAAGAAAAAAAACACAATTACGAAACAATTTTTTTTTTACCCCCCAAAAATTAAAAAATAAAAATATTGCTGCTGAATTTTTTTTTCCATAAATTTTTACTTTTTTTTAATGAATTTTTACTAACAAAAATGCGAAAAGTAAAAAAAACTAGTCCGAAAGTCGCAACTCTTTTTTTTAATCGAACAAATCCCCAGCAACGGCGCCAAAAACTTGTTGTCAATTTTATAAAATACCGCAAGTGCACGGGCTATTATAGAATAACGAGTGTAAGTACGGGTCGAACCCCCGAGGATTTGTCAATTTTAATTATTAAAAGAATTGCAACTGTCCAACTAGATCAAATGGGGTAGAGAATAATTATAAATTACACTAAATAAAAGCAACTACGATAAATGAGAGTAACACAAGAGATTTGTAAATAATTAGGAAATAATTAGGATTCGGGGTCCATTTATCACGTAACTAATGTTTCACACTAATATAATGTTGTCATTCCCTTTTTATAACTCAAATTAAACCGACTCTCGTCGCGTTTAATTCGAAAAATATTACGGTTATGTTCAAAATATTTTTAACGTCTCTATTAGACAGCTAAAATCCCTATTCCCTTAGAAAATACAAGTTTTAAAGTTCGCAAATGTATTTAAGCATGGACTATCAAAAAAATTAAAGTGCAAGCATAATCCATCAAAAATTACTATTTTTAAATCCCAAAACTTGATTTGACAAAACAATCTCGAAGATTCTAAAACACACTCTCGTGTCGCCTTAGAATGAATACCGAATCTTTAATAACAATTAAAACAAGAAGGGAATAAACAACGATAAAATTAACGTGATAATATTAGCTAACTATGATAAACTTCACCCTACTCCTAATATAAGAATCAAGCTACCATAATGAAAGAGAAATTACAAGAATGAATAGATATCTTCATTAATAAACCAAACTTACAAATAGTTCTCTCACAACAATCTTCAATCCTCTAAAAAAAAATGATAAAAACTTGGCCCTCAAATTGATTACAATCACTCAAAGTTTCTCCCCGAAATCCTTCACAAAATTCCTCTCTGATTGCCTCCAAAATTATGAGCCCAAGGGTCCTTTTTATAGGACAAGTGGTGAGATATTTGAGTTGTGGTGGGACTCTTTCTGATTGGCTGAATAGTGTTGGTAGCTATCTCTCCACCTCTTTAATCTTTGGATCGTGGTAAGGGACAGAATTTCCCCCACTCGAAAACTCTTATATTTTCTTGCTGAACACGCATGCCGAGTTTCGTCCAAATCGGACAATAAAAACAACATTTTTTTGAACGATCGTAAAAATCAGCTTTTTCGCGCCTTTTTTGAATTGATCATCAATTTGCACCAAATTCCATCATTATCTGCAAAAATTTCACTAGGCAACTTTTTTCACAAATTAGCACAAGAATATTATAAAATTATCGAAGTGCCCATTTTTTACTTAAAATTGCCATTTTCAATATGAATTCAATCATTCTCGCATTTTTTCCTCCTTTTAATAAAATAGTCCTAAGAAATTATTAAATACAGTAAAATAGGAATAACAAAGTATAAATTTGGGTATAAAATATACAAAATAATGCACTCGTCATCTATTAAATACCCATATCATTGAGCATTAATAGAATTTTGAAGTTCCTGACTTGCCTTTATTGTGCCTAGAGTGTTTGCTCTTTCTCCCTCCGACCACGCTACCTGCTAATCCCATCTATTTATTGTGCTTATTGTGTATTTATTGTGCCAACATATAATTTAATACAAGTCTGAATGTTGAATCCCTTAATCTACGGTTCACCTATGTTCATTGTCAATATTTAATACCGCACGGTGTTGATACCGATCTTGATAAGGGGTTACGCCTCACTTGATACTAACCGTATTTCGAGAACCCACATCTTAAAATATATCACTCGTTTAATCTTCTGGAGTCCATCACACTCTAATTATGATCCCCTAATATTTATCTCCAAAAATAATTATTCTTCAATCCTTTAAGTCCAAGGAAATTTCACAAATTGAACTGTTATATGCGAACTAAACTGATGACTCCATAAACGAACCGATACGGTTCTTAAATAAACGAACCAAACCAAACTGATGACCAAATAAATGAATCGATCCGGTGACTAAATTGAACCGTAATTTACCGGTTCAACGTGATCAGTTTGGGAGTTCATCTTCTTCTCCAACTCCAAAATTTATGGTTTCTAACATCACCAACCATCACTATAAACATCTACACACTTGTTTTTAACCAACACAACAATTTATTCATGGGATTCATCAATTTAACCAATATTTAAACCCTATCATAATTAAACCTCAATTTTACTCAACTCTTCCAAGTTTTCACCAAAAATTACACCATTAACATGGATTTGAGATCAGATTTCATACGAATTTTTTATCACCTCAATTTATATGAAATCATTACCAAAAAAATCATTTTGGTTCAAGAATCCCAACCCAAAATCATATAGTTTACACCAACTATAATATGAACTATAAACACACATAAATAGTTAAAGCAAGTTAAATACTTGCCTCATTGGATAAATTCTATGACCTCATGTCGGGATCCGTCGGAGCTTGGTTGGATTTTTCCTTTTCTTCTCCCTTTATCTCCTTTTTCTCCTTCTTTTCTCTTCCACTCGTGGCCTTATAAGAGTGAAATAAGGGATCTCCACTTATTAAACCCAAAATGGACTCGTATACTCAAATGTGAGTCCCTACTTGTCCAAAAAGTCCCCCGAACCCAAACAGTACCCCAGGTACTTCATTTTGATTATTTCAGCCCATTCGGGATCAACCGTGCACTCGAAATCCCCATCCGAGTCCCTTATTAAAAATTCACTTTTTTAAAATTCAATACAACTTCGCATGTGTTTTCCATATAAAATATTATTACTTTTACCTTTTTCCAATCGTGACATGATATAAAATAATCCAACTTCATTTACTTATTCCCCTAAGTAAATATAGCACACATCGATAATAATCCAAAACTCGCTAATTAATATTTAACCCACACTTCAAGTTCTCTTGCACTTAAAAATTCTTTAATTATTAAACTACACCTACTTATGTATTTAAATATCCATAAAAGTACGGGGTATTACACAAGGTCCCTTAGAAAGGGACACACCACACACAAAAATAGGGGGGCATCTCTCATGTTCACATTAAGCGAGACAACACCTTAGATTGAAAATTGCAACACATGTTTGATCATGATTCATTTTTGGTGTGTGGGAATATCAGTTCCCTTAGATGGGAAACCTTGAAAATAAAAAGCGAAGCAATAATGATCAAGAAAATAGATTTTTTTAAGAACTCCTTTTTAGGGGTCCTTATCATTCATCCCGTTCTTTTATGTTATCCACGTTACTACATCTTGAGCTTTTGAAATAATAGTATTTTGTGTCTCACACTTTAAGCCTACCATACTTCCAAGTCCTAAATTATAAACTCAATTGGTTTTGCTTAATACTACCTTATGTCTTATATAGGTGGAAAAATAACACTACATACAAACCTAGAAAAAAAATAAATAATAAATGACATAATAATTCATAGATGACTATTTGGACAAATATTCTAACCAATTTCCTAGCATGTGTCAAACTGATTTCACAATTTAAGAATTGACTTTTGAGTTAACTAATGTATTAATTAATTAGTCCATGTGTTGGGCAAATGAGATATGTAAAGGGTCTATCCAATATCCGTCATTTAGGTCGGTGGTTTCGATAATATTATTTTTTATACCTTTAGTCGGTAATATTGATAATTTCAATTTGAAAGACACAATCATTTTTCTCAAAGTCTGATATGTTTATGGCGCGTTCCATGTGTTAACTCCTCAAAAGTAGTTAGTCGAACACTGATAGAGTAGCACATCCACCTTGGGCATTTTTTAGGCTAACACCCTTTGATGTTTGTGATACAAAATCCATTTATTTTAGAATGAAAGGCTTGAAAGAAATAAATGATATTGGGTCGAAGATTTCAATTGAGTTGAGAGTGTTGTAAATTCTCAATTGAATTTTGAGGAAATGTAAATTTGGAATATAAACATTAGAATGGTTTGTCGTTCATCGGATGTATAACACCCGATTCTTTTATAAATAAGAAAGTCACAAATTTTTGTCTGTCGCGTATCGCGTTACGTGGATTAATTAAGTTACAAATTTTAATGGAGATTAAAGAAATTAATTAGAATAATTTAAATATTTATAATTATTTATAGATTATAATCTCATAAGGATAAAAGAAGGAAATTCAAAAAATATATAATAATGGGTTTTTCGTAAAAAAAGTAAAACTGCTCAGAAAAATTTGAAAACATTCCATGAGATGTAAAATGGAATTTTGGATAACTTTCCTTTCTTCAGTGTTGTCACAAAAAAATCGTTTAGACTCATATTGATGGGTAATTTATGTCCGAAATTTAAGTAAAAATAATTAATAAATAGACCAATTTGAGTTGGGTTGGCTGACAACTTTGGACTATTTTCATTCATTCCTTAAGTTTTTTCTACCACATTTGGCATAAAAGTTCATCACTAAATGTTTAGGAGCCATTTGAGATGGGTAAGGGCCATATAGAGTGGCTTATAGGGGTTACCTACCCAATTTTTTTCCATTTATGGAGTATGAAAATGTGCATTTTGTCTAATTCAAAAATACTCATTGTCTCTACCATTCTAACTCAGCAAAAGGTTGGTTATTCTCTCTGTACTATAACATTATTATCCCACACAATTATCCGTCCATTATCAAGAGTTTTCAAGTGTTATAGAGGTATTATTTTGGGTGTGGAAGAGAATTTCTAGAAGAACTAAAAGTTTGGAACTTATCTAATTTTCTTATCTACCTCTTCATCAAAATTATTATCTTTAAAAGGTATGAGTTCGACAGTATTTTTAGTTTAAATCAAACAATGTTAGATAAATGTATATATGTATGACTACATTTGCTTACTATAACTACACATAAATATATGTTGAAGAATATGCGATAAAAATGGATAAAAGTTGATGTTTGAAAGAAGGAAATTTTTTTAATATTTAAGCAAACTGTTTCTTGTATAAATCATGTTAAACTTATTGATTTCATGATAAAATATTATATTGAACTTATGAAGAAATACTATGATGCATTTGTTGGATTTTATTAGCCTAAAACCTTACTTTCATTAAGGTAAACTCATATAGTTCGGATAAATTGGTTACGTATGTTGAAAATTAATTAAATGGAGACTTTAAAAAAGAAATTAAAAACTCAACAATTTCATAATACAGTCACATAAAATGATACAAATTATATGAAAAAAGTTTGAAAAACTTGAAGAAATGAAAGGAGATGGGTATTAAGTGTAAAAGTAGTAAAAGTTTGGGTGTTCAAAAGTGTAATATTAAAAATTTATGCCCAAGATGAAATAAAGAACTAGGGTAACAATGAAAAATTATCAATCTGTAAGACAAGTCTTGACATGTTAAAAGTATGATTTTGGGGCCAAAAGTATGATTTTATGAAAAGTTTGTATTAAGTAGTAACATTGGCAAAATGAATATTATCTTGAAAAGTTGATTTTAAAGGAAGAAAATGTCAAGGTAAAATGATGAAAAACAAGGTAGAAAATGAAAACTAATTATTTTGAAAGGTAAAGTCTTGAAATGACAAAATAAATATTTTAGCACAAAAGTGTCATTTTATGTGAAATATGGAGCTAATAATGATTTACCAAACCAAGAGGAATCTAGTTAAATAAATGAATTTTATGTGATGAAAACTCATGTTTTGTAAAGTAAAGAAGAAATGAAGCATTTTTTTTTACAAAATGTATAAAATGCAAGTTTACAAGTGTGTGTGAATAGTATAAATGTATAAATGGGTATTTGAAATCAAAGGTTAAGTTTCACAAGAAATGATATATAAATAAAGTTGTTTTCAAAGATGAAATTTTGAGTTGAAGGTAAAATGAAAATGGACTTTTTATAGAGTGTAAATTGTGTTGGGACTTGTCTCATCTCGGGTATTTAGCCTCATCAGTCGGTAAAAAGAAAATAAAGAAAAAAGACTTAAAAGTGGATAAGAAATAAGGAAAGCAAAAAGGGTTACAATGACATAACAAGTAAAAGACCCAAAATCACTGATAAGCATATTGAGGTATGGTGGCAGTCAGTAAAAGATCGTATAACATTCATGAATTGGTACCCAGATTAAAAAAGTGAAAAGATGATAGTGAGCACGGTGTTCATTAATGTAAAGGAAAGTTTATGAAACAACTTGGAAAATATGAAAGTACATTAATGATTAAATTAACGGGATACGAGTGGTATTTGAAAATAATGATTAAGTGTGAGTGGGTTTATGGCCCGGCTTGTATGGTTATAACGCACATTGTATGGTTACATCTTACATAAGAACACTTAATCCAATGAAGGATGATTTGATAATTTCTAAAATACACTTTATATTTATAGATATTCACTTGTACGTAATACTCTGCTAGTATTTTTCCTACTGGTCGCACGCTCATATCCCACCATTTGTCAAACTTTCCCCCACCATGAAACTATTTTATTTCATGTAGTCTTAAAAAATTTAGAGAGTTGGACATCATTTCATTAATTAAATTAAATGAATTGTACGACACAAAAATATGTGAAAGCAAGATTTTATATTTTGCGCATTCACTACACCAAAATGTTAATTCTATAACTTTTCAAAAATTTGTATTGTAAGTGTTTTGAACAGTTATAATTTGTAACAGTATCTAACACATAAAAATTTAATAAGTGTTTATGAGCATTAAAAAATTATAAAAATAACATAAAGAGGTCACTTTACTCTTAAATGCATTTTCACAAATCTTGAAAGTATTATTTACTATTAATTATTATACGCGATTGTGTTGTTTCCATTTTCGCTCCTTAATCCCAATTCCCACTTCTATTTCACACACTCACGAACCCTACCCCAATTGGAATATCCCTTTTCTATTACCTGCTTGTGTTGTTTTCTTCGATTGCCCATCGAAACTCACAAAATTGTAACTCGCACAATTGGACAAATTCCTCATGATCGGATAATAGAGGAGGCCCAAATTGAATACTTTAGATGCAAATTTTTATGATAGACGAGTCATGTACGCTTCTTTAATCAAGATTTTTTTTCAATGAGTTACATATGTTGTTGCTAGTTGATCATATAATGAATTAAATTTGTTTGTTTGTGTATAATAGTGTTTGATTCGAACAAAACACCTATCTTTCTAAAGATCAGTCTTGCTTTTGTATTTATTAGGTTTTATCAAAGATTATCTTTCTATGAGATTTTGACTATTGACTTATTTATTTACCTTTTGTAATTTGCATGTCTTCGGGCATTAAAGCTCTTCAAACACTTAAACTTATCTAAATTATTAATTTTTTAGGAACTTCTTGGAATATCGAAGGGTATCATTGATTGATTTCCCGTCAAAGTACCGAAGAGTGAAAATTTCCTTTCTCTATAAGTACTTCAGGAATTTTTGTTCTTTGAATTTTTTTAGATTCTCTCTCTATTTATAAACATATATGGGTCTATATACATAAATCATAATAGAGTTGATTACCGAATCAACAAAATTAGGCACATAAATGGAAGAAAATAATATGCTCCATTTTATAACTCAAATTGTTGTCATTATATATACATACACAAACAGGCGTGTGCACATACACATCCTTGTTTTTTTTGAGATTTTTTGTATTGATTGATACATTTTGACATTTTTTTGCATATAGACATATATAATATCTAGGGCTGTAAACGGATATTCGAAAATCCGCATCCGTTCGATATCCGAATCCGAATATGCGGATATTTATCCGCAAATATGGAAACGGATACGAATATGGATACTCTTTAAAAATATCCGAGAAAACGGATACGGATACGGATAGTACTAGTATCCGATGCGGATAATCCGTATCCGATGCGGAGTATCCATTTTATCGGATATTCGTTTTACCGGATATCCGTATCCGTCAAACATATGTTTAAAATAATACTAATAATATTAACATTAGTATTACTAATAAAATAATAATAAAAAAACCTTAATCGTTTATTCCCAAAACAAAATAAACACATACTCCACCCAAAACAAAAACACCCTAAAGTTATTATTTTATTGGGTATATTATAAAATATAATATATTATTATTTTATTGGGTATATTATCATGGAGTTACACTAAAGTTACAATACACCTTATCACACACAAAGTACACTGACTAAAGAACATTTACTCTACTAAAAAAAACTAACTTCGTTTCATTTCTCCTTCGTACAAAACAAGAGAAAAGAAACTCTCATGTGGTTATTCGCTAGTTTCCTTAATTATAAATAAATGTAAGAGAGAAACAGAAAAGAATGTAAGAGATAAACATAATAGAATGTAAGAGAGAAACATAAAAGTAAAGAGATGGTTTTGATTGTAATGAGAACTGAAGTTAACAACATGTATATTATATACAAAATAAAAATGTATACTTATTAAAATAAACATATCAGTATGTTTTGAAGACAAAAGGTCCATGAGGTTATCATTCTCAATAAATTTGATTAATCTGAAAGGTGCATATTTATTTCTACTGTCATGGAATGCAACTAGTATTTTTTTTTTGAATGGCTTTAAGCTTATATGGGTGTAAAGTATGGATGACTTTAAGCCATATTATCATTATGGAATGATACTATTATTATGGAATCCATAATTGTTGATGTTATGAGACAGTAATTTTGTTACATATTTGTTTGGATTGGATTGAATTTCATTGGATTTGATATTTTAATTGTTATTTTTTGCGATGGCTAAATAATGTAAACGGATACGGATATTATCCGAATCCGAGGTATCCGAGCGGATACGGATATGGATAGTTTTTTTAACTATCCGGGCGGATATGGATAGTACATTCAGATAGCGGATACGGATATGAAAAACATGATATCCGATCCGTATCCGTCCGTTTACCACCCCTAATAATATCTCTCTCTCCGTAGATCACAGATTCGATAAAGTTGGGCATATAATTTTCATATTTCAAATGTTCTCCAATTCTTGAACCGTACAAATGTAGATTTTCATTTCATTAAAATTCGCACTAACATGGTTCGGCTTCTTTCCCTTCAATTTCACATATACTTTTTCTTAGATTTCGGTTTTGAGTAAAATTTGTCATTTTCTTTTCATTTTGAGATAGATTGTTTTTGAAAAATTATGAAATAAAAATTAAATATATAATTTAATATGCTAAAATTGGCAAATGGAAACCCACTTAAGTAAAGCATATAGAATTGGTTATTCATGATCTGAACTTAGTTTATTGAATATAAATCCTTCCAACATAGTAAATGATTTGCAGCCAATAGTACATTGGTAATAACATTTAAGTTATTAAGACCTCTCCATCGATACTTTTTTAGTTTAGGATATAATGATCCAATATTAAAATTTTGACCAATTTCCTTTTTCTTAAATTCTTTTTTTATAGTCAAAAAGCCTAGACAACTGGATATTATTTTTATCATTCGTTATTTATTTTTTCATTTCAAGTTTTTCTATTATTTTTTGGTTTCAAATTCACCATTCATAATTTATAATATACTGGAACACTTATATTTGTTTTCATTATGATTTTGAGGTATAGGTTGATGAAAAATTATAAGTTTTTTGCATTAAAATGGATACCCGTGCGAGGATTATTGCTTGCTCTTTGAATACCTATTAACATTACTTCCCATGTTACTGAAGTCTATTGTTGACACTGCATGTGCAATTTGGACATTTTTCCCTCATCATTCCATTATATAATGGAGACATTAAAAGTATAAAGATTCTCCAGTCACTACCATGGTGGATTTCATTAAGTATGGAATTGTAAAACCCACAGTTATTAACATGCCTACCAAGAATAAGGACCTTCGTTCTGATTCCATGACCAGAACTAGTCAATGGTTTTCTCTCCTCATTATGCTCTTCAGTTGTTATGTTATTGTGAATTGGAAATAAAACTCAAATGAATATATTTATAGGATTATCTCATAAGAGATCCCAAGCAACATGACTAATCATGCAGGGGGCGCTTCATTTTAATTACACAAGGTAGAATTTTAATCTACTCTCTTGTATTACATATTCTACTACAATTCATCATAAGGATAATAGAAAATAACATTTGGTGGTTAAAGACTTGAAGTGAACATTTTTATCCATTCCCCATTTTTAGAAAAAATTCTAGTATACTTCGTATCTGAATTGTATAGATATATTGCAAAATAATCCTTAAACTATCAATTTCTTTCCTTTATAATGATAACGTTGCAGATAAATCTCTTTGTGTTAAACTATTTCTAGTATTTATTTATTGTATCAATTGTAGTTCCCATTAGTCTCTAAGAGTGGATATATGAAGAAGTTGATATAAAAATGTAGCGATGCTGGTCATTCAGTTATTTAAATCTCGGATGTTCTTGGTGGGGAAGAAGCATTTGAGTTGGCAACGAAATTTCAACCTCCCACTGGACATCAACGACCCCTCACAAATGGTAGCAAGTTTGATCCATACCTCTGTCTCGACTAAAGACTCAAAGAACAAGTCTATATGTATTTTGTATATATGTTGGTCTCGTATTTTCATCTACTAGTTGTACCCATGTCGATGGCACAATGATTTTTTTGTGGGTCCATGTAAATGTTGATTCTTCAATCTTTAAAACTCCAACCTTATTAAAAAAAATCACTTATTATTGCAATTCTTGAACCTACTCTTTTTCACACTAAAGGATGTATTCCAGCTTATGTTTCATTCTCTAAAGTAGTTGTTTATTTCACCCATTAAAAACATTTGCTGATCCAGTTTTTCTAGTTGTATTTTCATCTTGCTTAAGTGATACATAAGTAACATACCCTATAGTTGTTTGCTTATCTATTTTTTCGATTGTAATGGGTTGTTGCTTAACTGTTGTTACTGAGGTTTCCTTCAATTTAGGAGGATTGTGGGGGGATTTAATTAGTGGCTTTAGGTTTGTACTTAGAAACATATACTCCAAAAGGAGTTTGCAGAGCTTAAAGGAAGTGAATGGGTTGAATTTATATGGTTAGACTTCTATAATCTCTCTTTTTCATTTATTTACAGTTCCAGTGTTTGTTGAAGGTTCTCAATGAGTAGGAGGGTATCAAAAAGCCATTCAGGCAATAATACCATCAGAATTTTATATATGGGTGATTATATCTTAGTTTTCTTATCATCTCCATAACCAATCACCTTACCAAGCATTTGATGAACCCGATTAGGCCTTTGAATGCACTTGGATTCGCGATTATAATATTTGGGACATTATTGCACTCACAAGTAACTTCCAAGAAAACGAGTGGAGGTGAAAATAATAATTAAGAATTTATTTTTTTGGTTCTTGATGGTGCTTATTGATGTCTAAAATTAGAGTGGGTCCAAATTTATAATCATTGATAAAATAAAGATAATCAAGCAAGACAAACACACAACAAACAAGATTTTTAAAGTGGTTCAGCTATGAGAAAAGCCTACGTCCATTGTTCTTAGTATTTTTTTATGGTTACAATAGCTTAGGGTTGTGTATGTCTATACCTGATTGAATCGTCCCTTGAGCTAAAAGAGATCATGTATTTATAGTGATTGGAAACCCAAGAGGTGGAATGTCATTATGTATTAAGGCATTTACATTTGTATACAATAAATAAGGTTGTTGATATTCATAAGTACGTGTACAAGAGATGTTAAATATTTCATCTGAGTTACTTTTGCTATTCTTGATGGTTCGTATTCTTGAGGTTAGTCGGCCGGTTGGCTGACCAAGTGTCTCTGTAGCCGACCAAAAAAGTGAGTAGTGTGAGAATTACCACATAGGAGGGCGCGTGTCCATTTCTCATTGGTCCACGCAGATGAATAATTTAAACATACAACAAAATCTTCCAATGATCCATGCTTGATGATTGATCAAAAGTTTGGAGCATTTATTTCAAAATCTTGCCCAGCATGCTATCTAGGAGTTGGTTGGCTACCGAACTCCTGGACTTATAAAATTTCTTACCGGTTTAGCAGGCGGTGGAAATTTTGTAAATAATTTGAAAAATAATGAACCGCCAAAGGGTATGCTGGTCCTTTCACATCTTTGGGAATCGTGCAACCGCTAGCAGTTCAATTGTTTGTTTAGTTAAATTATTTTAATTCTAATTTTGAGGTAACTTATAAAAGGATGGAGTTTCCCTCCATTTCTTTTTACTTCAAACTTTCTGAACTTAGACTCTTTCTTTCTTCTCAAGCTATCCTTCTCTACCTTTATTGCTTTCTATTTTTCTTTTCTTATTTCTTCCTTCTTTATTTGTAATGAAACCACCCTTGTAATCTTTAATTTATCAATGAAATAAAGATTTTTTGTTCAATATTCCCAGTGATCCTTCGATATTGTCTGCTTGTTTGATTATTGTTGCTTGTCTTCCTTTGTCGGACTTATGTACTTACACTTGTGAATTTTTAGTTTGATGCCGGAAAGAATATGATAATTTCTGTTGAATCCGACCTATTGAGATGTTGCAAAAGTATTTTTGAAGCTAATCATGTGGACTTGACTGAAGAAGAGTTGGTAGGGTTGATCGTCGTATATGCTTCTAACCAAGTAAAGATACTTATAGTCATCTTCATTGAGTTCTTGATAGGGTTGTGACAAAAAATGTTGCCTACTTTGAGATGATTTAACAGCTAAAAGAAGATCACAATCGTTCTCGAGCTTTGCTATATATTGATTATGAAGCTAAGTATGAGGCTCTGAGTGCAGGTTGGGGGTTTGATAAGAAGTTGCAAGAAATCACATATGCACTAAAGAAGAAGGAAACTATGCTAAATAAAGAAGCAAAAACTGCTCGGGAGATTTCTGCACTCCTGGAAAAATAAAATAATGCATTGAGGGACTCGGTCGAATGAAGATGTATCTTTCTTAGAGATAGAGAATGCCAGACTACTGGAGGAACTAATGAACTTGAAGAAGAGAAAAACCAAGTCTGGACAACATTCTAGGCAGATCGTGGTTTCTCGGCCAACTTTAGATAAAGATTGAACTAGGAATACCTTGGCCAACCAAGCATCTTTGTTGTAGGAGAAGGATAAGGCCATCAAAAAGCTCCAAGACAGGGGGGACTGACTAATTTTCCATTTCTATAAGCAACCCAAGGTTGTCTAGGTGGATGGATATGATGAAGCCTTAACTCACCTTGATGAACACATGGAGCAATCTTGGCTGGAAGGGTATAAATGGGGTTGGTTGAATTTGTTAGGGGTATTTAAGATACCCAAAAAAAATGAATTGTGGTACTATCACGATCCAGGGATGTTGGATTAACCTGATCCTCATTTTAAGATTGATGTCAGTTGGATCCCAACCGATGTCATTCCTTATAGCCTTTGTGCAAAAATACATTGCAGATTCTATCCTTTATGGAGAAGATGAATATGTTCGTCCCCCACATCTGTTAGATCGGCCGAGTAACAGAAGATGTAATAGTCCAAGAGATTTTAGATCTATAACCTTACCGAGCACCCTTGATGAGACTCCTGTTGGGATGAGTAAAGCTGAAGGAAAACGTCCAGTAGAATAGGCTTGTGTTTCTTGATTTTTGGTTTATGTATTGTAACACAACCGGAATAAAATAGATTTTATTTTCAATATATCTATTTATTAATATCTTTAAATATTTACTTAGCCGATTAGGTAATCTGCTTAAATAATAAGTGTTTGGTCTAGTGTTGAATCTAATTTGTAATGCCTTAGATTCTACTAAGTGCTTGCATTAGTTATCATTGGCGACCAAGTGTGTTAGGTAATGTGTTTAACCCAGTTGGGTAAAACTTATTGTGCTTAACTTTAAGTCATAAACGAAGTTTTACTTACTTCTTGTTCTTGACTTGTCGAAGACAAAAACATACATGAATTTTAAAAGAAATTTCCAAACTAATTTTTTTTTTGAAGTTTGAAAGGTTTGTGGTGGATGTATATCAACGTACCCCGAAAAGAAAACATAAAAAATGAAGCATAATTGATACAAACTCGTAACTTCATTAAATTGAATAAACGATTACATGTAATCAAAATTACTGATAGTGTCTTTATAGAAGGTCGGCATTCCATGGATTCTTGAATTCTTCCCCTTCAAGTGATTCCATGGATTCTTGAGTTCTTCGACGGATGACTGTCGAGATGTGATAAGGACCGTGCCAATTAGGCTCCAACTTGTTGCCTTTCTGGATTAATTTCTTAAGGATAATCTCCTTCTTTCAGGTTGGTCGACTTGACCCTCCTGCTGTAGAATCTAGAAGTATTTATTGATAAGCATATATTCGAATTGCAACATCCTATTTAACTTCTTCAACCACATCTAGATCAATTCTCCTCATGAGATCATTCTTAGGGGAGTCAAAATTCAGTACCTTGTGAGTCAGCAGACCTATTTTAGCTAATACTACTGCCTCAGTGCCAAAAGCGAGCATGTATGGAGTCTTTCCTATTACTGTTCTCGGTGTAATCCCCACAAGATGATGTGTGTCTCATTGATCCAGTTACCCTTAGCATCATCCAACCTTTTCTTCAACCTATAAAGAAAAGTCTTGTTAGTAATTGATGAGCGACAATTGGCATCTCGCCAATCGAAGAGGGAGAATCGGGCAAAAAAGTTGGATGTGCACTACTCCGGACGGTCATCTTACGCCGAGGTGGAGCATATAATGGCAAGTTTTTTATTTTTCTTTAATTTTAGTTTTATGTTATTCTAATTTAGAATTACTTAGCATTACCTACTAATTCTGTATTATTTTATTTCAAGAGACGGGGAGTGACCCTGGGGGTAGGTCATATAGGCTCGATGCCTATGTGGAAATTCGAACGAAGAAGGGCAAGGATAAGAAGGTGGCCCTGAGCGTCGCAACCGCGATTGTAAGTTATAAATGTTCAATTTTTTTAATTATGTTATAATTTTTTTATTTACTTAATTACCTAATCGTGTATTTTTTGTCATTTCAGGCAAAGCTTTAAAAAGTGCATGAGTCGCAGTCTGATGCTGACAAAGCATCTTTGGCTACGGACGCACTTAGCCAAGTGCTCAGGACGGATCACAAGGAGAGAACTAGGGGTGAGCTTCCGAGTGGGGAAGTCGAGGATCATCGAAATGAAGAAAATCAACATTAGGTTGGCACATAAGGTGGACACCCATGACAATAAGCTATCAAGGTTAGAGGCGACGGTCTTAGATATGTACGCCATCATGAAGCGTCAGTTAGGCAAGGGGAAGGAGAAGGACTTAGAGGTTGAAGAGGACGTCAGTTCTTCATCACCGATACATACGGACTGAGATCCATTTGATCTATTTCCCATTTTGTCTCTCGTCGAGTGGCCTATGTCAATAATCTATTGGAAGAGCGTATTCTACTCGACATATATTGTGATGAGTGGATAGCGAGGGGGTTGAGGGAAACGTCCTTCCTCCCGGGTATGCTGGTTCATGGACATCCCCTCTAAGAAATTGAAGCAAGGGTGCTCGCTACGAATGTGGTGATCAGAAAGGAGAACTCACCTTTGTGGTTGCGTGAAAAATGCGTCGTTCAGCAAATTGATGGGTTGTTCAATGGATATGTCGTGTGTCCTTCCTTCCACCAACCTTCTCAAGACCATGTGCCATGACATTATTTTTATCTTTTTTATTTGGATATCCACATTTCTATTTGATTTGTTGGTTTGGATATGAATATTTGTATTTCTTTTTTATTTGGATATGGATTATATATGCCATGATTTGGTACATTATTTCTATTTTATTTGGATATATATTGTTTGGACAGGTATAATTTTGTTATATCAAGTACAAATATACTTCTGGGCAGTATTAGTGGCCACTGGCCATACTGCCCAGCAGTTTTTTTTAAATTCTTCCTAGAATTGTCACGGTTAAAAACCATGACAAGTTCGTGACAAAGAAAATTGTCACGATCCGTGATTAAAAAAAATTCTTTGTCACGGTCTTGTCAAGGTCAAACACTGTGACAAGTCCGTGACAAAGGGACTTATCATCACCAGACTTGTCACGATCAAAGACCTTGACAAGCATGACTTGTCACGGTTCTATGACAAGTCTGACTAGAAAAGTTATATTCACTATTCATGGGGTTATACCATATAAAAATTAATTTGGTAGAATCACATACTGTCATGAGCCAGAAGCTCAATGATCCAAATAATTTATATTGTGGCATGAACGCTTGGGTCACCCTCGATCAAATATGTTGTGTCAAATCATTAATAACTCGCATGGGCACTCATTAACAAATAAATAACTTACCTTACCCAATGATCATTTTTACGCCCCGTGTTCACAAGTTAAATTAATTACTAAGCCATCTTTTCCCAAAATAGATTTTGAATCACCACTATTTTTACAAAGAATTCAAGAGCATATTTATCGTCTCATCCACCTTTTTAATGGACCTTTTAAATTTTTTTATGGTTTTAATTAATGCATCCACTAGTTGGTCACATGTTTGTTTGTTATCTACTCGTAATTTGTCCTTTGCAAAATTACTTGCCCAAATCATAAAATATAGGGAACATTCTCCTTATCAACACATTAAATCTATCCATTTAGATAACATGGGAGAATTTACTTCTGAAGTTTTTGATGATTATTGTTTATCACGAGAAATTGATATTGAGCACCCGGTCCCTCATGTTCACACCCAAAATGGTTTAGTTGAGTCATTAATTAAACGTTTGCAACTTATTGCACAACATTTACTTATGCAATCCAAACTCCCCGTCTCTACTTGGGGACATGTTATCCTATACGCTATTAAGTTAATTAAGCTTTGGCCTACTACTTTCATCCTTTTTTACCCCCTCAACTTGTGTCTAGATGTCAAACAAATATATCACACTTGTGTATATTTGGTTGTGCAGTGCACGTGCCCATACCCCCACCTCAGCGTACCAAATTGGATTCCCAACATCGTTTGGGAATAAATGTTGGTTATGATTTATCATCAATCATTCGTTACATTGAGCCACTAATAGGTGATACATTTACTGCTACATTTGTGAATTGTCATTTTAATGAGACACTTTTCTCGCCATTGGGGGGAGGAAATAGTGTACCAGAAGTACGATATGTTCTTGAAGAACGGGGAGATTTAACATGGAACACTTCCACTTTGTCTTATCTAGACTTCCGTACTTCTCAATGTGATCATGAAGTGCGAATGATATTGCACCTTTAGGAAATTACAAATAAATTACCCTAAAAGTAACCGAGTCTCATGTGCCAGCCAGAATTGATATACCAGTGGGGCAAACTTTGATTTCAGCAGTAAATGAATTTGTTGTACGCCAAAAGTGTGGCAGACCTATAGATTCCAAAGATTCTGCTCCCCGGAATCAGAGATCAAATAAAAAATCATGCCCTCATAACACTTCTGAAGAGGTTATGAATAAATGATCCACTTTATCTTAAACTCCTGAAGAGGATATTGTCTCTAAAAGGACACAAGTCTCTGAAGTGACTATACAAGCCCCTGAAGAGGCAAAGGTGCATAATGATAACAATGAGATCTCTATGTTTTATATATATTAAGGAGAAATGTGGGATCGTAAAAAAACTATCATCGATGACGTATTTTCGTATGCAATAGAAACACGAATTTCAAAGAACAGTGATGATGGTAATGAACCATGTACTCTAAATTATTGACAACCAAGATAAGATTGGCCAAAATGGAAAATTTTCATCAAGGCAGAACTTGAGTCTCTAAATAAACGTGGTATATTTGGACTATAATAAAAACCCCAAAAGGTTTTAACCTAGTAGGTTACCGATGTATGTTTGTAAGAAAAAGAAATAAGAATAATGAAATCACCCTATATAAGGCTTTTTTATATCTAATTAGCTTAGCGGTTATTGAAAATCTTGATATGAGACTCTAGATGTTGTGACCGCTTGCTTATATGGCGTCTTAGACACTAGAATATATATGTAAATTCCTGAAGGATTTCATTTGTCTGAAGATAATTCAAGGAGCACGCACTCGATCCGATTAAGACGTTCATTGTACAGTTTAAAGCAATCCGTAAGAATGTGGTAAAATCGTCTTAGTGAATACTTGTCTAAGGAAAGGTATGAAAACAATCAAATTTGTCCTTCTGTATTTTTAAAAAAAATGCTCAAAAGGATATGTAATAGTAGTAGTCTATGTGGATGACATAAATTTAATTGGGACTCCAGAAGAGCTCAAAACAACTGCTAACTATTTAAAAAAAGGAATTTGAGATAAAATACCTTGGAAAAACTAAATTTTTTTAGCCTGCAAATCAAGAAAAATTCTAGTGGGATTTTAGTCCATCGTTCTAATTATATCGAAAAGGTATTAAAATATTTTAATATTGATAAAGTGCACCCACTAAGTACCCTCGTAGTTGCCCGGTCTTTAGACATAGAGAAAGATCCATACCGTCCTAAAGAGGAAGATGAGAAAATACGGAGTCCAAAATTACCCTATTCAAGTGCAATTGGTGCATTGTTATACTTGGTACAATGCATTTGGTCGGATATATCATTCATTGTGAACATCCTTGTTAGATATAATTCTGAACCAACAAAAAGGCATTGGGCTAGTGTCAATCATATCATAAGATATCTACGTGGAACAACTGACATGAGTTTATTTTATTCTTATAATTTTAATAGTTCCAAGTTAGCTGGTTATAAAAATTCTGGATATCTGTCTAATCTCAAATAAGTTATGTATTTTTATTGGTAACACTGTTATTTCTTGGCATTCTACTAAACAAACTTTAGTAGGTACTTTTTCTAACAACTCTGAAAACTTAACTCTTCATTAAGTTAGTCATGAATGTGTATGGCTGAGATCATTAATTCAGCATATTCGTAGTTCTTGTCAATTACCTTAAATTACAGATGTTCCAAAAGTCATCTATGAAGACAATACAGCGTGTATAGTACAAATTAAAGAAGGATTCATCAAAAGAGACAGAACCAAGCATATTTCATCAAAGTTTTTCTTCATTCATGAGTTTCAGAAGAAAAATAAAATTGAAGTTATGCAACTCCGTTCAAGTGGCAACCAAGCTAATCTTTTCACAAAGTCACTCACTACTAAAGAAAACATTTCAAAAGTTTGTTTAAGAGATTGGAATGTGTCCTCTCCACCAATAGACAAATCGAATGTATCAATCAGGGAGGCATCTTATAAGGGGGGATATAAGAACATGTTATTTAAGACATTTATGCAGTGTACTCCTTTTCCTTCGATTAGATTTTGTTCTACTGGATTTTTCTAGAAAATTTTTAATAAGACAACATTAAGCACGTTCAACGCTGACTCAATGATCAAAAAAATTGTATTTTTTTGCTTCACTTTGATTTTTCCCAATGGGTTTTCCTTAGTAAGATTTTAATGAGTTAATAATCATTCAATGGTGAGAATGGTGTACATTCAAAGATAAGTGTTATAAATATTTGTGTTTATCCTATTTAGATGGATGTCCACTTTTATTAGGACTATTATAATAACGAGTAACCTCCCATTATTGACATACCTAATAATGAAAAACTATTTCTCTCTCTAAAATTCTTTTTATGTCCTATTTGTTTTCACAAATTATTGATTTGGAATAACTAAAAAATAAATAATAAAACTTTTTGAGATTTTTATTTTATTTTATAATTTGGCAGATATACCCTTGACCTAACATAATAAAATACCCTTATGCATATTAGGGTCCGTTTGGTTGGCTCTTTTTACCTAGGCAAATGCCAAAAAGTTAGCAAATATGAAAATTTGCCTACATTTTGGTTGTTTGGTTGCACAATTTGTCGTGCCATTATTTGTCAATGTACAACACCTCCTATGCACAATCTGTGGACAAATTTTGCTTACCTATTTGAGTGAAAAATATTTGCCAACAAATTTTCCAACTTCTTAAACGGTTTTAATATTTAAAAAAAAAATTAAAAACTGTTATGAATATTTAAAAACTGTTTTGCAATGTTTCAAAAACTATTTTTATATATTATAAAAAATTGTTAAGAAAATGTTTTACAAATTTTTTTAAAAACCGTATTAACAAAATATTGTAAAAACTAATAATTTTAAAAACTGTTTTAAATAATTAAAAAAACTGTTATAAATATTTAAAAACTGTTTTGTAATGTTTTGAAAACTGTTTTTAATATTAGAAAAAATTGTTAAGAAAATGTTTTGCAAATTTTTTTAAAAACCGTATTATAAAAATATTGTAAAAACTGTTTTTAACTTTTTTAAAAACTGTTTTGAATATTGTTGATACCAAATTTAATCTACTGACGTGGACCAATAATAAGAAGACACGTGTCAATCTACATGGCACAATAACAACGAGGAAGTTTATTTCCCCCGACCAAGTCATGTTACTCCGAACAACGAGGAGGACACCCCGAGGATCTCCATCCGAGGAACTCCATCATCCCGAGATACTCTAAGCACTCCGAGGAACTCTTGATCAACGAGCAACTAAGGCGGTCCGAACTGCATCTCGGCCGTATCATTAATTACCAGACGGACAACTGTTCAACTATTCATTATATTCTTGACGCACACGCTGCATTAAATGTATTACCCTTTCATATGTATATCATTTAATGTATTGGACCTTTCATGTACAGCCTAAAGGCTATAAATACCTTGTATCATCCTCATTCAAGGGGACGGGAATTTCTTGAGAGAATTTATAATCAAGAATTCCACAAACACTCAGCAATAACATAACAGTGGACGTAGGCTTTATTCCTAGCCGAACCACTTTAAAAATCTTTGTCTTATTTATTTATCTGTGATTGAATAATTAGAGAGATCTAGTTTTTTACATCAACAGATTGGCGCCGTCTGTGGGAACGTGTTACAAGCGTTGTTCTCCACCAAAAGCTAAGTTTTTATTTTCTCTACGTATAATCAATTATACATAAATCTTTTGATTCAATCATGATTTTTATGTTTATATACATAAATTAATTGTCCAATTTTTATCTGCAAAATGTTGCATATCAAGATTTTTAAATCATAACTGTTAGATTAATTCTTATTTAGAAATCTGAAAAATAGTAGATTTCATAAATCATAATTCTTTGCTTGATTCTCAAGTTTTAATTTTATATCATGGAATAAATATTGTAAATGATTACATATGCCAATATATATGACGGTGGTAAGATTTAATCATTTTCATTGTTGATTTTGAAATAAATTTTGTAAGATCTTTGATGTCTATTCAAATTCCCATCATATTTTTAATAAAAGAATGGGAAAAGGTTAAAGACAATGAAAAGTCTTCTCATGGAAATCATGACCCAGATCTATTTTCTCTCTCTTCAAGATTGAGTCTCTTTGCATTCACAAGTTTAAGTCTCTTTGTATTCATTTTTATGAACTATATACTTAATTTGGTTCATCTTCCATATATGTCAATAAAGTCAAATTGATTGATTTTTTTATATAAATTTGGTAATAACTTTAATCATTCACCATATTTTATCTCTCCAAATTGGGAATAGGAAGGGATCAATATAAAAAATAATTTTCTCTCACCTGAAAAATCATTACCCACCTCTTGTAAAAGAGGATCAGTAAAATAATCATGACCATATCAAGACTCTGGGCACAAATTTAATATTTTGGCCCCTCATTCATCACATCACAAGGTTTCTTTGACGAAATCACACGATCTAGTGGGTTATATATTTATTCATTTAATTAACAGTCTCAAGGCTTAAATTTTACATTGAATGTTATTTTTGATCTAAAGATTCGAGATATTCTAGTCATCCAACCATATATTCTATAATTTGAGATATCCTTAAATGTTGGTCGGCAACATCCATGTCGTTTGTCGGCAGCAGTAGAATATTGGGGTATTAAAAAATGCGAAGCACCCCTGATATTTCTTTAAACACGAGTTCGGCTTGGGGACAAGAAGGGGGCTTAAGTCTTTTTAACTTATGATCACCCCAAAAATAATTTTCAAACAGCAACTTATACCTGATTAGTTGTTGGAGATTAAATAAATTTACAAAAAACTTTACGTCTTATTTATGATGCATATTTGATAATAATTTGTCCATCTCACACACATTTGGCATAAAACATATTATTTCATATTTTGAAATTTTTATGCTGATACATATCATATATTGATTGGATGAGTAAATTATTCTCATGACTAATCAATTCAGCCTACACATATGGTAGAGCAAATTATTAATTTTTACAGGCACAAGATTCAATGCCGACGAATGCTGAAGCACAAATTATTCTATATCCGTTCGGATTCATATTTTATATTTATCTCAGCATGGAGCTCGAAAAATTTCTTCTCTCTATATATATTCGGCTCCGAGGAAAAGCTATAACATTTATTATATTTCACCCCCAACGGATAGTTGGTCGGGGTAATTCTTATTTATATGCAGGCCTGACAACGATCTCAGCCATATTCTTATGTTCTGAAAGATCTTATTCTTGTTCTGCATTATATGATTCTACCTCGACGAATCGGCGAGATACTTATTATCATATTCAGCTTTGAGGAGAACTATAACATTTATTATATTTCACCCCCAACGGATAGTTGGTCGGGGTAATTCTTATTTATATTCAGGCCTGACAACGTTCTCGGCCATATTCTTATGTTCTGAAAGATCTTATTCTTGTTCGGCATTATATGATTCTACCTCGACTGATCGGCGATGCACTTTATTATTTTTAATTATTCTTTATATCTATCTGGATGCATATTCTATTCTCATTTCAGCATGGAGCTCAACAAATATTTATAATCATATATTCAGCTCCAAGGATATCTCCAACATTTATATTATCTTATTCCCAACAATCTGTTGAGGACAACATTTATTATATCTTATTCCCAACAATCTGTTGGTCATCGCCGAGGAGGTATCCTGCATTTATATTATATCTTATTCAGCTCCAAGGATGTCTCCAGCATTTATTATATCTTATTCAGCTCCAAGGATGTCTCCAGCATTTATTATATCTTATTCCCAACAATCTGTTGGTCATTGCCGAGGAGGTATCCTGCATTTATTATATCTTATTCCCAACAATCTGTTGGTCATCGCCGAGGAGGTATCCTGCATTTATTATATCTTATTCCCAACAATCTGTTGGTCATCTCCGAGGAGGTATCCAACATTTATATTATCTTATTCCCAACAATCTGCTGGTCAGCTCCGAGGAAGTCTTCATCATTTATTATCAATTACCATCAACTCCGATTGGTAGATAAAATCCAACTCCGGTTGGTAGATAAAATCCAACTCCGGTTGGTAGACAAAATCCAACTCCGGTTGGTAGATAAAATCCATCTCCGGTTGGTATTGGTCGATAAATCTCATTCAAAATTCACATTTCACAGTTGGGGGCTTCTATTACAGATATATTTGTTCATTTGGTGGCACATTCTTATATCATCATGCAGTCGAGCATCAAATTCAACCCCGACTAATCACTTTCTCAGGAGGAATATTGAAGTTCAGGAGGTATATTGAAGTTCAGGAGGAATATTGAAGTTCAGGAGGAATATTGAAGTTCAGGAGGTATATTGAAGTTCAGGAGGAATATTGAAGTTCAGGAGGTATATTGAAGTTCAGGAAGAATATTGAAGTTCAGGAGGTATATTGAAGTTCAGGAGGAATATTGAAGTTCAGGAGGTATATCGAAATTCAAGAGGTGTATTCAGAAGTATCAGGACATGATGAAAGAAAGCGAAAAGTATTCCACCGAGGAACTCTGTCAGACCAGAAATTAGAAGACAAATTGCCTATATGGAGACTATATGTAGATGGCTCATCTTGCACTACAGGCTGTGGGGCAGGGATCGTTTTGAACAGCCCAGACGAGGTCGACATGGAATACGCCCTACATTTCTAATTCAAAGCTTCTAATAATGAGGTTGAGTATGAGGCCATGGTTGCAGGTCTTAATTTGTCAAATACTATGGAGGCACATCAGGTTATTGTCTTCAGTGATTCTCAATTGATCGTAAACCAAATGTTGGGAATATATGCAACCAAAGGAGAATTGATGATCAAGTATCAAGCAAAGGTGATGGAGTTAGTATCAGAGTTTGTTGCTGTTTAACTGGTAAGAATATCAAGAATGGAGAATGTGAGAGCATACGCCTTGGCCCGATTGGCATCAGCTACTCGTACCGAGCTGCGAAGAACGATACCAATTGAAGTATTAGAAAGTCGGAGCATAGATGAAGACCTGACGATGAATATTATTACCCTTGATTTAGGGCCATCTTGGATGGATCCCATCGGAGCATATATTAAGGAGGAACAATTACCGGAGGATAAGCTCGCTGCTAAGAAATGGAAGTTTAAAGCTGCTCGGTATGTACTAATTAATGGTATTTTGTATAGACGAGGAATTATGGCAGGTTTGCAAAGATGTGTACATCCCTCCGAGATGAAAGAATTGATTAAAGAGATCCATGAAAGGTCCTGTGGAGCCCATGTAGCAGGTTGGACACTTTTGCAAAAGGTGATGACGCAGAGATACTACTGGCCGACGATGAGAGCTGATTGTATAGCTTATGCCAAGAAATGTGACAAGTGCCAACGCTTTTCCTCCATCCGAAGAACTTCACAAACATTGTTGACACCCATCATTTATCCTTGGCCATTTTCCATTTGGGGATTGATTTGGTTGGACCATTGCCGATGACTCGAGGAAGATTCAAATACCTCGTCATCGCAGTAAATTATTTTACTTAGTGGATAGAAGCTGAGCCACTTATTGACATGACATACGAGAAGGAAGGTGTACCAATTTGTTTGGAAGAACATCATCTGCCGATATGGTCTCCATCATGCCTTCATCACAGACCATGGAACACAATTTAAAAACGAGGAGTTTGCTGCATATTATCATCAGTCAAACATTTTGAAGGTTCATTCAGCGCCAGGATATCGTCAGAGCTAATGGACCAAAAAGTGCTCTAAGGAGCCAAAAAGTGCTATAAGTAGCCAAAAGTGCTCTAAGGAGCCAAAAAATGCTATAAGTAGCCAAAAGTGCTCTAAGGAGCCAACCTCCTTTGGTTAGGAGGACAGCTCTAAGGAGCCAAAAAGTGCTATAAGTAGCCAAAAGTGCTCTAAGGAGCCAAAAAGTGCTCTAAGGAGCCAAAAAGTGCTATAAGTAGCCAACCTCCTTTGGTTAGGAGGACAGCTCTAAGGAGCAAAAGTGCTATAAGTAGCCAACCTCCTTTGGTTAGGAGGACAGCTCTAAGGAGCAAAAGTGCTATAAGTAGCCAACCTCCTTTGGTTAGGAGGACATGCTCTAAGGAGCCAAAAAATGCTCTAAGGAGCCAAAAGCTTTAAGGAGCCAAAAAGTGTACACCAGCATGATCAATTACGGTTGGTAAGATAAAAATATACTCTCATATTACAACTTATGTTGGTCGGGAGGTAATATTATTACAAAAAGTTCTTTGAAGAGCAAAATATTCCAAAGTACACCAAGTATAGTTGGTCGGGGATAAAAACCCACTAACTGTAGTTGGTCGACGAGGATAAATTATTGACCTTAGTTGGTCGGACACTTTTTATGAAAATATTTGAAATTGAACCAAGTATGGCTGGTCGGGGATAAAAACCCATCAACTGTAGTTGGTCGACAAGCATAATTTAACAACCTTAGTTGGTTGGAAAAATTTTAACATTTTTATACTCATTACTTTATTATTAAGTGATCGAGCAACGTTACTAATACTTGTAACTTCTTTATTACTAAGTTGGTCGATGAACAACACAATATTGTTATACATATGCACACATGTAAAGTATTTTACAAGACAATAGCAATTAAGATTGCGAATAAAAATGAAATTTCGTTAAATTCAAAAAACAAAATACATTGAGAATGAAAATGTATACTAACTATTACATTGAGATTCCTATTCTATTGGTTTCTTTTCCTTCTACTTTTGAAACAGGTTCCTCACCAGCAGGAGGATCATCTAAAATATAAGAGGAGTTTATGAAGTTAAGACCTTTCAACATTCTGATATTCATCACAGATGATCTATCCGAGAAGCATTAGCCCATTCCCGAGAAGCACTTGCTCGTCCCTGAGAACCTCTTATTCGTCCCCGAGCAGAGGTAGAAGTCAAAATCAGCATCTACAGCACTGAGATCTTTACTACTACTGTCTCGACCAACATTGAAGAAGAAGTTGTATGAAAATGTTTCGAAGTCTGCCACCTGCTTGGTACTAATCAGATTGAAGAGTTGGGTTCAAAAGCTAATATGTTACTCGACAAAGTATTCAGAGGAGCATAAATCAGAAAAATCAAGCACGTGAAGTTAGCACTCAGTTGCTCGACACAGGAAGCAGTTGGTCGGCTGGCAAACCAATCAACATACTTGAAGATTATGACAAGCTACAAGTTTCATACTATGGCATGGCTACATCCAAATTCCCAGGGGTGATACATAGCACACAGAGTTCCTCAAAAGAAAGATTAGCAACCATCGATCAGCCTGCATCATATGTCGTCCAGGAGATAATGCACTTTATGTTGAACAAATCAAGAAGGTAGATCAAGAATTTCACGAGCACCGAGCAACATTGCAGAATAAATACTCCATCCTTTCAAGTAACCCATGAAGCATGAAGCATTGAGGGCTTCTGTTGATACCAAATTTAATCTACTGACGTGGACCAATAATAAGAAGACACGTGTCAATCTACATGGCACAATAACAACGAGGAAGTTTATTTCCCCCGACCAAGTCATGTTCTCTCCGAGCAACGAGGAGGACACCCCGAGGATCTCCATCCGAGGAACTCCATCATCCCGAGATACTCTAAGCACTCCGAGGAACTCTTGATCAACGAGCAACTAAGGCGGTCCGAACTGCATCTCGGCCGTATCATTAATTACTAGACGGACAACTGTTCAACTATTCATTATATTCTTGACGCACACGCTGCATCAAATGTATTACCCTTTCATATGTATATCATTTAATGTATTAGACCTTTCATGTACAGCCTAAAGGCTATAAATACCTTGTATCATCCTCATTCAAGGGGACGGGAATTTCTTGAGAGAATTTGTAATCAAGAATTCCACAAACACTCAGCAATAACATAACAGTGGACGTAGGCTTTATTCCTAGCCGAACCACTTTAAAAATCTTTTTATTATTTATTTATCTGTGATTGAATAATTAGAGAGATCTAGTTTTTTACATCAACAAATATATTATAAAAGTTGTTTTAAAGTTTTAAAAAACATTTTTTAAAACTGTTTTAAATATTTTAAAAAAACTGTTGTGAATGTTTAAAAATTGTTTTGTAGTATTTTAAAAACTGTTTTTAATATTATAAAAAATTGTTAAGAGAATGTTTTACAAATTTTTTGAAGAACCGTAATATAAAAATATTGTAAAAATAGTTTTTAACATTTTTAAAAACTGTTTTGAATATAATATAAAAACAGTTTTAAAGTTTAAAAACAAAATTAAAAAATATTTTAAATAGTTAAAAAAAACTATTGTGAATATTTCAAAATTGTTTTGTAATATTTTAAAAACTGTTTTTAATATTATAAAAAATTGTTAAGAAAATGTTTTGCAATTTTTTTTAAAAACCGTAATATAAAAATATTGTAAAAACTATTTTTAACATTTTTGAATATAATGTAAAAACTGTTTTTAAATTAATTAATTGGATTGACTTTAATTTTACCTAATGGTTGTTTGATACCCTTATGTGAAAAAAATTAGGTAAAATTTACCTAGCAAAATTTGTTTAGACAAATTTTGTCGTACCCACTCTTTTATCTATTGTCAACTAAACAGACCCTTAGAGTTGGAATACGTTCAGTTCCTCTTCGAACTTGGCGACTAGAACCAAGTCAAGATTGGACCACATACATGTTCACATGGAATCAAGGCAGAAACAAGAACCACTGGGCTCTGCGATGATAATCAAAGCAAATCTCACTTTGGAAGCTCAAAAGCTAAAAAAAAAATGGGGCAACCAATTGCTGTAGTATGTTTTGGTTGACCGTCAATAACATGGGTCACATCGGAATGAGACAAAACAAATTGGCAAAAGATCTGTAAAATCTCCTAAAGGACGGGAGTAGGCATTGAGTTATATAGTAGTTGGGGTTGGGCCCGTACCTGAGCGAGTCAAAAGTTGTTTAATAACACTAGTTTGGACCCCAGTTCGTAGCTTGGGGTTGGCTTGGAGCAAAGAAATGGACAATTATTTTTTTTTTAAAGTATATTATGAGGTGTCCATATCAGTTTATGCGTGCATCGATTAATTTTCATTTTCGGTTCGTGATTTTTACTGATCAAGCATTATTTTGACAGTGTTAAAAATCGAACTGAGAATCAAACTCAATTTACCATCAAAACTGTCTCAATGACAGCTTTATACCATTGGACAAGACGCTAGGATAAGAGCCTCTTCACAATACTTGATAAAATTAAGGTCCTTTTTGACAAGACTCTAATTTACTATATGATATTTGGATTTAATTCCAGCATTTTAAAACTAATGAATCATCGCATTAATTTTATGCAAGGTGTTGATTTTATTAAATCTAGCGTGCAATTCACGCGATGCGTATGTGTTTAATAAATACTTAAAATCTTGTTAAAAATTATCTTAATAACTATAAATTGGAATAATTTGTAGCATGTATAAACACTAAATTGATTTCAAATTGACATGCTAAATTGATTCAAAATTAACGCAATATGTCTTACTTGTGTCGTGTCAATACAGGAATTTTTTGGCATGAAATTGTGTATGTTGTGCTTGGGTTAAAATTATGACTCGTGTATTCGTATCATATTAATTGTGTTTGTACTTTTGTTTTGTGCATTATCATATTCTGTTTGGTGTAAAAATTATTTTGCGTGACAGTCGTGTCATGTTAAGTAAAAAAGATGTGTCGTGCCCGTATCTATATATTCTTACCATAAGGTGTGAGGCGTTACGCTACCTAAAAATAATACCTTTAGAGAAATATAATTATAAGAAAATAAAGAAAATTATTTAATTTATTTTTCAAGATTAAAAACATTTTATCATTGTTTTATGACCTCTCTGATTATATATTCACATTAGACTTAAAATGATTATTTACTACCAAATAGCTAAGTCAAATGACTTTTTTTATATAAATTTATAGAATATATGATGTGCTTACTCATAGAAAACACACATATTCAGCCTCGATAGGAAAGAAAAACTTCATGTGCATTAATGAAAATGAATGAAAAATATCAATCCATATTTAACATGAAATATAATACAATTATGGTATTAATGCAATCGTAATTCTAATCTACCCTATATGTAAAATTGAGATTATTAAAAAAATATGACTTTTTGTGTGTCCCCTTCCAATTCAAATGAATGACATCGTAACATTATAATAGATGCCACAACAAATTATTTTAAATATCAATTGAACGAACTTATTGTTCCTGCTATTAATCATGAAAATATAACTAAAATGAAGATACTCTCTTGATCTTACTTCTTCCCCATCAAAAATTCTCCTTCACAAAAAACATTATGATTTAATAATATAAATGAGGTTTTCATGTGTGACACCCCGTCCAATAAAATAGCGGGTGATTAGTCCTTTATTAAATTAAATCAAAGTATCCAGTTGATTCATTCTTAGCATCACTGTCGAAAAAATATTTACTTTATTAATCACCTGATAATTAATTAAGCTAGTATAAAAAATTATTAATTTTTTTAATCATCATTCAACAGTTTAAATAAAATAATAAACCACATTCAATCCATACGAAGAATAACGAATAACTGAATAACAAACTGAGACTGGATAAAACACCCCAGCCTAAAATCCAACACAATAATGTCTGAATAAAACTAAATCCAAAACTGAAATAAAAGAGTACAATCTCTGAGATAGCTAAACTAAGAGTGGGCGACATGCCCTGACTGATATAACTACATCAGAATCTGAATGGATAAATAGTGGAGGCGTCTAATAACGAGGACTTGCAACTTCCACAATAGTTACAGCACATCAATCTTCATAGAACTCCTAAGCAAGACATCCCTGCGGCTGGACACCTACAATAATATACATAGAAAAAATAGATTTGCAAGAAACGAGACAGATCCCAAGTGTAAAATGGTTTGAAAATATTTACCAAGTATTTAAAATGCTTAAAAGCAAATACTATATACATGTTAGCTTTTTGGCTCTCACTTGAGATTCTCACCTCTCAACTATTGTGCACGCCTAACGTACTTCTAACCCACTTTAGTTAATGTTGACACACCTAGCTAGTTGTAATCATAAGACTTCTAAGCTATCCCGCAATGTATTCACCTGTATAACCCTTATAATACATTATTATGTATTTATATAACTTTCCAACTCTGGTGATAATTACTCATTTAATGGTTAAGTGTTCCCAACTTAAATTAATTCAAATTCATTTACCTTTATCATCTACTAAGTCTGCACAGTAGAATATAGCACAAGGGTATATATATATTCAGCACACTATTATACATATACTAATACTGCACCCCTAGACTCAGCTCCTGGTGCATGCATACTCTGCTGTCAAGTCCCAGTACATCTCGTACTAAAGAAGGACAATTGGCTCGGTATTTCTCTCGAATCATAAATACAAATCACATAAACTTTGGAGGCGAACATAATCACCAGCCGAATGGGTCACGCACATACCTACGTTCCCATTCAACCGTCAAACAATCATACACTCGGATAGTACGTTTCCAAGGTCCTATGTTCTGGGTACAAATCTAAAGTCCCCCCAATGGTCTCATCAGGATAAGACCGTCCCACGATGCGAAAACCTCCCCCAATAGCAAGCAACATGGGTATGTCATACAAATAATAAATCATGCAATAAGAATTCCCACCACCTATATATTTATATCATATATATATAGGTATACTCACGTCCCATATCATAAGTCACATACGTGGTATATTATTATCCCGAATATCCCACATATTAATGAATTATAACTTCACTTTTCAACGTACGCTCGCGAGTATTTCTTACCACTCAAAAGGGTCAATTTAGCATAATTATGTTTAACTCTAAATTCTCCATTATAAGACTAATCCCAACATTAAAACTAATATGTTTCTAATTCAAGATCATCAAATTCACTTTCCAATTTAACCCAATTTCAACATAATCTTATGAAAAATGTTCCTACACTAACATGAATACATTATATGCTATAGATTCACAGGTTTAAACACTTGCCTGATATGGTAAGTCTAGTCTGTTGAAGAAGATGGGTCTAGTGGGGTTCTTCCCTTTCCAATCTATAATTCGGTGATGGTGCAAGAGGGTGGTTCTAGCCTTAAAATTCCTTTCCTCTTCTTCCTATGGCCTCTATGTGGCTTCTCTTAATTTCTCACCTTTCTAACCCTACTTCCCTTATCTTATCAGCCACTTAACACTTAAAAAATTTGTAGGTCTAATTCTCCCAAAAACTCAAATGACCAAAATATCCCTCAGGGGTACCGCTATGGCCTAAAAGTGTCCTGGGACCCAAACTAAACCCCCGGGTAGACTTTTGTGACTATATCGACCCTTTAGGACTCAATGGCACACTTAAAATGATCATTTGGATGACTTACAAATTAATTACTTTTTATTTCATTAAATAGAGTCCCAACACGACTGACACGCATGTTTTGACTTAATTATCATAATTGTCGTTGTAGAAGCAATTATTATGCAACACAAATAAATATGAGAGAAAGATTATCAAGACGAGAACAAGGAATACAAGATGCCAATCACACAACAAAGGATGTACATGGTTCAGCCAAGATGTGCCTACGTCCACGGTGGTGCAGTCGATATTATTTCTATATACTCCGGAGAGTGATTATAGAGAATACAACTTGTCCTTTTGCCCCGGACCTAGGGTTTAATATATACATGTGCATGTAGATGAGTGGGGGTGATGGGTTCCTCCACGTTTTCCATTTCCCCCATAACTTCCCTTCATGGGATCGTGGGGGGAGACCGGATCAATTATAAAAGATGAGGGGCCTGAAATTTGGGCCGCCAGGACTAGGCTACTCGTCCAGGCCCATAGTTCTGAATTTCGGGTACCCACAATTGCCCCTAAATTTATTGGGTCAGGTTTATGGGTCCAATGGATTTAAATGATCAGCCATTATGGCTGATTTGTGATTCTTCGAAAACTGTGAAGTTGCTTTGGCGGCACCCGCTTCGCTATCCGTGCGCTATGATTAGAATTGAAGGCTTGTTGGGATAGCCACTTTTTCATCCGTCGTTTCAGCCTTTCCAGTACTCTTCCTTCTTCTGAGAACTCTAGCGCCTC
Source organism: Sambucus nigra (assembly GCA_949130495.1). NCBI lineage: Eukaryota > Viridiplantae > Streptophyta > Magnoliopsida > Dipsacales > Adoxaceae > Sambucus > Sambucus nigra. The sequence continues at coordinate 155,223,866 of OX422211.1, read as the reverse complement.
GTACCTTCTTCTCTGAATCCCCATTCCCATTGCTTCTTAGTCGTCTTGGGCTCGTGCTTCTTCATCGCTCGAACCGATCTTCTGTTTTGTAAGTTTCGCATGCCCTTTCTTTGCACTTTCTCTTTGGTTTGTAAAGTTTCTAGAGTTTTTTAATGGCGAAGATTGGAAATAGGTCAATCTCTGAGTTCAGGAAGTTCTACAATGTTCCTGAGTGGGTAGATATTGAATGTTGTGCCTCCCCTCCTAGGAACGTTAGGGATATAGAGGATTTCCACTGGATCCATGTTTTGTTGCTCTCCCAGGGGGGACTTACTTTTCCCCCTAATGATCTATTTCTGCATTTTTTTGGTTATTTCGGTATTGTTCCCGCACAGTGCTCGCCTAATGCGTGGAAGATAGTAAATGCCGTCCATAGAATAAACCAGTTGTATGGTACTAGGTTAGGACTTGCTGAGATCTATTTCTGCTATTCCTTCTCTCGAACTAGCTCAGGTGTCTTAAACCTCAAAGCTAGGAGTCCTGATAGGGTATTGGTAGTAAACCTACCTGATTCCCATAAGGACTACTGGCAAGAGGGTTTCCTCGTTAGGAATTGGCAGTTCCCTCCCCAGTTTGAAGGGTCGAGGTCTGAGAGGTTCACTGTCCCTTTTTACGGGGAAGAATATATAGGTAGACATTGTATTGTTATTTCAACCTTTGCTGACTTGTGACTTTTCTAACCTTTCTTTGCTTTTTCTTCCACGACGAGGATAAAGAATTTGGATCCTTCTCTCAGCGAGGTTCGTAACTCGGAGTTGGTGAAAGCTTGGAATATCAGGGAGCCTCTGGGTGACGGCGAGCATCCCAGGTCTAATGCCTTTTTGCTCGAGTACAAGAACGCAGGCCCCAGCTTCATTGCACGGCCTGTGGATAGTGTTCCAGAGTTTGATTCTTTCGGAGAGACTACTGCTGAGCCTATCCAGTTGGACGAAGAGGAGAGCAGCTCTGAGAGTGAGCCTGCAGGAGCTGCGAGTAATTTGGGTGGAGGGAGCTCTAAGAGTAGCAGTTCTTCTGAAGAGGATTCTGAAGCTAGAGGATCGTCGAGCACTTCCAGTAGTTCAGGCAAAGAGATGCCTCCCAGAAAGAACCTGATTAGAGATGATGAGGAGGAGGACCATGTGCTTCTTGCACAGAGGTCAAAGAAACAAAGGTCTTCTTCTGGGGCCGTGGCTACTGGCTCTCGGTCTTCCACTCAGGAGGAGAGAGGAAGAGAAGGTGAGAGAGAGTAAGAGAAAGAAGGAGGAGGAGAGGAAGAAGGTGGAGGAGAGGAAAAGGATGGATAGGTAGAGAGAGGAAGAGAGGAGGAAGACGGAGTCGAGGACGAAGGCTGGGCAAGCCTTGGTCCCGGTTTCAGCTTTGCCCGAGGGGGACTCAGTTGCCACTTCCCCTTAGCTAGCTCATGCATTGCTTGAGAGGGCAGTTCTTCCTGTAAATTGCCAGAGGGCGCTGGGGTCTGATCAATTAGCCCTCCAAGCTAGCCAGAGACTGGACTTGGTAAGGTTCTCTCCTTTTTCAATTCCTTAATAAGTTTTAATTATTTATTCTTCTTGATTTCTTCTTTATTTTTGGCAGTTTGTGACGGACTTCGCTGTGCTCTACCGTTATCGCGACGAGTTGGTGAGGATGAATGGCGAGCTCGAGAAGCAGAAGTCCGCTCTATAAGTCAGGGGTTCTCGACTGGAGGCTGATCTGAAGGCTGCTGATGCCGCCCGAGCTTCCTCTGATTTGGCCCTTATCAATTCTAACCGAGAGAGGGATGCGGCGGTCAAGGAGCTGAGCGAGTTGAGGCAGGCCTATGACCTAGTCTGCTCGAGCAAGCTGGGTTTTATGGAGGAGAACAAGGATCTGATCGAGCAGCTGAAGGAGAAGGAGTCCCAGGTAGCCACCATCAAGGAGGATTCATATAACTCCGGATGGGCTGCGGCTTATGAACTTCAAAAAGGTGATATATCAGCCATTTGATATATCAGCCATTTGATATATCAGCCACTAATAGGTGATATATCAGCCATTTGAACTTCAAAAAGGGCTGGAACAAGGCCCTCCTAGCTGCTGGTGTTAATGCTGAGTCTCCTCTGTTCGACGAGCATGACCCAGGTCTAAGGCCAATCGTGGACGAAGAAGCCCCTGCCCTAGCCATCGAGGGTGTTAACCTTACCTCTCAGACAAACCATGCCGATGCTGGTCCTGCCCATGTGAATGAGGGCATCTCTGTAAAGGGGGATGCCTCTGCTGCTGCTAACAAGGGGAAGCAACCGGCCACCTCTAGGCAGCCTGAGGTCGCTAGTTAATCCTTCCTTATGACTATTTTTGTACTTTTGCTTGTAATTTTTCCATTTCGTGCTCGATGTACTTAACCTTCATTAATGAAATAAAAAGGCTTCTTTTTCCAATGCATTGATTGATTTCTCTTTCCCTTGCCCTTTTATGTCTTGTAGTTGACTGATGTAGAAGACTATATTCCTGCTACATCTCAATTGGGCAGGACTCTTGGTCCCAATGCCAGTCCTCAAGTTCGTCAGGCCTTTATTAGGCTTTGCAAGTCTCTTAGGTTAAGGAACCAAAAATATAAGGATCAGTCCGAGCTAGTGGCTAAGCTGAAGGACAAGCTCCAGGAGATGGAAGGCATTGGTGCCTCTGTACAAGAGGAAGTCAATGTACTGAGAGCAAGGTTGCTAGAGGCCACCGAGATACATCAAGTTGGGGAATTCTTACAGCAGGAGAATGAAAACCTGAGGAGGGAAGTCCTGCAACTTAGAGAGCATGCGCCGAGCACTGTTTCAGCGATTCTGCAAGGCTCCTCATTTTTGTGAGCTGGACATACTCCTCCTATGCCGCGAGGTTCCACTCGTCCTCCCCTCCCGCGAGCTGGTGGGAGAATCAGCGGCAGGAACAGGGAAGCAGAAGAACAGCAGGATAAGGAGATGGAAGAGCTTCGTGATGATGTCTGCCGAGCATATGTAACTGCTGCTGGGCTTCAAAGGGACGTTACTCGATTACGGGATTTATTCAAGAAGGGTCCTCGACAAGCATGGGCTGACGGTTATGATCAAGACTGGCTAGATGCTCCCACAAGATTATCCGAGTTCGAAGAAATTTCTTTCATCAGAGGGTGGTTGAGTGCCTTGAAAGAACTCCAGGTCCTGAGGAACTCAGTGTTATGGTATAGTCACGAGATGTCTTCCTCCACTCTGATGCCCAATCCATTCAGGAGGGATGATAGATGGATCCCTATTGATGTTATTCCTCGGCAACTGTTAGAGTTAGACTCAGATGAGGCTATGGAAGAGCTAGTCCCTGCCCTTGATGATGGACGAAGAGCTAGGGTGGCAGACTATCTTGTTTAGAGGCTTCCTCCTTCTTGAATTTTTTGCAAGTTTTTCCTTTTTGATAATGTAAACGCTTTGGGCGAGCTTCGCCGACTAAACGTGTATTATCTTTGTTGTAAATATAACAAGTTGTTATTATTTTGTCCTTTTTGATAATGTAAATGCTTTGGGCGAGCTTCGCGGACTAAACATGTATTATCACTGTTGTAAATATAAGAGATCAATGAAAAGTTCATGTTTTGGGCGATTTTGCCGACTAAACGTGTTCATCCAATCTTTTTATATTCTTGCTGCTTCATAATCCTTTTCATTTTGCCATGCAAGTGTCCCCCTAGTCCAGTATAATACCAAAATACCATTATGCCCCATTTTACCTTTTAGGTTGTGTCGTCACACTCCCTTAGGCCTATGTAGGGCAATTGGCGAGGACACACCTGGTATTGGATGTCTTTATCCGATCAGGATTTTGCTCAACCAAAGTAGGTTTGATGGCCAGTATAAAGTCTGGTCGTATTGCCTAAGAATCCTCTGTAGGGTTTTATATATTGCCAAGGGCAAGTGTAAGAGGTCTTTCATGTTTTATGACGATGACCTGATGAGGGGTATTCCCCTGCTATATCCACCATTGTGCCTGAGATTTGGAAAAAGATGTGTGATAAAATGCAGTTTACTGATTTCATTAGTAATAAGGGGAATTAACTATTCCTTTCAAATAACAAATATAAGAAAAAGATTCAACAATAGAATTCCTTGAGAATTTAAAAATAGAATTTCTTGAGATTAGCTGCATTCCATGCTCGTGGTATCTCTCTGCCCTCCATTGTTTCCAAATGATATGCACCTTGCAGGTCGTCCCTAGTTATTTTAAAGGGTCCTTCCCAGTTTGGGCCTAGCTTGCTGTCTGATGACCTTACTGTGTTGCCCAGGACTTTCCTTAGAACATAGTCCCCAACTTGGAATCTTCTTGGGTTAACCCTTTTGTGGTAATGCCTTGCGAGCTGTTGTTGATAGCTCGTAAGCTTCACCAGGGCCAGTTCTCTACGCTTATCGGCGAGGTCGAGTTCAGCGAGCAACGCCCCATCATTCTGGCCTTGGTCGACAAGGTCGGATCTCATTGTTGGCAAGCCCGCTTCTAGTGGAATGACTGCTTCCATGCCATATGTTAGCAAAAATGGAGTTTCTCTTGTTGCCCGCCGAGGAGTTGTTCGGTATTCCCATAGGACATGGGGTAGCTCAGTTTCCCATGCGCCCTTGGCTCGCTCTAGTCGCTTCTTCAATCCATCGATCACAGTTTTGTTGGAAGCTTCTGCTTGCCCATTGCTCTGAGGGTAGGCCACCGAACTAAAGTTGTGCCTGATCCCGTGCTCGTTACAGAAGTCCTGAAAGGGGCCACTCTCGAATTGTGTCCCATTATCAGTGATGATGGTTCTGGGGATTCCGAATCGAGTGATTATATTCCTCCATATGAATCTTATCATGTCAGTGTCTCGGATGTTTGCCAATGGTTCTGCCTCGATCCATTTGGTGAAGTAGTCAGTTGCAACCAACAGGTATTTGCGATTGCCGGCAGCAGTGGGTAGTTGTCCCACGATGTCCATCCCCCATTGGGCGAAGGGCCATGGGCTGGTCAGGGATTTTAGGTCGCTGGATGGTTGGTGGACCATTGGAGCGTGAAGCTGGCATTTCGGGCACTTGCGGACATATACTGCGGAGTCCTTTTGCATATATGGCCACCAATAGCCTTCCTTCATTGCTCGAAAGGCTAGAGATCTTCCTCCGACATGACTTCCACAGATTCCTTCGTAAAGCTCGCGCAGCACTTTCTCGACATCGCCTGGGTGGGAACATCTAAGCTAGGGACCGGAGAAGGACTTCTTATACAAGTCGCCTCCTGTGGATAAGTGAAAGCGAGCAGCTTTGACTCTTATCTGGTGGGCGATTTTATCCTCGGGGAGTGTGCCCTCCTTTAAACAGTCTCTTAAGGGGTCCATCCAGCTGGGGGATGATCCCACCTGGAGTATTTGTTCCACGTTTGGTAGCTTGCTATTGTGTTAATGCTTGGACAAATGAGGAAATCAATGGGAATGACCCTTTTAAGACTAGAATCAACTGTCGAGCTTAGGGCTGCTAAGGCGTCGGCATGACTGTTTTGCCCTCTGGGAAACTACTGGATGTTGATCTCCTCAAAGCTCATCATTAGTTTCCTCACCAGGGCGAGGTAGGCTGCCATCCTTTCATCCTTCGTGTTGTAATCTCCACTTATCTGATTGGAGACTAGTTGAGAATTGCCGAACACCTGTAAACATTTTGCTCCCAGAATTTGTGCCTTTTGGAGACCGGCTATTAGGGCGTCGTACTCTGCTTCGTTGTTGGAGGCTGAAAATCCAAGCCTGATTCCTTGCTCAAGGATGGTGTTTTCTGGGGTGATGAGGACGATGCCTACGCCTGCCCCCTTTGAGTTCGAGACTCCATCAACGAATAGTTTCCAGGTTTCCACTGTTGTTGGGTTCTCTTTTTGCTTTGTTGGTTGAGGTTGGTCGGGGAGTTCTTCGCCAGTGAATTCGGCTATGAAATCAGCGAGGATCTGACCCTTGATAGTGATCCTTGGTTGAAATTGGATGTCGAACCGACCGAGCTCGGCTGACCACTTAGACAATCTGCCCGATAAATCCGCTTTCCTTAGGATCGCCTTAAGGGGGTGCGATGTAAGGATGATGATAGTATGAGCTTCAAAATAATGCTTCAGTTTCCTCGAGGCTATCACTAGTGCAAGGGCAAGCTTCTCTAATGGCAGGTACCTTTGCTCGGCGTCTAATAAGGCCTTGCTCGCGTAGTAAACGGGGTGTTGGATTCCTTCGACCTCGCATATTAACGCCGAGCTGGCAGTGTGACTGGACACCGAGAGGTATAGGTACAAAGAATCCATTGGTTGTGGTATGACAAGGAGCGGTGGAGAGATTAAGTAAGACTTGAGCTCGCCCAATGCTCGCGAGCAGTCCGGGCTCCATTCTATTGGTTTATTCCCTTTTAAAAGCTGGAAAAAAGGCTTACACTTCTCGAAGGATTTGGAAATGAAGCGATTTAAGGCAGCGAGCATTCCAGTGAGCTTCTGCACGTCCCGAACTGTTCGAGGTGGTTGTACCCTGTTGATTGCATCGATCTGGTCCGGATTAGCTTCTATGCCTCTCTTGCTGACTAAGTATCCAAGAAATTTTCCTGACTGGACATCGAAGGAACACTTACTCGCATTAAGCTTCATTCGGTACTTCCTGAGGATTTCGAAGGTCTTTGACAGGTCTGAGAGGTGATTTTCCTGCTTCTTTCTCTTAACGAGCATGTCATCGATGTAGACCTCCATTGTGTCTCCCATTTGATACTTGAACATTTTTGTGACCAGCCACTGGTAGGTTGCCCCTGCATTCTTGAGCCCAAATGGCATGACTTTGTACAACCCAACCGTCGTGATGAACGTCGTTTTGTCCTGGTCTGGGGCATATAAGAGGATCTGGTGATATCCTGAATATGCATCCAAGAAACTCATTCGCTCGTGAGATGCGGTGGCATCTACTAGTTGGTCTATCTTTGGGAGGGGGAAACTATCCTTTGGGCATTCTTTGTTGAGGTCGGTGAAGTCGATGCAAACTCTCCACTTCCCATTGTTCTTCGGAACTACTACTAGGTTGGAAAACCACTTGGGGAATTGTACTTCCCGTATGGATCCTGCATCCAGCAGTTTTTTGACCTCCTTTTCGACCGCTTTAGCCTTCTCAGGTGCAGTTCTTCGTGCCTTCTGCGTGACTGGCTTGAATGTGGGGTCGACGTGCAGCTGATGACAGACCATATCAGGATCAATTCCAGGCAGCTCGTATGGTTCCCATGCGAAAACATCTACATTGTGTCTCAGTAAGGTCGTCAACTCCTTCTGTTCTTGATCGGTGAGAGATGCTCCAATCAAGAAGACTCTGCTACTGTCACCAACTTCGGATATAACTTCTACCAGTTCCTCGATGACACGCTCGGAGGGGAGGAGCCTGCTCTCCTCTACTCCTGGTCTTCCATACTTTAGTTGCTATTTAGAAGGTATCACACCCTCTTCAACTTCCTCGCTGGGTTGACCGGCCTTCTTCTCTGGATTTGGTCGGATGGCTGCTATGAAGCACTTCCTTGCCATCGCTTGGTCGTCGTGGATCTCTATTACTCCTCGCTCGGTTACATACTTGAGCTTCTGATGGTAGGTCGAGGAGACCGCCTTCATTGCATGAAGCCATCCTCTGCCGAGGATGGCCTGGTATGGTGATTCGATGTCAACTACCAAAAACTCAATCATCTTGGAGACGTTCCCAGCACGAACTGGCAGCACTATCTTGCCTAGGGGCATGGTCATTTTTCCAGCGAAGCCGACCAAAGGTACGGTAGCTTCCTTTAGGTCGGCGACGCTTAACTTTAATTTCCTTAACAGGTTGAGGTACATTACTTCGGATGAGCTTCCTTGATCGACGAGCATCTTGTCGATGTCAAAGTTGGCTATCCTGAGTGTAATGACCAGGGCATCATGATGTGGGGTCCTTACTCCCATCAAATCTTCATCCGTGAAAATAATATGCTTGTTATAGTTGACGTCCTCTGCTCGTCGATGCTTTCCTGACTGTGATTTTTCTGGATCGATTTGAAAGGACTGCATTACCACTGTAAGTTTTTTCATCTCCATTCGAGCTGAGTTCCCTTGTATCTTCTTGACGTCAGATACTCCGTGAATTACGGCGAACTCGTGTCCAGCATCATCATCCAGCACATTTTCGGGTCTCATCTCTCTGTTGGCAGTCACTTTCTCTGCCCTTTTCTCCACAAAGTCGTTCAAATGCCCGGACTGGGCCAATTCTTCGAGGTGAGACTTAAGAGCTTTGCAGTGCTCGGTCTTGTGCCCTCCCTCTTTGTGAAAATCGCATCTCAACGCATTGTTCCTCTTCGAGGGATCTCCCCCCATCTTCCTGGGCCACTTGATGAATGGCTCATCCTTGATCTTTGCGAGAACCTTGTAAATTGGTTCTTTGAAGACGGTGTTGACCGTCTGGAATGCTTTCGATGCGTCCTGGTTCCCTCCGTTTTTGGAGCCATTTTTGCCCCCGTTCTTTCCTCCTTTCCTTTGGTTCTCAGTTTTCTCACCTACCTTAGTAGTGAGCTTAGCTCGACCGTTTTCTTCTGTATTAGAGCGGGTGACATCTTCCACCTTTGCGTATTTCTCGATTCGGGCCATAAGGTCGTCAATAGTCATAGCTTCCTTCTTCGTCAAGGATTTGTAGAGGAGGGAAGAATTAGGGAGCCCAATTTTGAAGGAGGCCACTGCCACCTCCTCCGCGCAATCCTCGATCTCATTGAATAACTCACAGTACCTCTTCGTGTATTCTTGGAGGGTCTCTTGAGGCGTTTTCTTCATTGTCAGTAGAGCATCCATCCTTTTGGTATGGGAGCTACTGGTAATGAATCGGGCCATACAGAGTTCGGCTAGGGATTTGAAATTCTTGATCGACCGGTGGGGGAGCCTTTTGAACCACTTCTGTGCTACATCATGAAGGCTTGAGGGGAAAATACGGCACATCAGGGAATCCCGGTGACTCCAGAGGGTCATGGCCTGTCGATATTGCCTGACGTGATCGATGGGATCAGTCTTTCCGTCGTAAATCTTGAACCTTGGAATAGAAAATTTCTTGGGAGCTTGCTCCTCCTCGATATCTCTTGTGAAAGGTGACTTCATCTGGGTTTTGAGATCTCTCCTCGCGAGCTCTCTAGTTGATCTTGTTCCGTGGTGAGCGGGATGCTGGTCCATCTCCCTGCGGACCATGTTTCGTATGTGCTCGTCGCTGCGAGCAGGGCTCTGGTGGCGGCGAGCTCTTCGCAGCTGTTCGCGGAGGTCATCGTCTGACTCGCCTCCTTCGTCCCTTTGAGATTGTTGCCTAGGGCTCCTTCCTCAGCTGTGATACTTGCTCGCCTGATGGCTAGGAGTACGATATGGGCGTCTCTGGTTATCAGGGCGAAGCTCCCTTTCTAGTCTTTCCAGTCTTCTTTTTAAGCGAGCATTCTCAGCCTCGTATCTGTGAGAAGACTCCCTCTACTCGTGGAGCCTTGCCTCGTACGTATCAATTAACCTGGATATCTGCGTGGACCTAGCTGGTCCCTGACTCTCTTCTGAATCTGGTCTTTCCAAGCGAGCTCTCTGATCTGAACGTCGGACTTCAGACCTAATCCTGCGAGGAGCAGGTGGCTCTTGTATATCTCCTGCTTGGGGGGCATTGCTGTTGTGACCAGACATCTTAACTTCCTTTCTTGATGTGGGCTCTTCTCAGGGAAAGATGAACGCTTCCCACAGACGGCGTCAATTGTAGAAGCAATTATTATGCAACACAAATAAATATGAGAGAAATATTATCAATACAAGAACAAGGAATACAAGATACCAATCACACAACAAAGGATGTACGTGGTTCAGCCAAGATGTGCCTACGTCCACGGTGGTGCAGTCGATATTATTTCTATATTCTCCGGAGAGTGATTATAGAGAATACAACTTGTCCTTTTGCCCCGGACCTAGGGTTTAATATATACATGTGCATGTAGATGAGTGGGGGTGATGGGTTCCTCCACATTTTCCATTTCCCCCATAACTTCCCTTCATGGGATCGTGGGGGGAGATCGGATCAATTATAAAAGATAAGGGGCCTGGACTTTGGGCCGCCAGGACTGGGCTACTCGTCCAGGCCCATAGTTCTGAATTTCGAGTACCCACAGTCGTATTTCTCACTTGTGATAATTTTTAAATAAGTTCATAATCATGTATTACTTTGTTCACTAAGTAATATTCAATATAATTCACAACAACAAATATTAATCCTTGCTCACTAATTTATATTTATTTTTATTTTGGATTAATTCCCACTTTAAATTAAATTAATCCCATAATTAAAATCATAAAAAATACGGGGTGTTACATAATTTCCCCCTTATAACGGAATTTGGTCCCGAAATTCGAAAATCAAATCATACCCAGAGTAAACAAGTCTGGATATTTGTCACGCATCTCATCCTCCCGCTCCCAAGTAGACTCATCGGCATTATGATGTCTGTGACATCCCGTCTAATTAAATATCGGGTGATCAGGCCTTTATCAAACTAAAACAGGTTTCTCATATGGTTCATTACTAGAATTATTGTCGAAAACCAAATTAATTACTAACCACCTAAGTTAATTAAACCGGTGCCAAATTTTATCTTTCAAATAAAAACAAGATAAAAGAATAGTTTGAAAACTATAGTAATATACGCAAGATACTAGAATCCAAACCATCACTAATATGTAAAAGCAACTAAGTCAAGCCGAATAAATCGTCAGTTATAACCACAACTAAGCTAATCCACAATCCAACTACTAAGTAAAACTGATACAAAATGGGAACTGCAATGTAGTCAACTGACAATATGACTACATATGAAAAACAAGAATGAGATCATACGCTAGATCTGAATGAAAGAGTCGGCTACTAAATAATCCTATCAGCGTCCACAGTGCTATAGCTCCTAATCCTAAGAATGAAATCAAGTATGGCGCCCTTATGGCTGGACACCTAAAAGGTTTTGAAAACATTTTTATAGTAAGAGTTACTACTCAAAACATTTAGAAAACATTTAACAAGTAATATATCGCAGTTAAAATCGGTTATTGATTACACATGTTAGGTTCATGCACACTCCCTTGAGTTTCATCACCTCTCATCTAATGTGGACACTTAACGTCCTATACTTAGCACACCTAGCTATCATACCCAAGTTATCTCGACTAAAGTATATATAAAATATCTTATCAATGGTCTACTCTCCCGTACAGCCCATACAACACGCTTCATTATCAACATCCTCGCGTATATCACTTTTCATATAACATTCACATGTGTTATGTTTAATCATCATAATCAAGCCTCACTATTTAATTCATAAGGCATTTCAGATTTATCATTCGACTTCCATAATTAAGTTTCACTACTTAATTTACTATAGATATTCCCAATCTATTTTTAACCTTATAATTAAATTTCTCTCTACTTAATTTATCATTTAGATGTATATCCATATATACATCATCTACAAGCCTACTTTCACACATAAGTAGAATATCATGAAGTATATATATTTCACACAATATATACTATAAGGATTATTGGTCTGGATAATCATCGACCCCAATCATCCTATCATTTACATTGGTTCGGATATCCCTCAACCCTAAAGTAAATTTTATGCATATTTATATTGGTCCGGATACTCATCGACCCCAATATCTTATAACTTCGATTTGGTCCGAATAATCATCGACCCCAAATTGAACTTTCATGTATTGGTCCGGATAATCATCGACCCTAATACCGAATTAAGCATACTTTAGGTATTCACACAGCCTAAGTATCAATATAATAGGTATTCACACCACCAAATTATTTATACTTGTACGTAATATTTTCTCTCTAATATTCATCGTAGTTTATCATTTATTTATAAATTTAATTCACTTTCGTAATTAGTTGAGTGTTCACACAACTCCAAAGTTCCCTTCCTATACACCTACTGGTCTTTATCAAGTCCCTACATGGGTATAATAACACTCCTAAGATCCCCTTCCATCAATGGTAATCCTAGAAAATTCAACCAAGAAAAGAACCCAAAATCTTCCAGGGTCAATCAATCGAAGGTTTTGGTCAATCGATCGAATAGGTGCAGCTTCGTCTTCTCCGATTTTTCACCCTTTTTGATTTACCCAACTTCCATAATTCTTCACCAAATTCACATAAGATTATTCCTAACTATTTATACATGAGTTATGATGATTTCTAATGTTTCAAACACATTAAAACTCCATTAAAATCAAACAAGATTGAATCAAACCCTCAAAACTCATTATTAATCTAGTTTTGTGTCAATCCATCAAATTCAATTAAAAACCCAGATTTAAATCCGTAGTAATAGTCAAAACTCTTCTGATTTACAATCCTCTACAGATATAAATCCTAACCACATGCAGTTTTACCCAAACATGAAATCAATTGATGCTTTTCATGTAAGGTTTTGAAATAAAAATTAATTTATTCATGAAATCCCTACACATGGGTATTATAACTTCAATTCAATTTGCAATAAACACTTGCCTAAGATTGATTGATCATATTTCGTGGTTCTTGGTTGATGATTGATTGCTTCTTCTCCAATCTTCTTTTCCAATTGTCTTGAGGTGCAATAAACCCTTCACCACCTTCTCAATTCTCTCCTTAGGCTTTGGGAAAATGGTTCTCTCTTTCCTCTAATGGCCTCTCTAATCTTTTGTGTTATGAGCCCTAACCCTAATCTCTAAATATCATATATATGGCTCTAATTTTCGTAGGTACCTTGACCTCTTTTTAAAAAATGACCGTAACGCCCTTAATAGGTGTCTGTTTTGTCCAAAATTGAACCGGGACCCAAACTATACTCCTGGGTACACTATTCTAACTATTTCGACCAATTCGGAATCATTTTTGACCTCTAAATTCCCATCCGAGTCACTTAATATAAATTTCTCATTCCTCACTTCAAAATAGTCTACATGTGACTCGTGGTGAGATAAACTAGAATACGCACATATCACTCACTATGCCATATAATAATAATCATTTATTATTTACTATTCACACTTAGTAAATTTCAACAAAATATTAATCAGTATCTATCTCTCAATTAATATTTAATAATCACATTTATTAATTAAATCACATTAAATTACTTCACTCGGGTAATTTAAATAAAACGTATTTCCCTAATTAATTTCTGAATTAATTAATTTAAAAATACACAGAAATATGGGGTATTACATACTTCCCCCCTTACAAAGGAATTTTTTTCTCAAAATTCGGACATACCTGTGGTAAATAACTCTGAATACTGCTCTCGCATGTCATCCTCCCGCTCCCAAGTCGACTCCTCAACATTGTGGTGACCCCACTGAACTCGCACCAAGGGCCGCACCTTGGACCATAGTTTATGATCACCATGATCTAGAATAGCCATGGGCCTCTCCTCAATGAGACGTCTGGCTGTAAGTCAATCTCCTCAAGTGGAACGTGCCAGAAATCCATCTCGCTCCTCCTGTACTTCTTCAGTGAAAACACATGAAACACATCGTGTATTCGCTGAAGATGCTCTAGAAGCCCTAGTCTGTATGCTACCGGTCCCACCCTCTCTCTAATAGGAAACGACCCCATAAACCTCGGTGGTAACTTCTCTTTCTTGCTAAATCTCATAATCCCGTTTATAGGAGATACCCGAACTAACATCTGGTCGCCAACCTCTAACTCCACATGTCTCCTGTCGGCGTCAGCATAACTCTTCTACATATCCTGAGCTACCCGAATGCATCCTCGAATCAACTCAATCTTGGCAGTAGTATCCTAAATCATCTCGGGTCCTAACAACTTATTTTTCCCCACCTCTAACCAGCATGTGGGCGAATGAAAAGGTCTCCCATATAATGCCTCAAATGGTGCCATCCAGATGGTGAATTGGTATGAGTTGTTATACGCAAACTCTACCAATGGAAGATATCGCTCCCAACCTCCTCTAAAATCCAGGTTGCACATCCTCAGCATGTCCTCCAGCATCTGATTCACCCTCTCTGTCCGTTCGTCCGTCTGGGTGATATGTCATACTCAATCTCAAGTCAGTACCCAAAGCCTCCTGAAAGCTCTGCCAAAAATGCAACACAAATACTTTATCTCTATAAGACACAATATCAATCGGGACACCGTGCATATTAACAATATCCAAAATGAATACCTACGCGTACTGCATCGTGTTGTAGTCTATGCGAACTGGCAAGAAGTGGGCAACCTTAGTTAACCAATCCACTATCACCCAAATCGAATCGTAACCCGACTGAGAAGTAGGTAACCTAGTAATAAAATCCATCTAGATGTTCTCTCACTTCTACACAGGAATCTCAAGTGGTTGTAGCATCCCCAAAGGTCTCTAATGGTCAACTTTCACTAGCTGACAAGTAACACACTTTGAGACAAACTCTGTTATGTCTCTCTTCATGCCTGCCCACTAATACTATCTCCTCATATCCTGGTACATCTTGTCCCCACCGGGATGTATAGAAAATCTGGAATCGAGAGACTCAGTCATAACTACATATCTCAAATCCGTATACTCAGGTACTACTAACCTCCCACTAAAGCGCAGGCCTCCCTTGGTGTTGACTGAGTAGTCCTCTGCACCCTCAGCTAATAGTTATCGTACTCTGTCCTGACAGAATTAATCCTCTGCACGTGCCCTCACTACCCACATAACAATATCGGGAGTGATAGTCATAACTGTTATGTATTCTCTGACTACCTTATCCTCCTGCTGGAGCTCACTCCACTTTGCTTTCCACGCCTCTACTAAATCTCCAGTAGGTCATCGGCTCAACGTGTCTACCACCACGTTAGCCTTACCAGATTGATAATGTATATCAAACTGGTAGTCCTTCACGAATTCTAGCGACCGCCTCTACCATATGTTCATATCCTTCTGTGTGAAGAGATACTAAAGTGACTTATGATCCATGAACAATGTTAATTGATCCCCCAACAGGTAATGTCTCCATATCCTTAACGCATAAATGACCGCTCCCAACTCTAGGTCGTGGGTGGGGTAATTTTTCTCGTGGGATTTTAGCTTTCGAGACGCATAAGTTATCGCCCTCTCTTCTTACTGCAACATAGCCCCAAGTCCCTATAAGGATGCATCTATGTAAACCCGATACTCCACCCCAAGAGCTGTTGTATCTGCTCTCTCAACTACCTCATCTCTGAGGGGGACATACGATATGGTGCTCTGCCAATCGGTCTCATCCCCGGTGCTAAGTCGATGACAAACTCTATTTCCCGGCTCGATGGCCACCCGGGTATTTCCTGAAATATGCCCTCAAAATACCTCACTACATGAATCGAATCTAATGGAATAACCACCTCGTGCGAGGTCTACTCCTCGATGTAATATAAATGAGTGCGCGATCCTCCCTCAGGATGAGGCATCACCACTAGGAACATCTCATATCCCGGAATTGAACACACAATAGTCCTCTCATAGCAATCTATCATCGCTATATAGCCTGTTAACCAGTCCATACCTAAAATCATGTCATACCCCTCCATGTCTAACACTAGGAGGTCTATCACTAAACTCAGTCTCCCAAACATAATATCGATTTCCCTACAGATCGCATATATCAATGAACCATTCCCCATTGGTGGCTCTACACACATAAGGAGATTGCTGGCTATCTCTAATAAACCAGTGGCTCGTGAAAATATTATTTTAATAAATGAATGAGATGCACTAGTATCAAAAAAGTACTCTACCCTCAGATCCATGAATAGAAAATGTACCCTCTACTGCAGGTGGCACCTAAGGTGCTGGAGGCATAGGCACATCCCGGACATTGAATACACACCCATAATACATCTAGCCCTACTGCTGGGGTAGGGCTAGCACTGTTGGTGGAGCTGGAGCCTATTTCCAATGCTGGGTACCCTGACGGTGCACCCCGATAAGCTGTGGACAAGCCCTACTCTTGTGACCCTGTTGGACATATGTGAAACACTACTCCTAAAACTGCCTCTGACCCTGGCCATGCTCGCCCTGACGTAGGCCCTGGTGGACCTGACCCTGTTGGCCACCCCCTCGTTCCCCTAGCCCTGATGACCCTGAGGAACCTACTGCTACTGGGGATCTTATTGGCCCTGCCTATCTGATCTGTGCCCGCCAAATCTGAATCTCTTGGCAGAGTTCCCTTGTCGGGAGTTCTGCCCATGTGTGCCCACTGTCTGCTGCTGCTGGGATGGTGTCCTACTAACACTGCCCCCCCAATCTTGCTCTACTACATAGACTCTGCTCCCCTCGTACTTCCCTTCCCATGGAAACGAAAGTCCTGACAGTGCAAGAGTGTCGCGTTAACAACATCAGTATATGTGATCAATGTGGGATTACCAATCAAATGTTACCTAATCCTCCAGGCCAAGCCGTCCATAAACTTTACCTTCTCTCTCTCTTCATTGCTCACCTCGTCTGGCATAAAATTTTCCAGATGGGTGAACTCCTCCTCATAATCAGCAACTGGGCGGTCACCCTAACATACCTTACCAAACTTCTTCCTCATCTCTGCCTCCACTACCGATGGAAAGTACTTGCGGTTAAACCATACCCATAACTCCGAAATAGTCATTGAGTCTCTCTCCTTAGCGGTGGTCATTGACTCTAGGGGTGGCAAAATGGGTCAATGGGTCATGTTTTCACACGACCCAACACGACACGATAGGATTTAATGGACCCGAACACGAAATGACACAATAGCGTGTTTTTTTCCTTAACCCGAGCATGACACATTAAAAATATGACACAACACGATAAGATGATAAGTAAATATGATTTGATTGGACACCATTAGATCCGACCCAACACGATACTATTGGACACGATTAGACCAGTTAGGGAGGAATTAAAAAATAGTGCGTCTAAGTAGTGGGTTGATAATGGGTCTAAATGGGGGTCGATTGTGGGTTTATATAGGATTTATATCATGTCCTTAATTGGGTCACTATCGTGTCCTTATGGAGTCAATTTCGTTGCAGAAATTGGACACGAGCGCGACACGACCCACTAGTGGGTCCAAAAACCCATGACCCGAACACGAAAGACCTTGTCAATTTCATTTCGTTTCGTGTCGTGTTATCATTTCGTTCCTAACTGACTCCCCTAACTGACTCCCACCACTGAAGGGCTCCCCCTCCTAGCCTGAAGGTGGACAACATCTGTCTCTGAACCTCACTGTAATCTAGCATGCGCAGGTGGCGCTGAATGTTATTCTTCCATTGGCATGCCACCACTACATCCGTGCCACCCTGAAACTCGGGCGGATGTCCCTTCTAAAAGGTATCTTTGATGCTATTCCAAGTGGGTGGTCCTTGCTGGGATGGAATAGCTGGTGCTACGGCCTGCTGAGCCTGAGGCTAAGGGAAGTGGACTGCCATGGCCCTCATAGCTGTCTCTACTGCCTGATCCACTATCACTGCCACCTGAGTAGTAAAAATCATCGCTGGTAGTGGTGGCGATACCTGCTACTCCTGAGTATCCTCTCCCACATCATCTATGGTTGTGACCCTCTCAGTTTGTTCCCTCCTTGGCGACATCTGAAAATAGATCGAATTGTATAAGTACACGGTTTATACAAAATTTAATAGCAGAAGTACGATATCTCAAAGCAGGAAAGGATATAAGCGACAGTCCTAATAATAGGGATCTATGTCAAACAAATGATATGTCGAAAACGAAGTAAGTCTTACAGATCCTATGGACACTAGAACCTGATGCTCTGATACCATCTGTGACACCCCGTCTAATTATGTATCGAGTGATCGGGACTTTATCAAATTAAAACATGTTTCTTATATGGTTCACTCTTAGCATCACTGTCGAAAACCAAATTAATTATTAACCACATAAGTTAATTAAACCGGTGCCAAATTTTATCTTTCAAATAAAACAGGATAAAAGAATAGTTTGAAAACTAAAATAACATACGCAAGATACTAGAATCCCAACCATCACTAATATGTAAAAGTAACTAGGTCAAGCCGAATAAATCATCGGCTATAACCACAACCAAGAAATAATCCACAATCCAACTACTAAGTAAAACTGATACAAAACAGGAACTGCAATGTAGTCAACAGATAACATGTATTCATATGAAAAATAAGAATGAGATCATACGCTATATCTGAATGAAAGAGTCGGCTACTCAATAATCCTTTCAGCGTCCACAGTGCTACAGCTCCAAATCCCTGGAATGAAATCAAGTATGGCGCCCATGTGGGTGGACACCAAAAAGGTTTTGAAAACATTTTTATAGTAAGAGTTACTACTTAAAACAGTTGGAAAACATTTAACAAGTAATTTATCACAATTAAAATCGATTATTGATTACACATGTTAGGTTCACGCACACTCCCTTGAGTTTCCTCACCTCTCATCTAATGTGCACACCAAACTTCCTATACTTAGCCCACCTAGCTATCATACCCAAGTTATCTCGACTAAAGTATATATAACTATCTTATCAATGGCCTACTCTCCCGTACCGCCCATACAACACGCTTCATTATTAACATCCTCTCGTATATCTGTTTTCATATAGCATTCACATGTGTTATGTTTAATCATCATAATCAAACCTCACTATTTAATTCACAAGGCATTTCAGATTTATCGTTTGACTTCCATAATTAAGTTTCACTACTTAATTTACTATAGATATTCAATCTATTTTTTATCATAAAATTACATTTCTCTCCACTTAATTTATCATTTAGATGTATATATATATATATATATATATCATCTACAGGTCTACTTTCGCACATAAGTAGAATATCATGAAGTATATATATTTCACACAATATATACTATAATGATTATTGGTCCGGATTATCATTGACCCCAATCATCCTATCATTTACATTCGTCCGGATATCCCTCGACCCCAAAGTAAATGTTATGCATATTTATATTGGTCCGGATACTCATCGACCCCAATATCTTATAACTTCGATTTGATCCCGATAATCATCGACCCCATATCGAACTTTCATGTATTGGTCCGGATAATCATCGACCCCAATAACGAATTAAGCATATTTTAGGTATTCACACAACCTAAGTTTCAATATAATAGGTATTCACACAACCGAATTATTTATACTTGTACGTAATTTTTTCTCTCTAATGTTCATCATAGTTTATCATTTATTTACGAATTTAATTCACTTTCGTAATTAGTTGAGTGTTCACACAACTCCAAAGTTCCCTTCCTATACACCTACTGGTCTTTATCAAGTCCCTACATAGGTATAATAACACTCCTAAGATCCCCTTCCATCAATGGTAATCCTAGAAAATTCAACCAAGAAAAGAACCTAAAATCTGCCAGGGTCAATCAATCGAAGGTTTTGGCCGATCGATCGAATAGGTGCAGCTTCGTCTTCTTCGATTTTTCACCCTTTTTGATTTACCCAACTTCCATAATTCTTCACCAAATTCACATACGGTTATTCCTAACTATTTATACATGAGTTAAGATGATTTCTAATGTTTCAAACACATTAAAACTCCATTAAAATCAAACAAGATTGAATCAAACCCTCAAAACTCATTATTAATCTAGTTTTGTGTCAATCCATCAAATTCAATTAAAAACCCAGATTTAAATCCGTAGTAATAGTCAAAACTCTTCTGATTTACAATCCTCTACAGATATAAATCCTAACCACATGCAGTTTTACCCAAACATGAAATCAATTGATGCTTTTCATGTAAGGTTTTAAAATAAAAATCAATTTATTCATGAAATCCCTACACATGGGTATTATAACTTCAATTCAATTTGCAATAAACACTTGCCTAAGATTGATTGATCATATTTCGTGGTTCTTGGTTGATGATTGATTGCTTCTTCTCCAATCTTCTTTTCCAATTGTCTTGAGGTGCAATAAACCCTTCACCACCTTCTCAATTCTCTCCTTAGGCTTTGGGAAAATGGTTCTCTCTTTCCTCTAATGGCCTCTCTAATCTTTTGTGTTATGAGGCCTAACCCTAATCTCTAAATATCATATATATGGCTCTAATTTTCGTAGGTACCTTGACCTCTTTTTAAAAAATGACCGTAACGCCCTTAATAGGTGTCTGTTTTGTCCAAAATTGAACCGGGACCCAAACTATACTCCTGGGTACACTATTCTAACTATTTCGACCAATTCGGAATCATTTTTGACCTCTAAATTCCCATCCGAGTCACTTAATATAAATTTCTCATTCCTCACTTCAAAATAGTCTACATGTGACTCGGGTGAGATAAACTAGAATACGCACATATCACTCACTATGCCGTATAATAATAATCATTTATTATTTACTATTCACACTTAGTAAATTTCAACAAAATATTAATCAGTATCTATCTCTCAATTAATATTTAATAATCACATTTATTAATTAAATCACATTAAATTACTTCACTTGCGTAATTTAAATAAAACGTATTTTCCTAATTAATTTCTGAATTAATTAATTTAAAAATACGCAGAAATATGGGGTATTACATACGCAGAAATATCGATCGAATAGGTGCAGCTTCGTCTTCTTCGATTTTTCACCCTTTTTTATTTACCCAACTTCCATAATTCTTCACCAAATTCACATACGATTATTCCTAACTATTTATACATGAGTTAAGATGATTTCTAATGTTTCAAACACATTAAATCGCCATTAAAATCAAACAAGATTGAATCAAACCCTCAAAACTCATTATTAATCTAGTTTTGTGTCAATCCATCAAATTTAATTAAAAACCCAGATTTAAACCCTTAGTAATAGTCCAAAATCTTCTGATTTACAATTATCTACAGTTATCAACCCTAACCACATGTCGTTTTACCCAAACATGAAATCAATTGATGCTTTTCATCAAAGGTTTTGAAATAAAAATCAATTTATTCATGAAATCCCGACACATGGGTAATATTACTTCAATTCAATTTGCAATAAACACTTGACTAAGATTGATTGATCAGATTTTTGGTTCTTGGTTGATGAGTGATTGCTTCTTCTCCAATCTTCTTTTCGAATTGTCTTGAGGTGTAAGAAACCCTTCACCACCTTCTCAATTCTCTCCTTAAGCTTTGGGAAAATGGTTCTCTCTTTTCTCTAATGTGCCTCTCTAATCTTTTGTGTTATGAGACCTAGACCCAATCTCTAAATATCATATATATGGATCTAATTTTCGTAGGTCCTTTGACCTCTTTTTAAAAAATGACCGTAACTCCCTTAATAGGTGCCGATTTGGTCCAAAATTGACTCGGGACCCAAACTATACTCGCGAGTACACTATTCTGACTATTTCGACCCATACGAAATCATTAGTGACCTCTAAATTCCCATCCGAGTCACTTAAAATATATTTACCATTCCTCACCTCAAAATAGTCTACACGTGACTCTCGGTGAGATAAACTAGAATATGCACTTATCACTCGCTATGCCGTATAATAATAATCATTTATTATTTAATATTCACCCTTAGTAAATTTCATCAAAATATTAATTAGTATCCATCTCTCAATTAATATTTAATAATGACATTTATTAAGTAAATCAAATTAAATTACTTCACTCGCGTAATTTATATAAAACGTATTTTCCTAATTAATTTCCGAATTAATTAATTTAAAAATACACAAAAATATGGGATATTACAATGTCCTCACTGAACATGCACTAGTGGGACTACCTTTGATCTAAATCTCCTCTCACTATGATCTAGGATAGCTGCTGGCCTCTCCTCGTATGAAGCATCAAGCGTAAGTCGGTCTCCTCTATCGCAATATGAGTGTAAGATAACTCATCACGGAGATACCTCCTCAATAAAGAAATATGGAACACACCATGAATCCTATGCAAGTGCTTGGTCAACCCAAGTCTATAAGCAACTGGCCCAATCCGCTCGATGATAGGAAATGGCCCAACGTACCTTGGAGCCAATTTCCCCTTCTTCCCGAATCTCATTATCCCCTTCATAGGAGATACACATAGTAACACCTGATTCCCCATGCTGAAGTCCCAAAAGAACCGCTTGGCATCGGCATAACTCTTGTGTCTATCCTGAGATACCCGTATGCAACTCTGAATCATCTCAATCCTGGACGAAGTATCCTGAATCAACTTCAGTCCAAGTAGCTTGTTATCTCCCACCTCTAGCCAAAAAGGATGAGAATGACAAGTTCTATTGTATAATGCCTCAAATGGATCCATGTGGATATTTATTTATGGGATTAATTAAATTAAATGTGAATTAATTGAGAATTAATCCGGATAAAATACTAGCGAGATGTGAGTTGGTATTTGATTATAATGTGTATATATGGCAATATATGAATATTGGAAATATTGAATTAGTCGTAAGATTGATATACGGCAATTTGGGAATTTTTGTTGAGACGCGTGTGACAGTCGCGTCAGGAAAGTAATTATTTAATTAAAAAAAGTGAATTTTATTTCTATTAACCGTATGGTCATTTAGAGTGTGCCAACGTGTCCGGAAGGGTCGAAATAGTCAGAAAACACTAGCCGGGGGTTAAGTTTGGGTCCCGGGGCATTATTGGAACATACCGGTAACTAAAAAGGGCATTTTGGTAATTTCAAAAATTTGGGAATTAAAACCCACGAAAATTAGAAATAAAATCTGACTTATTCTTTATCCACTAAACCCACTAACTACACTAATTGACTTAATGGGCTACGGGAGTTATTGGAAGAAATAGAAAGAAGTTCCTAAGGCAACCTCTAAACCTCCATTGTCATCATCCTTGAAAAGAACTTGTAGAGAGAGAGAGAAAAGAGAATTCTGCAGAGAGAGAGAGAACAATTCAACCTTCAAGATTCAACATCAAATTCAGAGAAAGATTAGAGGCAAGTGACTTAATTACAATTGATTCAATGTTATGCTTTTCCATGTTTAAGGAAATTATCGAATTTATCTTGGAAGATTGATATAGACCCATGAATTTGAACATTAAAGCTATGAAATATGTTAGGTATTGCATGTAGAAACATTCTGGACGAATTATGAATTCAAAATATAACCCTTTATGATCTAAAAACGGATTTAAGAAGAAGTTTGTTAATGTTCTTGAAAGAAATAGAAATCTGGGATTCTTGATGAAGTTTTGATCCAAACAAAGCCCTTGAATGATGAATTATTGGTTTTAGAACGTTAACAATGTTGTAGGATGGTTGTATGATGATATTATAACGTTATCTTAGAGTTTCATGCTTATTAATGGATTTTTGGGACGTTTTGAGGACTACAAAACGAAGCAGTCCGTAGCCTACCTGGTGTGATCGATCGATCGACATTCATCAGTCGATCGATCGATCGACCACCATCGATCGATCGAAGGTCAAGGTCGATCGATCGACCTTCCCAGAAAGAGTAAAACTTTCCTAGTTAAATTTTAATGGTGTTAAACCCTTGGAAAATATTATTGGAGACTTTATGAATATCCTTAGACTTAAGGAAGACCAATAGGTATGGTTATAAAGTTTGGACCTTAATTAGAATTCAATTTGAGGAATTATTCTAAAAGCAAATGAAACTCAATGAGTGAGATAATATTAGGGTTAAAAGATTAAATTTGAATAAATTGATGAAATGAGGTTTGGGGCAGAAGTAAGGACCTTAAGGATAATGATGTTATATGTGGGAAAAAATAGGAAACTTAATAATCCCTTTGAGATAGGTTTTAAGTACAATAAACTATGACGTGAGATGTGTCGACAATCTACATTTTTATATTATCGGAAGACTTAAAATGTATAAAATTGGAATAATGGTATAAGGATGTAGAATGTACCTTTATTAATAGTGAGACATCTAAGATGTGTGAATGCTTAGTATATGATTTTTGTGTATGACATACCTACCATACTTGCTATCACGGGAGGTTTACGTTCGCTTAGGGCCATCTAATCCTTGTGTGCCCGGATTTAGTTTGGTACCTAGAGGAAATATTTCAAGGGAATGACTTAATTATGAGTTATTAAGCCAGCTGACTATGGAGCGTAGGTATGTACGTGACCCATGGATATGTTGAATTATGTTCGCCTCCATTTTTGTGCGTTGTGCTTATTCTAACAATTCCTGAGAGATTTGAAATTTGTAATCCTTATGTACGTGATGTACCGGGATGGATAGCAGAGTATGTGTGCACCGCAGCTTAGCCTCGGGGTGCTTATATTGTATATTTATGATGTGAATAATATACGGTTCAATGAAAAGGAATTTGTTATGTTTAAATTGCGAGAATAATTTATAGTGACTCTTTGAGAAGTTAAAAAGGGATAACATGCCGAGAATTGTAATGTTAACAATTGAGAATCCGAGTTTAAGTAAAGCTATCTATTTAAGTAATAACATTGGGAATTCATATTGTGAATCGAGTAGTTGGGTTAGAACTTATGACGGTTTAGTTAGATATAAATAACACATGAATGGGTACAGGAACGTTAGGAGTGCACAGTTAGACGAGAGGTGAGTATTTCATGTGAGAGCACGTCCTAACATGCATCTTGCATTCATTGTTTTAAATGTTGTTAAAGCACTTGCTGTTTTTAAAATACTGTCCACTTTCGGGCTCTAACCCGTTTGCTTTCAAAACTATTTTTCTTGTAAAAACCTTTTAGGTGCCCAGCCACAAGGACACCATGCATAGTATTTTCAGTCAGGTGACGAGCTGTAGCTATTGTGGAAGTTATAGGGCCTTGCTAGTAGACGCTTCATTTGCCTTGACTCTATATTCAGATTTCGTCAGTTGTAGGGCATGTCGCCCATTTCTTTTAGAGACATTTCATTTTATATTTCAGTTATTCAGACTTTGGTTTGTAATTAATTCAGGATGCAGACTTGTTTTAGTTCTTTTCATATTGAGATTGTTGTGAGGAGTATTTCCTCTAGACTCATCTTTATTTTTTGATTCATTATAGTTGGACTTTATCGTGAATGGTTGTGTTACATTTCTATATTTCATTTATTGCATGTTAATCAGATTTAATTTAAAATTTGACAACTCACTTTTTAAATACTAGGTGGTTAGTAATCATAAAAAAAAAATGTTTTCGACAGTGATGCTATTAACTGGATCAACTTGGCATTTTGTATTGATTTAATAAAGGAGTAGCTACCCGGTATGTAATTAGTCGGGTGTCACACCATGCCAATCGTAAAATGATAGGAGTTATTGTACGCTAACTCCACCAGTGGAAGATGCTACTCCAACCTCCTCCAAAATGAAGGATGCCCACCTGCAGCATATCCTCTAATATCTGATTGGTCCTCTATGTTGGCCCATCCGTCTAAGAGTGATAAGCCATACTCAACCGTAACTCAGTACCCATAGCCTCTTGAAAACTTTCCTAGAAATTGAGGCTTGAAAATCTTATCCGCGTCGGACACAATATCAAGTGGCACCCCATGAAATTTCACTATCTTAGTGTCATTCTGTTGTTCTCCCTATATCTCTACTAACGACGTCCTTTCGTCCAACGGTCTTCCCTTACTGTTCCATTCTAGTGACTAATTCTCTTTAGTTATCACATATTGAAGTTTTCCATCATTTTAATTTGATAATTCACGTTGTTTCTTTCACTACACTTTGAAATTTTATTTCTTTTTTGTCACTAATACGAGCCTCTCTACGCACGGTTAAAGTATTTTATCAACTAAAGAAAAAAATTCCAATATTCTCATGTGCTAACTCCCTTCATGATTTGTTCTCATCACGCCTATACTTCCACCTCTTTTAATATTTTGGAACATTATGTTGTCCTTCGAGTGCCTTCATTAATGGTATTGTTTAGTCCAACGATCTATACACTACCATTTGAACTCGTGATCCATTTGTTCATGGGATATATCTGTAATAATTCCTGATTGCTCGTGACCTACTTCAAAATCTTTTAAATTTTATTATGACGTAGCTCTCATCTTATTATTCCTCTGCACCAAGTGACTATTGATTATTCTCGAGAATTTATATTGTACATTCCTTGTACTTTCCATTACTATGATCACTTCTTATCCTATTACTCCTTGGTCTCTAGTGATTTCCCTAGCTCACTTGTAATAACCCTCGCTTGTGAGACCGTATTTTATAGTGATTACTTAGTATAATAATTAGAGACCAGTGTTGGGTTATGATTTGAATGTTAATTCAATGTAGAAAAGTTGATATTTATTATGAGGTTGCATACATATCATAGTTATGGGAAAATATTGCTATGTCATGCTTATTAATATCATCTGAATATAAAATGATATTTGGCTTAATTATGAGACCGGAACCTAAATTGAATTTTAAAACGTCCAAATGATAATTTGGAGGTTGCAGTTGATTCCAGAACGTGCGAAATAGTCAAATAATGTACCATATTGTATTTTGTAATTTTGGGCATTTTTGACTGGTTGTGCTTTAATTATGCTATTGCGTATTATTTTATCGCAGTTTTGGTTAATTAAGTGGAACATTTACCGTAAGTCAAGATTTATGCCTACTAAGTCTTCTATTTCCCCAAAATCCCTTCCTAAACCTAAGAGAGAAAAGAGAAGAGTAAAGAGAAAGCTTTGGAGATTGAGAGAGATTGCTACTACACCAAGGAACCTGCATATTTGCTGAATCAAGGCAAGTTTTTACTTGCTAATTGTGTCTTGAGATAGATGATTTGTTATGATAATGGTGTATTGCTTTTAGTTTAGAAAATTTAGGGTTTTCTTATGTATTTTGGGTTTTGATTTACTCAAAGATGATTCATGAGGTTTTAAGATGATCAATAGCATCATTGATGTTCTTTTAGTGTTGGTATACAAGTTTGGTTTGAAGAAATTTGAGTTGGGGTAGAAAATGGAGTCCAAGACTCCATAGCCATTTCTTGGCAAAATCGCAGGCCCGAATCGATTCGGTCCCCTGGGAGAATCGATTCGGCTAGGGCCAGTGCTCAGGTCTTGTTGACCGAATCGATTCGGAATTGGTCCGAATCGATTCGGCAGTTATGCAGAAACCCAGATTTTCAGTCCGAATCGATTCGGCCTTCTGAGCGAATCGATTCGGCTATTATGCAGAATCTCAAACTTTCTGGCCGAATCGATTCGGCCAAGGGGGCGAATCGATTCGGTAGCCCTGCATTTTCCAAAATTTTTCTTTTTCCATTTTAACCCTTTTCGTTAGGATTATTGATTAGGGACCTTCTTAAATGAAGTAAACATAGGGTTTAGAGTACTAGTTGAGTTGGGTCGACATCCTAAACTTGAAAGGGTTCATCTAGGGTTCGTTCAAGGGGGAATTTAAAGTGATGCTTAGGCATTTCTTTTGTCTTGTAGTTTTATAAGGGTCTAGAATGTATTAAGGTCGATTTTGGAGACTTTAGAATTCAACTTGAGTTACATTTTGACTTGATGGTTTATATTAAAGCCTAAAGAGGCCTTGGGGATAACTTTGGAGTATGAATTCCTTATCGAGAATGTTATGTCGGTACGTATCATGTGTAGTCCCGATTTAACTTATACGTTTATTTAAAATGGGAATTAAAAAAATGGATGTTACACACCTCTCTAAATACCATCTTAAGGGAAGTCCGCTCGATAGGTGAAGCCCCCTGGCTAATGAATGCAGGGTGGATATAGTCCTAGGCCATGGGAGCGCTTATGGTTATATATATTTTTTTTGCGGGGGTAGGGAGATTCCGGATGTGGTCTTGGCTACCACGCAGGCTCATGGCCGCTTCCCGACGCTTTCGATAGGATCCTAGGTTGTCTTATGTTAGGCCCTGGAAGATGATGGTTATTTAGGGACGCGCTCAGCGGGGAAACCCGGACGGGCGGTCTTAGAAGCGTTATATTTATAATTATGACTATTCTAATTATCGAGTTGGACTCGATGTAACATTAATGCCATAAAGAGCAAGTTATGCCGCAAAGAGCATGTTATTGAGATTAGTGCCATATAGAGCACATGATGACAATTATATTCCTGATAAGGAATGGAAAATGAATATTTGAATTGAAATATGATTAAAGATGATAAAGGCTTATAAGCACTTTTAATTCTGTTTTAGTATGAATCTCACTCTGTGTAGTCCCTCCCAGTTTCAGTTCCTTATATGCTGTCAACATGCTAGACTATCATCCATGGTTCATTGTGCATCATTATCATACTTGTCATTTATCTATTGATCACATATACCCGGCCCTGACCGGTTTTCCTTTTCTTATTGTGTATGTATATCTATATTATCCGTTCAGGTGTTCCGCCGCACGGTCGCCCGTAATGACCTTCCCTTCCACATGTTTTTGAGGAGCCGTGACATTGTGCGGGTTTCACGGGATTTTGAGTAGACGCCTCTGTTTATGTTTCTATTTATGTTCGGTTCATTCGGGCATGTTGCCCAACTATTGTAATTGTATAATGAATTTATTATGTAACACTTGGTACTATATGTATGTTGTATGTTGGTATTGACCGAAGTTTTATTCGGTCCTTTGTATCTTTCGGGATTTCTTATATGCGCTTGTGGGGGTTTCCACCCTCTATTTCTATTATGGGTTGTTGAATATGTTTTTCTTTTTATTTCAAATCAAAGTTTTTGATAACTCGTTTTCTGGAATATAGAGTGGTTATTCCTCATACTTTGTATATTGTCGTGATGCTGAGGATGATATTATCCATGATTTCCTAATTATCGGGGTATAGGGCTGGCCACCCTTTATTTCGGATTGCGGGTTGTCACAGATGGTATCAGAGCTTCGGGTTCTAGAGTCTTTAGGATCTATGCGGACTTGTCACGTTCTACCGTAGCGTTCTTTGATATAGAACTTAATGTTAGGATTGCTTTGCTGCCTATATATGCGATCTCCTGCTAAATAGATTGCCTTATATTATGTTTTAACTCTATCTCGTCTCTATCTCAGATGCCGCCGAAGAGAGGATGTCCCGCTAGACGTAATAGGGTCGTTGAGGATGAGTTTGGTCCTCCACCGCAGCAGGGGAGTATCAGTGCCGCTGAAGTGGCAAACATTATGGCCCAAGCTGTCAACGCCGCGATGACTGTCGTGGCCCAACAAATGCCACAAGCCCAAGTTAGGGGACAAGAAGCACAAGTTCCCACGGGACCTTCTCAGTGGGAACGGGTGAGAGAATCTTTCCTTAAAGGACATCCCCCGGAATTCGAGGGACGTTCGGATGTTATCAAGGCGAACCAGTGGAAGAGAGATATGCAGCGCCATCTTAGGATGGTGGAATGTAGTGAGGAGAAGAAGCAGATTCTCGTTACTTTCAAGATGGTAGGACCGGCCTTACATTGGTGGGAGTCAATGACGACACCCGAGCAAAGGGATACTATGTCCATTATAAATTTTTGGGCTTTGTTTGATGGGAAGTATTTCCCTCCCGCAGTTCAGAGGGAAATGCAGAGGAAGCTGCAAGATTTGGTTCAAGGGGAGAGGTCAGTTGCTGAGTATGAAGAAGAGTTTACCCGGTTAGCCAGTTTTATACCGGATGAGGTAACTCCAGAATCGAAGAGGATCTCCAAGTTTGTGGGCGGTTTGAACTGGCGAATAAAACAACATTTGCTGGGAAATCCATCTCTGGTGACTTTTGGTGATGTAATGAATGCCGCTTTGCTTCATTGTCAGGAGCACCGATTGTTTCTGCTAAACAAGAAGAAGGTAGTTACTGTGGGACAAACAGTGAGGCAAGGAGGAGTTGGTAGTGGAGGGGGAACATCTTCTTCTTCCCAATCCTCGGGGAACAAGCAGGTTGAGAGGGATCCTCAGCAGGGGGATTCATCCAAGCGTCAACGTTTCGGTGGGTTTAATGCTGGCGGTAATAATAACAGGCAAGGTCAAGGCGGTCAGCAACCTCAGGGAGGTCGAGGTGGAAATGGTGGTAGGGACCAACAGGGCCGAGGTGCGGGTCAATTCCGAAATAACCAAGGTAGAAACCAGGATATTACGGCAATCAAATGTTTTCAGTGTGGGGAGCTGGGCCACTATAAAAGGGTGTGTCCTCAGTTGGTTGGAGGGCATCTTCCTTGGGCCCTATAGCAGCCGTATGTACAGTTTCCGCCCCAAGCGCCTAATCCGGTTGCTCCTCCTCAACAGGGGCAATTGCAGTACGGAAGGGTTTACCATATTCAGGAGGCTTTGCTTCCTCCAGCTCCTCTGGCACCACCGGCGATCGAGGGTAAGTTTCTCATTCACCGATTGTTTCTGCTAAACAAGAAGAAGGTAGTTACTGTGGGGCAAACAGTGAGGCAGGGAGGAGTTGGGAGTGGAGGGGGAACATCTTCTTCTTCCCAATCCTCGGGGAACAAGCAGGTTGAGAGGGATCCTCAGCAGGGGGATTCATCCAAGCGTCAACGTTTCGGTGGGTTTAATGCTGGCGGTAATAATAACAGGCAAGGTCAAGGTGGTCAGCAACCTCAGGGAGGTCGAGGTGGAAATGGTGGTAGGGGCCAACAGGGCCAAGGTGCGGGTCAATTCCAAAATAACCAAGGTAGAAACCAGGATATTACGGCAATTAAATGTTTTCAGTGTGGGGAGCTGGGCCACTATAAAAGGGCGTGTCCTCAGTTGGTTGGAGGGCATCTTCCTCGGGCCCCACAGCAGCCGTATGTACAGTTTCCGCCCCAAGCGCCTAATTCGGTTGCTCCTCCTCAACAGGGGCAATTGCAGTACGGAAGGGTTTACCATATTCAGGAGGCTTTGCTTCCTCCAGCTCCTCTGGCACCACCGGCGATCGAGGGTAAGTTTCTCATTCAGGGGCACATGGGTCGAATTCTATTTGATACGGGTGCTACACACTCCTTTATTTCTAGAAGTTTTGCTCAGACTACAGGTTTGATAAAATCTGCTGAAAGTACTTTCACTAGCGTCGAATCCTCTATGGGCGATGGCTCATTGATTTTCTTCGTGTGTAAAAACGTAGGAATTAACCTTGGTGACTTGTGTTTTGAGGCTGACTTACTCGTCCTTGATATGGTCGGGTATGATGTGATTTTGGGTATGGATTGGCTAGTGAAGTACCGTGCTATAGTGAATTGTTTCGGGAAGAGTATAGTTTTTGCGGTTCCGGGACAAGAGATGTTCCTGGTAGTTATGCCTTGTGTGGAAGGGAGCACGAGTGCTTATTTATATTGTATTGCGGAATATGCATCTCGAGATGTCGTGGTTCCCCTAGATTCTCTTCCCATCGTTCGGGACTTTGAAGATATTTTTCGGGAGATACCGGGATTACCTCCAAGTCGGGAGATAAAGTTTGTGATTGACTTAATGCCGGGAACTCGACCGATCGCCAAAGCTCCTTACCGAATGGCTCCTGTGGAGATGAGGGAGCTAAGAGATCAGATTCAGAAGTTACTAGAGCAGGGCTTTATTAGGCGTAGTACCTCACCGTGGGGCGCTCCAGTATTGTTTGTGAAGAAGAGAGACGGTTCTCTCTGGTTATGCGTGGACTATAGAGAGTTGAATAAAGTCACCATCCGGAATAAATACCCTTTACCTCGCATCGACGACTTGTTTGATCAACTTAGGGGAGCTTCCTACTTCTCCAAGATCGACTTGCGGACAGGGTATCACCAATTGAGGATACGAGAGCAAGATGTGTCTAAGACGGCTTTTCTGACCCGTTACGGATCTTATGAGTTCTTGGTTATGCCCTTCGGGCTAACCAATGCCCCTGCAGTGTTTATGGACCTTATGAATAGGGTGTTTCGGGATTTCCTTGACCAGTTTGTCATCGTATTTATTGATGACATCCTAGTCTATTCTCAGACGGAGTCGGATCACGCTGCTCACTTGCGGTTGGTCCTGCAGAGATTGAGAGATCATCAATTGTATGCAAAGTTTGAGAAGTGTGGCTTCTGGTTGAAGGAAGTTCAATTTTTGGGACATGTGGTGTCATCCCAAGGCGTGTCTGTGGATCCGAGTAAGGTGATCGCGGTGAAGGAGTGGGGTCAGCCCACGACGCCCACTGAAGTTCGTAGTTTTCTGGGCTTGGCGGGCTATTACCGTCGATTCATTAAGGGCTTTTCTAAGGTTGCTAGACCGTTGACGAATTTGACCTGGAAAGGAGTAAGATTTGTTTGGGACAGTTCATGTCAAGCGGCTTTCGATGAGCTCAAGGATAGACTGACTTCAGCTCCAATCCTGGCATTGCCAAAGCCGGGGTTGGAATATCTCGTCTTCACCGATGCATCCCTTCAAGGATTGGGAGGTGTTCTTCAACAAGAGAGACAACCCATTACGTACGCTTCTCGTAAGTTGAAGCCTCACGAGAGGAACTATCCAGTGCATGACTTGGAATTCGCCGCCGTTGTATTTGCCTTGAAGATATGGAGGCATTACCTCTTGGGGGAAAGGTTTAGACTTTTCACCGACCACAAATCGCTGCAGTACTTATTCTCCCAAAAGGATTTGAATATGCGTCAGCGTCGTTGGTTGGAGTTTGTGAAAGACTACCAATTTGATATTCATTATCACCCCGGAAAGGCGAATGTGGTAGCAGACGCCTTGAGTAGAAAGCGTGATGGAGACTTAGCTGAGGTGTGGAAAGCTAAGTGGAAAGAACTCAGCCTGGAAGACGCAGGAGTGAGAGCATTCCTTTCAGTGATTACGGTTACTCCCACGATTATAGCAAAGATTGTGGAGGCTCAGAAAAGAGATAAGGTTTGTCAAGACCATACACGCCAGTTGTTGTCTGAGGGAGCGGAGTCGTACTCAATTGGTTCGGAAGGTGGACTACGCTTCCATGGAAGACTTGTGGTTCCCGATGATGGAGATTTAAGACGTGCAGTTATGGCAGAATCCCACGGGTCCAAGTTTTCGGTGCATCCAGGCGGGGATAAGATGTACCAAGATATGCGTCGTTTGTATTGGTGGGCGGGTATGAAGAAGGATATCTCAGAGTTTGTGTCTCAATGCACTACGTGTCAGTTGGTTAAGATTGATCACCAGCGACCAACCGGTTTGCTACAACCGCTCGAGATTCCCGTGTGGAAATGGGAAAGCATTTCGATGGACTGTGTTACGGGCTTGCCTAGATCGCAGAAGGGTCATGATTCAATTTGGGTGATTGTCGACCGTTTGACTAAGTCGGCACACTTCTTGCCCGTGCGCACCGATTATGATACTGCCCGTTATGCCCATTTGTTCATTGAGGAGATCGTTAGACTCCACGGGGTACCTTTGAAGATTATCTCCGACAGAGATAAAATATTCGTGTCCCACTTTTGGCAGAGTTTCCAGGGAGCTATGGGGACCGAGTTGAATTTAAGCTCTTCCTATCATCCTCAAACAGACGGTCAGACCGAAAGGGTAAACCAGATGTTGGAGGATATGCTTCGTATGTGCATACTCGACTTTAAAGGCAGTTGGGAACAATATCTTCCATTGGTTGAGTTTGCTTATAACAACTCATACCAATTTACCATTGGTATGGCACCTTATGAAGCCCTGTATGGCAGGCCTTGTAGGTCGCCCGCTTGTTGGTTGGAAGTGGGTGATAATAAGTTCCTTGGACCTGAAATGATCCAAGATACTTCTTCGAAGATTGAGCTTATTCGAAATCGCATACGGGTAGCCCAAGATCGCCAAAAGAGTTATGCCGATGCGGGTAGGAGACATATGGAGTTGGAGGTTGGAGACCAAGTGTTGGTGCGAGTGTCCCCGATGAAGGGCATTAAGCGTTTGGGAAGAAAGGAAAGCTTGCACCCCGCTTTGTTGGACCTTTCCCGGTAATCGCAAAGGTTGGTCCCGTAGCATACCAACTTGCCTTGTCGGAACCCTTACAACAAATCCATGATGTATTTCATGTCTCCTCCTTGAAGAAGTACAGAAGATGTGAAGGTGGCCTTTGGCACATTCCTTTCGAAGATATCGAATTGCAGCCCGATGTTTCTTATGAAGAACAACCGGTTGCTATCCTTGAGTTTGGGGAGTGAAAGTTGAGATCTCGGGTGGTGCCTCTAGTGAGAGTCCATTGGAGTCATCATCATGCAAGCAAATCAACTTGTGAACACGAAGATGAGATGCGGGAGAAATATCCACATCTTTTCTCATGAGGTACGCCTGAATTTTGGGGGCAAAATTCCCTCATAAGGGGGGGAGTATGTAATAACCCTCGCTTGTGAGACCGTATTTTATAGTGATTACTTAGTATAGTAATTAGAGACCAGTGTTGGGTTATGATTTGAATGTTAATTCAATGTAGAAAAGTTTATATTTATTATGAGGTTGCATACATATCATAGTTATGGGAAAATATTGCTATGTCATGCTTATTAATATCATCTGAATATAAAATGATATTTGGCTTAATTATGAGACCGGAACCTAAATTGAATTTTAAAACGTCCAAATGATAATTTGGAGGTTGCAGTTGATTCCGGAACGTGCGAAATAGTCAAATAATGTACCATATTGTATTTTGTAATTTTGGGCATTTTTGACTGGTTGTGCTTTAATTATGCTATTGCGTATTATTTTATCGCACTTTTGGTTAATTAAGTGGAGCATTTACCTTAAGTCAAGATTTATGCCTACTAAGTCTTCTATTTCCCCAAAATCCCTTCCTAAACCTAAGAGAGAAAAGAGAAGAGTAGAGAGAAAGCTTTGGAGATTGAGAGAGATTGCTACTACACCAAGGAACCTGCATATTTGCTGAATCAAGGCAAGTTTTTACTTGCTAATTGTGTCTTGAGATAGATGATTTGTTATGATAATGGTGTATTGCTTTTAGTTTAGAAAACTTAGGGTTTTCTTATGTATTTTGGGTTTTGATTTACTCAAAGATGATTCATGAGGTTTTAAGATGATCAATAGCATCATTGATGTTCTTTTAGTGTTGGTATACAAGTTTGGTTTGAAGAAATTTGAGTTGGGGTAGAAAATGGAGTCCAAGACTCCATAGCCATTTCTTGGCAAAATCGCAGGCCCGAATCGATTCGGTCCCCTGGGAGAATCGATTCGGCTAGGGCCAGTGCTCAGGTCTTGTTGACCGAATCGATTCGGAATTGGTCCGAATCGATTCGGCAGTTATGCAGAAACCCAGATTTTCAGTCCGAATCGATTCGGCCTTCTGAGCGAATCGATTCGGCTATTATGCAGAATCTCAAACTTTCTGGCCGAATCGATTCGGCCAAGGGGGCGAATCGATTCGGTAGCCCTGCATTTTCCAAAATTTTTCTTTTTCCATTTTAACCCTTTTCGTTAGGATTATTGATTAGGGACCTTCTTAAATGAAGTAAACATAGGGTTTAGAGTACTAGTTGAGTTGGGTCGACATCCTAAACTTGAAAGGGTTCATCTAGGGTTCGTTCAAGGGGGAATTTAAAGTGATGCTTAGGCATTTCTTTTGTCTTGTAGTTTTATAAGGGTCTAGAATGTATTAAGGTCGATTTTGGAGACTTTAGAATTCAACTTGAGTTACATTTTGACTTGATGGTTTATATTAAAGCCTAAAGAGGCCTTGGGGATAACTTTGGAGTATGAATTCCTTATCGAGAATGTTATGTCGGTACGTATCATGTGTAGTCCCGATTTAACTTATACGTTTATTTAAAATGGGAATTAAAAAAATGGATGTTACACACCTCTCTAAATACCATCTTAAGGGAAGTCCGCTCGATAGGTGAAGCCCCCTGGCTAATGAATGCAGGGTGGATATAGTCCTAGGCCATGGGAGCGCTTATGGTTATATATATTTTTTTTGCGGGGGTAGGGAGATTCCGGGTGTGGTCTTGGCTACCACGCAGGCTCATGGCCGCTTCCCGACGCTTTCGATAGGATCCTAGGTTGTCTTATGTTAGGCCCTGGAAGATGATGGTTATTTAGGGACGCGCTCAGCGGGGAAACCCGGACGGGCGGTCTTAGAAGCGTTATATTTATAATTATGACTATTCTAATTATCGAGTTGGACTCGATGTAACATTAATGCCATAAAGAGCAAGTTATGCCGCAAAGAGCATGTTATTGAGATTAGTGCCATATAGAGCACATGATGACAATTATATTCCTGATAAGGAATGGAAAATGAATATTTGAATTGAAATATGATTAAAGATGATAAAGGCTTATAAGCACTTTTAATTCTGTTTTAGTATGAATCTCACTCTGTGTAGTCCCTCCCAGTTTCAGTTCCTTATATGCTGTCAACATGCTAGACTATCATCCATGCTTCATTGTGCATCATTATCATACTTGTCATTTATCTATTGATCACATATACCCGGCCCTGACCGGTTTTCCTTTTCTTATTGTGTATGTATATCTATATTATCCGTTCAGGTGTTCCGCCGCACGGTCGCCCGTAATGACCTTCCCTTCCACATGTTTTTGAGGAGCCGTGACATTGTGCGGGTTTCACGGGATTTTGAGTAGACGCCTCTGTTTATGTTTCTATTTATGTTCGGTTCATTCGGGCATGTTGCCCAACTATTGTAATTGTATAATGAATTTATTATGTAACACTTGGTACTATATGTATGTTGTATGTTGGTATTGACCGAAGTTTTATTCGGTCCTTTGTATCTTTCGGGATTTCTTATATGCGCTTGTGGGGGTTTCCACCCTCTATTTCTATTATGGGTTGTTGAATATGTTTTTCTTTTTATTTCAAATCAAAGTTTTTGATAACTCGTTTTCTGGAATATAGAGTGGTTATTCCTCATACTTTGTATATTGTCGTGATGCTGAGGATGATATTATCCATGATTTCCTAATTATCGGGGTATAGGGCTGGCCACCCTTTATTTCGGATTGCGGGTTGTCACATCACTAAGCAACTTCATTACCCCTTTGGCTCATTCTAGTTCTACTTCAAATCTATCCATGCATCTACATGTATTCTTACCTTTTCACATCTGGTCCCCATAAATGTTATTGAAGATACGATTAACTATGGCGCCCATACACCCTATACTCTGTGCATTTATGCACAACCATACTAGACGTGTTACATTTATCTCAAGCTATGCCTCACATACTGGGCATGAATATTTGGTATGGTCATACTCAGCCACCTTACCTTTTTCACTTAATTATCTCTTAGGTTGTCCCACTATTCTGCTCGTGGTGTCAACGATTAGTAACATTTTTTCATTTTATAACTATACGAATATAACTACTAACTCACAATTATATCTACATATACGTGTAATAACTACGGTACTAAACCCATGTACTAAAGGCAAACCATCTCTCAACTTCCAACATTTGCTAAGTTTTATGCGTGTGATGTCTCGGAAAGCGAAATCCAAACAAGGACCCCTCCAATACACTACTATCTAACATTACTGGTCATCGAGATCCGTTAAGCCCTTCGTCCATAACATGACCCCCGAATTTCCATCTACGGACATCAAATTCCACTCGTCCACTCTCATGTCTTTAAGATGACCTCTAACACGGCGCTCTCACTATCACTAAGTTCTCAACGATATATAATTAACAAGTTATATCTCTCCGCTCGACAATAAATCAATATACTCTGAATCATATCAGTAAACGCCCCTACTCACCGAGATCGAATATAATAAGACAACATAATAACCAAAGTCTATGATACAATACAATATATATGCAGGCTCAACCCTCTTTCAGGCGATGCCTCGTAAAATAATATATTTTACCCTGAAATAACGAGTATGATAGTTTTATCCCACATTTTACTATCGCTCAAACCCTCAGTATCCAGTCACTACACAATATAATAATAATATGCTCTACTATTATAACACCCAAAAGGAGCAAAAATCACTACGTGATATAAAAAATTTCGTAGTGTCCACACCTGCTCCTCCCCGTAGGTGGCATAAAAAGTCTCGCTATCCAATGGTAATTATATACATAACAAAGCTATTACCGTCAGCGCAACCCACTAAACTCGATGCACACTCGAATTTTTTAGTGTGAACAATCAATTATTGTGACTCAATCGATTATTGTGACTCACCCATGTCACCCGAAATGTCATCCCCTACTTATAGGATAAGGCAATTACTCTATCTTCATTTTTCTCTTACCTTGCATGGTCAACGGGTTCCTAAGCATAACTCTCCTACCGGAACTGACCCATTGTTCAGCTATAACAGTTTCATCTATAAGATCTCATCTTGTGGTTGCCCTCTGTCCTACTTTGGGAAATCCTTTTCTATGCGTCTCGTCACTCCATAGCTGTAACAACTTACCAGAGAAACTCTCTAACTTTGGCAATGGCCCTTTTGGCCTCCCACACCATCTCCTTGACCCTAACGGTCTTGAGGAATAGGAATGTTATTGTTACTGTGGAGGAACGTTTTAATTCTACCTAGTCGTAATGATTTCTCAGGTTGATAACCTCTGGGTCTGAATCTCTTAGCCCGATTTTCCTGTTGGGAATTTCTCTCATGCTGCTATTATGCTCCGCTAGCATAATTTTCATTTACTTTCCATGTCTGATTGTTCTCAATTTCTCGTCATGTATCAGTTTAGTGTAGGTATAACTACTCACCACACATAGGACAACTTCATGTGTTATTCCTCTATTTCTGGCCCCGCGGCTATGTCAGGGTTTCCTTATCTCGGACCTGGTAGTCTTCACCCCAATCACTACCCCGTTCTCCCTTTTGCTCTGCTGGCTCAATGGAACTTGTTACTGGCCTTGACGACCCTGACTAAATCTACCTTCAATTGTTAAGAATTTAGATGATCTAAAGAATTTAAAGGGGTCCCCTATCGGGGATACGCTCTTGTGGTGCCTCGCTAGTACCGTTAAATTCAGTGCTGTTATTTGTTTAGATTCTCTAATCTTTTTATCTCCTTTCTCCTGAAAGCGTTGACGTACACTTGTACACGTATGACTTTGACGACATCGGAACTAGTCACCTTAGTCGTATCTCCTCTTCATGATTGTGTATTCTACCCACGAGTCCATTTTCAACTTATAGACCTTTTTTATTCATTATATCCCCTTCTTCAGTTAGGAAATTCACTAAATAAATTAACTTATCTTTCACGGTCGGTCTCTACCTGACCTACTTGTGATAAGTTCATAATTCCTTTCGCAACTCTGTCTGAACAGTAGATGGAAGATCGTATGATCAAATCGCACCTAATCTCTCATTTAATTCTATATATAGTGTTGTACATGTGGTGACTGGCTATCGCCGCTCTATGCTGCACTCATGAGCTAAAAATTTTGCCCAAAATTTAATTATAAGTGTCACTACACTCCACCTTACACCATTGCCTTTGGATTACCTCCTTCTAAATGCTCATCACACTTCATCTCTTCTTCAAATCCCTTTGGGCGATTCTTCGAAAGAGTTCCCCCTTACTCTTTCCTTTGTCGACTACACTGGGTGAGTCTGAATTTGCACTACTGTTATCTACGACAGTGTTTAGGAAGTCATTTCTCTCGAGTGATGGTCCTTTTTATCCTCTTCTTAGATTATAATTTCGGTCACTCCTATCGCGATCACCATTACCTGAATACTCCATAGCTCCTTTTATGCCTCTTCTCCTGTAGTCCTTCTAATGACCATCATTGGTCGTCCCATATTTTTCGGTGTACGAAGCCTAATTGAACTCGCATATAATTTGGATCAACTATACTTAATCGTAGGAGAGAGTAAATTGCATAAGTAGAGGAATACAAAAATCCTATAATAAGTCTCTATATCAAATAACGCTAAGCTGAAACGTAATAACTCGCACAAATCCTAAAGACTCTAGAACCTGATGCTCTAATACCACCTATGACACCCTGCCCCATTAAATATCGGGTGATCAGTCCTTTATTAAATTAAATCAAAGTATCCAGTCGCTTCATTCTTAGCATCAATGTCAAAAAAATATTTACTTTATTAATCACCTAATAATTAATTAAGCTAGTGTCAAAAACTTTTAATCTTTTAAACATCATACAATAGTTTAAATTAAATAATAAACCACATTCAATCCATACGAAGAATAATCAATAACTGAATAATAAACTGAGACTGGATAAAACACACCAGCCCAAAATCCAACACAATATGTGTGAATAAAACAAAATCCAAAACTGAAATAAAAGAGTACAATCTCTGAGATAGCTAAACTAAGAGCGGACGACATGCCCTGACTGATATAACTACATCAGAATCTAAATGGATAAATAGTGGAAGCATCTTATAACGAGGACCTACAACTTTAACAATAGTTACAGCACGTCAATCTTCAAAGAACTCCTAAACTGGACGTCCCTGCGGATGGACACCTACAATATTATACATAGGAAAAATTGATTTGCAAGAAATGGGTCAGAGCCCAAGTGTAAAATGGTTTGAAAACATTTAACAAGTATTTAAAATGCTTAAAAGCAAATACTATATACATGTTAGCTTTTTGGCTCTCACTTGACATTCTCACCTCTGAACTATTGTGCACGCCTAATGTACTTCTAACTCATTCTAGTTAATGTTGACACACCTAACTAGTTGTAATCATAAGCCTTCTAAGTTATCCTGTAATGTATTCCCCCGTATAACCCTTATAATACATTATTATGTATTTATATAACTTTCCAAATGAAGTGATAATTACTCATTTAATGGTTAAGTGTTCACAACTTAAATTAATTCAGATTCCTTTACCTTTATCATCTACTAAGTCTGCACAGTAGAATATAACACAAGGGTATATATATATATATTCAGTACACTATTATATATACTAAAACTGCACCCCTAGACTCAACTCTTGGTGCATGTATACTCTGTTATCAAGTCTCAGTGCATCTCGTACTAAAGAAGGACAATTGGCTCGGTATCTCTCTCGAACCATAAATACAAATCACATAAACTTTGGAGGCAAACATAATCCCCAGCTGAATGGATCATGCACGTAACTATGTTTCCATTCAACTGTCGAACTATCATACACTCGGATAGTACATTTCCAAGGTCCTATGTTCTGGGTACAAGTCTAAAATCCCCCCAATGGGC
Source organism: Sambucus nigra (assembly GCA_949130495.1). NCBI lineage: Eukaryota > Viridiplantae > Streptophyta > Magnoliopsida > Dipsacales > Adoxaceae > Sambucus > Sambucus nigra. The sequence goes on along the minus strand of OX422211.1, from coordinate 155,182,819 downwards.
TCATCAGGATAAGACCGTTCACGACGCGAAAACCTCTCCCGATAGCAAGCAGCGTAGGTATGTCATACAAATAATAAATCATGCAATAAGCAATCATACCACCTACATATTTATATCATACATATAGGTATACTCACGTCCCATATCATAAGTCCCATACGTGGTATATTATTATCCTGAATATCCCACGTATTAATGAATTATAACTTCACTTTTCAACGTACGCTCTCGAGATTTCTCACCACTCAAAAGGGTATCCTTTTATCTACACATAATATCAGTATGTAGCTCACTATAACCTACTGGTCTAAGTCATCATTTCCCTCTAATACCCGTGATCCGAATTATTCTCTAAACATGGTAATTCTCTCAATTTAGCCTAATTACGTTTAGCTCTAAATTCTCCATTATACGACTAAGACCAACACCCATTCTAAGTCTATTGGTATTCTAATATAATCCCAAATATATTAAAATAATTCCCACAATTTAATCCCAAATGATTTCCTAAAGATTTTAAACAAAAGGAGAAAGTTGGCCAAAACTGGGTTGCCGAATCGATTCCCTTCCGTAGAAAAATAATAACTAATTCAAAAAAAATCAAAAAAAAATACGAGGTTTGCGCCCACGCTATTGAAACGAAAAAATATAGAAATTTCATTTTTGACAAATGAATGAATCGATCTAGGCCTAATCTATTCGAAATTGTACTATTCATCATCGTCCTTACATTTTTGCTATTTTCCCATAAAACTTTTTCTCCAAAACTCCATTACACTTCTCCAAACTCCCAACCAACTTAACCCATCATTCATCAAAGGTATAAAAGACAACTTTGAACATAAATAATACATTAAATCCCATATAAATTCATTTAAGAACCGATCAAAACTTTAGTTTACACAAAACCCAAGTCTCTTAATTTTTCTTCAAGAACATAGAACAACCCAAATTTATTATAATTTTGAATCTCCTCAAGACATGAATTTCATCCTGCATGCTATATATGATTAAACCTAACATGTTTCTGATTCAAGATCATCAAAGTCACTTTCCAATTTAACCCAATTTCAACATAATCTTATGAAAAATGACCCTACACTAACATAGATACATTATGTGCTATAGATTCGCAAGTTTAAACACTTTCCTGATATGGTAGGTCTGAGCCGTTGAAGAATATGGGTCTAGTGGCGTTCTTCCCTTTTCGATCTACAATCTGGTGGTGGTGCAAGAGGGTGGTTCTAGCCTTGAAATTCCTCTCCTCTTCCTCTTATGGCCTCTATGTGGCTTCTCTTAATTTCTCACCTTTCTAAACGTAGTTACCTTATCTTATCATACGTTTAACACTTAGAAATTTCGTAGGTCGAATTCTCCCAAAAATTCAAATGACCAAAATACCCCTCTGGGGTGCCGTTATGACCTAAAAGTGCCCCGGGACCCAAACTAAACCCCCGGTAGACTTTTCTGACTATCGCGACCCTTATGGACTCTATGGACCATTCAAAATGACCATTTAGATGACTTATAAATGAATTACTTTTTACTTCATTAAATAGAGTCCCGACATGACTGACACGCACGTCCTAACTTAATTATCATAACTGTCGTATTTTTCACTTGCTATAATTTTTAAATAAGTTCATAATCATATATTATTTTATTCACTAAGTAATATTCAATATAATTCACATCAACAATATTAATCCTTGCCTTGTTAATTGATATTTATTTTTATTCCGGATTAATTCCCATTTTAAATTAAATTAATCTCATAATTAAAATCATCAAAAATACGGGGTGTTACACCTGGGATAGTTCATGATTAAGAAAATAGGATTAAATATATGACATGAACCTACATTAACAAAATCTAACTTCATTGTTTAATTTTCAACAATCACTAATGTTGTGACTTGTCAAGGGTTTTTATATTTTTCGTAGTATTATTTTTTAAGCAAGCTTCCACTAAAGGTACCTACAACAAATCAATTACAAAGGATTTACTTAAACAACTGTTCTAAAAAATCCGCCTAGACCCCGCCTAGGCACGCCTAGGCTTAAGGCTTGGGAGAAACGCCTAGCCTTACGCTTTTCACACCTTATTCTTGGTAAAACCCTTACGACGCACTTTTTTCTAAAAACAACAATGCCTTAGTGAAACGATGTCGCCTTTTAAAGATTTTTTTTACAAACCGGACAATTACCTTATCCAAAATAATCAGATAGTATTTTAATTTGCATATATTCAGACATATTTTTATGATATGTGCAATTTTTGTATTTTAATAGCCTTGTTATGGTTAAAAAATATTAAAATATATTAAGAAGGCCTAAACGCCTTTTCACGACTTTTTAAGCCTACGCCTACGCCCGCCTAGGCTTCTAAAGCTTAAGGGTTGGCCTCCAAGCCTCAATCACACCCTGCGTTTTTTAGAATCTTGACTTAAACTATGCTAAAAATAATCAGTTGGGCCTTTTGCAAAACACAGGGTATGCAACACAAGGAAAATAATAACACCTCATAAGCGATTTCATATCAAACTATAGCTCAGATAAAAAAAATCAAGGCCAAATCAAATGGAGAAAGAGATAATTGTTCTTGTATTCTTTTTCTTCCTTTGCATATGAATGCAAACATATATAGCACACACAGAAAAATTATAATTCCATACATTTGTAAAGTAATAGTCAACAAATGTACTGAATTAGTAGCCAAACACTTGCCAAAAAAATTAAGTAATAATTACGTTTTGTAGCATTCAATAATGATTTGAATTTCTTTTTCTTTCATATAGGTGAAGTGATGAATGTGTACACAGATTTTTCAAAATATATAAGGAATAAAAAGTAGCAAAACTACATAATGCGATCAGAACTGGATATCATGAAATGATATTATTAGCATAACATAAGTACTTACTCTTTGTTCAAACACTAAATAGAGTAAGACACGGTTAATTGGACTCTTGATTTAACATTAAGAGTAAAACAAAGAAAATTAGATTTCCATTTCTCCCAATTATTTATTGTAGTTTCACAACAGATAATATCTCAACATCGATTAGGAAAACCTCACCTTAAAATTCACTACATGTGTTTTGATGAGTTATAACTTAGAAAAGTTAGAGGGGTTCACGATTTTAGAGAGAGTATTTTGATGAGTTACTTAACTATTATTATTCTAAAAGTGAAGGATAAATTCATTAAATTTTATTAATACCTCTAATACTATTGTATTAGAGGTATAATATAGACTAGCATGTACCCCGCGCGATGCGCTGGCGAACATGCGTGAAACGAAATTTATCTAAACTTAAATATACAGACATAAAGAAATCAAATAATTATATTGAAATGACAAATGAATTAGCGTAGTAATTGCACTACAAAAAGTAATTGAAGTTTATGATATTCAATGTAGTGTTTTAAAGAAAAAGCCTAATGTAATGCTTATTGAAATGAGAACTATTCAGCATTGAAGACATCTTTTTACTCCCTCAATCCGCCATCTCTATTCTTATGCTCCTGCAAAGTAATGACATGTAATGTTAAAAAATATAGAATATTTATCAAATAAGCTAATGTTATAATGACTATTAGTATATGTAAAATAATATATTTAACTTTTCCAAGAATATTGGATTCGCTTTGACATTCTTATGTTGTTACCTGTGTCGTAAAGTTTGAGGTCTGAATTAAGAGAGCTTGATTCATGTGCAAGATGCACATCTGGAGATCCCTCTTTGTCTTTTATTGTATGATCATCTTTTTTTCATGACATGAGATGGAAACGATATGCATTACATTAGGGATGGAAAGGAATAAATAGTTTAAACAATTGACTTGGATAGGTGAAAATGGAATGCAAAAGCCAAATTGGATGAAGGCAATATAATGATTTTGCTGTATAAAATATTAAAGAGTAGATTACCACAGATTAACCTATTTCTAAATAGCTATATGAACAGAGATATAAACAAAATTAAAAGCAAAAGGAGCGTTAGATGGCGATGTCGTTTATCCTCTTAAAATCGAACAACATAGATAATTAATGAATAGAATCATAAGCATTCAAGTGAGAATGTCAGAGACTATGAGTAAGAATCAAAACAGTGTCGTAGACTTAAAAATAAAGTGTACATGTAAAATCAGGGCAAGTAATCAGAATAGTAATTGAGAAAATGTATATATGTTGTTATACCATGTGTGATTTATTATTGGAGTATGATAAATTTCATAACCTAAGCCCACATGCTTAAGCAAATGGAATCACATTTGTAAACAGTTAAATTGAATAGTTATTTTGGAATATGGGTAACAATGATTCAACATATGTATTTATATCAAGTCTTAAACATTTATTTAGGATCCCAATGATCCAATGACTTAGGCATACACATCACTATATAGATATGACATCAATTTATCAATTCAGAACATCATTGATAGCAGAAATTATTAGTGTCCAGTCCTCGATAGGACGAAGCAAACCCCTAAATTATATCATTTCTGATCAAAATTCAATGGCGTATCTAAATGACAAAAATGTATGCAATGCCTAAGGTTTAGTTACAATTGGTATGAGCATTTCAAAGCCTAACGATGTAATGTCAGAAACTATGAGAAAGTTTACTGCTCAAGGCATATAGTCCTCAACACGACTAAACGACTGCAAAAACTACTCATGAATTGATGGATGTTGATAGTTCTAAAGTCTAGTCAGAGCTATATGAAAATGTGAAATATTTTACAACACGGTAGAATATGATGAAGGTCCAACTGTAAAGAGCACTTCCTAGGCAAATCATACAAATTAAGACATTGCAAAACAAAATAATGATAGAATGAATCAAATTACTTATACCCAGAACTGTCACTAAACAAACCTAGTCTCAAAATCTCTTGAATATATTAGTAATGTTAAATTTTAACTATTAAGATCAATTCTAAGCCTAATGAAGCAAAGTCCAATCCTATGCGAAAGGAAAGAGGTCGAGGTAATTAGAAAGTACCAGGGTGCCGTTTTTGACCAGGCCAAACAGAGGCAAAAACTGATAATGTGTTGATGAAGTTTTCATCTCAAATAAGTGATCGACATTTATCCTCTTGAAACTGAACAACGTGGATAAATAATGAGTACAATATTCAACAATTAAGTGAATATGTCAATGACTTTATAAAATAAGGAGAAAGGTGTAGTAGAGTTAAAAATCAAGTGTGTCTGAAAAATATGTCAAAGTAATGAGAATAGTAATTGAGAATCTCAGTGGATTTATAGGAGAAGAAGCCATCAACTATTATAGTGCAAAGAATAAATTGAGGATAGGCAATTAATCAGACTATGCACAATACAAATATTTTATGTATGGATGTATCATGCCAGGTGAGCATTCTGAACAGTGTTGTATTATCTATATATGTTGTAATACCATGTGAGATTTATTATTGTTATATATATACGTCATAGGAAAAATACCCTGTTTCAATGATCATCGGTTAGAGCATTTTGGCAATCACGTACTTTAGACATCCAGTGATTCAGATATAAATAAATGCCTTTCCTCCAATTACTAAAAATATAATAATTTTGAACATGTATCATCATAGAAGCCCCTAAAGTACTTCATTTCCTCCAATTAATAAGTATTAAAATTATCTGAAGGCATTCCTTATTTTATTGTTAACTTCTGACTGTTTTTAGGAAGAAGTAGACAGAGTGAAAAAGTAAGGCATTAATAGATGTGTTGGTTAGGATGGGGGACCTAATAGAGTGCTCCCATCTCATAGTCATTCCTATGGGTCAAATTACTTGAACAAAGATGATGCTAAACTATTCCTTGAACACAATGGGGTACTCCAAATTGAAATGAAAATGGAACAATGGGCTGCCAGATCACGACGAATGGTTAATGATGACTATAAACACAAGATGTGCTAAACAATGATGGAGTATGCACTTGTGATATAGCTAGGAATATTGGGGTTGAACCAAATTTGGTTTGTTTCTTTCAACCCCATGTCTGCCCTACCCTGTTTACTTATACCCGTATGTCTGTAGTGGTGTGGGTACCCACAAAACCACATCCCTGTTTGCATCCATTTTTGAGTAAATTTAGACCGAAAATTTTATGACAGTATTCTCTGTTGAACATATATTAATTAGTATGTGAAACTTTCATAGTTCATATAGAAATCAATAACATATAGTTGATTCATAAATATTCTTAAGAATCTCATTTTATATTTTTGAGTTGAATTTATCAATTGAGATTTCGCTTTATACCGAATTTATGAGTGTCAATTCCTCAATAAGTCGAAAGAAATTAATAAATTCTATCAAATTTAAACCGTGAAGCATTAATGTATGTAACTGGCCCCAATGTATGAAAATGAGCAAGGTTGATTTCAAAATGATATGAGAACTCTCTAGCATAAGTAAACAAAGTTCGAACATAAATGAAAGAACAATGCTAAAATTAATTATAAAGTGTTTGTGTGCAGTCGTCATCCCAAACAAACGTAGCCCAAAACTAATAATGAATTAATGGAAGTTTTTATCTCAAATCATAGACTTGTCTAAATGAACACAATGTATGAAATGATTAAGTTTTAGTGCCAATTGTAATGAGCAATTCGTATACTAAGCAAGTAAAGTCAGACCTATTACGAAAGGCCACTGCTCAAATAAATCAGATAGTGGCAGTGTGCAGCCCTCATCCTGACCAGACGTATCCCTCAAATAATGATGAATTAATGACTAGTAACAGTTTTAGACTAAAGTAATTGTTTTATGAAAATGTGATAATGTTTACAACATAATAGAAGACATTGTATTTCGAACTGCTAATAGCACTTCGAAGCCAAAGAAAACAAATGCAGACAATGGGAAACAAAGTATGGATTGAATGAATGAGATCACTGAAACTAGGGGTGGACAAAAAAAAGACCGACCCGAATGGACCGATTGGACCGAACCAAAAATTAAGGCTATTTTGAAACCGGTCCGAAAATCGGTTCATAAAAACTAAAAACCGATTAAACCGGTCCGGTCCGCGTTCCACTATATTAAAAGACCTATTTGGACCGGACCGGACCGATTCCCATATATATATATAATAAAAATAATGTTATTGTGTTTCTTATGTATAGTTTTTGAATTAATGTATATAACTTATGAATTTAATTTGGAACATTTTATATATGTATAGACATTTTTTTATTTGGGTTAAAAAAAACCATGTAAATATCACTTGGAGTTTCGAGTATTATTGTTTTGTATATATATTTGTGAGAAAAATAGATAAAAACATTCATAAAATGTACATATATATAAAATTGGGTCAGGACCGAATTTTACCCCGGACAGCACCGAAAAAAGCCTGGACCGAATTAGTAGGTTAACCGAATTAATTGGTCCGGTCTCGGTCCAAAAAAATTGAGGACCGAATATTCGGTCCAGTCCAAAAAATAGGCAAAACCCGAACCGGACCGGACCGTGCCCACCCCTAACTGAAACTGACTGTGAATAAACCAACATAAACTGAATATATATTGAACATATGAGTGTATTTTGGAGTCGATAACTCATTTTAAATAAACTCATGTGCACACGTATCATTAATGGGACACGATCAATGCAACAATAATCAATCCCAATAACAACATATAAAAGTGATAAATATAGCAAAATCCTTTCAATTAATCTATGTTGTATAGTATAAAATCAATGCAAATTTTCTTATGTAAAATATAACATATACACATATGAGATTCATGAGCATAACATTTGTTTATAATGTATTCTATATTTATGATCATAGGTATTTGTTTGGAGAGTACAATTGTATTTGGAGATAGTATGAAAACAGATATAATGATATCCAAGTTATATTTTAGTTGCATGGAATTAGTATCTAACAATTTGGAGGTTTAGAAAAAACTTATGTTCAATTACATTGCAAATGGATATTTTGTGGAATGATGATTAAGTTAGTTAACATTAATAATACTTAAATTGAATCGCATATATGAATAATGAAGTGGTAGTATTTTACATAAGAGAATCAAAAATAACATATATAAAACTACGATTTCCTCGCAACATCAAAAATAACATATATAAAACTAGTGCATGGAATTGATAATGATAATGAAATCGAAGCATAAGTATTTTATACTTTCCAAAACTGTCAATAATAATGAGAATATCTCGAATTTAAAAGACTAAAAAAGATCAAAACGGTTATCTCGGAAAAATTTGATGAAATGAATATCATGTTGATCAAATGAATTCGAGATACTCATGTGCACACCAAATGAGACATGGTACATGATCAGTGCAACAGTTATCAGTTCAAATAAAAATTAAGGTATGTAGTGAATAAGGTTAAGGTCTAAATGTTATGAGCAATTCTTATCCTAAGTCAAACTCCTAAATTCTATCAGTTTTGATTTCAATCAACAAATACATTTTTGCATAAATCTATATATCATATTGAAAATTAGGACGTTTAAAATAAACTTATATTGAATTACATTGCATCTGGCCGAAGAACAGGGGTGAAACGTGTGTGAAACTATATAAAACTAATGAGAATTGGTACAAAATTAGTGCAACACTTATAAATCCCATAACAACCTAATATATGCCATGAGTAAGGTTAAGGTCCAAATGTTATGAGCAATTTTTAGACTAAGTCAAACTCCTAAATTCTATCAGTTTTGATCTCAAACAACAATACATTTTTGTGTAAATCAATATGTCATATATGACAATTAGGACGTTTGAAAAAAACTTATGTAAAATCACATTGCATCTTCCCGAAGAACATGGATTAAACGTGTGTGCAACTATATAAAACTAAGAACATGTATATAATTAACAAATATACCTTCTCCATGCCAAAGTTCAAAGAAAATCAAACTCCTAAATTCTATCAGTTTTGATCTCAAATAACAAATGCATTTATGCGGACATCAATCTATCATATATGATAATTAGGACGTTTGAAAAAAACTTATATTGAATTACATTGCATCTGCATGAAGAACAGGGGTGAAACGTGTGAGCAACTATATAAAACTAAGAACATGTATATCCATAACAAATATCCCTTATCCATCCCAAAGTTCTAACAAAATGAAAAATTATATTAAATTGAACAAATATCCCTTCTCCATCCATTAAGGTAGCAATATTACAGAACAATAAAAATATCAGATTAAATTTACATTTTACTTAAAAAAAACACTTCCAGTTACTCCTTCATTCCCAAATTTATAGTCGATATTTGGAAAAAAACTCATGTGCACACCAAATGAGACAAATGAAATTAAAATTTTCATGGTACGTCTAATCATATGTTTAATCATGTCATACAATCCTATATCATAACTCAAAGGTGTATGATGTTTCTTATACCCCAACAAATTTTATATGACCATAACATAATAAATCAAACATCAACACTACATGACGTACACATATCATGTTCCTTATGACAAAAAATTTAGATAGGTGCATATAAAATGTAACGTAAAGTCGGAAGGTTATAGCATGCTTGGACATTTCTTATTTTTTTGTGTGGCTACAAAATAGTATATTACAAACCATTACAAAATTAATGAATTTCGAATACTATGTAACATATTTCATCAACTGCCAACACATATTTACTACCAAAATTTCAAAGAGTAAAAAAATCAAACATGTAGTCTGCAACAGTCAATTCGAAAAGTTAACATGATGTAAGGGGAAAGGAAAATACCTGTGTTTCAAAGCTCCAAACTAGATCACTGTATAAAATAGGTTTTTTATTTTTTTAAGAAACCAAATCAAATGATGAAAGATATCAATACGAATGGAGGTTCAAATACACTACATATGTCAGAGTAAAATTACCTGAAGAAGAATGCATATTTCAGAGCTGAAATCTTCATATAAATAGGTTCCAAAGAAAGATTTACATATTCTAATAGTGGAATAGGAAATAAAAAGTTTTTCTCATAATGAAGAGGGAACCGTAGGTAAGAGATAGAGGTGGAAGAGGAATTGAAGAGTTTCTTTCATTGTACGTTGATTTTGAAATGAAGTTTGTGTACTCGCGGGAGACTATTTACTCAACTAAAGTTGAATGAGTGGAAATAATACCTCTAATACTATTGTAAAATAGAATTAAGTCAAATATCATATTATTTAATAGGAGTTTAAAAGAAAAACTAAAATTAAAGATGATATTGATTTAGTTACATGTGATGTTAAATTCTAGTGTTATAATATATTTTTTAATTTTGATATTTTATCAATGATAAATATCATTTTAGTGAAGAATTTTGTACATTTTTTAGAATACACAAGTAACTAGAATTTAATGATAAAATTACTGTTATCTAGTTTTTAGTTATGAATTTATGATAGTACCAAAATCTAATTTCATCCATTAACAAGTTATTTAAATAAAAACTTAAACATTATGCTAATAATTTCATCTCATGTAAGTAGAAAACAAGAATTTAATTCATGCATTTCCAACCTTTCCTTTTTTGAAGAGATTATAACTTCAACCCACCTCACCCACCCCACCCCACACACACAAACACACCACACATGCCAACAACAAAAAAGAGCACGAAGTAAAATATTAGATCCGTGTTTTTTGAATAATTCACAACTTTTGAGTGTTTTGACGAGTTAGTTATTTTTCAACAAAATGACAAAGGCTGATAATTTTTAGAATCAATATGAAAATGTGAAACCTAATTTTGATATTTTAGAATCAATATGAAAATGTGATACCTAATTTTGATCAGAAATTAACACAATACGTTGTGTTCATATTATGTCTTTTTCATGAAATCTTATCATGTTTTGTAAAAACTATTAGTCGTATTATCGTGTCTTGTTGTGTTAATCGTGTCTTTTTCTGTTTGATTGAGTTTGAAATTTAAATAATTGTGGTAATCATGTCATATAGTGTTCTATATGAGCCGTGGTCTTATCAAATAAAATAAACATGAAATCGTATCGTGTCTTATTCGTTGTTTGTGTCTAAAAATTCTTGTCCAACAGTGCCATTTTGACTATAATATGACCCGAAAATACAAATTAACATCCTTAAAAATGATACACATCTTTACGAAATTTTGATTTATTTGAATAGAAAAGCCAATTGTGCTAACAAAAAAAGACAATGGTGTTAAGGGATTGGATAAAAAATTCTTATGGAATAAATGGGAGAGTCAAATTGTACTTCAGTGGATAAAAAAGGATAATGTCAAATGAATCAACGTATTGAGGATCAAAGTGTAATATAAAAAAGTGTCCAACCACACATACCCATTTTCATACCCATCTACCCACTTTCATACCCATCAAATAAGACAAGGCAATGAGAGCTTGTACCTTATGCCCTGGCGAGACCCACAATAATAAGGTACAATATTTTAATGCATTGGGTATGAAAAAAGGGTACGAAAGTATGTACACACAGTTTTATTTTATACAAAAGGAATAGTAAAACTTTTCTTATTGACAAAGCGGGATTAACCTCCCACCTACACCCAAAGCAAAAGATTGAATGTGAACCCTTTAGTTGAACTCCTATGTCATGTTGATGGAGTAATAATGTAATAAAACTAGTTCTGAGGAGTGTACTAGTAAAAGGAAACAGAAAAAGGAAATGATAATTGCAACCTATCTCTACTAGATGCACTTTTTAGAAAGAGCTCGATTCTATCCTACGTGGAAAGTTTGACCAACCCCCAACATAAGGATTCAAATTAGACTAATGTTATAACACTTAATACCAATCTAGTACCCATTATTTTTTGAATGTATTGTATTATAATGAGACTCACACTTTAGTACAATCATTTAAAGCACGATCAATAGTGGGTTGATACTAACAGATAGTGTATAAATAATTATCCTTCAAATTACAGAGGATGGATAAAACTTTGGGTTATTTTGGTTTGTCATTCATTAATTATTTGTTATTTAATTAAAATTTTGTTATTTTCATTTTTCAGAAGCTTGAATCCTATTTTATTGGATTATATCAATTAATTATTAAGTAATTCATTTTCATATCTACAATATCTAATATACACCTCTCATGAATTATTTAACAAACTTTGATTTATAAATTAAAAATAAAAACATTTTATAAAAAAAATAAAAAAATCTTTTATTTAAAAACAAAACTGTTATGATAGTTTTAAAAAAGATGATTTTATTTCAACCCACTTATTTTTCTATCCACCCCACTTTTATTAATCCTCTCATAATGGGAAGTGAGGCGACTCAAAATGTATCTCTAATACGTATAATTACGGTTCAAGTGTAAACTGATCACTCAAGTGATAATCCGGTAAATCGGGTGTCGAACAGAGGGACTAAGACGATCTCTCATAGCGAGTACTAAGTTAGATGACTAACCCCAACGATTGACTTGCAAAATAGAAAAATAAAAGATGATTATGGTGGAAATTTGTATACTACTTATAACAAAATCAATTAAATCCTATGTAAGCTATCTATGCATGAAAGACCAAAGATTGAATGATTAATTAATATGAAAGAAAGACAAGGTTGGAATAAAATCCCCCAACCCCTAATAATTTTACCGGATACAAAACAAGTCAAGAATTAAACATTTAATCAAAAAGAAAACTTTATTGTTTCAAGAATTACATATATGAAAGAAGTAACCCGCACAATACATAATCAAGAATAAAAATAAAGTACATGATAAGATTGTTAATACGAGCATCGCATTCTTAAACACTCTGGTTACCTAGGACAAACGGAGGTAAAAGTCCTACAACGGTTATATTAACACAATACCACATTTTTAATTATTTGTTTAATTCAAGAACATATTTTATATCCATACGAAACACATAGGATTGGGTTCATGCATACCAACCCTTGGAAACTTAGCCATACATAGTGTTGTTAATTATAAACATGATTTCTATGTTGTATGTGAATCTATTCATCAATAAGGTGTTGCTAAGCATGCAAGAATTAATTCTAAATTATAAAATATGCCAAAATATCATAAAAATAACTAAGATCAAAGATCAAAGGAGAAAAGGACAAACTAAATTGAATATTGCTTAAAAAAGATCCAAAAATCATAAACTTCATGTAGAAATAAACTTGTTATATTCTGGTCTCCTTTTCTTCCTCTAAAACTAGGTTAAACTAATGTAAGGTATGCCTAATGTTAAGTTACAACTCATTGAAATCCTTTTTTAAAGAGTCCTAAACCCATACAACTCGGGTAAAAATTCAGAATAAATGACATTTCATGCTCAGGTCAATCGAACCGATTCCCTTAGAATCTGAATTAGTTCGTTGGTCAACTTTTCTAAATTTCCTCTTTTTCCCCTAGGTTCTCTTCTCGACTTCGAACTCGCATAACTTCTTCACCGTATCTCGGATTGAGTCGTCGTTTCTTCCAGTGTTTTTGCAACTTCAAGATTTCCAACTTTCCAGTTGGCCCAGCCTCTTGACTATGGCTAAAAAATTATAAAAATACCCTTTAACTTCCTTTCCTTTATTTATTTCACTGTTTCGGTTTCACTCCCACATTCATTTGCACAAAATACCTGTAAAGCACATGAAAAATACACAAAATATGAAATACTTGCTGAAAATGGTTAGTAGCATAAATACGAGGTAAATCCAGTTTATTTACACTGCACGAGAAAATAAAAATGCCTAATTTACGGGAATAAATATGAAGTAGATACGCCGAATCAGGAAGACTTCCTATTTGACCATTATAACACCCCATATTTTATTGAATATTTAAATGATATATGTGCTCATAATTTAATTAATTTGTGAAATACAAGGAGAATTAAAAAAATATTAATTAGCGAATATTGGAAGAATATTTATGTGTTATTAAATTTAATTGTATGATAAATAAATGAAATTGTATTATTGACATGATCTTATTCGGGATGCACGTGTGGGTCGTGTTGGGAATAAGATGGTAAATTGATGATAGGTGGCTTGGATGGTGATTTGAGTGCAAGGATGATATGTGATGGGTTGAGATAGTCAGAATTAGGTATCCAGAGGTTGTAATCGGGTTCCGGGGATTTTTTTAATCTATATAGGACCCGTACGGGGGTAGTCGGGTCATTTTAAAGTTACTAGTTAACCTAATTTCGATATTAGGGGAATATTAAGGGATTTTGGATGAGGGAAGAACCGTAATTGATCATTCTAATCACCTAGGCTTGACAAAGAGGCAAAAGTTAAAGAAGAAAACTCAAGAGAGGAATCAAGAAGGCAACCCGGGAAGGAAATTGATAATTTTCGGGTAGGATTTTTGGGAAAGGAAAGTCTACAAAGAAGTACTCAAACCCTACGATAATCTAAGGCAGGTGTTTAACTTGCTTTGATATTATATGCAAGTTTTTAGTTCATATTATAGTTGGTGACACAAATATGAATTTTGTGGTGGGATTCATGTGTAAAAATGGGAATTTTGTGAATAAAATTAAAGGAGAATAATTGTTTTATGATCCCATGTAGAATCTAAGATTTATTGATGTAGAAAAGTGTGATCTTGAATGATTAGTATAAGGTTTGATTCAATCTTGAAGTCAAATTAAGGACGTGTATAATTCTTGATTAACAATGTTGAATCCTAGGAATTTAGATTGTTATCGGGTGAATTTGATTGTGAAAATAAGTGTAATCATATTTAGAATTGATAAAAATGATAAATTTTGGGTTATATTGGTGATATATACATGGGATAGTTGATGGGAAGATGATGAATCTCGCCTAAGAAATAAGGTTACAACGTCAATCTCGTTAGAAGCTCATTCAAATGAGTGGAGATTTGCATTCGAACGAGGTTGGTTGGTGTTTCTTTCAAACGACCTATGAGTTTTGGTTATGAAGATAGATCTTTTCGCTACGAATGCGTGGCCACCAGTTTTGTATTTTTTTTATTTATTTAAATAGTTATGAATTTTCTACGAAAGGGTGTTCGATACCGAAATCTTTAGTTGGAAATCAAATCCGGGTATAAATGCACGGGTGTTTTAGGGTGAAAAATACTTGGGTTATGAGTTATGAAATTAGGTGGAAATCTTTTGAAAGAGTTAGGTTACAGGTCGGTTTGAGATAGGTTGTAAGGACACAATTCTCCAATTGAGTCTTAATGTAGTTTTGGCTCAATTCCGAACAAAAACGTTTATGTCATAGGATAGTGTTTAAGTGTACCTTTCAAACCTATGATGTGTTTTAGATGAAGACGTAGCGGCAAAGAATATAAAGCTTCATCAAATGCCGACTTTATGTGCCTCGTTTCTACGTCATCACAGTGGTTCCATGCTCCGAAGGTATGAATGCATTTTATATATATATATATATATAGAGAGAGAGAGAGAGAGGAGCTTGGAACATGTTTATTGGGTGTTACGTTTAAAACTGCGTTTTGTTTTCAGAAAGATTTCAATTAAAAACTTTAAAATAAAGTATATAAAGTTTCTGGGCAAAAATAGAATTTTACGAACCTTCTGGAAGTTCGTTCGATATGTCGTTCGAACGAGTTTGCCAACGAGCTTCCCCATTTGATACTAGAACTTCGTTCAAAATGTCGTTCGAACGATATGGATGTTCGAACGAGATTTCCAACGAGTTTCTAACGATTTCACACTGGAACTTAATTAGAAGCCTCGTTCGAACGAGACTTCGTTCGAACGAGATGTCAGGTGGGAAAGCTTTTTGGCAGTTTTTAGTAGTTTTACCCCACTAACTTTTTGCTGAATATCTATGTACGGGAAACCAACTTTTTCTAACATCTTTTTCATATCCTTCCAACTCCTAGAGAGTGTTTTGAGAGCAAAATCATAAAAAGAAAAAGATCAAGTTTTGAGTGATAATTTTCAAAGACAAATTCATCTACCACTCTAGTTTTCACCCATAGTTTTGTTTATCCAATTTCATACATATACATCTTGCTTGGAGTTTGGCACTGGGTTTATCTCTACACCGAATTGAAGAGATTGTTTGTGTTTTCTTTTAAATCCCTCAAAGAAGAAGAATTGTTTAGTTGCGGCTTTCTCACTTGGTGAAAGGCACCATGTGTGGGTGACGGTATACCTATTGTCCGATCGGTGAGTCTGAGATCACGGTGGAGCTCCGTGGTTATCCGCTAGGAAGAGGTGGTAACAAGAAGACGCGTCAAGGCTTGAGAGGGTTCGAGTTGAGTAAGTAAGTCATCTGTCTTGTAAATGTAAATTCCGTACTTAGTGGATTTGAGGCTAGGGTCGTCCGAGGTTTTTTCCCGTTGTGGGTTTTTCCTCGTACATTGTGACGTAGTGTGATTGATTTACTTTTATCTTGCATAATAACTTAGAACGCATGCTTAGGATAATTCAAGATAAAATTAGTTTTAATTGTCACACTTAATTTAATTTGGTGCTAAATTAAATTTGGGTAACGTTTATTTAATTCAAGTCATTTAATTTATTTGATAAAATTGGTTTGGCCTAGTTTTGGAAATACTGATAAATATGACTTAGGTAAATTCTAGGACTTGGACTAATTATGTTTAAGTGAAAACCTTTTAATGGATTGATTTTAATTTCACTTGGTTTAATTTTAATTTTAATTAAATTAAAATTTGTTGTCTTTTTATTGAACCATCAGCTTTACGCTTTTGCATATCCATTTCATAAAAAGGAAATATATTTTTTAAAGACTTTTAAAATTGGGGGCTTCCGGAACTTACAAAGGCTTAGTGTCCAAAATAAAATATAAAAGTGATATATATAAATAAGTAAGTGAGTACTTACGAATTTGAGAGTCGGATTTAGACTTGGAGATTATAGGCTAGTGATACGAGTGACATAAACGGTTAGCCAGAAGAGAGACAATATATATATATATATATATATATATATATATATATGTGTGTGTGTGTGTGTGTGTGTGTGTGTGTGTTTGTGTGTGTGTGTGTGTGTGTGTAATATTTATGTGAAAGATACCCATCCTAGCGGATATGCTATCGGTGGATGTTGCGCACCGTGGGAGGGAACTCTGGAGAATCTCAACAGAGATAGTACTATTGTCCAGGGACATAGGTCTATGCATGTGCACACTATGTAGGGTTGGAGTCCCATAGAGTAATGTTGTATTGTTATGACCACAAACTTAAGGCCATGACCACCTCTAATTTTTGTTTTCATTTTCGGTTCAGTAGTGAGATTTCGACCCGGTTGCTCAGGTTGTGGTGAACATTCATGGAGCTTGATAACATGTTAGTGATTTTGCATCCAGTGAGTTATTACTCTGAGGGATTGCGGTTATACATATATAGCGAGTGACATATATTTAGGTACATTTGATATTATTTATGTATTCGTATATATATATATATATATATATATATATATATATATATATATATATATATATATATATATATATATATATATATATATATGTGTGTGTGTGTGTGTGTGTGTGTGTGTGTGTGTGTGAGTGTGTGTGTAAATATATATACGAGCGAATTAAAAGATATTATGAACTGTAAATTTATAGGTAGCCAGAAGGATAGTTCGGGGATGCTGTGTGTAAATACATATATAAAAGTGAAGAAAATTATATATGGGCATAAGACATTAAAGTATAAACATTGAATTAATAACTAGGGAAAGTTATTTGAAATGAATTGATTTAATTATAATTGAGAATTATAATTGTAAAGCGGATGTGAATGCTAATTGAGAATTTAAAGTGAATAAAGTTACGCATTATACCGGGTAGAGTATGGGACTAAGATTAGTGTTGAGGTGATAGTTAGGCTCGGTAGCAGAACTAGGATGTTTAAAATACATGCGTTAGGTGCGCATTTAGATGAGGGGTGTTTCATGGGAGTGTGACAGCAGTTTAAATATGAAATATTACAATGCATATTTATCAATGTATTTTAAACACTTGCTAAATGTTTCTAAAAATTTTTGGGCTCTGACCCGTTTCAAAATATTTTCAAAAACTTTTAGGTGTTCAGCCACAGGGACGCCTGGCTTAACCATTCTTCTAGTTAGACGACACTGCAGTAGTTATGAATGCGTGTAAGGATTGATTAGATGCCTCTATCCTTGAGATCTAGATAGGAGTTATTTTAGAGTTCTTCCGGGCATGTGGCCCAGTTACATAGTATTTATTTTATTCTGATTTTTTTCCTTTCAATTAGTTGAATCATTGTATTATGTTCTCTCGTAGAGAATTATCGATTAATTTATTTATGCCAGTGAGTGAGTTTTATTATCTGTATGGTTAATTATATGAATTTAAATCCTATGTAAGTAAAAAAAAGTTTTGAAATTTTAACACCAGGCCTATTAGGTTATTAGTAATTAAAATATTACCGACAGTGATGCTAAGAATGAACTAGATGAGACTCCAGTTTTATTTTAGTAAATGACTGATCACCCGTGATTAAAATAGGCGGGGTGTCACAAATGGTATCAGAGCATTAGGTTCTAGTATCCTTCGGATCTGTGTGATTTATTACATTTTTAGCATTGTTTTCTCATTAATGTAGAGCCCTATGCTTAGGATTGTCAATTCATATTGCGATTTACGTTCTCCTGGTATTATGTATAATTAAAAAAATCTTATTCGAGTTTGGATAGGTTTCGAAGATGAACAAGGGAAGGATGACCAGGGAAGGTCGTCAAGAGGACTGCAGGAGGTGAGTCTCAACCAAAGCAGCAGAGAATTCAGGGGACAGTGACCGTTGCAGAGTTCACTACTATTATTGCTCAGGCAGTTAATACTGCGATGACATTAGGGCGCAATAGTTTCTCCAAGCACTGCTACAACAGATGGTGGTGCCAATTCAGACTCACCTAGTGCAGTTAGTATAGGAGGGAGTCAGAGGAGCCTTTCAAAAGGGCCAGCCCCGGAGTTTTAGGGAAATGTGGATCCTGTATTAGTTATCCAATTAAAGGAGGACATAAAAAGGCATTTGCATATGGTTGAGTGCATTGACACTCAAAAATAAATATTGGTAACTTTTAAGCTCGTAGGAGCGGCATTGTAATGGTGGGAGTCAGTACGTCTGAGGAAAGAGACACCATGACTATTAGGGATTTTAAGTGTGGTTTGATCGTAAGTCCTTTCATCTGATGTTCAAACAGAGATGTGAAGGAAATTTCTATACTTACCACATGAGGGTCGAACAGTGGTTAGGTATGAGGAAAAATTTACTTATTTATTTAGCTTTGTGCCCGATGAGGTGGATACGAAGCAAAAAATAGTCCTTAAGTGTGATGACGAACTCACGGGTAGAAGTTACCAACACTTTTTAAAAAATTCATCTTGGACGACTTGTGCAGATGGTATCATTGTCATACTTTTACATTGTCAATATCGACATTTTTGTGTGAAGGGATCCAAGATAGAGAGTCTAGCCAATAGGGAAAGACTGGAGGTATCAGTGCTAGTGGGGCACCACAGGGGGATACTCAGCAGGGAGACCTATCTAAGGGATTTAGATTAAGGAATTATGACTAGATGACAGTGAACTCAGTCAGGGCCGTTAGGGCCAAAAGTGTGTTCTTTAGGGCTAGCAGGCCAAGGGAACCATAGGGGTGGCCATTAGAGTCGAGGCCACCAGAGCTAGAAATTACACATCCATTAAAGCCAGAGACAAGGGGATTACACAGGGAGGTATTTTACATATAGAGCGTAGGTCGACAGGAGCAGGTTGCCCAACTGGGGGAACAGTAGCGGTAGTTATTGGGTCAGTTCAGACGAGAGTATTGCATACAGGAATCAACTGAATAGCCAGTGCCATTGGCAATTGAAAGTATGAGTTTTATCCTTGGGTAAATAAGGTAAGTTTTATGTGATACGGGTGCATCACAGTAACCTTGGTTAGAACTATATTCACGAGTGAGACGGGTTTAGTGGATGTATCATTAATATCACTACAATGTGTTTATATTTACTGTCGAGTAGCGGGGATCTCTTTGGCCCCATCTACAAGGGAGAGGGTGTGGACACTGAGAGAATAAGTTTCATAGATCTACTTATTTTAGAGAGATATAATATGCGAGTATGATGTTATCCGAGGTATGGACTGGTTAGCGATGGTTTGAGCAATAATGGACTGTTATGGTAAGGATATCATGTCTACTATTCCAAGGAAGTATGTGTTATTTTACGATGTCTCATCCTGAAATAGGGTCCACCCTGTGTATATATAATATTATAGGTGAGACTTCAGAGAGTACAGTAGTCTCATTATATTAGATCCCGGTGCATAGGGAATTTACTGATGAGTTTCAGGGGATATCGGGTTTACCGTCGAGCGGAGATATTGAGCTCGTTATTAATTTAGTGTTGAGGACTTGGTGATAGTGAGAGCGCAAGTTGAATTACCACTTTAGTGATGTGGGAGCGGACGATTAGACTTATACGTCTGAGGATAGGATAAAGAGAGTCCCGGTTATGTGATTTTGTCACTAGATCATGGGTTTAATATTGTAATTGTTGTACATGTATCTTCGATCTAAGGCCAATGGAGCCGAATAGTGTTGTATGGGAAGCACTGGGTAACGTTTACATCGCTAGATGATAGTAGGGGCAACTGCGAGAATATTTGAGCTACGATTTATAGGGTAATTGAGTATACCCTTACTGTATAGCCACATCGAGCATGCGGGACCAAGTTGATATCGATATGTTATGTTTGTAATAATTATACGGATATGCACGGGATATAGGGTTTATGGGCGCCCTGGTTAGTTTGATTTTTAGTATTGTCCAGGATGAGGGGGCGTGGTAATAAATGTGTTGAATCGCATGCCTATGGGGCAGTAGGAACATAATTGGAAAAGATGGAAGATGGACTAAACGTCATTTGAGGAAGAAAATAATCCAATTATATACAACAACGAGAGATAACACAACCAAAATGGGTTGCAAGACTATAGAGACACGGGTGAGGATCTCTCTTGACAAGGGAGGGTCTAACAGTTTTGGGAAGGAGATCAAATTCATACTCAATCAAATTTTTAGGGTGGCTTGCGCATAAATAGGATGTTGATTTCACCAAATGAAAAGGACTAAGGAAATGCGCAGTTTAGAGAAGACACATGGGTTATGGTTTTTAGCATACCTAGGAAAGGGGAGTATGATGTACCGTGTGACGTGGGATATAGAGCGGTTGGATCAGTGAGGAGTCATACATGGAGAGTTTGTCTCCAATTTCACCACTCGTAGATGGGAAAAGATTGGTCAGAGGAGATCAACTAGAATTTTGCAACAATTGGTGAGTGACAGAATCTGTAGGCAGACTAATAGAGTTCATTATTGGGGTACCAACATCGTGAAAAGGTCAATATTCCTTTCGAATTATGAATTAAGTTGATCGATATGGAGCAGTTATTACTAATTTAGGTGAGTTACACTATGGGGCAGTGTGCCCAACATTCCATTGAAAAGAGAGAATGAGCCGGCACAAGGTGTCACCCGATATTATTGTGGATCATAATGAGATCCTTAAGTCCTACCTCTATAGGAATTATCAGGAGGCGATGGGAACTAATTTGCATTTTGAGCAAGTCAGATTACCCGTAGACCGAGCAGTAGATGGGAGAGGTGATTAAAATGTTAAAGAATGCAAGGGATGCGTATTCTAGGTATTGGGATAATTGGGAAAAGTAACTACTATTGATAGAGTTGTGTGTAATAACTCGTACCACTTTATCATTGGCAAGATGCCTTTTGAAGCTTCGTGTGGGATACCTTATGTCCTCCCTCTGGTTGGTTAGAGGTGGGAACAACAAGCATCTCGTCCCGGAAGTGATTTAAAGTCCGTCAACAAGGATTGGGTTAATCAGACATTATTTCGTGTAGTTTAGGGACGTCATAAGAGTTACCTCACTACGAACCGAAGATTTTGAAAACTGGCATGAGTGATCAGACACTATTATTGGTGTCTCACATGATGAGAGTTATGTGATTCAGAAAGAAGGGAAGTTGGCACGTAGGGAAGTTGAGCATTTCCCCAGTATTAAGATGATAGAACGAGTGGTGTATAAGCTCATATTATTGAGGTATTTTTAGCATTTTCACGATAGTTTACGTATCGCCATCAAGGTGAGACCTTAAGAAATGATGCAGAATACCAGTATAAAATGATTTGAATAGACTTGTCATTATTTTCGGGGTCATAATAAGTATGCCTTCAGTTAGGATGATACCGTTAGTAGGTATATAGTGGAGGCACCATAGTATTGTCATGTGTTGATTTTGGGTATGTGGGGATGTCGTACGGGTAAGCATTAAAATTTATTGGTACTAGGCATATCCGAATTTTGGGGATGAAACTCCTTTGTAAAGGGGGAGTATGTAACACCACATATTTTAGGGAATATTTAAATTACAAGTGTGCTCGTAATTTAATTAATTTGTGAAATTTAAAGAGAATTAAATAAATATTAAATAGCAAATTTTGGAAGAATACTTAAAAGTTATTATATTTGCTTGTGTGATAAGTAAATGAAATTGTATTATTTTATATTACGTCATATGTGGGTAAAAGTTATGGGTTGACGGGATCTTATTCAGAACACGTGTTTGGGTCCGTGTTGAGAATAAGATGGTAAATTGATGATAGGTGACTCAGATGGTGATTTCGAGTGCACGGATGATCCGGGATGGGTTGAGATAGTCGGAATTAAGTGTTTGGGGGTTGTAATCGAGTTATGAGGAATTTTTAAGCTCTACAGGACCATGCGAGGGTATTCGGGTCATTTTGATGTTACTAGTAAACCTATTTTAGGATTAGGAGGATATTAAGGGAATTTGGATGAGGGAGGCATCCAAATTGATCATTCTAATCACCTAGGCTTGAGAGAGAGGCAAAATATAAAGGAGAAAACTCAAGAGAAGAATCAAGAAGGCAACCTGAGGAGGAAATTGGCAATTTTCGAGCTAGGATTCTTGGGCAAAGAAGATCTACAAAGAAGGATTCAGACCTTACGATAATCTAAGGCAAGTGATTAACTTGCTTTGATATTATATCCGTGTTTTTAGTTCATATTATAGTTGGTGACACAAATGTAAATTTTTTGGTGGGATTCAGTGTAAAAATGGGAATTTTATGAGTAAAATTAGAGGCGAATAATTGGTTTATGATCCCATATAGAATCTAAGATTTATTCATGCATAAAAGTGTGATCTTGAATGATTAGTGTAAGTTTTGATTCAATGTTGAAGTCAAATTAAGGACATGAATAATTCTTGATTAACGATGTTGAATCCCAGGAATTTAAATTGTTATCAAGTGAATTCGAATGTGAAAATAAGTGTAGTCATATTTAGAATGGATAAAAACTATAAATTTGGGTTATATTGGTGATATATGTGGGATTGTTGATGAGAAGATGATGAATCCCGCCTAAGAAAGAGTTATACAACGTCAATCTCATTAGATGCTCGTTCGAACGAGTGAAGATCCTCGTTCGAATGAGGTTGGTATTTCGTTCGAACGACCTATGGATTTTAGTCATGGAAATAGATCTTTTCATTATCAACAAGTGGCCACTAGTTTCGTATTTTTCTGATTTTTTTTAATAGTTATGAATTTTCTACGAAAGGGTGTTCGAGACCGAAGTCTTTAGATGGAAATCAAATTCGGGTATGGATCCACGGATGTTTTAGGGTGAAAATCACTCGGGTTATGAGTTATGAAATCGGGTTTGAATTTTAGAAATAGTTAGGTTACAGGATGGTTTGAGATACGCTTACTGTCCGAAATAAAATATAAATATATATATATATATATATATAAGTAAGTGACTACTTATGAATTTGGGGGTCGGATTTAGACCTAGAGATTATAGACTAGTGCTACGAGTGACATGCACAGTTAGCCGGATTTATTTTATATATATATACGGGTATAGAGACAGTAAGTATATATATATATATATATATATATATATATATATATATATATATATATATATATATATATATATATATATATATATATATATATATATCTGTGTGTGTGTGTGTGTGTGTGTGTATGATATTTATTCAAAACATACCCATCCTAGCGGATATGCTATTGGTGGAAGTTGCACGTCGTTAAAGGGCACTCTGGCTAATGTCAGAAAAGGTAGTACCGATCCCCAGGGTCATAGGTCTGTGCATTCCCACACTATGTAGGGTTGGATTCCCCTGGAGTAATGTGGTATGGTTATGACCACGGACTTAAGGCTATGACCGCCTTTAGTTTTCGTTTTCATTTTGGGTTCGGTGGTGAGATTCCGACCCGTTTGCTAGTGATTTCGCATCTAGTGAGATATTACTCTAAGGGATTATAGTTATACATATATATATATATATATGTGTGTGTGTGTGTGTGTGTGTGTGTGTGTGTGTGTGTGTGTGTAAATATAAATACGGGCGGATTAAAAGATATTATGAATAGTAAATTTAAAGGTAGTCGGGAGGACAGCTCGGGGATGTTGTGTGCAAATACATATATCAAAGTGAAGAAAATTGTATATGGGCATAAGACACTAAAGTGTAAACATTGAATTAATAACTAGGGAAAGTTATTTGAAATGAATGGATTTAATTATAATCTATATACTACTATAAAATGCTATACAAGCAATTTATATCTCCTTTTTAGTGAGGGCATCCCTGTAGGACTATGTAATTCCCTTTCTCTCTACTCTCATTTCTTATTCCAAATGCATTATGTGATTAACATCAATCTATCAGTCCGCCCTTTCAGTTCTCAACGTTATTGATATTTTACCCCTTCATTTTCTTCTATATTACAATTGTTACTCCCTCTCCCATCATTATACCCCTCCCTTTTTCTTCTACCATACAACTGTTCAACTATCCTATAATTTTCAGAAACGGAATCCCTTTTTACCATACAGGAGTTATCGTAAGCTCTCTATCCCCCCATCATCATTTGTGATCCACTATTTACATATCAGATAATTCATTACAGGATTTTATTTTTTTAAACCTTTTGCATTTACTGATTTTTATTTTTTTGAAGTTTCAAAATGGGTGGTTTTGGACCTGAGTTTCAATTTCCGTTTGTTTGTATTCAATTAATTTTCTTTTCTTCAGTTCTTCCGTGTATAATATTATTGTAATCTTTATTAACGATCTTGCCTTCATTTGTTATTTTATGTCCTTGAGCAGCTGAGAATGCACATCCTCTGTAATAAATCTAGGAAATATGCACAAAGTGACAGCGTAGATGACAAGGATCCCAAACCCGTACCATTTTACGATCCCAATAATATCCCACGAGGTTGGTCTCTATAATGCCTCGTGGGAGCGCCTTTCTCTTCTTCTCCTCATTCATGGCTTGTGTTTTAAGATCAATGCAGTAGTTGATAACTTGGAGTCTGTGGGCCACGTTGTAGAAAATAATGCACATGATCATTATAACAATGATGACGATAAAATAGAGGTTTGTGCTTTTTCTCAGACCATTGGCATCTTAAGGATATACAACTTTGGTGAATATTCTTAGGAATGAAATGGGAACTCCAGAAGCGCCAATACCAGCAACAACAGCTTGCATATACCTCTTAGACATTTTTTTCTGTATTTTAGCTTCACTTTCAGTTATAATTATTTTTTATTTTTAATCTTTTGTTATTATTTTTTTACATTTAATGGTGTGAGATTGTTATCATATATCCTTTAAGACCAATGATTTTCAAATTTTCTCATGAGTCTATAGAGGAGTAACGTGTCAAAGGTATTAGGCATATTTTGGAATTTTCCCTCCAAGACATTTACTTCATTGAATTTGTTTGTTGTTTTTACCATAGGTGAAGAGAAAATTAATAATAATTCTTTGAGATTTTTATCTTCAGACACTTTTTGGGACAACACACTGCTATGGCTCAACAAGAGTAATATTTTTTTCTTTAACTTGATGGAGTGTTTTTAGTTTTGTGATATGTTTGGATTTTGGTGTCAAACTAATTGGACTAAAACTTGGAGTTTCAATCCGGATCACTATAATTGATTCTTTATTCAGATGACTTGATTACTGGGTATATACGATTAATATTAATGAAAGGGGGATAGAAACATAGTTTGCAACACAGCTACCTCTCAAGTGGAAAAATTATTGAGGTGGACATATGGTACATGACAAGAAGGGATGTTTTTCAAGAAAATAATTTCTTACGAGAAGGAAACAGAAAGGAAAATATTGCTCAGAGAATTTCGTGCGCTTATTGGTTTTGAAGGGATAATGATATGGGTAAAGAGAGGCTTAGTTACCTTACAAAGTCAGAGAGACAGCAAAAGGGATCCCCACTTGAAGGGAACTCTCAAGGAATGTTGTAAGAAAAGGGATACAAATATAAATCGATGCAATTGAGCACATTGTTGTCTCTCAGTGTTTTAATGACATAATTTTTTTTGTTTCGTTTTCTATCTATGAGTTAAACTTCCCACTTTTGTGAACTTTTAATTATGTCAATGTAATGAAATTACAAAAAGTAGTAAGAGCATTAATTTTTTGCTTTGTAATATGGATACATTATTAATATGGGATTAAGCCAAGGATGATGATGATTAAGATTTATGTGTTTTAATGTACGATTCTGAATTGGGTTTTATATTTTTTATATTTAGGTTTTGGTTTTTATTAATTTTAAGGATTAAGGTGATTCATGGGGAATCTAACTCCTCTTCACGATGGATGTGAAATAATGGCCTCTTATTAGTATCCACAAAATGGTAACTTTATTTTACTGGTTTCGAATTGATTGTCTTATTTAACAACATATATAAAGGAATTTGAGAGTTGTTGCCAAAAAATAAATAAAACCGAACTTTGATTCATACAAAATATAAATAGTTTGTTTGTAAGAATATAGATGGCACATATAATAAAAAAATTTGTTTGTAATTAAGGATTTATGGTCACTTTTCACAGTTACTTGATTTTGTTAATTGTTTTTGTAGATATTGA
This sequence comes from Sambucus nigra, assembly GCA_949130495.1. Lineage (NCBI taxonomy): Eukaryota > Viridiplantae > Streptophyta > Magnoliopsida > Dipsacales > Adoxaceae > Sambucus > Sambucus nigra. Next base: position 155,155,784 of record OX422211.1, on the reverse strand, counting down.
GATTGGTAAACACTTCTATAAGTTTTGTTAACATTTCTATTCGCATTTCAACTATCACTAATACTCTACATTCTTACTTTATTACACTTTTTCTATTCTACACTCAATTATTCAATTTGCTTCATTTTTTAAGCATTCAATACCGCATGCACCGCTCATCGCGCGGGTTTCCACCTAATTGAGAATTATAATTGTAAAGAGGATGTGAAGACTAACTTAGAATTTAAAGTGAATAAAGTTATGCATGATACCGGGTAGAGTATGGGACTAAGATGAGTGTTGAGTTACTAGTTAGACTGGGTAGCATAACTAGGGTGTTTAAAATGCATACTTTAGGTGAGCACTTAGATGAGGGGTGAGGGTATTTCATAGGAGTGCGATGCCAGTTTAAATATGAAATATTGCAATGCATATTTATTAATGTATTTTAACCACTTGCTAAATGTTTATAAAAGGTTTTGGACTCTAATCCGTTTCAAAATATTTTCAAAAACTTTTATGTGTTCAGCCACAGGGACGCTTGCCTTAACCATTCTTCTAGTCAGACGATGTTGCAGCAGTTGTGGATACCTGCAGGGATTGATTAGACATCTCTATCCTTGAGGTCTAGATAGGAGGTATTTCGGACTTATTTCGAGCATGTGGCCCAATGATTTAGTTTTTATTTTATTAAAATGTTTTTCCTTCAGTTAGTTGAATCATTGTATTATGACTTTCATCGAGAATTATCACTTAATTGATTTATGCCAGTGAGTGAGTTTTATTATCTGCATGGTTAATTATGTGAATGGAAATCTTATGTAAGTAAAAAAAAAGTTCTAAAATTTTGACACCATGCCTAATATGTTATTAAGTATTAAAATGTTTCTGACAGTGATCCTAAGAATGAACCAGATGAGACTCTTGTTGTATTTTAGTAAAGGATTGATTATCCGTGATTGAAATACGCGGGGTCACAACCACCCAACCACATAGATCTTCAGGTACGAATAATATATGAAATTCTGACCCCCTAAGGCCATTTACAATGGGGACATTAAATTTGTGGGTTTACTGGACGATTAGAATGCTTGGAGTCACTGTAGGGTTCTGGAAGATTTAGGGTGGGACGTGGGACATTTACTCGTTTGGAGGTTGGACATTTCCAAACGTGGAAATTTTCTACATTTGACGAATTTTGTTTTAACCAAATGCAGAACAGTTATGCATCTGGCTTCCCAGATGTGCAATTGCTCCATGTTTGGCTCTAACGTGGAATAGATCCATGTCTGGGAAGACAAACGAAGAATTGTTTTACATTTATTTGATCATATAGAATCCTCTATCTCTTCCACAAAACTAATGCACTGGTAGAGTATCCCATACACATTCTAAAGGATATAACTCCCAGTGTGACTCATATTAACCCATTGTAGAGGATCCACAATGGGTTGTGCCTATTGTGGATGGCCTAATGCAATTTTCTTAATACCATACCCTGTAGGATGTTTCCCATACCAATAGTTGTACAATTTTCTTTAAGACTTCCATCATATGTCACCCGGGGAAAGTGCAAAGCTAAAAGATATATTTAATTTCAATGAGTTTTTAACCTAGTTTTAGTGAAATAAAAGAAGATTCGATGTCTTTAACAGGAATAGGTTATTGATGAAATTACGTTGCAAAGTAATTTTTTCTCTGGGGACTTCAAAGATTAATCTTAAATGGAGAATTGCATGGCTATGATGAGTCTAGTTAGTAAAAATAAAGACGGGATGAAATATTTTAATAAAAATTAAGGGAGTTGTTGAACTATCCTTTGCTCAAAGATAAAAGGACTTCTTATTTAATTAATATATATATATATATATATATATATATATATATATATATATATATATATATAGAGAGAGAGAGAGAGAGAGAGTTTTTTTATGAAATATGATGTATTTAATTAGAATAGGCAAATTCCAAATATGTACAAAGGACCTACATAAAACAAAACACGGTCCATAAAAGCTTTAACCAACATACCTTACAAAAGTCATACCTAATATCATGGGCCTGAGAAGAACAAAATGGCAACATTTTACCAAAAAAACACATAGGCCCAAAGAAAAACACTAAGCCCAATAGGCCCAAAGAAAAACACTAAGCCCAATATAAACAAGCCTCTAACCTTGGTAAACAGGCCAAGCCCAGACTCAACTCCGGAGAACGCTAGAAAACTAAAGAAAACTTTGAAAATGCACATGTGTAAGCACCGTCCTTCAGACCAGTCACCATCGACCACCTTCTGCCCAAGAAATCATAACCCATTCAATTCAAACCACTATCATCAAACCATTAGCTCTCTTGGACAAAAAGAGGGAGAAACAACCTTCCATACCCACTCTTCTTTAATCTTCCATTTCCAAACTACCAAAGCTATAGCCAAAACCAAACCCTTTTTCCAGATCTTCCATTAAACCAGCACTCATAGAATCCAACACACAATCCACCATACTAACCCTATTTAAAAACTTCATTAAAAGAACTCATATATCCTCAATAAACCTTCCCTCCAATCAAAAGACAATCTTCAAAGAAAAAGAAGAAGTATACAAACACATAAGCAGCATAAAGAAGATCTAAAAACCACATGAAAATATACCACATCCACAGAAACAGAGCCAAATATAGAGATATTTACCTTAGATCCACAAAAAAACATGCAGAGAGAAAAATCGACCCCGGATCCAATTCAGAGACTTATCGGTGAAAGGGCGATGAAGAGACACATATCCAAGAGACCAAAATCCAAATTCTAAGGAGGATAACACCGAAGCCAATAAGAATGCATGCATGAGAATATCCACCCCTATTCTAGACCCAATACTCAGGAGAACAAAACATGAAGCTTTGACACCTCAAACAAGGAGGAGGAAAATACTAGAGCCAACAAAAATCAGGAAAACAAATATGGGACTTTGATAACTTAAGCAAGGGAGAAAAATCTTCAAACATCCTTATCCTCACAAACCGAGACAGTTAAGTGTTCTTATTCAAAAACTTTCTCATCAATTCCCCAATTTCTGCATATAATATCATTCGCATTACTTTTCTTGAATTTTCTCCATTTATATGTGCTCTCATATACTAATTTCCCAATTTTTGAAAAAATACATCCATCATATAACTGAAAATTCTTGAATACTATCTCATTTCTAATTCTCCAAATAGTATAGGTTGTGATAGATATGCAAAGATTCAAGAATAAAGTTTTCAAATCACCACTGTTCCTATTAAGAAATTTTACTTATTCCTCAAAACTTTTAATTCTTTTGTTCTCCCCACTAAGCATCGACACTTCCCCCCTAATCTACTTAGAGACTTCACAAGCAGAAAATAGATGATCCCTAGTTTCTTTCTCTTTCCTAGATAGCACACAAAGGCCTTTACTAATGATTCCCCAACTTAGTAATTTGTCCTTGGTCCTCAACTTATCAAGACATGTAATCTACATAATAAAGCACATCTAATAACTCTCTTAGCAAACCATATTGGTTTATCCCATAAACATGTGTCTTTTTCTTTTTAATATTCTCATAGGTAACTTTGCAATTAAATTTACCATCTTTAGCATACCCAATCTTCACTATTACATTGAGGAACAACACTTGTCCTAGACATGTCCAATAGGTCATTAGAAACAGGTCAGGAAAATTCCAACCATTATTGCCTATATATTCTAAAGCCCTTTCCCAAAGTAGAACTAGTAGCATCATACACTATTCTGTCACCATAAAAATCAATAAGGGGTCCTTTTTTATTCCAATTATCAATTAAGAAGTCAGTCACCATGTCATTACCAATGTGACTTAATTCAATTTCTAGTTTAGTCCCCCATTCTCCATAATTTCACTTGATAATTTGACTATATGTATAGATTTATGTTTAATTACTACATTATGAATCCACTTCACCTATAGGGTATCCTTTTTCCTAGAAACATCCCACAAATGCCTCTTCATACCGGCTTTATTAAATATATCTTCTAATAACTTGATCGATTTCTTAAAGAACCTTTTTAGGGATAACAAAGATATTGATCCAGTAGACTTGGATACTTCTAAGGATAGAAATGGCAAGTTGAACCCTACCTGCGTAGGATAACCACCTATTGGTCCAGGATTTAATCTTATTCGTAAGCTTCTCCACTAGAATTTTGCAGTTCTGATTCTTCATCCTGGTAGAGATCAAATGAACACCAAGATACTTAATAGGAAAAACACCCACATTCATACCTATAAAACTAGCCAATTTGTTATTCTCCCTTTCAAAAATACCAGCAAAAAATATCTCACATTTTGGATAGATGACTGACACGACTCTAAATGTGTCTCTAGTGTATGTGAATTGTGTCTCACGTGTAAGCCATTCGTATGAGTAATAATCCAAGCAAATCGATTATTGAACTCATGGACTAAGACATGAAACGTAACGACTACTAAGGAAGGCGACTAGACCTAATGATCGAATAAAAAAAAGAAAATAAAAAGATGAGGATTGTTTGAAAGAAAATTCTAATGAGCAAATTCAACCTAATTAATAAATGTGAACTAACTACGCATGAAAGAACGAAAAACTTCTTATTTTAAACTATATGCAAAAAATGGGATTGGAATACACTCCCCTGAACCTTCACTAATTATGTAAGACATAAAACTTTCACAAATTTTAATATTTAATTGGGAGAAAACTTTAATTTCATCTAAGTGATAAGCATCCAAAACTGTACAATTTATACCCCGAATAGATGTATTTTAGTTGCTAATTCTCGACAATATGGGTCTTATGTGCTTAAATGTTTATCATGCAGGCTTAACTACAGTTGCGGTGTCAAAAGCTACATTTCGAGGTCAATTGCAATTAGAATGGAGCTAATTCCCTCTCACGTACTCTAACCCGAGCCTAAACCCCGTGTGTGTCTAATTCGTCCCTTTTATTATTTTTTAGATTTTTAGTTTGAGTCATTTTTATTTATAGAATTTATTTTAGATTTATTTAGTATTTTCTAGGTTTATTTTCTATTTTTATTTTTATCAGTATAATTTTATTTTATTTTGATTTTTATTAGTTTTTAGTTTTATTTTATTTTATTAGGATTTTAATTTCTAGGATTTCATTTATTTATTAGTTTTTACATTTTCTTTTTAGAATTTTAATTTTAAGTTTTATTAGATTTTATTTTTATTTTTATTTTATTTCTTTTTAGTTTCATTTTTTTTAGTCTTTATTTTATTTTTTAGAATAGGAATTTTATTTTTAGATTTTTAGTTTTAATCATTTTTTTTAGTTAGTGTTATTTTTAGGTGTCCAAATTAAACACACACACACATAAACACAAACACACACCCAAATAACTTATCCTACACCTAACACTCGCTCACCCACACTCAACTCCCCTACACCCTACCACACTAAACTAACACCCCACTTCATCTTCAACCTCCAACCTCCAACTCACCCCTTTCTCTCTCCTCTCACCAAAAACCTCCATCACCATTACCATCTCTCTCTCTTACCCTCAGCCTAACCCAACTAGTCCCGAACCCGGAAACCCAACCAACCTCCGCCTGAAGTCGCACTCCCCTCTCTCTCCTCGCGATACCACCTCCGCCCAGCACGACCGTCAAACCCAATCACACCACCTAGCCCCTCCAGCCCACACTGGCACACCCCCAACTAACCTCACCCAAACCACATGCACCCTCCTTTAATTCCTAAAGTAACCCTCACCCATACTTTTCATATTCCATACACTCTTGTCCTCACATTTTTACCCCTCATGCTCCATGCCTACTATAAATGAAGAGGAAGACCCCATTTTCAAGGGATCTCAAAATTAGTTTTAAGCTTGGTGTGATAAAATTCTCTCCACATCTCTATGTTGACTATTTGCATTTTTAGCAAATACCTCAATATAGAAGTGTGTAGTGAAAATTATCTCTAGGATAAATTTCACCCCACCCCTCTATTATGAATCTTGGCATTTTTAGCCATTAATTCATTATAGATTGATGTAGTGAAATTTATCCCTTATGGGAGGTAAATTCTAACCCATTCCTTTATGTTGAGATTTTGCATTTTTAGCAATTATCTCAATATAAACTAATGATCTAGAATTTATTTCTTTGGGTGAATTCTAATGTACAATTTTATAATGTTAGAATTTGCATTTTTAGCAAATCTCTTTTATTATTTAATTGTCCATTATGAATTCATCCACTGTCCTTTTTATTTTTTTTGTAATTTTTAGTTAAGATTCAAAAAAAAAGAGATAGCTTAGGCTTAGGAAAATTCTAGAGAAAGAATTGTAGGGAAAAACACCATTTGTAAATAGTCTTTGTTTTATCCTTTTTTATTTGTTTAGATATTTGTGAGGATAAATATTGATTGAGATTTAATTGAGTGTTGATTTTAATTTCATATTACTTGGATTCTCAATTGGAGGGTTGTATGCTTCTCATTCAAGGATTGAAGTTTATTGAATTCAAGAAATTAGTTTGATTATTCTTCTCTCTACTCTTTTATATTAAATGCCTATTGGATATTTGTTTATTATGTCTGATACCATGTTAGGCTAAATCCACTTTCAAGGGGTGGGATGAAACCCTTATTTGATATTATTTTAGTTTAATTAGTTTGATTACTTGAAATTTCCCTTTGAATGTTAATTTTGATCCCTCAACCTTAAATTTAAGCCTCGAGAGAGGGTAAATGATTTTCGAGAGAAAATCGAAATTCTAGTTATAATACCCATTTTAGATTCGAACTAGAGATAGGGGTTTCTTAAGTGGGGTATTATAACTTGAATTTCAACTCCAAATTTATTTTCTAAGATTGACATAAATTTTAATTGATCGATCCTAGCGGGTGATTAATTAAAAGGAGTGTAGATCTAATTTTCTAGAGTTGTGGGGTGTTAAACTTAATTTTCTAAAATATTATTATTATAATTACACTTGCAACGAGAGTTGGTTTGTAATTTTGATATTAATTTGGAAGAATTCAAATAATTAAATTAATTAATTAGAATAACTAAAATTTGTGGTGTAATCTCATTCCTTGATTGTTCTCACAATTATTTACCTCACTTTATCTCTTATTTTTAGTTTAGACTTTATTTTCCATTTTAGTTATTTTCTAATTAGTTGTTTTCATCTCACACTTTTAGTTTAGTTTAGTTTAAAATCTCACCTCACCCTATTGTTTTAATATTGAAAAAGCTAAAAAAATTAGAAAAGTGAAAAAGCACAAAAAGAAAATAAAAAGTGAATTACAATTGAATTTATCTCTAGCTTACTCCCTAGGAAGTGGATTGATACCCTTACTTACCTCTACACTTGAGTTATTATATTTTGTAGGTATTTGATGATTTTTTACTAGAAGGACTTTTCAAGCAACGACAAAAGAAAACATACACCGAAAAGTCATTTCTATCAAATGGCACCGTTGTCGGGGAGATGAAAAGTTCTTTCTATCACTAAGCATTATATATATAGGGATTTTGCTCCTCACAATACATAATCAAAAAATAATTTCAAAGTGCGTGACAAAATTTTTGGCATGCATATTGCATCCTTAAATACTCCATTTACCTAGGACAAATGAAGTTAAAAGGGCTACGATACTTATACCGACAAGAATAAAGCCTCCAATTAATTATTTAATTTAGTTACGATTTTATATCCCTACATAACACCTAAGTTGGTTTCTTGTATCCTAATCCGCTAAAAAACTAGTCGGACATGGTGAAACTACGATTAAACATGGATTTTACGTTGCATGGATTTATATTGACGTAGAGATCACGAACAAGAATGAATATAATCACTACAGCAAGACAAACGATAATTATAATCTAGAAAGCAATGATTCTTGAAAGCAATAAGGAGAAAAATACTTACATTGAATATGTGCATGCAAAACAACGAAAAATCATGAAATTTTGATGAAGAATTTTCCTTTTGTGTTTCTTGCCTCCTTTAACTATCAAACCTAGGTCCAAAACAACTAATCCCTAATCACGAACTAACTATGTTGGATACAATGTTTACAAGTGTTTTAGTCATATCATACTCTCATTAAAAAGAGGATTAAAAATAAGTTTCGCGCACAAGTATTCTGAATTGGTTCGCCTGATGCCCGAATCGGTTCGCTTTCCAAACCGAATCTATATTCCTCCAAACCGGTTCAAATGCTGAATAATTACAATAATACCCCATGATTCTTCACAACTTTAGTTATTGTAACTTCTCAATCATAACTCAAAATTCAGTGAGTTTCTTCTAGTGTGCTCGTCGAGTCAAGCTCTTCAACTCTTCTTTAGGCTCCGCTTCCGGGTTTGGGATAAAAAATTACATTTTTTCCAATTTCTCTCCCACATTCACTTGCATGAAATACCAGTAAAATATACGTGAAATGCACGAAATAAGAAATACTTGCCAAATAGGTCATTAGCATGAATATGAGATAAATCAATCCTATTTACACCGCACGAGACTATAAAACTACCTACTTTACGGGGATACATAAAATATTTATGTCGAATCAAACCCCCCCAACTTAGAAAGTTGCTCTCCCCTAGCAATGTAAAAGAATAAGAGTATGAGTTAAACAATTCTAAAATAATTCATTAGGATAAAATAACTTTTTGCAGTCAAGCAATTGCATTAGGATATGCAACAAACTGCTAAGCACCTAAGTTGCCCTAGTAGGGCGAGTGGTGTCTCATGAGGGTTTGCAGTGAAGTTATCCACAAAATTTATTTTTCGACTCAAGAAAAATATCCAAATAATTAAAAACAGTAAAATTTAAATTTCGTAAAAGTAATCACTTCAAATTTATATTCAAGAATCTCAATTTATAAGTGTGTGCGAAGCCGAAAATTAAACCACTAATTTTCGCCGATTGATAAGTACGTCACTTTTCAAAAATTCATTTGATTCAAATTCTCACAGGTTGCTCTCACAAACGAATCTCTTGAAATGCGACTATTTTCTCTGGTGTGCGTGATATAAAGAGTAAACATAATGGGCATAATTTCACGCACACAAATTGAAAGACGAAATTTTTATCGTGAAAAGATCTCATCAACGAATTATGATCATTAGAAAAGGGGAAACATCATCTTTTATTCATACTAATTAATCGATCATATTATCTTTTCGTCTTTTTGCTCTCCACGCGATAATTAATTTCATTTTTCAGACTCGGTTAGGACTTTTCAGGTTATAAGGTGTATTGGGTAAAATAGAAATGGTTGGAAATTTCGGTGTCGAAAAATTTGCTTATGATGTCTGTTGGCACTTTTTCAGGCATTTTGCTCATTTTCGTTTCTTTTTCCTTCTATTTTTTCTTGCTATTATTGTTGAGCACTTTTCTATTTTTCCTTGCCCATTTTTTGCACCATTTGGACTTAATTGATGAATTTTTTGATTTTCACAACTCTCGGATAATTGGGTTTTTCAAGTTGACAAACGAAAAGGGAAAAGTTTATTAGGCTCAAAGTGGTTAGAAAAGGCATATTTTTCACGACTTTTATGGCTAATATTTTTGGGTAAACAACGATGGTCTAACTTCATTTATCTGAATTACTCATTATTTTACCATATGTGTCTCGGGATTGAATTTACTTTAGAGATATTTTTAGCGCATTTTTAGAAAATGACATCTCGCTCATTTCCCGTAACCGATCAAAATAAAAATTTAGAGATTTTCAACGACTTATTTAAACACTGAATCGAACGTTGAGTTAACTATTAACTCGAATTGATTTAAATACTCGCAAAAATCGATAGGTTCGAAATCTCACCAGGTTAATAAATCTCCACACTTATTCATAAAGTCGCAATTTTCGCTCAATTTACATCTTTGGTCAACTTCGACTTTGTGCATTTGATTTTTTACAAATTGAGACTTTGAACAAAATTTTTAGTGATTTTTTTAAAAATTTAAATTCTAGTTTTTATTTATTTTGAAGAAAAATATTTTTTACTTTATCTTAAAAATTTTAATATTTTTGGAAATTTTATAATTTTATGTACTTTTTGACATTTTTCAATTTTTTTGGCCATTTTGAAATTTGTAAAATTTTAAAAATGCACGTGTCCCCCCCCCCCCCCCCCCCAACTTAGACTTTTGCAATGTCCTCATGCAAAAAGGATTAAAATCTAAATAGAAAGAAAGGTGAGTAATAAAATAGAGCAAATGAACAAAATGCAACTTTTATTGATAAAAAACACAAACTACAACGCGATAAGAAAGGGCTACATAGTTCTTAGCAAAAATGAAATATAATGCAACATAAAAGAACTACATAAGAATAATGAAAACATTAACATATGGGGCTATTGAGATGGGTCGGACTCATCGGGACCTCGGGCATATGGGTCCTAAAAATATCCCAAAATTTGTGCATTTGGACCCAATTGTAGATAGTACATCTCCGACTGGAGACGCATCATCATACTAGTATCCCGCTCATAGTGGTGCTTATCCTCGTGGTACTCGATAATGAACCCGTCGAGTTGGGTCTCGAGATCGTCAATTCAGCGGTCGATAATCGCCAAGTGATAGCTACCCTCATCAAAATTGGGCTCGTATTCTAAGTCCTCCTCGTGATCGCCTTCGACCGTTGGGCATCCCCCTTCCTGCATTGGAACATCCTCTTCCCTTTCCTCTTCTTCGTCGACAACGATGGGGGAGGGTGATCCACCTCCATTTGGCGCACACTACGAGTGGTAGAGGTGCGCCCAATAGGTTTCGGAAATCAAATAGTATAATCGGGGGACCTTATTCTGGCGTCATGTAGGATGGATGTGATGAGACATGCATAAGGGAGAGAGGCTTTACCGGTATTATCATACACGGCATGGATGATTTCACTGTAAAAGATGCTGGCGAGGTTGATTTCACTCGCCTCGTCAAAAAGGTGGTATAAGAAATTGACATGTCGGATGCAGAGGACCAATTTGTTGGTCGTTTCCAAGATGGTACCACAAGTGATTAAGTACACGGAACGGGCCCGCTCAGGAAGTCAGTCCACGAAAAACGTGTCGGTAAGCCATTCTTGTTCGGGGACGATGCCGCCTATGTATTCAGATTTAGTAAGGGGATCCTAAAATTTGGATAGGCGTATTATTGGGGAAGACGAACCCCTTTTGCCCGTAATTTATTTTGAAGGATAGTAAGGGAGAACGGGATGGGGGTTTAATCCACGTAGGCCTCGTGGAAGATATTGAACTTGTAGGCAAGAGTGATGTAAAACAGGCGTACCTCATCCTCAAAGACACTATCCGCGGAGGATTGGAAGAAATTGCACCACCCCCACACGTGAAATAAGGAAGTGATGTCTTGTGGGAGCTCGTCCCACTTGATTTTCTACTCAACATGGAAAATTTCCAGGTGGATGTGAAGAATAAATGGTTCCAATCCCGCTCTTAGTTAGAGCAGTAATGATGGTTTCCCTCCTCGAGCATTTTGGTAGAGTCGTATTTAAGTACCAGTCGGTGTGGAACACGTACTGCATTTGACACACGAATTTTAGGAGATAACTTAGGACAATTTAAGAGAGGAATTAATTTAGGATTTTTGGTGTGGGATGGAAGGGTGAAGGGAGTTTTTATAAGTGGGAATGGTTGGGTTTTGGTGGGAAAGGTGAAAGGAGAGGGTAGGAATTGGTGGAGGGATGGGAAAAGGAGAAATTTTTGGGTGAGAGGGAGTTTTGGGAGAGTAAATTTCAGACGAAGTGGGGAAGAATATTGGGAAATGAAAATTGGTGGAAAAGGAAGAAGGGGTAAGGATCTGCCTATAGGAAAATCGAATCAGTTCGAGTCTGGAGCAAACCGGTTTGGTCCCAGTGTGAACCGGTTCAAAAATTATTTTTGTCCAAACGTAAATTTTTTCCATTACTCCATAAGCTAAGTATGCAAATCCCATTTTTTCACTCTCTAAAGGTCCCTAAGACCCCATTAACCATTCGGGACCCCGGGACACCTCAAATTCCCTCCATAATGTGACGTATTCTCACTCTTGTGTGGTGCGACGTTGTGGTGTTCCTAACCTTCTCCTATTGCAGACTCAACGAACACTTAAACAAACCTAAACCTAACCCCAAACCACTAATATACAACAAAAATTACCCCATACGCTTCGGGGGTGCGACGACCTCTCGAAAAAACTTATTCCACCCCAAAAATGGGGTCCGACAACCAAATTGTGTTGGCTTCCTCAAAACACACCTCGAGATATGGCTTTTGGTGTTATCCATTAACCTTAAATGTATCCCCACCCTTCCGATTTTTTTAGCTCTATCTCACCATAGGGAAACACTTCCTTTATGACGAACAGGCCAGTCCACGGTGAACGTAACTTGTCAGGAAACAAGTGTAGTCGTGAGTTGTAAAGAAGCATCTTTTGACCTACACAAAACTCCTTTATATGGATAGTTTGGTCGTGTGCGAGTTTTATCCTTTCTTTTGATATGCGGGAACTTTCATATGCATCATTGCGTATTTCTTCCAACTCATGCAATTGAAGTTTTTTCACTTCACCGGCTTTATCTAAGTTGTAGTTCAACGTCTTAACGGCCCAATACGCTTTGTGTTCTAACTCAACGGGGAGATGGAAAGGTTTGCCATAGACAAAGCAAAATGGGGACATTCCGAGGGGATTCTTATATGCAGTCCGATAAGCTCCTAGTTCATCGATTAATCGAGTAAACCAATACTTTCGGTTAGAATCCACATTCTTTTCGAGAATTTATTTGATCTATTGATTTGCTAACTCGACTTGCCTATTCATTTGGGGGTGGTACGTAGTCCTAACCTTGTGGACGACTCCATACTTTCTCAATAATTTCTCAAATGACCTATTGTAAAAGTGGGTGTCATTATCACTAACAATTGCATTCGAAGCATCGAAGCGAGAGAGTATATATTCATGAATGAAGTTTATCCCCACCCTATTGTCATTCGTCCTCGTAGCTATGGCCTCAAACCATTTTGGCACATAGTCTGCCGTGACGAGGATGTATAGGAAACCAAATAAGGGAGGGAAATGACCCATGAAATAGATGCCTCAACAGTCAAATATCTCAATGAGGAGAATAAAGGTCAACGATATCATGTGTCGTCGACTAATGGCTCCCATTCTTTGTCACCTAGCGCAAGTTTTGCAATGGGCATTTACATCCCGAAAAATTGTGGGCCAATAGAGACCGCTTTGAAGAATCTTAGCGGCCGTATTTTTTATGGAAAAGTGGCCTCCACAAGCTTTTGAATGAAAAAATCGGATGACACTGGGAATCTCGTCATCCAATACACGTCCCAGGATTATTTTGTCAGCGTAATACTTGAACAAATATGCGCGACCATGTAATAAACTTCCTCTTATCTTGCGGTGTCCAATCGGAGGGGACGACCCCCGTGATAAGATAATTAACGATATCTGCAAACATGGGGAGAGAAAAAGTGGGAAATAATTGCTTATTTGGAAAGTACTCGTCTATAGATAAAGGATCTTGAGTTATGTCGTACGAGAGCCTCGACAAATGATCGGCTACAACATTTTATACTCCTTTCTTGTCTTTAATGGAAATGTTAAACTCTTGGAGTAGTAAGATGCACCTAATGAGGCGCAGCTTTCCATCCTTTTTGGAAAGGAGGCATTTGAGAGCCGCGTGGTTGGTAACGTATGTGATGGGTGACCCGATATGATAGGAGCGAAACTTATCAAGGGTGAATACTACCGCTAGCAACTCTTTCTCTGTGGTGAAGTAGTTCAATTGAGGTTCGTTTAAGGTCCGTCTAGCGTAGTAAATGGCGTGGGCTTTATTGTCTCTTCATTAGCCCAAAAAATCCCCAACCATAAAGTCGCTCGCATCACGCATAAACTTGAATGGAAGGGTCCAATCCGGAGCTTGCATGATGGGAGCAGAGACTAGCATGCTTTTCAATTTGTCAAAAGCATCTTGACATGATTCACTCCACTCAAAAGGGGCATCCTTCCTAAGTAGGTTGCTTAAGGGCCTAGTGATGTCACTAAAGTCCTTAATAAACCTACGATAAAGCCCTGCATGGCCCAAGAAAGATCGCACAATCTTTAGTGACTTAGGTGGGGGAAGATCAGCTATAACATCAATTTCTGCCCTATCGACTTCTATACCCATGGATGACACAATATGGCTAAGAACTACGCCTTCGGTAACCATAAAATGGCACTTCTCCCAATTTAGTACCAAGTTCTTTTCCACACATTGGTCTAACATTTTCTCGATATTAGAAAGTCAATGGTAAAAAGAGGAGCCGAAGACACTAAAATCGTCCATGAACACCTCAAGGCTCCTCTTGACCATGTCGGTAAATAGACTAAGCATGCATAGTTCAAAGGTCGCGGGTGCATTACACAATCCATATGGCATATATTTGTAGGCAAATGTGCCAAAAGGACATATGAACGTAGACTTCTCTTGATTGACCACATCCACCTCAATTTGGTTATACACAGAATAACCATCTAAAAAGAAATATAAGGGGTGTCCCGATACTCTCTCAAGAAATTGGTCCATAAACTGCAAAATAAAGTGATCTTTTTTAGTCCCGACATTGAGATTTCGGTAGTCAATGAAAACGCGCCATCCGGTGGTGGTACATTTTGGAATAAGTTCCCCCTTCGCATTTTCAACCACGGTCATTCCCGACTTGTTCTGGAAGACGTGAATAGAACTCACCCATTTGTTATTCAATATGGGACAGATGATGCCCACATCCAACAATTTAATAATCTTTGCTCTCATGACGTCTTTCATAGTCGAGTTTAGACGCCTTTGTATCTCTCTCGAGGGTCTCACATCCTCCTCGAGATGGATTTTATGGGTACAAATTAAAGGACTTATACCCTTGAAATCCACAATGCTCCAACCAAAAGCACTTCAATGCTTCCTCAAAATGGCCATAAGCATTCCATCTTGCTATTTACTTAGGCCCGAGGAGACAACAACAGGAAATGTCTCATCCTCTCCCAAGTAAGCATATTTGACATTTGAAGGAAGCTTTTTCAATTCGAGGGTAGGAAATTTCTCAACGTAGGAAACCGTGCACAACTCCTTCAATGGTAATTCCTTGAATCGAGAGACTCATCTAATATCTCTCACGTCCTAATCGCTCTCACTCACATCTAATAACCCCCTAATATCCTTCACCTCTCTCTCGAACTCGATGTACGCACCATCGCTCTCACTTTTCATAATAATACATGCCTCTAACGGATCCTTAGTGTGATTACCCTCAAAGTGTTCATGTACTACCTCCTCGATAAGATCCATCTCACACAACTCGTCCTCATGACCCATTTGCTTGACATTAGTCTCGAATGTCATATTCCCGAACGTGAGTTGCATTTTCCCATTTTGCGTGTTAATCAAAGCATTAGTTGTAGCTAAGAATGGGCAGCCAAGGACATAGGAACATCATAGATCGAGGGAGAGGAGGGTTCCGTGTCCCAAATGACAAAATCTACGGGGAAGTAGAATATCAACTTGAATGACCACGTCCTCAACAATCCCTCGAGGTATCTTCATGGAACGATCCGCGAGTTGGAGAATAATTTTTGTGGTCTTAAGATCCCCCAAGTCAAGCTGTCTACAGACGGAGTAAGGGAGAATATTAACACTTGCCCATAAATCTAATAGCGATCTCTCAATTTTTCTCTCTCCAATGGTGCACAAAATGGTGGGTGCACCCGAATCTTTATACTTTGGCGGGAGGTTGGTTAAAAGTATCGAACTTATGTTTTGTTCTAGGAACACATTATTCTTTACCTTTAGTCTACCTTTCACAGTTATCAATTCCTTAAGAAACTTTGCATAGGCGAGAATTTGCTTTATTGCCTCGAGAAAAGGTAAATTTATCTTTACTTTCTTAAGCACTTCCAATATATCCTCACGGGTGGCCCCTTTAGGGGGAGGGACCAACCGTTGAGCGTAAGGAACGACATTAGTGGGTTTCACTACCACCTTGGGATTAATTGTGTCCTCTTTATCACTCTCGTCCAATGGTACATCTTCAGCCTCTTTCGTGCCGGGCGAAACCTCTTTGGCATTTTGTGCATCTAGGGGTGGCAATTCGTGTTTTTGGGTTAGGCCAACACGACACGACAAGGGTTTTTCGAACACGACAAGATACGAATTCTTATTTTTCTTAGTTAACACAAAAATGACCCAAATAGAACACGACACAACACGAATAACACAATTTCTTAAATTCTACACTAAATTAAACATAAATAGACACGATAACCCAAATAAAAACATAATTAACACGACAAGACACGATAACACGACTAACACGGCTCATAATTTTGACACGAACACGACACGACATGACTTCATGTTAAAAAATATGAACACAACAAGCCGTGTTAATTTTGGGTCAATTTTTTATCATGTCATGTCGTGCCATGTTATCGTGTCGTATCTAAAATTGCCACCCTTATGCTCGTCATGTGGGGGAGGTAACAAGTCAACAACCCTCTCACTACGTAGAGTGGTAACCGCTTGACATTACTCCTTATTCTCGTCTATATTAGAGCTAACACAATTTTGACCTTGGGAAGTTCTTTGGCCTTGGGAGGAAAACTTGCCCTTTTCTTGGACACTTAGGGAAGATTGCAACTTAGACAACGACGCCTTTAAGTCAGCAAAATTTTGGGCGTTTTTAAGAGTTTATCGTTGACTGAGTTTGCATGAATTGGGCTAAAGTGTCCTCCAATTAATTATTATTTTGTAACCCTACATAACACCTAAGTTGGGTTCATGTAGCCCAATCCGCTAAAAACCTAGACGGACATGGTGAAACTACGATTAAACATAGATTTTACGTTGCATGGATTCATATTAACATAGAGATCACGAACAAGCATGAATATAATCACTACAGCAAGAGAAACAATAACTATAACCTATAAAACAATGATTCTTGAAAGAAATAAGGAGAATAATACTTACATTAAATATTTGCATGCAAAACAACGAAAAATCATGAAATCTTGATGAAGAATTTTCCTCTAATGTTTCTTGCCTCCTTTAGCTATCAAAACTAGGTCTAAAACAACTAATCCCTAATCACGAGCTAACTAAGTTGGATACAAAGATTACAAGTGTTTTAGTCATATCAAACTCTCATTACAAATAGGATCAAAAATAATTTTCATGCAAAGGCATTTCGAACTGATTCGGTTCTCTTTCCAGACCAAATCAATACTCCTCCAAACCGGTTCGAATGGTGAATAATTATAATAATTCCCCTGGATTCTTATCAACTTTAATTGATTGTAACTTCTCAACTGTAACTCGAACTCTGATGTCGTTTCTTCCAGTATGCTCATGGAGTCAAGCTCTTCAACTCTTCTTTAGGCTCCGCTTCTGGGTTAGGGATGAAAAATTACATTTCTATCCTTGGACTTTCTTTTCTTCTATTCTTTCTTTTTTCCGGTTTCTCTCCCACATTTACTTACACGAAATACATGAGAAATAAACGAAACAATAAATACTTGCCAAATAGGGTCACTAGCATGAATATGAAATAAATACATCCTATTTACATTGCACGGGACTATAAAACTACCTAATTTATGGGGATAAATAGGAAATATTTACGCCGAATCACTGGAACCAACCCAGAAATTACTTTTAATTCTTTTAAAACTTTATCCGCCACCTTCAAAGAGCTTTGATCGGCCTTAGCTATAATGAAAATATAATGAGAAAACATCACATGGGACAAATTTAGGCTCTCCCAATTAGGATGAACATTTAAAAAAAAAAACTCTACTGATCTCATCATCAAGAATCCAAGAAAATGCTTCCATAACAAGAAGGAATAGATATGGAGATAAGGTCCCTCTACCTAAGACCATTAGTTCCTTTGAAAATTCAATTAATTCTCCCAGTAACACTAACAGAATAACTGGTGGTCATAATGCACTATTTAATCCATTGCATGAAATTAATACGGAACTCCATAATATGTAACACATCCATAATAAACCCCCAATTAACTAAATCGTAAGCCTTCATTAGGTCAATCTTCATATCACATCTATGAATACCATTACTCATATGATATCCCCTCACCATTTCTTGCATAAGAAGGACATATCAGTGATATATCTCCCCTGAAAGCAGATTGTCTGTTGTTTACTAACTCAGTCATAATTCTCCCCATTCTATTCACCAACGTCTTAGAGATAATTTTGTAGGTTGTATTACTACAAGAGATGGGTCTAAAATCTTTCATAGTCCTAGGATTAGGGATTTTAGGAATTAAACTGATAATAGCGATATTCCATTCTTTATGCATTTTTCCTTTGTTGAAAAAATGCATCACGACCTCATTAAGATCATCCCCAATAATCTCCCAATTTTTTGAAAAAAAACTTGTATTATAACCATCTAGACCAGAAGCTTTAATAAGGTTTATATTAAACACTGCTTTCTTAAATTCCTCTTAGAAACAAGACCCTAGAGGATTAGCTTTTGCTCATTATTTAATCAGCTTTGTCTGATTGGTCTAGTTCTATCATAGAATTCACTCATTCCACTAGCATTCGCTCCTAGTAAATTTCTTAAAAATCCCATAGCTTCTTCTTAAACAAACTTTTGCCCAACATAAATACTACCCTCACTATCTTTAATAGAAAGGATTTTGTTCCTACTAACATGGCATTTAACTTTCTTATGGAAAAAAGAAGTATTTTTATACCCAAGCTCCAATCAAATGACTATGGATTTTTGTCTATAAAAATCTTCCTATAGACTCCTCAACTCAAGGTACTCATTAGCATTTCTTCTTGGCATTAGGCAAAATTTCATCTCCACCATTACCAATAAGTCTTTCCTGAATTATCTTAAATTTAATCTTCTTAGCATTGACTTTGAAAGAGATATTAGAATAGTGACACATGTTCAACTCCCATAAATCCTTCTTCATAAGCTTCAATCTTTTAGCCACAGAGAACATGGGACTCCCTTCAATATAGGGATGGCAATTTTCCCCAAAATTTTGGGTCCCCGCGGTTACCCGAAAAATCCCCGAACATTTGGGGATCGGATCGGGTTCGAGGAGTAAAAAAAATCCCCAAAAAAATTCGGATCTGTTTCGGGTATACCCTCGGGTCTCTATGGGGATACCCGATTTATTAATACATAATACATAATATATATATATATATATATATTAATATTAGTGTATAAACATCTATAAAAAAAATCGAAAAATCTGTACTCTCACTCTCTCTTCACATTTGCGCATGCCTCTCACATATCTGAGATATCAATCCTCTCCTCCTCTCTCTCTCACACACTCACGGTCACGCCCCCTTAACCCTCCCTCTCCTCTCTCTCTCTCTCACACACCGTCACGCCTGCCCCTACCCTTGCCTCACACCGACGCCTGCCCCTGCCTCACGTCGACGCCTCTCAGCCTCCCTCACGCCGGCGCCTCTCAGCCCCTCAGGCTCCATCACGCCGGTAACCCACTAATATCTATTTAATCTCATTTGTTTTCATGTTTTGAAATGAAAACAATATTGCTTTTATGATAGCCCACTTGTATTGCAGTATAAGATTATCGAACTTTGAATAAAATCCTATTATCATGTTTTCTTTACTTCTGAATTAAACTAATGAATAAAATAGAGATTGTGTTTACTATTACTTCAAATAACAGACAAAGTTTATGATTTCTATCAGTGTCTTGTCCGATGATGAAGGCTTTGCCACACACCAAGCTCCATGTGAAACCATGGAAGTCAATATCATAGTGATAAAAATTGTTTTTATGCAAGGAATTGTTTAGTTTGGGATGCATTTTTCGCTCAAGTGAAATTGAAATATTTCATTTTACTGGAGTAAAAATTATTTCTCCACCCCACACCAAATAGGGCCTAAATGAAAAACTGTACATTTTAATCTATCCAAGTGCCTGTAATTCTAGTTTACTGAACTGACATTGTAGAAAACCAATTTGAAAAATATCAGAGAAACAAAAAAACTCATGCATACAGATATCTATGTAAGAATTGACGCAAGGTAAAACCAAATGCTCATCTGTTTTCATGCTTTTAGATTTAATAGATAAATTTTTCTTAATTTTTGTTTAATCATCTTAGTTTACACTTTAGTTGTGTTTAATCATTTCTTATTGAGATGTAATTTAGAAGTAATTTTTACTTAGGTGCTTAAAAAAATCAAAATGGGTTCCCCGCAGGGAACTCGATACCCATTTTGCACGGGGACGGGGATCCCCAAACTCGTTATAACGGGGAACGGAGCAGGGAAGGGGAATGGTTTTTCTAATGGGGATGGGGATGGGGATGGGGAGTTAAAACCCGACCCCGAACCGACCCGTTTCCATCCTTACTTCAATATGTAACTCCCAAACTCTTTTAAGAATGTCTTTAAAAGTACAATGATTCGTCGAGAGATTGAAGAATTGAAAAGGCCTGTTAATTTTCTCCCTCTCAAAATGAAACTTCAATACTAAAGTAGTGTGATTAGATATACCAGGAAGATCTACTTGAACTTCAGTTTCCATAAAAGCATTCAACCATTCTTTATTAAGCAAAATTCTATATATTCTGCTTTGTATATTAGGCTCTCCCTCCCTACCATTACTCCAAGTAAACCAATTGCCTCTAATTGGAAGAGTATCAACCATAATACTCTTAATACACTCATTAAACTCCCCAACTTTATCCCAATCCATACCATTTCCCCTCAATTCTCTCATCACTTCTTCTAACAACATTGAAATCTCCACCAATGATCCAAGGATCTCCTCTAAAATTTAAAGCCACATTTGAAGTTGTTGTTGATGTTTTTTCTCTTTATCAATATTTGATTGTAATAATTTTTAATCGATGCATCTTAGGTAATAAGACAAAAATCCTCGCCTGATGATTTCACACTTTTCAACGCTCATCTGATCGTTAAATATTTGTATTCCAATTGAACTTGCTTTCTTCAGTAGCAATGCTATAAACGTACAATTTATATCACAATTGAACTTGCTTTCTTCACGCACAATTTTAATTGTGTGGGTTCGGGTAGTTAAAATGGAATATTATTCTATCTTAATAGGACCTAAAGTTATAAACATAAAAAAATTACTACCGGGGTACATAAATTGAGGAAATGGGTGTAAATAATAGCATGCTTTAAAAAAGCTATTTTTTAATTTTAAAATTTGTTTTGAAAGTTTTAAAAAGTCATTTTTTTTACATAAAACTGAGAAAAAAAACATTTGAATAAATAAAAATAGTTTTTTATATATATAATTGTACGTTGTCTATTAAAAAAAATGGTTTCTATATACAAATACGGGAAAAAACGTTAAAAATAATTCTTTTATACATAAATAACCTTCAAAAAATAATTTGTTATAAAAAAATAGCTTTTAAACAGTGTAAAACAATTTATTTTTTTGAAAAACAGTTTTTATAATTATTGAAAGAATAATTTTTTTTATAAAACAGTTGAAACATTATTTACTTTAAAATAATTTCTTAAATAATTAAAAAAAGTTAAAAATAAAATATTTTTAAAAAAATTGCTTTTATATTAAAAAAAATTGTAAGTAACTTATAAAAAACTGTATAAAATATTGTTTTTGATTTAAAAAAATTGTTTTGATTGTTTTGAAAAACTACCTTTTATTTTTAAAAAATAGTTTTTTATTTGTTAAAACTATTTTTCCCAGTTTTACGTAAAAAATAATTTTTTTTTAATTTAAAAAAAGCATCTTTTTTAAAACTATCGTAACTGTTTTTTAAAATAAAAGAACATTTTATATTTTTATAAATGTTTTCTTAATTAAAAAAATATATAAATCATGGTTGTTAAGTAATGTATGAGGGAGGGATATATTAGACATTGTAGGCATGAAAATGAGTTACTTAACGATCAACTGAAGGAATCTATCAAAATGAGGGTCAAATCCCAAGAAGTAAAAACAATGAGAGTTTGACTCAATAACGAATAATTAATGGGTATCAAACCCAAAATAACATTAAAACTTTCAACTGCAAATAACAAAATCAAAATTAATAAATATGTGGGCAAATAATTTTTACTTGTTTAGGTTTTCTGGTGAATATTTTTTTATTCTTTTTACTTAGTCGCCTCGTTAATAGATGAAATCACATTTTAGTACTACTATAATTATATTTTAAAGACTAACGTGTTCTTAAAAATAAGGCACAAAGAGAACTTGGAAGGGAAATAAACTTTTCATTGTAATATTATTAAATAACAAGGGCTTCATTCATATTTATAGTACATAGGGAGTTTATCAAAGAGACACATTCAACTACCATGATTGTATGTGGACATCCACAATATAAAATATTCACAACACTTAAACTTGGATGTACAACATACGCACCATTCAACGATTATTACCTCATTAAAAATGTTGATGATTTTTAAAATAAGTGAGTAAGAGTTTTTGGGTGTAAGAGTTTAAAGAGCTTGTCCCACATTGGAAGTGTGTGGAAGAGATGGGAAGCTAACCCAAATATAAAAAGGGATAGTGTCCCACATTGGAAAATGTACAAAGCTAAGTGTCACCACTAAGCTATAAAAGGAGTGGGCAACCTTTGAGTCCGACATTGGAAAAATATTAAGAATTTGTGCACTTAATAAGTACAAATGAAAGATGAAGAGTTAATTCATCTAGCATTTAAGAGACTATTCAAGAGACCTCCATACGGTGCGAAGCACCGTACGCACACGCGCGCGCGCGGGGGTGCGGGGCAGTGGGATGTAGATGCGCTAGTGGCGCACTTTGCACTTCGCGTGTCCGCAATGGTAGCGGGTTGCCGGGTCGGATCGCGATAGCTCAAGCGCGGTCACTTTGTGGTTGACCCGTGCAAAACCGATTCGGTGTTAATTGTACATGTTCGGAAATGACTTAAGACTGTTGGTAATTAACAGTCATACCATTTCGGAATCGATTAAGACTTTTAATCCAACAGTCATGACTCTTGAAGACAAAGCTTTTCATTATCTATAAATAAAGGCTGCCTAAAATGAAATTGCAAATATAACAAATATTACCCAGTTTCGAAATTTCCAACCCTTGCTATTACTCTCTTACAATTTTCAGGAGATATAAATTATCTTATTCTGTTTTGTGCACATAAACAGAATAAGAACTTGATTGACTGTTCTTCGTTGCTCCATCCAAAGGCTGTCTTCAAATATACAAGTTGCAGGCAGTGCAAGTTGTTTCATTATATCTTGAGTACGGATTTGTGGATTCTCGTTTGTATACCAAAGTTATTCATGTGGGGTAAATACTGTATTTAGGAAAGTGACATCACACCTTGAAGCTTTCTAGTATCTATTCAAAAGTTACATTATTGTATTCAAGTTGACATTACTGTGATATATAAAGAGTTCCATTTTCGTATTTGCATTCATATTATCCAACAATCTAAATACAATATTATCAGAAATGTCCGACTCTTCCAAATCACTTCGACAAATAACAGAAAGCTTTGTCAAGTTGGACCGTTTTGATGGTGGTAATTTTCTGCGTTGGCAGAAAAAGGTTCATTTTCTTCTAACAACATTGAAGATTGTATATGTCTTGTCACAATCGAAACCAAATGAAGATGAAGATGCAATTGTGGAACAGACTAGGCAACGCACAAAATGGGAGACCGATGATTACTTGTGTCGTGGTCATATTCTCAATGCACTTGATGATAATTTGTTCGACTTGTACCAAAATGTTGGGACTGCAAAAACTTTGTGGGAAACATAGGAGACCAAATATCTTACGGAAGACGCTACAAGTAAGAAGTTCCTTATCGGTCAGTTTTTAAGCTTTAAAATGCATGATAATAAGCCTGTGCTAGAACAATTTCATGACATTCAACGCATCATAAATCATTGCAAACTGAAAAAATTAAATATGGATGATAATGTAATTATTGTTGCCATAATTGAAAAACTTCATCCTTCTTGGAAAGATTATAAGAAAGAACTCAAACACAAAAAGGAGGATCTTTCACTTGAAGAATTAGAGACTCATTTAAGAATTGAACAAGAGTCTCGAATTCTAAATGGTAAAGAGGAACAAGAAAATTCTGTTTCTAAGGTCCATGTGGTGGAGGAAGGAAAGGAGCAAAAATATGGCAATCATGGAAAAAATAACAAGCGAAAGAATTTTTCAAATAATTCTAAAGCAAACAAAAAGAAGAAAGGAAATTGTTTTCATTGCAACAAACCAGGTCACTTCAATAAGGATTGTCGTGAGTTCAAGAAACTAAAGGAAAAAGGAGGGACATCAGACACAAAGCAAAAATTTACTGCTATGATATCTGAGGCTAATATGCTTGGAGAAGACAACTCTTGGTGGGTTGATTCTGGTGCCATAAGGCATGTTTGTAAGGACAAGAACTTGTTCTCTGCCTATGAAACAGTGGAAGGAGATGTTCTCTATATAGAAAATTCTTCTACTGCTGCGGTTAAAGGCAAAGGGACAGTGGATCTCGAATTCACTTCTGGAAAAATCCTTAGCCTCACCAATATTTTTCATGTTCCTGATGTTAGGAAAAATTTAGTTTCTGGAAGTCTTCTTAACAAATTTGGCTTTAAGCTTGTATTTGAGTCAGACAAATTTATTCTGACTAAGAATGGTACCTTTGTAGGCAAAGGATATTTGTATGAGGGCATGTTTAACCTCAATATCAATGAAAAAGATTCTTCTGCTTATATCGTTGATGGTCTTTCATTATAGCATAGTCGTTTAGGACATGTTAATACAAAGAAAATGCATTTCATGGTTAATTTAAATTTAATTCCTAAATATGAGAATGATATAAATGAAAAGTGTAAAATATGCATGCAAACAAAAATAACAAGATTGCCTTTTTCAAAAATAGAAAAAAACAACATCTTTGTTACAATTAGTACATAGTGATGTTTGTGATTTACATGGAACACCTACTAGAGGTGGTAGTAAATATTTTGCTACATTTATCGATGACTTTTCAAAATATTGTTACGTATATCTTTTAAACTCTAAGGATGATGTGCTTAATCGATTTAAGACATAAAAATGAAGTTGAAAATCAATGTGATACTAAAATAAAATGTCTTAGATCTGATAGAGGTGGTGAATATCACTTTCCTCAATTTTGTGAAGATATGGGAATTATACATGAAGTTACTGCACCTTATACACCACAACAAAATGGAGTAGCAGAAAGAAAAAATAGGACACTAACTGAAATGGTTAACGCTATGCTTTCTTATTCTGGTTTAAGTAAAGGGTTTTGGGGAGAAGCACTTTTAACTGCGTGTCATATTCTGAATAGGATACCTGTTAAAGATAATAAGAAAAATCCTTACAAATTATGGAAGAATAGAAAACCTAATTTAGGTTATCTTAAAGTTTGGGGTTGTAGAGCTATTGTAAGACTACCTGAAACTAAGAGGAAGAAATTAGGAAGCAAAGGCGTTGAGTGTATTTTCATAGGTTATGCACAATATAGTAAAGCCTATAGATTTTTGGTTAGTGAACCTAATGATTCTGTTGAGGTAAATACAATAATTGAATCGAGAGATGCAATTTTTTATGAACAAAGGTTTTCTTCTATTCCTAGAATTAATAATGAAAAAGAAGTAAGCACTCTTTCACAATTACCTGAAAATCCACCAGTAGAACAAGAAGAGATTAGAAAAAGTAAAAGACCTAGGAAAGAAAAAAGCTTTGGTCCCGACTTTGTAGTCTATCTTATTGAAGGAACTAGAGACACATCTTGTAATCAACATGCTTTGACTCTTAGCGTTGAAACAGACCCACAAACTTATAGTGAGGCAATTAAATCTATAGATTCAGCATTTTGGAAAGAAGCTATAAATGATGAAATGGATTCAATTTTGGGAAATAAAACTTGGAAGTTAGTAAACTTACCTCCAGGATCTAAACCCATTAAGTGTAGATGGATTTTTAAAAAGAAAATGAAAATAGATGGAACAATTGATAAATTCAAGGCTAGATTGGTTGCTAAAGGTTTTACACAAAAAGAAGGGATTGATTATTTTGATACCTATGCACCTGTTGCTAGAACCTCCACTATTAGAATTTTAATTGCATTAGCATCTATATATAATTTTGAGATTCATCTAATGGATGTGAAAACTGCCTTTTTAAATGGTGACTTAGAAGAAGAAATTTACATGGAATAACCTGAAGGGTTTGTTATGCCTGGACAAGAAAATAAAGTATGTAAACTTATTAAGTCCTTATATGGCCTAAAACAAGCACCTAAACAATGGCATGAAAAATTTGATAAAGTCATTATTTCTTATGATTTTAAAATTCATGAATCTGATAAGTGTGTTTATAGTAAATTTGTTAATGGTAAAGGTGTGATCATTTGTTTATATGTAGATGACATGTTAATTCTTGGTACTGATTTAGAAAGCATTAATAATACAAAGAGTTTTCTGTCTTTTAAATTTGATATGAAAGATATGGGTGTAGCTGATGTCATATTAGGAATGAGAATAATAAGGAAAGATAAAAATATAATTCTCACTCAATCTTATTATGTTGAGAAAATTTTAAAGAAATTTAATCAGTTTGATTGCACACCTGTTAGTACACCTTTTGAACCACAACTAAAGATGATACCTAATAATGGTAGAGCTATTTCACAATTGGAATATTCACGAGTAATTGGTAGTTTAATGTATGCCATGACATGTACTCGACCTGATATTGCTTATGTTGTTGGTAAATTAAGTAGATATACTAGTAATCCAAGTTTATTGCATTGGCATTCTGCCAATAGAATATTAAAATATTTAAAAGGAATTATGGACTATGGTATATACTATAGTGGATATCCTTCAGTGTTAGAAGGGTTTTCTGATGCCAGTTGGATAACTGAGCGGGAGGATCATTCCTCAACAAGTGGATGGATTTTCACTCTTGGTGGAGGAGCTGTTTCTTGGGGATCAAAGAAACAAACTTGTATAGCTAATTCTACTATGGCAGCTGAGTTTATAGCATTAGCTGCAACTAGTAAAGAGGAAGAATGGTTAAGGAATTTATTGATTGAAATTCTAGTTTGGCCAAAACCAATGCCTCCAATATCTATACATTGTGATAGTGAGTCTACACTTTCCAGAGCTTATAGTAAAGTATACAATGGAAAATCTAGACATATTGGCCTGAGACATAGTTATGTCAGACAAATGATTACAGATAGTGTAATCACAGTGGATTATGTAAAATCCAGTCAAAATTTAGCTGATCCTTTTACAAAAGGTCTTGCAAGAGAACTGGTGTCTAAGACATCAATAGGGATGGGACTAAAGCCCATTAATAATAATCACTCTTGATGGAAACTCAACTTGAAACTTGATATATTCAAGTCTCAAGTTCAATGATTAAAGTACATCATACGACGTGATTGTAAGCACTATAAAATTTTAACATCCCAAGGATAAGTGCTTAGAACATGTAATGAATAATGAAAGAGGATGAGTTTAACCTTAATAGATTTATGGTGTTTTAAGTTACATTGACAACTATGATAATCTACCTATATAAGTGTGGAAGTGGTACCGCTTCCTATGAGAACTGGACTTGACTCTAAAGCACTCATGAAATCAAGGTACGTCACAAGGCCTAATACATGTGTCGGCTTATATGGATAATCAGTGACTAAAAGATTTGTGTGTGAAGAAAAACCCTGCTGGTCAATATGGATTGATAGTTCAAAGACAAGTCTACTATACTTTCATGGTTAGCCTTGACGAACCTTCACAAGGTATTGGTTCAAGTCGTGAGACACCAATGCTTATACACAGTCTTACAGACAATCAAAGTTTTACAAAACTTAATTTGAAAATGGTGGAGGAATGTTGGTGATTTTTAAAATAAGTGAGTAAGAGTTTTTGGGTGTAAGAGCTTAAAGAGTTTGTCCCACATTGGAAGTGTGTGGAAGAGGTGGGAAGCTAACCCAAATATAAAAAGGGATAGTGTCCCATATTGGAAAATGTACAAAGCTAAGTGTCACCACTAAGCTATAAAAGGAGTGGGCAACCTTTGAGTCCCACATTGGAAAAATATTAAGAATTTGTGCACTTAGTAAGTACAAATGGAAGATGAAGAGTTAATTCATCTAGCATTTAAGAGGCTATTCAAGAGACCTCAATACGGTGCGGGGCAGTGGGCTGTAGAGGCGCTAGTGGTGCACTTCGCGTGTCCGCAGTGCTAGCGAGTTGTCGGGTCGGATCACGGTAGCTCGGGCGCGGTCACTTTTTGGTTGACCCGTGCAAAACCGATTCAGTGTTAATTGTACATGTTCAAAAATGACTTAAGACTGTTGGCAATTAACAGTCATACCATTTCGGAATTGATTAAGACTTTTAATCCAACAGTCACGACTCTTGAAGACAAAGCTTTTCATTATCTATAAATAAAGGTTGCCTAAAATAAAATTGCAGATATAACAAATATTACCCAGTTCCGAAATTTCCAACCCTTGCTATTACTCTCTTACAATTTTCAGGAGATATAAATTATCTTATTCTGTTTTGTGCACATAAACAGAATAAGAACTTGATTGATTGTTCTTCGTTGCTGCATCCAAAGGTTGTCTTCAAATATACAAGTTGAAGGCAGTGCAAGTTGCTTCATTATATCTTGAGTACGGATTTGCGGATTCCCGTTTATATACCGAAGTTATTCATGTGGGGCAAATATTGTATTTAGGAAAGTGACATCACGCCTTGAAGCTTTCTAGTATCTATTCAAAAGTTACATTATTGTATTCAAGTTGACATTACTGTGATATATAAAGAGTTCCATTTCTGTATTTGCATTCATATTATCCAACAAAAAACTTGTTAAGGAAAAAACTTATGGGAAAAAATCGAAGTGTAGGAAAAAAAATTCTACTTTTGTCATCATTGAATTGGTGATATCGAGTCTTTAAAACTTTTACTAGAAAAAATACGTGGGAAGTACGTCTCACATACATCCCAAATAGCATATTTCTAGATTTTCACCCTTATTGATATCTCAATATATCTGTTGGTGAAGTCGACATATTCAAATCTCATGCACAAGCTTCTGAAATTATGTTTTTGAAAGTGACTTGGTACACATATCAACTAGGTTGTCGATTGAATGCACTTACTTGATTTTAATATCATTTTTCTCCTGAACCTCGTGAGTAAAGAAAAAGTTTGGTGAAATATGCTTAATTTTGTCTCCTTTTATAAATCCTTCTTGAAATTTGGGCTATGCATGTTGCATTATCTCTATAGATGGTACTCAGAATATTTGTAATTCGAAACAATTGATAACAACTGTGAATATGCTGAATTAATGATTGCAATCATACACATTCATCGCTAGCTTAATGATGTGATAAAATTTCAGAATGGTTAGAAGAAGTAGCTATTAATGTTTGTTTAGTATAACGCCAAAAATAACAATATTACTATTTAGAAATATATAGCTTGTTTGAGATTGACCCTTAATCAGATTGGTTTTAGAATCAACAGTTCCTACTAACTTAGAACCATTAGAATTATAAGAATAAAATAAACTCACTTCATTGGTTCCACGAAGAAATCACCAAAATCCAATTCCTTTTGATTGGTTCAGAACTATATATTTTTCATCTCAAATTTCTTGACAAAAATAATAGGAAACGTTCACATGGCTCCTTCTATTAAAATAACTATTTGAGTGAATTTCTTGCACAGACCAAAAAAAAATGGGGGTGTTTTTTAACTTTCTCCTAATAATAACACAAATATATTTAACTTCTTATATTATATTTATCAAGATTGTTAACAATTTGGAACCATTCTAATGCATCTTCATTTTGGTCAGCTGCCATTGTTTTGAATTCAAAATATTGTTGAATTGCTTAAACAACCTATATAAATTTAGTTAGACTAGATTCGTATCAAAATCAAATCTTGACCAGCTCCAAGTAGTCAACTCATAATAACAAGTCATGTTATTGTTTTTTGTAATCACATTTAATTATCTGCATATCCTTTAAATTCATTTTAATACAAAAATAAAATGGGAAAAAACATGCACTGCCCGTGTGAATATGTTTCGCACAACAGAAGTACACCTTCCTATTTATATATTGCACATCAAGTGTACTGCCCTAAAATGACTAGTACTCTATTACACGTAACGCCTTAGGTCCCGTTTGGTTGCTTCAAAATTGTAAATTGGATCATTAATAAATTGTCCCATTTACAAATTGACTCATTAATTGTGTTTGATTTTATTAATGAAATGATTCATTAATTGCCCCATTTTAGCTCATGTGCAAAATCTGAAATTAGATCATTTCACAAAAATGTGAAATGAATCCATTTGAAATAGGAGTCACATTAAGTGCATGTCCCCTCTCCCTCTTCCTCTTCCTCTTCCCGTTCCCCTCCCCCTCTCTCTTTCCCTCCCCCTCTCTCTCTTGATTTGTTTTTATCTTTTTTTCATAGAATCTTAACATCAATTTCAAATTACCAAACATTGTGTAAAATTGAATTTAACTCGTTTCAAATTCACTCATTTATAATTCACTAATTCACAATGAACCAATTTACATAATCAAACAATTTGCGCAACGAAACTGGACCTTAATCAATTGCCTCATGTCTTTGATTATTTTTTTTTCCCGGGTTGGGCCGGTAATTTTTGCTTGTCCAGTTTAGCCTGAAGAAAAAGTAGTGGTTATTTCAGGTGTACTTTGATGAACACCATCATACATTTTGTACCACCATGTTGGAGAGATTATAACAGCAGTAACAATTTGTGTGAACTCCAACTCTTCTTAAACTACCATGTGTAACAAGCCGCTCCACAAGGTAACTTTACAGTCGGCACTTAAATTAACCACTACAACAACAAAATAGGAGGCAAAGCCAAATACACAAAAATAAAATAAAAATTGTGTTCACTAACTTCTCTATCTTTTGTCCACCTAATAAACAAAGAGTAAAACTACAAATTGACAAAAGGTATGTGAGTGACTTGATACCATGGTGGTTTCCATGAAGGTTCCAAAATCTTCACATTTAAAACATATTTCAGCAGGCCCAGCTTTCAGCAAGTGCTCATTTAGTTTGAGCTTTTGTGCTTTCCTGAAATCTCAAAACCGTAATTTCACATATAAATAGTAAATTATATTCATTAACGAGTTTGGACAACATTATCTCAATTCCTTTCCTAATTCTCAAACTTTACATGTGAAATTACTAATCTAAGATTCAGAAGAAAAAAGAATGTACAAAAACTCGAACCAAACAAGCACTAATCACTACTTCGTTTGAAATGTTCACGGATAAATCTTTCCGCGTGAGATGGATACTTGAGTCGAATGTATGCTCGAAGACACTTCTGGTACGAGAAGTCTATCCATCCACCATCACTTCTGACAACAAATAGGCACCTCGAGTTTCCGAACTGTGGATGTCGATCAACCTTCACAAACAAATAAAAAATTAATCTCACTTAAGTATCTCTGGATGTCACAAAACTAAATGCCCTCTTGAAAAGTTGATACAGTTAGTTGTATGTTTTTCTTCTTTATCCTTATTTTACTGGTATGTTCCATTATAATTAAGACATACTTACAAACTTTTGTAGAGTACTATAAAGAAATCAAACATTTCAACTTCATGTGAATGGAATCATAGATTAAAGGGAGCACAGGTATTTAGTAATATTTCTAAAAATTAATTTGCAGCTCATTCTATTTCTATGTTTTTTTAGTTGTTGGTCATCTAACAATTAACAAATGTCGGACACGTGTCATTCTCTAAAAAATTAATAGGAATGAAAACAGTTGTGGTTAAGGGAGGTTATAGGGAGTCATGGGACTGACCACAATTTTAAAAAAACATTGGATCTGTGGCAGTGGAACTAAAACCTAAAAACCTAAAGATAAAATGCCTTGGTATCCCATAGAAAGGGAAGAGGAGAGAAGTAACTATTCTATTCTATCAATCAACTCAAACTTTAATTTACTAATCGTCTGCATATCCAAATAGTGCGGGCGCACATTAAGTTTCTCAAGAGGGTAAGACTACAGAGGGCACATTTGCATTTGCAAAACTCTGTCCTTTGGATTCAAGTTTCAGGGTTGTTGAGATTCGAGCCAAAGCAGCCACTCCCTGGCGTGGACGCCATATCACCATTGGAAACAGTAAAATAAACATGACTCTGAAAACCAATCACCTTGACAAACATGGAGGCCGAAGCTAGAGCAGTTCAAGGGGTTGAAACATGCTTACATAAAGGTACAACAAAATGAGGTTATTGAAAATGACTCCCAAGTCTTTAGCTGGTTCCAACAAAAAAAAAAATGTGTAAAGGTAAGAACACGATGATGATCCTCACTGGTGATGGGACCAACAGAGGTTCAGCTACATAATTAAAAAAAATGGGCATGGATTTTGTAATAGCAACGATTATAGAGATGAATTCAATGGCGATTGATCGCAAAAGGAAAAGCAACAAAGAAGATGCAGAAAGGAAAAGAATAGAGGGGCCACTCAAAATTGTTCTATGAGATAAATCCGACTTTGGTTTAGATAACCATTAATGAAGAACAGAGTGCGTAGAAAAGAAAAACAGAAAGAAGGAATTCTGGTGTCACCTTCACATAAAGGATCCACTAACCCGCAAGACATTGCCTAAGATTGCTTTTCCTAAGCAAGGGATAGGATATACCTTTAGACCGAGAAAGCACAATGGTTGGTCAAAACAATACTTATTTAAATACCCAACTAATCTATTTGACAAACGGTGTTGATCAGATTTGATTTTCGATTCTATAATTACGCATTAACTATTATTCCATAAAAGTGCATTTTTCTCATCACTGTCACCGTAAATGTCTTGGGGGTAAATTAAGCCTCTGAACTATAGCAGTTAGAAATATCTCTGAATAGGGTGTTCAGTTTGCCTGAGGTTGGGTTGGTTTATTTTTTTTTTAATACATACACATGCACACAAACAAATATATATATATATATATATATATATATATATATATATATATATATATATATAAAGTGGATCTCATGCATACCCAATTTGTATACCCTCTGTGCGGACCATTTTTTTAAAATAGTAAAAAAAATATCTTTCGGCTCATTTTTTTTATATGATTTTTAAAAACTTTGAAAGTTTGACTGATTTTTTAAAAATAGCAAAAAAAATCACTTTGAGCTGAATTTTTTTTTATGGTTCTACTGAAATGTTTAAAAACTTAAAACAAAAATAAATAAATAAATAAAATAGCCCAAAAATATATTTTTTTACAATCTTATCAACGATGGTCCGCATCAGCGGTATGCAAACAGGGATATGCATGAGAACCGCTCTCTCTCTCTCTCTCTCTCTCTCTCTCTCTCTATATATATATATATATATATACACACACACACACACACACACTTGGTTTTGAAATGATTTGCCAGTGCACAAACTGCAGAGCTTGCAGCAAGATCCACTTTGAGCTGAGATCTTCCAGTTCTTTAATCTCATCATTTCTTATGCACAGTCCCAAATGTGGCCACCTAATCTTCAAGGCAAAGGAATCATGTAGTCAATCGTGAGAGATTCATTAATTTTGTCCTCTAAATTCATCCATTTTTCCTGGCCACGCCAAGTTGAATTTCAATCCTCTTGCTGCATTTAGTGGCTCACCGGCGAAGAATGTGATGGATAAAAAAGCAAGATCTTCCTTTGGATTTTTATTTTATTATTTAGGTTTCTGAATTCATATAAAGTTAAAACCACATCAGTAACAGAGCCTTGGGCTTGACACGAATCTCTAACCATGCTCAAGAAAGGCTTGCGTATGAGAGGGTTCTCTCTGTAGCCTAACCTAGTGTTCTAAAAGGCGCACATAGGCAGCGCCAATGCGTGATGTTTTTTAGAAATGCAAAGCATAAGGGGTAGGCGGGGGGGCAACGCGCGTGTAAGACAGTCAACGTTTCACGAGCGCATAGGCGCGTAATGCATCCATAAGGTGCGCCATTTTTTGTATTTTTTCATTAAACGACGTCATTTTGGGCTAAAAGCCCTTCTCTTTTTTTTTTTTTTTTTTGGGGGGGGGGGGGGTGGGGGGGAGGGCAAACAGCGTTGTTTTTGCCTCAGGTTTTTATTTTATTTTTGTTTTTCTTATCTACTAACTAAGCCCCAAGTTAAATCACAAACAGTGAACAAAAAAAAAGGCCCCCCATCAGTTCTTATCTCTTCCCCCCCAAAAAAAGAAACCCTAACCCTATCTTCTCTAAACCCGGCCGACCTTCCGCTGCTCTCTGCTACAATCAGTTCCGGCCTTGCGATCAGCTCTCCCTTCCGGCCGACCCTGATAGGTGAGCAGTTCTCCTCTCCCTTGCGAGGCGAGCAGTTCAAAAATACCTCTGTAAATTTTTATTTTCATATTTCACCCCATTTTTTTAATAAATCTTGTTTTGGATAATATGATTGATTTGGGTTGTATAATAAATCCTGTTTGAGATCACTGGTGTATAACAAATTTTTCACCCCCTTTATTTACTCAACCAAGGTATATCTTTTTTATCAGAGGTTGAATCGATCATCAGAAGAAGAATTAGGCCAAAAATTAGGATACATTCTGGGAAAATCAAACTTCCATCGAAGAGAAGCAAATGAAAGGCTTTCATAAAAATTCTCGTAGAATCGAGAATGAAGTTTTCATTCTGTACATGCCAGATCAACGCAGAATTGTTGGATTATGAAACAGGTATATTAAGAACAATTTTTTTTTACACTTTTTTTATTCAATACTGTCGTATAGTATCTTGCATTTGCTCCTGTTTGATTATGAGTCATTTTTTTTACACCTGTTTGCTCTTGCCCCTGCTATAAAGAGTCTTTTTTTTTCTGCTCTTTAATTTTGTAATGAGTCAACAACAGCTGTTATAATTTTGATTCAACATTTGTTAACAACAGCAGTTATTAATTTTGTTAGATCACTTATTAATATTGTTAACAGCAGCAGTTAGTTATTAATTTTGTTAACAGAAGCAATTATTAATATTGTTAACATATGTTGTTATAACTTATATGTATATTGATGCTTTTAGGACTCAATGTCTACGGAACCAAACGAGTCTTCCGCTAATGCATCCAATGATCCAAAAATTAAGGTATATTATAATAATTTTAGGACTCACTTTGTAGTTTTGTAATTTTCAAGGTATATTATACCAATTTTTGTAATTTCTTTAATGTAGAACCACACCAAAAAGTGGAATACACTGGATACTACGAGAATGAATCATCTAATCTATGTCCAATTTAATGCAAGGTTGATGAATAAGAATAAAAAGAGATAAGATAAATTACTAGCAAGTGAAGCTAGTAATGCACAATCATGGATTGTTGATGGTTGTGACGATGATGAGGATGAGGAGGAGGTGGAGGCGGGTTCCGGACTTACATGGGACGCGGTGGGAGAAGCATCCGGCGCAAATGAAATCTTACAAACTAGAAGAAGTGGTAGAAATGCTCGTGATCAAAATAAAATAAGGGAGTCCGAGGAAGATGATTTTGTATCAGATGACACGGAAGATGAGTTAGATGAAGAGGATGAAGTTGAATTGGAGTCCGATAATGAGTTAGGTGAGAGTTAGACTAGCTAGAGGGCTATTGGATTTGTCTAATAGCAATGGATTATTGAGTTATTGTTATGATTTTGAGATTTTTTTTTTGTTGGAAACTTGGAATGAACCAAGTTCTTATGAATCTTTTATGATTAGTTATATATTATGATTCTAATTTAGAAGATTATCAGTCCATTACTTTAAAGTTTTGATTGCATTCAGATTATATTTAAAATATATTATTTACTAACTTGTTTTTAATTTTGATTGCATGTATTAGGGTGATATGGACTTAATGAGCATGGATATGGGAAAAGTGCTACCAAATATACGGATATATTTTCAAATTTCAAGGTATGTATTATTTTATTCGTAGTTTTGATTGCATGTTTATGATTAGGTTTTTTTTATGTAAGTTAGGCTTATATTTCTGCTTTCATTGTTTTACAACCTTAGTATAATTAAAAAATATTAAAAAAAGGGAAAACGCCTTGAATAGGCGCACCTAGGCTCCTAATGCTTGATGCTTGACCTCCGCGCATCGCGCCTTTTAGAACCTTGGCCTAACCTGCCGCTAGATAAAGGCTTGTCTGGAGAAAACCAGCAAAAAGACATGAGACCAATCTTTATTCTAAGCCTCATTCATATTGGTAGAGGAGTGCCACGATGGGCAGTTGGGAACAAAACAGAAAAGCAAAAGAGCCCTCAAAGCCAAGGATCAAGAAGACGGGTAATTGATCTCATGTCAACAATTGTTCATCAAATTGTAGGTGGATTCAAACTATTACCCGAATAGATTGTTATAACAAACTAAAAAATCACCAACCTCACTGGTGAATTTAATGTGCTTCCTAGTTTATTACTTTAGAGTGGAAGTGTTTCATTGTATATATGCAGGTTTGACACATCAAAGGTGACTAGAGAACACAATGCATTGAGCAAACAATTTTATACACGTGTAAATGCCGCCCTATAATTAATATTTGGTCGTATGCTAATAATAAATAATATTTGAGGAACCAACTTTGTTCCATAGTGGATAACTAATATTTTTATTACTTTAGAATTCACAAAACTTGAAAGGAATTCTCCTATATTATTAATTGTTAGAACAAAAATTTAATCTATATTGCTAATGCTGGAAACTGGTACAACTGTCAAAGGGACGTGAAACACTCTTAACTCGGTAAAACACATGAAAAAACAAACTGAGACTAGCATGTAAGTGGTTCAAATTTAGAGGCCTATGTCCACCGAGGGAGACAATAGCCTTCGTTATAAGAGCTAAGAGACCAAAGGTTACAAGAAGCCAAGATGGTTGTATAAGAGAATACAAATATCTGAACTTCCTAAGCTGCCAGGCTAAAATGAATCAAGCTTTGTGACAAGTGTTAGGCAGTGGGCCCTAGGATTTTCTCAAAGAGATGACACTTGCTTCACCATAAAATGTACAAGGTAATAAAGGATGATCCATGGCGCATGGATAGAGCCGAGAACAAGAGGATTTCTATTGTATACATTTAATTGGGCTTACATTTATATAGTATAGAATATGGTGTGAATCTATGTATTTTGGGATTTTTTTTTCAGGTTCTTTATCTTCCATATTAATTATCTGATATTATTAGTAATGTAAAACACATCACATTTTGGGCCTTAGTTAAATATGGGCTAATTAGTCATTTAGTATTGTAGCCCTAGGGCTTTTCCCTATGCTATGAAAAAACTTGATTTAAGTAGGCCTGCGCAAATTAATCGATGAACAGAAACCAAACCGATCTGACACTGACTAAAACCTTCATTTATTTATCGCCGGAATGGCCATTTTATAAAGGGACAACCGACACCTTTTGGTCCGATTGGGGGTTCCACTCCCTAACCGAATTGACTTCCTGTATGCATACCCACCCTTGCTCTAGATCTGATCCATGGATGAGGTGCGTTCTCTATGGATTCATCCGTGGCTGATTTCTTTAGAAAACTCCCAGATCCAGTTGGTTTCATTTGAGAGTTAAATTTTTCTAGAATAAATCTTTTGGTTTCTGATGATCTTCTCGTTTATTGGCCTGTGTTGGATTCACATGTTTCAAGGGGAAGACGGTGTGAAGATGCAGATTCAAGTCAAGACCTCACAAGAATGAGTTTGAAGTTGCATCTAGTATTGATCCACAGATTTGGGCTAATTGCGTATATATGACTACATCCATGAATGGATCCAGGTCTAAATAAAAGATTTAGATGATGGAGCTGCACCGATGAGATTAGCTTCATCATCATTACGCAATTTAATCATCCGAAATCTACAGAACCTTGGATCGTGGTGCAATTAGGTCGAAGAGATGGCAACAATGATGGCTATGGAGAGATATTGCAAGATGGAGATCAACTGATGTAACACAACAAGCCCAATCTTTTATAGGAGTGGCATCAGTTTCCTTGTAGTCTAATTATTCTGAAAGTTTTCATTTGTAGTCGATCAAAAGAGTGGTTCAATTGCACAGATATGGGTCAACCTCAAGACAGTAAAGATTGAATTTTAAGTCGGCATGGATTATGGGTCTTCCTGTGGTCCCCTCTTTATATCTAAGCTCTCTATTTTGTTTTCTCAACGGTTAACCTTACGGCCTTCTTAGCTAATAGCGGGATTCCCAATGTTCTACATATTGTCACTTTTGAGTCCAATTTAACAGTATCCATCAATTTGATTTGTTTGAACGCCATAAATTTTAATAAACCGAAAACAACCTTGGTATTCTCTTTTCCTCTCTCTCCACACAAACACTGAATCTAACCGCCGCCATCTCCAACTCTGGCAACCACCTCTTTCTTAGACTTAATGAAGTGGCACTCGTCAATGACACCAAAGAACATAATAAGAACTAGCACAAAAAATCTGTATTGAATGATATACACCATTCAGCAATGTGTACATATATAGGCCTTAGAGAAGGAAAAATTTCCCCAAAAGTTGCTAATCATGTTTGGAAGGTTCTAGTAGTTTTACGGTTATCGGTGATGTCACCTAGGGTGACACATCCCCATGACATCACTAGTGATACTTCCATAATCCTCCAAGGGCTAACTATACTATCTATGCCATGGTTCAAAGTCTAGGCCATAGCGAATGGCGTTTCAAGGCGGCAAGTTTCCCATGGAGCCTAGGCGCCACGGTTCCCATGGAGCCTAGGCTCAAGGGGCAAGGCGAGGCGAGTGCTTGATCGAAGTGAGGCGCAAAGTCTTTATAAATATGCAAAAGTTGTAAATTTATAATAATATCATTTATGATCTAAAATTTGAAATATATAGCATATATTACTATTATACACTGATACGACAAGACGAATAAGATAGCAATTATACCATCATATGAAAAAAATATATATTTAATTATCCAATACTAAAAAAAAAGAAAGAGATTGATATATATGAAAAAAGATACCCCAATGTGTGAAAAGAAAAGTCAAAGTCAACATATAAATTGTTCTATAATGAAACACTCTTCGAGTTTAATTTTGTTTGCTTCTTTTGCTTAAGTAGGGACTAGTCAGAAAGGTAAAGTCTCACTATGAATCAAGAACTTACTTTGGTTAGTTTGGGGTGGGGAATCGTTTAATCTTCCATATTATATTGGAAAATATGTAAAATCAACATATCATATTGTATTGGGAGCGTTATCCAAAAAATATTTAATGAGGCGCTCCTGAACCGTACCTTGATCCTAGGCGCACAAGGCGCGTGCGCCTTATTGAACGAGCATTACCTGAGTGAGACAAGACGCCGATGTTGAACCTAGTTGAGCTTGGAGCCTAAGCGCGCCTTTAACAACAGTGATCTAAGCCGAAACCGCGACGATACGACCGAGTTGACTAGGTATCCGTACCCACCAATCCGAATCCGAGTTACTAGTTGAGTTTTAGACTATTGGCGCGAATTGGCCCATATCGATGATATATCGGCTTAGACGGGATAAGTCACTAAGCCTCGATCTCTTTCCCTCAACTTCTAACTCACTCCATTGAACCTCAATTTTGCATTCATATCACGATTGAAACAATCTCTTTCAATTCGGAGCAAGATAGATGATGTTTCGTGATCGCGAATAGGGTTGATTGGTTGAATCTCTCTATCATGTTCTTATAGTGTTACTAAAGGGATTATTTCCCATTTGACCCTCTTTTTGTGTTTACTTAATTTGTATTAAAACGTATCATTATTTCTCTATCCTTAAAATGTATGATTATTTACTTTAAATATGTCCTTAATTAGTAATCACATATAATAACTATAAAACTCTCACTTTTAAAGGAGGCTACGCCACGTGACCCATTTAACCCATCCATTTTACCATTTAGGCATCGATTGACCCGTTCTCTCTCTCAATCTCAGTCTCGAAGATCAAATGTCTCTCCCTTCAATCTCTCTTAAGTTCACAATGCTTGACGTTCTCCCTAATATCTTCTACAAGTACCGTTTCTTCTTTTTATCCCTATTAGTTATTCAAAATACAATTGTTCGAGGATCTCCCCCCCCCCCCCCCTTCCTCCCATGGTAAGGGAACTGGGGCGAAGCTAGCCTCTCTATTAATGAACAAAAGTTTTAGTTAAAACTTTGTCCTCTCTATAGGGATAACATTTTTCCCATAAAGTTTCAGTTGGTTGCATATAAAACCTAAATTGGCAAGACTGTGCTTTGGAATGGTGGTTATGGTGGTTCTCTGGCGTAGGCGTGGAGAGGGAGGGAGGAATTGGAGTTGGCATGAAAAAGAGGACGATGGCTCTTTGATGCAAGCGTGGAGTGAGAGGGGGGGATGGAGTAGGCATGGAGAGCGAGAAAGGGGATGGAGTGGGCGTGAGAAAGAGGATAAATAGGCAGATTGAGAATGATGAGTTTAGGGGATTGCTTTTAAAAACAGGAATCAAAACACACATACTATAGCAATGTTAGTCATCTTTATGTTAATGCCTTTTAATCTCGACTCTTTTTATTTGATTTCATTTTTTTGGTATATTATTGATATATACACAATGCCGGTGAGGTGGGTTAAAATGACTATGGTAATTTCTGTTTGTATTTACAACTATGCTTATTTATAGTTCTGTAAATAATTATAAAGTTCCAAAAAATATGTTATATCTTCTCAACCTTTGATATCTCATTTTTACTTTTCTCGCCATCAATATTCTGTACAGATTGTTAAGAGGAAGTGAACCTTCCTAATTTCACCATTCATTTCTTAACTTTATTGATGTGAATCTATGTATGCGGAAGCGTTATTATTACAACTACACAACAACTACTAACTACACAACACCACCAACAACAAATAAAACTAAACTAAGAAAATGGGTTTCTTTATCTTTCTATATTCTCTTTCTCAATACTCAAATCAATCCAGATGAATGTCACGGGCCTATTTATAATAGAAAAATTACTTGGTAACCAAGTAATGACCAAAAGGCTAAAAAGGGCAACTAATAATCAAAAATGACTAATTAGTCCCAAACATGCTTGGAGACCAATTAAAGACTAAAAATAAAAGGAAATGACAATATTACCCTAAACTAAAATTCAAAATAAAAGATAATCTTCACTCGAGAGCACAACCAGGCGCTACGTGTCGCTACGTATCACAAAACACATCATTATCCCCGTCTGCGAAAAGCTCGTCCTCGAGCGTGTAGAGTGACTCATCAATGCCACATGATATAATCCTCGAAAAATTTCCGACCCCAATCAAAATCAACCAAAAGTGGATTGCCCAAACTTTAATTAGTCTCATGTGTAAGAATCTCATCCATAATGGGCCCATATACACAAATCTCGGCAATGTTCCCTAAAATATTCGAGCAACCAAAAACTGAAAACCATATCCGTCTTCTCTATACCATATTGATATTGTTTCTGATTTTTATGGCTCTCTCAGCGAAAAGATCAAATACCAAATCCATTTAGTTTTCTGGTATTCAAGCAGATTGGAATCTGTAATATCATAATAATGGTAGAAATGGAATCCATTTTGTTTTGATATTCTATACAAAATCCCATAACATAGTAAGCCTAAGTGGCAGAATTCTGTTTCTAGTAAATGTTTTATCAACTCCTTTCCATTTGTATCTGTTGCAAATTCCAATTTGAGTAGAAAATTCTCTTTATTCCGCCGTTCCTACGTATTTCATACGTATGAACACGAGCACATGGTTGCAACTTGGCTTGGTGGACACTTGAATCTGACCGAACAGAAACTCCGGCGACCGAACAGAAACTCCGGCGACCGCACCTTTACGAGTACGATGACGAAACAAGCGAATTGAAGGGGGCGACGTTCAAAAAGCCGAACCCAAAGATAGCATATAATCGGAAATGGATCCCAAGTGGGACGCATTTTTCATGGAAGTCTTGAGTTGTGTCAAATATAGGCCATTAGACCAATTTCGACCCGATTTGAGGTCAAATTGGGGGTAAGGGATCGAGTCAAAGTAGGCCAGGTCCATTTTTTATCTAGTTTGATTGTGGTTGAGCATGGATGAGTGGAGAAAGGGTTAAAAGAGGGTTAA
This sequence comes from Sambucus nigra, assembly GCA_949130495.1. Classification (NCBI taxonomy): domain Eukaryota; kingdom Viridiplantae; phylum Streptophyta; class Magnoliopsida; order Dipsacales; family Adoxaceae; genus Sambucus; species Sambucus nigra. Next base: position 155,113,505 of record OX422211.1, on the reverse strand, counting down.
AAGAGATTAGGTCAGATTAGGGTAAAACTTGGGGGTTTGGGGTTTGAGGGTGGGGTTAGGTTTAGGTTATGAAGCACGGGCACTCTCCCGAAAGCCACGACTCAGCTTTGACACGAGTCCGACATGCAACACGCTCCGACAGTTTGGGACATGTTGGGACACGCTGAAACACGTTGCCAACACGCTGGAACACGTTGTCGACATGCTGGGACACGTAAAAGGACATGCTGAGACTCGTAAAATGACACGTTTTTTTTTTTTCATTTTTTTTTCTTATATGATGGTGATATGTTTTATTTATGATTTTTAATGTTAAGTGTTTAAATTTTGTTTTGTATCGTCTATTTTCTTAATTTCTTGTTAAGAATGCTTTAATAATGTATTTTATGGAAAATTTTGTTTTATTTCATTAATACATATATTTAAATATATATTATATATTTCAATATATAGTATATATCATACGTATCCTAGCGTGTCGTATCCTAGTTTTTGAAAAAATCACGTGTCGCGTGTCGTATCAAAACACGTATTACATGTCGAGTTCGTGCTTCATAGGGTCTAGGGCTATAGAGGAGGGTGGGGAGTGTTTCAGAGGGTGGGGAAGAAGATGGGGCGGCATTTCAAAGTGTAGTGGTGGTTGTGAGGCGGCAGGAGGTGATAATGGTGAAGGAAGAGGATGTGGTAGAGGGTGGAAAAGTAGTGGCTAAAAGGGTTGGTATCCCCCCAATTAGCGGTGATGGAATCTAGGGTTTCCATCCATCCGATTCCTATTTGTACATTTATCAATCTAACGATTAAAGGTTGCCCGAGTTGAAACCACAACTCGATACCCACTTCACGCACTACAATGAACACCGAGAATAAATGTAGCTCTGATACCAATTTTGATGTGAATCTATGAATTCGAAAGCGTTATTATTACAACTACACAACAACTACTAACTACACAACAACACCAACAACAAATAAAACTAAATAAAGAAAATGGGTTTCTTTCTCTTTCTATATTCTCTTTCTCAATATTTAAATCATTACAAGTGAATGCCAATGGCCTATTTATAGGGGAAAAATTAGTTAGTAACCAATAAATGACCCAAAAGATTAAAAAGGACAACTAATAACTAAAAATGACTAATTAGCCCCAAACATACTTGGAGACCACTTAAAGACTAAAAATAAAAGAAAATAACAATATTACCCTAAATTAATATACAAAATAAAAGATAATCTTCTCTCGAGAGCACAAACACGCGCTACATCGCTACGTATCACAAAACACATCATTTATTGTAATTGTATAATACTTTAGGTCAGGTTTATTCATGCTTTTACTAATATAATAAACTGGAACTATTTCTTATGTTTTTTGCATATATATATGTTCTTTGCATATATACTATAGGCCAGGTTTATTCATGATTTAGAACTATTTCTTAAATAAACACACTTGTCTTTATTTAACAAATTGTACTTCAATTAAAACCATAATTTTTCCAAAATTTTATTGTCTCAATAAATTAGTAGACCACAAGTTAAAAATTGCACTAATATTTGTGATAGTTCTAAATCTTGAACTATCTACATAAAATGACATTTGAACAATTATTAATAGTATATAAGCATCCCAAGAGTAAAATGATTTTGAGCTTCTTTGTCTCATTCGTACAAAAATCCAGTTCATTAATAAATTATGTTATGTTTATTTGGTGTAAAAGATCCTCCCTGAATTCTGATTTCCTAGCGTGTTGTCTCCTTCGTCGGATTTATTATCATGTTTTACACCAAAAACTAGTAGGTAGTGTTATTACATTCGCGAAAAAATATACTACTTACAATATATTGATTGCGTATCATTATTTACTTAACTAATAATAAGTATTAGTATTATTATATTTATGAAAAATATAATATAATTTAATGTATTATAATTTGTCACTTTTTTCTTTATAAAATCTTATGTAGCTTCCTTGTGAAGTTTTGTGTCTAATTCATTTGGCTTGCTTACTTATTATTGAACTACTATTGAATATTGCAGATGACAAGTGCTACAGAGCATCATCACTATAAATAATTTGATAATGTTATGCATATTAAATGATGATTTTGTACTTATCCAATTAAGTCGTATTCTTATTATTCTTATTTTCCTAAATTTTCTATATTTTTTTCAAAAAAAAATTGGGTTCCCAAAAATAGTGTATAGTTGTGTATCACTTGATACCAAAACTGAGTCAAAAATTGAACGTATGAGTTATAGACCGATACCAAGACTTTGAACCATGAGAATCAACCATATCAACTATTTGATTTCATCCCATCTAGACTAATATTTCTGAGATCTCACCAATATCTCCGAGAGTTAACATATGTCGGCGCTAACTCACCAATATCTCCGAGAGTTAACATATCTCCCGATTTCACTCAAAACTTGATTTGTGTTACGGTATTGTACCATAAGCATGCGATACCGAGTTGATTCAGCCGAGATTTTGAATGATACGGGACGCAACTAGACCATAGAAGGTGGTCAAACAGCGATGGCAGGCTTCACAATCGGTGCCATGTTCGAAGTAAAGAAAACGGGGAAGAACAGTGCGTGTGTTTGAAAGAGATAGGGAAGGAGTTGAGTGTCTTTTGTCAGCAACAATTTTTGCAGCGGTGGCTTATCATGTTCAGGCTGCCATTGATGGGTTTGTGGTGCAATAGGATTTTAACGAAAATGAATGGCTACTTGGTTCAAATGGTGCAATGGGATTTAAAGAAGACGAATGGCTATTTGTTTGGTTCATGTTTGATTGTATGATGTTTGTTTCTGTTTGATAAATTTGAAAGAAAAAAAATTGATGAAAAGGACATAAAGTTAATTCCACAATATTATTTTTACAAAAATAAGTTAATTATAATTTAATTAAGTATTAAATGAGTCAGAATTAACTAAAACTTAACTAAGTATTATTTAATCTGAGGAGATTAATGAAAAGGTATAGACATGGTTTTTATAGATTTGGAGGAGTATGGTATATAAGACGCGCATATATAATTTGGCGGGGTTTAAAAAAATGACTAGCGGATATATCGATGAGATAAAGGATATATGATGGAGCTATGATACGAACAACAGTTGGATAAAATAGTGAATTTCCAATTATTGTAAGTTTGCACCAGGTTTACCACTAAATCTTTATCTTTTTGCTCTTCTTATGGATGAATTGACTAGAGAAATACAAGATGAGGAGGCGCAGTGTATGTTATTGGTTGATTATATTTTTTAGTGGATGAAATTATGGTTTGGATTAATGCAAGAATTGAACGTTTGGAGACAAACCCTATACATGAGGGTTTAAAATAAGCAAGACTAAAACAAAGTATATGGAATGCATTTTAAAAATCGTAAGGGAGGACAAATAGGAATGTGGTGAAACTTGAGGATCAAGAGATACATAAAAGCGATCATTTATGTTATTTAGAGTCGATGATCTAATGGGATGAAGATATTAGTGATGATGTTATCTATAGGATTAAATCAAGTCAGGTCGAGTGATGAAATGCTACTTGTGTATTATGCAATCGAGGTACACCTTTGAAGTTAAAAGGGGAAATTCTATAAGACGGCTATTACACCTGCCACATGGGGACAAAGTGATGGGAAACCAAGAAATAAAATGTGCAAAAAAAGGACGTGACAGGGATGCAAATGTCAAAGATAGATGTCTAGGAAAACTCGAAAGGAGAAAATCAAAATTGAATATAATTGTGAATCAATGAATATAATTGCGAATCAATGAAAGTAGCTCCTCCAGTGGATAAAATCGAGAAAAATTGACTTAAATGGCTTAGACATGTCAAATGTAGACCAATAAGTGTTATGTGGTTGTAAGGAAGAGTGATTTAGTTAATATTGATGGTCATGATAGGGGTAGTGGTAGCCTAAATTAACTTGGTGGGATATTGTAAAAAAAATGACATGATGTCTGACGTAAACCACACGTTAAAATCCCAAAATAAAACAAATACAAATTCTAAAGAGAGAATCAAAGAATGTCTTATATTCAAAAATGGAGAAGTGTCCTCAAATGAGGAGTACATGGGTATCTATATGTGGGATCTTACTTGTTAATCAAGTAATTACCTAAATGACTAAAAAAGGCAAGTACTAACAAAGATATACCTATGAAACCCATTTGCATCATTCTCCTCCACTTAAAACCAAGCTCGTCCTCAAGAGTTTAAAATTGGAGCCGAGTGAAAAGTATCAAAATATGTGGTCAAAGAGAGAACTTTTGGGGTCCAAAAATTAATTTTCCCAAAGTTAAGGAGGGGTCAAAATCTTCATTAAACTTTTCTTCTGAAAGAAGTTGGAAGAGGTCCAGTAACCTCAAATGAGATGAGGTGGGTTGTGTTGTCCAGCTCTATGAGCAAATACAACTGCTTAAATGCTTTGGGCGCTATTACTGGCCAAGAATCTTTTTGGATTCAAAAAGTAACCCAGAAGCTTTTAACCCAATGAACTAACAGGTGAAACCCATTGTTTTTTCTAAAATAACAAGGCTAACAGATCCAATCAAAGCACAGCCCAGCCCGCCTCCTTATTTTAATTATTGCTACAGTTCCAATTGGAAACCTAGCAACTGCCTTTGTTGTCGATATCGCCCAGTTCGCGATATGTATCGGCCGATTCAATTCGATACAGACGTAAAAAGATACGTATCGCGGGCTTGAATCGATATATGCAATTTATCGTTAGAATCGGTAGTGTATCGCGATTCGATACATGGATCGCACGAATCGCGAGTCACTCGCGATACAGTGACATCGGGTCTGGGTCAGGTATTTCGGCACTTGGAGTTTAAAAACTGAAGAAAAAAAAGTTTTTTTAATTTTTTTTGGCCATAATCAGTATAATAATGTTTAAAGACTTTTTAACCCATAAAGGAACAAAACCCTAAGTTTAAAATATCTCTTTCTCATTTTTCTTGTGCTCCCCACCCGTTATTATTCTAGCCACTTCTTTCAAACAGCACTTTCTTGTCTTTTTCCTCAAGTTTTTACAAAGAGAATGATGTGAATCTAAGAATGCGGAACGGTTATTAATACACTACACAACTATTAACTACAATACAACAACAACAAATAAACCAAACTAATGAAATGGGTTTCTTTCTCTTTCTATTCTCAATATTCAAGGCGTGATTACAAATGAAGGCCAAATGTCTATTTATAAGAGAGGTAGCTTGCTAATCAAGCTATGATCCAAAAAGACTAAAAAGGGCAACTAATTACTAAAAATGACTAATTGGCCTCAAACATGCTTGGAGACTAATTAAACACTAAAAATAAAATAAAATGACAATAAAGCCTAAACTAAAAATAAAAAATAAAATATAGTCTTCTCCCGGGAAGTACAACCACGTGCCACGTGTCTCTATATATTCCCTATATATCTTTTTCCCGTGTTCGAAAAAGCTCGTCCTTGGACTTGAAGGGTGAATCATCAATGCCATATGATATGAATCAAGAAAAGCTTTGGAGCTCAATCAAAATCAACAAAAAGTGGGCAGCCCAACTAGAACTAGTCCCATGCGTATGAACCTCATCAAAAATGGGTCTAATAAACCCAAATCCTAGCGATGTCCCTCTACAAAATCCGAGCAATCAAAAACTGACGACCATACAAGCCTTCTCGACACCACGAGTACATGGTTGCAACTTGGAGTGGTGAACCCTTGAATCTGACCGGACGAAAATTCCAGCGACTGCACCTTTGCGAGTATAATGGAGACAAAAGCGGACCGAAGGCAGCGACATTCCGGAAAGCCGGACCCAAAATGGCAAATAGTCGAAAAATGGATTCCAAGTGGGATGTATTTTTCATTAAAGTCATGTGTGTCACAAAGAGGCCCTAAGACCTATGAAGCACGGACCGACACGTAATACGTGTTTCGACACCACACGCAACACGTGTTTTTTTCAAAAACTAGAATACGACACGCTAGGATACGTATAATATAAAATATATATATATATATATATATATATATATATATATATATATATATATATATATATATATATATATATATATATATATATATATTATTAGAGCATTCTTAACATGAAATTAAGAAAATAGATCATACAAAACAAAATTCAAACACACTTTAACATTAAAAATCATAAATCAGAATCACCATCAAATAAGAAAAAAAAAAAAAGTGTCCTTTTGCGTGTCGGCAACGTGTCCTTGTACGTGTCGGCAACGTGTCCCACCATGTCGGGGCGTGGAGCGTGTCGGACTCGTGGCTTCCGGGAGAGTGTCCGTGCTTCATAGCCTGAGACCAATCTTGACCGGATTTGAAGTCAAATAGATGGTGGGGGATTGGATCGTAATAGGGAAGCACATTTTTGTTGAATTTGATTGTGGTTGGACATTGATGAGTGAGGAAAGGGGGAAAATAGGATAAAAATAGGGAGGGAGCAGATTAGGGCTAAAAAGGGGAAGGATAAAAAAATGGGTTTCTTAGCCGGAATAGGGGTGATTTTGGATGGTTCTTGGATAGTTTTTGGATTTTTGGGGGGGTTGGGGTTTCTTTAGGCTAGGTGTCTAGGTTAGGATTAGGGCTTGTAGGTTTTTGTGATTTTGAGGGTTAGGGTTAAATTTGGGGGAAGGTAGGAGACGGTGTTTCATTTGTACAAGGTGGTGGTCGTGTGGCGATAGGAGATGATGGTGGAGGGTGGAGGGTGGAGGATGGAGTAGGTTAAAAGGGTTGGTATCCCCCTTTATAGCGATGATGAAATTTAGGGTTTCCATCTACCCGATTCTCTTTTGTTGGACATTTATCAATCTACCGATTGAAAGGTTGTTCGAGTTAGAATCACAACACAATATCCACTTCACGCACCACGACGAACACCAAGAACAAACACAGCTCTGATACCAAATTGATGTGAATCTAAGAATGCGGAAGAGTTATTGTTACACTACACAACTACTAACTACACAACAACAAATAAACTAAACTAATGAAATGGGTTTTTTTCTCTCTCTATTCTCAATTCTCAATATTCAAGGTGTGATCACAAATGAGGACCAAGGGCCTATTTATAGGAGAAGTTAGCTTGCTAATCAAGCTAAGACCCAAAAAGACTAAAAAGGGCAACTAATAACTAAAAATGACTAATTAGCCCCAAACATGCTTGGAGACTAATTAAACACTAAAAATAAAGAAAAATGGCAATAAATCCTAAACTAAAAATTGAAAATAAAAGATAGTCTTCTCCTGGGGGCACAACCACGCGCCACGTGTCGCTATATATCCCATACATATCAGAGAAGCTTCCAACCTATTTAATATCCTTTGTTTTGGTACTTTGGTAAGTAACCTAGTCTATTTATTTATTGTTTCTCACTTCATCAACCTATTTAATGTCTTCCTCCTTATGTATTAAGTTGTCTTTATTTATTTATTGTTTTGGTAGCTTTGATCTTTGATATTTCCTCTTTATTTATTTAGGAAATGACTAACAAAAAGAGAAATGTTGTGGTTGACTCCACATGGGATTATTGTGAAAAGGTGCGTGATAATAGATTGTATTTAAGATGTAATTTTTGTAAGAATGCAAAATGGGGTGGTATTTTTAGAATGAAGCACCATCTTGTCGGTACGGAGAAAGATGCAAAAAAGTGTATGCAATGCCCCGAAGATATTAGAAAAAAGTTTGCAAACATTTTAAAAGTAAATGAGGATGATTATAATGAAGCAGGTGGATAATATAATGAGGGAGGAGTTTAAATTGAGCAAAATTTGAAAAAAGTGAAGGAAACTATGAATGCATATGTCATTAATGGGAAGAGAAAACAAGGTATTATAAAACAAACAACTATAAATGCAATGTTAAAAAAGAGGGGTCGTTCATTAGTGACATTTGTAGATTTTTTATGGAAATGGTATAGCTTTTAATGTAGTAAAATACCCCTTGTTCACAAAGATGGTAAAATCAATTGGTGATTAAGGTATCATCATCATAGTAGAGGATGACACCATAATGATACCTTAATAGTTACTTTGTAAATCTAAATATGACTTGTGGATTCTCTTTTTGATATGAATTGTGGAGAAATTAAAAGTTTAAATCATATTATGTTATATAATTAATTGTAAAGTGTTTTGTATATTTTTATTTAATTTTTACAACTTTATTTGTTTTTTGTGTTGTATCATACGATACGTAGCGCGATACGATTCACGATACATAGGATTTTCGATACACAATACTTATCACGATTCTACCACTATGGCAAATACACATGCCTTTGAAGAAGAATAAACAAGCTGCTGCCTTACTCATCAGGATCTCGCCGATCACCTTCCTTCAGTGAGACCTTCTCTCTCTTCCCGTGGCCTCTTCGTCATCTCTCCTTGCCGATCTTTCGGTTCCCTCTCGGCCTAGTCCTTGACGACCTCCTCCGAGGTCAAACACATGCTTAGGGCTGCCAAACCCTAGATCTAGCCCCCCATGGCCATAAATGTCCAGATCTGATTTCGACAGGGCTAGTCGGGATACGTGGAGGGTAACAGCATCTGAAACGGGGACGGAGATGGCCAATTTTGCCTCTCTTTTGATCATTTTCTTCTCTACATTCTTTTCTCTCCTCAATCTAATCAGAGGGCTCGATTTCAATCCCTGTTTCTTCATTTTTTTTTTTTTTGAGTATTGATAGAGGTGGGTTTGGTGGAGTTAAGAGTTTTGAGTAGGTGGGATAGCAGAGGGTGGTGATATGGGGAATGAGGATGTTAGAGCAACTGGGATGGTAGCGGAAGGTGGTGGTTAAATTGTGGTGAAGAGATGTAAGAGGGTTTCAAATTTTTGGTTGAGTTCTTGGGATAATTCGCCATATTTTTGCCTCAATTCTTGATTAATCTCTTCTTGATATCGATTTGACTTCTTCAGGACCATCGAGAGTGTAGTGTACAATTTGTTGATAATCCGCACACCAATACACCAATCGGGGGAACGACACCTCATTCTGATACTAATTTGACACAAACTACACGTCAAAGGCCCAAAACAAAACAAATACAAATTCTAAAGAGAGAATCAAAAAATGTCTTATATTCAAAAATGGAGAAGTGCTCTCAAATGAGGAGTAATATTTATTTTGTGGGGTATTACTTGCTAATCAAGTAATTACCTAAGTGACTAAAAAGGACAAGTACTAATAAAAATATACCTAACTAGTTCAAACAAGCTTGGAGACCAATTAAAAAGATAAAAGGAAATAAAAGTACTAAAATAAAGGAAAACTAATAACAAATATTAAAATGACTAATATGCCCTGACAAGCCCATTCCCATCAATATCATGTGGTTTAACCAATGATATTGCACTGAACAGAATTGAATGAGAAAATGGGATTCATGTGGTCTACCCTTGATAATTGAGAATAGGCTTTGTCAAGTTGAGTCGAGTATTAATTTAAATCTGGTTAAGTAGTTAAATGCACATTAGATGTTAACTAAGCATTTATATATTAACGTAATTTATATAATAATTTGAGATTGGGATTTCATTTAAGTATTTAATTCACTAATAGTGTCTAATTTATATATTAACTAAAATTATCTATCATTAAATTTGGGATTACTGATGCTGCAAATCTCTATCAATGTCTATTGGCTGAGGCTTAGAGAGAAGGAAGTAGTCTGTCATATAATCAGTAGATAGAACATGATGAAGGATTTGGATATGAACACAGAGTTGGAAATGCTGAGAGGACTTGGTTGAGTTGATACGTATACCATCACTTAACATTTGTGATTGAGACTAAAATAATGACAAACCTACGAGAAGTAAATGAGAGCCGCTTAATCAACTTACAATGATATTATTCTATAAAACATTATGCGACTCACCATGATAGAATCAAGTCCACATCCGATTTTATCTTTGGAATGAGGGTGATAAGCCAAAAGCTTCTCTACAACAGCTTTCTCATCTTCTGCGGTAAGACGCTCTCCATCCATATACCTATGAATCAATTGGAGGTGAGTGCAGCAAATAACATCTAGTATAATTAGTATGTGAATGAATATGTAAGAGAAAAATAAGGAAAGAAAATGGACATGTGAGAGTGGAGAATTTCTTTGGTGAGGAGAATGATGGGCTCAATATCTCCGACTATTTCGTCTTCTTTGATTTTCCACTTGCGGTAATCTGGATCATCCAACCTTGGGAATTTCTGAGGGTATTTGGGCTTTAACGCCGACCCGTTTTGGACAGAAGCGGGTGCATTTTGGTCCGGCCGGGTTGATTCTGTGGCTGCGGACGACGGTCGACGTGTAAGAAAACAGGCGGCTACGGTCAGTCTGTGGCGGTGGAGGTGGCCGCGGAGGAGTGGGGCGCTTTTGAGAACAAGTGGAGCTGCCATTTGATACTTCACCTAAATAAATCAACGCTTCGTTTGTTTACAATCAAACAAAGATTTTTTTAAGCCCCTTGTATAGTCAATACAATCAAAGAATTAAGAGTAATGATACACACACATAAAATTTATCCCAAAATTATCGAAATTGTGCTTTAAGAGGTTGTACCCTGGCGGGACTCACGCCATAGTACAATTCCCTTAAAGCACATTCGGTAATTTTTCGGTACCCAATTTCGGTACATACATCATTTTCCAATAATTAATTATACAATTGGTAAATTTCACCTTCTCCTCAACAATCTCAAATTTACCTGGACTCTCTAAAATAAAGTATTTAACAAATCCATCTCTTAACTATTAATTCATTACAATTAATATCAGAAATCAAGTTCCCTCCAATTTTTATAAAAATTGATTAATATATCCCTAGAAAACAGACACATACAAACCACTCAAACCCAATCTTTCTCTCTTTCCTCACAATCATTTACATTCCTCCACTTCCTACTTTCATCTCCACCTCCCACCCCTCCCACCACCATCTCCTCCCCCACCGTCAAACCCCCAAAACTCAAAACAAGCAACATTCTTAGCTTGAACAAATTTAGACCTCTTAAACAACTTCTCAATCTCCCCCTCCCCACGCTCCTCCCCAACCATAACACACACACCGCCCACCATCACCGTCCTCTCTATCTCCACCGCATACCTCGATTGAAACAAAACCTGATCAAAATTCGCATTAAACCTCAAATCAAACACCTCATCAAAAACGACCGTGATGCCACCAACTTCGATCTTATTAAGCTCCATGATAGCATGACCAGCATCAGTGGACACACATACGATACACGAGGGAGGTGAATGAGGTAACGGAGTTAAGTCAGGATTTCATTAAGCAAAGGTTGTGGGTTTCTTTTTAGGGAGGTGAGGGAGTGGTGAAGGCGTCGCATGATGATTTGGGGAATTTATAGTGGAGTTGGGGTTGGTCAGGTCCACATTGGTGTTGGGGGTTTGACGATGGAGGTAGGGATGGTGGTGGTAGGTGGAAAATATTTTTAAAAAAATGGAGTCGCACGCCTATTTTACTCAAAACATGCAAAAGATATAGTCGTCCCCCGAGTCGCGCCATAAAAAATATTTACTCATGCATACGAAATCAAATATATCATGGGATTCATGGGTCTGGAAACTCGATTATGAAATGTGAAGGCGTTAGACACTCATTCTACTCTTGCAGTCTCTTGTGGGCTACAAAAATATTCTTTTTTTTCTCCCAAAATGTATATAATGCATGTAGTATAAAAAAGTGTATATATGCATAAAAAGCACGTGAGTAATGAAATCATCATGTCCACGTCATAGGAAAGACAAAAATGAATCATTCGAATGAGTATAACTTTAAAAAGGGGGGAAATATATATATATATATAGTACGTCGAATCGTGACTCGTTATGAATGAATGAATGAGTAAGCATGTCTGGCAGGATTACTAAAGGTAGGTAAAAATATATATGAAAATAATAATGGAAGGATAACGAATAAAATGTAAAAATTGAAGAAAAAAGAAGACTTGAATCCTAAGAAAAATTCGAGATGCCTATGTAATCGAAATCGGCATCAAAGTTCACGTAGTTTGAAATAACAGAAGGGTGGGGTTTAAACTATAAATTCAAAACTAAGGTTTTTCTATTTTGATTCGTGAAGAAAGCATGCACAAGTGGTGAAAGTGTGGAGATATGTGAGAAAACTTTAACTTAAGATTTATGGATCAACCTTCTTTTTGGTTTTGGGGGGTTTTATAAAAATAAGTTTTGTGAATATATATATAGATAAAAAAAGGTAATTAGAGGTGATAAAGTATAAACTAAATGCACAAGTATGCTAACACTAGTAAAGTATAAGAAATAATATTAATTTAGTATGTTTGAATAAGTAGGATTTGGACCTTCTAAGCAAATTAAAATCTGATTTTGGAGAGATGTAGATTAATTTGATGGATGATTTAATGGCGGTGAAAAGGTGAGTTGATAATGAGGAAATGTAATATTGGTAGAATGTTTGGAAAGGGATAGTTTGGAAAGTTGTGCACTAGTTTTGAGGAGAATGACCCACTAAATAGTGAGGTTAGGGTTTCCTTATATAGGAAACCATAAAGGGAAAAAAACTAAGTTACTCCTGGGGGATCTGTCATTCGGCATATGTGCCAAACTTTGTGGACAATTAAATTACGCTCTACCTATAAGCATAAAAGAGGGGATGCTTATAGGCAATCCGAATGTGGATTTCTCGAAAAAAATAGTCATAAAATATAGGTCACAAGTTCATTTTATGCACATTCCAAATCATTGGAAAGATAATTCAGAGCTCTATAAAAAGTGATTTGAGGTACCCTCGAGTTCGATAGTTGATCAAAGTCGAACAAAGCTCAGAAGCCTCCGGTGACCTTTAGTTTAGGGTTTCAGAGTAAAAAGGCAGTTAAATGTGAACTGTAGGTCCAATTTGTGCATAATATGAAGTGTTGCAAAGGAAATTAAGATCCCTGTGAAAGTGTTTGAGATTCTCTTGAGTTTGAGAGTTGACCAAAGTTAAATGGAGCTCGAAAAGCACTTAGTGACCTTTCGGGTAAAATAGGTGCTAAATATGAACCTTAAATCTTATTCACGCACGATATGTACTGTTGGAAAGGGGATTGAAAGCCCTATGAACGTGTGTTGATATAATATTAGGTACCATAGTTCAATAAAGTTAAATGGAGCTTGAGAAACATATGTTGATCTCCAGTTTAGGGTTTGAAGGATGATCGGGGGTCCGAAGGTTAAAGGGGTGGTTCTTAGACCTATGGAGATGTATTGGTGGAAATCAAAATGGGGTGTCTACAGATCCCCTCGACAAGCTAGCTTAGGAATAAGTGAAGGTCGTCCAAAATATAGTCACCATGATGAAAGTTGTGAGTGTTAGAGATGAAGGCCTAATTATGAGGACTTAGAGGATGTATGCAACCAATTCAGGGGGTTGTGATCAATTCTGAAGAACTAAAGAGTGTTTGTGACTGATTCATAGGATTATGGTTAATTTTGAGGGCTAGGGTTAATTTTGCTAATCTAAAAAATATATGCGACCAATGCATATAATTGTAATTAATTATGAGGGTCAAGGTCAATTATGTGGACCTAAAGAGTGTATGCGGACGATTCAGAGGATAGCGATCAATTCTGGGGGCCAAGTTTAATTATGTAAACCTAAAGAGTGTATGCGATTGATTCAGAGGATCGTGTATAATTATGAGGGTCAAGGTCAATTTGTGGATCTACAGAGTATGTGCGATAGATTTAGAGGATCGCGACTAATTACAAGGGCCAAAGTATATTATGTGAACCTAAAAAGTGTATGCGACCGATGTAGAGGATCTCTGCCAATTCTGAGAAGAATGGTCAATTCTGCGGACCTAGAGAATGAGGAGGTCAATTTTGTGGGTCTAGGGGGTAAAAAGGTCAATTATGCAAACCTAAAGGATGGAGAGGTCAAATCTGCGGAACTAAGGGATAAAAAGATCAATTATACGGACCTAAAGGATAAACAAGTCAATTGTGCGGACTTAAGGGGTAAAGAGGACTGTTTGGCAGTCCTAAGGGATTAAAGAGCACTCTGCAGACCTAAAGGATAGAGATGTCAATTTTTTTAACCTAAGGGATATATAGGTCAATTGTAGAGACCTGAAGGATGAAAACGTCAATTATACAAAGCTAAAGGAGTTTTGAAATGGATGCACACTTGTGGACATCCCCCGAATATATCCCCTCGCGGCGTGAGAGGATCCCTTTTAGGTCTCGCGCGTCCCTCTCGGGAGCGCTTCGGTCGGCGTGGTTGATGAGCTGAAAATGTAGAGAGATAGAGTCGCCAGTCTATTTTACTCAAAACAGACAAAAGAAAAAAGGGAGTCATCCCGAAGGACAGCATCCAAAGACATATTGATACATACGAAAACAAAATGATTCGAAAAGGGTCCGGAGGCTAAGTTACGAAATGGGAAGGTGTTAAGCACCCATTCCACCCTTACGGTCTCTCATGGGTTGTTATTTTTCTTTATTTCCCTGTGATATGTGTGCATGTGTATACGCAGTGGAGATAGGAATCATCAACTTGTATCATGGAAGAGATAAAGCGAGTCATCCATAGGAATGTTCTTAAAAGTAATATTATAAAATAGGATTTATGCGATTATTCTAGCGTCGATCATTATAAGGGAATGATAACGCATGTGGAATAATACGCCATTATGAACAAATATATATATATATATATATATATATATATATATATATATATATATAGAGAGAGAGAGAGAGAGAGAGAGAGAGAGAGAGAGAGAGAATTTAAGAGAGTTAAGTTTAAAGAATATAGAAAAATATAAAAAAAAGTAAAAAAATGACTCGAGTCTCAGGTTTTACCCCGAGACGCCTACGTAGCTTATAGAGGCATCAAAGTCCACGTAGTTCGTATGCAAAACGAAGGGTGGGATTTATCCCATAAATACAATCGGGGACTTCTCTTATATGTGTGTGTGTGTGTGTGTAAAAAGTGTTTTAGTTGTGAGAAAAGTGTGAAAAAAGTGTGAGAATTTCCGTTTGGAATTTATGAGCAAATCCTCTTTTTCTTGTTTTTTGGGGTTTTATTTATATAAAAATAAGAGACGTGCGATAATACTAAATAAAAAGTATATTTAGGATATGTGAGTTGAGAGAATGAAAGTATTAAGTAACAAAACAAACTAATGCGAATTTAGGAGAATTTAAAGAGGGAATTGAGAAAGTTGGACCTTCTCGAAGATCTTGAGCTTGATCTTGGATGTTGGAGGGCAGCCCTTGCACTTGGGTGATGATGGAGGATACTTACTTCACTAAGTTTGATGAAGAAGGTGATGAAAGGTGAAGGTTGGAAAGGGATTTGGATGTGGAAATCACGCTGACTTCGAGAGGGGTTTTCTGAGCTTGTTGAGAGTGATAGATCTCTGATTTTTTTCTTCCTGGAATGAGGTTAGGCCCTCCTTTTTATAGGCCCAGGGCATTGCAGATCGGCATAGCCCTGGTCCTGCCAATCGGCAGGTGTGTTTAGGCACACTACCGATAGGCAGGGCTTGGAACCTACCGTTTGGCACTGTCTTTCAGGTTCCTTTGGAAAATCGGTCGTAGAGCGCGAACCGTTGATCCGAATCGTGCACGGGGTGAACCATTGGAAAGGTATTCCAGATACTTTAGAAAGTCCTTTGGACTACTCCCGGGTTTGGGAGTTAACTTTGGGTCAAATTTGTCTTAGAAGTGCTCGTCGGTCCTTTGGACAAGGAAACTTCGGACGCAATCGGTTCATCCGCATGGTAAGTCAAAATTGCACAAGGGCGAACCGTTAGAAAGGTTAGGAGATGTACTTCAACATTTCAAAGAGTTTGACTTGGTTCGGGGAGTTGACTTTGGTCAACCGGGGCCTAGAAGCATTCGATGACATTCTGGAGTAAAATGGATCGTTCGTCCGTACCGTAAGTCAGAATCGCGCACGGGGCGGACCGTTGGAAAGGGGTTTTAGTGCCCTTTGAAGATTCATTCAATCTTGGTCGAGATGAAGAGTTGACTTTGGTCAAATGGAGCCTGGGAGCATCCGGTGACCTCCTAATCAAGTTTCGAGGGGAAATGGGTCATTCGTCCGCATGGTAAGTTAGAATCGCGCACGGGATGGACCTTTGGAAAGGGGTTTAAGTGCCCTTTGAAGATTCATTTAGTCTCGTTTGAGATGAAGAGTTTGACTTTTGGTCAAACGGAGCCTGGGAGTGCCCGATGGCCTTTAGGTTAGTACCCGAGGTATAACTTGGGTTTGCAATGATGAAAGGAGGTGTGAGGGACCTAAGGAGAGGTTAGGGGGTATTAGAATGGGGTGTCTACAGAGCCCCTCGATGGGTGAGTTTGGAATAAACGATGGTTGTCGAATAAACAGCACATGATGCCTTTAAAAGAGGATGACCAGAGGGTCAAGGTCGCTTCTGAGGACCTAAGGATGAGGATGACCGATTTTGTGGGTCGAAGCCAGTTCTGAGGGCTTGAAGATGAGGGTGACCGATTATGCGGGTCGAAGCTAATTCTAAGGGCTTCAAGATTAGGGTAACCGATTCTGCGGGTCGAAGTCAATTCTGAGGGCTTCAAGATGAGGGTGACCGATTCTACGGGTCGAAGCCAATTCTATGGGCTTGGAGGAACATGCTGGGGATGGTCTTAAAGGAAGTGATGACCAAAGAAATGATGGGGGTGACCAATTCTGTGGGTTGAAGCCAATTCTGAGGGCTTAGGTTGAGATGATCGATTCTGCGGGTCGAAGCCAATTCTACGGGCTTAAGGTGAGATGACCAATTCTGTGGGTCGAAGTCAATTATGCGGTCTTAAGGATGAGATGACAAATTCTGCGGGTCGAAGCCAATTCTGCAGGCTTAAGGTAAGATGATCAATTATATGGGTCGATGCCAATTCTGCGGGATTAAGGATGAGATGACCAATTCTGTGGGTCAAAGTCAATTCTGTGGGCTTAAGTTGAAATGACCTCGGTGAAATCTACCAAGAAAATTACCTCATGATTTTTATTTGAGCTGGGGAGCCGATTGCTGGGGAAATGATTAGGTGGTCCAGGGTTTGGACGTATTTCTTGGGGAAAATTGTGACCTTTGGGGAAGAGGAGATGATCCTGAAGTTTTGAAAATTTTGGAGGTCTTCCGGGGACGTTGCCGGGGAGAGATTCGCTGGGGAAATAGGGGTTCCGCTTGAGGAAGTGCAAAATTTTCTTTGTACGAAAATTAAGGGAGGTGTCGGTTCGCATGGTATGGAGGGTGACATTCGGCAGTGGCACGGACTTTTGGGCTGCCTCGAGAAGACAAAGGGTCAATGCCGATCGGTAGGTGGGGGGTCAATGACGATCGACATGACCCTTGGCATCCTATATAAAGGGGCGAATCCCCTTCATTTTTCACAGCTTCTTGCCTTTTCTCTTTCTGTGATTTTCTTCTGCGAATCATTCTAGCATTCCGATCTCTAAAAATGGTCGCTTTTGTGAGCACTGCAGTACGACGGGAATGGTTGGCTGTTGATGACTGGGTAAACATGGAGTGGAGGGCCAAGGCGCCTCTTGCTTTGGGGAGCGAGAACTCTTTTGACGCATTCAAGCCGGTTGCGGATGAGCGAACCTTGCTGCGGGAGACGTCGCGTCATCACTCTTCGAGGGTGGTGAACCCTAGCTGTTATGTAAGTAAAATGACTTTGGCATTCTTTTTTTTGGTGATTTCCCCTTTTTTTTCTTTTTTTTCTTGTATTTTGACAAGGATTTTCTCTTTTGGCAATCTGATGGTTCTCTGTCGAATATGGTGCTCGCGGGACGACGGGGCTTAAGGATGTCTAAGCTCATCTTCCACCTATAGTGCGTTGGGTAGTATGCTCGGCAGGCTTTGGGAGGTTGGCGTCTGTGCTAGATGAGACGCCTCGTTCGACGACAGTCTTATGCGCTCTGTGGGGAGGATGTGGGACACTACCTACACCTTTCATTTTGGTTTTAGCGAGATGACTGTGACTCTCATAGACGTGCAACAGCTGCTAGGGCTGGATTGCGATGGAGAGTAGATAGAGGTGGATCGCTCTTTGCGGGTGAGGTCGGAGGCGGTGCGCACGGCGCTTGGTGATGTGGGGAGGATAGTGTTTGGGTACTTCATCCGTCTGTCACTGTTGAAGGACGTTTTATTGGGTAGAGTGATCAATATGGAGGACGGGCTGCAGGTGAGACAGATGGCCCGATTGTTTATTTTGCTGGTGTTGGGGGGATTCCTGGTGGCGTCGAGCGACGATGTTGTCCACTTATGTTTTTTACCATACCTGAGGATGTTTTTTAACACCCCCTCTTTATGATTGGGGAATCCTGAGTTTGGCGACTCTTTATTTCTCTTTGGATGCATTCAGTCGATGCTGCCGACAGTCTTTCACTGGAGCCATGTATCTTCTTGAGGTATTCTTTAATTTGCGCATTTTCATTTCATGTATTCACATGCATCTCTTTTAATTGTGAAATCTTGTCTTTGGTAGACGTGGTTCTATAAGGTGATCGGGTGTAATACCCAGCTAAAGGACGAGACTCTTAGGGATTTTCATCGGTTGCATCGATGGCACAAGGCCAATCGGCAGTCGAGGAGGTCTCTCTCTCTAGAGGCTGTGCGTCAGGTCTTGAATGTCCTAACCAGTGATAGGGTAAGAATTTTCTTCCTCAGTCTAAGACCTTTGTGTGCTCTGATTCCATATTTCATTATATTTTGCTGAGGATTTTTCAGGTGACCTTTTACCCTTGGGGGACGACTGTTCAGGACATGGGGTTGACTGGAGTAAATGCGCAGATGAGACATTTGTTGGCGCATGAGTTTGGCCACTCTTGGTATTTTAGGGAGAGGGTGGCCCGTCAGATTGCTTAGGGGGAGGTGGTGGTGCCACCTGTGAGGCCCCCTATGTCTATGAAGCGGGAGCAACTGCTGCTAGAGGATGCGAGGATCGCGGCGATGATTGGCGAGTCCCACCTGCTGTACACCGATACGACTGTGCCGTATGATTATATGGACTTTATAACGAGCTGGCTAATGGCGCCCAACATATATGATGCATTGCCCTTCCCTCTTGTGGGTTCGAGTCGGCCGGTGAGGTTCTCCCACAGCGGTGGCGATCCTTCGACATCTGCGGCGGCGACGACCTCGGAGGTCCCCTTTGTACGGCTGCATACTCCTTCATACAACATCCGGCGGGCTGATGCCTATGCTGCATCGTCCTCATGCGATGGACCCAGAGGAGTTGGGCTTGATAGAGGAGGTTCTTCGCCCTGAGGTATATCTTTTCTGCTCTTTTCTTTTCCTTCCTTTTGGTTTCTTTTGATCTTTTCTATTTGATACTGGTTTTGCCTTTTCTTTCAGCATGTTCGGGTGTCCACCACTTGGCCGAGGGATATTAGGAACTGGATATCTTTGGCGACTACCTATATTCGGGACGCAGTTCCTGTTCCTTCTTATTTGGTGTCGTTTTCCTCATCCGGGGAGGAGTCTGGTTCAGGTAGCGGTGGTATGTCATCTCGTCGTCGGGGAAAGAAAGCGTGCCATAGGGATGGAAGCTCTTGAGAGAGAGAGAGAATGTGGGTTCGAGCTGAGTCCCGTTATTTTTATGCTTTTCTTTATTTTCCTGCAAAATGATGTAACACAGAAATATATCTATGCAATGCAATGAAGTTTTTTTTATTATCTTCTGATAATGATGAATGAATGCATACACATACGCTTTTTACTTTGCTGCTGAGACCGTAAAAAGAAATATTTTGGGGATTTTTAAAGAAATTTTTATTCAAAATGAGAATTTATATAAATATGGAAGGGGATTTTGAGAATATCAATTTATTTTGAGTTTTCTGAATTTTGAAAAAATAGGAAAAAGGAAAATTTCCAAAAGTAAGGGGTTGCCGATCGGCAAGCACCTTGTCTTGCCTATCGACAGGTCAGTCCAGTCCCATCAATTCAAAGCTTTGATTGGTACCTTATTTAGCCTTTGGTACCTTGTGGGGCAGGATTTCCTCCGATTTCTGCAGGGGTTATGTCTTTGGTGGGGGTTTTTAAGTATAAAATAAGGGTAAGAGTGGAGTGTTTTCCTCACACCCTCACATTCCTACTTTCTTATTTTGTGAGATGGCTCTCCCTGGTAGCGTTAAGTTTGCCAACTACCTCAAGACTTTGGAGGTGATGTGCTCCTATAATGTCGACTACGATGCTTATAACACGCGTCGAGTTTCTTTATGGCATAATCGGCCCATAGAGTGGAATATGCTGATGGCGGCGGTACAATTCTGGTACCCCGAAGACCATGTATTCCGCTTTGACTTGGAATAAGATTGTTCAACTTATGAGGAATTTTTTGTCATGTTGGGGATAAATCCTGGCGTTACTACGGCTCTGTCTGAGTTTTCCCGTTCTCCCCGGGAGTTTTTGGCTGGGCTTCTTTGTATTTCGTCCTCAGTGGCCAGATCACTGGTGGCTAGAGGTATGATTTCTCTTCTGGTGGTGTTGCGGTCCATGCATTTACAGGAGGTTGGTGATGCTGGATATGTCGGAGCTATCGTTCTAGGGTTGGTTTCAAAATTATTGCTGGTAACTGGGGAGCTGCTGGTGGACCCACAACTTGCAGCTATTACCTCATGGATATCCTACCATTGTAATCCTGCGACGGTGATACTGGCGGAGACTCTAAATGGCCTGAATGCCTGGCGAGAAGGCCGTTCTGACTTTCTGAGGGGTAGCCCTGTGATGCTGTTCATGTGGTTGTCTGAAAGATTCCGCCTTGTGACTCCTCCGGAATACCCTTTTTTGGCTGTACCTAATTTCTTTTTGCGCCATTTCATCAGCGTTGGCCTGGATATTGAGATTTGGGAGAACTGGTCCGTGGATCATGGGGCTCTAAATCTGTATTGGTCAGTTCCTTGGTGGGGACAGCTGCTGCCTATTCTGGAACTGGGAGAATACTCGTATATCCGGCTAGTTGGTCTCAGACAAACCTCTTTTTATTTCCCTTGGCGGCTTCTGCACCAATTTATCTGGGAGCAGATCGTGCCACCTCGAACACTAGACTTCTTTCCGGTAGAAGATTTGACAGAGCGTCTGTGCATACGGCTTGGCTCTTTATGGGAGAGTCGACGTCCATCGACCCGTCCCTCTCAGTCTGCTGGTAGAGTTTGGCACATCCCTAGGGATTACATGAAGTGGTTGTGGGGGAGAGTAGTTAGAAAGATGTTGGAAGTGAAGACTGGACAAAGATGGCTTGCCTTATCTGATACCATGGAAGAAGGTGTGGTAGTTTTTCGAGGCTGGTTCGAGCCTATCGCTCCATGGAGCGTCTGCGACACTCCATTTAGGCAGGGGAAGCTTGGGGACCCCAGGATGTAGATGGTGATGATGACGATGAAGTGGGATCCTCTAGTAGCTGTGGGTAACTCTTAGAGAGTTTGTTTTTTGTACTGGGGAATAAATTTGGGGGATTTATTTGTCTTTCTAGGAAGGTAGCGGGAAGGGAGTTATCCGATCCTTATTCTTATGTAATTGTACCGTAATATCTTATTAATGAAATAAATAAGTTTTTGATCATCTAGCCGTGCCTTTTGATGAAATTTGTGTTTTGAATTATCTATACCGATCGCTAAGGCATGTATAATCCTTTTGTTTAAAGTGAACTGTCATTCTCGGAGATAAGAAAATAATAGTTTTTTGTGAAAAAGAAGGGGCCGTGCTCGTGTAAGACGTATGAGATGCCTATGTACCTCTGGGGGGTTTGAAATTTTTTAATTTTTATGAAAATGATTTTTGCAGAGGATCAGGCCCGGGTAATTCTGGGTAGAGGGAAATGAATATATATATATATATATATATATATATATAGGATAGAAGGGAGATGAGAAGAGTCGTAGCGCGCCAAGATTTCAGACTAGGGTTAAAATTTCTTGAGATGGTCCAGGTTGACTGGACGAGCCATTTTTTCTTCGTTTAAGTCGGTGAGCATGGCATCATCGTCGGACAAGATCTTCTTGACAATATATGGGCCGCTCCAATTGGGCTTGAATTTCCCTCTGGGGTCCAGATGGGCTCTACTATTTCTTTGAGGGATAAATCCCCTTCTCGGACACCGCGGTCCTTGACTCTCTTATTAAATGAACGCGTTATTTGGTGATGGTACCCTTGTATGTGATACAACATTTTTAATATCCTTTCGTCCAGGAGTGACAGCTCGTCGAGGCGGCTTTGATGCCAGTCCTCCTCACTGACCTTGCCTTCAAGCATGACGCGTAACGAGGGTATTTCTAACTCCACGGGTAGGACTGCTTCCATGATGTAGACTAGAGAGTAAGGGGTATCCCCAGTAGAGGTTCGGATCGAGGCTCGATAGCCCCAGGGGGCGTATGGGATTCGATAGGCCGAATCTCGATAACTTTCGATCATCTTACTGATGATGGCTTTGAGATTATTATTGGCGGCTTCGACTGCACCATTAGTTTGAGGTCGGTAGGGAGAAGATTTGTGTCTCTGAATTCCATACTCGTTGACCACTTCTATGACTTCTTCCTCGAAATGCAATTCGTTATCTGATACTAGCTCGTGCGGGACCCCATATCGGCAGATGATGTTTTTCTTGATGAATTTGTCCACTTTCTTAGCGTTCAGAACTGCATATGACTCAGCTTCGACCCACTTTGTGAAGTAATCAATGGTAACCAAGATGAACTCATTCCCGTTAGAGGCCTTGGGTGTAACCTTCCCTATAAGTCAGGGAGAAGTCATGTTATATAATTCACGCGGAGGCAGGTGTTGAAGGTTGGAGAACTGTTGGCATTTGAGTCATCTCCGGACATAGGCGGTGCAATCCTGGATTATGGTGGTCCAGTAGTAGCCTTATCGTATGATCTTCTTAGCAAGCATGTGACCGTTCATGTGGGGTCCGCATTCCCCGCTGTGGATTCTTTGCATTACCTCTTCAATGTCAGCCTCTGCGATGCAGTGTAGATGGGTTCCATAAAAGTTTCTCTTAAACAGTGCTTTGTGGCAGATGATGTACTGGGTGGCCAATCTTCGTAGGGTTGTCTGATCTTTCTTATTAGAACCCTCGGGATACCTACCATGCTTGAGAAGGTGCCAGATATCATAATACTAGCAATTGGCTAGCTCGGGATCTTCTTTGGTGATGAGCTCAATGTGGTAGCAGTGTTTTGGTTTATCTTGCTTTTGGACCAGGAAGGGGCCATTGTTATTCCTTCAGGCATGTCGACCATGGAGGCCAAGGTAGCAAGGGCATCAGCTAGATTATTCTTTGCTCGAGGTAGGTAGTGGAAGGTGATGTCTTAGAATTAGGAGGCTAGTTCTTCTAAGTGGGCATGGAAGGGTTGGAGTTTCTCGTCCTTGACTTTCCATTTTCTGAGCACTTAACCAATGATGAGGCAGAATCCCCATAGACATCTAGGCATTGGATACTTTTCTTGAGAGCAACTTTGAGGCCTACCGTACATGCCTCGTATTCAGTCATGTTATTGGTGCAGGGGAAATCCAATTTGATGGCGATGGGAGTGTGGGAGTCGTCTAGGGCGATGAAAAGTATCCCAATGCCATATCCTTTTTTGTTGGTTGCGCCATCAAAGAACATTTACCATCAAAGGTCATCTTGAGCAGCATGGAAGATGTTTTCATCTGGGAATTCGGAGGTCCATTCACCAGCCTCTTCCATGGGGTGGTCAGCGAGGTAGTCAGAGATGGATCTTCCTTTCATGGATTTATGTGTGACAAACACGATATCAAACTCGGCTAAGAGCATCAACCATAGAGCCATTCGGATGGATAAGGCGGGTTTCTCAAGCAGGTACTTGATGGGGTCCATTCAGGATACAAGTTTAATAGGGAAGGCAAGCATGCAGTGGCATAACTTTTGGGTGACCCAAACAAGCATGACGCATGCTTTTTCCAAAGCGGTGTAGTTGACTTTGTATCCGACCAATTTGTGACTGGCGTAATAGATGGCTCTTTATTTACCGGAATCTTCAATGTATTGAGCTAGCAAAGCCCCAACTGTAGTGTCAGTTATGGTTAGGTATAGGAGCAAGGGGAGACCAGGTTGTGGTGTTATGAGTACCGAAGGTTGAGTCAGGTGTTATTTGATTCATTCAAAGGCTTCTTGGCAGGCCTCGCTCCAAATTTTAGTTGAATCCTTTCAGAGGAGTTTGAAAATTGGTTCATAAATGGAGGTGAGCTGGCTAATGAACCGAATGACGTATTATAATTTACCAAGGAAACCTCGGACCTCTTTCTCCGTTCGGGGAGGTGGCATCTCAAGCATGGATTTTAACTTGGCAAGATCTGCTTCTATCCCTTTTTCACTAACCATGAATCCCAAGAGTTTTCCCTTTATAACGTCGAAGACACTTTTTTGTGAATTGAGTCTTATCTGATACTGTCACAGTTGTTCGAAGAACTTTCGAAGAGCGGGAACATGACCTTCTCTTGTTTTGGATTTGATAATCATGTCATCCACATAGACCTCGACTTCTTTGTGAATCAGATCGCGCAGGATGGTCGTGGCAGCCCTCTGGTGGGTATCCCCAGCATTCTTGAGACTAAATGGCATAACAGTATAGTAAAAGGTTCCCCATGGGGTGATGAACGCAGTTTTTTCTTGATGATCTCGGTGCATTTTGATTTGGTTGTATTCGGTAAACCTATCGACGAATGACTTGAGAGCATGACTGGTCGTATTGTCCATGATCGTGTCGATATTGGGTAGCGGGTAATTATCCTTTGGAGAGGCTTTGTTCAAGTCCCGATAACCTACACACATCCGAACTTTCCCTCCTGATTTCGGCATAGGCACTATGTTGGCTAGCCATGTGGGATATTTGATCACACGAATGAAACCCACGTTCAGCTGTTTGACCACCTCTTCTTTGACTTTGAGCGACCATTCGGTGCGGAGCTTTCTTATCCTTTATTTAACCGACTTATAATCTGGAAGAGTTGGGATCTCGTGATGAGAAATTTCAGGATCAATGCCGGGTATATCGTCATAGGACCATATAAAGACATTCACGAATTCCTTCAATAATTCTTTGAGTTATGCGTGCTCATGCTTGTCAAGGGTAGCCCTTATCCTAATCTCGCGCAGTTGGCTACTAAAATCGAGGTTAATAATAACAGTCTCTTCTTCATTAACTTAAACGCGGTTATGTTGTTTGAGAATGCGAGAATTACATGTGATAATTGATTAAACTAGATTCGCAAATTTCCAAGTAACCCTTATTTAATTTCAGCCCCTAAACATGCATCTAAAGTGCGTGTGTGTCAAACCATAAATAAAGCATGCGACACAAAGTTAAGGAAAAATCCCCGCAGGGCAAAACCTTTTATTTCACTATAATAAATAAATCCCAACTTACACAGATTACAATGAAATACAGTGACACACGAATACTCGCAGGTGTCAGTCGGTGTCGTCAGCAATGAATCCACACGCAGCGAACCCACATGAACCTCAGTCCAATCAACAAAGGAAGAACCGCAGCACTCCTCAATGACACGCAGCCATAAAACTTTGTAGAGACTCCCTCAGCAATGACACGCAGCCCTCGGTTGCAAAGATCTCTCCACAAAGGTTTGAACAAACACAAGGTTGTGTTCTTGGGTTACCAAAAAAAAAATTCACAAAGGTTTGGAAATTTGTGTGAATAAAAAAAAACCTAGAGTCTTGAGCTCAATAGGTGAAGACTTAGAGTATTTATGACTCTGAAAATCGTCTTGAAAAGTCTTAAAAAACAACTCCTCGAAGTTGGCTTTAAATAAGAAAACTTTGAGCCTAAAAAATCTCAGCAGATCTGGCGAAGTTTATCCTAGGCGGACCAGTCCGGGTCTGAGGCGGATCGGTCCGGTTGACCGGATCGGTTCTTTTATTCTGAGGCGGATCGATCCGGTTATTTCAGGCTTTATCGGTTTTCTTACGGTCCGGGGTATACTGGATCTGCAGCAAGCGGATCGGTCCGGTTGAGGGCGGACCGGTCCGGTTAGCCAGACTTGATTCCTCTTCCTCTTTTGATATTCGGATCCGTTGATGAATATATGAATCTTGAATTTCTTCAACGGTGTAACGGCGTACGACATATAAATTCTTAATGGACAAAAATGTCCTTACAAATTTTCCCTATGTCTATGCCGGTACATACATAAAAACAAACATCCGAAATATCAAACAACTAAAAATGCCTATACAAATCTTCCCTTCCATGAACCCAAAACTGGAAAGATACAATTGAATAAGACTACAGCGTTTGTTCTTCAATTCTTCAGGAATCTCAACACTTTTCTCATCAGGGTGTGCAATCCAATGATAATCCATGTAGTACCTACACACATGAGACAAAGCAAAATACCAAGTGACATATCGAGTTTGAAATGAGATAAACATATATATCAATTTATGAGCAAACTCAAACTTTCAAATCTCCCCCATAATAAGATAATTCTTTCTCCCCCTTTTTATGATGTCTCCAAATAGACAAATAAGAAGAATGAATCAAACAAGCAAAATCGGTGTGTCACGGTATACAAAAAATACACAAACTATTTTTGATTTTTTTTCTTCAAATTTTTCATTCAAAGATAGGATACCAATATGAACAAATATGATACAAAAATCACACCATGGATTTAGACTCAAACAACCAAGTCATGGAAACGGAATGAATGGGTGTGAACACATTCGATAGGTAAATCAACTCAATCAATCATATGTGCACGATGCATATGTGTACTCCTAACGAATGATCATCAAAAGTATCCTTAGGTGTAAAAATTTGTTGAATTTAAATGACATCGTCTTATGCAAATCAACAAATCAAAGTCAAAGTGATCTCCACACCAATAACGTCCAAAATTATTTAGCGCATTATCAAGCATTTTAAGGACGTGCAAACCCGTTTTAAATTCTCCAACCAAACTCCCTCATATATATTTTCTTTTAGAGGTAATCTAAATTCTCAAACTTTGGAGAATTGGTGCAAAAACCTAAATGGCCCATAATTTGGCATGAATTTCTTTTTATTGCCTTTAAATTTTTCGGGCTCTTTTAAACCTCTTTGGACCCCGGATAATAAAATTCCTCCATTTTTTAGGTCCAATTTAAACGGTGGCTTAGTATTCACAAAGGCAAAATGAACCTTTCGCAGCCCTTCCCCGTTTTCAAATAAAGCACACAAACTCACAAAACGGTTCTTATATGCACAATTTCCTTATCAAAATTTTATTGCGCTTGGTTCGTTTTAAAGGACATGATTGAAGTGAAAACACCCAACCAACATGTGATAAGACAAACACAATAACCAAACAAATTTGTGCATGTGTGCAATAAAGGAAACATGAGTCAAACATGTAGAAAGTAACACTTAATTACATCTTAATGACTCCAAACATTATTAAGCACAAGGATGAATTGACATATTGTCTCAAAACACTATCAAATAGTCACATGAAAATAATGGAATGATGTAGTGACTCGATCATCCTAAGCGTTCATTCATAAACGGTGCAAACAAAAACAAAAAAATCTTTTTGGATTTTTTAAAAAATTTTATCAAAATAAAATCTTTTTGTATTTTTCAAAATATTTCCAAAAATAAAAAAATCTATACAAAAAGTACATGTCACAACGCTAGCAAACATATATCAAAAAGCATAACTAGCGTATGACACACATGCAAACACAATCATCTATATGATATGGCAAGAGAAGAATCATGTGCAAGCAAACGAGAATCAACTTGTCTAAAATCTAGTTTATACAAAAGTAATTTCCTAACCCAAATAGATGTGAAACAACGTGTGGGGGATTTAGGAACCAAGGTAACACTAGACTTCGACATCCTAGGACTTCTTCCAAGATCAAAACAAAATCTCCTAAGGTGACATTTCCTACCACAATGTGAACATGTGTAAACGGGAGGAATGTTACCTAAAGTGTGATCTTTTCTAATGTCCTTGGGATTAATTGACCCTCTAAAACAAAATATGGTTTTGGCTTTAGCACTAGAAGCATGAGAACAAGATGAGTCATTACCATCACTATCAAACCTACTTGAGTCTGTCAAATCATTTTTTAACTTCAAAATTTTTGACTCCAGAAAAGAATTAGACTCTTCCAAATTAAGGGACGCCTTTTTCAAGTTTTCAATAATTCCTAAAAGCGTATCTCTCTCTCCCTCAATTAAAGAAAACTGTTTTCTAAGAGTCTTTTCACGTGCCACAAACTTATTGACTAAAATATTTTTCTCCTCTTTGGCACAAACTCAAACCATTGAATTTTTAAGGTCCTCCAATTATTTCTCTAAAAATAGGACCCTATCATCACTCTCCTTTTTAGAGAATTTTAAAGCATTAAATTCATGGTCCAAAGAAACAATTTTTTCATGATAAAAATCTCTTTGATTTTAAACCGTTTGCAAAAGATCCATCGCGGATTTAAAACGAGAATTTTCTTTTTCCAAAACTTTAATTCTTTTGCAAAGTTTCAAATTCAAACTTTTTAAATTTTCAGCATGGTCGTGAACTTTTTCAAAAATAGGCTCCTTATTAAACAGGCGTTCCATTAAAAAATTGCGATTTTTCACAAAATTGATTTTTCAAAAAAAATCAATATCACACGATTTTGCGTAAAATAGGATTACGCGATAAATTAGCGTAACCCGCTCTGATACCAATTTGAGAACGTGAGTAGACAAATTGTATCAGAAAGTAAATCCTCGAAAAACCAGGATCACGCTATAAATTAGCGTAACCCGCTCTGATACCAATTTGAGACAATTTGAAAACGTCGTGTAATAC
This sequence comes from Sambucus nigra, assembly GCA_949130495.1. NCBI lineage: Eukaryota > Viridiplantae > Streptophyta > Magnoliopsida > Dipsacales > Adoxaceae > Sambucus > Sambucus nigra. The sequence goes on along the minus strand of OX422211.1, from coordinate 155,084,639 downwards.
TGATTTAAATTAAATTTCGCAAGTTTTCAAGTAACCCTTATTTAATTAAAGTCTACTTTTAAATCAAATAAATTCAGCCCCTAAACATGCATCTAAGGTGCGTGTGTGTCAAACCATAAATAAAGCATGCGACACAAAGTTAAGAAAAAATCCCCGCAGGGCAAAACCTTTTATTTCACTATAATAAGTAAATCGCAACTTACATAGATTACAATGAATTACAGTGACACACGAATACCCGCAGGTGTCGGTTGGTGTCGTCAGCAATGAATCCACACGCAGCGAACCCACATGAACCTCAGTCCAATCAACAAAGGAAGAACCGCAGCACTCCTAAGCATTTGAAGGTTCTTAATGGGCAGACATTCAAGGCGGATCCATTATCGAAAAGAGAGAGTGGTACGATTTTCCCCATAACTTCAACGGAGATGTTAAATGCATGATTATGGTTTGGCCCAATTCTGGGGATTTCTTCTTCGAAAAAGGATAGCATTCGGGTAGAGGTCAAGGATCCGACCAAATTTACCGCTTCTTCTGGTGTAGTAGAAGGAGGAACTATAGGTCCAGTGAGCAACTTTATCAAAGTGTTTTTATGTAGCTGGGAGGACATGAAAACCCCCCATAGATTGATGTTAGCTTGAGTTTTCTTCAGTTGATCGAGGATCTTTCTTTCCTTGAGGGTCATTTCTGGCATAGGAAGGTTTTTAACGCCCTTCCCTTTGTCATTGGCTGGTAGTGAGCTTGGGATCTGGTAATGTCTCTGTGATCTGGTTATGTGATTTACTGAAGAAGGGAAGAATATGGACCCTGTTTCTTCGTCAATCTCGTGTTATTCTGCCACTTTGTTTATTTCTCCGAGGAGCTCCTTAAATGATATCATCCCATACATGGCTTTCGGGCCAGTTTTCTCAAAAACTTATTCTTCATTCGGATCTTCGAATTCTTCCCCCCATCCAGTGGCATCAATTATGTCTTTCTATGCAAAGTCAATGCATTCCACAACTTCAATGGCTTTTTTATATATGTCTTCCAATTCTGTGGGGATATGTAAGGGTGAAGGAACCAGGCGCCCTTGTAATTTTAAAGTATCAAGTAACTCGGTCATACTACAAATGTCGTTGGTTTGCCTGAATAGTTTTGCCATGATCTGGACGACATCATCCAAGTTGACTTCATCGGTTGGTACCAGCCAACTGTCTGACTTTTGGGCCCATTTATATGCTTTTTACAACAGCGTGCTGAACCTCTGGTAATTAATGATCATCTGTGAGGGTAATTTCAGCTCGAACTCTAGGAGTTGGTTTAACACTTATGATAATTCCATACTTCCATCTTCAGAATGGGTACGAACAATGATGCATGCTCTGGTGAGGAGTGACAGTGCTTGATCAGTGAGGCTAACAGGGTGTAGGAGGAAATATGGGCAAGTTTTGAGAGGTTTTGGAGAGTACATGGGTGTGATTTGAGTTGAGGGATCAAATTTTGGGTTCATTTCTAAGAAGATAGCATTGGTGTGATTTGGGAGTGGGTTATGAGTAGTGTTTGGCTTATAATTGGCTGGTGGGGCAATGGTACCCTGATCAATTAGACCTTGGATTACGTTTCGAAGGTGAAAGCATTGGTCGGTGGTATGACCAGCAGTTTGGTGAAAGGCCCAATGGGCATCTGCCTTGAAGTTTCTCAAAATTGGATTGGGCAATGGACGGGGGTCCAAGGATTTGATGAGGTTTCGGCTTAACAAGGCTTGATAAACTTTGGAGAGGGGAGCATGGAGCTCGGTGTATTACTTTCGGACTGGGACAGGGCGGATTTCTGGTGCCCACGAGGTGATTGGTTGAGAGATGTTGATGATGGTTGAGACTACAGCACTGGCAGGTTTATCATATTTTCTGGGGGTGAACTGTCCGGACACTTTCTTTGGTTTAGTTTCTGTTTTAGCAAGCCCTTCATCGATTTCTACTCCTGCTTCTCTGAGAGATCGAAAGCGGGGATAGTATTGTCCTCCCACGGTTGCTCGAACATGAGGCAAGAAGTTCTTCTTTACTATGCTGACTTGTTCTTCCTTGGAAGGCCGATTGGTCATGGTAGTTTCTTTTTCCCTCCATCATGCTATGAAGTTACTGACTGATTCCCCAGCATTCTGTTTGAGCAGCTCTAAATCACGATGGGTGACCTCAATATCTTCGTTATATTTGTACTACGATATGAATTCACGAGCTACATCCTCTCAGCTACGGATTCTGGACTCTTCGAGAGACAAAAACCATCGGAGGGCGCTATCCTTCAAAGTTTGCTGAAACAATTGGACCATCACTTCTTTTGAAGCCCCTGGGAGAGTCATAGCACGGTGATAACTGCGAAGATGAACAATCGGGGGTCCACTTCCTCTGAATTTTTTGATATTCGGCATCTTGAACTTCTCGGGTAACCTTTCCTTAGGAAAAGGGGACATGTGGGTGTAGTCTATGTAATTTCCAGAGATTCTGACTTGGTCGAACTTTTTAGTTAGCATCTTGAGATCTTCTTTGATCTTTTTCAACTCTTCCTCTTTCGGATCAGTGATCATAGGCAAGTTAACCCCAGGCTGGGCAAGGTTCGGTATAGGAAGTTGGGCAGGCGGTGACCCATTAACAGGAGGGACACGAGGAGCGTGATGATATTCTTCGGGAACCCAGATAGGCTCGGGTGGACCCATAGCGTGAGGGAATAGGGCCTCGGGCTCTTGAGGAATAGAAACCTGGTTTAGTTGCATCTCTTGGAGCTCAGTCTAAAGGTTGTCAATCTTGGACACGAGCTGAGCTAAAACTGTCGTCAGATCTGGCTGCGCAACTGGTGTTTGATCTATGTTCTCCATGAAAAGAGGATGGATACCGGACTCGGAAGAGGTAGCAGGGGAACATATGAAACTCTGGGGTGATTTGACTGAAGACCGGAGCCAATAAGGAGCCAGGCGAAGGACGTGCGATCGACCTGAGAGGGCGTAAAACGGGATTTATTTTTGAAAAGAAAGAAGGTAAATATTTTTAACACACATTTTTTTAGATAAAAAACAAAATATTTTTGGATTTTTGGTAAAGAAAGGAGAATTGTTTTTGGATTTTTGATAAGGAAATGAGAAAGGTTTTGGGAGACGGTCCCGGCATGATTATTATGTTCTCACTTGTATTAAATTCTCCTAAATGCAAAATGAAATGCCGAACGGGACCCGAGCCTAAAAAAGTTGGGTTTGTAACATGTGCAAAGTTATGGCTGGACTTGTAACAAGGCTCACGGGCAGGGTCCCATTTTAAAAATGCGCGAAAATTTGGGCGGCAGGTCGACCCGGAATTTCGGTAGAGTTTCGAGTTGAAACCGATAATCTAATATGTGTGTCCTAGGCTTGACACCTATATGCGTGTATGCATCTTGGTTGGGTGAATTAGAAAGGGTTCCCCCCTCTGGCATGGCTTCCACAATATACGTCTTGCTTTTAAGGGCAATCGATACATGTGAACAAGCAATTTGATATACCTGAGTGTACGTGAATTGCCTCACTATATACCTCATGGGGATGGTATGTGTGAGAGCGAATTCGATATACTCGGTGTTCGTGAACGAGTTCCCTGCGATATACCTCCCGTCATGACTTCGATCAAGTGGTACGATGTGGGGGAACCGTTCGATATACATCGAAGGTACTTGGACAATGGAAGGTGAGAGTCATATCGCTTAGGCTAACTGCGCCCTGTCGGACCAGCTCCCATCACGAAGTGACCCTCCAGTTATTGGACAAAATTTGGTCAATCATAATGCTCTTTGGTGATATCGTGTGAATCATGCATGATCCTCTTATTAGTATCTTACGATGATAGTATCTTTCTTGATCATGCCCAACAGGGAGCAAAGTATGAGTGCCAATGGTATACCAAGTATGGGTGATGCGTGCAACATGGGGATATATGTGACCCAAGGTGCACGTGGTGTGAAGTGTACATAGAGAATTTTCTACAAGTGTGTGAATAGAAACATAAGCATGAGGTACACATGAATAGTAAAGGGGAACATGAAAAATAGGGGAAAATATAAACAAATATGACACCCATGTAAATAGAGTCTAGCCCTAAAAAATAAAAAGTCCCCAGCAGAATCGCCATGGTGGACATACCCCGGATATATCCCCTCGCGACGGGAGAGGATCCCTTTTAGGTCCCGCGCGTCCCTCTCGAGAGCGCTTCGACCGGCGTCGTTGACGAGGTGAAAAATGTAGAGAGATAGAGTCGCCAGTATATTTTACTCAAAACAGACAAAAGAAAAAATGGAGCCATCTCGAAGGACATTATCCAAAGACATACTGATGCATACGAAACCAAAATGATTCGAAAAGGGTTTGAAGGCCAAGTTACGAAATGAGAAGGTGTTAGACACCCATTTTTCCCTTACGGTCTCTCATGGGTTGTTGCTATTTTCCTTTATTTTCCCATGATATGTCTGCATGTATATACGTAGTGGAGATAGGTATCATCGACTTGTATCATGGAAGAGATAAAACGAGTCATCCATAGGAATGTTCCTAAAAGTAAGATTAGAAAATAGGATTTATGCGATTATCCTAGCATCAATCATTATAAGGGAATGATAACCCATGTGGAATAATACGCCATTATGAACAAATATATATATATATATATATATATATATATATATATATATATATATATATATATAAAATAATTTAAGAGAGTTAAGTTTAAAGAATATAGAAAAATACGAAAAAAGTAGAAAAATGACTCGAGTATCGGGTTTTACCCCGAGATGTCAACGTAGCCTATAGAGGCATCAAAATCCACGTAGTTCGTATGCAAAATGAGGGGTGGGATTTATCTCATAAATCCAATCGAGGACTTCTCTTATATATGTGTGTGTGTGTAAAAAGTGTTTTAGTTGTGAAAAAGTGTGAGAATTCCCGTTCGGAATTTATGAGCAAATCCTCTTTTTCTTATTTTTTTGGATTTTATTTATATGAAAATAAGAGATGTGCGATAATACTAAATAAAAAGTATATTTAGGATATGTGAGATGAGAGAATGAAAGTATTAAGTAACAAAACAAACTAATGTGAATTTAGGAGAATTTAAAGAGGGAATTGAGAAAGTTGGACCTTCTCGAAGATCTTGAGCTTGATCTTGGATGTTGGAGGGAAGGCCTTGCACTTGGGTGATGATGGAGGATACTTACTTCACTAAGTTTGATGAAGAAGGTGATGAAATGTGAAGCTTGGAAAGGGATTTGGATGTGGAAATCACGCTGACTTCGAGAGGGGTTTTCTGAGCTTGTTGAGAGTGATAGATCTCTGATTTTTTTCTTCCTGGAATGAGGTTAGTCCCTCATTTTTATAGGACAAGGGCATTGCTGATAGGCATAGCCCTGGTCCTGCCAATCGGCTGGTGTGTTTAGGCACACTACCGATAGGTAGGGCTTGGAACCTGCCGTTTGGCAGTGTCTTTCAGGTTCCTTCGGAAAATCGATCATAGAGAGCGAACCGTTGATACAAATCATGCACGAGGCAAACCGTTATAAATATATTTTAGAGACCTTCGAAAGTCCTTTGGACTGCTCCCGGGTTCGAGAGTTGAATTTGGGTCAAATGTGGCTCGGAAGCGCTCGTCTGTCCTTTGGACGAGAAAACTTCGGATGCAAACGGATCGTTCGTTCGCATGGTAAGTCAGAATCGTGCACAGTGTAGACCGTTAGAAAGGTTAGGAGATGTACTTCGACATTCCAAAGAGTTTGACCTGGTTCGGGGAGTTGACTTTGGTCAACGGGGGTCTGGAAGCGTTCGGTGTCCTGTCGGAGTAAAACGGATCATTCGTCTGTACCGTAAGTCAGAATCGCGCACGGGGCAGACCGTTGGAAAGGGTTTTCTATTTCCCTTTAAAGATTCATTCAGTCTCAATCGAGCAGAAGAGTTTACTTTGGTCAAACGGAGCCTGGGAGCGTTTGGTGACCTCCTGATTGAGTTTCGAGGGAAAATGGGTCGTTCGTCCGCATGGTAAGTCAGAATCGCACATGGGATGGATCGTTGGAAAGGGGTTTTAGTGCCCTTTAAAGATTCATTTAGTCTCAGTCGAGCTTAAGAGTTTGATTTTTGGTCAAACGGAGCCTGAGAGTGCCCGATGGCCTTTAGGTCAGTACCTGGGGTATGACTTGAGTTTGCAATGATGAAGGGAGGTGCAAGGTTGGGGGGTATTAGAATGGGGTGTCTACAATGCTTGTATTGAGAATTTTATTGGATATTTTAGATTTTTTTTAGAGACGTTTTGCAGTTTTTTTTATTATTTTTAGATGCCTTTTCATTTTAAAATTTAAGGATTTTTATTGGAAAATTTATAATTTAAAGAAACAAATACTTTTGTGAATTTTCTAGAATTTTTTAAAATTCTTGAGAATATTTTTAGAATTTATTTGAATTATTCTTAGTAGTTTTTGCGTGATTTTTAATGAAAAAAATTCTATTTTGATAAATTTGAGTTTTTTTGGACTTTTTAAAATTTTTCTACAACTTTTTGGGCAATTTTTGCATTTTTGGGGATTATTGTAATGGATTTGAAATGGGGTGACGATTGGCATAGGTTGAGAGGTGCCTGTAGGCAGTGGCACAGAGTTCTGAGAGCTTTAGGGATTCCCAAGGGACACTTCTTGTTGGCATATCCGGTGGGGGCCAACCGGCATACCCCTTGGCTCCTTATAAAAAGGTGTAAGGAAACTTTCGTTTCTCACCACTCCTAAATGAATGTCCTCTCTCTCTCTCTAGATTGCAATTTTAAACAAAATTTTCAAAGCCTCCTTATGCGAGGAATGACCAACACCCCTTTCTTTGAGACCGATGATTGGGCTGGCATTGAGTGGTGATGTGTCGGGGTGATGGAAGATGGGGTTGAGAAAACATATTGTGGCGCTAAGGCAATGAATGTTGAGAGGGTTCTACTACGAAATCCCGATATCCATCGATCCGTGATGATAAGGAACCCAAACGGTTATACGAGCATTAAAAAAATATTTTTATTTTGTCTTTTTGAATTTATTTTTTCGCTAGGGATTGAGTTTTTTTTTAATTTTGCAGACTGACATTACTCAAACGAGCATCATTTCCCTAGGTGTGACGAGAATAAAAAGGTGTGGGAGAAGCTCCCGAGGAGGTGCAGCTCATGGTAGGTGCTATTAGGTTTGGTCCTCTTATGAGATTTTTAGATGACACAATCTTGTGCGGTATGGGCAAGAGGTGGTGGGACACCACTTGTACCTTCCACTTGGGTGTGGATAAGATGACTGTTACTCCGATCGATGTTCATCAACTGATGGGATTATTTTACAATGGAGAGTAGGTAGAGGTGGACATGTCGTTTCGTGTAACTAAGGAGGCGATTCGAGCAGCATTAGGAAATTTTGGGAGGATTGACTCTGGGGAGTCGGTTAAGGTGTTGGTGGTGAAAAACACACTGATGTTGCGGCAGATAGATGTTGTCGATGGGCAACATGTGCAGTGGGCACCCCACATATTTATTTTGCTTTTATTAGGGGTATTTATGGTGGCGACGAGCGAAGATGCCGTCCATTTGTGTTTTTTTCCATTTCTTCGAATCGTTTAATAGATCCATACATATGATAGAGGGAGTTTAACATTGGCATCTCTTTACGCTTCCCTTGATGTCTTCATTCGACAGACTTTTACTAGGCCCATGTATCTTCTGGAAGTAACCTTAAAATATTCCTTTTATTTTATTTATTTATTTATTTTGTTATTCCTTTAGGGATTTTTGAGTTTTTTTTTAAATTTATGTTATCTTCTCATGCGTGTTTTTATGAGGTGATTGGGCATAACGTGGGATTGATGCATTTTAAGACGGAAGAGGAGAGGAGTGGTCAAGGCTGTTTAGGTGGAGGAAGAAAAATAAGGTATTGAAAGAAATTCTGCTCCTTAAGGAAGGTTGAATGCCCTTACGAGCAACTAGGTTAGGTTTTATTCTTTTCTTTTTGGATTTTGTGTATTTTTCATTATTTTTGTATTTTCGATTTTAGATATTGATGATTTGACTTTTATTTGGTGACATGTGTTATTTCACCCTTGGGGTCAATCATCGGGGGCATTAGGGTTTACGGGGGTTTATGAACATTCACGCCCAGATGCAACAGTTGCTAGCACATGAGTTTGGGTACGTCTGGTATCCAGGCAAGAGGGTGGTCAGGCAGGTGATGGAGAGCGAGGTGGAGGTCTAAATATTGGCCCTTCCTATGCATATGAGGAGTATGGAGAAGATGTCTAACGAGGATATAGCGGTGGCAATGGAGGGGGAGTATTATACGATCCACATTGATGTGGTGGCGGGGTATGACTACATAGACTTCACATTTAGTTTGCTGATGACACTATTGATATATAACTTGTAATGTGTACCTCCACCATCGTCATGGACTAGGGGTGGCGGTAATGCATCAGGAACTCTGATGCAAGCATCTGAGAGTGGTGCGACGACCGAAGTGGAAGCTCATATTCCTCAGCACTACTCCATTCCTTCATACTATATCTAGATAGGAGGGGACCATTTTGTCAATGCCCTAGCATCCCCAAGCGACGATCGGTGGCTTCCCTCTTATTCACAAAGGGTATCTTCGAAGAGATGTATATTTTCTTAATTTTTTCTGCATTTTAATTTTGAGTTCTTTAAATTTCTTCTTCTGTTAGTGACGCAGATTATTTGCTTGGTTATTTCTTTTTACAAACAGTGGTTATGTTGTCATCCTAGCCGAGGGATATTTGGGATTTAATGGCCTCACTGGTCGAGCATGTGCGGACGACGACTCGATCTTGCATGGTATCTCCAGCGATTGTTGATGATCCTGCATCGAAAGCGAGCTCGAGGAGTGGGGGGCCTACTGCACGATGTTGTGTAAAGCGCGGATGTCGTGACCCTTGAGATGGTGGTTAAGAGTTTAGGCTTATGTTTGGAAAGGTTTCCTAGCAATTTTAATATTTTTTTGCTTATTTTCTTCTTTTTCTTTATTCTTGAAAAATCTAAAATCAATTATATTTTTGAGGTTATCTCAAATAAATAACTTAATCTACACGCACTTTTTAATTTTCCGCTAGGGGTATTATTTGGAGAAAAATTAAGAAAAGGCATTAAAGTTTGAAATATTATGTTTTTGAGAAATATTTAGAACACTTTAAGTAAATAAATGTCTGAGAGACTTTATGTGAAATATCAAGTTTAGAAAAAAATTATTTGAAAATTAAGTGGATAAAAGAGGAAAGGGAGGATTTTCTCAAAATGGGTTGTGCCAACCGGTATGCCCCCTGGCCTATTTATCAGCATATCAATATAGTACAATGCCATTTCAGACATGACTGTCCTCCTTCTGCATCTTTGGTACTTAGGACTTGTTATTGCTACCGCAGATTGATTATTTCGTCCTCTTGTGGATAATTTCAAGTATAAACGGGGGCCTTTGGGTGGAGTTCAAAACCACACCTCAACCATTCGTCTCCTTTATTTCACAAAGTTCCTATATTCTTAAGACATGGTTGTCCCTATGACTAAGCCCTTTTATAATCATCTAGAAGGGTTGGAAGCTATGTTCTTATATAATGTCAATTACGAGGCATTCAGTATGTGCCCTGGCCACCTCGTGGCATAATCGCTTAATTGACTGGAACTTTTTGGAGACAGCTTTGCGGTTTTGGTACCCTAAATACCATATGTTTCTCTTTAGCTTTGATGAGGTGTGTCCCACTTATAAAGAGTTTTCTGCCATCTTGGGTTGACTTTTTAGTTTTTACAACTACGCCCGACCTTATATGTTCTCTTCGGGTGTCTTTAGTTGGATTGTTGCACATTTCTCCTTCTATCCCCCGACCACAGGTGTGCGAATGAGGTATCAATCTCCCTGCAGTGTTGAACTATATGCATCAGAGTGATTATAAGGATCATGTCTTTGTTAGCACCGTGGCCTTAGGATTTACTGCTAAAATGCTCTTAGTGACAGGCAATCTAAGTGCGAACCTTTAGGTAGCTACCATAGTCCCGTGATGAATTACCATTGCAATCCTACTGTGACATACTAGCGGAGACACTGAACGATCTTTATGACTATAAGGAAGGATATTGTTCCTTATTGTGAGGCGACATTGTGATGTTATTCATGTGGTTGGTAGAAAGACTTCATTTGATGTCTCCTCCCGAGTATCCCCTATCCGGCGTACTAAATTTTTGTGCACGACATTTCGAGAGTTTTGGTTCTTCTATGGAGAATTGGGTTGATTGGTTCATGAAGCATGGGGCTATACTTCTTTGTTGGTTTGTGCCATAGTGGGGCGAGTTGCATCCCATCTTGCAGTTAGATCATTATCATTACGTTCGGTTGGTAGGTCTTAACCAAACTTCTTTATACTTTTCTTCGTGTATAACCAACTTCTTTCCAATGGAAGACCTAACCAAATCTCTGAGGATGATCCCAAGGACTTTGTGGCAACGCCGTAGCCCGTCTAATTATTTGTTTACATCTTAAGGGGAAGTTGTTGTAGTATCTAGGGATTATTTTAAGTGGTTGTGGAAGGAGGTGGTTCCAAATATAAGTGGTGAGGAAGCCGGGAAATGTGGCTTGTTATATTTGAAGTTGTAGAGGGAGACGAGGTAGTGTCGTTTAACCTCTTTAAGGCATACAGCCGCATGGAGAGTCTAAGGAAGTGTTGTGAAGATTGTGATTTTTGGGGACTCTCAGTAAATAATGGTGGTTAGATAAATGATACTGGTAAAGAATGGCCTTCTTGGAGTTGAAAAAGGTTTTTAGGTTATATGTGTGCTTGTGTTTTAGCTCATGTTTGGCACTTGGATTTTATTAGGCTTGTCTATTGTGGAAGGTATGTGTGACACCTCGCCTAATTAAATACCGGGTGATTAGTCCTTTATTAAATTTAAAACAGAATGTTCGGTGGATTCATTCCAAGCATCACTATCGAAAAATAATTTTTCTTTATTTATCACCTAATAAATAATTAAGTTAACTGTCAAAACATTTAATTTTAATTATACTTAAATAATCCATTAATAAATTTCCATTCTTTAAGATATAACCTATTCACATTCCACATAAATATAATAAATACTGGACATGAATCAACTACTCAAATAAATAAGACTGGATAAACATTCCAGTTCCAAGTCTAAAAAAAACAAACCATAAAATCCTTATGCGCAATGGAAATAAAATGCTAAAGTAAATTGAGTACAATCTCTATGAAACGACTGAGAATGGGCAAAACAAGCCCTAAATGAATATCTGAAAAGGAACAGAAGGAACTGATAGAGGCGTCTAAGTGCAAAGACCTACAACTCCCACAACTGCTGCAGCTCGCTAAACGATCCACGCGTCTAAGCCTGGTAATCCCGTGGCTGGGCACCGGATAAATAATATATATATATATATATATATATATAGCAAAAGAGAGAAGAATAGCAAGAAAAAACGAGTCAGAGCCCGAGTTGTAAAAATATTTGTTTCAGCAAGTATTTAAAACTGCAATTAAGCAAGTATTACGTGCATGTTAGTTTCAAACTCTCACATGATATTCTCACCTCTCCACTATTGTGCACGCCTAACATACGTCTATCATAACCTAGTTATCTATAATGTTCCCAACTAGGTCATAGAATTGTACTTCTAAATATATCTCAAAGGAGTAACCCGTATCGCCCATACAATACGCTACTAAAATAATTTATCCCCAAAACCACATTCCATACCCACTATTCTAATAGTTAATCTTTTACTCACCAGATTTTATTTATTTATCAACATTACTATATCTATTAATTTCACATAGTAGAATTTATCCACAAGTATATATATTATGCTAGGTTAAGACCACTTGGCGCAATGCATACTATGCTATCATGTCCCGATGCATCAATCACTGCATAAAGGACAATTGGTTTAATCTATCACGAACCATAAATTCAAAACACAAATATTGGAGGCAAGTATATTCCCTATCCAAATGGGTCATGCACATACCTACGCTCTCATCCAGCCATCGAAACTATCCTAAATATCAGATAGCACGTAACCAAGTTCATATACTCTGGGTACAAGTCAAATTTCTCCCCATTGGGTTCACCCAAGATAAGACTGTCCACTGCGTGAAAACCTCCTCCCGATAGCAAGCAGCGTAGGTATGCTACACACACAATGATAATAATCATATAATAGGCATTCCCACATCCTATTAAAATTCAAGGTATTCACCCAACCCTTACATGCATTTTACATACGTAATATTCTCTCATTACTACTTATAATATAGTTATTTCCGTTATCACTCTCTCGAAATTTCCAAGGTTAATTCACCTTCCCGAATATTTAGGGTATTACTCTACGAATATTCCCTAGAGATTTTGCACTATGCTATAATCACTAAATGACATTTTCCCATCTCAAAATAACTGTGTAAACCTAATTAGGCAAAAATTGGGATTTTTTAAGTTTTGGACCTGTCATTCGAACCAGGTCAGGTGTCGTTTGAATGACATCTCGCGAGATCCTTTCTCGTTCGAACGAATCTCAATCTCGTTCGAACGAGATTGAGCAGTGTTCTTCCCCTCCAGATCTGTTACGTTCTACACCCTTGACAGTTTCGTTTTCCACCATTTTTAAGCCTAAAATCTCTAAAATAATCAACCCAAACACCAATCATTCAATTCCAATCAACTACCTAACATCTTTGTATGATTTCCAACAACATGTCATCATTATTTCATCACTAATCATCATTAAAATTCAAAGTCCCCAAATCTAAATGTCAAGAACCCTAGTTATAAGTTTTACATACAAAACTCTAAATTAAACCCAGATTTAATTAGAAAATTATCATAAATTCAAGGACATAAACCTATTTACATAAGGGAATCAAACTTTATTCAAATCAAACCCAATTTTTTGACTAATTCTCCCAAAATTTTCACCAAATTTAATCTTTATAACAAAGGTAATTCACTTAGTCTAACATGATCACAATTATTGCTAAGGAAAGCAAGTAATAAATACTTGCCTCAAATTGATGTTCTGATCGGTTGATGAAATTGGGGTGGGCTTGCTCCTAGTCTTCCGATCTACGCAAAGATGGTTACGGTGGAGGAAGATGATGGGTTTTGCACCAAGAATGCTTATGGGTTCTCTCCTCTCTTCTCTGTGGTTCTCTCTTTCTCTCTCGTAGGTTTGGAACTAACAGACTCCCCTCTTACCCACGTACACTTTATTTTATTTTCCTAATTTTCGTCCATTTTATTTCCTTTAAAATCCAAAGGACAAAAATACCGTTACAGGGTGCCAGTTAGGCCTAAAAATATTCCGGAGTTCAAATAAAATACCCGAGTAGAGTTTTTTTACTATCTCGACCCTTACGGACTCAATGGTGCACTAGAAATGACCATACGAGTTACTTAAACATTAATTATCTTTATATTCCATTTAATTACTCCCGGTACGACTTACACACGCGTCCCAACTTGAAATGTCAAACTGTCATATTTCACATTACGACAATTTATAAAACTTCATAATTCCATATTACATATTCGCATAGTAATATTCAATAAATCTTAACAATAAGTATTAACCCTTGGCATGCTAGTTAATCTTTATTTTAATCCGGATTAGTTAACAAATAAATTTCTCACCTTATTAATTTAATTAATCCAACAATAATAATTAATCCCATAATTATTTAATATAATAAAAATACGGGGTGTTACATACTTCCCCCTACAACGGACTTTCGTCTCGAAATTCGAAAAAATATATCAGGCATAAACAACGCTGAATATATGCTGCGCATCGCATCATTGCGCTCCCATGTAAACTACTTCGTACCACCCATATAGTACGCTATCAAATACCCTTAATAGTGAACACTCCACGTATGTTTGTTCTAACTTTAGGTTACCCTGTCACGCAGGTTCTTGCCTGTCCTTCTACTATTCACATCTTAGTAGATTAATAGTTCTTTAGATACATACGATCTCATTTCGCGAAGATCGCACACGAGTCTATTTTTGGCGCAGTATATACTTTACACATTATATACTATAGTTATCAACTCATCCCTGACTTCGTAATAAGATCTGTTTCCCCCACCTTTAACTAACGATCATAAGAATGACAATGTTTACCGTCCCATACCTCAACTGGCAACATGCCCAAAAGTGAACTTATCTGAGTTATTGTACACAAACTCAATTTATGGAGGGGACTGCTCTCGTCCTCCCCTAAGATCCAAGGGTACACATATCCAATCATTTGATTAGTCCGCTTGTTCTTCCCATTCGTCTGCGGATAATAGGCCATACATAATCACAACTCGGTACCTATGGCCTTGTGATCACTCTTCCAAAATAAAAAGGCAAAGATTTTGTCCCAATAAGACACAATATTAAACGGTACCCTATATAACCTCACTATCTCGGTTATAAAGATTTGTGCATATTGTCCCGAAGTATGATCAGGCCTAACTGCCATAACATGAGCTACTTTGTCGATCGATCCATTATTGCCTATATAGGATCGTAACCCCTATGGAAAGTAGTTACCTTCATGACAAAATCCTTGGGAATACTTTCCCATTACTAGTTCGGAATCCCTAATGATTAATGAAACCCTACTGGTTTTAGGTGGTCCACCCTTTTCCAACGGACAGGTGACAATTGCAAAAATGAATTTAGCAATATTTATCTTCATTAAATCCCATCACCACTGTCATTTATGACATGATACATCTTATATTCTCTTAAATGTACCTTTAACCGTGATCTATGCCACTTTGCCGCACTGTGTGCCATAGGTCCTTCCCCCACTCAAAATCAATTTTCTCAGAAATATAGGCCTTTGCCAGATCTTACGGAATAAGCTTCGATTCCCCAGTTAAATGTTGTTGAATTCACATGACAATCATAATCTACTGCCTGATGCAATACCATTCACATGAGCGTACAACCAAGTCCTGATATCTGCACTTCTATCTTCATTTTCCTTATCCCATACGATCCGAATGGAAATAAAATCAAGATTCAATTTCCTAGGGTGCCCATACACCCTATGCCTCGCGCATTATTGTATCAATGGAATATATCCTCTTATCATAGTGGAGTTATTAACTCTCAATTATACTCATGTATGTACAATTACTAAGGTACGAATCCCATGCACTATCATCCAAACTTCTCTCCAACTCCTAAAGTTTGGTAGTTTCATGCGTGGGATGTCTCGCAAAGTGAAATCTAAACAAGGAAGCCCCTCAATACACTACTACCTAACATTATCGGTTGTCGAGGTCCGTAAGGTCCTCAGTCAATAATATGTACCTTCCGACAATCTCCGTATGTTGACATATTAATCTACGTGTGTCCTTAAAATAACATGAAACATGGCGCTCTCACTATCCCAAGTTTTCGGCGCTATATATTAGGGGTGGCCATAGGCCCGAGGCCCGTCAAGCCCGCCCAACCCGTCCAATAAAAAAATAGGGCTTGGGTAAGGTAAATAGCCCGCAAAGCGGGCTTGGCAAAATTTTATAGGCCCGATTTTTTTTCGGGCGGGCTTGGGCATGAGTTCTTAAGCCCGATGAGGTCCGGCCCGAAGCCCGAAATATATATATATATATATGGGGGGGGACTTCTATAAATATAAAAACGTATACCAAGTCGTTTCATGTAAAGTGATAAACTTTATATATGGACTTTGTAATATATGGAGTTTAAAACAGATTTTTTATTAAAAAAATTGGTCTTTAAATAAAAAAATAGGTATTTTAATTTAAAAAAAAATCTTTTAATTAACATAATAGGGCCCGATCGGGCGGGCCTGGGTAAAGAGCTTTCAAATCTGGGCGGGCTTGAGATTACATAATAAGGCCCGATCTAGGCCCGAACGGGCTTGGGATAACACTTAATTTTTCAAGCCCGGCCCGAGCCCGACCGGGCCTGCCCAGGCCCGGCCCACGGCCACCCCTACTATATATAACAAGTTATAATTCGTTGCTCGATAAAGAACACAATGTATCCTGAGTCACATCAGTAATTAAATACCTACCAATCGGGATCATATCTAACGAGATAACAAACTCACTGAAGTCTACGATATCATGAATTTTTCACACACACACACACACACACACACACACACATATATATATATATATATATATATATATATATATATATATGCCCAACCCTATTTCGGGTGACGCCTAACCAAAATAATATTACCCCCTGGAGTACCCAACGCGATAGTCTATCACTCCATCTACTATCGTTCAAACATTCGGTAATTATCACTACACATTACCATAATAAACTCTACTTTACTAACTCAATGCAGTACTAAAATTAAGACAATAAATTATGCCTTTAACTCGCACCCGGCTTACTCACATCTGACATCTAAAAAGTCTTGTTACCCATGATCAATACACTTATAACCAGATTGTCCAAAATTAATGCACCCACTAAACTCGACTTGCACGCGAACTTTAGTGTTAACCATTCATATATATATTGGGACACACCCATGTCACTTGACCTAATCCTTTCTCGCAGGGATGAAACAAAACTTCATCAATTACTCATAATCGTATGGTCTTTACATGCACTTCTCGCGGCCAAAATAACCCGTAATCACTTGCACTCGTTATACATTTAGGATTTCATTCAATAGTTGCCCCCTCCTCGTTGTGGGCAACTTATCATATTCCGTGGCTTACAAACCCATCACTGAAACATTGACCTAACGTCTCCAGGCTTCACTTGTGGCTTTACTGGCCACCCTATTTCCTCTTGGGCCCCAATGACCCTGAGGATTAATATGCTACTGTTACCGAGGACTCCACTGGTCCTGCCTTCTTTTAAAATCTCACTCGTCCAGTTATTATGCTTAAGTGGCATGGTTTACCATCCTCAAATCTTATTGTTTGCACTCCTCAACGTGGACACATTGAACACTGGTAGTCCCACTCTCTACACATAGGGAAACTTCTTGAGCCATTTCCCGTCACTGGTCCCACTAACCATTTTGGAATGTCCTTCCCTTGGACTGGCAGCCTTGGCTCCAGCTAGAGCCATAAGGTAGGGTGCATGGTTATTGGCTGAGTGCCCGACATCAAATTTATAACGAAATCTCTCTCTTGGCTAGGCGGTAGTTCCGGTATATCCTGGAACACATCGGAAAACTCATGAACTATAGGGATCGAATCAATGATAATTACTGTCCCCTTAGAGGTCTCCTCCTCTATATAATATAAGTGGGTGGACGCTCCGGATGAGGCATCGCCACCAGAAGCATCTCCTGACCTGGGACAATAAAAATAATGCTCCTACTGAAATAGTCTATCATGGCTCTATAAGCAACAAGCCAATAATGGCATCATGCTCGTGCATATCTAAGACTAGCATATCTGCAGGCAAAATCAGACTCCCAATCTCTATACCTACTCCCCGACATATAAAGAAAATCAACGACATATTACCCAGCGGTGAGTCTACACATGTAATCGTACTGCTGGCTGTGTCTAACAATCCCGTGGACCGTGAAAATCTAGCGACTATAAACGAATGTGAAGCACAAATATCAAATAGAATATATCCTATAATCCCATAAGTAGAGAATATACCTTCAATGGCGGGTGGTGGCTGCTGAATGGCTGCCTGTTGGATGTTGTACACACGCCCATATGGTATCTGCCCCTGCTGGTGGGGTATCTTGGCCTTAACTGGACAATCCTGCCTAATATGACCCATCCTGCCACAGTTAAAGCATCTACCAGCAAACCGTGTCACATTACGACTCTATTGATTTCGACCCTGTTGCTCAGTTCCACCTCTTCCTTGGCCCTGTTGGCCCTGCTGAACATCTTGATGAAAGACAATATCAGGTTGAGGACAGTCCCTCTACTTGTGACCCTATTGTTCACACTTATAGCATAGTCTTGAAAGTCTTTGCTTTCTTTGCTTTGTTGTCCTTATTGGTCGGGTCGAGATTTCTCTTCAGCCTGATCCGGATAAGTTTGACATTTATGGTCGTCTCTTCCACATTTGAAGCACCTTTTTATGACATAATTTTATCTCTGGCTATGTTGGCCCTGACGATTTTGTCTCTTCACGCAAAGTCTATTCCCATCGTGGTCTTTACGACCCTGAGGAACTTATTGTTGTGGTATTGGTTCCTTCCTACAATTATTTACCCTAGTCATGTCAGAGTGACTATCTTTTCTTGTTCTTTTGCCTCCTATAAGCTGCATACTGCTATCTTGGTACTGTAAGACTGCGGTGATAACTGTTTGTGCCACAATACCTAATATGTCGGCGATTAATAATCTCTCCGGGGGTACCTGAGGTGTTAGCTGACCTTGCTCATTGACTTCCCCAGCAATGTTAGCTTGTTCTTCTCGACATGCCATCTAAAAGTTGAAATTGACTGGATAAGTTCAGCATCCATACAAATAAATCGCAGAAGTACGAATTTCCAACGAGTAAAGATGATTACAACATTCCTAATATTAGGCCTCTAAATCAAATGACGCTAAGCAGAAAGTATAATAAGCTGTACAGATCCTAAGGACACTATAACCTGATGCTCTAATACCACCTGTGACACCCCGCCTAGTTAAATACCGGGTGATAAGTTCTTTATTAAATTTAAAATAGAATGTTGGGTAGATTCATTCTTAACATCCCTATCGTAAAATATTTTTTCTTTATTTATTACCTAATAAATAATTAAGTTAACTGTCAAAACATTTAATTTTAATTATACTTAAATAATCCATTAATAATTTTTCATTTTTTAAGATATAAGCTATTCACATTCCACATAAATATAATAAATACTGGACATGAATCAACTATTGAATTAAGTAAGACTAGATAAAACATTCCAGTTCCAAGTCTAAAAAACACAAACCATAAAATCCTCAAGTGCAATGGAAATAAAATGCTAAAGTAAATTGAGTACAATCTCTACGAAACGACTGAGAATGGTTAAAACAAACCCTAAATGAATATCTGAAAAGGAACATAAGGAACTGATAGAGGCGTCTAAGTGCAAAGACCTGAAGCTCCTACAACTCGCTAAACGACCCACACTTCTACGCCTGGTAACCCTGTGGCTGGGCACCGGATATATATATATATATATATATATATATATATATATATATATATATATAGAGAGAGAGAGAGAGAGAGAGAGAGAGAGCAAAAGAGAGAAGAATAGCAAGAAACGGGTCAGAGCTCGAGTTGTAAAAATATTTGTTTTAGCAAGTTTTTAAAACTGCAATTAAGCAAGTATTACGTGCATATTAGTTTCGAACTCTCACATGAGATTCTCACCTCTCCACTATTGTGCACGCCTAACGTATGTCTATCCCAATCTAGTTATCTATAATGTTCCCAACTAGGCCATAGGCTTATACTTCTAAATATATCTCAAAGGAGTAACCCATATCGCCCATACAATACGCTATTAAAATCATTTATACCCCAAACCACATTCCATACCCATTGTAGTTAATCTTTTACTCACCAGATTTTATTTATTTATTTATCAACATTACCATATCTATTAATTTCACATAGTAGAATTTATCCACAAGTACACACACACACACACACACACACACACACACACACACACACACACATATATATATATATATATATATCATGCACCCTTAGGCTAAGACCACTTGGCGCAATGCATACTCTGCTATCATGTCCTGGTGCATCAATCACTGCATAAAGGACAACTGGTTCAACCTATCACGAACCACAAATTCAAAACACAAATATTGAAGGCGAGTATATTTCCCAACAAAATGGGTCACGCACATACCTACGCTCCCATTCAGCCGTCGAAATTATCTTACATCTCAGATAAAATGTAACCAAGCTCATATACTCTGGGTACAACTCAAATATCCCTACATTGGATCACCCACGATAAGAATGTCCAATGTGAGAAAACCTCCTCTCGATAGCAAGCAACGTAGGTATGCTACACACACAATGATAATAATCATATAATAGGCATTCCCACATCTTATTAAAATTCAAGGTATTCACCCAACCCTTACATGTATTTTCCATACGTAGTATTCTCTCATTACTACTTATAATATAGTTATTTTCGTTATTTACTCTCTCAAAATTTCCAAGGTAATTCACCTTCCCAAATATTTAGGGTATTACTCTACGAATATTCCCTAACAATTATGCACTATGCTATAATCACTAAATGACATTTTCCCATCTCAAAATAACTGTGTAAACCTAATTGGGCAAAAATTAGGATTTTTTAAGTTTTGGGCTTGTCGTTCGAACGAGGTCCGATGTCGTTTGAATGACGTCTCGCGAGATACTTTCTCGTTCGAATGAAGCTCAATCTCGTTCGAACGAGATTGAGCAGTGTTCTTCCCCACTAGACATGTTACGTTCTACACCCTTAACAGTTTTGTTTTTCACCATTTTTAAGCCTAAAACCTTTAAAATAATTAGTCTAAACACCAATCATTCAGTTCCAATCAACTACCAAACATCTATATATGATTTCCAACAATATATCATCATTAATTCATCACGAATCATCATCAAATTGGAAATCCCCAAATCTAAATGTCAAAAACCCTAGTTATAAGTTTTACATACAAAGCTCTAAATTAAAACCAGATTCAATCCGAAAATTATCATAAATTCAAGGACATAAACCTATCTACATAAGGGAATAAAACTTTATTCAAATCAGACCCAATTTTTTGACTAATTCTCCCAAATTTTTCACCAAATTTAATCTTTATAACAAAGGGAATTCACCTAGTTTAACACGAACACAATTATTGCTAAGGAAAGCAAGTAGTAAATACTTGTCTCAAATTGATGTTTTGATCCATTGATGAAATTGGTATGGGCTTACTCCTCGTCTTTCGATCTACGCAAAGATGGTTACAGTGGAGGAAGATGATAGGCTTTGCACCAAGAATGCTTATGGATTCTCTCATCTCTTCTCTGTGGTTCTATCTTTCTCTCTTGTAGGTTTGGAACTGACAGACTCCCCTCTTACCCACGTACACTTTATTTTATTTTCCTAATTTTCGTCCATTTTATTTTCTCAAAAATCTAAATGATAAAAATACCCCTACGGTATGACTCGAGTAGATTTTTCTGATTATCATTTGGATTTTTGAGAAATAAAATACCCGAGTAGATTTTTGAGAAATACTCGGATTAATAATTTTATTTGAACTCCGAAAATAAAATGGAGTTCAAATAAAGACAATATACTCCGAAATAAAATACCCGGATTAATAATTTTATGATAAAAAATCCAAATGATAAAAATTAAATGCTAAAATTATTTCGGATTTCAAATAAAATACCCGAGTAGATTTTTCTGATTATCTCGACCCTTACGGACTCAATGGTGCACTCGAAATGACCATACGAGTTACTTAAAAATTAATTATTTTTATATTCCATTTAATTACTCCCGGTATGACTCACATGCGCGTCCCGACTTGAAATGTCAAACTGTCATATTTCACATTCCGACAATTTATAAAATTTCATAATTTCACATTACATATGCACACAGTAATATTCAATAAATCTCAACAATAAGTATTAATCCTTGGCACGCTAGTTAATGTTTATTTTAATCCGGATTAGTTAACAAATAAATTTCTCATCTTATTAATTTAATTAATACAACAATAATAATTAATCCCATAATTATTTAATAGAATAAAAATACGAGGTGTTACAGTAGGTATGTGTAATACCCCGTATTTTTGTGATATTTATTTATGGGATTAATTGAATTAAATGTGTATTAATTTGGGAATTAATCCGGATAAAATACTAACGAGATGTGAATTGGTATTTGATTATAATGTGTACATACGACGTTATATCAATATTGAAATTATTAAATTTGTCGTGAGATTGATATACGGTAATTTGAGAAATTTTGTTGAGATTGATATACGGCAATTTGGGAAATTTTGTTGAGACGCGTGTGACAGTCGCGTTAGAATATAATTATTTTAATTAAAAAGTGAATTTTATTTCTATCAATCGTATGGTCATTTTGAGTGCGCCAACATGTCCGGAAGGGTCGATATAGTCAGAAAACACTAGCCGGGGGTTTAGTTTGGGTCCCGGGGAATTATTGGGCCATACCGACAACTTAAAAGGGTATTTTGGTAATTTTAGAATTTTGGGAATTAAAACCCACGAAAATTAGAGTTAAAAATCTGATTTAATCTTAACCCACCAACCCATTATCATCACTAAACTAAGTAGTGGGCTACGGGAGAAGTTTAGAAGAGAAGTTAAGGGTCCACATAAACCTCCACCTCCATTGTCATCCTTATAGAAGAACTTGTAGAGAGAGAGAGAAGAGAATTCTGCAAAGAGAGAGAGAGAACAATTCAACCTTCAAGATTCAACATCAAATTCAGAGAAAGATTAGAGGCAAGTGGTTTAATTACATTTTTTTGCAAAGAATGTTTCTTCCATGCGTAGGAAATTTATATAATTGTTTTGTTCTTGGAGAATGATAAAGACCCATTGAATTGGAATTAAAAATTACATTTTGATGAGGAGATTGCATGTAGAATTGTGTTAGGGTAATTACTCTGATAGAAATACATCGTTTATATCACCAAAAACGGATTTAATTATGTCTATGGATGACTATAATTTTCTAGGGTTCATGTTCATGGGATTTGGGACAAATTGGAGAGATTTGATGATTAGATGATGTTTAGGAAGATTTGGCCCTATATAAATGTTTAGTTATGACCTATGAATGTTTAATGTGGATTAAAAACCTTAAAATACTGTTTGGACGATTTTTATATGGGATTAGAGGTGAAGAAATTTGGGAAAAACAAAAAAGGGAAATTCTGGGCTCGAAACTGGCCTCTCGTTAGAAGACCTGCCCAGGTCGTTCGAACGAGCTCGTTCGAACGAGCTTCTAACGAGTTGACAGTTTGACTTCTAACTAGTGGGATGTTCATTCGATGACTTTCGTTCCAACGAGATCTCGTTAGATGCCCACTTCGTTCGAACGAACTCTCATTCGAACAGCCTCGTTCGAACGAGACTTCTAACGAGCTGACAGTTTGGCCTTTTTGGCCTGATTTGATTTCTAGTGTTCCATAACCTTATTTAATTGTAGAGATGGCATTTCCTTGATGACTAATTGATATAGTTGGGATATTTGGGATATATTGAGGAGTAAAACATAGAAGTGCGGTTTGAACCAAATGATATTTATGGGTGAGAATGTGAGTAGCTAATTACGACGTGAGGATAATGGATGACGTGTATATATAAACCGGGGGCTAATGTGTGGGTATAAGAACGAGAAGTATACCACTAATAAAATATGGTAATTACTAAGATGTGTGCATGCTTAGTATATGTATATGATCTATGTGTATGACATACCTACCATACTTGCTATCACGAGAGGTTTACGTTCGCTTAGGGCCATCTAATCCTTGTGTGCCCGGATTTAGGTTGGTACCTTAAGAACATAATGCTAGAATGACTTGTTTGTGAGTTAATAAGTCAGCTGACTGTGGAGCGTAGGTATGTACGTGACCCATGGATATGTTGAATTATGTTCGCCTCCATTTTTGTGTGTTGTGCTTATTCAAACAATTCTTTAGAGATTCAGAATTTGTAATCCTTATGTACGTGATGTACCGGGATGGATAGCAGAGTATGTGTGCACCGCAGCTTAGCCTCGGGGTGCTTGTATCGTATATTTATGATGTGAATAATATACAGTCAAATGAACAGCATTGTTATGTTAAATTGCGAGTATAATTTATGGTAACTCCTTGAGAAGATAAATAAGGGGATAACCTCCAGTACATTGAAAATGTAATTAATTGATAATCCGAGTTTAAGTAAAGCTATCTGTTTAAGTGATAACATGGGGTATTTATACTGTGAATCGAGTAGAACGGTTAGATCTTATGACGGTTTAGTTAGATACGTATATCACTTAGATGGGTATGGTGCGTTAGGAGTGCACAAGTAGTCGAGAGGTGAGTATTTCATGTGAGTGCACGTCCTAACATATATTTTGCATTCATTGTTTTAATGTATTAAAACACTTGCTATTTTGAAATACTCTCCACTTTCGGGCTCTGACCCGTTTGCTTTCAAATCTATTTTTTGTAAAAACCTTTTAGGTGCCCAGCCACAAGGACACCATGCATAGGATTTCCATTTAGGTGATGAGCTGTAGCTGTTGTGGAAGTTACAGGGCCTTGCTAGCAGACGCTTCATTTGTCTTGAGTCTATATCCAGTTTTCACCAGTTGTAGGGCATGTCGCCCATTTCTATTAGAGATATTTCATATTCCAGATTTTCAGACTTTTGGCATGTAATTAATTCAGGATACTGTTTCATTTAATTTCAGTTGTGGGATTGTTGTGAGGAGTTTTCCTCCGGACTTATTATTATTTGTTGGTTATTCCATTTCTTCATTATGGTGGATGGTTATGTTATTCTTTCATAATTCTTTTACTGCATGTTAACCATACTTAATTTAAAATTTGACAACTTACTTTTAAATACTAGGTGGTTAGTAATTATAACATGTTTTCGACAGTGATGCTATTAACTGAGCCAACTTGGCATTTTGATTTAATTTAATAAAGGAGTAGCTACCCAGTATTTAATTAGTCGGGGTAGGGGTGTTCGCGGTCCGGTCCGGTTCGATTTTAAGGTTTTTTTTGGACCAGACCGACTTGGTCGGTCCTCTAAAAAAATGGACCGAGACCTGACCGATAATGTCGGTTCGATTTTTTATAGGGTCGGTCTGGTCTAACCAATCGGTCCTCACGTTAATAAATTACATCATTTATAATAGTACAAATATACCCGAGTCTATTTTTTTTCAAACATTAAAAATTAAAAAATATCAAAATTTGCGATTAAAACAAACCTACTATTAGATTAAACTATAATTTAAACTAATCAAATATTGAAATATATACTTTTACTATTTATTTATCTTATATATATATACATATATATGTAAAAATATATTATTTTATATACAGTCGGTCCGGGTCGGTCCTAACAGGGTTTTTGAAACTGTAAACCGTGGACCGGACCGACTAGGTCGGTCCACCAAAAAAATAAACTGAGACCGAACCGATTAAGAAAAAAGACCGAAAAAAGGGTCGATTCGGCTCGGTTCGGTTCGGTCTATCGGTCCAATCGGTTTTTTGAACACCCCTAAGTCGGGGTGTCACAGTATGTGGTTTATGTAAGTTTTTAGGTAATTTTCTTATCACTGATACTTCATGTAAATGACATTTTTTGAAATAAAAAATGTAATAAATTATTATTTGACATATTTTATTGTGCCTTTTGGAAAAAATATTGTTTGAAATATTTATACTGACCTCTAAGGAATACATAATCCTTTTGTTAATTAAAAATGATGAGAGAGACTAATGTTTCTTGATGGGAGAAAATAATAGCATTTTGTAGGAAAAAATCATTCCCAGAGTGACTTTATGGGAAGCCTATGTACCTCTATGGGTATAGGATATTGGTTGTGAATTTTTCTACAAAAATAATTTTGAGAGGATCAGGTCCTATGTAGTTCTTGAAGAATAAAGATAAAAGCCTTTTTTATGTAAAATATCAGGGATGAGATATGCGTAGTGCTTCAAGAATTGGATATGGGATATAAAGAATTGTGACGGTCCATATTGTTTAGACGTTCCATCTCTTCTCTGTCGAATATGCGAGCATAGCAGTGTTGCCTAACAGGATTTTCTTCACTAGGTATAACCCGCTCCAGTTAGTCTTGAATTTCCTTCTCGAGGACCAGATGAGTTCTACTATTTCTTTGAGGGAGAGGTCGCCTTCTCACACACTGCAGTCTTTGACCTTCTTATTAAATGATCGTGCAATGCGATGGTGATACCCTTGTATGTGGTATACAACTTTTATCCTTTTTTCATCCAAGAGTGCGAGTTTGTCATAATGACTTTGTTGCCAATCAACTTCTCTAATCTGACTTTCAAGCATAACCTGTGAAGAAGGTATTTTAAGCTCAATGAGCATGACTGTTTCCATACTGTACACCAGGGAGTAAGGGGCGGCCTAGTGGGTGTTTAGATTGATGTGCAGTAGTCTAGGAGGGCATACGGGATTCAATCAACCCAATCCCTGTAAGTATCGATCATTTTGTTGATTATGGATTTAACGAATTTATTTTAAGCTTCAACAGACCCATTGGCTTGCGGTTTGTAAAGAAAGACTCGTGCCTATGAATTCTATATGCATCAACCATGTCTGTGACTTCTACTTCAAAGTGGAACCCGTTGTCTGATACCAACTCGTGAGGGATCCTGTAGATGATATCCTTTCTAATGAACTTGGTTACTTTCTTAGCATTTAACACCACATATGACTCAACTTCAATCCATTTGGTGAAGTAATCAATAATAAATGGATAAATTTATGTCCATTTGATGCGTTGGGAGTGACTTTACCAATTATGTCAATGCCCCAGGTTGAGAAGGGCTAGGGAGAGGTTATGTTGTATAACTCGTGGGGAGGTAAATGTTGGAGATTAGTGAATAATTCGACATATTATGACATAAGCAATGAGGTATTAAACCATATTAGTCCAATAGTATCATTGTCAGATGATATTCTTGACAAGCATTTGACCATTCATATGGGTCCCACATCCTCCATTTGTGGTTTTCTGCATCATTTCTTCAACGGCAGCCCCCGTTATGCACTATAAATGGGTACTATCGAAGTTTCTCTTGAAAAGGGCCTAGTAATAGATGATGTACTAAGCTGCGAGCTTAAAAAGGGTCACGAGGCCTCTTGAGGATATTGACCCTGCTTAAGGAGGCACAAGATATCATGGTACCACAAACTAACCTTTTTCTGGATCTTCTTATGTATCGAGATCAATGTGGTAATAATAGGTTTGCATGGAATGCTTTTAAACTTGAAAGGGGGCCATTATTATTCCTTCTGACATGTCGATGGAAGCTAATATTGCCAATGCATCGACGAAGATGATTCTCAAGCGATGAAGGTAGTGGAATATTTAAATTAAGAAGAGAGTTCTTCAAGGTGGGCATGGAAAGGGTAGGAGCTTATAATCTTTGACTTTTTTATTTCCATTGGACTTTTCGTATGATTAGGGATGAGAATCCATAGATATCTAGGTATCAAATTCATTCCTTGAGGGAAATCCTAAGGCCTTCAGTTCGTACTTAATACTCTGTCATGTTGTTAGTTCAAGGGAAGTCTATCTTAATGGCAATGTGAGTATGTGAGTTATTAGGTTCGACCAGGAGTATCCCAATACCATATCCCTTCTTGTTAACAGTGTTGTCAAAGAACATCTGCCACTAAAACTCATCCTGATAAGTATAAAGAGTATACTCATCAGGGAATTCAAAAATCCACAAACTGGCTTCTCCCATAAGGTTGTCGGCTAGGCAATCACAAACGGTTATTTACATCATGAATTTATGCATGATATAGGTTATATCAAAGTCGGCTAACAAAATCAACCAATGATCCATGCTGTTTGATGATGATGGCTTCTCTAGTAAGTATTTTATGGGATCCTTGTAAGGCACTTGCCTGATAGAGAATGCGAGAATATAGTACTGAAGCTTTTGAGTGGACTAAACTAGGGCGACACACGCCTTATCTAACATAATATATGTCACTTTGTATATTTCCAGTTTATAATTGGCATAGTAGATATCTCTTTTGTTGCTCAATTCTTTAATGTACTATGCTAGCATAGGCAACAGTGTCTTTAACAGTCATGTATAAAAAAAGAGGTAGACCGGGTTGTGGTTGCATAAGCACTAGAGGTTGGGTGATTATCTTTTAATTTTACCTAAGGCTTATTGACATGCCTCGTTCCAGACTTTAATTGAATCCTTTTGGAGAATATTAAAGATAGGTTCGCAAATAGAATTGAGTTGGTTGATGAATCTGTTGATGTACTGGAGCTTGCCCAAGAAATAAAAAACTTCCATCTCTATTCGGGGAGGTGGCATCATGAGGAATTCTTTGAGTTTAGTTGGGTATGCTTTGATCCCTCTCTCATTTTCCATAAAACCAAGGAGCTTATCTTTTCGTGACACCGAAAATGAATTTTTTTGGATTGATATGCATATGGTATTGTTGCCACTCAAAGAATTTTCTCAAGGAAAGAATGTGACCTTCTCGAGTCATAGATTTGATGATCATATCATCAACACAAACCTCAACCCCTTTGTGGATAAGATTATCTAATATGGTCGCACTTGCTTTTTAATATGTATCCTCGACATTTTTGAGATCGAAAGGCATGACAGTGTAGTAGAAGGTGTCCCACGGGGTGGTGAAAGCAGTCTTTTCTTGGTGATTGGGATGCTTCTTGATCTGGTTATACCCTGAAAACCCATCGATGAATCACTTGATAGCATGATTGAAATATTTTTCATTGATTATATTAATAATGGGCAAACGTTAATTGTTATTCGGAGAAGCTTTATTCAGATCTCACTAGTCGATGCACATGCGGACTTTCTCTCCTGATTTTGGCACATGGTCGTTATTGGAAATCCAGGTCAAATATTCGACCACACGGATAAAACCTACATTCAACTATTTGACTACTTCATCTTTGACTTTGAGATACCATTATGGTCGGAGCTTTATCAGATTCTGCTTGACAGGCTTGCATTCTGAATAAGTTAGGATATCGTGTTGCACAATATATAGGTCGATGCTAAGCATATCACCACAAGACCACATAAACATGTCCATGAATTATTTTAGGGTATCTTCAAATTACGATCTCTCATGATCATTGAGGGTTGACCTTATCCTAATCTCGCACAGAGAGCTACTAGAATCAAGATGGATAACAATGGTCTCATCATCATTAGTTTGGATGCAGTTATATCGTTTAATTTTTTCCCTTATTGTGTTCTGTGTCCATCCCGTTTCCTTCATCCTCCTTCGGGGGGTTTCGACGCTCGCGCATGCAGTTAGAGGGAGAGAAAAATAAGTTCTCGCTCCCTTTATAGGGGCACTTCGTCCGTCGTCGATGTGGAGTGATGTAAAGAGATAGATTCGTCAGGCTATTTTGTACAAAACGAGCAAAATAAATGTTTTTGTCTCGAGAGAACGGTATCAAGAAATACTGATGCTTGTGATACCAATTAGTTCAGAGGTTCGGGGGCTAAATTACGGAATGGGGAGGTGTTAGGCACCCATTCTGCTCTTTCGATCTCTCATGTGCATGTGTTATTATTCTCCTTAATAACTCTATGAAATGTATGCGCGTGCATGTATTAATGGATAATGGAATTTCTCAACTCACGTAATGGAAAAATGAGGAGTGAGGTAATCCATAGGATATAATGTGTGCATTTGTTGGGTCACCAATCATTTATAGAAAAATGACGGTATAAACTGGACAAAACGTGAGCATGGACCACAAATATAATGTATAGAAATAATACATGAACAAAAATAAGAGAGGAGGACTCGAGTATCGGGTTTTGACCCAAGACGCCTACTTAGCCTAAAAAGGCATCAGATTCCACGTAGTTCGCATGCAACACGATGGTGGGGTTTATCCTATAAATTCAACCAAATATTTTATTTAGATGTGCGTGTGAAGAAAAATGTTATATTGGTTTGAAAAAATTTGGTAAGGAATCCCATTTTGAATTTATGAGCAAACCATCTTTTTCTTGTTTTTATTTTTTATAGAAAATATGGTATGTACAATAATACTAATAAAAGTGGGATATTAATATGTGCACTAACAAAGATGAAATGCTAAAGTAAGAATTAAATAACTAATGCGATAATAAGGAAATTTAAAGAGAGAGGAGAATGTTTGGACCTTCTTTGGAGACTTGAAGGTTGATCTTGATTGTTGAAAGGACTGCCCTTGTAAGTGGATGAAGGTGGTAGGAGGAGAGGGAAAGGAATTTGCTAAATTGGGTGTGAAAATGATGGAAATGGAATATGGAGGAAAGGGCTAAATAGGGAAACCATGTTGACTTTGAGAGAATGTTGGTGAAATCATTGAGAGGGATGCTTCTGAGGTGCCTTTCGAAGTGAGCTCATGCTCTCCTTATATAAGGTCAAGAGGGTGTCGATTGGCACTATACTTGACCTGCGTATCGGCAGGCAACACCAGACACACTACCGATGGGCAGGAAAATGGGTTTGCCATTTGACAATCTCATGCAGATTTCTTGAAAAAACGACCGTAAAACGCAATTCGTAAGTCCAAATTGCTCACGGGGCATACCGTTGGAAAGGGTATGCAGATCCCTTCGAAGATTTATTTAGTCTCATTCGGTTCAAAGAGTTAACCTTGGTCAAAACGGGGCTCAAAAGCGCCGAGTGACTCTTCTGAGTAAAACGTGTTGTTCTTTCATGTCGTAAGGCTTATTCGCACACGGGGTGGACTGTTAGAAAGGGTCTTGAGATCCCTTTAAAGATGTATTTAGTCTCGTTCGAGATGAATAGTTGATGGGAGTCAAACGGAGTCCGAAAGTGCCCGATGGTCTCTGATTCAGTTTTTAGGGGAAAACGGATCGTTCGTTCGAACTGTAAAGTTGACTCATGCACGAGGTGGGCCTTTGGAAATGGTATTCGGATCCCTTTAAAGATTCATTGAGCTTTCACTCAGGCGAGGAAGTTGATTGGGGTTAAAATGGGTCTAGGGAGCGCCCGGTGGCCTTCAAATTAGTTTTCGATAGTAAAATAGACCGTTCGTCCGAACCGTAAGGCCAATTTGTGCATGGGGTGGACCGTTGGAAAGGGTATTAGAGACCTTGAAAGATTTATTGATCTTTCAATCAAAATAGAACGTTAATCAGAGTTAAATGGTCCCCAGGGGCACTTAGTGGCCTCTAGATCGGTACTCAGAGTATGACCTATGGTTTCATGGTAAAGGAGGAAGTGATAGGGAACTAAGGAGTGTCTTAGGAGGGTCATAGAATGTGGTATCTATAGATTCCCTCGATGGGTGATCCTAGAACAAGTGAAAGTCGTCGAATAGACACTACATGGATGTTTGGGAAATAGGTCGATTCTTTAAACCAAAGGGTTCAGATGGTCGAGGTTAATTTTGAGGACCTAAGGTAATGTTAGGGATGAATTTTTCTATGGTTTGAGGTCAATTTTGAGGACCTAAAGTTGAGGGAACCGATTCTAAGGATCAAAAGTTGAGGAGACCGATTATGAGGGCCAAGGTCAATTATGAGGACCTAGGGTTGAGGAGATTGATTCTATCGGCTGAGGTCAATTATGAGGACCTATAGTGATGACGATTGATTCTACGGGCCAAGGTCAATTATGAGGATCTAAAATTAAGAAGACCGATTCTATGGGCCGAGGTTAATTCTGAGGACCTAAAGTTGAGGAGACTGATTCTTTGGGCTTAGGTCAATTCTAAGGACCTAAAGTTGGATGGCCGATTCTGCTGGTCAAGGTCAGTTCTAAGGACCTAAAGTTGGGCGACCGATTATGAGAGACGAGGTCAATTCTGAGGTCCTAAAATTTGGATGATCGATTCTGCGGGTTAAGGTCAATCCCGAGGACCTATAGTTGGACGACCAATTCGGCGGGTCAATGTTAATATTGAGGACCTAAAGTTGAGAAGATCGAGTATGCGGGCCGAGTTCAATTCTGAGGACCTAAAGTTGGACGAACAATTATGCGAGCCGAGGTCAATTCTAAGAACCTAAAGTTGGATGACTGATTATGAGGGTTGAGGACAATTTTGTGGACCTAAAGTTGAAGATATCGATTCTGGGAGCGGAGGTCAATTCTGGGGACCCAAAGTTGTGAAGACCTATTCTAAGGTTCGAGGTTAGTTCTGAGGACCTAAATTTATAACGTGGGTGAATTTGCTCTCTGAGGAGTCTTTTGTACTTGCGATGTTATTGAGGATTGTGTTGTTTCGAGACTCTACTAGGGAAAGACATCTGATAGGGGATCATGTCTTTTTGAGAGGAAACAACTCGGCTGGGGAAACTGAAATTCTTATGGTGGATGGATTGGGAAAAAGTTTAGTCTGGGAATTTTGCTTGGGATTTGGGGAAGCATTTGATTTTAGGTTTCACTAGGGAATTGTAATGGACTTTTGGGATGCACCATTTTTTGAAATACGTTTAGGGTTTATGCTGGGGATAAGAGTGTAAAAATTTGACTGGGTAATGTAGGAGCTTAAAATGGTTTTCTTGGTGAAGCAATGTTCTAATACTTGTTTGGCATTTTTAGGAATTTTTTTAAGAGAATTTTTGGATTTTCCTGGAATTTTATGTACAAAATTTTTAGGGAGCTTCCGACCGGCATGCTATAGGGGTTACCATTTGGCAATGACATAAACTCCTGGGCTTTCTTAAGAAGAGGAATATGTAAGTGCCGATCGGTATGAGCAGGGGTCTGCCGATCGACATGCCGTTTTTACTCCTATAAAAGGGGCGAACCCTCATAAGTTTTCATATCTTTCTGCATCTGAATCTTCTGCTTCTTTTCTCTAAAATCCGTGTCTAAGTTCTTCTTTCTTCAAGGCTTGAAATGGTGGGTTTTTCGAGTGAGGGATACCATTTGGATTTGTTGAGTGTTGATGATTGGGCGGGTTTGGAGTGGCGAGCTAGGGTGCCCCTTACTTTGGGCAATGAGAATGCCTTTGATTTGTTTGAGCCAGTAGATGAGGATCAGTTTCTTTTGTGTGATCTCTCACACCATCGCTCTTCTAAGGTGAGGACCCCTAGTGGCTATGTAAGTATAGTGACCTTTGGCATTATTTTTCTTTTTTTCTTTGTTTTCTTGTGTTGGTGTAAAGGTTTTTTCTTATTTGGTTTGGCATAATGACATCGCCCCTTCGAGCATGCGTTTCAGGAGGAAGACGGGGTTGAAGGATCTATGGGAGAGTCTTTCGGCGGTGGTGCACTGGGTAGTTACTTCTGTTGGATATGGCCACCTGTCGCAGGCTTTGGACGAGACGTCGAATTCTACTTCAGTTTTATATGCATTGGGAGAGAGGTGGTGGGACGCTACCCACACCATTCACTTGGGTATTGGGAAGATGACTGTGACTCCCATCGATGTGAAGAAGCTGCTGGGGATAGATTTCGAGTGTGTGCAGATAGAGGTGGACCATACTGCGAGGTTGACTCCGGAAGCGATTCGTGCGGCGTTACGGTATGTGGGTAGGATAGTTCCTGGAGATTTATTCACATTTCCTCTTTTAGGAAGGTGCTCTTGAGTAGGAGGATTGATGAGACTAACGGGCAACAGGTGAGGAAGATGGACCGATTATTTATTTTACTTCTATTAGGTGGTTCTTGGTGGCGACAAGTGGCGACGTTGTCTATCTCTGGTTCTTACCATTTTTGAGGATCTTTTCGGATATCTCGCTCTATAATTGGGGGAGCCTGACCCTAGTGACCCTTTACTCTTCCCTGGATGCATTCGTCCGGTGCTGCCGGCTGACCTTTACGGGAGCCACGTACCTTTTGGAGGTAATTCTCGCATTTTATTTTTATGTATTTTCCTTTAGTGTCTTCTTCGCTAATTCACGTCCTTTCTGCTAGACCTGTCAAAACATAATAAATCGTTAACATGACACGACCTGACATGAAATTATAAGTTAATGGGTTTACCTTTATTGGGTTTGGGTCATTAATGAGTAAACATGGTAGACCCGTTAACACTAACGGTTCGGGTTTGGAAATTTAACTATACCCATTTTTATCCATTTTTACACGTTAATACCCGTTAACACTAACGGGTACTATAAGAATAACCATTAAAACTCATTATTTATGAATCCCTTAAGA
This sequence comes from Sambucus nigra, assembly GCA_949130495.1. Taxonomy (NCBI): domain Eukaryota; kingdom Viridiplantae; phylum Streptophyta; class Magnoliopsida; order Dipsacales; family Adoxaceae; genus Sambucus; species Sambucus nigra. The sequence goes on along the minus strand of OX422211.1, from coordinate 155,050,681 downwards.
CTAACTGGGTACTATAGGGTCACTCTCCCTATACCTAATAAGTATAACCATTAAAACCCATTATTTTTAAATTAATGAAGACTAACGGGTACTATAGGGTCATCCAACTTGTTACCCTTTTTAGACCCAAACTGATTCGTTAATATTAGTGGGTGATAAAAGTTTGGGTCGTGTACCCGTTAATATTAGCGGGTCGGGTTTGGGTATTGTCATTATACCCATTAGTCTTAATGGGTCGTGTTTGGGTTAAGGATGTTTTGACTCGTTAACCCATTAACCTGACCTGTACACCACCCGACACGACCCGTTGACATGTCTACTTTTGGCAGACGTGGTTAAATTAGGTGATTGGGCTCAACGCCAAGTTGATAGCCCTGAAAGATAAGGACCTGGGGGACTTCTATCGGATGCACCGGTGGCGGAAGTCCAATAGGTGATCGAACCAATCCTTGTCCTAGGTGGCGGTGCATCAGCCTTTGAACACGCTGACGAGCGATCAAGTAATTCCCTTTTTTTCTCTTGAATCTTTTTTGGGCATTTCTTTATTTTCATAAATACTGATCTTTTTTAGGAATTGTAGGTGTCCTTTTATCCCTAGGTAACGACTCCTCAGCATAAGGGGGTGACATGCATACATGCACAAATGCGAAGGTTGTTGGCGCATGAATTCGGGTACTCCTAGTACTTGGAAGAGAAGGTAGTGCAACAGATAGTGGAGCATGATGTGTCGATCCCACCGACGATGCCTCAGATGTATATAAGGCGGGTGAGGGGATGTCCCCCGAGGCTAGGACGATGGTCATGGTTGGCGATGATTATTCGCTCTACACGGATACGACATCGACCTATGACTACTTGTATTTCGTAATGATCTGGCTGATGCCCTCATGCATTTATGATGTGGTGAACATGCCTCCGCCTAGGGGTGCAACCGGTACGGTATGGTCGGTAACGACCCCTTACCAATACCAAAACCACATTTTATATGATAAAACCGTACCGTACCAATTTACCGGCCGGTACATCAAAACAAAAACCAAAACCAAAACCGACCGATATTTCGGTTTTTTCGGTATTTGTGTTTTTTTTTTTATTTCGGTAATTTCGGTTTCAATTCGTTTTTTTCTCGATAAATACCAGAATTTCAAATCGATTTATGCATTCGGTAAATCTGGTATATATTTCGATATACCCATTTCTAGCTGTTATAATTTCTAGTATTTCTAGCTATTACAATTTTTAGCATTTCTAGTTATTTGGAACAATTAGAAACATACACAAACAGGTATAATTTTTAGTATTTGTAGCATATGGAACAATAGATTTAAATAGATACGAGACCAAACTAACCGGTTTTCTTTTGATGGAGCCGGAGGAGAGTGGGACGAGATGAGGGAGTTGGTTCCTGAGGAGGGTGAGCCAAGATGATGAGCCTCTAAAAATGAGGGAGTTGTTACCTCAAATAATGTTCGCCGTAAAGTCAAAATCATCCACACCTCCAACACCGAAAAAACAAACCTTCGTCAAAAAAGCCAACTCACCGAAAAAGCCAACTTGTCGGGAAAAAAAATCACCGAAAAACACGGAGGGAACTCAGATCCGAATACAGCTGGCGCCGAAAAAAATTTCACCGGAAACCCGATCTCAAAACGAAGTAACCACACCAAATCTAAAGCCAAATCGAAAAAAAAAATGGTGTTCTCAAATAAAAGTCCCCCAAAAATTGTTTCTCAAAATCAACCCAAGGTTGAAGAAGAAAAAAAATGAGAGAGAGAGAGCTCAAACAAAAATGACGGCCACACTTTTTGAGTGAGAAAGAGGTAAAAAAAATGAAATGGAAAACCTAAAAAAAGATCTCTACACAAACCACAATATAAAGCCCAAATAAAATAAGGGCAAACAGAAATATAGCCAACAAAACAAACGGCTCTTTTTATTTTAACAAAATGCTGCCTAATTCATTTTGTGTTAAATGTTTGATTAATTAAACAAAATATATGTTTAATTAACATGATTATTTAACACTTAAACCAAATACTCAAATAAATAAATTTAAATTGAAAGAGAATATAAAAACTCACTCATGAGAAATAAAATAAATAGAAGTAGTATGATACCCAAAATAATTTAACACTGCACAAAAAGTTTGGTACGGTATTTCGGTACGGTAATTTTGGTACGATAAATTCGGTAAATCGGTTTTTTGTAACTAAAAACCAAAACCAACCAAATTTTTTACGGTATTTTCGATTTCGGTAAAATCGATTTTCGGTATTTCATAATATGAAACCAAAACCATTTTTTCCGGACCAAAACGGTATGGTACGATAAAAATTCGTACCGGTTGAACCCCTACCTCTGCCTCCTACGACTTCGAGCAGGGGTGCGACCAGGGCGATGGGATCTGCCCACATCACAGGTGGCACCTCGTCGTCAGTGGCAGCAGCAGAGGAGGCTCCGCCCATTCAAGTTCATCCGTCCACCTATAATTTTCGGTTGACTAGAGGGGGATCACTGAGCCTGCCACATCTCCCTAATGCAACAGTTCTAGGGGTGATGGGGCTTACGGAGGATGTCATTCATCCTAAGGTATATTTTTCTTTTTTCTTATCTTGTCTCCTTTTGATTATTTCTTTGCTTTTTACTGATCTATTTGCCTTTTATTTCTGTTGCTTTGCTTGTATCATGTTCGACTGCTAACCATTTAGCTAAAGGACGTAAGGGACTGGGTGGCCTTTGCAACTGCCTATATCAAGGACTCTGTTCGTTCTTGTTTGGTTTCACCTGCTACCACGAACGAGGGATCATGATCGAGGAGTGGAGATTTTACAGCTCGTCGCCGGGGGAAACCTATCCGCTGTAGGGATTGAGTTGTTTAAAGAGAGAGAGAGAGATTGTGGGTTTGAGCCGAGTCCCGTTGTTTTGTATTTTGTATTTTTTTTCTACCTAAAAAAGGTAATCATGAAATGGCAGTATATATACGAAGAAGATTTATATTTCTAATTCTTGTTTTAATGACTTATTCTACATGTATTTTTTACTTTGTCTCCGAGAGTGTATAAAAAAAGCATTATTTATTTAGAAAGGAGATTAAATAACTCGAGCAAACGACTTATGATGAGAAATGATGACTAAAATTGATAAGTTTAGAAGAAATAACCTGGGGATATTAAAATAAGGATTTTGTTTTTGAGTTTTTGATCTCGAAAAAAATGAAAAAAATAGAACTTTATAAAATAAGGGGGTTACCCATCGGTATACCCCTTGTCTTGCCTATCATCATATGGGTCAAGTCAAATCACCTTAAGGCTTTTATTGCATTTTCTTGCAGCCCGGAGTACTTTGTAGGGTAGGCAATCATTCGGGCTCTATAGGTTTCTTGTCTTTAGCCAAGGCCTTTGTGTATAAAAGGGGGTTAAAGGGGGAGTAGTTTTTCATCCATTCTCATTTTCTCTTCCTTCTTATTTATTGCTTTCTGCTCCATTATTTCCTAAATGGACCTTCCGATGCATGCAAAATTCTCTTCCTACCTCGAAAGTCTAAAAGCCATGTGCCTGTATAATGTGGACTACGAAGCTTTCAACTTGTGTTGATCTCCTTATGGCGTAGTCGAGTTATTGATTGGAAGATGCTGGTGGCGATAGCGCAATTCTGGTACCCTGAAGATCGCATTTTTTATTTTATCTTAGACGAGGTATGTTTGAGTTACGAAGAATTTTTAACCGTGTTGGGAGTTAATCCTACTGTAGCGGCGACTATTCCCAAATTTTCTCGGTCTCCCCGGGCATTGTTAGCGAAGTAGCTACATATTTTCCTTTTAGCGGATCGATCGTTGGTCATTGGGGGATGATCTCTCTTACGATTGTCATGTATTCTGTGCGTTTGAGGCATTTCAACGATGCAAGTCATGCCGAAATAACCCCCTTCACGGGAGACCCTCGCACTAACACCAGATCGCCAACCTATAACTAAATGTGTCTCCAGTCTACATCGACGTAACTCTTCTACCTGTCCTGAGCTATTTGAATATGCTCCCAAATCAGCTCGATTTTGGCTGTAGTCTTCTGTATCATCTCTGGCCCCAATAACTTGTTGTCCCCCACCTCTAACCAGCAAGCGGGCTAACGAAAAAGTCTCCCATAATGTGCATCAAACGGTGCCATACAAAATGTGAATTGTGAAGATTTATTATACGAAAACGCTAACAATGGAAGGTATCTCTCCCATCCTCCTCTGAAATCAAGTATACATATCATCAACATGTCCTTGAGCATCTGATTAACCCTATTAATTTGTCTGTCTATCTGCAGATGATATGCAGTACTCAATCGCAATTCTTATCCCATGGCCTCCTGAAAACTCTGTCAGTATGAGACACAAATATCTTATCTCTATCAGACACGATATTAATCAGTACCCTCTGCAGCTTAACTATCTCCGCAATGAATAGCTGCGCATACTACATCATCTCAAAATCGGTGCAAACTGGCAAGAATTGGTCTACCTTGGTCAATTGATCCACTATCATCCAAATGGAGTCGTAACCCTTCTGAGACATCGGCAGACCTGTAATGAAATCCATCGACATACTCTCCCACTTCCACGCGAGAATATCTAGTGGTTGTAGCATCCCTGAATGCCTATAGTGGTCTACCTTAACTAACTAACATGTAATACACTTCGAGATAAACTCTGTTATGTCTCGTTTCATCATTGCCCGTCAATATTATCTCCTCATGTCCAGGTACATCTTATCCCCGTCGGGATGTATCGTCAATCTTGAGCGTACGACTCTATCATAATCTCATGTCTCAAGTCCTCATCCTCTGGCTCCACAAGTCTCCCATTAGAGTGTAAGCCTCCCTCTGAACTAACCGAATAGGACTTTGCTCCCTCGACTAATAACTGGCATACCCTATTCTGGCAGAACTGATCCTCCGCATGTGCTTTCACTACCCGCATAATAATCTTGGGAGTGGTAACTAGAACTGACATGCATGCTATGGAGATCTTATCGTCGTGTTGAAGCTTAATCCGCTTTGCCTTCCAGACCTCTGCCAACTCCCCCATAGGTCGTTGTCTCAATGGGTTTACCACCACGTTAGCCTTACCAAGATGATACTGAATGTCAAACTGGTAGTCTTTCACAAACTCGAGCCACCTCCTCTGTCTCATATTTAGATCCTTCTGAGTGAAGAGGTACTGAAGTGATTTGTGGTCCGTATATAGCGTAAGTTTCTCCCCCAGAAGATAGTGCCTCCATATCCTCAAAGCAAACACAATCGCTACCAACTCGAGGTCATGTGTGGGGGTAATTCTTCACATAGTGATTAAGCTTGTGAGATGCATAAGTTATAGCCTCTCCTCCTGCTGCCATACACCCCCAAGTCCCTACAAGGATGCATCCGTATAAACTCGATACTCCACTCCTCACCTAGGGAATGCGAGTACAAGTGCTCATGTCAATTCTAATCGAAAGCTAACTGATAGTGATCACTCCACGCAAACGGCACCCCTAGTGAGTTAGATTCGTCAATAAACCCATAATCTTCAAGAACCCCTTAATGAAACGATAATAATAATCGGCCAACCCCAGAAAGATGTGAATCTATGTTGGTGTCGTGGGCTATCCCTACTACCTCACCGTCGATACCTTACTCCGATCAACAACAATGCCCCTGCTGAACACAATGTGGCCTAGAAACTGTACCTCCCATAGCTAAAATTCATACTTCTCAAATTTAACATACAACGGGTGGTCCTGTAGTGTCTACAAAACCATACGCAGATGCTCTGCATGCTCCTCCTCAGTGCGAGAGTAAACCAGAATGTCGTCTATGAACACGATCAGGAATTGGTTCAAAAACTCCCTAAATATACTGTTCTTGAGATCCATGAACACTACTAGCATGTTGGTGAGAGAAAATGGCATCACCCTGAACTCGTACGACTCGTACCGTGACAGAAAAGTGGTCTTAGGCATGTACTCCTCTCGAATGCGCAACTTGTGATATCCTGACCTAAAATTAATCTTGGAGACGTATGTAGCTCCTCTCAACTAATCAAAAAGGTCATCGATCCCCGACAATGGATACTTATTTCGTATCATGACCTTGTTCAGCTCCCTGTAGTCTACGCATAAGCGAAGTTAACCATCCATATTCTTCATTAATAACATTAGTGCACCCCACAACGATGTACTCCACCGAATAAAACCCTGCCACAAGATCTACTGAATCTGCTCCCTCAACTCTTGTATATCTAAAGGAGCCACTCGATACAGTGCTCAATCAATTGGTCTCGAACCCGGTGCTAAGTCGATAATAAGCTCGACCACCCGACTGGGTGGCAACCCTGGTATCTCTTGAAAAACATCCTCGAAATCTCTCACAATTGGAATCGAGTCTAACGGGATAACTACCTCATGTAAGGTCTCCTCCTCAATGTAGTATAAGTGTGTGCGCAACCATCCCTCAAGAAGAGGCATAGCCACTTGTGACAACCCTGCTTTTTATATCTAATTCGGTTAGCTACGCCCAATTAAATTAAAGCGGAGCGTCAATATGTTGGCATTAAAAACAAAAATTTAAATAAACACAGTAAAATAAACATGTACACTATCATACGTGTAACCATATCACATCATAACAGCTATAATAAGTGAAACCAACTCATAACTATTAACTTTAATAATCCATCAGTAATCTCAAGCTGAAAATATAAAATGCCAATACATGCGACCCAACACAAAATGGGAAAGAGTAATACAACAATTCTCTCAAATCCCAAGTATAAATAAAGTGATAGTAATCTCTGATACCACCCTTAAGAAAAGGGAAACGAACGACATAAATTAAAATAGAATAACTCCACGACTACAGGAATCCTAAGATTGATATGATCTCATCAGGCTCCGTAGTCTATTGTCCAGCGGGACGAGGACCTGTCATATATTATATATATAAGAGAGGAGCAAGAAGCAAGATAGACGGACGTCAAATCAAGAAAACAAGCTATAAGATTATAAGATGTACTTATAATGAAAGCACACTAGTCATTACTCGTCTCCAGTAATTAAGTTGTTCAATTACCCAACCAATGTTCCTATGTCGTGACTACCCAACCCAAACTCGAGTAACGTGTAATCTCATATCGTATCATGATTAATCATTATTAATCTCATTTCAGTTTTTAATGTATCAAAATATTTCCTTCAAGTATAATATCAAATACATCGATTCGGGATATTACTTTAAGACACAAGCATAATATCTCACACAATAAGTCATATCGGGTCACTATCGTTACTCGGGGGAACAAGTCGTAACACTAGGCCTACATACAAATATTCCCCAATATTACGTGGCAAGGGCAATCATAGTAAGTCCTAAATCACATGGCATTCCAAGGTCTTTCTATCCGACCCGTATTACAACCATGTGTCCGGTTCCGGTGGTTTATCTCCGACACGGCACTCGAGCGGAACCTAACCGGATCAATCATAAAAAAATCGCATTCAACATGTGCCTACGTCGACCGGAGGACTAGTCTAGTGTATACTCGACAATATACATGTAAAACAATTTCACGCTTATGTATATATACAATCGTGTCAAGTCTCTTACTCGAGTTATACAATAGTCATTATTTATAATATAACATAATTTACATCATTAATTTACTAATTCAATATCAAATCATTTCAAGGTTATATATCCCTAATAGCCATAAGTATGTGATCAAGTTAGGATATTAGGCACAACACCACAATTATCTTACTAACAACATGAAAAACATTATCACGCTTATTTCAACAACATGCTGCCCAGAATTTAAAATGCAGATTCGAGGCTCTTCCGATCCGTTTTTGGAAAAACTTAAAACTACAAAGTTGTTCGGAACGTGATTTTCTACAAGGACACGTGAGCACGCTACCATATCCTACTTAAAACAAACCCGAAACTAACATATAATATTCACCCCTGTTTTCGACAACATTCTGCCCAGAATTTTAAAATGCTTATTTAAGGCTTTTCCAATCCATTTTTGGGAAAACTTAAAACTACAAAGTTGTTCGGAACGTGATTTTCTATAAAGACTAGCGAGCATGCTACCATATCCTGCTTAAAACAGTCCCGAAACTAACATATAATTTTCACCCCTGTTTTCGACAACATTTTGCCCAGAATTTTAAAACGCTTATTTAAGGCTTTTACGATCCGTTTTTGGGAAAACTTAAAACTACAAAGTTGTTCGGAACGTGATTTTCTACGAGGAAACGCGAGCACGCTATGGTAGCCTGCTTAAAACAGCCCGAAACTAACATATACAGTTCGGATCTGTTCACGACAACTTTCTGCGCAGAATTTTAAAACGCCGATTTGAGACTTTTTCGATCCGTTTTCGAAAAAACTTAAAACTACAAAGTTGTTCAGAATATGATTTTCTACCGAGAGGCGCAGACGAAACATCCATTTTCGGAACCAAAACAGCTCAAAATAGTTTTTAATATGACGATTTACTTAGTTTTATAGATTTCTCAAATTCAAGAAGTTGTTCAACAATTCAATCCCTATAATGTTGTTATTGCATTTGAATCTATATGGAGGGTGATCCTAATACATTGCATATAATTTTTAACATCAATATCATATTAATTTAGGGATCCAAATACATGTTCATGTGAAATAATATGCAATGTCGAACTCCCTTGAGATAATACTTACCCCTCAACTATTGTGCACACCTACCGCTTTCTTTATAACCCACCTAGTTGTACTACCCCATCTCACTAGCCTTGTTATGAAACCTTCCTTATCCACTACTCTAGCCCAAGTAATATTACTATTGATTATTAAGTCATTTTTCCTAGTAACTCTTTTATTCAAGTCAAATAAAATCATATAACGTTTTCACTAGTTATATCAAATAATACAATTCCACTTCATGTATTTTACCCGTATATAAATATTCACACCATTATACGTATAATTAGACTACAACATTCAGACATACCGTATATAATATCCATCATCCCGAGTAATAACTCATCGGATGCTTTCTCTAAAATTCTATCACCCCATGTATACTCAATCCAACCTGGATACCACGAAACGGTTAACTCACACTGAATCAAGCAGTAAAATAATAAGCACAGTGGAGTCGGTAATAGTTCTCCGAGTGTGAGACCGAATCATATGCAAGATGTCTCACCCCGTAAAGAATCATAACATAATATACCAGATGCAATGACCCGGGGATTATACTCTCCCTGCTTTCACGATCCACAGGATTCATCCACATCATGCAACCTCCTATGATAGCACTAGATGTGTATGTGTTCTTATAAAGATCATTCACAACTATATATATAATAAGCACACACATACACACAAACACACATACGCACACGCACACATGCACACATGCACACACACACACACACACACACACACACACACACACACATATATATAATAGATAGAATTACTTAAGTCCGACTAACCCCTGCCTAACTCTCCCGGCACTAGCCTATGATAACCGAGTCTATCTACCCGACTCTGATTTTTCTTTATCACAATAGTTCACAAATTTGGGTTTACTCACTCTACCCGAAATCTCATCCCGATATCCAAAATTCTTTCCATTTAATAATATGTCCATAAAGGTCCTAACCTTAAAATTCTCCCAAATTGTCCAACCACTTCCTTATAATAGCCTAATGGAATTAAATAGGTCCTTCTCTATATTTTAAAAACAACCCAAAAGTTTCTCTATAATTAATTTTGCATTTATGGCACAAACACAAGAATTTTCCCTTTTTTAGACACCCGATTCGATTCGCCCTTATTCCGAATGGATTCACCTTGCCGAATCAATTCGGCTTAGGAACTAAATCGATTTGCTGCAACTAGGTCTCCTTATTCGCATACTCTGTTACGAATTCCATCATTGTTAACCCTTAAAGCGTTTATGTTTTAATTTAATTCTCAACCAAAATGTTACTAATGATTTATAAATGTTCTCAACCATTACTAATCATCAAAATCATCATTTAACATTAACAATTCTGACATTTATCCGATAATTCACGATTTGGGTTTTCTCCCATTTGTTCAATCCTCTTCCTAAATTCGATTTCACAGTCACCAAATCAATATATCTACTTATGGATTTCGAATAGGAATTCAATTATAATAATCCTAAATGAGATTTCATCATCAATTTTATTGTTTAATCTACTAATTTGCATTCAAATCATAAAAACCCATTGTTATACGATAACCCACCCAAAAATGGATTTTAGTTTACACCCACTATGATATGAACTGAAATACTGCATTTTATATTGAAAGCAAATTAACCACATGCCTGATTAGATTCGTAAAGTCTGATTCCTCTGAGGTGGAAGATGAATTGATGAAGAACACACCCAATTCCTCTTTATTTGGCTTCCCAAAGCTCCCCACTTTCCTTATCTTTTATTTTCTTTAGTTTTTAGGGTTAGAATGTGATTAACTACCGTTCAACCCCCTTAGATTTAGGTTAAATAGTACTAAACTCGAAATTAGGCTTATGGGCCCACACCAAATTCCCCGAACACCCTCCCCCGATTGGGCCTGGTTATGCCTAAAAATACCCCGAAACCCAAATACTACCATGCGTACTCTATTTCGATTATCTTTATCTATTCAGATTCAATCGTGCACTCAAAATCGTCATCCGAGTCACTTTACCACAAGTCTCCATCTCGACCCCAATACAGTCTATACCCGACTCCTAGTTGAGATATAATAAAATCTTGCCGTTTAACTCGCTACGACGTATAATAATACTAGTGTATTATTTACTACACACTTAGTAAATTTTATTCCATTTATATTAATAATTATATCTCCAAATTAATATTTAAATACACACGTAATGATTAATTCAATAAAATTACGACATACTTGAAATTTAAATTTTACCGAATTAATTAAATATTTAATGCTAGAAAATACGGGGTGTTACACATCCCCTGCCGGAAGGGGAAGCGAATCGACCTTGAAGTTGGAGAGAAGCATGTCATTCGTCCCATGCTGTATTTTTAGTACCGAATTGCTGGTGCCAACATTTTTAGCACTGTCATCATCTCCCTAAATAGTAATGACTTGCCCCTTGACGAAGAATTTCAACTTCTGATGAAGAGAGGAGGATACCCCTCAAATGTTATGAAGCCACGGTCTATCAAGTAGGAAATTGAAGCATATGAGTATGTCAATAACTTGAGACTCGGTAATGGGATTGATTATAATTCCTCGACCCGAATTTATAGGTTACTCATAGTCAACCCGGTCCGACTTGAGCATTAGATGTGAAGTGCAATGAAACACCTATTTAATGTTGCTAATATAATTTTATTTTAATTAACATTTCACTTATTTAGCATGCGATTACAATTTCAAATTAAAGTATGTGAGGGACCCATGGGGAACACCCCGAAGTCCAAGCACACAGAGCTACTAACGTAAAAATTAAAAAAGTACTTACCTATATAACACTCTTTAAATATGAAATCACTCCCAACCTGACATAACAAAGCGAAAGAGTGAGCCAAATGCTCAGTGGAAAATACAAAGATGCAGTATAGAATCGAATGGCATAAAGGAGACTCTAACACGTTATGCCTATGTGCACATGCAACTATCTTGTATATATACATGTACATATACATATACTTAATGCATGGACATTTTTACTTCCAAAAATCTTATTTATCTAGATTTATTTACCTTAATCTTATAAAAGACTTATTTTTCCACATTTTAGCATTTCTCACTTTATTTAACACGCACGGTTCAATAATTGAAACCACTGCACTTGATTTGATCGAAACCCATTTCTTTATTGAAATCACCTTTTTTATTTTATCTGATGCACATTATTCTTTTCATTGAAAATCACCCTTTCAACACATGCGTTCACCGTGTTTGAAAATACTCATTTAGCCTTTAAAACCTTTTACAACACATTTTTGTATTAATTATGGGTTTAACCACATAGGTTGCTTAACCACCCATTTACCCACTCAATTTACCTTTTTCCTTGCCTTGTGGACATTTATCAATTACACATTTACTTGTCCATTTAATCTGTACTGGAATATTTATTAATTCATTCAAGTTAAGTTGCATTAACACATTTCACCACGCAGCCCATTCCTTGACATGTTCCTTATTCCTTTGTCTTTTCTCAGAATCTTCCAAGTACTGTATACTTCTACGGGTTCCACACCGCAGGCTATGCGCACCATATGCTCTGGCCAGTTATTTTGGGTCTTTCACCCCAGGGCTTCGGGCCTTCAATTTTTTTGGTGTCATCCGAGTTTATTTTAATATATTTTAACATTTTACAAATGTCCACATTATTCTTCTTTTCCTTTTACCCGGTTGAAGTTAAAACCCAGGATTTCATCCCAACTTGTGTTACACTTTGAAATTTACCATTTCTTGGCCTTTACATTTTAACCTTGATTTTAATCCAAAAAACGCATTCATATAGGACCAATTTGTGTAACACCTTTTCCAACCTTTTTATTTCATAAAAATGTTCTACTTTAAGTAAAATTACTATTTTACACATTTGTTTCCAAACTTGTTTTTTACAACATTTCTTTAAGTGTTAATTTTTTCAAATCACTATTAAGTTACCACACTAACTTCTCAAGTGTTTTAACACCTGAACATCCTTTTTACCCTTGGAGTAATATTCTTCTTAGTTGAAAACATATTTATCTCATTATTTCCTTTTCAATTTTATAAGTGTTAATCTTTACAATATTATTAAGTTATACACACCGACTTTTCAATGTTTACCCATTAACACTTATTCAATACCTTCATTAACCATTTTTCAAACCACACATTTCTTTACTTTCTTTATCCAAGAAATCTAGTTACACTTAGAGACTACTTTTATAAGAAAATGCCATTTCTTTTTATCAGCACATGTAGTCTTGCAACTTTGTACTTATCACACTTTCCACTTTTTCACACACTTTGAAGACAAGAATTGCTACTTTTTTTTTTATTTCATGTTTAAACCCAACAAAATCTTCTTTAAATTTGTTTATATGCTTAATGCCAAAATAGTAAAAGTCTCTATGGACGAGAAGATGAATTTTAAACCTTAAAATCCCATTAAGTGGGTTAAATATATTTTTCATTTTAGAAATTCCTCATACTTACAAAAATACATTTTTAAAGCATAAAAGATATTTAATTTCTTCAAACTCAACAAATGTCCATTTTTCATAAAATCTTCATTTTTTCAAGAACTTTAAAACATTATTTCACCAGTATTTAACAAAACAAATCATCATTTTCAAACATTTATTTCATAAAATGTTTAACATTAATCTTTTTGAAAAATGCACCATTTTAATAAAATACCAGCTTTTAATATTTCAAAACCTTGAAATATTTATTCATTATTTATTTTGAGCAAAAATAATATTTTTATTTCATAAAAATATTTATTAATTCTACACATCAATTTCATCATTTAGTCAAATGCACCCTACTCATGTAATCTAACTACAAGACTACAAATATGCAAAATAGAGTCTTAATACTAAGAGTAAGGTTTTTCACACCTCTAAAGGCTCCAATGGTGGTTTAAATGTTTGTGTAGGAGTAACAACTCCCACCACCAAAGGTGGCCTCAAGGGGTTACCAAAAGCATCCTAAAAAAATGCTCCATATGTGCTCCATCCAAGTTTCCAATTAAGACTCATTTCAAACTCCATGGAAACTCTCATCATCTTCTCCAAAAACCCACAACACTTCTTCAAAATTTGAAGATCTTCTTCTACAATGGTGGAAATGGGTGTATATATGGTTCAAATATGGTGGAATATACTAAGAAAATAGTGTTTTGTGGTTAAAATATGGTGGAGTTGTGGTAGTTTGTGGTGGGAGGAGGTGGGAGACCACCTCTCTCTCTCTTCCTCTCTCTCTCTCTCTCTCTGCATTTTTCTCCTAATAAAATGGCCAAACAAGACTTAATAAAAAAAACCAAAACCTTAAATCCCCGTTTTGTGCAATCTGGGATGATCTGTGCTTGACAGCACAACGATCCAATGGTAAAAAAGTGACAGCGCACAAGGGCAATTTCATTAAAAAATTTCGATCTATGTTGTTCGAATAACATGCCTGCGTCGCTCGAACGATATATCCATTCGTTTTATGGGTTGCTTCTCCCGACCTTCTCGCGACTTGCCACTGTTATGCATACACATCTCGTTTAAAGGTCGTTTGAACCTTGCTTCTAATGACATCCAATCTCGCTTCTAACAACCCACTTCTTTCGTTCGAACGACCCTTTTTCCATTATTTTATTTATTCAATTTTAACCCACAATTATCTTATAATCATCATTAACGCTCTTCAGAATAATTTATATATACTTTAATTAAATTATTAGGATAGGCTACTACATTGATAGGGTCAACCCCTATTGTGAGTGTTATGGATCCTATCTCCTTTTGGCGAGTATTATTATAGGCACGTATGGCGACGAAAGTAGGAGTTAGGTCACTTATTTTTAACCCCAAGAAATTGAAGGTTCTTAATGGACAAACATTGAGGGCGGATCCATTATTGACGAGCGAGAGCGAGATTGTATTTTCCATCACTTCAACGGAGATGTTGAGGGAATAGTCGTGATTAGGGCCGACCATCGAAATTTCTTCTTTGGAGAAGGAAATGAGTCTAGTGGTGGTCAAGGATCCAATCATGTTTACAACTTTTTCAAGAGTGGTGGAAGGAGGGACTATGGGCCCATTGAGAAGCTTTATTAGAGTATTCAGATGTAATTAGGAAGACATGAAGAATCCCCGCACGGTAATATTGGCTTGAGTCTTATTAAGTTGGTCTAGGATCTTACTTTCGCCAATGGTCATTTCTGGCATGGGGAGTTCCTCTGTACTTCCCTTTCCTTTATTTATTCCTGATGGTTGAGCATTCGAATTCTGATAGTGCCTTCCTGATTTGGTCATATGGTTTATGGAGGTGGGAAATAACAAAAACCTCGTTTTTTCATCGATTTTGGGTTGCACGACTACTTTACTGATTTCCCCCAATAGGTCCTCGAAAGATATCATCCCGCACATGATGATCACTGGATTTACCTTTTCTTGACTTAATTCACCATTAGAGCTATCAAATTCATCCCCCTATCCGGTAGCAATGGTGTCTTCATACCAATATGTTAGAATATATGCCCCCAAATTTTAAAAGTTTCTTTTAAATAGTAATTTCCTTAAGTGCGGAATAGGATGGTTCGAATTCTAAACAACAAAATTATAAATTTTAATTTCTTTTAAATTAAAATTAAAACTAAACTAAAAGTGAAATAAAATTATTCAACAAATAAATTTTCATTTAAACAAATTAATTCAACCCAAGTCCAAAAATTTGCCTACAATAATTAAATCAAATTTTCAATTCAGGCCAAACTAAATTTTATCAAATTAACCTTGTGACTTGAATTAATTTAAACTTACCCAAATTATTAACTAGCACCAAATAATATGTAATTGTGATGTTTAAACCAATTTTTATCTTATTAACCTAAGCATGCGTTCTAGGTGATTTGCAAGATAAAATAAAATCACAACCACTACACGACGATGTACGAGGAAAACTCAAATGGGAAAAATCTCGGATGACCCTTGCCTAAAGTCCACTAAGTATGGCTTTATAATTCCAAGACAGACGACTTACTTCCTCAACTTGACTCCATCTAAGCCTTGGCGCGTCTTCTTGTAAATACCTCCGCCTAGTCTACACCCCGAACTTCATCGGAATCTTGGAATACTCCAATGAGGCTTTTGGTCTCCGTCAACTTTCCCACGAAGCCTTTCTTCAAGTGGGAACATCGCAACAAACAATTACTCTCCTTTGTGGGTGGAGAATAAGACCCTAACTTCTCCTTGTTGTGATAAAGATGAACTAAAGGTGCCAAACACAAACTTCAAGAAAAAAATATATATGTGAATACTTGGATTAAAACAAAATTTGGGTGTAAAAAGTGTTTTAGAAGATTTTAAGCCATGAAAATTAAACACTCAAACATGAACTATTTGGGTAAACCATTTTTCTCTCTAGAGAATGGAAAAGTCTTAAAAAGTTGCTTAGAAAAGTCTTGTTCCCGTACTAATGTAAGGCCGGTAAAGCTAGTGGGACAAGTGGGGAACATGGGAAGTTAAAAATAAAACTGCCAAAAAATTAAGTTTTCCTGCCCAGATCGTTCGAACGACTTTCCCAGGTCGTTCGAACGACATCGTCCGAATGAGAATCCAATTCGTTGGAAAAATTTGTTCGAACGAAACTTCGAATGATAAAACAGGGATCAATTGGCAAACTTGTTGGAAAACTCGTTCGAACGACAATCTCGTTCGAACGACACTTCGAACAAAAATTCAAAAAATCTAGTTTTTCATTTTAAGCCCAAAATTTTTATACAAAGTTCTAAAAATAGTTTTTTAAAATAAAAAGTTATTTAGACTAAAATTACACCAATAAAAATATTCCAAGTCTCCTACATATATAAAAGTTCATTCATACCTTTTGGAGACGTTGGAGTCCAAATGTTGTTGACGTAGAAACGTGGAACTAAACTCGAAAATGATGAAGCTTCTGGGCTACTACGTCTTCAACATAAACTCGTCATAGGCTTGGATGGATATAACTTGACACTCTATACTATGACTCCATATGTTTTGTTCGGAATTAAGCCAATACTAGAAATTGACTCGATTGAAAATTTATCCTTACACAAGAGAAGTCAATGCACTCCATAACCTAAATGTCTTATTCATATAAATCTTTCCACTCAACAGGTAGGTGCGAGAGTGAAGGGACCAACCGCCCTTGAAGCTTCTAATCGATGAGTTGTTAAAGAACGCTGTAGATATCATTGGTCCGTCGGAACGTGTCAGCCATAATATCTACTACATCATACAAACTGATTTTATCAATGGGTACCACCCAGTTATCTGACTCCCGAGCCCACTTTAGGACTTTCATGAACATGATGCTGAACTTCTAATAGTTGATGTTCATTTTGGAGGGAAATTTTAGCCCCAAATCCAAAAGTTGGTTTAGTTCTACTGATAACTCCATATCTTTTCCTTCGAACTGAATACGAATGACAATACAAGCCCTCATAATGAATGACATAGCCTAGTCAGTGAAGCAGGGCAAACTTTGAGCGTTTTGGGTGAAAATACAGGTATGATGAATGCTTTACTGGGCACAATCTGGTAGATGGATCGAATTTTGAGTCATTTTTTAAGAAGATGGATTTTGTATGGGTTGGGAGTGGTGTTGGGTTTAGGATTGTATGGTGGGGCGATGATACCTCGGTCAACTAAAATCTGGATTATATTACAGAGGTGGAAGCATTGATCAGTAGTGTGGCCGGCAGACTGGTGAAAATTACATTGGGCATCAGTTTTGAAGTTTCTGAAAGTGGTTTTGGAAATGAATTAGGGTCCATAGGTTTGAATATCTAGGCTTAATAAGGCTAATAGACTTTAGAGAGAGGATCATGAAGCTCGATGTATTCCTTTCTGGAGGGGTTAGGGAGAATTTCTGGTGCCCAAGAGGTAGCAAGATGAGAAATATTATTGACGATTGAGATTGTTGCATTGGAAGCCTTTTCATTTGATTTGGGGGTGAACTCTCCGGTCATCTCCTTTGGCTCAACTTCCATCTTGGTAATATTTTCTTTAATATCCACACCCACTTCCCGGAGAGCTCGAAAATGAGGATAATATTAACCTACCATAGGTTCTCTAATATCGGGAAGGAAATTCTTCTTCATTATGCTGACTTGTTCTTTTTCAGAAGGCCACTTAGTCATGTTGGCAGCTTTCTCCCTCCACCTTGCTATGAAGTTGCTGACAACTTCTCCAAAATTCTGCTTGTGAAGCTTTAGATTATGGCGTGTAACCTTTAGTTCTTCGTTGTGCTTGTACTATGACATTAATTCTCGGGCGACATCTTCCTAACTGCGGATTTTATATTTTTTGAGGGATAGGAACTGACGAAGAGCACCGTCCTTCAATGTCTATTGAAACATCTAGGCCATTATCTCTTCGGAGGTGCCAAAAAGGGTCATGGCTTGGTAATAACTGCGAAGGTGAGCAATTGGGGGACCATATCCCCCTAGCTTCTCGATGGCTAGCATTTTGAATTTCTTCGTCAATCTTGATTTAGGGTAGGGAGACATGTGAGTGTAGTCCATGTAGTTATCAAATATCTTTACTTAGTTAAACTTCTTTGACAACATCTTGAGGTATTCTTTGACCTTGTTCAGTTCTTCCTCTTTGAGATCAATGGGTATTGGCAAGTTAGCCCTTGGCCGGGCAAGGTTAGGTATAGGGGCTGAGCTAGCAATGGTCCATTGGTAGGCGGGGTGCACGGAGCATGCTGATATTATTTTGGGACCAAGACTAGCTCGAGAATAGTTGGACCCATGGAACGAGGAACGAGAACGTCGGGTTCTTTAGGATTTTGGACTCAATTTTGTTGCATCTCATAAACCATGGTTTGAAGGTCGTCAATCTCGGCACTAAGTTGGATTAGGACTGCCATCAGATCAGGTTGTACGTTCGGTGCTTGATTGGTGTTTTCCAAGCAAGACTGGCAAATGTATATTCTGGAATCAGAGGAAGTTGCAGGGGAATTAACGGAGCTTTGGGGTGGTTGGATGGAAGACCAAATCCAACAGAGAGCCAGACCAAGAATAAGGTATGCGATCGACCTGATAAGGAAATTGATTCGAATTTAGTTTTGAAAGAAGGGAATAAAGGATTTTTTGTTAAAAGATAGGGAGAATGCTCTCGACATTCTTGGTATTTTGAAAATAGGGGAAAAAGGTTTTTGGTATTTTGATGAAAAGGAGAAAAATATTTTTGGTATTTTGATGAAAAAGAGGAAAAATGGTATTTCGATTTTTTTAGAGAGAAGAGGAAAAATGAGAGAACAGTCTCAGCATGATTATTACTATGTTTATGTTTTCACTTGTATTAGGTTTACCTCAATGCAAAAGAAATGTCGGAACCCGTGCCTGGGAAAATTGATCTTGAAAAAATAGGTAAGACAGGGTTTGACTTGTCTATAGACTCATGGAAAGGGTCCTATTTTGAAAAAAATAATGAATTCGCGTGAAAATTTGGGCAGCATGCCTGCTCGACATTTTGGTAAATTTTCAAGTGGTAATCGACAAACTAAATATGAGTATCCTAGGTCTGACGCCTATATGAGGTTTCTGCAGTTATTGTGTTAGTGTAAAGGATCCCCCCTTTGGCATGACTTCCATGATATACTTCTTGCTTTTGAGGGCAATCACTACGTGTGGACAAGCCATTTTATATATCTGAGTGTACGTGAATTGCCTCACTATATACCAAATGGTGATGATACTTGTGAGAGTGAATTCGATATAATCGACATACGTTAACGAGTTCCCTGTTATATGCCTCCCATTGTGATTTCGGTCAAGCAGTACAATGTGAAGGGAATCGTTCAATATACGCCGAAGGTACTAGGCTAATGGAAGGCGATAGTCATATTGCGTAGGCTAACTGTGACCTGCCGGACCAGCGCCCATCACAAAGTGGCCCCATAGTACGGGACACAATTTTGGTCAATAGCCATGTTCTTGGTGATGTAGTGAGCAAAATGCATTATTCTTGATTAGTATATTATGGAGAGAGCCTTTTATTTAGCATGATGAGTAAAACATGGACTATACTAATAGGGAAGAATTTAAAAGTATCATAAAAAGTAAATCTAGCATCGAGCATGAAGACTACACTAAGCATCGATACATGTGAGTGAGTGATGTGCGAATATCTATAAGTGAGTGTGTCGTAGTGAACCTAAGCATGGATCAACTACAAGTGGCGTGCGATATGTGCAGCTGTACATGGATATATACAAGTGTGATAAGTGGAGGTGTGTTCTAGTGAAACCTAAGCATGGATATTCTAAGTGGTGTGTGAAACATGTGGATATAAGTGATCCTACGTACATGTGTAAGTATTACAAGGTGTACATGGAGGATATTTACAAGTGAGTGAAAGTGAAAAGTTAGTGATAGGTGATATAAAAAAAGTAAATAGAGGGAAAAGGGAACATACAAGTAGGTGCATACGCACACATGCGAAAAATGATAACACCCATACAAACAGAGTTGCCCTCTTATGACAAGTAATTCCCCAGTAGAGTCGCCACTGTGACCATCTTATTCCTTCTTCCTCATTCGGGGGTTTCTTGAAGCTCATGCGCGATTGGAGAGAGAGAAGAAGAAGGTTACGCACCCTTTCTAGGGGCGGTTTGGTCGTCGTCGATGTGGTGTGATATAAAGAGATAGAGTCGCTAGCCTATTACGCAAAAAACAAGCGAAATAAATGTTTCCACCTCGAGAGAATGACATCAAAGACATACTGATGCTTGCCAAACCAATTAGTTCAGAGATTAGGGGGTTAAGTTACGGAATAGGAAGGTGTCAGGCACCCATTTCGCTCTTTCAATCTCTCATGGGCGTGTGTTATTATCGTCATTAATAAGTCCGTAAAATATGTGCTCATGTATATATAAATGGAGAATGGAATTTATCAACTCACGTCATGGAGAAAGGCGGAATGAAGTCATCCATAGAAGTGTTTCAAAAAATATTAATACAAAATATAATGTGTGCATTTGTTGGGTCACCGATTATTTATAGAAATACGACGATATTAATTGGACAAAATACGAGCGTGAATCACAAATGTAATATATAGAAATAATATATGAATAAAAATATGAAATGAGGACTTGAGTCTCGAGTTTTGACCCGAGACACTTATGTAGCCTAAAAAGGCATCAAAGTCCACGTAGTTCGCATGCAACAAAAGGGTGGGGTTTATCCCATAAATCCAACCCGAGTTTTATTTAGATGTGTGTGTGTAGAAAAATGATGTTTTCGTTTGAAAAATGTAATTAGGAATCCCGTTTGGAATTTATGAGCAAACTCTCTTTTTATTATTTTTGTTTTTTAATAGAAAATATGGTATGTGCAATACTATTAATAAAAGTAGGATATTAATATTTGCGGACTAACAAAGATGAAATGGTAAAGTAAGAATTAAATAACTAATGCGAAAATAAGGAAATTTAAAGAGAGAGAAGAAAGTTTTGACCTTCTTTGGAGACTTGAAGGTTGATCTTGATTGTTGAAAGGGTTGCCCTTTCAAATGGATGGAGGTGGATGGAGGAGAGGAAAGGATTTTGCTAAATTTGATGTGAAAGGGATGGAAATGAAATATGGAGGAGAGGTTTAATAGGGAAACCACACTGAATTTGAGAGAATGTTGTTGAGATCACTGAGATGGATGTTTTTAAGGTGCCTTTAGAAGTGAAATCTTGATCTCTTTATATAGGGTCAAGCGGGTGTCGATCGACATAGTAATTGAGTTGC
Source organism: Sambucus nigra (assembly GCA_949130495.1). Lineage (NCBI taxonomy): Eukaryota > Viridiplantae > Streptophyta > Magnoliopsida > Dipsacales > Adoxaceae > Sambucus > Sambucus nigra. Next base: position 155,029,165 of record OX422211.1, on the reverse strand, counting down.
CTATCGGCAGGCACCCTAGACACACTGCTGATAAGCAATGAATGAGTTTTCCACTCGGCAATCTCATGCAGATTTTTCAAAAAAATGGTCATAAAATGCAATCCTTAAGTTCGAATCGCGCAAGGGGCATACCTTTAAAAAGTGTATTTTGAGCCCTTTAAGAATTCATTGGGCTTCTCCCGCGTTCGATGTTGACTTTGGTAAAATGGGGCTCAGAAGCACCTGATGGCCTATTGGATAAGAGATTCCTAGAGGAAAATGGATCGTTCGATCAATTGATAAGGCCAATTAGCACACGTGATGGACCGTTGGAAATGGCATTCAGAGACATTTGAAGATTCATTCAGGCTCATTCAGTTCGAAGAGTTAACCTTGGTTAAATGGCACCGAAAATGCCCAGTGACCCTTCAGAGTAAAACGGGTCGTTCGTCCGTACTGTATGGCTGATTCGCACATGGGGTAGATTGTTGGAAAGGTTCTTAAGAGCCCTTTGAAGATTCATTTAGTCTCGTTCGAGATGAAGAGTTGATGTGAGTCAAACGAAGTCTGGGAGCGCCTGGTGGTCTCCGATTCAGTTTTAGGGGAAAAACGAATCGTAAGGCCGATTCACGCACATGGCAGACTAATATAAAGGGGATTCAGAGCCCTTCAAATATTCATTGAGATTTTAATCAGGAGAGGAAGTTGATTGGAGTCAAAATGGGGCCCGAGAGCACCCGGTGACCTCCAAATCGATTTTTGATAGTAAAATGGACCATTCGTCCGAATCGTAAGGCCGATTCATGCACGGAGTAGACCATTAGAAAGGGGATTCAGATACCTTCGAAGATTCATTGAGCTTTCTCTCTGACGAGAAAGTTGACCGGAGTCAAACGGGGCCCAGGGAATTCAACGACCTCTAAATTAATACTCGGAGTATGACCAAGGGTTCTATGGTGAAGGAGGAAGTGATAGGGACCTAAGGAGAGTCTTTGTGGGTCCCTAGAATGTGGTGTTTACAAGGTCAGTTAAGAACTGTTCATATATTAGATCATCTTTATCAATTGTTTAGCTAAAATCAATTTAATTAATATAAGGCACAGTAATATACTCAAAATATTCATTTATTTCATTATCAGCAGTTTTTAAAAAGATAGCATTGAGGACATCATCAAAGGAGGCATCACTTACATTTATATTAATAATGGAAAAGGGAGGAATAAGTTTGGGTTCATTCTCTAGGAGGTAGATAGTAAGGTACTGAATGGGCATAATTAGGCTCATTGGGTTGCTTCGCCAGTTTAGGAAGTGTTTATCAACTGCGATTATCTTTGCAGACAACTCAACCTTAGTGTGGATCACGCAGAGATCCATTGTTAATGTATGAAAGCCAAACGATTCATCGTTGTCAGCACTTTTTAGTGCTTTCTGTGCTTAAAGATCTTAAGCTAGAAGACTTGATAAGTGAAGGCTTGACCTCATGAATTGGGCCTTTGGTCAACATAATTTTATCTTAAAAAAGGATTTTAAACCCAAATTTTAAATTTTTCTCAGCATCATACCGTAGCTCAGGGAAACTGCAAAAGGGAAAATGTTCATCCTCTTTGATAAAATGTCTATTTTGAGGATCATAAGAGACCACATTTTTCTATAAAATACTCTTTTCTGGGATGGCTGACGAAGATCCGTGAGCTCAGCTGGAGATGGTTAATATCCATTACACACAGAGGGAAGGCTTATTTAAAGTCTATCAGTTCAAGAATTCCCTGTTTACGATGGCACAATCGCATTTCGAGCATAAAATGCACGTTCTTAAACATCTGGATCATATTAACATTACTATACGAGTTATGATCTAGGCACACTCTTCTTTGAAATTATCCCATGCTAGTAGAGGAAGTGGATCAGTCTTGAAACCTGAGAGAAACATATCATTGGCGTTGTGGTGTATCTCCAAGATAGGGTTGCTTATATAAATCCTGATGGGGGGAAGAGGTTACTTACCAGATATCGTGGAGCCACGGTCTCCCAAGGAGAAAGTTGAATCAATCAGGTATATTAATGACTTGAAATTTCATTTAAGGCCCTCTTTGGTCATCCCCTGGTGTGAGGGATATTAAACCCATAACTTCTCATCGCGTACTATCATGGGCACGCACGACAGCTGTAAGAGTGATGTCGCTGACTTATAATCCCGAGCATTTGATAGTTCTTAATGGGTTTACATTCAAAGCAGAACCTTTATCCACAAGCACTAATAGAAAGGTTTTGCCCATAACTTCTATTGAGATAGTGAGAGCATAGTTATGATCTAGACCAAATTTGGGAATCTCCTTGTCAGTAAAGGAGATAATTCTGGTAGCAGTTAGGGTTCTAACCATATGAACTGCTTCATCGAGGGTACTGGAGGGATGAACTGTAGGTCCGGTTAGAATCTTGATCAGGACATTTATATGAAGTTGGGAAGGCATGAAAATCCCCCATAGAGTAATATTGTCTTGGGTCTTCTTGAGTTGCTAAAGGATTTTTCTCTCTTCAAACGACATTTTTAGAATTGGGATTTGTTCGCTATCCCCTTTCCCTTATCTGCAGGTACACAACATGGTGAGAATATTAGATTATTGTAGTGCTTTCTTGATCGAATCATATGACTTGCAGATGCTGGGAAGAAATAGAAACCAGTTTCTTCATATATCTCAGGTGCAGGAGATATCTCATTTATCCCTGACAACAACTTTTACTAGGAGATCATTACATAAAATGAGGCAATTATATTGACATTCTCATCATCAGGTTCACCATCTGAGTCATATGAGGGGTTCGAGTCTTCTATCCAACCAGTAGAAGTAATATAATCTTTCAAGAGAAGTCAATGGATTTTACAACCTTGACTGTTTCATCGTACAAGTCTCCCCATATAAATGAGAAGTGTTAAAAATAAGGGACCAAATACCCTTTTTATTTCATCATTGTAAGTTGCTCAGAAGCTTCACATATGTTCTTCATTTTGGTATATTCTTATGATGGAACTTAGATAATTTTGTCTATGTTGAACTCTTCCAGAGACACAAACCAATCATAGAATGAACGGGCCCACTTTTGAGACTCCATATACACATCACTGATCTCGCAACTATATTCTTCAGAGATAATTTCAGACGAGAATTCATCCAAAGCCTTTAAGTTGTTCTAAGACAACTGGAAACTCTAAATTATTTATTTATGAGTGATCTTATCACAAGGGAAAGATTTTGGTCAAGAGTATTTTGAGAGCGCAAAAGGAAAAATGGGCAAATTTGGAGACGTTAAAGTGACCTAATTGAGTTGCTAGAAGGGGTAGGTTTATTGATGGGTTTAATTTTGCTAGATGGGTCAAAACCTAGGTTTTCATTGATGAGAATGGATTTTGTGACAATTGTAGAGATCACATTCTCAAACCCTCCTAAATAACTCTTTAGGTCCTAAATCCCCTTTCCAACGGTTCGTCTTGTACACGAATCAGCTTTACGGTTCGGACGAATGGTGCATTTTACTATTAAAAACTGATATGGAGGCCATTGGGCATTCCCGGACTCCGTTTTGATACCAATCAACTTTCTCATCAGAGTGGAAGCTCAATAAATCTATGAAGGGCTCTAAATCCCATTTTCGACGGTCCGCCCCGTGTATAAACTGGCCTTATGATTCAGACGAATGGTTTATTTTCCACCAAAAATTGAACTAGGAACTCTGTTTGACTCCTATTAATTCTTCATCTCGCATGAGACTAAATGAATCTTTGAAGTACTTTGAAAACTTTTTCCAATAGTATGCTCTATGCACGTATTAACCTTACAATATGGATGAATGACCTATTTTACTCCGAAGGGTCACCGAGTGATTTCGGCCCCCATTTGACCAAGGTCAACTCTCCAAATCGAACGATACTGAATGAATCTTCTAAAGCTTCATCCCGTGCATGAATGGGCCTTATGATTTGAATGAACGATCCATTCTCCTCCGAGAATTTGCTATCCAAAAGACTGTCATGCACTTTTGTACCCGGTTAAACCACAGTTAACTCCCGAATTCGGGAGTGACCCAATTTATCAGAAAGGACTCTGAATCCCCTTTCCAACGATATACCCCGTGCACAATTCAGACTTACTTATTGAGCTTTACGACTGTTTTTCCAAAAAATCTGCATGAGATTTCCGAATGGCAAACCCATTTCCCTGGTCATCGGCAGTGTGCCTGTTAATAAGTAGATTAAGTACAGTTCCGATTAACACCCCCTTGCATATAACTAGAGCATGATCTCACTTAAAATGTCACCTCATAAACATCCCTCTCAGTAATCTCAGCAACATTCTCTCAAAGTCAGCGAGGTTTCCCTATTGAAACCTCTCCTCCACATTCCATTTCCATCCCTTTCACACTCAATTTCACAAAATCTCTCCCCTCTCTTCCTACCACCTTCATCCACTTGCAAGACCAACCTTTCAACAATCAATATCATTCTTAAAGCTTCCAAAGAAGGTCCAAGTCTTATCACTCTCTCTTTAAATTTCATTATTTTAGCATTTTATCTTTTGTTAGTTCACATATATTAATATCCTACTTTTTATTAGTAGTATTGCACATACTATATTTTCTATAAAAAACCCGAAAATAAGAAAAATAAAGTTTGCTCATAAATTCCAAACGAGATTTCTCACCCTAATTTCTCAAACGCAAAATATCATTTTTCTGCACCCACACATCTAATAAAATCCTTGGTTGGATTTATGGGATAAAACCCACCCTCGTGTCGCATACGAACTACGTGAACTTTGATGCCTTTTTAGGCTACATAGGCGTCTCGGGTCAAAACCCGAGACTCGATATATGTGGAAGAGTGGCATGTGGCACGTGGAAGATATATACTAGTGAACGTGAAGTGTGAGATATATACAAGTGAAGAAAGCATAAAGCATGTGATAAAAAAGATGGTATATACATGTGATGAGAAATTGAGCATAATGGCCAAAAAAATATATATGGATAGTGTAACACAATCATGGAATGTATACAACATGTGAGAATGAGAGTGAGAATAATATACAAGTGCAAATATATAGACATGTAGGGAAATATGGAGAAAATGGGGGAAAAGAAATGAATCCCATGTAAAATATATTATAGTCCTTTAAAAAATAACGTCCCTAGTGAACTCACCACTCTGGCCATCCGAGAATTCCTCGGGTATGCCTTAAAAGGAAAGAAAATTTGTCTCGCGTGAAGACGGGGTCAAGGAAGATAATTACCCATGTGATGTTCACGGGCCTCCACAGATATAAAGTGATAGACATTAAAAAGGAGGAAATTATAAAAAATGGAGTCACCAACCTATTTTACTCAAAATAAGAAAATATATAGTCGTACCCAGAGAAACGAAATCAAAAGACTAACTAATGCATACGACATCAAATAGATAACTAGTTTTATGACTAGGTTACATAATGAAAACGTGTTAGGAACCCATTTCGTCCTTTCACTCTCTCATTGGCTATACAAATATTCTTTTTTTCCTCCCAAAATTTATATAGTGCATGTAGTGTGGAAAAGTGTATATATGCATGAAAAGTGCGCGAGGAATGAAATTGTCATGTCCGCTTCATGGGGAAGATGTGAAGGAATCATTCAAAGGATTCAACTTTAAATACATAGGGAAAATTTATGTATAGTACTTAAAATGTGACCGGTGCACCAAATCATGATTCACTATTAAGAGCGAATATGGATCTCTCATGGGACCGCTAAAGGATAGTAAAATAAGTAATATATATATATATATATATATATATATATATATATATATATATATATATATATATATATATATATATATATATATATATATATATATATATATACATACATTTTCTCAAATTCCTACGGGTCGCTCTTTTTGCTCCGTCTTCTGCAAAAGAAAGCCAATAAGGGAGGCCTCATACTGAATGGAGAAGGGCGATGTGAAGAGAAGGAGGCACTGAACAAAAAGGGTACCTGACCTGGGACGAGAAAAGCTTCATATATATATATATATATATGTGTGTGTGTGTGTGTGTGTGTGTGTGTGTGTAGTAAGACGTATTATGAATCATTATGAATGAATGAGTATGCATGTCTGACGAGCTACAAAAAGTAAGAAAAAATATATACAAAAATAGTAATGGAAGGATAGCGAATAAAATGTAAAAAATGAAGGAAAAAGGACTCGAATCCTAAGGAAAACCCAGGACACATACGTAGCCAAAATCGACATCAAAGTCCACGTAATTTGAAACAACATAAGGGTGGAGTTTAACCCACATAATCGAAACTAAAGTTTTTCTATATTGATTTGTGAAGAAAGGGTGTACAAGTGGTGAAAGTGTGAAGAAATGGGAGAAAAATTTAATTTGTGATTTATGGATGAACTATGTTTTTATTTTTGGTGTTTTATAAAAACATTTTTTATGAATATATATATATATATATATATTAAGGTCATTAGAGGTGATAAAGTAAAAATTAAATGCACAAATATGCTAAGACTAGTAAAGTGTAAGAGATGGTACTAAACTAGTAAGCTTGAATCAGTAGGATGTGGACCTTTTAAGAAACTTGAAGTATGAGTTTGGAGAGATGTAAACTGATTTTAATGGATGATGTAATGGTGGTGAAAAGTTGAGGTGAGAGTAAGGAAGTAGAATGTTAAGGAGAATGTTTGGAAATGGATATTTTGGAAAGAAAGGCACTAGTTTCGAGGACAATAACCACTTAATAGTGAAGTCTTGATTTCCTTAAATTGGCTACCCTGAAGGGGACAAAAGACTAAGTTACCTCTGGGGGGGTTCTAGCGGTCGACATGGGGGTCCCTATAAGTAGTACAAAGGTGGATTTCTTAGGAAAATGGTCATAAAATACAAATTGTAAGTTCGTTCGTGCATAACCAGGACTTTTGGAAAAAGAATTCAGAGCTCTATAAAAGTGCATTGAGGTTCTCTTAGGTATGAGAGTTGATCAAAGTCAAACGGAGCTCAAAAACATCTTATGAAATCTAATATAGGATTTCGAAGTAAAAAGGCCATTAAATGTGAACCGTAGGTTAGATTTGCACAAAATATGGACCATTAGAAAGGGAATTTATATCCTTATGAAAATTTATTAAGATACTCTCTAGTTCGAGAGTTAGCCAAAGACAAATGAAGTTCAAGAAACGTTCCATGACATGTTAGGTAAAAGGAGTGCTAAATGTGAATCGTAAGTTCAATTCATGCAAGGTATGGACCGCTGAAAAGACGATTCAGAGTCCTATGAAATTGTGTTGAGATATTACCGGGTGTAGAGTTGACCAAAGTGAAATAAATCTCAAGAAGAATCTAATGATCTACGATATAGGGTTTGAAGGAGGACCAAGGGTCCTAGGGTTAAAGGGATAGTTGTTTGATCCATGGAGGTGTACCGGCGTAGTATAATGGTGTCTATAAATCTTGAGCTAGTTAAAGGGGGATATATGCAATTTCCCCTAATAGAAATGATTTTTTGGGCCATTAGCTAATAAATCCTTGAAAGTATATTCCTATATGATAAGTTCAAGAGACAATCTTGTTGGTATCTTAACCCATAAACTCTTTAATTAATTAATGATAAGTCCAAATGAAACCTTTACACATACAGCTACAATTGTAATTGTATTCATCATTGTAACTCTATCTACACTAATAAGTGTAATTACACACACATGTTTGTGTGTGTGTGTGTGTATATAAACGTAGTCTCCTCATGTCATTTTGACGTGTCATTACATTAATAGTTTTTGCCCATCTATGCATCTGAAACAACCCTCCAAATCGGAATGACTCTCTCTCTCTCTATCCCTCCTTACTTTTAATTTCTATCACCTAAAACCACCTTAGCTTCTGTAATCCATTCATCTTCTATACGTCTTCTACAAATATATTCGTTCTTTCTCAAATGTAATGAAGGTCTTCTTGACTCTATCCATTTAAAAATTGTCCCTTTCAAATTATGAGCCAAAAAGACTCTAAAAATAGAGTTCATAAGGTATTTCTATCTCTTTATACATTTCAAAGGAAAACCCCTCTTTGAAATGATCATTTTTCTCTTTGTTAGTGAGAGACATAATTAGGGTAAACTAAGGAAACTTACCCATATTTCTTATTCGAAAATTAGTCTTTGTTATCCCATTATATAGTAGTGATCTTAATTTTACCAATAATAAAAAGTTATCTATTGATTTCTCATTGTTTTTTTTCTCTGTTAAGACGGTCATATTCATTTCATATACCACCCCAACCACTTATACACCACATATCTCTAAAAAATCTCACAATAAAAGTCTTAAAGATATGAGTGGGCTCACGTAATGATGTTTACCGGTCATCTCTCTACATTATAATTTTTCCTTAGGTGAAACTTCATAACACCAGATGTATGTAACCTCACCATGAAGAGGGTATGTGGTTCTTAGTCACTCTAATTTTCACATTGGTAAAAACCCTTAACAAAGTGACTTCAATACCATAAGTATATGAATGTATATATTAAATGGTTAATTCACTTTAAATGGGTTACAAATAGCGTACATGTTTGTACGCAGACCTTAGTTATGCTGTATGTGTTATATTTGATTAAATGTTACATTGAAATATAGCGGGAAAAAACTATTTACAAACTATTTTATTTTTTAATTTTGTTAATTAAACTGAGTCTTGGTTACAATTTATTATTCTGCTAAGACAAAAATTATTTTTTTTAACAAATAATAGTCCGACCTTAGTTGGTTATATTAATGTTATAATCTGTAGTGTTATTATATTTTATTTATGTATTTGTGTCTTTGGGTTGTTGCAGCAAAAGTGATTATTATTTTAACAATATATTCATATGTTATGTTGTATCAAATATATATTTTTTTATTTGATCTCTGTATTTTATGGAACCGTTATGAAAATATTTGACCTTTGAAGAAGAATTCTCTCTCTGAATCTTCGGCATATATGTATGGAAGTTTTTTGCCTTATGTTAAAGAAAATATCTTGATCTAAAGAACTCCTCAAATAAAATTATTTTGACCCGACATAAACTTAGAATTTTTTTCAATTTTAAACATTATCGCCCTAATATCAAATTTTTTAGTTTAAGGGGTGTTTTTCATAAATATTGAGTTAAGAGTATTTAAAAAAGATACTATAGTCCCCTTATCATTCGAGCAAAAGAGAAGGGTTCACCCGCTCAAAAGACGTCAAATTTTTTTATATCTAGTCAATTCCAACTAGGAAAGATAGTTCCATATACATCATTGAGAATCAAGAGACAAAGACATGCATAACAATATGCTAAGTTAGGTTTGAGATTATCTTTTCCTTATTCTTTGTGTTTAAATAAAACAACCATGCCTTTTCCCCTAAAATTTTTACTCATTGACAGTTTGAAAATTTCTCACATTTTCTTTTTTGAATTAACAAGAATGTTGGGATATGTGACATACTAACTGAGAGATGTTATCACTAATTTTAAGGTAAATCGAACTCGATCATTTTTTCTTATAATTATATTTCTTTCACATTTAAATTTCCTCCTATTTTGTAAAATGAAAAATGTAGAGGGGTAAGAGTTGGAGGAAGAACAAAAAGAATAATCATATGAAAGAGGAAATTAACAAGGTCTCAATTGAAAATGTTATACTTAACAAACGGTGATTCAATAACTAAAACTTTTCTGTTAAGTATTTTTTTGCATTTTTTATTAGTGCTATCATGGGTTATATATGAACTGTATGACATATTATATTACATTTAAGCATCAATGTAATTTCTTTTAATGTTAGTAAGTTTTTGGATGTATTAGTATATTTCACATTTGACATTTCTGTGCACTCTATAATGATATATAAGGACATTTTATAATGATCTTTTGTGGCACTTTTTAAATTTTTTATGACACTTTTAACATAAATCCAGGTTGTTATTTTATTTGTATATAAGTTACATAGTGTCAATGATGGAAAAAATAAAAAAAAGTGGCTTGTTGGAAAACTTGGAACTCTATGCCTATTTATCGTAATTGAATTATACTTTTACACATCTATAACAAGATCTATAAAGTGCCTAGGCACCACACAGGGCTAAGAACTTGTTATTATTATAAATATAAAATGGAGCGTTGTATGCAGTTCATTTATTGGTCTATGCGACCACGAGGCGCCACAAATAATACCTCTAATAACCTAATGGAAATGCCCATTTTATACCTCATTGTTTGGTTCATAATCCTATCTTTACAACACCTTATTAATTATGCCATTCCCTCGTCCTCTCTACTTCTCTCTGTATTGGACACATATTTGTTCTCTCTCTCTCTCCCCCCTCCCTTTCTCTCTCTCTCTTGCTCTTCTGTTCCTTTAGATCTTTCTCTCCATCTTCCAATTATTTTCCTGCCTTTCGTAAATGCCAAGAGTCGGATATCTCTCTCTAATTCTATAAACTATCCATCCACTTTCTTACCCGTTTAACGTATTTCGTGTTTTGACTAAGAGAGAAAGCATCATATCTCTTTATCATCATATGAAAATCCATCACCCCACCCGTTTATCAAATTTCTTCTTTTAACTTAAAGAGAGAAAGAGATAGAGAGAGCATTCTATGTCACACCCATAAATGCATGGTAATTTTACGGTAGTCTGCTCTTAATATCCACCAACAAATTGGCTCTTTTGATTATCGCGCACATACTATTGATCATGTTTACATGTTGGTTTGATACATAATAGGTTAATTTAATTTGGGATTATTTCACTTGGTTTTTATTGATGTTGTTTTGTTGTACCCATATAATGTAGTTTTTGTTAAAGCAGTAGACTGAAACCGCGCTTTATGTAAAATAAAATATTTTTTCCTATTTTAATCAGCATCATATAAGGACATAAAATTTGCATTATTTTATATATTGCTGGTGTATTTTATTTTTCTTAGTAGGTGTTCTGGTGTGTAGAGTATGACTTACACAGAGAGGATCAAATAACTAGTTCACGTGGAATAAGTTTTATCATTCACAGTCTTAGATAAAACCAGACACACCATCAACAAGGTTGTAGCACAATATTTTAGTAGGTCTATCATGATTATGGGATACAATATAGTTTTAAACTATTATGCTAGTATACTTTGTGTGTATTGAACTACACCACTTAAAGGTTATTATCTTTAACAAATTTTATAAGACAATATACATCTTATGATTATTAGGTTTACCTAAGGATATTAATACGGATATGATTGATGAACACATGCACTAGTTATTTATTTCTTTTACCTATGAACTGAGATTCATTATTGGATTAATAATCTTGATATATTAGGTAATGGTAAAAGTATTTTATGAATGGAATCCACGTCTTGGTATGTGTCAAACCCTGTAGGTGGATTATGTTAATCTGGCATTATAAATAAGTTAAGTTGGCCTGCTCAAGGAATTGAAGAACCTCATCAAATAAATTATCAGTAATTTATTCTATTAACGAGTATCTGTAACCTTAACGCAGGGAGAATTAAGTAATCAATAATAAGGAACTTGAAATATAATTTTGAGTTAAGGAGTGGAGTTGCAATAATAATTATATAGTGGTATTGATTATAATTAATGGACTGGGATCAGAATTCGGGTTGGATTAAATTTCTTAGTCCCATTAAGATCCACATCCTCACCTCTCCTTAGGGTTCCTATCGTAGACTATATATATATGCACCTAAGGCTCCTTTTTCCTCAACTAATCCATCACTATTGAGACTCAAAAACCTTAATTCGGATTTGTAAGAAAGAGAGGCAGCAAAGAGAAAAAGAGAGAATAAAAGGTAGTCATAAAGAAAGATCTCACACTCTGCTCATGACTATTCATATCAAGAATATGATAAACCATCACGAGGTTCATCGAGTATGCGTTCTATATCAACCCTCATCACATATTGTTCGTGTTGAGAAGAGATCAAACTAGATAGATCCTGTAATAGGGCAGTCCCCTTTAAGACTGGGAGTATAGTAATACGAGTAGACGCATAAACCCTATAGATATGGTGATAAATGATAACCCAAGTACCTTTTAATAATGACCAATGAAAAAGAAATGTTGTATATAGTAAACACTCCTATTGGACTCATAAATATCTCGTGTATAACTTAAATGATAATAAAGGAAACTAAAAACCAACTCATTCAAAGGGAGAGAGAAGTAAGCAACCTAGATGCACCTTGGAAGACAACCAACACATTAAAAACCTCTGATATCTCTCTGGTTAGATATTAAAAACTTTACAGTAAATGATAATGGTTGGTTTGCAGTAACTTTCTTGTGTTCAAATGCATTTTTTCCTTCTAAAAAGAACTCTCTCTTCCTAGAAGTGGTTGAGGCCTATAAATAATCCCACCCCTTCTTGAGATGTCTCAGTACTCCTTAATGTGAAAAGATATTCCTCTCACACTTTAAGTCATAAGCATTAAATGCCTGATAGGTTAGCACACATTAAGCCAGGATCGTTAAATGCTAAACATGCATTTTTGCCCAACCACTGTGCGTCATAGCACTGTCACTGTAATGGTAGTTCACCAAATCACCTGATAGACTAAATATCAAAGTAGATGTGACCTTTGGTAGAGGGTTGTTTGGCTCAAGGTTCAATACACTTCTAAAACTCAAGGCTACTCTTTACAAGCCTCCACGACACCAAATGTCTCATGGTGTTTTACCAGGTGTATCTAAGATGGTCAAAACAAGCCTTAACGTAGCCTCACTTCTCCATACTCCAAACCAAGTTCCTCTGAAATTACCACGACGAGGTCATTCGATAGAGCATGTAAGCTCTCCCAAGCCCTGCCAGGTCTGGTTTCTCAAGATTACCATTTAATCTCACACTGAATACTACAATCGTTATAACATTATAATCAATTTGTTTAAAAATATACAATTTGACTAAGTAAAAACGAAGGATAAAATAATAGCTCTCAAGATAAGTTTCCCTGCTGAGCTCCATCATTGAGCTGCCTCATTGAGCTTCTTTGCTATCTTCATGTTGCTTCCTTCTCTTGAGTCTTCATGCTTATTCTTTCTCTTAAGTCTATTATGTTAGTTTCTTAGTTCGATTTATACGCCTGGTACTGCCACTCCAATAGTTTTCCCTTAAATAACTCTTTCATTTATGTTTTGTTAAATTTTTTTGACACTAATCCCCCTCCCCCAAGCACCTTTCGTTTCTTTCAATGTCCAGTTCTACCAATGATTGACTTAAAATGAAAAATTCAACTTGACTTGAAATTAACTATTTAAATGGGATTTTAAGTCTCTCTTATCAATCTATTCATATACCTTTCATTTTTTACTGACGTTTGTAGCAAGTACTATATATCTAGTGACTTGTAGTGTATAGATACTACTTAAAATTCATTTTTTTTTTATCTTTGTTATGTCACTCTTTACTCTGACTGATATTAGAAATTGACCAATGGAAACTTTAGAATCTATTTTTTAGTTTATTTTTAAGAGCAGTAGAATAATTCTTGGTTCAATAAATGTGTGTATTGAATTTATTAATTTTATGCAGTTCAATTTAATGTGGTAATAAATTATGTGGCCATTTTTCTTAGGTGGAATCATTTTGAACTTTACATTAGGTGTTGTGAATATACCAAATTCTTTTAAAATATATAATGTTATTACTAAATATCTACTAAGAAAATTCATTACAGTTCAAAATATTAATAAGCTCACATATGAAGACAAGTAAGTACAATATAAAGTCATATCTTGCGTCAATATTCCGTTTTTTGTGAATCATTTTCAATTTATAGTATAAGAACTATAAAAGATAAATTATTAAAAAACTGTTATATAAGACGCCCACGCATTGCGCGAGCTGCATGCTAGTTTATAAGTGTAAATGTATCTACATTAATAGTTTTAACACACATGAACTTATTGAAAAGTCTAAAAAATATTTGTCCTTAACGTTAGTTATGATAAAGTTAAGGGATTTTTCACCATCTTCTAGTTTTTTTACTTTGTCACCTAAGATTATGCCATAATAATATATAAATTCTCATTTAAAAAAACTAAATGTGACTTAACCCTTGGGAGTTTAAAGACAATTATACCCTTGAATTCATTATCCATCATCATCTTCATCTATCACCCCAAACCCTAATTTCTTCTAAATGAACAACAAAAAAATAGACAAAAAAATAATACTTTATTCAATTATATAACGCCAAAAAAAACACAAGTCAACAAAAAATCAGTGTCATGTTTGTTGTTTTAGTGTTTATGCTATATGTAGTCGTAAATTGCGTGTGCTACCAGAAAATAGTGATTGTCATTCGATTTCAATTTTAATCCAGGAATTCCAACAAAAAAATAATTCGATAATTTATCTGAATGTAGCTTTCATATATTTTGAATTTAATTTTAACCTTATGAGCAATCAAAATGCTTTCAGTGAGGTAAGATTCACTTCAGGCATTCAAGAACAGTAATTGAATTTCTTTATGCTAGAGGAAAAAAATTCATTTCGGGTGTTTGTTGCAAAGGGTGATCCAAGGGTTGTTTATGTCGTTACTCATTTCTTGCAAGACACATGGATTATTCTATTTTTATTTGATTTTTTCAGTTTTGCTTTATATATATAGATATGAGGGGAATATTCATAAAAAGAATTGGTTTCAAGAGGTCTACAAACCAAAATAATTATAAACTCTCCAGTTTTCACTATAGTTTCCTATGTGAATTAAGATTACATTAGCTTACGTTTGTTAAAAATTGGAGTTGATTTTGATTTTGGGGAAGAAGATGAAGTGGGAATTTTGTGTTGTGAATTGTGTTTGTTTTCTTTACAACTAGACTTAAAACCCCTTTAAAAAAATAGACTTACCCCTGCTTTTTAGTAAACTTTAAACATCGTGAAGTACTAACTATAATTGATAATTATACTTGCCACCTAGTTTTATTTTTTGTTGTTCATTTATAATTAGGGTTTGAGATTGGAGAACAATATGTAATATCCCTGTAATTTTGAGGGCTTTATTTTTTAATATAGCATATAATTTTAGTAATATTATTATTTTATTAATCGGGGATAATATAATTTATTTTGATTTCAAATCTAATCAAATATTTAAATTTAAATTATTTTTGGACATTTTATAATGGTTTAAATATGTAAAGTTGACAATTTTGAATTAAAGGGCAATATAGTAATATAGATTAACTTAGTCTCCAAGCTAGAGTTTGAGAGAGGGGTTATATAAGGAATATTATGGGTGATTATAAAGAAAGGGAGATGAAAAAAAGAAGTCAAAAACGAAATCCATAGAGGCAAAAACGAGTTGAATGAGAAGAGCCCATTTCGAATGTTTAGATCTTCTTTTTGAGTGCATTCAAATGAGATTTGAGAAAAACTCAAAACATATAACTGACTCAATTTTTCGTGTAGAATCCAAATTTGAAGTCGGATTGATGATTTGAATAATTTTTAGATCTAATTTTTCTGGGTTTTTAAAATAGGACTATTTGGGGTTATCTCGTGTTGGGGCTAGAACGTGATTTGATTATTTTCGCGAGAGGAACGTGATGGTGCGATCAGATTTTGAGGCTGAATTTATGTGGCAGTTCGTGCAATGATTGTAAGGTGTGGGGTTTTACACAATATGCTCTTTAAATCTCTCGAGATTTATTCCCTTTGAATTCTTGCGATTATTGAACTCATATTTGAATTGTTAAATTCTTGAAAATATGAAAAAATAATTGTTGAAATTATTTTGATTCATGTGGTATTATTCATGTTGTTATTGAGCACGATGTCATGAGATTTTAATATGGCACGAATGTTGGGCACTCGCCAAAATTCCTGCTTCCCGGGGCTATGACTTGATAAAGCATATGTGGATGGGGTGAGGCCTGGTTACCCATTGATGTGTTGTTGAGGAATTTATTGATAAATGCTATTGAGATTCGCATTTGATTTGAATATTCGTACTCGTGTTCTTATGCTTTATTCATCACTAACATATATTTGTTGAGAATCTTTCCAGTCGTATTGTGTACTTCCCCATATTTTCTTTTAGTTGACAGGTTAGCGTGGATTTGGGACGCTACGAACCAATTGGGATGATTTTTAGCGTGGATTATTGGGAAGAATAGTCGAGAGAATACATATGAGAAGATTGTATTTATTTTGATGTATAGAGCATTGGGGATTTACTTTAGTTGTATTTATTCGAGAGAATATTGTTGTATTAAATTGAATATTGAGATTAGTGGATTTTTATATTGTGGGATTTATTTAGATGATCTATACCTTGTTACTTGTGGATTTAGTTAGTTTTATCGTAGTAGTACGCCGCGTGTCTTCTTCGGGCGTGCGGGGTGTTACAAACAACATGAAGGTAGGAAGGATAATTGAAGGGTATAATTGTCTTTAAACGCCCAAGAGGTTAATCCTAATTTTTATTTACCATCTTCAGTTGACGGTGTTAAAAGATTGATTAATGACAGAGGGGGTAAGTCAAATTATAGCATTATCTGAGGGGAAGGTAAAAATAAAACTAAAAGAAAATATGGATTTTTGACTTTTCCCGTAAAATAATGTCAATTAGACTTAACCTCCATTTTAGAAAAGACTTACACCCCCCCGGGGGGGGGGGGGGGGGGGACTTTCTAATAAACTTTTAATAGAGTAAAGTGTGAACTATAGTTTATACTTGGACTTTCCACCTAGTAATATAATGACAATAATGCCTCTCATCGTTATTCCCACTTCATATTATTCTTCAGAATCCTATTTTTTAAAGTTTTAAAGTGGTTGCTCTCTAAAGAGTGTTTGATTCAAGCGCAAATCTTTAGGAACAAGTAGTAACCGGGAAAGACCGTGATCGTATTCCTCAAGGATTGAACGCTCCTAGGAGAACAATATTAGGATAATAAATGTCAAAAAGTTAAAGTGTAGAAGATGATTTGATTGTTTGAAAAGGTGATTGTGATTAACCACTAAACTAACCTGCGTGTAATTAACAAATAACAAGTCAACTACAAAGAAATACCGAAACGAACTAAGTTAATCTTGAGTTCAAGAGATAAAAGGGATTGATGATCATTCTCGCACCTTGGATTCACTAATAAAGATGATATGTCTTGGTTCAAATTAATTCTAATCGAGCATAACTAATTAGATCCGAACATCAACCATGTAGAGACTAAAATCATCGATGCAGGATTAAGGATAGTTAGTCATTGATAAATTGGGTTGGGGTTATAGTAAGGCATAAAAAATTACCCCTTGCATGATAAGATAAGTTAAGATACTAGGATACTCCAATATCAACACATGAAGTTCAATTAGAACAATTCTAAACCAAACCCTAAATATGAAGTTCAAGAATCCGAGGTGAGATTATGATCCCCAACCTTAAGTTTAGCTACTCATACTAGAAACTAGGCTACACATTCAAAAGAAATACATATTTAACCAAGGCATCAAGTGTAAACACAAAACAATTAAATCTATGGTAATAAATTCAATTTAAAGCTAAAGAATACAAGTAGATATGGATTGAATGAACAAAGTTTGCATTAATTAACAAGTAACTTGTGAGAATTAAAAGCTTTACAAGTACGAAGAGCAATAAATACACTTAACCTAGGAGAGAGAAGAGAGTGTTTCTATGTATCCAACTTCTAACAAAAGTAATCTATATCTTCGAATGAAGGAAAACAAGGGATAAATCCCCAGAATTCTATCCAAAATGGCAAACTAGTAAATAGGAAAAAGAAGAGACTGTAGAACCGAATCAATTCGGCGGAGTCCAAATCAATTCGCAGATGGGAAGGAGGTGCACCGTCTGCTGCCGAATCGCTTCGACAGAGTCCGAATCGATTCAGACCTTCTTTCAAAAGAAGGATGCTTTGCTTTGGCATTATTTTCCCCAAGTTTCATCGAATCATTCGTAACTTCTTCGTTCTAGATCGGATTCATGCACCGTCAAAGGTCACACGAAGATGAGAAGGATGGCTACAACTTCCGTGAAGATATCGGGACCAAAATCTTAATGCTAAATTTACTAAAATGCCCCCAAATCTGCAAATGTCAATGAAACTTTTTCGAAACTTATCCAAACTTCACAACTTGCATTCCCGAGACCTATAAAAGCTCAATTAAGGCATAGACACACACAATATATATATATATATATATATATATATATATATATATATAACCAAAATGGGGGTTAGTCAATAAATGAGCATAAGAACCGAGAATAACATGTACGAGAATGCTAGAATGTACAAATTAAGTGGGTTATAAATACAATAAAAGTGACTTGTCATAAAGCGATGTCGCTTATCTAAAAAAATAAATATTGAAGAAATCACTAAATAAACTACAAATTAAACAAACAATCACTAAAATTACTAATAATCACACAAATTAGAATTAATACATTAAGGCGTCGGGTTCATCAAGTCATATTTGAGCAAATTCCGCCCTTGGTTTGATTTGGTGTACATATCTCTTGTTATCCCTTTCTAATCGTTTATAATATAGGTTTCCTTGCTTGTGTATGGTGTGCATATATTCAAAGTCGAAAATTAGTCCTTAGGTTTTGAAATCGATGTCTCATTTGTGTCTCTTTTAAATCAATGGCTGGTTTGAGTTAATTTGAAATTGATGGTTGTTTGGGTTGATTTTGATTGAAATGTTCAAGAACTCATATTGGTTTATGTATTATTTAAGTATTTGGATAATTTATTTGAATTTTATTTAATGTTTATGTTTGTTTGGCTTATTTATTTTTCGATTCTTTGCATTTTAGGGTTAAACATGGGTTAGGGTTTTGATTTTGTTGGTGTTGGAGTTTACTAGTAACTCTTATTCATTCATAAATATAGTTTTTCTTCATGTATTTTAAACTATAATTGTTCTCTCAAGTTAAAATACAAAAATGATTTGTGTTTCCTTATCTTTTGTTATTCATCTTATAATTAGGTTTTGTATAAAGTAATTAGGGCTTAAATATATAGAATAAAAGGAAGGTGTAGGAATAATTGAAGGGTTTTTTCATCTTTACACTTTAGGTGATAAGTCTAATTATTAGTTGATATGTATAAATTTGGAATTACCCAATCCACCTCAAGAGTCCAAGGATATATGCAACACAAAAGTCCAATGGCACATCCAGAATAAAGTCCAATGACCTGCCCAGAATAAATCCCAATGACCCATCCATTCCCAAGTGAGCCATGTCACCATCAACTACCCATGATTCAGATCTTCCTCAATCCATGCACCAAAGAATATTTGATCATAACACTGTAACAAAGCCTCATAGTCCCATAGACCCTTAGAGAAGGTGAGCATTTATGGTACAAACATGCTCTCAGATAAGGTGAGCATTAATTGCTCCCAACCACTATAATTAATGAATAATTCTCGCCTAAATCTCAAACAGCTTCACTCCAAGGCTATAAATACCTAACATTTCATTAATGAAAATGGGGGAAAGTAGGTAAGCTCATTGCTTAATACTTGAACTATGTACCTCCCTAGATTTACTTGTAATATTGTAACTCAACATTGTAATTCAGCATTGTAACTTGACATTTGGCCTTTATAATATTAGAGAGATAGATAATTTATCCTTGGATGTAAGCCTAATTCTTTGGGATGAACCACATTAAATACTTGTGTCAAATTCATTTATTTCCTTTTCTTATGCCCAACTCACACATATTTCATAGTAGGTGAAGTCCAAGGTCATTTAGATTTTGGCTTCATTAATTGGAGCCATCTTGGGAAAGACTTAATACTTTCCTAGATCCCCTTTTTAAGAGTGAGTTGGATTACTTACCTATGGTTCCCATAACAATGTTTGCATGCATGAAACAAATGCTTAATAACCAGGTTACGAAGCATGGAGGCAGGTTACGAAGCATGGAGGAACTACTACTAGGGACTAATGCTTAAGGCCCTCCACTAGAGAAAAAACCATGCAGAGGGTATAATATCCATCCACCAAAGTCTCTCATATGCCTCTGGAAGAGCACAACCTTCCAGAGTCCAAGTCCTACATGAAAACTATCCTCAGGCACCATATGAGTATTCACGTACTCGTATATCAGTTCAAGAGAGGTTGACCTTCAAGGACAACCACTCGCACGCCTCTTGCAAGTCGGCCGAGAATGATAGGGATGAGAGGCTCCGTCAAGAAATAAGAAACAAACTTGGAGATTATATAAAGGCTATTAGGTTTAAGCCCTCGAATGTCGATGCACTTATCTTAGCTTCCATGCAGTTGGTATGTATAAATTTGGCACTCAACTTAGTCAAGGCCCAATCCACCTCAAGGGTCTAAGTAGAAGGGAAGTTGCTACGAGCCCAATTTGCTTCATGGAGCTAAGGCAAACATATATAACACCATGTAATTACGTTCACCTTACATGATCCAAAAATGTGGGACTCCCAATATATGTATGTATCCATGTAATTACGTTCACCTTACATGACCTACTCCTTACATATCTTGTAAATAACGTATCTGATTAGGCATAAATTCTTCCCAATTTATCCCTTTAATTTAGTTACTTTTAGCACCTCGAACAATGTAATCGATTTGACGTTATCTCATAATCTTGCTACTGACTTATCCTAATGAGTACACCGAGTTTTTGGTATTTCGTATTGATTTTACAAGTATTTGATGTCAATTAAAGAAAAAAGAAATCGAAAGAATCGAGAAAGAAAAGAAAAAAGTCCAAAGGGAAAAATTGTAATTTCTACTCGAAATTCAAATGAGACACCTAAAGAGAAGTTGAAGATATCAGGTTCATGAGCACATAGGAAGAAACGACACCTCAATCAGAGTCCCGATGTAAAAGTTATGAGCAGTTAAAGTTCGAAGGAAAAAGTCAAAGGAAATCCGGACCGACGGGGAGAAACGATCCGTTATGTCAAATTCCAGAGAACCCCGGATCGAAGATGAACCGAAGCTGAAAGAAATTAAAAGAACCTATCCGCACCGGATCAATCCTCCCAATAATTAAAAGAACCGATCCGGATTCTAGGCAGACCGAACTGCAGGAGGACCGGACCGATTCGACTGTCGAGTTTTTATTTTGTTATCCTTCTCTAATGGAGAGTCCTAGTGTAGCTAAATTCCTGAAGTTTTGTAGGGTATTTAAACCCGTTTTATTATCATTCTTAGTACAGAGAATTCATTTAATTTTCCATTCTTTTCAGAAAAATCCTAGTTTTGAGATAGCTTAGTATTTTAGTTCCAAGATTGAAGATTGTTCAGATTTCAGTGATTACCAGTAATTGTAGTTAATGCTTTGAGTGCTTTGGTAAGATTAGTGAGTAAGTTCCTCTGTTTAATTTCCTGTTCACATCATTCTACAAATTTTCCTTAGTTTAATCATGACTTCCTGCAATTCCAAAATTATTTTCATTAATTTCATCATGGTAGGCTAGACTTTTAAAGGTCGGGATGCATGAACCCAACCTGATATGGTAGTTGCATGTACATAAAATTAATCCTCTTAATTTAATGGTTTGATTAAGACCGTATTGTGTAGAAACACGACAATTGTATATCTTTAGATCTCGTTTACTTCCGGGATGCTTTAGAATATAATTCGAGTGTAACTATTGAAATACCGATTTACTCGTCCTCTGATTAAGTATGATGCGGGCTTGAAGCTCATATATGTAATGCTTGAGAGTACTAAATTTTGGGTCTAATTAATCATTTAAATTTACGCTTAGCTTTATATCATCAATACACTAGGATTGTGGGATTGTATTCCTGCCCTATTTTTCTCATCATATAGTTTAAAGTTTTAAATCATTCTTCATCAGTATTTTAGGTAACTTAGAATAGTTGCATCTTTTCATAATTTCATAATTGCATCTAGTGTAGTTGTTCCACAAAACAAATCATCTTTTCCTTTCTTTTTAGAGTCAAAGTTAGGATTTCTTCGTCTATCCAACGTCGTCACAATTCCATTGTCCTATTTCCCTGTGGATACGATCCCGACTTACCGGGTTTATTACTAACGCGACAGGCTTGCACATGAGCCTAGAGAGTATGCACTTCTGAGACACATTCTTAGTCGCGCCAAGTTTTTGGCGCCGTTGCCGGGGAATTAGGTAGACTTGGTATTAGATCGAGTCAATCTAAAACTTTGACCAAAAAAAAAAAATTCCAAAAATCCTAAAACATATAAAAATTCAAAAATCTCAAAAAGATTCATCACCATCTCTCATAAGCTATTAATGCAAAATTCTGAACTCACTCCAACTCCTCAGAATACTCCAACCCACATTCACGAAAATTCAATAGTTGAGTACGACCCTGATAGCCCCCACACTCCTAACGCTCCACAGTTCTGGGTTCCACCTCCCACACCGTCACACTCAATCTCAAATAACACGTCGTTTTCCTTCTTAGGACACACTTCAGAGAGCAATCCTAGTATACCAAGTGAGGATACGGAATCTTTGAGAGAGAGAGACATGTCACAACACGATAGTGCAGCTACCGACGAGGGCGAGGCCCCATATTGCCCTTTGAGAGACGTCTTATATCTCGAGCGCACTGTCACTCCGGGATGCATTTTACTCCCGCACAATGCGGGATAATTTCGCTTTAGGAATGGGATGATCCAGATACTTCCCACTTACCATTGAATGGATTCAGAAAAGACATATGCCCACATCATGGAATTTGAGGAGGCGTGTGAGACTCTTAGCGATCAAACTTGCACAAAAGATGTGCTCCGCCTCAAACTCTTCCCATTCTCGCTAAAGGATAAGGCTAAATCATGGCAATGGTCTTTACCTCCAAATTCGATTTCATCATGGAACGAATTACAATCCAAGTTTCTCAAGAAGTTCTTTCCGCCACATCGAACGAACTCCATCAAGGCTCAAATTCAAACATTCCGACAATTAGAAAATGAGTCATTCGAACGATGCTATGAGTGTTTCAATGAGTTAATTGCCTCGTGTCCCCATCATGGTTTTGATAAAACACAAATCATTTCCTTTATCCATAATGGGCTGAACATTAACTCCAAGCAACTCGTTAAAACCATGGGTAGTGGTCTGTTTGTCGACTTAGACGCCCACGATGCTGAGCTTCATCTGAGGTATGTCTCCTAGACTACCCAATCCTGGGATACATCTGACCCTAATGCTCAAAATTGAAGTCGTCGAGTGACCACCACTCCATCGGCGTCTGACCTATTTTATGTAGAAAAGAATTCTATAGCGGACAGTCGACTAGATATGCTTGAGAAAGGATTGCGAGACGTACATGAGGTATTGGGAAGAGGACCAACTGGATCCATCCCAAACCCTGTTGAGAAGGGGTGTGCGATTTGTGAGGAGGGTCATTCAACTGAGGAATGTCCGACTATACTCGCCTACAAAGTGATGCTTCAAGAACAAGTCAGTGGCATAGGAGGCTTTAAGGGTAATTTCGGTTCCCCGCATGGGAATTCTTATAACCCTTCATGGAAAAACCACCCTGGTTTTAACTATGGGTAACAACATGCTGCGATGAATTCTAATCCACCTGTTGCCCCTCCTCCACCACCGCACTTTCAACAAGCTCCACACATGCAAGGACATGTGCTGGCACCACCACCTCAGGGAGCATACATCTCTCCACCGCGAAGAAGTCTCGAGGATACGATCAACCACTTTATCAATACCCAAACTGCAACTAATGCTAGGCATGAGCGCATGATGAACGATATGAATGTGAACATCTCACAGTTGCAATCATCGTTGAGTATCTAAGAGAAGGGCAAGTTTCCTGCCCAGGTCCAAAGATCTCCCAAAGGTCAAACTAGTGTTAGCTCCACCTTGACAGAACATTAGGAGAAATGTCAAGCTGTGACCACTCTTCGTAGTGGGAGAGTCGTTGATTTATCACCTCCTCTATACGATGCAACCAAAGACAAGAAGATTTCGCCCGGCACGAAAGAGGCCGAAGATGTCCCCTTGAATGAGAGTGAGAAAGAAGACACTAGTGAGCCCGAGGTAGTAGTGAAACCAACCACCACGACACCGTTTCCTCAAAGGTTGATTCCTTCCCATAAAAGAAACCCCGTGATGAAGTGCTAGACGTGCTAAAGCAAGTAAAGCTGAATTTACCTTTCCTCGATGCCATTAAGCAAATTCCAGCTTATGCTAAAGTCATCAAAGACATGTTGACGGTAAAGAGGAGGATGAAGGTAAAGAAAAATGTCTTCCTAGCACAGAATGTGAGCTCCATCCTACTCAATGATCTCCCATCCAAGTTCAAAGATCCCGGTGCACCCACCATTTCCTGCATCATTGGAGAAAATAAAATTGAGAAAGCCTTTCATGATTTGGGAGCAAGTGTCAATATCCTCCCTTACGCCATCTATAGGCAACTTGATTTGGGCGACCTCAAGCCCACAAAGGTCACTCTCCAATTAGCGGATCGAACAGTGAAGATCCCACGAGGCATAGTTGAGGACGTGATCGTCCAAGTTGACACTTTCTACTTCCCGATAGACTTTGTCACTTGGGACACGGAACCCTCCTTTACCTCAAGCAACCATGTTCCTATCATCCTTGGACGCCCGTTCTTAGCTACGGCTAACACAATCATCAATACTCGTAATGAGCGAATGCAACTCACTTTTGGGAACATGACTTTAGAGACTAACATCTTCCATATCGCCCAACAAACGGGGGAAGAAGATGATCTTCACGCGGTGAACCTAATAGACGAGATCGTAGAGGAGTATTTTGAGAAAAAATATTGTGGAGATGCCTTAGGGTCCAATTTAGTGTCGAGTCACGAGAGTGAGGGGACGTACACCGCATTCGAGAGGGAGGTTGAGGAGTTGAGAGAGTTATTTGATGAGAAAGCGTCGAACGAGGACGTGAGAGATGGAAGTTGGGTTTCTAGATTCGAGGAGTTAAAAAAAGGGATACACGCATGGTTCCCTCCAACGAAAAATTTCCAACCCTCGAATTGAAGAAACTCCCCTCCCATATTAAATATGCATACCTAGGAGAGGATGAGACATTTCCTATTGTTGTCCCCTCTAGCCTAGACGAAGAGCAGGAGGGTAAATTGCTAAAGATTCTGAGGAAGCACCAAAGTGCTTTTGGTTGGTGCATTGCTGATTTGAAAGGGATAAGTCCTTTGATTTGCACCCACAAGATCCATCTTGAAGAGGATATCAATCCCTCGAGAGAAATGCAAAGAAGGCTAAACCCTAATATGAAAGAAGTGGTGAGGACCAAAATAATCAAGCTATTGGATGTCGGGATTATCTATCCAATCTCGGATAGCAAGTGGGTGAGCCCTATTCAAGTTGTCCCGAAGAAGTCGGGCATGACAGTGATTGAGAATACTAAGGGAGAGCTAGTTCCCCAACGTACCACCACCGGGTGACACGTTTGCATTAATTACCGAAAACTCAATGCAAGAACTAGAAAAGACCATTTCCCCTTACCATTTATTGATAAGATGCTTGAGAGAGTAGCGGGCCACCCTTACTATTGCTTCCTCGATGGCTATTCCGAATAGAACCAAATTGAGGTAGATGTACTTGATCAGGAGAAAACAACCTTCACTTGCCCTTTTGGTACGTTTACCTACAAACGTATGCCATTCGGCTTGTGTAATGCACCCGCGACCTTTCAAAGGTGCATGTTGAGCCTATTTAGCGACATGGTCGAGAGAGGACTTGAAGTGTTCATTGACGATTTCAGCGTTTTTGGCACCTCTTTCGATCTTTGTCTTGAAAAACTGGAAAAGTACTTGCCCGACGTGTGAAAAAGAACTTGGTGCTGAATTGGGAGAAATGCCACTTCATGGTCACCGTGGGAATAGTTCTTGGCCACATAATTTCATCTGAGGGGTTAGAAGTTGATAGAGCTAAGATAGATGTCATTGCCGACCTACCCCCACCAAAATTGCTCAAAGACGTGCGCTCCTTCTTGGGCCACGCGGGGTTTTATCGAAGGTTCATTAAGGACTTTAGCGCCACCGCTAGACCCTTAAGCAACCTACTTATGAAGGACAACCCATTTGAGTAGACGGAAGCATGCCAAAGCGCTTTTGAAAAACTGAAAACCATGATTGTGTCCGCTTCCATCATGCAAGTTCCGGATTGGTCTTTACCATTCGAACTTATGTGTGATGCTAGCGATTACGCGATAGGGGTTGCTTGGGGCCAAAGAAAAGACAAACAGGCTCATGTCATCTACTACGCTAGCCGGACTCTTACCAGACCATAACTCAATTACTCAACTACCGAGAAGGAGTTGTTAGCGGTAGTCATTGCTCTTGACAAATTTCGGTCTTACCTTATCGGTTCTCCCATTACTTGCTTCACCGGTCACGCGGCATTGAAATACCTACTTGCAAAGAAAGACGCAAAGTCGCGCCTCATAAGGTAGATCCTATTCCTACGAGAGTTCGATTAAAGATAATAAAGGAGTAGAAAACGTCGTTGCCGACCACTTATCACGGCTTTCGTCCGACATACCTAGTGATCCCATACCAATAGACGAATACTTTTCGGATGAGCAACTCTTTGCTACCTCTTCTTTGCCCTACTTTGCGGATACAGTGAACTACCTCGTCAAGGGAGCCGTCCCTCCCGACTGGGCACCGTAAGATAAGAAGAGGTTTATTACTTGGTCACGCATGTTTTTCTATGACGATCCCTTCCTGTTTAAATATTGCGCCGACCAAATCATCCGACGATACATACCGGATGACGAGATCCCAAAAGTCGTCCAATTTTGTCATTCGGAAGCTTATGGAGGCCACTTTTCGACGAAATAGACGGTCGCTAAAATTCTGCAATGCAGCCTCTATTGGCCCACAATATTCCGGGATGTGAACGATACTTGTAAATATTGCAATAGGTGCCAACAGATGGGAGCTATTACCTGACGAGACATGATGCCTCTTACCCCCATACTCATTATTGAGAGCTTCGACTGTTGGGGTATTGACTGCATGGGCCCTTTCCCTCCATCCTTTGATTTCCTATACATCCTTGTCGCGGTAGACTACGTTTCTAATTGGGTGGAAGCTATAGCTACCAAGACAAATGATAACAAAGTGGTGATTAAGTTCCTGCAAGAACACATACTTTCCCGCTTCGGTGCTCCGAAAGCGATAATTAGTGATAATGGCACGCACTTTTGCAATAGGCCATTCGCGAAACTCATGAGAAAGCATGGTGTCGTTCACAAGGTTGGAACGACTTATCACCCACAAAAGAATAGGCAGGCCGAACTAGCGAATCAGAAAATCAATAAAATTCTCGAAAAGACCGTCAATCCTACCCAGTATGATTGGTCACTTAGATTGAACGATTCTCTATGGGCCTATCGTACCGCGTACAAAAATCCATTCGGCATGTCCCCTTTTCGCTTTGTGTATGGCAAACCTTGCCATCTTCCTGTGGAATTAGAGCACAAGGCGTATTGAGCAATTAAAGAGTTAAACTATGCCATGGATAAGGCCGATGAAGCTCGCAAGTTTCAAATAAATGAGTTAGAAGAGATACGCAATGATGCGTATGAGAACGCTAAAATCTCCAAAGAAAGGATGAAACTCGCTCAGTATAGCATCATTCGACGCAAAGAGTTTCTTCTCAGACAAAAAGTGCTTCTCTATAACTCTCGGCTTCATATCTTTCTGGGCAAGTTGTGGTCACGATGGTCTGGCCCGTTCGTTGTAAAGAATGTTTTCCTTCACGGAGCTGTTGAGTTAGATGATTTGAAAGGGGAAAATACATTCAAAGTAAATGGACAACGCCTAAAGCCATATCTAGAGGCGTGTGTGGAAGAAGTAGATACCGTTTGGTTGTCGGACCCCGTTTACGGGGTAGAGTGAGCTGCTACAGTGATGTCGTCGCACCCCCGATGCGTATGGGGTGAATTATTGTGTATAGTAGACGAGAGTCGCATGAGTAGTGAGAGTCAATAGGATTAGGGTACATTCAGGCGAGAGCATTTACATGTTTCGAGAAATTGAGAGTTGCGTTGACCATAGATATCGAGAGAATTTTGAGTCCAAACTGATAGGGAGCATGATGAGAATTGAAAACTTTCGGAGGAGAGCGATCGCAATTAAGTTAGGGGGAAACCCAGACCAATGCAGGAAGGCGTATCGGTTCCTTTATTTTTGGGCTGGACCGGTCCGCTCCGGACCGGTTCCTTTATTTTATAGTCAAATCGATTCGACAATTAAAAGGTTCAAAAATTAAAGGACCGGACCCGTCCGGCCCCCAGGCGGATCGGTTCGCTTTCTGCAGAAATTTTTTCCCTTATTCCCTAGGTGCACCCCCTTCTCCCCAATCCCTTACCTTCCCTTCCAATTCGTTTCCCCATAACTAACCCTTTAATTTCCCTCCCACATACACTCCCTCTTTCCCTCCAGACCCTTTCCCTCCATTTCCTAAACCCTACCCACCCCTCCCCAATAAATACCCACCCATAGCCTCCACTTTTCTTCACACCTTCAACCACATATCTACTCTCCTCTCTCTTTCCCTAATTTTCCAGCAAACTTTCCCTGTTATCATGGCCCAACGTCCTGCCCCTGTCAAATACGACTCCACCGACATCCTCCCCTCCGGCCATGGTGACTTTCGTTCCCTCCAAGAGGAGCGGTGGTGCAATCGGTTCTTCGGTCCGGATCGCAAACTCCACATGGAGCGCGCTGTCCAATGGACATGTCTGCCCAATTCTGTCACCGCCCTCTTCCGGCATAAGGGTTGGTGTCGATTCCTTAATCAACCGTACGAGGTAGTTTGGGCAACCGAGGTCAGATCTTTCTATGGCTCCCTTATTTGAACGGGCCAATTCGAGTCTCAAGCATATGTTGATGGGACAATCATCCCCTTTTTGTTGTCTCTTCTCACAGCCAAGTTGGTCGAATACGATGTTCTCGATGTTCAAGAATTCACCTACCCAAGGAATGTCCCACCGGTCGCCAAAGAACTGATCATGGAACGCATTGCCCCCGATGTTGCATGGAGGGGGCAAACTGTCGTTGTTGGCCGTCGTAATGAGAAAGCACGCCTCACTTTCCAATTTGTGTGTGCAAATATTTTGCAAACGTCCAACGATTCAGTAATGCGTCCCGATCAGGCCACATTAACATATCACCTCTTCGACCCAAACACTTCCATTAACCTGGCCCGCACCCTATACGCCGACATCATCACCGCGGCCCTGGATGAGAAAGGTGCAACACCACTTCCATATGCACTTTTGATTACCTCCATCCTCAAGGATGCTGGCATTGAGGCGCCGCTTGATCGTACTCGCCTCTTTGGTCCTTTTGGATAGGGAACCCAAACGCGGAGCGCCAAACAGATAGCCATCCTCCGGGCGAGGCGGGGAAGTGATGACAAGGATGATGCTGCCTCGAGTGGAGACGAGGAAGAGGAAGTAGAATAAGCCAGTGCTGATATAGAGATTGGTGACGTAGGAGAGGATGAAGAGCCAGCCGAAGAAGACAACGACCCGGATTTTGAATGGGTGGGTAGCGACCTCACTAACCGCATGTCGACCCTTGAGACAAGATTCAACAGCTTTTTGACCGACTACCGTCGCGATACCAGCATGATGTTTCGTTTCCAAGCGGACATGTACAGACGCCAAGGGGATTCCAACGATCCATTGCCATCCTACTTATATGACCCTTATAGCCCCGACGCGCCCAACTCTTCCCAACCACCACCCCAGTGAAGCCTTGGTTGTTTGTGATAGCTTTTAGTGGTTCCCCTAGTCCACATGCTCTATGATCTTTGCTGTTTTTGTACCACAATCATGTTTTATAAAAATCTGCATTTTCTCAATTTGTTTGTTTTATTTATCACACTTCTTATTTTGCCTTGTTTAGATTTTAGTCCCTTTTTGCTTGAGGACAATGCAAAAGTCTTAATTAGGGGGGTCACAAGTGCGTATTTCTTTAACTTCACAAATTTTCAAAAATGTCCAAAAATCTCAAAAAAATCATAAAATTTTGAAAAATTCAAAAATATTTTTGTTCAAAATAAATAAAAATTAGAATTCAAAATTTTCAAAAATATCATTAAAAGTCGTATTGAAGTCTCAAGTTGTAAAATTCAACATATACAAAGCCGAAATTGACCAAAGATGAAAATTGAGCGAAAATTGACGACTTAACGAATGAGTATGAAGATTAACAAATCCGGTGAGATACGAGCCTTTCATCTTTGTGAAATTTATAAATCAATCCGAGTTAATTGTTAACTCAAAGTTCTTTTCAGTGCCTAAAAAGTCGTCGTGGATCTCAATCCTTTCATTTTGATCGATTATGGAAAACGTGTGTGGTATTGCCTTAAAAAGCGCACTACAAATCTCTAAATTAAATTAATCTCGAGACGCATAAGGTAATGGAATTAGTATTTTAGACAATGAAGTAGGCCCTCGTTTGTTACCCAAAAATATTGGCCATAAAAAGTGTGAAAAAAATATCCCTTTTGTAACCCAATTGAGCCGAATAATTTATCCTTTTCGTTTGGTAACCCGAAAAAATAAATAAAAAAACCGAAATTGTGAAAATCGGAGTCCGAAAAGTGCATAAAAAGGGGCAAGAAAAAAATAGATATGCTCAACAAAAACAACAAGAAAAGAAAAGAAAAAAAATAGAGAAAAAGAAGAAGAAAATGAGCAATTGCCCGGGAAAAGCACAAATGGACATCATAAATGACTTTTCCAATTCCAACCTTCCCTACCATTTTCATTTTACCCAATATACCTTAAAATTCGAAAAAGTCCAAACCGAGTTCGAAGTGCGAAATTGGTTACCGCGTGGAGAGCCAATACACCAAAAGATAATAAAAGAGATAATGCGTGAATAAGAGGAAATGTTCCCTTTTTTAAAACCGTATCCCGTTGATGAGATCCTATCACTAAAATTTTTTTGTCTTTCTACTTGTATGTGTGACTTTGCGTCCATTACATTTACTCTTTATATCATGCACACCGAGAGAATAGCCACATTACGAGCGATTCGTTTGAGAGATCATTCCGTGAGAATTTGAAATCAAAGAAATTTTTTGGATAAGTAACGTAATGGTCAATCGGTGAAAATCCGCGGTTAAATTTTCCAGCTTCGCACACGCGCTATGATTTGAGACTCTTGAACATGGCTTGATGATGATTATTTTTGGGGAAAGTTTGAATTATACAATTTTTGCGTATTTTGAAAGTTCTTTGAGTCGAATTTTGTGGGTATATTCACTGCAAACCCGCACGAGACACAACTCGTCCTACTAGGGTAACCTAGGGGTTTAAAGCCTTGTTGCATACGCTAAATGCAATCACTTGCCCGCGAAAAAGGTATTCTATCCCAATAAAATGAGTTTCAACAGTTGAGCCTTGCTAGGATTCTTTTACATTGCTCAGGACGTGCAAAGTTCTAAGTTAGGGAGGGTTTGATTGGGCATAAATTCTTCCCAATTTATCCCTTTAATTTAGTTACTTTTAGCACCTCGAACAATGTAATCGATTTGACTTTATCTCATAATCTTGCTACTGACTTATCCTAACGAGTACACCGAGTTTCTAGTATTTCGTATTGATTTTACAGGTATTTGATGTCAATTAAAGAAAGAAAGAAACCGGAAGAATCGAGAAAGAAAAGAAGAAAAGTTCAAAGGGAAAAATTGTAATTTATACTCAGAATTTGGATGAGGCACCTAAAGAGAAGTTGAAGATATGAAGTTCATGAGCACATAGGAAGAAACGACACCTCAATCAGAGTCCCGGTGTAAAACTTATGAGCAGTCAAAGTACGAAGGAAAAAGTCAAAGGAAATCTGGACCGATCCGGGCAGAACTGATCCGCAATGTCAAATTCCAGAGAACCCCGGACCGAAGACGAACCGAAGCTGAAAGAAATTAAAAGAATCAATCCGCGCCGGATCGATCCGTCCAAGAATTAAAAGAACCGATTCGGATTCTAGGCAGACCGAACCGCGGGAGGATCAGACCGATCCGATTGTTGAGTTTTTATTTTGCTATCCTTCTCTAATGGAGAGTCCTAGTGTAGCTAAAAATCCTGAAGTTTAGTAGGGTATTTAAACCCGTTTTATTATCATTCTTAGTACGGAGAATTCATTTAATTTTCCATTCTTTTCAGAAAAATCCTAGTTTGGAGATAGCTTAGTATTTCAATTCCAAGATTGAAAATTGTTCAGATTTCAGTGATTACCAGTAATTGTAGTTAATGCTTTGAGTGCTTTGGTAAGATTAGTGAGTAAGTTCCTCTGTTTAATTTCCTGTTCACATCATTCTACAAATTTTCCTTATTTTAATCATGACTTCCTGTAATTCCAAAATTGTTTTCATTAATTTCATCATGGTAGGCTAGACTTTTAAAGGTCGGGATGCATGAACCCAATCTGATGTGGTAGTTGTATGTACATAAAATTAATCCTCTATATTTAATGGTTTGATTAAGACCGTATTGCGTAGAAACACGACAATTGTTGATCTTTAGATCTCGTTTGCTTCCACGTAACCGGGATGCTTTAGAATACAATTCGAGTGTAACTATTGAAGTACCGATTTACTCATCCTCTGATTAAGTATGATGCGGGCTTGAACCTCATATACGTAATGCTTGGGAGTACTAAATTCTAGGTCTAATTAATTATTTAAATTTACGATTAGTTTTATATCATCAATACACTAGGGTTGGGGGATTGTATTCTTGCCCTGTTTTTCTCATCATATAGTTTAAAGTTTTAAATCATTCTTCATCAGTATTTTAGGTAACTTAGAATAGTTGCATCTTTTCATAATTTCATAATTGTATCCAGTGTAGTTGTTCCAAAAAACAAATCGTCTTTTCGTTTCTTTTTAGAGTCAGAGTTAGGATTTCGTCGTCTATCCAACGTCGTCACAATTTCATTGTCCTATTTCCCTGTGGATACGATCCCGACTTACCGAATTTATTACTAACGCGACAGGCTTGCACTTGAGCCTAGAGAGTACGCACTTCTGAGACACATTCTTAGTCGCGTCAGTATCCGTGAGAATGACCATGTCTTGAGCATGACCTACCCCTTCATATGACCATGCCCTGTATGTACTATACACGACCTACTCCTTACATGTTCTGAACACGACTAATTCCTTCACATGACCAAGTCTATGCCTGACTAGACCAAATCAACAAAGGGATCCAAGATCACTTATCCAAGGAGTCACTTACCAAGTTCATAACACTATCAGGTGAAATAATAATTCATGACGGGCCCTCAGAGAATGTGTGCATTAATGTCTCTGACGCGTCATCAAAGAAGGTGAACATTAATGGCTCTAACACGTCCTCATAGAAGGTAAGAATTAATGGCTCTAACATGTACTCGGAGAAGGTGAGTATTAATGGATCCTAACCATCACAGTTAAAGTACTCGTCTTGGCTAAAGATCAATCGAATTCACTCCAAGGCTATAAATTCCAAACACTTCACAAGGGCAAACTGGGTTAAAAGTTGAGCTTCATTTACTACACACTTATATTCTCCTTTTCGGGCTATCTTATTCTACTTCTTAATTCTCAACCTCTGGCACATGATGTGTTTAGTTTTCAGATAATTGTAACTGAGCCTCTGAGCACTTGTAATTTGGCCTTTTGGCCCCATATTATTATAAATCTACCAAATGCAAAGCTTTTACCACCAGATTGAAAGAATCTACAAGGTATTGCTATAACAAGCCCTCACTTGGGTCTATCACATCCTTTAAGGACTCATCACCATAGTTGTAGTGCACTTCTTTGGAGAAAGGAAACATATATAATCCCAATCTACTTGTTAAATGTGAAGAAACAAAAAGAAGATTCCCTCAAGGACTATGTGAAAAGATTAAATGAAGAACCTCTAACAGTGGATGGTTTCACTGATTAAGTAGCCATTACTGCCTTCACAGCCAGAGTCCACACCGCTAGGTGCATTGTGGCTTTCTCCACGAACCCTCCAATCACCATGGCCAAATTCTTGGCTGAGACAGAAAAACAAATAAATGTGGAAGATGCACTACTCACAAGGGCCACGACTAAGGTGAATGGAGGATATAAAATATCCAACCCCACACCATAAACCCAGGTGGTGGACAATACGGAAATGAAATTTCATATATGAATGAATTTTTTTTTGTCTTAAATTAATTCCATTTATTTTCTAAGGAACCAAGACTCACATTTAGGCTAATACCTCAAGGTCTATAATGACCACATTAGTCTACAGCTCAACAGTCTCAAATGACTAAGAAACTAGGCTACAAACACTATGTCTTAAATGACCCATTAATCAGGCTAAGGCCCCAAGGTCCCTATTAGCTAAGTACATTTCCAATAACATAGTTTTAACATGAGTAAGAGTGTGGTGCATGGAACACATATGACTCAAATAAGACTTCAAGAAATAATCTTATTATGTAAAAAAAATTAATCAACATTGCATTCAAGTTAACGGGTTACACAATATTGTCTTTGGCATAAATAAAAGGATACAACCCATCACTTGGGCCTTATACAACTTCATCAGAGGACTGATCAACATCAAAATAGGGGTCCTCATGAGCAACATAAGTATCACGAGATAGATAAGGTTGATCGACCTGAATGCGAGCCTTAAGACTGTCATATCCATCAACAAATGGCTCTAAAAAAGGTATTGAAAGTGGTTCGACTCCATAAACTCGTACGCAACACTCTTCCCAACTTAAGGGACCAAGGTATATAGTGCCAATATATTACCCCGGGATTTATCCTGATTTTCCTCTGACACTCTCAAAAGCTTCCTGGCCTGAATCAGTTCTGATTTCAGCTTCATGATGCTTAGAGTCTTCAACCTCATTTTTCATTGTATCAAACTTTTAACGAAGGGTATCATCATCACCTCTTATTTTCCTCTCACTATATATCTTATCATGAATCATACCAATCAACTTCTCTAAAGCATTTCTTTAAACGACTATTTGGATTTCTCTATCTCTCCTATCTTCTGCCTCACACTCCCCCATGATTTGGGACCTCTAGACATCAAAATCTAGGTTTGCTCAGGCCACTTGCTTATGGAGTTTCTATAATAAATAATATATGCATTCGTGCGCTCATTATAAAAGAGTAAGAATAGAGCCAACATAACATTTAATAAGTGTGATAACTTCATACACGGCTTTGTCAACTCCATTATCAAATATGCCAAGCCCTGTTCACGGTGAGATGCAATCACATCTGCTCAAGCTTACCCCTAATAGACCTATACATTTATCCTTCATTCATGGACATACGACTATCAACTATAGGAGTGGGAACCCTTATTCCACCCTTAGGACCACACCATCCTTCATCTAAATACGTTCTAGCTTACTTAAACACTATTCCATCACGAGAAAGTGAGAGTTTTCCAACCGTGGATTAAGAGTCGACGGTGGTCTTTTGCACGACTAACGTCATCACTAAAGAAAAGGGTCCCTCTCTAACCTCTGGGGGAGCCTCTAAGACAAGAACTTCAGGCCTTTTGATCCTTGGTTGATTCGAATAGATGGTCTGCCTCCCCTGTCCAAGGTAGCTTTTATGGCAAAAACTTTGCCAACTTTCTTCTTCCTAGGCAACAAGTCTTCAAAAAATAAAGTAAGATGAAGGCGATGTAAAATTAACATATTTAAATCATGAAAATGATTATTCACTGTGCTTACAAGGCCGAGAAGACTCGTCATAGTTCGGTAAAGGGGGATGGAAATTACCCGATCACCGACATAGGTCGGAAACCACACTCATATAAAATCGTACCCATTGAAAAAATGTTGTCATACCTTGGCCCTTCATCCTATATGGAGATCACTCTGCCATGGGAGTGAAAATAAAGGATTGGGAGATCTAAAAGATAAGGAAAAATATGAGGAAAACTAAACAACAATGAATGTGAATCTTTAAGAGGAAACACATTGTGAAGAGAAAATACTACCTTGTGAAATTCAGGGATATTCCATAGGGTGGGAAACCGAAATTCTATCTCTCCAAGAGGAGTACCAACAGAGTACTCTCGATCCCAAGGAGCAAAGAAGAAGATTCTCTTCCAAGATTTGTTGAAATTCGTATTTCCTACACATAATTGCATAGGATCCACCCTTACACTAAGTTGATACCAACCAAAATTTTTCTCAGAAGGAGTATGACCAAAATGGTATATGTATAGTAAATCTTGGGAAGATGCTTATATACCATTAAATTGCTTGAAGCGAACAAAAGTTTCCATCATAAATATTCAAGTATTAATCACAAAGTGCCCCATGACAAACCCACACAATGAAGAAACTCCCTCACATGTGGCGAAAAAGGAAACTGAATTCCTTCATCTAAATCACAAGAATATAAGCAAACCTCACCATATCTAAGGGTGTGACACACCCACCCATTCGGCCCCAAAACTCTAAGGATCACGCCCTCTAGGAGGTTATATTTGTTCCTGAGACTGAGAGCTTTAGACCGTTTCACATGGGTGGTCACCTTCACAGCAAAAGATTTTTTGGCAAAGTCTGAATAATGAGGTGCATCAGGGGGACGGGTGATTCCAACTGGACAAAATTTCCAAGCCCTCTCTACAAAACCATCACAACCCACAATCATGATGCACAAACTTAAGGCCCTATGGAGAGCAAAAATATATGCCATTAATCCAAATCTAACACCCAAATTTTTACAAGCACTTAAATTGTCTTAGACTACCATATTTTTGCAAAACACCAAATTGTTTTTGCAAAACGCCAAATTTCTACAAACACCAAAGTTTTCTATAGGATAACAAAGTTTTAAAAAAAGAAACATACCAGGTGAGCGGAGGAAAAGCACCATAATACATTTGTATAAAAATAAAAAGGGTATACAAAACTGTAGAATTATAAAGGAATCAAACTAATTGATCACACTGTGAAATTATGGGGAAAGGTTATAGAATAAAGATTAAGAAATGAGTCAACTATTTCGGACAATCAGTTTGGATTTATGCCAGAGCGATCTACCACGAAAGCTATATACTTACTAAGACAGTTAATTGAGAAATATTGAAGTAAGAATAAAAATTTATATATGATCTTTATAGACTAAGAAAAGGCATATGATAGAGTATCTAGGGATATAATATGGTGGACTTTAAGGAGAAAAATAATCCCTATGAGTTATATTAAAGTTATTAAAGATGTGTATGATAACACAAAGACTAAAGTAAGAACTGTATCTAGAAAAACTAATGACTTTACAATTAAAGTGGGTCTACATCAAGGATCGACCTTAAATCCTTACTTATTTGTCGTAGAATTAGATGAGATTACTAAAGACATACAAGAAGATGACCCATGGTGTATATTGTTTACAAATGATATAGTTTTAGTAGACACTTAAAATGAGGCCTTAGCGATGAGAGTAGATACTTAGAGAATAGCCTTAGAGTTTAAGGGACTAAAAATCAGTAGAAATAAAACTAAATTCGTGGAATGTAAATGTAATAATGAGGCATCAGATAACATAATGTTAAAGATTGAAGACAAAATGATAAACGAAACTAACAATTTTTGTTATTTAGGCTGAGTGTTACAAAGTAATGGGGGTATTAATGAGGATGTTGCGAGTATAATATCAGCTAGTTGGATGAAATGGAGACAAGTAAGTGTGATGTTATGTGATAAGAGGATAACTAGTAAATTAAAAGGAAAATATTATAGAAGAGTTGTTGGCCAGCGACACAATATAGAGAGGACTGTTGAGCTTTAAAGAAAAAACATGAACAAAGTATCCATGTTAGTGAGATGAGGATGCTCGATGGATGATGGTAATTACTAGAAAGGACAACATTAAAAACCATTATATGAGATAAAAGTTAGGAATATCTTCCATTAAAGATAAATTAAGAGAAAATAGACTTAGGTGGTATGGACACGTGTTGCGCAGACCAGTAGATTCACCTATAACAAGAGGAAGATTATTGGCAATAGAGGGTAAAAGAGAAAGGCGTCGCAATAAGTTATCGTGGGAGAAAATTATTAGGAGAGATCTTAAGTAATTAAAATTGAATGATAATATTGCTTATAATATATTAGAAAGGAAATGGAGAATTGATAAGGCTCCTAAGCAGTTATATCTAGGCAAATGCAATATTTTTTAATTTTCCAAATTTTATCTTTAGCAACCACGAACTTATCTTGTAAAAACTAATTTGATTTACTAATTTTATCTTATTAACCCTGTAGCATGATTCTACGTGATTAAGCAGATAAAGTAAATAAATCAAACGCAAGACATGTCGATGTACAAGGAAACAACTAAGGGAAAAAACCTCGAACGACTAGGTCAGACAATCACTATGATAAGGAAAGTTATAAAGAGAGAATTTAATCTTACTCAGCGACTCAATCAACCACAAGCCTTGAAGCCTTTTCTTCTCTTATAC
This sequence comes from Sambucus nigra, assembly GCA_949130495.1. NCBI lineage: Eukaryota > Viridiplantae > Streptophyta > Magnoliopsida > Dipsacales > Adoxaceae > Sambucus > Sambucus nigra. Next base: position 154,990,622 of record OX422211.1, on the reverse strand, counting down.
CACTCCTCCACAGTGCCAAGTAGGAATCCACCCACGCAAGTTTTCACAGTACATGAGCGCACATGCACCTCGGTATCCATCGATATAACCTTAGCAATGTCTACAAATCCAAACACAAAATCCATCGATTCTTCTTCGTAATTAGCACGCATGTAATTTACCACACAAAAACGTTTGTTCAAAGTGATGGAACAATTTTTGGTGCCAAACTAAAGATCACAGAACTTTGGAACTATCATATTTGATCTTGAAAACTCAGGATGATGGGAAACTTTTGTGGAACTTTTGTAAACCAGATGCAAAAACGATTTTCATAAAAGTTATTTTGTTTTCTAAGTAAAAGAAGTCCTTAAATATGAAAACACAATTTTCTAGACATTTCATCTTTCGAACAAGAAATAGATCTCGTTTGAACGACAGGGAAAAATTATTTTTATTTTAAAAACGTCCTCAAATTTTCTAAAACATAATTAACTCAGAAAATATTTAAAAATTACGTTTCCAAAAATATTTTTCCAAATTCAACATAATTTATTTTTTAAAACGCATCCTTAACAAATATCCTTAATCTCAAAATCCATTAAGCATTCATTCATGTGTGATCTAGGATATACCAAGTGTGAAGAAATATGAAGGCGTGAAAAACGGCACATATATGATCTTTAAAGATCTTTGCGTCGCATCTCATCAATAAATGCTAAAAGCTGGGACTGCTAACTGGCTTTCTTCTGCGCCTCAACATCAAAACACGCCATCATAGACTCAGTCAAACGACGATGTTCAGCCAACTCTGCCTACTGAAAAAGTCTCTCCTGCTCGATCCTACGCTCGATAGAGTCTCTACAGTCTCTAGACTCAGTTGATGGAGGCTCGGTATGAGTGGGACCTGAAGGCTGTGAAGATAAATCACGTCCAGTATATGATCCGATAGTAGATGGAACATAGCGAGATGCCTCACTGTGGTGACTCTCAGATCTACGAACAATATTCGCCTAAATCGTTGAAATCCCTAACTGCTCAATCTCATCCTGGAGAAGAGGTACCTGAGCAGCCTCACAAATACGCGAGACCAAAAAACCATAAGAAAGTGCAGTACAAATTAGTGTGGGTCCGACTAGCTGAACGAATGGCATAACTTGTAGAAGAATCGTTGGTAAATTAATCGACCACCCCTAACTGATAGCGTGCATAAAATATACGATATCAAAAAAGTCTGAGTACGATTAGTACTAGGTTAGACCGCATAGGAGACAAGACAATTAAGAAATCGATAATCAGGAGGAAGCTTTTGGTGAAACATAATGGCAGAATGATGAGGAACCTCTTGATAACAATGACGGATGATCTCGTCAGCATCAGGAATACCAGGGACACGTCCTAAGAATATAACATCGAGGACTCTGGGTATCTGTAAAATCTGGGATATAAAATCGTCGGTGACGACAACTGTAATGCTATATACAGAAGTCTGGAGACCAATGGCAGTCCTAATAGCTCAAAATAAAACTTACGGACTATATTAGGATGAATAATGCTATATAACTCGAACATAGGCTCCCAGCCTCAACTACTTAACCAGTTCGAAACATGATACTGATAGAAATGAGATAATTGAAAAACTCTCTCTCTAATAACAACTCGAATATGTAAACCAAGTACATAGGACAACTCGTACTTAACCCTACTAGCCCACCGGTCTGCTGAGTAATGTGGCCAATTGGTCTAAGCAGCCTGAGCACGAGCCGAGGTTAGCTGCTCATGTCCAACATGGATAGAACTCCTATGCTAATCGTGATCCACACAAATAGAAAGAGAAGTAGGAATAGGGAATGTGTACGAGAAAGAACTAGGCCTAGCCTAGCCTAATCGACACACAAGCACTGGCACCTATCTCCGCACAAAGTCAACTGAACCACCAATGTAAACCAGAATCACAACCAACAACAGTAGCAACAGATAATACATAATCAGTAGAAGATCTAAACTCGACATGCGTAGAGAAAATACGCAACAAAATCAGTGTATGCGTCTCAAATATCCAAAAAAAAAATCTTTCAAAATCAAATTTTTGGATATTTTGGGACACAACCAAACTGGGGGCAAACTCACTCAAAACAAAAAAATAGGAAGAAATAATAAAAAATAGCCCAAAAAGTAAATTTTGATCCAAAAATACATACTTATGAAAGAAATAGTATAATAATGATGTGAGAAGTATGTAGAAATTTGACATTTGATTTCAAAATCAAGACTCATAAAACCCCATCAAAAAATTAAAAAAAACACAAAATAAAGAAAAATATTTGATAATAGAGGTGTAAGGACAAATAAATTAATAATTGGGATCAAAATACCACCGGAATGAAGCTCTTTAAAGCTTGGACTAGTTCTAAGTGGAGGACGAGGTAAACATGTTGGGGAAGAAGTCTCTAGAGGGTAAATGGTAACAACGACCAAAAAGGGAAAGTAAAACCCTAAAAGCGATTTCAGGCATCGTTCAAACGGTATCCATAAGTCGTTCGAACGATAAACACATATCGTTTGAACTGAAAAAGCGTCGTTCTAATGACATGTACCTCTCGTTAGAACTAAAGAAACCTTGCTTCGAATGACTCCAATTAGTAGAGCCTCGTTTAAAGCTCGTCTGAAGACAACTTCTAATGACCTACAAACGATCCCTCACTGTATAAACAACACCCCGTAAGAGAAGCTCGTTATAACCCTCCTTTTGAACGAAATCAGTAAGTCGTTCAAACGAGACTGTGTTCTCGTTAAAACGACACCTAAAAACTTCGATTCCTCTCCTTAGAGCATATCAAATCAATCCAGAACAATAGAATCAATGAAACATCCACTTGACACACCTAAAAAAAATGTAAAATACCAACTTAAAATAAAAAGAGTTACACTTTAATACGGTATCGATGTGCCTAAACGTGGAATTGAATGAATGGGTGTGAACTAACATGAATGTATCATAACCCAAACGCCTAAATAAATTCAAAAATCTCTAATTGATAACTAAATTTCATCAAACTATGGTTTATCCACATGTGACAGTTATAATTTGAACTTAATGAACAAAACATATATCGTGCACACAAGTCTAAAATTTTGATGATTCTACCAAGCAATAACGTCATGACATGTATGATTAACCTGGGTCTCATTGTGCAAATCCTTTATTCTTCAATTGAACTCCCTTAAAATATAAACACACACACATATATATATATATATATATATATATATATATATATATATATATATATATATATATATATATATATATTCTTTTCTAATGCGTTATTCTTCTGAAGCACTATTTTCTCTTTTAAGAGATATACTATTGGCCCTTTTTGGCAAAATATGCTCTTTTTAATGCCTTAATTTTTTCTTGGGCACTTTTAAACGACGACTTTCACGCAAAGTCAACCTGTATTTCGCATCCCTTTTCCGTGCACACTCATATTTTTTGAATAAACAATAAATATCCTTACGGGCAATGGTTCTTACATGCAAAACTCCCCCAAGTCATATAAGCGTGTAGATGATAACATTAAGAGGAGAACGTCTTACCAAACTCAAATGTACATGAGAAGTCAAACGTTCAAACAAGCTGGTGCATGTGTGCACGATGACATATACATAGTCGAATCCAAATGCATGTCAAGTTTGAAACAACTGCATGAAACTCATGATTAAGATCAACCTAAGCATCTAAAGTTATGACCAAATGTCCTATCCACATGGAAATTGCGAAATGTATGGAATTCAAGAACACCAATATGCCATACCATAAGTGTATACTCAAGACACAAAAACTAAAAATCTTTTTGAGTTTTTCAAAATATTTTTGACCCAAAAGAAAATTCTTTTTGTATTTAAAAAAAATATATGAAATAAAAATCTTTTTGTATTTTTCTCAAAATGACTCAAAGAACGAAAAATACAAAATATACACGTCATAACCCTAAAAAAATATATCTAGATGACACAACTAAATTATGACAAACTGACGAACACGCTCAATCATAAGATCTAACATGGGGAGAGCCGTATGAAATCAAACGAGAATCACCAAGTCTAATGCCTAAAGCCTCTAGATCCGATTTCCTAACCCAAGTAGGTGTGTAACGATGAATAGGAGTTTTGGGAACCGAAACGACTCTATTCTTAGACTTTCTAGTAATGTTCTTACATTCATAGCAATAACGTCCAAGGTAACCCTTCCTACCGTAATGAGGGCAAGTGTAAACACGACGGGGAGTGTTACCTAAAGGTTGACTTTTCCTAACATTCCTAGGATGCTCTCTCATATGCATGGTCTTGGCTTTGGGAATGGGAGAAACATGATCATCAAAGCCAATACCACACCTATCGTCTTTGATTTGGACGGTGCTTAATATCCTATATAACTTTTCGACCTAGTCCTTAAATCAAACTTAATTCTATTCAAGTCTCTCAACTTCTCCTCAAGCTCTGCTATCCTAGACTTAAGTAAATTCCTAGACTCCTCAAACTCTCCTTGACCATAGCCTCCATCAAGCCATAAAGTCTATATCTCTCACCCTTAACATATTCAAGTTTCTTCGAAAGAATCTTCTCACGTGCCCTAAGATCCTCAATAAGTGCATCATTATTTTTTATGGCACGTTCTTTAAAGTTAGCTTCTAACATCAAGTTTGCCTTCTTTACCTTCAATGTTTCGGCATATAATTCACGGAAGGCAACTTGCAAAGCACTCTCCACTATCTCCTCATCCTCACTCGCATCACCGTCACTAACTGAGGTTCACTTATCATGGCCTCGAAAATGTCATGCAAAGAAATATCTTCATGAGAAGATTCTCGTCATCGCTCACATGACTAACTATGAACACATTGTAGTTGCGCTCATTATGGGAATCTTATCCCTCTTCCGGATCACTATCTCTAAGGGTGCCGTAAAATGTTATCAATTTCTTGCCTTTCTTATCAAGTCTAGTGGGGCACTCCGCTAACCTATGGCCATAACCCTCACAACCATAACACCCATCCGACTCATTCCTTTTAATATTCTCACTCCGGTTCTTAAGGAAGCAATCGACCTTGTTGTTCTTATTTTTCTCAAGTCTTTTTGCATCTTTTGATTGTTTTTAAAACTTAAGATACTTCTTAAACTTTTTTACTAACATGGCCACATCTTAGTACTCGATGTCAGGCTCATCATCCAAAAATTTAGTTTCCTCCTTCAGGGATTTCAAAGAAATGCTCTTTTCTTTCTTTGGCACTTTCTTGGCGGTAAACATGTCAAGATCATAAGTTTGTAGGTCACCTACAATCTCTGCTAGTTTCGTCGAGTCAAGCATACCCAAGGATTTTAAAACGATCACATTTGGATTAAATCTATCGGACAATCACCTTAAGATTTTCTTTATGACTCAGTTTTTGGGTATCTTCTCTCCCAAGTTAAACAACGAGCTAACTATATCGGACAATCTAGCGTAGAATGATTCAAAGGTCTCACTATCTAACATCTTAATCATCTCAAATTAGGTGGTGAGGTTTTAGAGTTTGGAAGCCTTAACAATGTTGGTTACTTTAAGGATAAGTTGGAGTATATCCTAAGCCTCTTTAGACTTCTCATATGTCATGACACGACAGAAATCCTCCGGGGACACAAAATAGAAAAGTACATTCAAACCCTTAGAATTGTATTGTGCTAGTTTGTGCTCGGCGTCAATACACGATTCGACAGGTTTTAATCGAATAACCTCTCCATCTCTCGTGACTGGTGGTGTCCATAAATTAACGACGGCTAACCACACTCGCTCATCTATAGCCTTAAGATCTGACTTCATACACATTTTCCAGTAAGCGTAATTAGTCCCCTCAAATATAGGAGTTCTAATAACCTCAAATCGTCCTAGATTCTTGACTAAAGACTAGGAGTCACATACACAGTAAACTAGTGTACTAGCTTTGATACCAATTTGAGAAGGCCCCTAACCAGTTATCTCTAGGCAAATGTAATATTTTTGAATTTTCCAAATTTTATCTTTAGCAACCACAAACTTATCTTGTGATAACCAATTTGATTTACAAATTTAATCTTGTTAACTATATAGCATGAATCTACGTGATTAAGAAGATAAAGTAAATAAATTAAACATAAGACACACCGATGTACGTGAAAATCACTAAGGTAAAAAACCTCGGACGCCCAGGCTAGACAATCACTATGGTACGAAAAATTACAAAGATAGAATTTAGTCTTACTCAATGACTCGATCACCCATAAGCCTTGACGCCTCTTCTTTTATTCTACTGCTCCTCCACAGTTCCAGGTAGGAGTCTACCCATGCAAGTGTCCACAGTACACGAGTCCACGTGCACCTCGATATCCACATATGTAGCCTCAACAACGTTTATGAATCTGAACACATAATCCACCACTTCTTCATAATCAGCACTCATGGAATCCACTTCACGAAAATGATTATTCAAAGTGATGGAACAATTTCTGGTGCCAAACTCAAGATTACAGAACTTTAAAACTATCAGATTTGATCTTAAAAACTCAGGATGATGGGAAACGTTTTGAGATTTTTTGTAAACCAGATGCAGAAATAATTTTTGCGAAAATTCTTCTGCTTTCTGAGTAAAAAAAGTCCTTAAATACGAAAACACAATTTTCGAGGTGGTGCATCGTCCGAACAATAAACATCTCTCGTTCGAATGAAAAAGATATCTCGTTTGAATGAATCTAAGATTCGTTTAACTGATAGGGAAAAATTATTTTTATTTTAAAAACATCCTCAAATTTTCTAAAATCTAATTAACTCAAAAAAATTTAAAAATTATGTTTCCAAAAATATTTTTCCAAATTCTCGACACAATTTAATTTTTAAAACTCATCCTTAATCAAGATCCTAAATATCATAATCCATTAAGCATTCATACCTGTGTGCTCTAGGATATACAAAGTGTGAAGAAATATAAAGGCAGGAAACACGACACATATATGATCTTTAAAGCTTTGCCACAAATTCTTCAACACTAAAAGTAATTGGCTTTATGGGATCACAACTCAAAGACTATCCTATTAATCATACAGTTTTGTCCCAAATTAGGCCAATTACAAACAAATTAAATCGATTGAAAATTTGTCCTTACAAGAGTTCATGTGGCTGATCCATATGATGGGATTACGACAAGGATAATGAAATTTTGAAAAACAATAAATGGTTTTTGCCAAACAACAAATTTTTACGAACACCAAAATTTTTACAGAATACCAAATTATTTTTGTAAAACACTTAATTTTTTCAAAATACCAAATTTGTACAAATACAAAAATTTCCATTTGCATTGGCGACACCTGCTGTCGCTTTCAAATATCGTTTCCAACAACTGCTTGCACTTGAGATTACTCAGCTCTGATTTTTCATCATCGACTCTAAAACATCCTTGTGGCTTGCAAAATGATTTACTATCTAGAACCAAGTGCGACTGAAAATAGTCAAAATACAGGAGTCCATCCACACCCATAGAGGATATTTCAGAGTCAGACACATAAATCGATAAATGAGTAAAATGATGTTTTGGTGTTGTATTGTACCTGTTTAAAACTGGTTCTAGAACTGAGACGATCGAGTACCCGTGATGATGCTCGAAGAGGATAGACACGAGGGTCTGAAATCGTCAAAAAAAATGTGTAAAAAGGGGTCTAGTGGTGGTAGAGTTTGTTCTAGAAATAGAGAATAAATGGTTATGAAGTTTGGAGACGGAGTCGGATACGATGGTGGTCAACCAAGAAGATTAGAGAGGACGTTTTGAGAAAATAGAGATGGTTGGAATGGATAAACAGAGGAAAAAGCTAGTGTTATCTGTTTTTTTCTTCCCCTTGGTTTTTCACGACTTTAGATATATTTGGGGTATTATTTTATATTTGATTTACCAAATGTGACGAAGCTTACGACTTGTTTGGTTCTCTATTCAGAAAATTCGATTTAAACATTATTTTTAAATATAATTTTAAAATTCAATTTTTTGTGTTTATAATTATTGGTGTGCGTTTGGTAAATTTATTTTTAAATATAATTTTTTGAAAATTTGACAAAATTGACAAATATGTATATTTATATCATTAATGTGTGTGTGTGTGTGTAAATATATATATATATATATATATATATATATATATATATATATATATATATATATATATATATATAAAGAGAGAGAGAGAGAGAGAGAGAGAGAACTTTCTTACATACATGATACATGAATGTATACATATATGTATACATATATACATACATACATACATACACACATACATACATCATAAATTACTTTCATACATACATACATACATACACATACATACATCATAAATTACTTTCATATACACACATACATACATACATACACACATACGTACATCATAAATTACTTTCATATATACATACACACATACATACATCATAAATTACTTTCATACATACATACATACATACACATACATACATCATAAATTACTTTCATATATACACATACATACATATACACATACGTACATCATAAATTACTTTCATACATACATGTATACATATATACATACATACATGAATGTATATATACATACATACATACATACATCATAAATTATATACACGTACATTTAATATCATGTATTTTTAGGTATATATATATATAATGATATTGCATGTATAATTCACTATAAAATTATATACATACATAAATTGATAATATTTTTTAATACATATGTACTATATGTATATTTTATATAATTCCATACATTAATAATATATGTATAAAACTATATATAAGTATCATGTATCCATTGATAATATTATTTAACTTTATATTATTCTATACATAATTTTGTGTACATGTATATATATATATTGTTTATTTATAAGAATTACACACATATTGATGTATTATGTATGTATATTATATATTAAGGTATAACTGCTTTAAAATATTAAGAATGAATAATTCTGAGTAGAAAAATAAAAAACGGAAGTTATAAAACACCTAAACCTGTTTTCTGAAAAACTTGATTATAACACAGAAATATTATAATTATGTGTTTAAAAACAGGTTGCCAAACGAAGATTTTTATCAGAATTGTATTTAAACACAGAAAACAGAATTATAGTTGCAAACCAAACAGGCCCTTAATGTCAATAGGCGGATAAGAAAAATATCCAAGGACATAATCCAAGTCCGTGGATATTGTCCTCCGACATCTATAAAATTATCCAAATTCGTGTCCGTGGAAATAGTCCAAGGACGTATTCCTATGATATTCTTGTCATACTATTTTTTTATGGGATAATTATATTTAGGTCTTATTTGTCGGGTCAATATGCTAATAAGTCCTATTGACTTTTCAATAATCTCATAGGTCCTATTCCAACTTTTTAAAGAATTTTTTCACAATTTTACCCTTTTATAACTAATCATCCCTAACTTCCTTTAGAAAGTTACATAAGTAGTTAAACTTTTTTTTTTAATCTTTAAATGATCATAACTTTTGATTGACAAATTCGTTTTTCTCAAAATTACTATTTTTGAAATCTACTCGACGAGATCTATCAAACAAGATCCATGAAGGCGATAAAATTCCAAAGAAAAAAATTTACACAAACAGTGAAATTTACTGTATGAACTAAAATATGAAATAATTTTATATATGTGGCATTTTTACAAACAGACAGTAACATTTACTGTGGCAATACTACACAGTATATATATATATATATATATATCCGGTGGATCCAAACCCTCTTTTTTTAAAAATACCTTATATTTAAAGGTTCGCGCTAACGACATCCAATCCTTACCACCATTGTTGGAGCTTCAACGACTTTCGTCAGAGCTCCGATTTGGGGTGGGTAAGGGTGACATTTGGTGCCGCTGGCGCGGACCTTTGAAAATAAGAGACTTTTGAATAAATGGGCTTTGGATCCACCGGAGTATCATGGGGTGCCGCTGGCGCGGACCTTTGAAAATAAGATTGGATAAATGGGATCGGAATCATCTGGAGTGCCAATTTGGGGTGAATAGGGGTGGCATAGAACTTTAAAAATATGAGCATATTGGGTATATATATATATATATATATATATAGTTATATATTATGTAATATTAACTCAGTAAATGTTACTGTTTGTGAAAATGTTATATATATATTGTGTAATATTAACTCAGTAAATGTTACAGTTTTATATTTGTGACATTTTCACAAACAATAACATTTACTGTGATAATATTTTTATGAAATAGTTTTATATATATAACATTTTTCATTTTCTGGTGTATATAATAAAGTTTAATATCTATGACATTTTTACAAACTATATATATATTTGTGACATTTTCACAAACAATAACATTTACTGTGATAATATTCTTATGAAATAGTTTTATATATATAACATTTTCACAAACAGTAACATTTACTCAGTTAATATTACACAATATATATATAACATTTTCACAAACAGTAACATTTACTGAGTTAATATTACATAATATATATATACATACACACGGTAGATCCAAACCACTATTTTTTTTTAAATTACTATATTTTTAAATGTTTACGCTAGCGACATTCAATCCCCACCACTACCCACACCCATTGTCGGAGCTTCAACGACTTTCATCAGAGCTATGATTTGGGTTGGTAGTAGTGGCATAGGGTGCTGCTGGCGCGTGTAATACCCCGTATTTTTGTGATATTTATTTATGGGATTAATTGAATTAAATGTGTATTAATTGAGAATTAATCCGGATAAAATACTAACGAGATGTGAGTTGGTATTTGATTATAATGCGTATATATGGTAGTATATGAATATTGAAAATATTAAAATTGTCGCGAGACTGAAATACGGCAATTTGAGAAATTTTGTTGCGACACGCGTGACAGTTGCGTCAGGAATGTAATTATTTAAATTAAAAAGTGATTTTTATTCTTATCAACCGTATGGTCATTTTGAGTGCGCCAACGCGTCCGGAAGGGTCGAAATAGTCAGAAAACACTAGCCGGGGGTTTAGTTTGGGTCCCGGGGCATTTTTAGGCCATACCGGCAACTAAAAAGGGTATTTTGGTAATTTTGAAATTTGAGGATTTATGACCAACGAATTTTGGGAGTTTAAAATAAGGAAATTAATGACCCACTAACCCATTAGCAGCACTTAGGTGATTAGAGGGCAACGGGAGTTTTAGGAGAAGTTATGAGAGGTTCCCAAAAGAGAAAACCCTAACCTTTATCTTCAACCTTCAACCTTGGGAAAAAAGGGGAGAGCAACCTTCATCAATTCAACACCAAATTCAGAGATTAATCCAAGGCAAGTGGTTTAATTACGTTAATTTCAAGCGAATGTTTCTTCCATGCTTAGAAATTTATAAAATTGCATTGTTTTGGGAGATTGATAAAAACCCATTGAATTGGAATTAGAAATTCACATTTTGATAAGGAGAGTGCATGTAGAATCATATTTGGGTGATTATTCTGATAGAAATACATCTTTTATAACACAAAGACGGATTTAATTATGGTTATTGATAACTCTAAATTTCTAGGGTTCATGTTCATGAGATTTGGGGAAAATTGGGGAGTTTTGATGATTAAATGTGGTTTAGGATGATTTGATCCCATATATATGTTAAAAGACGACCTAAGTATGTTTATAAATGATTAGAAACCTTGAACTACTGTTGGAATGATGTTTATATGAGATTAGAGGTGAAGAAAATTAGGAAAAACGAGATAGGAGAATTCTGGGCTCGAAACTGTCACCTCGTTAGAAGGCCTACCCAGGTCGTTCGAACGAGCTTCTAACGAGTTGACAGTTTGACTTCTAACGAGTTGGATGTTCGTTCGATGCCTTTCATTTGAACGAGATCTCGTTAGATGCCCACTTCGTTCGAACGAACTCTCGTTCGAATAAGCCTCGTTCGAACGAGACTTCTAACGAGTTGACAGTTTGTCCTTTTTGGCCTGATTTGATTTCTAGTATCCCGTAACCTTGTTTAATTGATGAGATAACTTTCCCGTGTTAACTAATTGGTATAGTTGAGAGATTTGGGATTTATTGAGGAAGTAAATTATAAAATAGTAAATTAGACCGAATGATAATTGTGGAATTGGACGCGAATAACTAATTACGACGTGAGGATAATGGATGATGTGTATATATAAACCGGGGACACAAGTATTGGTATAAGAATGAGAAGTATACCACTAATAAATTATGGTAATTACTAAGATGTGTGCATGCTTAGTATATGTATATGATTTTATGTGTATGACATACCTACCATACTTGCTATCACGGGAGGTTTACGTTCGCTTAGGGCCGTCTAATCTTTGTGTCCCCGGATTTAGATTGGTACCTCGAGGACATAGGTCAGAGAAGGACTTATTAGGAAGTTAATAAGACTGCTGATCGTGGCAGCGTAGGTATGTGCGTGACCCATGTGATGTGACTGTGTTCGCCTCCATTGATTGTGATTGTTGTTATCTGAGAACGATTCCCGAGAGATTCAGAATGCGTGATCCTTATGTACGTGATGTACCGGGATGGATAGCAGAGTATGTGTGCATCGCAACTTAGTCTCGGGGTGCTTGTATTGTATATTTATGATGTGAATGATATATGGTTAAATGAACAGACTTGTCATGTTTAATTATGAGAATAATTTATAGTAACTCCTTGAGAAGATAAATAAGGGGATAATCTCCAGTAAATTGTATTGCTAATAAGTGAGAATCCGAGTTTAAGTAAAGCCCTCTATTTAATTGATAACGTTAGAATGTATAATGGGAATCGAGTAGAAAGGGGTAGAACTTATGACGGTTTAGTTAGATATGAATGTCCCTTAGATGGGTACGGTACGTTAGGAGTGCACAAGTAGTCGAGAGGTGAGTATTTCATGTGAGTGCACGTCCTAACATGTATTTTTCATTCATTGTTTTAATGTTATTAAAGCACTTGCTGTTTTTAAAATACTCTCCACTTTCGGGCTCTGACCCGTTTTCTTTCAAATCTATTTTTGTAAAAACCTTTTAGGTGCCCAGCCACAAGGACACCAGGCATAGGATTTCCATTCAGGTGACGAGCTGTAGTTGTTTGTGGAAGTTACAGGGCCTTGCTAGTAGACGCTTCTTTTGTCTCGACTCTATTCAGTGTTCATCATTTGTAGGGCATGTCTCCCCTTTCTATTAGAGACATTTTATATTTCAGTTATTCAGACTTTGGTTTGTAATTAATTCAGGATGCAGACTTGTTTTATTTATTTCCATATTGGGATTGTTGTGAGGAGTATTTCCTCCAGACTCATTATTACTTGTTGATTTCACTATTGGGACTTTATTGTGTATGGTTATGTTATTCTTCACTTATTTCTTGTTAATCATATTTAATTTAAAATTGGCAACTCGCTTTTTAAATACTAGGTGATTAGTAATCATAAAAATGTTTTCGACAGTGATGCTATTAACTGAACCAACTTGGCATTTTGTATTAATTTTAATAAAGGAGTAGCTACCCGGTATTTAATTAGTCTGGGTGTCACAGCGCGGACCTCTGAAATTAAGAGAATATTAGATAAATGGGGTTTGGATCTACCGGAGCTCTGATTTGGGGTGAGTAGGGGTGGCATTGAGTTAGGTTTATATCTATAACATTTTCACAAGCATTAACATTTACTGTGTTCATATGACACAATATATCTATATAATAAGGAGTAGAATAGTTGACACTATTCAATAAGTTCATAAGCTAAGTAGGGGTCATGATTTAGCCAACAAGGCAAAAAATAAAGGGTTGATATTGCTTCAATCTATTTTACTCTTTTGCCCTTTTATTTTTGATTTCCCCCTCTTTTGCCTCACTCCTTATTTGTTTCCCCCTCTTACTTCAATTCAAAACAAGGGCTAAATTAGTAAATTCTTTTTCTCTTGATCGAAAGTACACTACTCCCCCCTTTTGACCTGTCTTTCTCTCTCTCTCCCTATTACGTGCGATCTCCATCTTCCAGTTCTCGAGCTCCGTCTTTCGGGTACGATTTCCATTTTTTCATTCTCTTTTTTGTTGATTGAATTCTAGGTGCTGAGTTAATTGATTCTTAAATTTTGTTATTGTTGATTAAATTTTATCATGATATTTTATCAGGAAAGTTCATGTTTAGTTTAGCATATATTTGGTTCATTTTGATGTTGTTGATTGAACCCCGGGTGCTCAGTTGGTTGATTGTTAATTTCTGTTGTCGTTGATTAAATTTATCTAGAAAGTGCTCAGTTATTTGGTCCAGCATATGTTTGCTTCATGTTGGGATCATCTAAGGTTTTGTTTAAGAGATTTTGTGTATTTCATACAGGGTAACGGTTCAAATGAACCATTTATACACAATATTTAGCATTACATTTTGTCCTTCACCCTTACTAAATGTCTAATAAGGGCATGGTTCAACATTAAAATGTCTGAGTGCATTTGGAGTAGCTTCCAGCCCTATATTTTTTTTTTCGTTTTCCATTCTTAATTTTGTGTTGTTTATTGATTCATAGGGGTAGGTTTTTACCTTAAGTTTTTCTTTTGTTGTTGGTTAATTTTATCGAGAAAGTTTATTTTCCTCCGATTGACTTTTTTATTTTTACGACTTAGGGTTTTGGGGATTTAATGGTTTTGAATATTGTTCAGCTAGGATTTTGGGGATTTAATAGTTTCGATTTTAGGTTTTGATTGGTTTGGATTGGTTTCGATTTTAGGCTTAGTTTCTAATTTTAGGGATTAGGCTTAGTTTCTAATTTTAGGGATTAGGTTTTGTTTCTAATTTTTGGGGGGTATTTATAGTGTTTGCAATGTAATGTTTTTTTAAGCATGTTTATTTAGTTATGATGTTTGATTGAATTGACACAAAACGCATACACCCTGTTTTTAGTTGAGCTTTACTCCTTTTTAGTCCATGCGTCCTTTGGGTATGTAAAATCTTAATGTGGTCTATAAATTTTAGAGATAGTATGAACAATACCGTGGTTTATATTTCTTAGATGGTTTATACTGTGATTAAATGCTACCGTGTTTGAACAATATTATGCTTATCATCATTCAAATGGTTTATACTGTTTATCTATTGCGGAAACTCACAGCATTGGCTTTAATGTGCAGATAGTTGATAGGCTCTAATGGTATGGGCAAGGTGGTGACTTGATGCTCTTTAAAGAATTTCACTTCCTAGACTATGGAAAAGCATTAAGCTTTGTTTGGTGCATATGTCTATCTTTCCTCAATGTAGCTTCTAGGGAACATTAAATATATATGTTTACATAAGTTTTGGTAAACTGATTAACCATTGTCTAGGTTTGAAATGGGTGCATACTAGGTCTTCAATAAACCATTTGAATGTATTGTTCTTTGAATGTATTTGTATGTATGCATCTCTACTATAATAATTTTTTTCCACTTGCCATATTATTATACAATGTTCTTTTCTTCCTTTTCCAAATCGAAAGAATGGATATATCGGGACTAAGGATAGAGAGTGGCGGCGACTATTGTATTTGTCTAGGGTCACACCTAGAAACTTTTCATTCGCATCAAGAAACATCCTTAGGTACTATTGTTTGATATAATATACATTCTCTGTTTTTTATGGCTATTTTAACATGTTTGTGCTTATGCTTTGACACCTTACTAACATAATCTATTTGATACCTTACTAACATAATCTATTTAAAATTTTGGTATCCGGGACAAATTTTATCATGTACAACACGATTGGTATCTATAGTGCACATTTCAAATCTATTTTCACAGCACAATCATCATCAATTTCAGATTCGTCAAATGTTGGGTAAGCCTGATATTCATTAGAATGGATTTCATAAGTTGGTTCCCCAATTTTTTCGAACTCGAATATAGACTGAATGTAGATTGATTGAGTGTTTAGGAACTTCAACGGTGTTTACGGACTTATTTTATAGATTGATATAGATTGATTGAGTATAGTAACTGATTAAATCAGTTCCTATACTCAATCAATCTATATCAATTTATAAAATCAGTCCCTCTTTCTCAAAGCAAGTTCCTTACAAAAAAATCAGTGACAAACCACGCACTAATAAACATACCACATTCATTATCTGTTTTATGCGATTTGTGTAAAGATGTTAGGTTTTGTGTATAGTTTTTGGACTTTGCAATATAAGCCTTTGTAATTTAGGGATTCGTAATTTATGTTTTTGGATTTAATTGTTTTTTGTGTTCGGTTGTCTATTTATAGATTTTAAGTATACACTTTTTCATTTTTATTATGTGTCTATTTATAGATTTTATTATGTTTTGTGTTTTGATTTGATAGATTTTAGAGGATTTATTTTCAATGATAGGATGGTGGCCAGAAAATTCTTTGTTAAAGTAGTCTCATCGCTCAGCTACTTCCATTGTCTCAGGTAATCTTCTTCTCCACGGAAAAACTATGACCAAAACTTAAAATTTATTTCGTTTCAGAGAAAAAAACACTCCATCTAACTATATTTGATTGCTTTATATTTTGTTAAAATGAAATAATTATTTGAAAGCAATAAATAATTGTTTTTTTCCATTTTACTTTAGCCCTGATGTTTACTTTACATTTTGATTATTTTTTTGGTGTTTACTTTTACACTGATGTTTACTATTATTCTTATAATTGATTGTTTTTATGTTCGTGGTTAAAAGACTATTATTATGCACACCATGTGAGAATACAAAGGCTATTTAAATGCATATGAGTTTTTATGGTATATCTTGATTCTTTTCCATGTGACATAGGTAGGCGCAATAAATTTTTATTTGATAAAGGTTATGTAAATGCATCATCATAAAATTCTTTAATGTTATTACTATGTTTGTCAAAGTATGGAGTTATGTTGTTTAGAATTTAGAAGTTTTTGGTTGGTGGTGAGTATTTTAGTTTAATCATATATCAAATGAATAGCTTATTCGTTGGTTCGGACCATTTTTTCAATAGCTTATACAAACTGGATCTCTTACTCTCCCATTTTTTAAACTTCTTTGTTAATTGTATATCTTCTCTGCTGCTAATAAACTTCTTTGTTATTAAGAAAAACTAATTGTATTAATTGAATTTTTGATCTCTTTTGTTCCACAAATTCCAGAAGTTACAGGGTTGTCTTGAACCATATATCAAAGATAGTGATAATTGATCTTTTTACATGAAACAACACGATCTCGCACAAGTAAATTAGAATACTTAACGTCCTGATATTAAACAATGCAGCGCAAGGAATTCTATCATATATTTTTTTTCAAATATGTTGATACAATTTGAAGATACGTTAACTGTTGCCACGATATTTATAGGCATTGCTTCTGCTGCACTGTTTGATCATAAACTAACTATTAACTTCATGTCGAGAATATAATAATTTTCATCTCAATGCATCCTCACTAAATGTCTAGCAAGGCATGGCTGAGTGCATTTGGCATATTAAATTTTTGTGAGCATTCCACAAACAGAGGTAGCAGCCACTGGCATATTAAAGAGACTCCAGGCGTTCCACCAAGAGAGATCTCACAAATGGCATAGGCAGCTTTTCAGTAGTACATAACTTCCCAAGTGCTTCAACAAACGTTCCTGACAGTAGAGTCTACAAATTTCCCACTAGCTTAGGGACATATGTCCCGACGATGTCCGAATCACCGTTTGGGAGGTAGTTCCTGAGGCCAAAGAAGGGATCTGGTGTGTTGTGATTGCACTCAAAGTCAGAATTGTCCTGTTCACATCCTGCCTCATTTGAAGGTCTATGCTATTCAACAATGTGAGTATTGTTTCTTGAACCTCAAAATCAAATTTTGTTGCTTAGCCTGCTTCCTGATCAAGGTCCTATCTTCTACCCGCTTCACTGATCACACCCTGTAACTGCATGAGAATACTTGCCATTTCGATTTGCATTGCATCCATTTGGTTAATCTTTGTAGTGTGGGTTGCTTGGGTCATTTCAACCATTGCTAGGCGGTTTTTTATCTCGACCAAATCTGTGATATGTAGCTGGAAAAAAGTTGTGTCTCTTATGATTTGGACTCTACCTGGGTCCCCTTTGTGCCAGAAGGTGCTCACTGGGTCGCTGCCTTGCATCAGTTTGTTGAAGAGTCATGCTAGGCGAAGATTCATCCTGAACGGAAGGTGCTCGGGTACGATGAGGAAAGACTCCCTCTCTTGGCATTTCGTCTTACGCTGTGGGACGTGTAGGTTGTGAAGAATATCCTTTTTAGTGTTGACAATTGCACTTCCTGAGTCTCTATTTTGTGTTATACCAATTTGGGACCACAAAAGGAGGCAGACTTAAAGGTACCCCCAACAAGTGGTTTTTGTCCGCGACAGAACCTGTCCAAATATATGCCTAGGCGAACGTGGGATTTTATATTGAGACAACCAATACTTAAATCTAATTGTGAGTTTAATATCTTCCAAAGTGGGATTTTTCATTTTCTTTTGTTTTAACAGGTATGATGGTCTCTTTCTCACATTCAATTGAACTTATATTGATCTTGAACTTAATTGGTACTCATTCAAAAGTTCTAACATTTTGAAAGAATACTAATCACAAAGGGTATTGTCACTGATCTTATATTGAGACAACCAATACTTACAAGGATACTATTGCACATTGTATTATCCAATGTGTATTGACAAAACCTAACTTTTACTTCAAATCTAGAGCCTACTCCACCAAAAGTTTTTCCACTTATCAAACCTCTCCTCTCATCCCACTCTCCCACTGTACAACCTCTCGAAACATTATTCAGAGTTGGATTTCTAAACTTCTCAATCTTATCAAGGTGAGTTTGTGAATATTTTTTTGCTGTACCATTCTTTATTATGTAAATAGGTTGTGAACTATTCTTGCTTTGCATCCCGCATTACAATTCAGTACTATTCTCGCTTTGAATTTTTTTCATTTTTAACCAAGTCTTACATTCTACAGTTCCATTCGGGGTACAGTAGGTCGGGGTAAATGAAAGTTTCCTAATTACGTGTGTTTATGTTTGTTGTTGTCCGTAAGTTTTTTTTACGTAAAAAGAATATTTTTATGTGTTGTGCGTAAAAAGAATCTTCTTCTCTAAATAGTCAAAATTTGTAAATAATAGGAATTCTGAATTCTATGGCTTCAGATCTCATTTTGAATTGTGATCATTAAAGGTTTTATTATGTTGGAATTTTAAGGCTTATATCCCATTAATGGTTAACCACGCTATCTACTTTCTCTTTCAGGGATTATATTCTTTGCAATTTCTAAGATTCTATCTGAGGTTGGTGAGAAGTTATTCTTAATTTTTGTTCTCTCATTTCATGCCACTTTTTTCGTAGTGGAATTACAGTTATTTGATTTGTAGTTATTTGTTATTCTCATGCAAGTCCCATACTACTTAGGTTCAAGGCAACTCAATTTCACATACAGATACACACACACACATGCACACACACATTATACTTAATTTATAGTCCAGTTTTGGCGAAATACATAATTAACTTTAAAGTTGAAAATAACTGCAGTTTTGAATAGGTCACTGGTATCTTTCATCCACTACTCCTACCATTACTACTTACCACTTATTCTCATTACTACTTATTTTCATCCACTACTCCTCAATTTAATATTCATTGATAATCCTAAAAAAATGAATAGAAACTCAAATCATCAGACTACATGTTATTAATCATAGCATACTGATAATCCTAGAGTACTAATCACAAAAAAATAGAACACGAGCTAAAAAAAAAAGAGTATCCAAACGTATCCAAGAATATTTGAGTATTGGAAAAAACAGGATACCTAAAAATGCATCACGTATCCGTATCACATACATATCGGATATTGATTTGGAGCCCTATATAGAGCATTTGCACTTCATCCGTTGCATCATTAAGAATATTAGATAAGCTTTCGTGATTAACCTATAACATTGGCACAATATTTTTTTTTATGAAATGAGAGAGATCACTGGAATATAACCATATCATCACTAAGTTCAAAGTAAAAAGGAAATAAATAAGTACAAATTTTAGGAAAATCTTCTCCAATCTGGGAATTGAATTGACTATAGAAGTTATAGTATACAATATTAAGAACATATTAGGTATCACCGTCACAAGCATCATACCTACTGCCTTTTCATCTTAGGTTGCCTCTTTCTTTGAGTTAAAACTTAGGTTACTGCTATGACCCGTATGAGAATCCAATGGTGCCCTGTTTCTGAAGGATGATTCATTGGTGCTATTTGTTGTGTTAGTAAATGTGGACATTGCAGGCCTGTGCAAGTATGCTTTGTTGTTGAAGCCTTCGAAACTTGATTTTACATAAACTGACATTTCAGGCCTGCGTAAATATGGTTTCTTGCTAGATAAGCCTTCAAAATTTGATTTGAGATGAAGTGATTTTGATTTGTTAGATGGTCGTAAAGAAGGTTCCTTTCTACGCAAGGCTTCAAAACTTGATTTGACATGAACTAAATTTGATTTGTTAGAGGGTTGAGGAGGAGGCATTAGAGCACGAGTAGAAATATGCCTCTGGTTTTTTTGTCACCGGACTTGCTAGATGCTGCTTTGCCAGAGGCGCTATAGTGATATACAACTTGCTTTTGTTTTACATTTCATTTAATATGATTTGATAAAACATCAATGCACAAAGAGTTAATTTCACCTTGATGTAGGTGACTTGCTAATTGAGATCGCTTGATTTAGATTTGATAATAGTTCGAATACCGTATATCTATTTTTTTTTATTTTTGATGGAGCTAACTTGCCAATTCAGATTAAATTTAATACATATTTTTTATTTTTTATTTACATTTGGGTTGACCAGTGCAAAACATACACGCCTAACAAGTGCGAAATAGATGCGGGTCTCCGGACCAGTGTTGCTTTTTTCTCTACTATATTTTCAGGAGTTGAAAACCGTTGCTAAAGCATCCAAAAAGAATGTTGGACTACTTTACGACGTCATATAACAGGTAATTATGAAGTTTTCATATGGAATGATCATAAACTATGCATTTTGTTGCAAATCCCCCTTATGGAAACTCTTTAGCGATATGACAACGACACAGTGTATTGGATCATGACAATATTTTGTCCGAGGAGACTACAAAAACTTCCCCATGTTTGTTTAGAACATTTATAATCAATGAAGTTTATGATTTCAATAACTCATTACTTGATTTTTTTTCCTTTGCTAACTACATGATTTCAATAACACTACATGATTTGCGTATAACATTTGTTAGTTGTTTTTATACAGATTCTTATGGATACATATCAGATGTAAGTACAACCATTTTGCCCAGATGGATCTACCTGACATAAAATTTCTTTCAAAAAATGTAATTTTTTTTTCTGCAGGATCTCTTTTGTCTGCTGTGTAATGGTGATGAACAAGGGTCATATGTTTAGTTTTATTTATAAAGCATCACCTATGGCAGGTTTTCAAAACAGGGACAAGTTGGGGTCTGTTTGTGTCACACTTATTGTATTTAGTATTGACACAAAACAAGGCTACATTTGAGTTATGTCAGGCCTTGCATAAACTGTTTGTGTAGCATACAATTCTATTGAAATTATGTAGCCATTAGATACTATTTGTGTGGCATACCGATTCTTAGAATGATCAAAACTGGAATACCAAGTTACTTTCCAATGCAGAATTCAAACTATAGTTTTAGTTCTAATAGGATTCAAGCATTGGCTATTTTAGATAAGGTAACCTATTTCTTGAATGAATTTGACTTGCACAAGTAATAAGTGAGTTCGTTTTTAATTTAGAATGTAAAAATGTGTGTATCGACAAGGATTATGTATAAGCTCTGTTAACTTTCGACTATTTCATCAACTATGTTTATGCTCCTGCAACATTTGTGTGTTTGATAAAAAATTCTCCTCAACCATGTATAAATGCATAAAATTTAACCGGGCTTAGTTCAATGTTTGGGGTCTTTGTTTTTAAATTTTTATTTTTTTTATATTCATTTCTACCTTTCTCAGGTGTTAAAGGAGTAAATTCAGTTATATATTATAGGTTCGACATCTTTTTCTAATTTAAAGAAAGATGTTTGAATTGTCATTAACGTGCTATTATATTTTTCTAAAATGCTTGCTTTTAGGGATGATACGAATGTTGCGAAAATTCACCCAAACTATGGTTTCATTGATGTATCTTTTCAGTTTGGTATATGCCATTGACGATTTATAAATTTACTGACAGATAACTCATGTCATGTAGAATCTTATTTGAGGCATGTGGAGGGTTCAAATAAAAATATCACTTTCTTTAGTATACTACCTCTTTTACTCATGTTTTTTAGACATGTTTGTTGCAGATAATATGATTGTGATTTGATTTCAAGAGTAAATTATGTTAAAAAAAAATTATTGGATTGGTTTGATGGGTTGTTATCCTTAAGAGGGAGGATATTCCAGTAAACAAAGGGGATTATGTCCCAATTTTTTTAAAAAGAATTGACATTTTTTTATTTAAGGCATAATATGAATTCGATTGTTGAATATTGTAAAATTCATGCTATATGTGAATTTGTTTGATGAATTTAGACTATTTAAAAGAATGTTGTTGGAAAATTTATTATTTGTTAAGCAGGTAGTCTTATAAATAAAGGATATTATGGTCATTTTTTTTAAAAATTACACTTTGTTTTATTGTGGAACGAATTTTTAGCCGTTTTGCAGTTATGTACTTTGAAACTCTTTGTCGTTTTGTGATTACGTATTTTTGAAGTTTTTGCCGTGCCTTCAGGCACGGGCATTCCGCTAGTATATATATATATATATATATATATATATATATAATCTAAACCTCTTTTTCCTGATATTATCTTATTTTTAACGGTTCGCGCCAACGGCATCCAATCCCCACCACCACCCACCCTCTTTATCGGAGCTCCAACAACCTTCATCAGAGCTCTGATTTGAGGTGGCATGGATGCCGATGTAACATTTTTACAAACAGTAACATTTATTATTTGTGAAAATATTACAGATATAAACCTAATCCAATGCTACCCGTACTCACCTCAAACTGGAACGCCGGTGTATCCAAACCCCATTAATCCAATATTCTCTTATTTCCTAAGGTCCGCGCCAGCGGCACTCCATGTCACTCCAAATCAGAACTCTGATGAAGGTTCTTGGAGCTCCGACAATTGGGGTTGGTGGTGGTCGGGATTAGATACCGCTAGCGCGGGCCGTTAAAAATAAGACAATATCAGAAAAAAGAGGTTTGGATTCACCGTATATATATATATATATACTGTGTTATAACACAGTAAATGTTAACGTCTATAAAAATGTTATAGATATAAACCTAACCCAATGTCACCCCTACTCACCCCAAATCGGAGCGCCAGTGGATCCAAACTCCATTTATCTAATATTCTCTTAATTTCAGAGGTCCGCGCCAGCGGCACCCTATGCCACTACTACCTACCCAAATCATAGCGCTGATGAAAGTCGTTGAAACTTCGACAATGGGGGTGGGTAGTGGTGGGAATTGAATGTCGCTAGCGTAAACTTTTAAAAATATGGTAATTTAAAAAAAAAGGTTTGGATCTACCGTGTGTGTGTATATATATATATAGATAGAGATAGAGAGAGAGAGAGAGAGAGAGAGAGAGAGAGAGAGAGAGAGAGAGAGAGAGAGAGAGAGAGATTATGTGATATTAACTCAGTAAATGTTACTGTTTGTAAAAATGTTATATATATATTGTGTAATATTAACTTAGTAAATGTTACTGTTTTTGAAAATGTTATATATATATATAACTATTTCATAAATATATTATCACAGTAAATGCTATTGTTTGTGAAAATGTCACAAATATAAAAACTATTTCATTTTCTGGTGTATACAATAAAGTTTAATATCTATGCCATTTTTACAAACTATATATATATATATATATAGATATAAATATATTATGTAATATTAACTCAGTAAATGTTACTGTTTGTGAAAATGTTATATATATATTGTGTAATATTAACTCAGTAAATGTTACCGTTTGTGAAAATGTTATATATATATATATTGTGTAATATTAACTCAGTAAATGTTACTGTTTGTGAAAATGTTATATATATAAACTATTTCATAAATATATTATCACAGTAAATGTTATTGTTTGTGAAAATGTCACAAATATAAAACTATTTCATTTTCTGGTGTATACAATAAAGTTTAATATCTATGTCATTTTTACAAACTATATATATATATCCAATATGCTCCTATTTTTAAAGTTCTGTGCCACCCCTATTCACCCCAAATTGGCGCTCCAGATGATCCCGATTCTATTTATCCAATTTTATTTTCAAAGGTCCGCGCCAGCGGCACCCCATGATACTCCGGTGAATCCAATGCCCATTCATTCAAAAGTCTCTTATTTTCAAAGGTCCGCGCCAGCGGCACCGCATGCCACCCTTACCCACCCCAAATCGGAGCTCTGACGAAGGTCGTTGAAGCTCTAATAATGGTGGTGAGGATTTGATACCGCTAGCGCGAACCTTCAAATATAAGGTAATTTTGAAAAAAAAAATGTTTAGATCCACCGGATATATATATACTATGTATTATTACCACAGTAAATGTTACCATCTGTTTGTGAAAATGTCACATATATAAAACTATTTCATATTCTAGTGCATACATGAAAGTTTACTGTTTGTGTAAATTTTTTTCTTTGGAATTTTATAGCCTTCATGGATCTTGTTTGATAGATCTCGTCGAGCAGATTTCAAAAATATTAATTTTGCGAAAAACAAATTTGTGAATCAAAAGTTATGATCATTTAAAGATTAAAAAAAGAAGTCCAACCACTTATGTAACTTCCTCAAGGAAGTTACGGATGGTTGGTTTTAAAAGGGTAAAATTTGGAAAAAAATCCCTAAAAAGTTGGAATAGGACCTATGAGATTATTGAAAAGTCAATAGGACTTATAAGCTTGTTGATCCGACAAATGAGACCTATGTGTAAAGACCCCTTTTTTATTCGGTTGCAATACCCGCGTAGCATCGAAACACTAAAACGTTAAAAGAACCCTATATATTACCCTATATCCCCTTATACCTTAGTCAAATTAAAAAACTTCCTAACAAAGTTGAAACTACTCGTGAAACCCTATAACTTTGTTTAATTATATAAGTACCCCCTAAGGATATAAAATGACCAAAATATCCTTATAAACTTTTAAAGAAGCATAACTTGGCTTACATTTCACCCCAGGATCCCAAAGCTAATATCAAATTGAACCTTTAGACCTCAACTAATTTAATTTTACAACCACAACCCTTAAACTTAAATAAAATTACACAAATGCCCTTTAAATATGGAAAATAACCAAATAAAATACAAACTAGATACTAAATACCATCCTTAAGGACCAAAGTCAAAACCAACATATTTAGACTTTCCCCTTCCAATAATGCATCAAAATCGGCACAAAAAGCTGAAGATAACATGAGAACCACCCTTCACACATGTGAAACCCTTGTGCACCATGGTTATCTTCTTAAACAAAGGAAGAAGCCATCTCCTTTAACTGCCAATCATCTTCCCCCGGACTACGTATAAAAATCGTGCGCATTTTAACATTGAAACTCACTATTTCTGTAGAAATAAACTTGCTTTTTTTCTCTCAAATCTAGTAATCTATGATATTATGCACCAATTTTTGTTTTGATTGTCAAAACGTTTTAAGTATTATCACAAACCTCAAACCAATCAAAAAGCTAATCTCTTAATCCCCCTTCTATTCTTGACGTGCTACGATTCTTCTCATCCCCCTTATATTCTAAAAAAAATCTCCATTCTCCCTAACCAGAACTATGTGGGACCTGATCCTCTCAAAATAATTCATCTCAAAATGAAGGTCACAAATTTTTAAAACCCTGAAAGGTACTTAGACAATCCATACGACACACATCGGTGCAGTCCTTTATTTTTCACAAAATGGTATTCTTTTCTAACTCTCGAGAATGGCGATCCATCTTATCATTTACCTGAACAAAAGGATTATATATGCCTTAGTGATTGGTATAGATAATTCGCATGCAAAACTCATCACGAGGCACAACAAAATATGTCAAAATAATTTGATTTCAAATTAAGGAACATAGTCATTACATGAAATATCAGTCGAGGGATCCAACAGACCATCCCCTTTCCAATAACGAAATCAACCTACATTTTCCCAAAAACTTACCTCGTCCCTACCAAATAACCAAACCTTACAGAAAACCCCCTTAAACGTTAAAAATACTACCACAAATCACCCTAAAATACAAATTTCCCAGCTTCACAGATGCTACCTCCAACTACACAGATGTTGCCCTCAACTTCCAGACAACCCTACCTTGTCATCATTACTTTCTCCTGGAGGTCCCCAAGTCTCCCACTCTTTATTAACGATTTTTATGATCTCCATGCAGTGGTATGCCTTGACAAGATTGGCCATAACCGCAACACCCTCTTCTATGGTGTCGAAAGCCAGAAGCCACCTTTGACCAATCTCCGCTTTCGAGATCTTCCCAACTCACCACTTCTAAAACCACTTCAGATAATCCCTAGACATATACCAAGCCACTCTTTTAGATTGTGATGGAGGGGTAAACGCCCGACGGTGCTACCACAAGGGTCCCAGTATCATCCACACTCAGGTCCTCCACCAGGAAGAAGTTCCTTATGCGAGGGGGAACTATCTCTTCCCACCCAGATTGGCACACAATTCGCCAAGGGAAATAAAAGGAAGTCTGTCGGAGGCCAACCGATCGCATGTACCAATACTTTCCTAGCTGTAAAATGAGATACAAGTTTCCCTATTATGGCACCGACTAATGAAGGCATCGAGCCTCGTGCTCCATAAACCAGTTAACCTAGCTCTCTGCTAAAGGGAAGAAATTAAAGAAAGGCTAGATGAAGAAATTAGTCACACTCGATATGGGATACTCAGGAGGTTTTGTGAAGAGAAACCTATCTGTAAGTGACATAAACAGCATCACCGAGCTAAAAAAATCATAACGGCCCTCTTTCCGAGCATAGAAACCATTCAAGGTCTTCGTCAGTACCACCGCCGCACGACTACAGTTATAAGTCATCCATATCGCTATCGTGGACACTTAGGGGTCTCCCATCCAGTCTCCTGTCACTAATAATATCCCCACAGTCAAGCCCAAAGCAACATCTCCGGCAAAGCCAGCATTAACAAAGTCCTTTTGACGCACCAAGTGCATAACTGCCATAAGACAAATAGTACCTATATGAACCAACGATCAAGTCGCCGAAGGGGAAATGTGGAGTAACTCAACCAAAAATAATCGCAACACTGAGGATAATCCCAAATTTTACCGAAAATTACTCATAGGTAGAACAGGCCTCATCCAAGCCAAACCGGAACACATGATCCTCGGAGTGCTAGAATTGTACCTTTCTCACCAAAAAATTCTAGTCTATTGCCCTATTATGCCATAAAGAAATCAGACGCAAGCTGAAAGTTTCGTTGTCAATGTTATAGAGGTAAAAAGAGCATTCTTCGTACATTAGAATAACCGTTTGGGAAAAGAGAAAGAAGACACAAAAGAAGTGATATGAATGGTGGTGAAAAAACACATCCCCTGACTCTCCTTTTATACCTAAAAACACTTATAAAAGAACAAACCATCCAGAATTCCATTTAACTCTCTGCCCTACAAAGTACCATAGGTATGCTGGAAAGTGCAATTAATGGCTAGGAGTGATTTAACATGATCCCCATGTCGATAGGCAGATCAAGGAGTATGTTGATCGGCAACCTGATATTTTAGAAAAATTCCATTTTTCCTCTTTTGCCCGAAATTAATTCCCAAAAATCCTTTCTTTGAAAAGTCATCATCGGGTTATCTCTTTTTTACTCTTCTTTCAATAAAATAAATATTTTCCTCAAAATAATTTCCATTCTCATCTGTGTTCACAAAATAAAAAAATCTCAATAGAAAATTAAGTGCATGTAGATTAAGCCACTAAATTAAGAAAAATAACAAAAAGCAATTAATTTTTTTATATATATCCTTTCTTTAGCAGCATTACGTCTTTGCAAGTAGAAAAAAGCCAAAAAAATAAATAAAAATAAAATATAAGGGGACTTACCCCTAACCCTCAAACCATAACCTTCCCATCAAACCCTCAGGCCCCGTAACACATATGTTTCCCTTTGCGATGGGCGGTGGACCCTTAGCTCCTAGAACCAGAACTCTATAATGAATGATATGAAACCCTCAGCCCTCGTGACACATATGTTAAGGAAATATCCTATCTAGAATGAATGAGTTTAAGTCTCTACAGTAATCTCTTGCAAACCTCCACACTGTTGCAGCTACGTAACTCTGGATAAGATCGCTAAGCATGGAGACCCTGTGACTGAACAATTAAAAAGTTTTGAAAATATTTTTAACACGGGTCAGAGCCCACGTAAAACATTTTGAATTTTTTTTTCAAGTATTTAAATTATAGTTTAAATAAGTTATTTATTATACATGTAATGTCTACATACACTCCCTTAGATTCTCACCTCACAACTAATGTGCACGCCTAATGTTTTCTACCTAACTAGTATCTCCTGCCCAACTAGATAGGGTTATGATTACTCTCGATAAGTCTAGTTCCCTTGTATATCCCCGTATGACATGATACTACGGTCTCAATAATAAATTATTTATTCCCATTTTATTATTGAGTCAATTACTTAAGTTTCACTACTTAAAGTATTTTAAATGCACATCATTTATCAATTCAATTGTCTCACATAAGCATATATATCAAATCGGTATATATTCATCACGCATATAGTATATACACAACTATATGTAAGGACATATTTTGTAAGTCCTATTTAATTAGTGTATCTCGTATACCGCTACAAACCATCGAAGAAAAAGTTCAAGTTTGAAGATACATGAAGACGGATCCGAATATCAAGCACCTCTGAGATTAATTTTTGGCAAGGGTGTGTTTTAATCCATTTACGGTTCATTTAAAGTGTTGGAATATTTTTTCTAAAAAATTTTCTAAGTGTTGAGGCGTTATTTTTCTTCAAAATATTTTTTCTAAGTGTTTAGGCAGAGTTTTGAAATAAAAAATTCGTTCGAGTGACAAGCTAATGTCGTTCGAGCGACTTTGCCACTTAGTCTGAGCGAAAGCACCGGCACAAGTTTTTTATATAAAGCGTGTTAAATGAGTTCGTTTTCGTTAAGAAAACCTGATAAATTTCGATAGCAGTAAACTGCATTTTGCGTAACACTTTGCCTTATTAATTTAGGGTTCAAATCCTTTTGTTTTCAATTCACAAAAATCCTAAATTGTTTAGTGAATTGTTTTGGAATCCGAGATACATATTTGCTGGAGCTTCTCTTGTAGGGAGGATAACCTACTGTTGATCTAGCTGTCACTTAAAGGAGCTACTGGGCCGACATTGACTGCGTGTCATAGAAAGTGCTCGTGAGTGTTCCTGGGTTGATTGGACTGCGTGTCTTTACGGATTTTCTGAGGTTGATTCATTGCTGATTTAAAACTATGGTTCTTATGGGTATTTGAGGATATTCATTGCAAATTTCGCTTGCAATCATTATGAGTATTATTAAGTGAAATAAAAGGTTTTCCCTTTTATTTTTTTCCTGAAATATGTGAGTCAGCAATTCATATTTATTTGTGTTGGCATGATCCACTACACCTAGATGTTTGTAATAGGGATGAATTAAATTAGTTTAAAAATTGACTATAATTTAATAAGTTTACAATTGGAATTTGTGAATTTATTCAAATCAATATTACACGACTTTGTCAAATTGGTATCAGAGTAGGTTTTCCTAATTTATTGTGAATTCCTTTTTCCGCAAAATTTGTGATATTGATTTTTTTGAAAAATCGCAATGTTTTCGAATGAAAACTTATATAATCAATTGCCAATTTTGACGGGTCTAATCATGCTTACTGAAAAGCTCGCATGAACTAATATTTAAAGGCAATTGATGAGAGAGTTTAGGTAGTTTATGAAAGAGGCTGGACTCCGCCCCCTATCACTGCAAATAATGTTACTAATTAAAAACCCGTGGTATACTGGACTGAGAATGAGTTTAGATGGACCACTTTTAATTCACATGGGTTTAGTGCATTTTCTAGTGTTGTCACTCCTGAGGAGTTCCGACGAATTATGACGCGCACCTGTCTAAAGCAGTGTGGGATGTTTTAAAACTTACCCATGAAGGCACAAATGCGGTCAAAGAGTATAAAATTCAAAATTTAACTACTCAATTTGAAATAATAACCATGATTGAATTTGAATGTTTTGATGATTTTTATGCTCGTTTATTTGGTATTGTCAACATTAGTTTCAATCTTGGTGAGCACATTCCTAATGCACGAGTGGTTAAAAAGATTTTGAGATCGTTGCCAAAATATTTTATCCCCAAAGTGACTGTTTTAAATTTCTTAGGGAATTTGAGCAATTTAAAATTGGAAGCGCTGGAAGGAGACCACCTCCAGACGTATGAAATTTACATGTTCCCCGACATTATCAAACCTAAGGATATAGATATAACACTTAGATCCCAGTATAGGAAGGGAAAGGAAGTGTCTAAGAGTCAGAGGAAAAAGAAAGTGAGATTTTATGAGTCCGAGTCTGAGGACGAGTCTGATTTTGATATGGCAATGCTTGCAAAAAAATCCCTAAGTTTTCAAAGCAAAATTCTTCCAATAAAAGGGTTTTTGAGAAAAATAAAAAGAAAGATGAGGCCAAAGAGAGCGGTGAGAAAGAAAAAGAGGAAGAAGAAAGATGTTTTGAGTGTGAGGGTAGAGGGCATATATCTTTTGAGTGTCCCACTAGGCTAAAGAGAAAGGGCAAAAAGATTTCCAAGCCACTCTTAGCGATAGTGAGGAAGAGGTGAAAGATTTCGGGGATGAATATTCACATGGGAATTTTGTTGCCTTTTTAGCTTGTCATGTGAGCACACCTAGTTTGTCCCATGATGATGTGGATACTTTTTGCATGTGAGACCCCCGAGGATAGTTTGAGTATTTCTAGTGAGGGTGATAGTGAGTGTGATAGTGAGATCCAAACTGCATTTAGAGATTTGTATGCCGACACCTTAAAGATGATGAAATTGAATAAGGAATTAGGTCTTAGGTTGATTGATTTGGAGAGGGAGATTGAGAGCTTGAGGCGTTGGCAAGTCAACTCGAGAAGGTGAAGGTTTCTTTGAGTGAGTAATTGATCGTCGTGAATCGGGAGAAGAGTGAACTTATATCCCGTGTGTCACAGTAAGGGAGAGATATTAAACGTACCTGGGAGGTAAAGGTCACTTTAGAGGATACATCTATGAAATTAAGAAAGATGTTCCTCGGTCCCGCTTTGGATAAAGTTGAGAGTCTAGGAATATGTCGTGATGGTGTGTCCACTTCCCACATTGTACCCGAGCCGGTTCTCGAGTTTGTGATTGATCCATATGATTCTCAACCCAATCCACATAGGCATCCAGTTCAAGATAGGAGAGTGAGCCATAGACGTTTTAAGAGAGGTGTTCCTAGTCCCGCGTATGTTTGCACCCATTGTAAGAAGACATGACACCTTAGGGAGTTTTGTTTTAAGTTGGGTAATGTGTCATGTTTTGCTACTACATGTATTTCCAGACACGCACCCACACATGATGCTCCGGATGATTACATGAGAGAGTTTGCACATCTTAGGGAGCAGGTAAATTTTTTCGTCAAGACTTTACATGACTTGATGGATGTTTTTCATAGGATGTCACCACCGTTGAAAAGCCCTACCGCACCTAACGGTTGAGGTTTCGACTTGTTTGCTAGCATAGGATGATTTTCATAATGATATTTTTTTCCTATTGCTAGTGTTTACCATTTTGTATTTATACTTTCCATTTTTTATATATTTTTTGAAAAACTAAAAAGATTTTTGTTTTTGAAATTTTTTGGAAAAATATAAAAAGATTTTTCATTTTTTTAGAAAAAATTAAAAAAGCTAAAAATATTTTATTTTGATGAAATTTTTGGAGAAAGACAAAAAGAGTTTTGTATTTTGTTTACACTTTTTATGGAAGAATATTTTGGATGACCAAGTCACAATTTCATTCCATATTCATGTGATAATTTGATAGTGTTTTGATATGTGTCATCATTTCATTTTTGTGCTTTATAATGTTTGGAGTCATTAAGATGTAATTTGCGATTATTACCAACATGTTTGAATCTTAGTTTTCTTTAATGCAGACTTGCACGAATATGTTTGATTATTGTACTTGTCAAATCACATGTTGGTCGAGTGTTTCCATCTCAATCCTGTCTTTAAAATGAACCAAATGCGATAAAATTCGACAATGAAAGTAGTGCATGTAAGAATCGTTTACTGTGAGGAATTAAATTGCAAAAAATGATGAGTGTTCACGGGAAAGGGTTGCAAGACTACAAAATTAACTCGTGGTGAAATCCTCCCGAATTTTTTTAAGGCAATAAAAAGATAAATATGCCAAAAATGAGGCCAATAGGATTTCTCTAATGAGATAAAAATAGATCACCTCAAGAAAAAATAAATGTTTTATTATTTATGATGGAGTTTGGATGGAAAAATGTGAAAAACGGGTTTGCATGTCCTGACAAAGTCTTGAAAAAGCATTACATAATTTTAGACGTTATTGGTGTAAAAATCATTTTAGACGTCATATAAATTCACATTTTTTTACACCTAAGGATGATTTTGATTTCATTCGTTAGAAGTATCCATATTCATCGTACACATATGTTATGTTTAATTGCATTGATTTTTCAATCGAATTTGTTCACACCCATTCATTCCGTTTTCATGATTTGGTTATCTTAATGTAAATTCATGGCGTGTGAGTTTTGTAAAATTATTTTTTTTGCATTTTTGTATGAAAAATTGAAAAATCAAAATTAGTTTGTGGAATGCTTTTGAGTATCTCTTAATGATCGTAGTTGTTTCCTTTGCTTGTCGTGACACTCGATTTTTATTTTGTTTATTCTTTTCCTTGTCTATTTCGGACAAATAAAAAGGGAGATAACGAATTATAAGGGAGTTTTACATTATGGGGGAGATTTGAGATTCAATATTTATTTTGATGTTATATTTATCTCATTTCAAACTTGATACGTTACGAAGGTATTTGCTTTATCTCATGTGTGTAGGTACAAAGATTAATGAGTATATGTTGCACACCCTGATGATAAAAGCTTGAAGATTTTTGAAGAAAATTTTTATCTTGCAATTTTAGTACCTTTTCAGTTTTGGGATCATGGGAGGGTACTAGATTTGTATAGGCATTTTGATTTGATAATTCAGATATTTTTATTTTATATCGGCAGGTACATAGGGGGAGATTTGTAAGGACATGTTTTATAAGTCCTATTTACATTAGTGTATGTCATATACCGCTACAAACCGTCGAAGAAAAAGTTCAAATTTGAAGATACATGAAGACGGATCTGAATATCAAGCCTCTGTAAGATTAGTTTTGGTAAAGATGTGTTTTAATCCCTTAACGGTTCATTTAAAGTGTTGGGATGTTTTTTCTAAAATATTTTCTAAGTGTTGAGGTGCTGTTTTTCGTCAAAATATTTTTTCAAAGTGTTTAGGCAGAGTTTTGAAATAAAAAATAAAAATTTATTTTCTCGCCTAGTCGTTCGAGTGACAGGCCAGTGTTGTTCAAATGACATAGCCTTGTCTCGAGAAGCACTCGTTCGAGCGACATAAAGTCTCATTCGAGTGACTTTGCCACTTCGTTCAGTGATAGCACTGACTCAAGTTTTTTATATAAAGCATGTTAAATAAGTCTGTTTCCGTTAAAAAGACCTGAAAATTTTTGATACTAGTAAACTGCATTCTGCAGAACGCTTTGTCTTATTCATTTAGGGTTAAAATCCTTTTATTTTCAATTAACAAAAATCCTAAATGCTTTAGTGAATTGTTTTGAAACCTGAGATACATATTTACTAGAGTTTCTCTTGTAGGGAGGATAACCTACTATTGATTTAGGTGCCAGTTGAGGGAGGTACTGGGTTGACGTTGACTGCATGTCATAGGGAGTGTACATGAGTGTTCATGGGCTAATTGGAGTGCATGTCTTTGTGGATCTTCTGAGATTAATTCACTGTTGATTCAGAACTGTGGTTCTTGTGGGTATCTGAGGATATTCATTGCATATTTTTCTTGTAATCATTGTGAATATTATTAAGTGAAATAAATGATTTTCCCTTTTGGATTTTTTCCTAAAATCTATGTGTCAATAATTCACATTTAGTTGTGTTAGCATGATCCACTACAACTAGATGTTAATTTTAGGGCTGAATTAAATTGGTTTAAAAATTGACAGTAATTAAAAAAGTTTACAATTGAAATTTGCAAATTTATTCAAATCAATATCACATGGCTTTCTCACTATAGCATCCCCAGAATGGTCCCTCGTGTTGCTATCCTACTCTGCTATCAAGTCCATTTACCTCTCATACTCAATCAAGGACTATTGGTTTGACATGTCTCCTCAAACCCAAAATCAATAAACACAACAATGGAGGCAAATATGGTTCTAAGCCTTTGGGATACACATATACATAACGTACCCAAATGACCTGTCAATCTATACACGACACATGGTGGACTACCCTAAGTTCCATGTTCTGGGGTACAAATCCAGACCTTGCTGGCATCGTCAAGGTTGAATTGCCCTCTGCACGAAAACCACTTGATAGTAGGCAACGTAGCTATGTCCACACACATAATCAAATCCTATACATAGATATTCACACAACCTATATATATATATATATATATGTATATTTTATTATTCAGTAGGTATGCACACAATCCAATTTCATCAACTTGTACGTAGTATATATCACTTGCATAATCAACGTACAATTACTTTCAATTACAATTCCAAATTATATAATTTCGAGTATCGCTCGCTACTCTAAGGGTCCTACTTACCCCCTTAATTAATATGTAGTTATTACCATCGTCAAGTACTGGTCATAAACATAGGTTCACTCATCACTACTTAACCCGTCTTAAAATTTCATTCAATTATTAATTACGAATATTTTCTCAATTATCCCAATACTTAACTCATTCTAATCTCCACTTTAGGCTTACTATCATTTTTATATTTCCCTCTAAAGTTTAAAAATATCCCAAAAGTCCTCTCATAAATTATCCATAATTTTCGGGCCTAAAAAGAAACATTTTTCAATTCTGGGTAAAATCGAATCAATTCGCCCAATGGCTGAATCTATTCAAAAAGTGTCAAGGGACTTCTTCTTCATTTCGTTGTTACGAATTTTCATACAATCCAATTACTCAAATTTTCATATTTCAATCCCAAACTCCCAATTAACACATATAAACATCAAATATACATAAATGGATGGTTTTTAACGTAAATCATGTATAAAATAAAATCTCTATTAACCATTAAACCCTATAATTTTATGTTATTCACATGAATTCATCCAAAAATGCAGATTTATCCCATGATCTAAATCCCAGAACTCTTGATTTCTTGTTATCCATAGATTTGGATTCATTCTACATCCAGTCCTATTCCCAATTATGAGTTATATTCATCAAATCGCAAAAATATCAACATTTTTCTGAAATTCAAAGGCCCTACTCTACATCGGTATTATAACTCATAAAAATTTGCAAGATAAATACATTCCTTGTATGGAAGAAATATGATTTCGTGTTCTTAATGAAAAATCCTTTCTGATCCACCCTCCAACGATGGTTGTGATGCAAGGACAAGGGTAATTTTTCCACAAATCCTCTCTTAAGACCCAAGAAAGCTCTTCCTCTTCTCTCTACTGGCCTCCAAATAATTTATATTCTCTTTACCCTAACCTCACACCACTGCAAGTACATATAATCTTTGGAAATTCGTAATTTCCTTAACCATGTGTTATCAAATGACCAAAATGCCCTTTCGGGGTATTGATTTGATGAAAAACCGTTCCGGGACCCAAACTATACAGCCGGGTATACTATATTGATTGTTTCGACATTTCCAAACTCAACCATAACCTCAAAATCATCATTCGAGTTACTCACAAATAATTTCCTATCTCGAGCTTATTTATTCCATACATGACACCCCGTTGAGAAAAAAATTGTTACGTCACTATCACTCGTTATGACATCAAATACGTAGTTACTATTTACTTAGTAATTTTATTCGATAACATTAATCATTTCACTCCGATTAATTATTTAATCAAACCACAACAGTTAATTTCCAGTAAATTATGTCACACGTGTAATTTATATTTAATCGAATTAATTCATTTTTAATTCTTTAAAAGACGAGTTATTACATAGTTTCCCCCTTACAAGGGAATTTCGTCCTCGAAATTGGAACATACCTTTTGCGAATAACTCTAAATACTGCTCACGCATGTCATCCTCCTTTCTCCCATGTTGACTCGTCTACATTATGGTGCCCCTACTGAACTCTAACCAAGGATACCACCTTTGACCGCAGTTTATGCTCACTACAATCAAGTATTTCCACTGTTCTCTCCGCGTATGAGATATTAGGCTGCAAGTCGATCTCCTCTAATGGAACATGCCAAAAATCTCTCTCACTCCTTTGGTACTTCATCAGTGATGACACATGTAACATGTCGTGAATCCGCTGTAGGTGCTCTCGTAGTCCTAGTTGATAAGCTAGTGGACCCACTCTCTCAATGATCGAAAATGATCCCACACATCTCGGTGCCAATTTCCCTTTCTTGTCGAACCTCATAACTCCTTTCATAGGAGACACTCGCACCAACACCTAGTCACCAACCTCAGGCTCAATGTGCCTCCTGTCTGCATCGGAGTAACTCTTCTACCTATCTTGAGTTATCCGGGTGCGCCCTTGAATCACTTCAATCTTGGCAGTGGTATCCTCAATCATATCAAGCCCTAATAATTTACTATCCCCCACCTCTAACTAGCAAGCAGGCGAATGACAAGGTCGTCCGTACAGTAACTCAATGGTTCCATGATGATGGTAAATTGGTAGGAGTTATTATACGCAAACTCCACTAGAGGAAGATACTGCTCCCATCCTCCCCTGAAGTTAAGTATACACATCCGTGACATATCCTCAAGCATTTGAATAACCCTCTCAGTTTTCCTATCTATCTGTGGGTGGTACGTTGTACTCAATCATAAATTTATACCCATCGCCTCCTAAAAACTTTGCCAGAAATAGGACACAAAGATTTTATTCCAATTGGACACAATATTAATCCAAATCCCATGCAATCGTACTATCTCGGTGATAAATAACTATGCATACTGCTTCGTCTCAAAATCCGTATGAATTAGAAGAAAATGAGCCACCTTGGTCAACCGATCCACAATCACCCATATAGATACGTTACCCCGTTGCGATAATGGTAACTGGGTAATAAATTCCATGGAGATACTTTCCAGTTTCCACACGGGAATCTCTACTACCTCTAATATCAATGTCGGTCTTTGGTGGTCTATTTTCACTAGCTAGAAGGTAGCACACTTCGAGACAAACTCTGCTATGTCCCGTTCATTCTCGATAACCAATACTGTCTGCGCATATCCTGGTACATCTTATCCCCATCGGGACGTATCGCAAATCGAGAACCATAAGCCTTTGACATCACTGGATGCCTCAAATCATCATTCTCAGGGACCTCGATTCTCCTATTAAAATACAAACCACCCTCTGAACTGATCGAGTAACCCTCTGCCCCATCAACTAATAACTGGTGAACTCTGTCCGGGCTGTATTGGTCCTTTGCCTGTGCTTTAACCTCCCTTGTCATAATTTTGGGAGTGACAACTAATACGGACATACAAGCCAAAGAAATCTCTTCATTATGGCGAAGCTCTCTCCACTTCGCTTTCCTATCCACTGCTAAATCTCATGCAGGCCTTCGACTTAATGCGTCTGCCACCACGTTAGCTTTCTGAGGATGATACTGAATATTAAATAATAATCCTTCATGAACTCCAACCACCTCCTCTGTCTCATATTTAGATTTTTATGCGTGAATAGATACTAAAGCGATTTATGGTCTGTAAATAAGGTAAACTGCTCCCCCAACAATTAGTGCCTCCATATCCTCAAGGTAAATACAACTGTGACTAACTCCAAATCATGAATGGGGTAATTCTTCTCATGGGGTTTAAGCTTGCAAGATGCATACCCTATGGCCTTTTCCTCCTACTGTAATACACCCCCAAGTCCCTGTAAAGATCCATCAGTGTAAACACAGTATGACACTCCTCTCTTAGGCAGTGCAAGTACGGGTGCTGAGGTTAGTTTGTCTTTTAGCTCATCAAAATCTAGCTGACAATGGTTGTCCTAAATAAACAACACCCCTTTGCGAGTCAAACTTGTCAGCGACCCATAATCTTCGAGAAACCCTTAACGAACCATCGGTAATATCATGTTAATCCTAGAAATTTACGAACCTCGATTGGTGTCATGGGATATCCCCCCTCCCTCACCGTCGATACCTTACTCAGATCAACAATAATACCCTTTTTAGACACAATGTGGCCCAGAAATTTTACCTCCCGAAGACAGAACCCACATTTACTAAACTTCGCATAAAACTAATGTTCTCTAAGTGTTTGTCAAACCTTTCGTAAGTGCTCAGCATGCTCATCCTCAGAGCGAGAGTGCACCAGGATATCATCAATGAACACAATCACAAACTGGTCAATGAATTCTTAAAAAATTCGATTCATCAGATCCATAAATATTGTTGGCACATTGGTGAGTCCAAACGGCATTACCCTGAACTCGTAGGACCCATATCATGCCAAAAAAGCAGACTTAGGAACGTCCTCCTCTCTAACGCCTAACTGATGATAGCTGAACCTCAAATCTATCTTGAAGAAATAAGTTACTCCCCTCAGCAGGTTGAATAGATCATTAATACGAGGCAATGGATACTTATTCTGGATCATAACCTTATTCAACTCTCTATACACTACACCAAAAATGCTAATCTAGCACGCTGAGGCAAGGAGATTCTGGCACGTTTTAAAATCGTGCCAAAATCTGGTGCGATTTTATCATAATCTTGCACGGTTTAAAATAGTGCTAAAATCTGACACTGCTTTAAATCGTTCCAAATATGAGTACGTTTCATTAAAAAAGTAACACCCAAAATTTCAAGTGGGGACCAAATCATTCTAACCTAACTCTCTTCCCCTCTCCACGTTACCCGTTGCCGTTGCTCACCATAGGATCCAATTTTAAGAGGGAAGATTTTTTCCTCCGTTGCTCCCATGGTCGCTGCTCATTCTAGCCTCATCATCGTTGCTCCCATCGCTGCTCATCTCACGTCCAAATTTCAAGAGGGAAGATTTCTTGGGGGTCACACCAAATCATTCTAGCCTCATCATCATTGCTCCTATCACTACTGCTCATCATCGTTACTGCCTCCTGTCTCTGCTGCTTTGAGAGAAAAAGACCTTAATTTATCCGATGACTTCAAACTTACCACTTTTCAAGTTAGTTTCCCCCTATTTCTGTAATTTCTTTGTGTTTTTAACACTTTATTGTCATTTATCATATTTTGGCCCATCGATTCATCATTCTTTATTTGGATTCATACTGAGTAGTTTAAAAATCTCCAACTAGGGATTTTATGTTTTATATTTTGACACTAATGCCTGATAACTTGAATTAATCAACATGTAAATGAAAATCGTAACCATAGTTTGACCATGAAATGATAAATTATTGAATTATAACCATGAAAATTGATTTCGATTCGGGGTTTTGGGTTTCTTTAGATATGGTATTTGGATGGTGAAGAACATCTTCGATTTTTTATTTTCTTTGGTCGAATAATTATTGTTTGACGAGGTTATGTGGCTTGATTATCATTAGCGTGGGTTTATAGAAGCAGGGTAGAGTGTTTGGTTGTGTTTTTAGGCTAAAATATGAAGTTTTTAAAGCAACTTAGGTTGGTTTTGTCCAAGAACTCGAGTTTTTGCTCGTGATGTGTTCTTGACTAAAAACCTAAGATTTCAAGATTTTGTTTATGTCTAATAACTAAAACGTAAGAATGGATGTTTATTCATTTGGTCGTGGCCTTTCATTAATTGTAGTGGTCTTAGTCGACCCTTATATTACTTTAGGTTTCTTTGATTTACTCACTATGTAAGGATGCATAAAGGATCCACAGTTTCTCAAAACTATTACACCTGTTGGAGAGAGAGCCCACCAATACCTATCAAATGAGGGGCCAGAGAATACTTATGGTTTTTGGATAATTAGAATGTATTATATGTGATTTATGAAATTTAATAATTCTCCACAGTTCCTCTTGTTGAAATTTTGAAAAGCTATTTTATGTGATGAAATATTATTAACACATTCTGCATCCACACGTTTATCAGGATGTCGTCAATGATCAATAAAGAGTGGATAAAGGAGAAAATTTTGAGACCGATTGATATATAGACGGGGTGTTAGAGTTTCTGTAGTATGTGTTAAACACTATTACTGGGGATATACATCCATGTCCGTGTAGGAGTTCTCGCAATGGGAAAGTACATGTTACTTTAGGTGAAATCTTTTTCCATTTGATGGACTATGGTATGGATATAAATTACACCTTATGGCATTTTCATGGGGATACGTCAATTCTTAATCTAGTCCAGCGACAACCACAACCTACGGCTCTGACTAATGTTGGAGAACACATTGATGTGTCTAATATTATGACTTTGGATGACCATGTGAGATGTTCACGAGTGAAGTGGGTCCTAGTGTGCCTAATTGTGTAGTTGGTGATGAAGGGCCCCTGTAATGACCCCACTTTTATATATAGTTTGTTTTTACACTCTTGTGTTACTTATTATCTTATAAATGTTGTATTATTAGATATGTGGTATTATTGGCTATCAATATAACAAACACCATTTTAATTACGAAGAATCAACTGTAAATTGGATCAAATCGGAGTCTTATGACATATCTTAAGGCAAATAATAAGTTTTGGGGTAGAAAATATAATTTTATGAAACTTTAAGGACTAAAATAAAAATATAAAATGGGTTCTTTTGTAAATAAAATATTTTCAAGGACCTCTAAGAAATATTCAAAAAATATAGTGTGAAATTACCAAAATACCCTTCATGTGTGAAATGACCCTTATACCCTTATCACCTTTCCACCACGTGCTGGTCACTTCCACCTTCCACATGTCATCTGTAGAGAGAGAGCTAAAACAGTTGTCATCATTTGGTGATATTAACACTGCAAGACCACCCCGGATCGCGACACCTCGGTGTTGAATCACCAATCCAAAAAGCCTAGTCATTAGACACGTGTCAACACCGTAATACATCTGGAAACCTATAAATAGGGCCTTAGGGTTCATTTGAAACTCACACCAATTCCTTGAGAATTATAATAAGAAAGAGTGGGAAATATCTTAAGAAGGAGTTCTATAATTTCGAAGAAAGAATTCATTTCGTAGGTATGATTTTATTTAAATGTTATAATGTATTTTTATAGTTTTAATTTTGTATTTATATCTTTACTTAGTAGTTATGCTGGT
This sequence comes from Sambucus nigra, assembly GCA_949130495.1. Taxonomy (NCBI): domain Eukaryota; kingdom Viridiplantae; phylum Streptophyta; class Magnoliopsida; order Dipsacales; family Adoxaceae; genus Sambucus; species Sambucus nigra. The sequence goes on along the minus strand of OX422211.1, from coordinate 154,948,921 downwards.
AAAATACACTAAGGACTTCACTAATCAAAACTTAAAGTTTAGAAGAAATCCAAGTTGATTCTATTTTCATCTAAACTTGTTTGAAATTGTATATACGCTTTTAAAAATGATTTTTTGGAAGTAATTGATCGTTATTATGGAATCCCATTTAAGTAATTCCAAAGTCAGGCCCAGTGAAATTCTGTCTAGACGAGATGGTATTTAAGTGGTGCCCCTGTGACCCTCCATCTCTACTAGGAATGAATCCGGAAATGTTCTATCTAGAGGAGATGGTATTTAAGCGGTGCCCCTGTGACCCTCCATCTCTACTGGGAACCGACTGATTAGGAAGAACTATGAATTGAATCCTTTAAGCGATCGATGAGTTTTAAAAGTTAAGAAAATGGGTATTAGAAATCCTTTGAAACAAGTTATTATTAAAATATAATATGTAGACTGGATCTTGTTTAGAACGTATACTTAAAGCTTTATCGTATTTGTTAGATTAACGTGCGATCGAAGACTCATTATCTATAATTTCGACCTCTATTTTAGGTGAGTACTCTATGCAATTTCTTGCGCATTTTGATTATATTATATTATGCAAACTATGTATATTTTGTGAAATTCTTTTATTCTCAAAATGCATCTGATACCGATGATTTCGTCCTTTGTTATATGTTTATATCTCTCCATATAAACATCTGATTTGAATTCTGAAATTATTGATTCGGCCTATGGAAACTCTCTTACTATATTGGCCTTAACTATCGGGTGGAAATATTTGGGTGGTACCTTCCCAGCTGGTTTATCGCTGGTGCGCCCTAAACAAGGCGTTGTTCCAGAAATCACGATTAGCTGTCTGTGATGTTATCGGGTGGAAACATTTGGTAAAACTATATGTCTGGGTATTAGAGCGTACATGACCACTAAAACTGAATAATTGACATATTCTCAATTATTTTATCTGCTCTGTTTTGAACTGTTTATTCTGAATATATATATTGCCATCTACTTTATATATATTACTTGAAATTCCTATCTCTATGTATATACCTTTTGTTCTAAATTGAATAGGTATCTATTTTCTGAAAACCTTTGAATATTTGGAGATTGAATCTCATTCCGTTTTCAGCTGATGTTTTATAATTAACCATTTTTCAGGAAATAATTAGGCAAGCGGATGGAACATAAGGGGACTATGTTGAAGATTTAGCTTTTAGAGCTCTTTTTATTACATTAAGTAGAATTTTATTTTATTAGATAAAGGATGTTTGGCTCTTTAATTCAAAGGCTTTAAAATTTCTGTCAAGTTGTAATTCGTTGATATTTTAAGACAAATGAAGTTCCCTTTAGAAAGCTCTAATGATGTAATTCCTTCACCTTCAGTATTTATTTTACGATTCATAACCATATGATTATACTTCCGCTACATATATTTTAAAATAAAAATTTTAAGGCCATAATATTGGATGCCTTGGTGGCATGTCAAGACACCCGTTCCCTACTATTTTCGTGTCGGGGTCGTGACAAAGGTGGTATCAGAGCATAGGTTATGAACCCGTAGACTACTGAACATAGGTTTCGAACGTTATAGATTTTATGTTTCCATCCTTAGGAGATAGTATTAAAAATCTAATTTATGTGATAACCCTCCCTATGTGTTATATTATTTATAATTGGTCTTTTAGTTTTCAAGATTGATATAATATAATAGATCTTACGTTTGTCCATGACTGTAGAAAATGACCAAGAGAAGATCATCAATGGGAACTAGTGATTCGAGTATAGAAGGACTGGAAGGTGCATACAAGACAATTGAAAGTCTGGCAAAGATTGTGGAGCAGCAGGTGAATAATGGAGTACCAAAGAATCTTGAATTAAGTATATGTAATATTGAACAGTTCAAGAAGTTGAATCCTCTATCTTTTAAAGGTACTCCTAACCCCACCGAGGCATAAAGTTGGGTGATGCAGATGGAAAAGATACTCGATGTTCTTAAGTGTACCGACGAACAAAGGGTGTCATTTGTAACATTTATGTTAGAAGGGGAGGCTGAACATTGGTGGAGAATGACTAAGAGAATACACGGGGAAAGGAATACATACATAGGTTGGAATGATTTCTTAGTAATCTTTTATGAGAAATATTTTCCGAAAACGGTAAAAGACGAAATGGCAGCCGACTTCATGAGTCTGGTGCAAGGGAATATGACAGTTAGTCAATATGAGGCAAAGTTTACTGAGTTATCCCGTTTGGCACGTCATGCTGTAGCAACTGATGTTTTAAGAGCGAAGAAGTTTGAGCGTGGGTTAAGGTTGAATATTCGTAGTCGAATTTCCATCCTGAAATTTACATCATATATTGATGTCGTGACTAGGGCTATAATAGCTGAGAGGGGTGGTGAGGAGTACAATCAAATTAGAGATGGCAAGAGGAAGTTTGGGGAACAAAAAGGAAAGAACCCGAATAATAGAAATTTCTTTAGGAACACATCCAATGTTGGGGGATCTAGTGATAACAAACAATATAATAACCAGACATGTCAGTAATGTGGAAAGATGCATGGAGGACGACCTTGTTATAAGGATTCAGGAGCTTGTTTTAGATGTGGACAGAAAGGACATCAGCTAAAAAAAACTCCCAAAACCAGCAAGGGTTACGATAAAGCCTTCAAGTGCAAAGAAGGATCAAGACAAACAGGGTAGAGTTTTTGAACTTTTTGATACCCAAGCTTCTAATGCGGTAGTGTCAAGTACACTTTCTATATGTGCACAGCCTTTTAAAGCTTTGATATATCCTGGTTCTACCCATTCGTTCATATCTATACGTGTATTAAATCGCTTTCATAAATTGCCTAAACCCTTGAATCGTAACATACATGTTTCTACTCCTTCGGGTGAGTTATTGATGGGTAAATTAGTATACAAGACTTGCCCCATAGATATTGATAGTCATAAACTATTTGTTGATTTGATAGTTTTAGACATTAAAGATTTTGGAGTCATTTTAGGGATGGATTGGTTAGCATCACATCATGCTAAGGTAGACTGTTTTGAGAAGAGTGTTGCTTTCCAAATTCCTCACCAACCAAAATTTAGATTGAAGGAACTGGCATCATATCTACGATGTGTATTATTTCTGCAATGCAAGCCTATAGTCTTTTTAAGAAGGGATGTCAAGGATTTCTTGCAACTATTACCAGTTTGCAGACGATAGGGCCTAGCTTAGAAGATATTCCTATCGCTAAGAAATTTAAGGATGTTTTTCCAGATGATTTACCAGGCCTACCTCCTAATAGAGAAATAGAATTTACCATTGACCTTATGCCTGGAACCATACCAATATCAAAACCACCATATCGTATGGCACCTTTAGAATTAAGAGAGTTAAAAGTTCAATTAGAAGACCTTTTAGATAAGGGTTTTATCAGACCAAGTATATCACCTTGGGGTGCTCTAGTGTTGTTTGTGAAAAAGAAGGATGGGACAATGAGACTATGTATAGACTATCGTGAACTGAATAAGGTAACCATTAAGAATAAATACCCCTTACCTCGTATAGATGACTTGTTTGATCAATTAGAAGGTGCACAAGTATTCTCTAAGATTGACCTTAGGTCAGGTTATCATCAATTGAAGATTAAGGATGACGATATTTCAAAATCAGCTTTTCGTACTAGATATAGTCACTATGAATTTCTTGTAATGCCATTTGGACTAACTAATGCACCAACCGCTTTTATGGATATGATGAATAGGGTGTTTAGGAAATATTTGGATCAGTGTGTGGTTGTTTTCATTGATGACATCCTTATTTATTCCAAAATTATTGAAGGACACGAAAAGAATTTAGAGACGGTATTACAAATTCTTAGGAAAGAGAAATTATATGCAAAATTAAAGAAGTGTGAGTTTTCGATGCCTAATGTTTCTTTTCTAGGACATGTCATATCCAAATAGGGAGTGTCAGTAGACCCTTAAAAGATTGAGGCTATACTAGATTGGCCTAGACCAATTAATGTGAGTGAGATTCGTAGTTTCCTTGGATTAACAGGTTATTACCGAATATTTGTTGAAGGATTTTCTAACATTGCCAAACCTCTATCTAGGTTAACACAAAAGAAGGTACAATATGAATGGTCTGAGGAAGCTGAGAAAAGTTTTCAAGAACTTAAGAATTGATTAGTAACTGCCCCAATTTTGACTATTCCTTCCGGGACAGGGGGATTTATGATTTATAGTGATGCTTCTAAAAATGGTTTGGGATGTGTGCTAATGCAAAATGGAAAAGTAGTAGCTTACGCCTTGAGACAGTTGAAAACCCATAAGCAGAATTATCCATCCCATGACCTATAATTAGCAGCTGTAATTTTTGCTCTTAAGATTTGGAGGCACTATTTATATGGTGAGACTTGTGAGATTTATACCGATCATAAGAGTTTGAAGTATATATTTACTCAGAAAGAGTTGAATATGAGATAAAAGAGGTGGTTAGAATTGATGAAGGATTATGATGTAAATATTCACTATCACCCGGGGAAAGCTAATGTAGTAGCCGATGCTTTAAGTAGGAAGTCTACACCAAATTTAGCATGTCTTATTACAAGCCAGGAAGCACTGTTAAGGGATTTGAGAAGTATGGAAATAGATGTACGTATCTATAGCAAAGGAGGAATAATTACAAACTTACAAGTACAACCCATGTTGATGGAGAGGATCAAAATTGCACAAGTAAATGACCCACAACTGAAGAAGATTAGAGAAGAAGTCATCGAGGGTAAGAGAACTGAATTTGCAATGCGAGATGATATATTGAGGTTTGGAAATAGAGTGTGTGTGCCATGTGATGCCCAACTAAAGAGGCAAATTTTGGAGGAAAGTCATTAATCAAGATTCACATTTCATCCCGGATGTACAAAAATGTATAGGGATCTTCGAGAAGTATTGTGGTGGAATAACATGAAAAGGGAGATAGCGAAATTTGTATCTCAGTGTTTGGTTTGTCATCAAGTAAAAGCTGAGCATCAGAGACCATCAGGATTGCGACAACCACTGCCTATCCCTGAGTGGAAATGGGAACATATCACTATGAATTTTGTGACAGGTTTACCAAGGAGTTCAAGTGGTAATGATTCTATTTGGGTAATTATTGATAGGCTAACTAAATCTGCTCATTTTTTTGCCATTAAGATTACCCATTCTTTAGAAAAGTTATCTAAGTTGTATGTGAAGGAAATTATTAGGCTTCATGGAACCCCAATTTCAATTATTTCTGACCGTGACCCTAGATTTGTGTCTCGCTTCTGAAAAAGCCTACAAGAAGCCATGGGAACAAAATTGAATTTAAGAACTGCTTTTCATCCTCAAATGGATGGATAACCAGAGAGAACTATTCAAACCTGAGAGGATATGCTTAGGGCATGTGCATTTGATTTAAAAGGGAATTGGGATGATCATTTACCGTTAGTGGAATTCGCATATAATAATAGCTATCAAGCAAGTATTCAAATGGCTCTGTATGAGGCACTCTATGGTAGAAGGTGTCGTTCCCCTACATGTTGGGTAGAAGTTGGGGAAAGAAAATTATTGGGACCAGAATTGATTCAGATTACAACAGAGAAGGTGAAATTAATACAAGACCGACTTCGAACCGCTCAAAGCCGTCAAAAGAGTTATATTGACAATCGACGCCGACAGTTAGAATTCCAAAGAGGAGATTATGTGTTCTTGCGAGTATCGCTTGCAAAGGGAGTAATACGATTTGGGAAAAAGGGGAAATTGAGCCCAAGATACATAGGACCTTTTGAAATCCTTGAAAAGATAGGAGCTGTTGCGTATAAAATAGCCTTACCACCTGAACTCTCTAGTGTACATAATGTGTTTCACGTATCAATGATAAAGAAATATGTCCCAGATCCAAAACATATCTTAAGTCATGAGCCTCTTCAAGTTAGAGAAGATTTGTCGTACATTGAGCATCCAGTGAAAATTTTGGACCATAAAGATCAAATATTACAAACCAAGATTATTCCGCTAGTCAAAGTATTATGGCGGAATCATTCTGTTGAAGAAGCAACGTGGGAGCGGGAAGATGAGATAAAGAGTGATATCCATACCTTTTTGAAAATTAATGTAAGTAAAGTTTGGGGACCAAACTTTTTATAAGGAGGGTAAGATGTAATGACCCCACTTTTATATATAGTTTGTTTTTACACTCTTGTGTTACTTATTATCTTATAAATATTGTATTATTAGATATGTGGTATTATTGGCTATCAATATAACAAACCCCATTTTAATTACGAAAAATCAACTGTAAATTGGATCAAATCAAAGTCTTATGACATATCTTAAGGCTAATAATAAGTTTTGGGGTAGAAAATATAATTTCATGAAACTTTAAGGACTAAAATAAAAATATAAAATGGGCCATTTTGTAAATAAAATATTTTCAAGGACCTTTAAGAAATATTCAAAAAATATAGTGTGAAATTACCAAAATACGCTTCATGTGTGAAATGACCCTTATACCCTTATCACCTTTCCACCACGTGCTGGTCACTTTCCCCTTCCACATGTCATCTGTAGAGAGAGCTAAAACAGTTGTCATCATTTGGTGATATTAACACTGCAAGACCACCCTGGATCGCGACACCTCGGTGTTGAATCACCAATCCAAAAATCCTAGTAATTAGACATGTGTTAACACCGTAATACATTTGGAAACCTATAAATAGGGCCTTAGGGTTCATTTGAAACTCACATTAATTCCTTGAGAATTATAGTAAGAAAGAGTGATAGAAAGCGTGGGAAATATCTTAAGAAGGAGTTCTATAATTTCGAAGAAAGAATTCATTTCGTAGGTATGATTTTATTTAAATGTTATAATGTATTTTTATAGTTTTAATTTTGTGTTTTATATCTTTACTTAGTAGTTATGCTGGTAAAATACACTAAGGACTTCACTAATCAAAACTTAAAGTTTAGAATAAATCCAAATTGATTCTATTTTCATCTAAACTTGTTTGAAATTGTATATACGCTTTTAAAAATGATTTTTTGGAAGTAATTGATCGTTATTATGGAATCCCATTTAAGTAATTCCAAAGTCAGGCCCGGTGAAATTCTGTCTAGACGAGATGATATTTAAGTGGTGCCCCTGTGACCCTCCATCTCTACTGGGAACCGACTGATTAGGAAGAACTATGAATTGAATCCTTTAAGCGATCAATGAGTTTTAAAAGTTAAGAAAGTGGGTATTAGAAATCCTTTGAAACAAGTTATTATTAAATACAATATGTAGACTGGATCTTGTTTAGAACGTATTGTTGTCAAATTTTTAAAGTTAAAATTACCGCAAGTGCACGGGCTATTGAAATATAGCGTGTGTAAGTACGGGTCGAACCCACAGAGATTTCGTCAACTTTTATAAAATATCGATTGTCCAACTAGACATATGAGTGTGTCAATATGATTGAGTGATGGAACAAAATAAATAAATAAATGCGTGACACAAATTATGTAACAAGTATGTAGTAATAAAAATAAAGACGGAATAAACGAACAAGTACAAGAGATAATATTAAATGTGGAAGAATCTACGACGTCGGTTCCGTTTGTCAATTCTAATTAAATTAACACATCAATTTAATTCCGTAATTCCGAATTTATAACACAAAATATACCGACTCTCGTCGCGTACATTTCGGAGAATAAAACATTACATGCACCCAAAATATATTAACGTCTCTTGAATTAGACACCATAAATCCCTATTCCCTCGAAAATATCATGTTTAAAATTTTTAACGTGTATTTAAGCATGAGGTATCAAAACATCTAAGTGCAAGCATAACCCATAAAAAATGACAACTTAATTTTTTTTTAAAGCATGAATTTATAATTAATTCGTTGAGGTTTAAAAATACACTCTCGTGTAATTTTAAGCGAATACCGAATTTTTTTATTTCAAATTAGAACACGTCGGAATATGTACAAAATTAAATTAACATTCGTGGTTTAATTAAGCATGACAAACATCACCTAAGTCCTAGTAATTAAACTACTCACACGACATAATTGACACACAAATATTGCATGCCGAAAAAATAATTTTCATTAATAAATGTCAACTTACAAAATTTCGGGTCCAATACTTGAATTACAATACACAATATGCTCCTCCAAAGTGTGCCTCCAAAATACTCTCAACACAATTTTTTTTATCTCTCAAAGTATGTCTTGTTTTTCTTTTTCTTTCACTCTCTCGTCCCCCCTTCATGTGGGAATTGGCTTATGATTTATACCCCAAAATGGGGTACAAAACGTGGGGGAAATGGGGAGGAATTATGGGAAGAAACATGGGTTGGTGGGATAATGGGTTTAGGAGGTGGGGTAATGGGTTAGTGGGCTTTCTTTTTTTTTAAAACAAATTTCGCCAAAAAAATTAGATGAGGTAGGGAGGGGTCGAACCCCTGACCTCTCCTATGCATGCCCAAGAGTCTAGCCATTAAGCTAACTTTCATCTTTGATTATAATATGCCTCCAATTATATTTAACATCTTATTAAATCCCAAATTTCATAATTTGCACAGTAGCTCAAATCACCATAACTTCTTCATTCGGAGCCCGATTAACATGCCATTTGAACCGACGTGACCCTCATTTTGGCACCAACAATAGTTCAGCAGTGTCCAGGTCTCGGGATTGACTTTGGGCATTGACCCGGGGATTTGACTTTGACTTTTTTTGAATTCGAACTTTGCACGGTCATAACTTCTTCATTTCAACTCCGACTGATACGCCGTTTGAGCCCAGGAATCCCTTAATTCAAGGCCTTCAATTTCCATGGTTGGTCCGAGTCTGAAATCAACCATTTGAATTTACAAGTTTGCCCCTGAAGGTGCATAAGTGACCTTTTTATGCTCCATTTGCGTCCAGACTTCACCGCTTTCTTTTTAAACCTGTCAATACTCAAAAACAGCTTGAACAAGAGATTAGCAATGAATATAAGATGTGAGCTTGAAGTTCCCAAAATTGCATTATTAACCCAATTTATTCTTAAATTTGTATTTTTCTCTAAAATAATAAAAATATTTATAAAAGCTCTTTATTTATGATAAAATGGGAATAACAACACTTAGATTTGAGTGTAAATAATACAAAATAATGCACTCATCACGTATACTTAAACCTTTATCATATTTGTTAGATTAACGTGCGATCGAAGACTCATTATCTATAATTTTGACCTCTATTTTAGGTGAGTACTCTATGCAATTTCTTGCGCATTTTGATTATATTATATTATGCAAACTATGTATATTTTGTGAAATTCTTTTATTCTCAAAATGCATCTGATACCGATGATTTCGTCGTTTGTTATATGTTTATATCTCTCCATATAAACATCTGATTTGAATTATGAAATTATTGATTTGGCCTATGGAAACTCTCTTACTATATTGGCCTTGACTACCGGGTGGAAATATTTGGGTGGTACCTTCCCAGCTGGTTTATCGCTGATGTGCCCAAATAAGGCGTTGTTCCAGAAATCATGATTATCTGTCTGTGATGTTATCGGGTGGAAACATTTGGTAACACTATCTGTCTGGGTATTAGAGCGTACATGGCCACTAAAACTGAATAATTGGCATATGCTCAATTATTTTATCTGCTCTGTTCTGAACTGTTTATTCTGAATATATATATTGTCATCTACTTTATATATATTACTTAAAATTCCTATCTCTATGTATATACCTTCTGTTCTAAATTGAATAGGTATCTATTTTCTGAAAACCTTGGAATATTTGGAGATTGAATCTCATTCGGCTTTCAACTGATGTTTTATAATTAACCATTTTTCAGGAAATAATTAGGCAAGCGGATGGAACATAAGGGGACTATGTTATAGATTTAGCTTTTAGAGCTCTTTTTGTTACATTAAGTAGAATTTTATTTTATTAGATAAAGGATGTTTGGCTCTTTAATTAAAAGGCTTTAAAATTTCTGTCAAGTTGTAACTCGTTGATATTTTAATACAAATGAACTTCCCTTTAGAAAGCTATGATGATGTAATTCCTTCACCTTCAGTATTTTATGATTCATAACCATGTGATTATACTTCCGCTACATATATTTTAAAACAAAAAATTTAAGGCCATAATATTGGATGCCTTGGTGGCATGTCAAGACACCCGTTCCCTATTATTTTCATGTCGGGGTCGTGACAACCCCAAAATTTTAACATTTCGAATGATTCTCACACACATACTGGCAAAGGCAAGAAGTATGAGCGTTCACATCAACTCGCAATGGAGCCACTGCACCCTCCTACTGGTTTGTCACGCCATATGACCATGTATGCTCTTGTGAAGTTAAATGATATAAAAATGCCATTTAATTTGTCAGATGGTGCCACAAATGGAATTATTAGATTGTTGAATGAATTACTCCCTGAAGGGAACAACTTGACAACTAGTTATACCGAAATGAAGAACACGATTAGACATCTTGGTATGGACTATGTTAAGTATGATGTGTGCATTAACAATTGCATGTTATTTTGGAAAGAGCATGAAAGTTGTGATAAATGTCTAAAATTTATTGCTTTGCGATACAAGTATACTTTAAGAAATAATGATGAGGAGGAAATTGTATATCCTAAGGGCCAAAAGAAGTTTATAATCCCTAGGCTAAAACGGTTGTATACCATTAAATGGATAGCAGAGAAAATGACTTGGCCTGCTTAAGCAAGATCTTGTATGGAATTTATGCATTATCCCCGAGATTCAGTAGAGTGGGTAAATGCAAACATTATGTTGAGACAATTTTCCAGCGATCCGCAAAATCTTCGACTTGCAACAGAAACTGACAGTTTTAACCCTAATAACGTGTTTGGCCGTAACTATAGTTGTTGGCCAGTGATTATTCACACTCTTAGCCCTCCCCCTTTAATGGGTATGAAGAGTGAGTTTTAAATGTTGGCTGTATTGATTCCCAGGCCAAAGTAATCATCAAGTAATATTGATGTCTTCTTCCAACCCTTGGTCGACGAGCTAAAGATCTTATGGTCTGGAGTGGAGGCTTGGGATGCTAATAAAAATGAACTTTTTCAGTTAAAAGCCATGTTGATGTGGGGTATTCATGATTTTCCTGCTTATGGGATGTTGGTAGGTTGTTCAACTCAAGGTTATTATGGGTGTACTTTTTACTCTATAAACTCACCTTCTGAATATCTTTGCAAGTCAACGAAGTGTTTTTATTAATGATCTCGCATGTTCCTTACCAAAAACCATCCTTACAGGTACGACACATCAAAGTAAATATTTAATGGTAAAATAGAGACATCTATGGCTCCATGGAAGTTAACAAGTGTAGAGGTTAAAAAAATTATGTCTTTTATCGCTCGAGAAGGTGCCTAAAAAGAGGGAGATGGAGAGGGAGTGGGAGTGGGAGTGGTAGTGGGGAAGGTCAAAGAGAAGGGAAAATGGAAGGGGAAGGGGAAGGGGAAGGGAAGGGGAAGGGGATGGGGAAAGGGAAAGGGAAGGGGAAATTAAAAAAGGCAATAATATTAGAAGATGATGTAGATAATAATGATCATCCAAGTGAAGAATACGATGAGTATCTCATAGGTACTGAGGGTTTTTCGAGGAGGTCCATTTTCTTTGACTTGGTGTACTGGAAGGATCGTGATATTCGACATAATTTAGACATTATGCATGTTGAAAATAACGTAACAATGACTCTTTTAGGTACCATTCTCTTAGTGAAAGGATCTTCAAATAAAGATATAGTTAAAGCCCGAGAAGAGGTCAAGAACCCGTTGAATCTTAAGAGAAAATTATGGATGCCAGATGTTGAAGGTAGTAATAAAAGGCAAATGCCATCAACACCTTTTGCATTAAAAAAGGAAGAGAAAGAAGCCTTTTATCACACCTTGAAAACATTGAAGGTACCAATTAAATTTTCATGAAATTTCAACAATAATGTTAAGCTTGACCTTCCTGGATTAACCAATCTCAAGTCTCACGATTATCATGACATTATGCAACGATTGCTTCCTGCGTTGCTTATGCATTTATTTCCAGATCATAAGCCTTTGTTTAAATTTATACAACGAATAAGCGTATTCTTTAATGTTGTTTGGGCAAAATTAATTTTCAGGGAACATCTTTTGAAGGCAAAATAAGCATCGGTAGAGGCGCTTTGTGTCCTCAAAATTTACTTTCCACCTGCCTTTTTTGTGATAATGATCCACCTCATGCACCATTTAGCCGATAAAGCATTAACAGCTGGGCCACCTAGATATCATACAATGTGGTTGTTTAAAAGAGAAATGGGAAGATACAAAAGGTGGTCATGAAACAAGAGGTACATCGAAGGGAGCATTGCTAATGCATATTTATTACATGAAGCTTATTTATATGCCATGGAATGCGTTTCGATTAGAGGTAAAAGAACTCATAAGAGGAACCTTGAGGATCTTCTTGATGATGTTGATGACTCAATGTGTCAACAAGCATTGGGTAAAGGGAAGGAGTTGACCCTAAATACGACGACAATTTGAAAATATCTATATTGGGTTTAAAAATAAGCTGTTAAAGGGTGAAAACATAAATCAACCCCCAAACGACCCCGTAAGAGGCACTAACACATCGCACGGGACCAATGTAACTCGAAAAAACTGATCGCGTAGTCACGAGTCTCCACATTTGAGAATATGACAATAATTTGAAAATATCTAGATTACGCTTAAAAACAAGCCATTAAAGGGTGAAAACCCAAATCATCCCCCAAATGGCCCCGTAAGAGCCACTAACACCTTATATGAGACTAATGTAACTCGTATGAACTCACCACGTAGTCACGAGACTTCCAGTTTGAGAATATAATAATAATGTAACTCGTATATGCAATTTTTCAGCTTAAATATGATTTTTTTAAAAAAAATTATTTAGTTACTAAAACCATATCTTTTTTGTGTCCTATTTTTTCTAGGATAACATTCAATCGCTAGCTTTTATCCACGTGGAACATACGAATAAGTCAATGATTTACAATAAGAGGATTATTTATTTAGTGTCAATAATATTTAGGATTCTATTTTTTGTGTTATGATCGTTCAGGCTTTAGTAGTTTTATTGTTTACTTTTATAGCCGTGTAGGCTTTAGTAGTCTTATGGTCAAATTTTATTGTCATGCGGGTTTTATATTGGTAGGTTTTGTATTAGAAAGTTTTGGAATGCTTAGAAAATAGAGGAAACTCTGCCCATTTTTTTTTATCTGGTAACTATTAACTCTAGTAATATTTTGAAGTTTGTCTGTACATTAGTTTATCAACAACCTGCGATATTCATAATTTGTGAATTTTCTTGATTTTCTTTTCCAAACAATAAATATTTTTCCTACCAGATTTGGAATTTGCAGATTTTTCAGATTTTTTTTCAAATATTTTTTTTTATTAATTGAAAAATCTGACACGGTTTAAAACCGTGCCAAAATCGTAACAAATTATAAAATTTGAGTACGCTTATAAAATAATCTGGCACATTTTATAATCGTGCCAAAAGTGTGCCAGAAAATAGAAAATTTGGCGCGATTTTACCTTTGCCAAAGGCGTGCCAGATTAAAATTTGGCACGGTTTAAAAGCGTGTCAGATTGGGAAATCTTGTACGATTTTTTACCGTGCCATAAAATCTGGCACCTCTGATTCTAGCACGATTTTAAACCGTGCCAGATTCTTGTTTTTGGAGTAGTAATAGCTAATACACAACCAAAGTGACCCATCATTCTTCTTAACGAATAACACCGGTGAGCCCCGCGATGAAGTACTCCATCGAATAAAACCCTACCCCAAGAGTTGCTAAATCTGTTCCCTCAACTCTTGCATCTCCGATGGGGCCATACGATAAGGCGCCCGAGTGATAGGTCTCATACCCGGTGCTAGGTCAATAACAAAATCAATTTTACGGCTAGGCGACTGCCCGAGTATGTCCTGGAATACATCCTCAATCTCCCTCACGACTGGAGTCGAGTCTAACGAAATAACTACTTCTTGTGAGGTCTCCTCCTCCATGTACTACAGATGTGTGCTCGACCCTCACTCGGGAAGAGGCATTGACACTAATAACATCTCCTGTCCAGGAATAGAGAATATTATAGTCCTCCCTAAACAATCCACCATTGCACGATATCCAGCTAACCAATCCATCCATAAGATAACATCATACCCCTCCATGTCTAATACAAGAAGATCGACAACTAAACATAATCTACCCACATCGATATCCACACGCCTACAGATCGAGTGTATAAGTGACCCAATACCCATCAGTGACTTCACACACATAAGTAGATTACTAATTGTCTCTAATAGGCCGACAGGGCGTGAAAATCTAGTCACTATGAAAGAATGTGATGCCCTAGTATCAAATATAACACTACCCACAAGCCCGTAAATAGGAAATATACACGCTATTGCTGGTAGTGCTTGTGGGACCTGCTGTATAGTTGAATCGCGGATGTTAAATACACGCCAGTACTCTAGTTGTCCCTGTTGTGGTGGGGAGGGTGGGGTTGGGGCCACAGGTGGCCTCTGTGCCTTCTGCTCTTGCAGGTACCCTGTTGCTGCTGCGGTGCTCTCCCCTATTGTAGGCAATCCCTCATCTTGTGGCCCGTCTATCCATAAATAAAGCACTGGCCTGGAAAATCTCTCTTTCTCTGTCCCTGGTTTCCCTGATGGTACTAACCCTATTGTTGGTCCTACTGGCCTCGACCCTACTGACCTCCTATATTATTCACTTGGTCCTGGCAACCCGAAAGAACTTGCTACTACTGAGGACCCTGATGGCCCTGCCTATAAACACCCTTGGGTCGATAACCCCCAGATTTGAACCTCTTGGCCTGATCCCACTGTCGAGAATCCTGCCCTTGGTGCTTAACTGACTGATGTTGCTGTAGTGCTCCACTAGCACCGCTCCCTCCTGTCTCAGACTGCTGGTTGGGCTCACCTCCTCTCTTATTTCCCTTCACACAAAAACGATGATCCTAGTAGTGTAACCATGCAGTATTGACAATATCAGAATAAGTCACCAATGTAGGATTACCGATCTACTGTTGTTTAATCCTCCAGGATAAACCATCCATGAACTTCGCCTTCTTCCTTTATTTATTATTCACCTGGTCTGGTACAAAATTAGCCAAACGAGTTAACTCCTCCTCATATTCGACCACCAAATGATCACCCTAAGTCACCTCACCTAAATTCTTCCACATCTCAGTCTTTACAGCTGGTGAAAAATATTTGCGATCAAACCGCACTCAGAAATCAATAATAGTTATAGTATCCCTCTCTTCAACAGTGGCCACTGACTCCCGCCACTGTACTAATGCTACCAACCAGCCTGAAAGTAGCAAGTATATTCTTCTCTACCTCACTACCTCCAACCTTACGCAAGTGGCACTGGATGTATTTCTTTCACTGACATGCTGCAATCACATCAAAACTACCCTAAAATTCAAGTGTGTGTGTGTGTGTGTGTGTGTGTGTAAATACATAAAAATTAAGAGAGTTAAGTTTAAACAATATAGAAAAATAGGAAAAAAGTAGAAAAAGGACTCGAGTCTCGGGTTTTACCCCGAGACGCCTACGTAGCCTATAGAGGCATCAAAGTCCACGTAGTTCGTATGCAAAATGAGGGGTGGGATTTATCCCATAAATTCAATTGTGGACTTCTCTTATATGGGCGTGTGTGTGTGTAAAAAGTGTTTTAGTTGTGAGAAAAGTGTGAGGAAAGTGTGAGCATTCCCGTTTGTAATTTATGAGAAAATCCTATTTTTCTTATTTTTTTTGGTTTTATTTATATGAAAATAAGATATGTGCAATAATACTAAATAAAAAGTATATTTAGGATATGTGAGATGAGAGATGAGAGAATAAAAGTATTAAGTAACAAAATAAACTAATGCGAATTTAGGGGAATTTAAAGAGAGAGTTGAGAAAATTGGACCTTCTTGAAGATCTTGAGCTTGATCTTGGGTGTTGGAGAGAAGCTCTTGCACTTGGGTGATGATGGAGGATACTTAATTCACCAAGTTTGATGAAGAAGGTGATGAAAGGTGAAGGTTGGAAAGGGATTTGGATGTGGAAATCACGCTAACTTCGAGAGGGGTTTTCTGAGCTTGCTGAGAGTGATAGATCTCTGATTTTCCTCCTCCTTGGAATGAGGTTTAGGCCCTACTTTTTATAGGTCCAGGGAATTGCCGATCGGCATAGACTTGGTCCTGCCAATCGGCAGGTGTGTTTAGGCACACTGCCGACAGGTAGGGCTTGGAACCTTCCGTTTGATAGTGTCTTCCAGTTTCCTTCAGAAAATTGGTCGTAGAGCGTGAACCATTAATCCGAATCGTTCATGGGTCAAACCATTGGAAAGATATTTTAAAGACCTTCAAAAGTCCTTTGGACTGCTCTCGAGTTTATGAGTTGACTTTGGGTCAAATGTGGCTCGGAAGCATTTGTCAATCCTTTGGATGAGGAAACTTCGAACACAAACGGACCGTTCGTCCGCATTGTAAGTCAGAATCTCACATGAGGTGTATCGTTAGAAAGTTTAGGAGATTTACTTCGATATTCCAAAGAGTTTGACCTGGTCCAGGGAGTTGACTTTGGTCAACCGGGGCCTGGAAGTGCTCGGTGACCTTTCGGAGTAAAACGGATCATTCATCCGTACCGTAAGTCAGAATCATGAACAGGATGGACCGTTGGAAGGGGAATTCAGTGCCCTTCAAAGATTCATTCAGTCTCAGTCGAGTTGAAGAGTTAACTTTGGTCAAACAGAGCCTGGGAGCTCCCGGTGACCTCCTGGTCGAGTTTTGGGGGGAATGGATCGTTCGTCCACATGGTATGTCAGAATTGCGCACGGGATGGACCATTAAAAAGGGGTTTTAGTGCCCTTTAAAGATTCATTAAGTCTCGATCGAGTTGAAGAGTTTGACTTTTGGTCAAACGGAGCCTGGGAGTGCCCGATGGCCTTTAGGTCATTACCCGGGGTATGACTTGGGTTTGCAATGATGAAGGGAGGTTATAGGGACCTTAGAAAAGGTTAGGGGATATTAGAATGTGGTGTATACAGATCCCCTCGACGGGTGAGTTTGGAACAAATGAGAGCCATCGAATAGACACCACATGATGCTTTTGAAAGAGGATGGGTCGAGGTCAATTCTGAGGACCTAAGGATGAGGATGATCGATTCTGAGGGTTGAAGCCAGTCTGAGGGCTTGAAGATGAGGGTGACCGATTCTGTGGGTCGAAGCCAATTCTGAGGGCTTGAAGATGAGGGTGACCGATTCTATGGGTCAAAGCCAATTCTGCTGGCTTGAAGGAACATACCGGGGATGGTCTTAAAGGAAGTGGTGACCAAAGCAATAATGGGGGTGACCCTTTCTGCGGTTCGAAGTTAATTGTGAGGGCTTAGGTTATGATGATTGATTCTACGGGTCGAAGCCAATTCTACGGGCTTAAGGGTGAGATGCCCAATTCTGTGGGTCGAAGCCAATGCTGTGGGCTTTAGGTGAGATGACCAATTCTACGGGCTTTAGGTGAGATGACCAATTCTGCGGGTCGAAGCCAATTCTGTGGGCTTTAGGTGAGATGACCAATTCTGCGGGTCGAAGCCAATTCTGCGGCCTTTAGGTGAGATGACCTATTATGTGGGTCGAAACTAATTTTACGGGCTTAAAGTGGGAATGACCTCGGGTAACTCTGTCGGGAAAATCACCTTGTGATTTCGATTCGAGATAAGGAGCCGATTGCTGGGGAAATGATTAGGTGGTCCAGGGTTTGTACGTACTTCTCGGGGAAAATTGAGAACTTTGGGGAATAGGAGATGATCCTGAAGTTTTGGATATTTTGGAAATCCTTTGGGACGTCGGGGAGAGATTCACTTGTCTTTTGAGATTTCTGCTGGGGAAATAGGGGTTCCGTTTGAGGAAGTGCAAAATTTTCTTAGTGAAAATGTTTTAAATCCTTTTCGAAATTTTTAGAGGATTTTTCAGGATTTTTTGGGGAATTTCTGTACGAAAATTTAAGGGAGGTGTCGGTCGACATGGTATGGAGGGTGCCATTCGGCAATGGCATGGACTTTTGGGTTGCCTCGAGAAGGCAAAGGGTCAGTTCCGATCGGTAGCTGGGGGTCAATGCCGATCGGCATGAGCCTTGACATCCTATATAAAGGGGGTGAATTCCCCTCATTTTTCCCAGCTTCTTACCTTTTCTCTTTCTGTAATTTTCTTCTGCGAATCATTCTAGCATTCTGATCTCTAAAAAATGGCCGCTTTTGTGAGCACTACAATATACCGAGAATAGTTGGTTGTTGATGACTGGGCGAACGTGGAGGGGAGGGCCAGGGCGCCTCTTGCTTTGGGGAGTGAGAATTCTTTTGATGCATTTGAGCCGGTTGCGGATGACCAGACCTTGCTGAAGGAGTCGTCACGTCATCGCTCTTCGAGGGTGGTGAATCCTGGTGGTTATGTAAGTAAGATGACTTTTGGCATTCTTTTTTGGTGATTTTCCCTTTTTTTCTTGAATTTTGACAAGGATTTCCTCTTTTGGCAGTCTGATGTTTATCTGTTGAATATGCGTGCCCATGGGACGACAGGGCTTAAGGATGTCTGGGAGCATCTTCCACATGTGGTGCGTTGGGTGCTATCCTCAACAGGCTTTGGGAGGTTGGCGTCTGTGCTGGATGAGACGCCTCGTTCGACGGAAGTCATATGCGCCCTGGGGGAGAGGTGTAGGGACACTACCAACACTTTTTATTTTGGTTTTGGGGAGATGACCATGACTCTCATAGACGTGCAGCAGCTGCTGGGGCTGGATTGTGATGGGGAACAGTTAGAGGTGGATCGCCCTTTACGGATGAGGCCGGAGGCGGTGCGCGCAAAACTTGATGATGTGGGGATGATAGTTTCTGGGGACTCCATTCGTATGTCACTGATGAAGGACGTTTTACTGGGTAGAGTGGTCGATGTGGAGGAAGGACTGCAGGTGAGGCAGATGGCCCGGTTGTTCATTTTGTTGGTGTTGGGGGTATTTCTAGTGGCGTCGAGCAACGACGTTGTCCACTTATGGTTTTTACCATACCTGAGGATGTTTTCGAACATCCCTCTTTATGACTGGGGGAGCCTGACTTTGGCGACCCTTTATTTCTCTTTGAATGCATTCAGTCGGTGCTGCCGGCAGTCTTTCACTAGAGCCTTGTATCTTCTTGAGGTATTCTTTATTTTTGTGCATTTTGCTTTCATGCATTCGCATTTTCCTTATACGTCTCTTTTGATTGCGAATTCTTATTTTGGTTCTATAAGGTGATCGGGTGCCTGAATGCTTTGAAGGACGAGACTCTTGGGGATTTTTTTCGGTTGCATCGATGGAGCAAGACCAATCGGTAGTCGAGGATGTCTCTCTCTCTAGAGGCGGTGTGTCAGGTCTTCAATGGCTGACTAGTAACAGAGTAAGACTTCTTTCCTCTTCATTCTAAGTCCTTTGGGTGCTCTGATTCCATATTTCCTTATATTTTGAGGAGGATTGTTTAGGTGACCTTTTACCCTTGGGGGACAACCGTTCAAGACACGGGGTTGAATGAAGTAAATGCGCAGATGAGGAGTTTATTATTGTATGAGTTTGGCCACTCTTGGCATCTCGGGGAGAGGGTGGTCCGTCATATTGAGGAAGGGGATGTGGTGGTGCCACCTGCGAGGCCCCCTATGTCTATGAGGCGTGAGCGACTGCTGCCAGAGGATGCAAGGATCGCAGTGATGATTGGAAAGTCCTACTTGTTGTACACCGATATGGCTGTGCCGTATGATTATATAGACTTTGTGACGAGCTGGCTGATGGCGCCCAACATATATGATGCACTGCCCTTCCTTCATGCGGGTTCGAGTCGGTCGATGGGGTCCTCCCACAGCGGTGGCGATCCTTCAACATCTGCGGCAGTGGCGACTTTGGAGGTTCCCTTTGTGAGGATGCATACTCCTTCATACAATATCAGGAAGCCTGATGGAGGGATAGTGCCCATATTGCATCGTCCTCATGCGATGGACCTGGAGGATTTGGGCTTGACATAGGAGGTTATTTGCCCTGAGGTATATATTTTATGTTCTTCTCCTCTGGTTTCTTTTTATCTTTTCTGCTTGATACTGATTTTGCCTTTTCTTGAAACATGTCCGGGTGTCCACCACTTGGCTGAGGGATATTAGGGACTGGATATCTTCGGTGACTGCCCATAATTGGGATGAAATTCTTGTTCCTTCTCGCTTGGTACCGTCGGCCTCATCCTGGGAGAAGTCTGGTTCAGGTAGCGATGGTGTGTCATCTCACCGCAGAGGAAAGAGAGGGCGTCGCAAGGGTTGAAGCTCTTAGGAGAGAGAGGTGAAGATTAGGTAAGAGAGAGAATGGGGGTTCGGACTGAGTCCCGTTGTTTTTCTGATTTTTTTTATTTTCCTGCAAAAATAATGTAACACAAAAACATATCTATGTAATGCAATGAAGTTTTTTTTTATTATCTTCTAATTAATGAATGCATGCACATGCGCTTTTTACTTTGCTGTTGAGAAGGTAAAAAGAAATATTTTTGGGATTTTGAAAGAAATTTTTATTCAAAATGAGAATTTATATAAAAATGAAAAGGGATTTTGAGAATATCAATTTATTTTGAGTTTTCTGAATTTTGACAAAAGAGGAAAAAGGAAAATTTCCAAAAGTAGGGAGTTGTCGATCGACAAGCACCTTATCCTGCCTATCGACAGGTCAGTCCAGTCCCATCAATTCAAAGCTTTGATTGGTATCCTCTTCAGCCTTTGGTACCTCGTGAGGCAGGATTTCTTCTGATTTCTGCTGAGGTTATGTCTTTTGTGGGAGTTTTCAAGTACAAAAAGGGGTAAGGGTGGAGTGTTTTCATCACACCTTCATATTCTTACTTTATTGTTCTGTGAGGTGGCTCTCCCTGGTAGTGTTGAGTTTTCCAACTACCTAGAGAATTTGGAGGCGATGTGCTCGTATAACACTGACTACGATGCTTACAACATGCGTCGAGTTTCTTTATGGCGTAATTGGCCCATAGAGTGGAATATGCTGATGGCGGCGGTACAATTCTCGTACCCTAAATACCATGTATTCCGCTTTGGCTTGGAGGAAGTCTGTCCGACTTATGAGGAATTTTCTGCCATGTTGGGGATAAATCCCGGCATTGCTGTGGCTTTGCCTGAGTTTTCCCATTCTCCCTGGGAGTTGTTGGCTGGGCTTCTTTGTATTTCGTCCTCAGCGGCTAGATCCCTGGTGGCTGGAGGTATGATTTCTCTTCCGACGGTGTTGCGGTCCATGCATTTGTAGGAGGTTGGTGATGTTGGATATGCCGGAGCTGTCGTTCTAGGCTTGATTTCAAAATTGCTAATGGTGACTAGGGAACCGCTGGTGGACCCATAAATTGCAGTTATTACTTCATGGATGTCCTACCGTCGCAATCCTGCGGCGGTGATACTGGCGGAGACTTTGAATGGCTTAGATTTCTGGAGAGAAGGTCGTTCTGACTTTCTGAGGGGTAGACCTGTGATGCTGTTCATGTGGTTGTCTGAAAGATTCCGCCTGGTGACTCCTCCGAAATACCCTTTGTCAGTTGTACCCAATTTCTTTTCGTGTCGTTTCATCAGTGTTGGCCTGGATATTGAGAGCTGGGAGAACTGGTTTGTGGAGCATGTGTCTCTAAATCTGTGCTGGTCAGTTCCTTAGTGGGGACAACTGTTGTCTACTCTGTAACTGGGAGAATACCCGTATGTCCGGCTGGTTGGTCTCAGACAGACCTCTTTTAATTTCCCTTGGCGGCTTCTGCGCTAATTTGGCTGGGAGCAGATCGTGCCACCTCGGAAGCTAGACTTCTTTTCGATAGAATATTTGACAGAGCATTTGCGCATGCGGCTTGGCTCTTTGTGGGAGAGTCGACATCCGTCGACTTGTCCCTCTCAGTCTTCTAGGAGATTTTGGCACATCCCTGGGGATTATATGAAGTAGTTGTGGAGAAGCGTAGTTATCAAGATATTGGCAATGGAGACTGGACAAAGATGGCTTTCCTTATTTGATACCATGGAAGGAGGTGTGGTAGTTTTTTCGAGGCAGGTTCGAGCTCATCGATCCATGGAGCCTTTGTGGCACTCCATTCAGGCACGGAAAGCTTGGGGACCCCAGGATGTATATGATGATGATGATGATGGAGCGGGCTCCTCTGGTAGCTGTGGGTAGGACTCTTGGAGAGTTTATTTTGTACTGGGAAATAAGTTTTGTTTTTTATTTGGCTTTTTAAGAAGGTAGGGGAGAAGGGAGTCATTCGTTCCTTTATGTAATTGCAGTGTAATTTCTTAATAATGAAATAAACAAGTTTTTTATCATCTAGTTGCGCCTTTTGACGAAATTTATATTTTGAATTATCTATACCGATTTCTAAGGCATGCATAATCCTTTTGTTCAAGTATATGTTAAAGTGAACTGTCATTCTCGGAGATAAGAAAAGAATAGATTTTTTGTGAAAAGGAAGGGGCCATGCTCATATAAGATGTATTAGCTGCCTATGTACCTTTAGTGGTTTTTGAAAATTTTTAATTTTTATGAGAATGATTCTTTGCAGAGGATCAGGGCCACATAGTTATGGATAGAGGGAAATGAAGAGATTTTTTTTAGAATAGAAGGGAGATGAGAAGAGTCGTAGCGCGTCGAGATTTCGAACTAGGGGTAAAATTTCTTGAGACGGTCCAGGTTGATTGGATGATCTCTCTCTTCTCCGTCTAAGTCGATGAGCATGGCGGCACCGCCGGACAAGGTCTTCTTGAGAATGTATGGGCCGCTCCAATTGGGCTTGAATTTCCCTCTGGGTCTTTGAGGGCTAAATCCCCTTCTTAAACACCGTGGTCCTTGAATCTCTTATTAAATGAACGCGCTATTCGGTGATGGTACCCTTGTATGTGATATAGCTCTTTTAATCTCCTTTCGTCCAAGAGTGACAGCTCATCGAGGCGGCTTTGATGCCAGTCGTCCTCACTGACCTTGCTTTCAAGCATGACACATAACGAGAGTATTTCCAGCTCCACGGGTAGGACTGCTTCCATGTCATATACTAGAGAGTAAGGGGTAGCCCCAGTAGAGGTTAGGATTGAGGTTCGGTAGCCCCAGAGGGCATATGGGATTCGATCGTCCCAATCTCGATAACTCTCGGTCATCTTGTTGATGATGGCTTTGAGGTTCTTGTTGGAGGCTTCGACTGCACCATTGGTTTAAGTTTGGTAGGGAGAAGATTTGTGTCTCTGGATACCGTACTCATTGACCACTTCTGTGACTTCTGCCTCGAAATGCAATCCGTTATCTGATACTAGCTCGTACGGGACCCCATATTGGTAGATGATATTTTTTTATGAATCTGGCCACTTTCTTGGCGTTCAGAACTGCATATGACTCAGCTTCGACCCATTTGGTGAATTAATCAATGGCAATCAGGATGAACTCATGCCCATTAGAGGCCTTGGGTGTAACCTTCCCTATGATGTCGATGCCCCAAGTGGATAACGGCCAGGGAGAAGTCATGTTGTATAATTTTCGCTGAGGCAAGTGATGAAGGTTGGAGAACTGTTGGCATTTTTTGACATAGGCGGTGCAGTCTTGGATCATGGTGGTCCAGTAGTAGCCTTGTCGTATGATCTTCTTGGCAAGAATGTGACCGTTCATGTGGGGTCCTCATTCCCCGCTGTGGATTCTCTGCATTACCTCTTTAATGTCAGCACCTGCGATGCAGTGTATATGGGTTCCATCGAAGTCAGTGCTTTGTGACAGATGATGTACTGGGTATCCAGTCTTCGTAAGGTTGCCTGCTCTTTCTTGTTAGAACCATCGGAATACTTACCATGCTTGAGAAGGTTCCAGATATCATAATACCAGTAGTTGGCTAGTTCGGGGTCTTCTTTGGTGATGAGATCAATGTGTTAGCAATGGGTTGGTTTATCTTTCTTTTGAACTAGGAAGGGGGCCATTGTTATTCCTTCGGGCATTTCGACCATGGAGGATACGGTAGCAAGGGCATCGACTAAGTTATTTTTTACTTAAGTTAGGTAATGGAAGGTGATGTCTTGGAATTGGGAGGCTAGTTCTTCTAAGTGGGAAAGGAAGGGTTGGAGTTTCTCGTCCTTGACTTTCCATTTTTTGAGCACTTGACCAATGATGAGGGCAGAATCCCCGTAGACATCGAGGCATTGGATACCTTTCTTGAGAGCAACTTTGAGGACTACCATACACGCCTCGTATTCAGTCATATTATTGGTGCAAGGGAAATCAAATTTGATGGTGATGGGAGTGTGGGAGTTATCTGGGTCGATCAGAAGTATCCCAATGCCATATCCCTTTTTGTTGGCAGCGCGATCAAAGAACATTTTCCATCGAAGGTTGTCTTAAGCGGAGTATAGGATGTTTTTGTCTGGAAATTTAGAGATCTACTTGTCAGCTTCTTCCATGGGGTAGTCAGCAAGGTGGTCAGAGATGGCTCTTCCTTTCATGTCTTTCTGTATGACGTATATGATATCAAACTCGGCTAAGAGCATCAACCATCGAGCCATTCTAATGGATAAGGTGGGTTTCTCTAGCAGGTACTTGATGGGGTCCAATCGGGATACAAGTTTAATGGGGAAGCGAGCATTTAGTGTCGTAACTTTTGGGTGACCCAAGCAAGCACGACGCATGCTTTTTCCAAAGTGGTGTAATTGACTTCGTACCCGGGTAATTTATGACTGGCGTAATAGATGACTATTTATTTGCTAGAATCTTTAAGGTATTGGGCTAGCAAAGCCCCATCTGTAGTGTCGGTTATGGTTAGGTATAGGAGCAAGGGGAGATTAGGTTGTGGTGGCATGAGTACCGAAGGTTGAGTCAGGTATTGTTTGATTCAATCGAAAGCTTCTTGCCAGGCCTCATTCCAAACTTTAGTTGAATCCTTTCTAAGGACTTTAAAAATTGGTTCACAGACGGAGGTGAGCTGACTAATGAACCGGATGATGTATTATAATTTCCCAAGGAAACCTCGGACCTCTTTCTCCGTTCAGGGAGGTGGCATCTCAAGTATGGCTTTAGCATGGAAGGATCTGCTTCTATCCCTTTTTCACTGACCATGAATCCCAAGAGTTTTCCCTTTATAACGCCGAAGACACATTTATGTGGATTGAGTCTCATCTGATATCATCACAGTCGTTCAAAGAACTTCCGGAGAGAGGGAACATGACCTTATCTAGTTTTGGATTTAATAATCATATCATCCACATATACCTCGACCTCTTTGTGAATCAGATCGTGCAGGATGGTCGTAGCATCCCTCTGGTAGGTAGCCCCAGCATTCTTGAGACCAAATGGCATAATCGTGTAGCAAAAGGTTCCTCATGGGGTGAAGAACGCGATTTTTTCTTGATGATCTGGGTGCATTTTGATTTGGTTGTATCCGGCAAACCCGTCGATAATGACTTGAGAACATGATTGTCTGTATTATCCACGATCATGTAGATATTGGGTAGAAGATAATCATCTTTTGGAGAGGCATCGTTAAAGTTCCGATAGTCTACACACATTCGAACTTTCCCTCCTAATTTCGGCACAGGCACTATGTTTGCTAGCCATGTGGAATATTCAATCACATAAATGAAACCCACGTTCAGCTGTTTGACCACCTCTTCTTTGACTTTGAGTGACCATTAGGTGCATAGCTTTCTCAGCTTTTGCTTAACTAGCTTGTAATCTGGAAGAGTGGGGATCTCATGTTGAGAAATTTCAGGATCGATGTCGGGCATATCGTCATAGGACCATGCGAAGACTTCCATGAATTTCTTCAATAATTCTTCGAGTTGTGCGCGCTCAGGTAGCCCCTATCCTAATCTCGCGTAGTTGGCTACTAGAACCGAGGTTAATAATAACATTCTCTTCTTCATTAACTTGAACACGATTATGTTATTTGTTATTAACCTTATTTAAATCAGTTAAGAATTGTTCATTTGTAAAATAATGATCATCAAAAGTTTGATTAGAATCTAAATAATTAATGTAAGGCACAACAAGATACTCAAAATCTTTGTTTATTTCATTGATAGGAAAAATAGTGTTGAGAACCTCATCAAAGGAGGTCTCAATTACATTTGAGCAAGGATAAACAATGGAAGAAGAAATGGGGTAAACATCGAGATTAGGTGTGAGTTCAACAGGTCGAACCGGTGCAGTATGCCAGTTGAGGAGAGGTGTATCAGCAGCTTTAATCAAGTGAGATGCATTCAAGGATGTAGTGCTTGAATGAACCATCAAGATCATCATCCCCACTGTCTATAAGTTGAACGAGTTTTCAGAGTCAGTTTCCTCAGTCTCTTCGGCATCTTTGATGAGCGGTTGTACATGGCATTGGGAACTTTCAGCCCATGGGAAACAGTTTTGGAAAAAGATCTCCATTACGGGCTTCATCTTCTTATTTGTATGGTCATACCATGGATCTGAAAGGCCGCAAAAGGGGAAGTCCTCGCCCTCTTTGATTAATCGTCCATTTAAGGATTCATCTGAGATGGTCTAGAGGCAGTGTAATCTTCTCTTTGGTCGAGACTGGCGGATCATTCTGAGCTCTTGTTCTGATGGTTGGTAACCCAAACCAAAAGGAGGGAAAGCTTTCGTCAGTTTGATGGGATCAAGTATCCTTTATTTTCTTTATCCTAGACCCAGTCCGGGCATGAAGTGCATATTTTTAAACATCCGAATTACATTGACATTGCCATGAGGGTCATATTCTGGACAAAACCTTTCTTTGAAATCGT
This sequence comes from Sambucus nigra, assembly GCA_949130495.1. Classification (NCBI taxonomy): domain Eukaryota; kingdom Viridiplantae; phylum Streptophyta; class Magnoliopsida; order Dipsacales; family Adoxaceae; genus Sambucus; species Sambucus nigra. The sequence continues at coordinate 154,922,072 of OX422211.1, read as the reverse complement.
CCCCTGTCGGGAGTAGGAGTGGCTCAACTCGGAATCCTGATAGGAGCATATCATTTGACCCGTGTTGTATCTCAAGGATTGGGTTGCTGGTACTTACACCCTCGTCATTATCGTCGTCGCCCAAGATGGTGATGACTCGTCCGTCGATAAAGAATTTTAATTTCTGATGGAGTGAGGAAGACACACCTTTGATACTGTGGACCCAAGGTCATCCGAGTAACAGGTTGAAATAAGCTGGAATGTCAATAACTTGGAATTCAATGATGGGGTTTATAGGGCCAGTCACTATTATAAGTTTTATAGATCCCATCACCTCCCGATGGGTATTATCATAGACACGTACAACAGCGGAAGTTGGAACGAGGTCACTTTCTTACAACCCTAAGCATTTGAAGATTCTTAATAGGCACACATTCAAGGCGGATCCATTATCAACAAGAGAGAGTGGTACGATTTTCCCCATAACTTCGACGGAGATGTTGAGTGAATGATTATGGTTTGGCCCAATTCTGGAGATTTCTTCTTTGGAAAAGGATAGCATTCGGTAGAGGTCAAGGATCCGACCAAATTTACCGCTTCTTCTGGAGTAGTAGAAGGAGGAACTATGGGTCCAGTAAGCAACTTGATCAAGGCATTTCTGTACAGTTGGGAAGACATGAAAAGCCCCCATAGAGTGATGTTAGATTGAGTTTTCTTCAATTGATAGAGGATCTTACTTTCCTCGAGGGTCATTTATGGCATATGAAGGTTTTCAACACCCTTCCTTTTGTCATTGGCTGGTAGTGAGCTTGGGATCTGGTAATGCTTCCCTAATCTGGTCATGTGATTTATTAAAGAAAGGAAGAACGTAAATCCTATTTCTTCGTCAATCTCGGGTTGTTTTGTCACTTTGTTTATTTCTCCGAGGATCTCCTTAAATGATATCATCCCACACTTGTCGACTACCAGGATAGTTTTCTTGAAGGCTTGTTCTTCATTTGAATCTTCGAATTCTTCCACCCATCCGGTGGCAATAATTATGTCTTTCTATGTAAAGTCAATGCATTTCATAACTTCAATGGCTTCTTCATACAGGTCTTCCCATTTTGTCGGGATATATAAGGGTAAAGGGACCAGTCGCCCTTGTAATCTCAGAGTATCGAGTAACTCGATCATACTGCAAATGTTATCTGTTTGCCTGAATAATTCTACCATGATCTGGGCAACGTCATCCAAGCTGACTTCATCGGCGGGTGCCACCCATCTGTCTAACTCTCGGGCCCATTTTTATGATTTCAAGAATAGCGTGCTGAACCTCTGGCAATCAATAATCATCTGTGAGGGCAATTTCAGCTCGAACTCTAGGAGTTGGTCCAACACTTCTGAGAAATTCCATACCTTCATTTTCTGAACGGGTACGGACAATGATGCATGCTCTGGTAAAGAGTGACAGTTTCTGATCAGTGAGGCTTACAGGGTGTAGGAGGAAATATGGGCAAGTTTGAAGAGGTTTGGGAGAGTGTATGGGTGTGATTTGAGTTGAGGGATCAAATTCTGGATTCATTTCAAGGAAGATAGCATTGGTTTGATTTGGGAGTGGGTTGTGAGTGGTGTTTGGCTTTGGATTGGCTGGTGGGGCAATGGTACCCCGATCAATTACCTTGGATTATGTTTCGAAGGTGAAAGCATTGGTCGGTGGTATGACCAACGGTTTGGTGAAAGGCGCAATGTGCATCTGCCTTGAAGTTTCTCGGAAGTGGATTGGGCAATGGATGGGGGTCCAAGGGTTTGATGAGGTTTCGACTTAACAGGGCCTGATAAACTTTGGAGAGGGGAGCATAGAGCTCGGTGTATTCCTTTTGAAATCGAACAGGGTGGCTTTCTGGCACCCACGAGGTGGTTGGTTGAGAGATGTTGTTGATGGTTAAGACTGCGGTACTGGCAGGTTTGTCATATTTTCTGGGGGTGAACTGTCCGGACATTTTCTTTGGTTCAATCTTTGTCTTAACAAGACCTTCCTCGATTTCTACTCCTTCTTCTTTGAGAGCTCGAAAATGGGGATAGTGTTGTCCTCACATAGTTGCTCGTACATGGGGCAAGAAGTTCTTATTCACTATGCTGACTTGTTCTTCCTCGGAAGGTTGATTGGTCATGGTATCTGCTTTTTCCCTCCATCGGGATATGAAGTTACTGATTGATTCCCTAGAGTTCTGTTTGAGCATCTCTAAATCGCGACGGGTGACCTCAAGCTCTTCGTTTTATTTGTACTGCGACATGAATTCTCGAGCTACATCCTCCCAGCTACGGATTCTGGACTCCTCGAGAGACAAGAACCATCGAAGGGCTCTATCCTTCAAAGTTTGCTAAAATAATTGGTCCATCACTTCTTCTGAAGCCCTTAGGAGAGTCATAGCACGGTGATAATTGCAAAGATGAACAATCAAGGGTCTACTTCCTCCAAATTTCTCGATATTCAGCATCTTGAACTTCTCGGGAAACCTTACTTTAGGATAAGGCAACATCTTGAATTTTTCACACGGGGCAAACCGTTGGAAAAGTATTTTAGAGACCTTCGAAAGTCCTTTGGACTACTCCCGAGTTTGGGAGTTAACTTTGGGTCAAATGTGTCTCAGAAGCATTTGTCGGTCCTTTGGACGAGGAAACTTTGGACACAAATGGACCGTTTGTCCGTATGGAAAGTCATAATTGCGCATGGGGTGGACCGTTAGAAAGGTTAGGATATGTACTTAGACATTCCAAAGAGTTTGACCTCGTCCGGGGAGTTGACTTTGGTCAACTGGGGCCTAGAAGGGCTCGGTGACCTTTTAGATTAAAACAAATCATTCGTCCGTACCGTAAGTCAGAATAACGCATGGGATGGACCGTTGGAAAGGGGTTTTAGTTCCCTTCGAAGATTCATTTAGTCTCGGTTGATTTGAAGAGTTGACTTTGGTCAAATGGAGTCTGGGAGCATCCGGTGACCTCATGATCGAGTTTCGGGGGGAAATGGGTCATTCATTCGCATGGTAAGTCAGAATAGCGCACGGCACAGACCTTTGAAAAGGGTTTTCAGTGCCCTTTAAAGATTCATTCAATCTCGATCGAGCTAAAGAGTTTGACTTTTGGTCAAACGGAGCCTGGGAGTGCCCAATGGCCTTTAGGTCTGTACCCGGGGTATGACTTGGGTTTGTAATGATGAAAGGAGGTGCTAAGGACCTTAGAAGAGGTTAGGGGGTATTAGAATGGGGTGTCTACACAGAGCCATGGCAGTCATTGTTACATTCACTACCTGTGCCACTATTGTCGCCACCTCAGCTGCTCTCACTATCCCCTGTGGTGCCGATGGTTGTGGTGCATGTGGCTTTGGCTTAGCCTCCCCCGTATTATTCTAAGTCGTTGCTCTCACCACTCGTCATCTCTCGGGTGCAATCTAAAAATAGATTCGAATTGTATGAGTTCATAATCTATAGAGTTACAATAGTAGAAGAACGAAACACAAATGCGTAATCATGAATGCAACAATCCTAATAATAGGGATCTAGGTCAATGAACGCTACGCTGAAATCGTAGTAAGTTGTATAAATCCTATGGACACTAAAACACAATGCTCTGATACTATCTATGACACCCCGCCTATTTTAATTCTGGGTGATCAATCAATTATTAAATTAAACATGAACCATTCATGATTACATTCTTAGCATCACCGTCGAAAACTTTTTAATTACTAATCACCTATGTTAAATTAAGCTTATAATAAATTAAGTTGGTGTTAAATTTTATCTTTTCTTATGAATAAATCCGGAGATAATTTTAAATTAACTAAACTATTCACACATAAATATAGTCTAAACAATCACACGACAGATATATAAATAAATAAGACAGAATAAACCATCGGTTCTCTAAATAAAAAATCCAACCATAATATGAAATAAGTAAACTAAAATTGAAATACAGTCTGATGCATAACTGAGTAAAATGGATAATCTTAAGGCAACACGTCTCAACTGAAATGTTAAGGAAATATCCTATCTAGAATGAATGAGCCGAAGCCTATACAGTAATCTCCTGCAAACCTTTACATTGCTATAGCTACGTAACTCTGGATAGGATCTTTAAGCTTGGCGTCCCTGTGGCTGGACACCTAAAAAGTTTTGAAAATATTTTTGACACGGATCAGAGCCCAAGTAAAATATTTTGAAAATATTTTGCAAGTATTTAAATTACAATTTAAATCAGTTATTTATTATACATGTAATGTCCATGTACACTCCATTGAGATTCTCACCTTTTAACTAATGTGTATGCCTAACATTTTCTACCTAACTAGTACACTCCTTTGAGCTTGCTTTGGTTGGACAATGTTGTTATTGCTTGGTTGACCTGATAATTTGGAGCATGTATTGCTTTGCTTTGTTATTATATGATTGATAATGATGTCATTATCTTTATCTTCATATCTCTTCTTTTTTTTACTATTTTCTTTGCACTATGTGAATTTCCTTAATTTGTATTGGCTTGTATCTTCTTTTGTAATGCTTTTGAGCTTGCGATCTCATAATTGCTTGGTTGATATGATACTTTTTGTATCTCATCATGTATTGAGTGCTTATTTTTATCTTAAGTACATTAGAGAGAAGATAATTAACTATGATCAGACATCAATTGTGTTGTTATCGTACAAAATCTTTTTCTTTAAATACTTTATGTTTCATAATCTCCCCCTTTTTGATGATTACAACATAACTTCCATGGTTTGAGAAAAATAATTTCAAATGTACATGAAACTCCCCCTTTACTGTAACTTTATACTTTTCCTCAAAACTATATTTTCTCTACCCATTTTTAATTAACATAAAAGCAAGTGTGAGAGGTCCTAATCTTTCCCAGGTCCTCGGACGGTGACCCACAATCACCACCTCATTCCGATAAAGATCTCTTTTTGTAGGAAAAATGGGATAAATGAAAAATGGAGCCATTTGTCTATTTTACTCGAAATAGACAAAGAAGGAGTAGGCCTCTGTGGAGACCTGGCGATGGTAAGTGATATGTGTATTTAACCAGAGAGTTAAAGGTTTGGGGACTAGGTTATGAATTGAAAAGGTATAAGGAACTCGCTCCACCCTTTCAGTCTCAAATGTAGATATGTAAAAATTATTTTAGCATGTTATGGTGTAAAAAGAAATAATAAAGTGAAAATATTTAGTATGTATTTAGACTGTGTGGGGCAGTAAGGGATGTATGTGTAGATAATATAATCAAAGGTATGATATATATAAATTTAGACTTGTTCACTCAAATGATAACCCGAGTGATCATTCATCCTTGCACAGGGTGATACAAAGTCCATATAGTTCATGAACGGGCCAAAAGGGATTTTACCTCATATAGGGGCTCGATGTGAGAGATCTAGTCTTTCTTTGATCATTTGGGATGTGTTACAGATGAAACTGAGTTAGATCTGAAAGTGTAAACCATTTGAGTTCATAAGTGAACTTGAACAGAGATGACCATGCAAAATCATTACAACTCCCCTATTAAGAACAAAGTAGTGATCCCTTAACTTACATGAAAATATTCCATGATTTTAGGATCTTATGTTTAGATATGGTTAAGTATATGCTAGATTTAACATGAGTGTTGGAGACCAGGCTTGTTTAATACACCTATGTATTTGTCGTAGGTAGAATCAAAGTCAACGTAGTTTGAACATGAAATTTGGAGAAAGATTAAGACTTATAATAAAAAAGACACATATAAAGTAGTGTCAGGTGGTGTTGCAGCACAACACCCCCCTTTTCCACGTTAAGATTTCAAAATAAAATAGTGAGATCACATACCTACAAAGTTACATGTACTCCTTTTCATTTCGGCAATGTTCTAGCTTAAGATTGTCCCTTTTAGAAATAGATCGGAGGATACTTTTATGGAAAAAAATAGGAAAAGGGGAAAATGGATTTTTTGCTTATTTTTGGGACTCATTGAGGAAAGAGAAACGATGGTAGGGATTAAAAACACTAGATTCTAAACTCAAAGAGGGCTTTAATGACAAAAGGAGAGAGTTTCAAGGCTTCGGGGAGAAAACTACTTCTGGATAGAGTGCTTTGCATTTAAAAAGCGGAGTTATTGCCTCCATTTGGTAGGTGAAGGCCTTCTTTTATAGGCAAAATTTTGGGATTAATGACCGATCGATCGAGGGTATTATGCATGCGTGATCGATCAATCAATAGTGTTTCACCCTGGGCTTTTGGGACCATTATGGATTGATTTGATTATTTTAGGTAATTTTATGGGCTATTTTAGTTTTTTATACCTTTTTGGAAGGTTCTCATGAGTTTGGGATAGATTTTGGGACTTTTTATGACCTTGGTATGTGTATACCTTTATGGAGCCTAATGGGGTGTTTATAGAGCCTGTCAGCAGTGGGATTCATTTTGGATGAATGTTGTTGAAAAGAGAGACACGATTATGCAATTTTTGGGATTCTTCTTACATCTGATGGGATGTTTTTGGACTAATCTCTTTAGAGAGTTGGTCTTATTATCATGGACCGTTTATATGCTCGTGTGGCGATGTCTTACATAAAATGATGGCATACTATTTATCGTCTGCATGGGGTGAGGTGAAATATTGTATTTTTGGAATGCATCCTTTTAGGATAAAGTGTTCGTAGATACACTTAATCGTTAGGAAAGTGTCTATTTGGGATAGAAAATCTCCACTTAGGGCAAGGTATTTGTCGATACACTAAATCATTAAAAAATTTCCCCTTTAGGACAAGATGTTTGTCAATAAATAGAATCATTAGGTAAGTATTCTATCTACAAAAGGTGTTTATCGCTACACCGAATTGTTAGGAAAATGTCCACTTGGGACAAGATGTTTGTCGATACCCCAAATCATTTAGGAAATGTACGCTTATGACAAGGTGTTTATCGATACATCGAATCATTAGGAAAATGTGCGTTTGGGACAAGGTGTTTAGTGATATGCCGAATCAATAGGAAAATGTCCGTTTAGGACAAGGTGTTTATCGATACACTAAGTCATTAGAAAAGTGTCCATTCGGTACAAGTCCAATAGTGAATTTGAATTCGATGTGTTTGAGACATAAATGGACTTGAATTAATTGGATTTTGATAAAATAGTTAATTTGGAAATTAATTTTAATTCAGAGAAATTTCTAGAATTTTTTTATTGGATCCAGGGTGCTTGACCAATCGACCAAGTGCTAAGGCAACTTGATTGATCGAGAAAGTGTTCATTTGACCGACCAATCAAGTGCATGCCCCCTATATATAAGGCATGTTTTTGGAATTGTCTTCACTCCTCACTCTCTCTACTTTCTCAGATCTTCAGTTTTCTCAATCTACGAGTGTTTTGGTGAGTTTTTCTCCCTATCGAGTCTGAGAGGGATGCTGTTGGAAAGTTATTAGATATTCTTTTGGGCGACTGTCCTAACAAGAGGCGTGTGCCTAAGGCTGATGATCCTGATGACTAGGAGGGCATATATCTTCTATAGGATCCAAAGGCGAGGGATCTAGGGTGCATCACCACGTGGCTCGAAAGGGAGATTAGGCTGGCTTGTTGAAAATCTTTCTATGCACCTTTCCGACGATGTGCGTCCCAACCGGATATGTATTTATTTTTGTGACATTTTTTTATTACGTATTTTCTTGAAGTATTATTGTGACGTATTGTTTTGTTTTTATTTATTATTATTATATTACGTACTATTCAGGTGAATTGGGAGAATAACGTCACCTGCGTCCGACTTAAGTATTTCCTTACGCAGGTGGTGTCCCTTTGGGAGAGTGAGAATGTTCTTGCTATTGTCAAGGATAGAGTATAGTACCTAGGATTCAATCCCTTTTTGGATTCATTGGCAATGACTCGCTACACCTCGGTGGTGCAGGCATAATGAGAGAGGTGACGGGACACAACCTTTGCATTCCATCAGTCGGTGGGTGAGATAACACTCAACCCCTTAAATCTTCATTTCACACCAAATTTGTTATTTTATAACTAATTGAAAAAATAATTTATAAGTGGTTGTTTGTTTTCCCCTCTTAAGTCTGAATCTGAACCATTCAGACTTAAGAGGTACTAAAAAGTGCTTTTTAAATGATTAAGAGACTAATGGCTATATTTGGATCTTAATGGTTAAGAGGTAGAATTACATCTGAAGTCTGAATCTGAAGTTTGAATGAGTCTAAATACATTCATTCAGAGGTATATTCAGACATAAAAACAAATATATTTTTCAAATTCAGATTTCAGACTTTAGATTTAGTCTTCAGATTTCAGATTTAGACTTCAGATTCAGATGAAAAAACAAATGCAACTAGTGTTCTGGACACTCACAAAATATATAACGCTTTTAGTCACTTACAAAATTTGTAAGTGTTTATGACTCATACCACATTATTAATATAACACACAATAAGGAGCACAGTGCACGTGATTGTATCTTGTATACCTTATTTGCCAACGAAGTGTTTAAAAAATATTTCACCCACTTTCATCATTCTTGCTTTGGTAAAGTCAAAACCCTCATATATACATTCTTCTCGCTTCGGATTCTCACTCACCATCTTCGTCTGATCTTCATCACACACAAGCTCAATCTTCATGACCATCTTTTACATAGACTTTATCTTTATTATCGCTCTCTCTTTCTCTTCTCAGGTAATGATTATTATGATTTGAAACCAAAGTTTTTTATGGTTGTGAAGAAAAGGGTTGAGATATCTGGGATGGGAACAACTAACCTAATACTGATATAACCCGATATTAGACAATGGAACCCATAAATCAAAACCTTGACTCTGGAATCTAAAACCCTAGATTTATGGTTATAAGGTCTAAAGAAAAATAAGTATAAAGAAAAGGAGAGTTTGAAAACACCAAATTCAAGAAATTATAAAGAAATTGAAAGTGTTGTTATGATTTGAAACCAAAGTTTTTTTATATACAGACGCGAACACACATGTAGAGAGATTTTAGAACCTCAAAAAACATCAAATTTGAAAAATAAAAAGATCAGAGAGAAAGGGGAGATAGATTAAAGAACTAATATTGTACGTCTTTAGGAGTTGGTCTACAAAAAATAATCCATTCTCACATAAATCAAAACAGTAAATATTTATACCGTCTAATAATATTGGAAGTTGATGATTGTTGTATACCATTTCTCACTATGTGTAAACAACCCAAACTATAATTTATAATATGTTTATCGAATTATTTTTTTGTCCTAAGATTGGTTGAAATCAGAAAATGTGATTGTTTTCATGCGTGTTTGTGTATTGTGAACATAAGATGGTAATGATTTACTAAGATTGATACGAACTATTTTTTCGGGTGTGTTCATGTATTACATTCTAAGATTTGGATTACACATCGAAATCAGAACTCTATTTTTTCGCTCTAAGATTGGATTATGTTTTGGCTTTGGCTTTGGCTTTGATTTGGGTTAATTATTTAACATAAGTGGATTTTGGTTTTAGTCTTGTAATGAAAACGATTTCTATAAGGCCTATTCTTTATTTTTTGGCAAATTTATCTTGATTAAGATCCATATATTATGTTCCCACTTATATTAACTTTGTATATGTTATTTTTTTGTTGCGTATGGTCTGGTTTGGTTTGGTTGTACAAATGCGCATATATGTGATTAATTTTTATGTCTACATAGGCACTTATCAGATAAAGGTGCTCGAGAATGACTCACGGCGCTTGCAAGAAAAGTGAAAATTTCATGACCTAGGATTGAATAAATTTTGAAATAAAACACTTATCGAATTCTCATTTGTACATGTGTACTGAATTTCATCGTGCCTTATTTTTAGTATCGATGTAGGAGTTGAATATTTAGTTAACCTTAATTTTAATGTACAAAAATCCAAATATCAACTACCTATTATGCCTATGGTAATACTATACGTATCAAGACTTTACACCATGGAAGCACTCCAATTGCATTAAAGTGTTGTGTATAATTAATGAGATTTCATAACTAAATGATTGAGCAGTAGTTCGTAATGCAATAATTTAATGCAACTGATGCTTAATTAGAGCAATGATGTACTCCAATTTATGCTCTGTTTTGTGTCCCGAAAAATTATGCATAGTTCTTATTTTTTATTTGACTTGTTCTTTCACCTTCTATGATTCATTTTCCAAACTTTCGTAAGCTTTTATAGAGTCTTAGTGGATTAAATGCGCCTGTATTCGGCTCTGTTTTTTGTCACGGAGAGGCATTGTCCTCACCCAAGTTCGAGGTGTTTGGTATTTGGTTTTATATATGTGAGATGAGTACTAAAATATGATCAAATTAGGTGTTAATTTGGCTTATCGTAACAAATCGTGTGATTGATATTTTTCTTTGGAGTTTAGTATCTTCAATAGTTATCTTTCAGAGGTCTGCAATAGTTTGTTCAATCATAAAATTGTTGTTTCATTAGTCGGGGTCTATATTACTTAATTATATTATTTTTAGCACTTTGTAAATTTTATAAAATATATCGTTTAACATTTATTTCCCATCGCATTTTCTTGACTGATAGAATGTTGTCACAACTTTACAAAGAGTCGATGAAAGAACGTGATAGAAGAAAGCCACAATATATAAATAGGGTTGCTAAATTTATTTATTTTGCAAGGAAAAATGTTTGTGGAGAAGCTATGTTTGCATGTCCGTGCTATAAATGTGAGAATGGAAAATTGCTTGGCCATGGTGTCTTCCAGTCATATACATTTTGGCATTAACATAGGGAAAAAGAATATGTCGAGAGGAATGAACATTCAATTAGAGAAGATGTTTAATAAAATGATGTTGTGCCAGAAGATCCGAGGATGGAGGAACTTGTTTATAATGTGTTTGAAATGTTTAATCGAAACGTTAATCATTTTACGGATTCCTTTGGTAGAGACGAAGGCGATGAAAATAGTTATCAAATCCATGAGGAGTTGAAATACAAGTACATACACGGTAAGGCGAGTGAGCCATTGTGTTCGTCGTGTCCTGAGAAACACAACAATGTACTTTTTTTTATCAAATTGAATAACTTAAAGACAAGACATGGTTTGTTTGACAATAGTTTAACTGGTACCATGGGTTTATTTAAAGAGTTTCTGCCCAAAGGAAATTCAACACCAACAAAGTATCCAAATATGATTATAGGATCATTCATGCATGCCAGAATGATTGTATCTTATATCGGGAGGAACAAGCAAATAAGGAAAAATGCCCAATATGCAACTCACCTAGATATAGGTTTGGTTTGTAAGGACATGATTTTATAAATGTCTGTTATAAATTTAGTATGTCGTATACTGATACACCGTCGAAGAACGTTCAAGATCAAATATGCATCGAGATGGATTCGAATATCAAGTTCTTCAAAAATCATGCCTAACAAGGACGAAATTGGTAAAATGTGTTTAATTTCCATTTTACATAAAAAGTGTTGGGATATTTTTGAAAAAATAAAATATTTTTTCATTTATGAAAAATAATTTTTGAAAGATTTTATTCATAAATGTTTTCAGATTCGTAAGAGTTTTTTTATTTTAATGGTTTCCAAGGATTTTAAATATTTGCTCACGAATCTTGAAGTTTGTGCATGGTCGTTCAAACAAGATCCTATCTCGTTTGAACGAGATCAGAAGTCGTTCGAACTACATGACAGTTCGTTCGAACGAGAGTTATTTTACTCTGACACGTCACCGCCTTAATTATTTAATAAATATTAAATCGGGTGTCAGACGTATTGATTTCGTGTGGAGAAAACACTGTTTCAATCATAATACATTTTTAGTATTTTTTGATTTATTCTCCATTACTTTGAGGGTTCAAAACTTGTTTTACAATTCACAAATCCCAATGATTTTGTGTGAGTTGTTTTATGGAACCCAAAATATAGTTTTGCTAGGAATTTTGCTACTATTCATACTTTGTGGGGAGATCTCTACAATCGAGAGTTGCGTTCTATTGTGGAGTGAGTCGCTACAAGGTTTATGACTGCGTGTCATTGAGGATCTTCTGCGTGTTGATTCTTTGTCGAAGACTGCGTGTCTGGGCTGCGTGTCCATTATGGTATAGTTGCGTGTGAACCATTGCTAATCTGTATTTCATTGTAATCCAATGTAAGCTTCGATTTACAATTATAGTGAAATAAAAAGGTTTTTCTCTGCGGGGATTTTTTCCTGAACTATTGTGTCGCATATTTTATTTATGCTGGTTTGGCACTTGTACCCACGTTGCTATTTGAGTTTAAGTGTTGTATTGACTTGATTCACAAATTGACTCTAATTAAATAAGTTTGTGATTGGAAATTGTGAATCAATATTGCACACGCATTTACAAATTGGTATCAGAGCGGGTTATGCTAATTTTTTGCGTTTGATCCTTGTTTTCCGCATATTTTTGTGATATTGATTTCGTTTAAAAAATCAGTTTCTGTGAAAATTTATCGCAATTTTTCAATGTAGCACTTATCTAATTAGACGCCCCCTCCTGTTGGCACGAGTCATAGTTTTGATGATTTAAATCGTTTGAATTTGAAGTTTGCGAAAAGAATTGACTTCTTGGAAAAAGAAAATTCTCGTTTTAAATTCGCTTCAGATCTTTTGTAAACGGTTCAAAATCAAAGAGATTTTTATCATGAAAAATTTGTTTCTTTGGACCTGGACTTTAATGCTTTAAAATTGTCCAAAAAGAAGAGTGATGAAAAAGTCATAGTTTAAGAAAAAGAATTAAAGGACTTGAAAGAATTCCGCATTTGTGTTTGTGCCAAAGAGGAGAAAAATATTTTAATCGACAAGTTTGTGTCACGTGAAGAGACTCTTAGGGAAAAGTTTATTTTAATTGAGACTGAGCGCGATAAACTATTAAGTTTAATTGATAACTTTAATAAGAGATTCCTATCTTTGGAAGAGTCTAATTTGTTGCTTGAGTAAAAAATTTTGAAATTAAAAAATTATTTAAAGGACTCGAGTAGTTTGTGTGGTGATGGTAATGACTCATCTTATTCGGTTCGAAGAGATCCTAGGAAGTTTATGTCTAGTGCTCCCGTGATTCCCTAAACCCCCACGTGACGTTTGAGATCTATTTGGGTTAGGAAATTACTTTTAGAGGCACTAGATGTTAAACTTGTTGATTCCCCATTGCTTGCAGATGATTCTTCTCTAGCTATATCTTATAGATGATTGTGTTTGCTTGTTTGTCATACGCTAGTTGTGTTTCATAATTTATATCTTTGCTAGTGTTATGACATGTATAATTTTGTATTAAAAAAATTTGAAAGATCCAAAAAGAGTTTTGTATTTTGTTTACACCGTTTATTAATGCACAATTAGGATGACTAAGTCATAACATCATGCCATATCCATGTGACTATTTGATAGTGTTTTGCGACAATATATTGTGTCATTCATGTGCTTTACAAAGTATGGAGTCTTTGAGATGCTATAGTGTTACTACCTACATATTTGACTCACTTTGTCCTTTGATGCACACGAGCACGGACTTATTTGATGTTTGTTCTTGTCGAATAACATGTTGGTTGCGTGTTTTCATCTCAATTTTGTCTATTAAAACGAACCAAATGCGATAAAACAAGATAATAAAAGGTATGCATATTTTATCCGTTTGCCGTGAGTTTGTGTGAATTTTTTAAAATGGTGAAGGGCTATAAAAGTTATATATTTATCCTTTGCGATTAAGCCACCATTTAATTAGACCTAAAAATGAGGTATTTTAACTATCCGGGGTCCAAAGAGGTTTAAAAGAGCCCGAAAAAATTTAAAGGCAATAAAAATAAATTTATACCAAAAAGGGGCCATTAGGTTTATTCACCAATTCTCCCATGTTTGAGAATTTAGATCACCTCAAAAACAAAATATATATGAGGGAGTTTGGTTGGAGAATTAAAACAACTTTGCATGTCCTTAAAAAGTCTTGAAAAAACATGAAAAAGTTTTAAGACGTTATTGGTGTGAAAATCATGTTGACTTCGATGTCATCTAAATTTAACATTTTAATACCTAAGGACTATTTTGATGTTCATTCGTTAGGAGTGCATTTATGCGTCGTGCACATATGATATGATTGAGTTGATTTTCCTATCGAATTTGTTCACACCCATTCATTACGTATCCACGATTTGGTTGTCTTAGTTAAAATTCATGGTGTGATTTTTTTTGTAACATCATATTTTTTATTTTGTACAAAAACTTAAAAAATTCTAAAATAGTTTGTGTGTTTTGTTTCCCGTGGCACCCGATTTGCTTTATGTGGTTTCTTATTTTCCTTGTCTATTTCGAACGAATAAAAAGGGGGAGAACGAATTATGATATTATGGGGGAGTTTTAGTATGGGGAGATTTGATCATGATTACATGCTTTATATTTATATCATTTCAAACTCGATATGTCACGTGGTTTTTGCTTTATCTATGTGTATAAGTACAGTTGAATACTTTTGGATTGCAACTCCTTGATGACAAAAGATTGGAGTTTCAAAAATTTGATTGTTGAAGGAAAGGTTGAAAGAGTTTGAAGACTTGTTCAGTTTATCTTTTCGTGTTTGAGTTTATGGGAGGGTAGATTTCTATAGGTCATATTTTGGTTGATAATTCAAATATTTTTATGTTGTACCGGCATAGACATAAGAGGAAATTTATAAGGACATGATTTTATAAATGTCTGTTATCAGTTTAATATGTCGTATACCGATACACCGTCGAAGAACATTCAAGATCAAATATGCATCGAGATGGATCCGAATATCAATTTCTTCAACAATCATGCCCAACAAGGATGAATTTGGTAAAATGTGTTTAATTTCCATTTTACATTTACATAAAAAGCGTTGGGATATTTTTGAAAAAATAAATATTTTTCCATTTATGAAAAATAATTTTTGAAAGATTTCAAATGATTTTATTCATAAATATTTTGGATAAATGTTTTCAAACTTGTAAGAGTTTTTGGTTTTAAAGGTTTCCAAGGATTTTAAATCTTTGTTGACGAATCTCGAAGTTTGTGCTTGGTCGTTCAAACGAGATCCTATCTCGTTCAAACGAGTTTATAAGTCATTCGAACGACATGACAGTTCATTCGAACGAGAGTTCTTTTTCTCTGACACGTCACCGCCTTAATTATTTTATAAATAGGGTGTCAGACGTATTGATTTCGTGTGGAGAAAACACTATTTCAATCAGAATACATTTTTAGTATTTTTTGGTTTATTCTCCATCACTTGGGGGTTCAAAACTTATTTTACTATTCAAAAATTCCAGTGCTTTTGTGTGAGTTATTTTATGGAACCCAAAACATAGTTTTGTTGGGTATTTTGCTACTGTTCGTACTTTGTGGGGAGATTTCTACAACCGCGAGTTGCATGTTATTGTGGAGTGAGTCGCTACAAGGTTTATGACTGCATGTGATTGAGGATCTTCTCCGTGTTGATTCTTTGCAGAAGACTGCGTGTCTGGGCTGCGTGTTCATTGTGGTATAGCTGCGTGTGAACCATTGTTGATCTGTATTTCATTGTAATCCGATGTAAGTTGAGATTTACAGTTATAGTGAAATAAAAAGGTTTTGCCCTGCGGGGATTTTTTCCTCAATTATTGTGTCGCATATTTTATTTATATTGGAAATTGTGAATCAATATTTCACACGCATTTACAAATTGGTATCAGAGCGGGTTATGCTAATTTATTGCGTTTGATCCTTGTTTTTCGCATATTTTTATGATATTGATTTCGTTTAAAAAATCAGTTTTTGTGAAAATTTATCGCAATTTTTCAATGGACACATATCTAATTTAATGCCCCCTCCTGTTGGCACGAGTCATAGTTTTGATGATTTAAATCGTTTGAATTTGAAGTTTGCGAAAAGAATTGACTTTTTTAAAAAAGAAAATTCTCATTTTAAATCCGCTTTGGCTCTTTTGCAAACGGTTCAAAATCGAAGAGATTTTTATCAAGAAAAATTTGTTTATTTGGACCTGGACTTTAATGCTTTAAAATTTTCCTATAAGATGAGTGATGAAAAAGTCCTAGTTTAAGAAAAAGAATTAAAGGACTTGAAAGAAATCGACATTTGTGTTTGTGACAAAGAGGAGAAAAATATTTTAATCGACAAGTTTGTGGTACGTGAAGAGACTCTTAGGGAAAAGTTTATTTTAATTGAGACTGAGCGCGATTAACTGTTAAGTTTAATTGATAACTTTAAAAAGAAATTCCTATCTTTGGAAGAGTCTAATTTGTTGCTTGAGTCAAAAATTTTGAAATTAAAAAATATTTGAAGGACTCGAATAGTTTGTGTAGTGATGGTAATGGCTCATCTTGTTCGCATGCTTCTAGTGTTAAAGCCAAAACCATAGTTTGTTTTAGAGGGTCAACCATTTCCAAGGACATTAGAAAAGGTCAACCCATAGGTGCCGTTCCACCCGTTTACACATATTCACATTGTGGTAGGAAAGGGCACCTTAGGCTTTTCTGTTTTGATCTTCGAAGAGATAATTGGAAGTTTATATCTAGTGCTCCCGTGATTCCCCAAACCCCCACGTGACGTTTGAGATCTATTTGAGTTTGGAAATCACTTTTAGAGGCACTACATCTTAAACTTGTTGACTCCCCGTTGCTTGCACATGATTCTTCTCTAGCTATATCTTATATATGATTGTGTTTGCATGTTTGCATACGCTAGTTGTGTTTCATAATTTATATCTTTGCTAGTGTTATGACATGTATAATTTTGTATTGGATTTTGTTTTAAAAAAAATTAAAAAATCCAAAAAGAGTTTTGTATTTTGTTTACACCGTTTATTAATGCACATTTAGGATGACCAAGTCATAACTTCAGGCCATATCCATGTGACTATTTGATAGTGTTTTGAGACAATATATTGTGTCATTCATGTGATTTACAAAGTATGGAGTCTTTGAGATGCTATAGTGTTACTACCTACATGTTTGACTCACTTTGTCCTTTGATGCACACGAGCACATACTTATTTGATATGTGTTCTTGTCGAATCACATGTTGGTTGCATGTTTTCATCTCAAGTTTGTCTATTAAAACGAACCAAATGCGATAAAATAAGATAATAAAAGGTGTGCATATTTTATCCTTTTGCCGTGAGTTTGTGTGAATTTTTGAAAACGGTGAAGGGCTACGAAAGGTATATATCTATCCTTTGCGATTAAGCCACCGTTTAATTGGATCTAAAAAATTGAAGTATTTTAACTATCCGGGTTCCAAAGAGGTTTAAAAGAGCCCGAAAAAATTTAAAGGTAATAAAAAGAAATTTATGCCAAAAAGGGGCCATTAGGTTTATTCACCAATTCTCCAATGTTTGAGAATTTAGATCACCTTAAAAATAAAATATATATGAGGGAGTTTGGTTGGATAATTAAAACGACTTTGCACGTCCTTAAAAAGTCTTGAAAAATCATGAAAAAGTTTTAAGACGTTATTGGTGTGAAAATCATGTTGACTTCGATTTATTGATTTTGATTTAAGACGATGTCATCTAAATTTAACATTTTAATACCTAAGGACTATTTTGATGTTCATTAGTTAGGAGTGCATTTATGCATTGTGCACATATGATATGATTGAGTTTATTTTCCTATCGAATTTGTTCACACCCATTCATTACGTATCCACGATTTGGTTGTCTTAGTTTAAATTCATGGTGTGATTTTTTTTGTAACATCATATTTTTGATTTTGTACAAAAACTTAAAAAATTCAAAAATAGTTTGTGTGTTTTGTTTCCCGTGGCACCCCGATTTTCTTTATGTGGTTTCTTCTTTTCCTTGTCTATTTCGGACGAATAAAAAGGGGGAGAACGAATTATGATATTATGGGGGAGTTTTAGTATGGGGAGATTTGATCATGCTTTATATTTATATCATTTCAAACTTGATACGTCACGTGATTTTTTCTTTATCTATGTGTATAAGTACAATTGAAGACTTTTGGATTGCAACTCCTTGATGAGAAAAGCTTGGAGTTTCGAAAATTTGATTGTTGAAGTAAAGGTTGGAAGTGTTTGAAGACTTGTTCAGTTTATCTTTTCGTGTTTGAGTTTATGGGAGGGTAGATTTCTATAGGTCATATTTTGGTTGATAATTCGGATATTTTTATGTTATACCGGTATAGACATAAGATGAGATTTATAAGGACATGATTTTATAAATGCCTGTTATTAGTTTAGTATGTCATATACCAATACATCGTCGAAGAACTTCAATATCAAATATGCATCGAGATGGATTCGAATATCAAGTTCTTCAACAATCATGCCCAACAAGGACGAATTTGATAAAATGTGTTTAATTTTCATTTTACATAAAAAGTGTTGGGATATTTTTAAAAAAATAAAATATTTTTCCATTTATGAAAAACATTTTTTGAAAGATTTCAAATGATTTTATTCATAAATATTTTGGATAAATGTTTTCAGACTTGTAAGAGTTTTTGGTTTTAAAGATTTTCAAGGATTTTAAATCTTTGTTGACGAATCTTGAAGTTTGTGCTTGGTCGTTCAAACGAGATCCTATCTCGTTCGAACGAGATTATAAGTCGTTCGAACGACATGACAGTTCATTCGAACGAGAGTTCTTTTACTCTGACATGTCACCGCCTTAATTATTTTTTAAATAGGGTGTCACACGTATTGATTTCGTGTGGAGAAAACACTATTTCAATCAGAATACAGTTTTAGTATTTTTTGGTTTATTCTCCATCACTTTGAGGGTTCAAAACTTGTTTTACAATTCACAAATGCCAGTGCTTTTGTGTGAGTTTTTTCATGGAACCCAAAACATAATTTTGTTGGGTATTTTGCTACTGTTCGTACTTTGTGGAGAGATCTCTACAATAGAGAGCTGCATGTTATTGTGGAGTGAGTCACTACAAGGCTTATGACTGCATATCATTGAGGATCTTTTGCATGTTGATTCTTTGCTGAAGACTGCGTATCTTGACTGCGTGTCCATTGTGGTATAGCTGCGTGTGAACCATTGTTGATCTGTATTTCATTGTAATCCGATGTAAGTTGCGATTTACAATTATAGTGAAATAAAAAGTTTTGCCCTGCGGGGATTTTTTCCTGAACTATTGTGTCGTATATTTTATTTATGTTGGTTTGACACTTGCGCGCACATTGCTATTTAAGTTTAAGGGCTATATTGAATTGATTCCCAAATTGACTCTAATTAAATAAATTTGTGATTGGAAATTACGAATCAATATTGCACACGCATTTACATGGTTTAAAATGGGAGGGTTAAGTACCTTAAAAGACAGTGTTACATTTTTCATTGATTCCAAGGCTGACAAGATTTTTTAGTATACTATGAATTGCAAATGAAATGACTTAGCATGCCCGAGCGAAATTCATTACAAATCTCAGACGCCATCCCATTGATTCATCAGTTTGTTAGTCTGCAAATATGAAGTGGCTTGACTTTGTCGCTGAATCGCTTAATATTCATCTTTATATAGCTACAAACGGTTTTAATCCATACGATAATCTCAGCACCAGTTATAGTTATTGTCCTGTCATTTTTACACCTTTAAATATGAAGCCATCTTTGTGCATGAAAAGAGAGTTTTCCATATTGTTAATTTTGATATTTGGGTTTGATGCACTGAGCAGGGACATGTAATTTTGTATCGAACCTTTAGTAGATGAGTTAAAACAATTATGGGTCGGAGGTGTAACGGCATATGACTCCCACATGAAAGCTAATTTTACACCGAGAGCTATGTTATTGAGGGCAATTCATGAATTTCCTGCATATGGCATTTTATCTCGGTGCACTATTCATGGTTGCAAACCTTATCCAATTTGTGCGGAAGAAGTTAACTCAGAACAACTTGGAAATAGTAAGAAAATTTCCTGTATGGGCCATCGAAGATTCCTTCTTCACAATCACAAGTTTAGCTTGGACAAACAAAACTTTCACAACAATGTTAAAAATCGTAAAGCTCCACAAAGGTTGCGTGGTACTGAGATTGAACAGAATGTAGTATGTATTAAGTTGAGAATTGGTAAATAAAAAATTACAAAGAAAAAGAAACAAAATGGGGACAAAAATGATTGTAAGGATACAAATATAACAACTCCAAGGTCTCGAAGGTCCATTTTATTTGATTTGTCATATTGAAAAGAGCATGATGTTCGACATAATTTAGATATGATGCACATTGAGAAGAATGTCATCAATAATCTTTTGACAACTATTTGGGATTTGAAAGATAAATCAAAAGATAAAACTAATGCACGTAAAGATATGGAGGCGATAGGGATAAAAAAGAAGTTGTGGCTGACCATAGATGAATCTGGTAAAATTGTTAAACCTGTAGCTGCATTCACTCTAGGTAAAAAAGAAAAAGAGTGTTTCTCCCATACCTTAAAGGAGCTAAAGTTGTTGAAAGGTTTTTCTTCTAACTTGAGTAATAATGTGACTTTAGAATCGCTCGGGTTGAAGGGATTGAAGTCGCGTGATTATCATGTGATTATGCAACATTTGCTTACAAATGCTTATGCAAAGAACAAGGATTTTTTACTTGCTATTCAACGGTTAATAAATTTTTTTAATGTGTTGTGCGCTAAGGTGATAAGGAGGGATGTTCTTGATTTATCTAAAAAGGTATTGTTTGAGTCTATGTGTATTTTCGAGAATTATTTTCTACCCACAATTTTTTTTAGAACAATCCACCACATCATACATTTAGCCGATCAGATATAGATGGATGTATTCTTTTGAGAAGTAAGTGAATTATGTGTGATAATGTTTTTTAGATAAATAATACGGAATACATTATTTATTAGTTTTTATTATGCTTCTGAGGTATAGGTTGATGAAAAATTACAAGAACTAAGTTGGCAATAAACGGTATATTGAAGGGAGCATTGCTGAAAAATGCATTGTAGAAGAATCAACTATTTATTGCATTAAGTACATGCAAACCCAAGTGAATAAGATCACAAGTATACGCATGAAGCTTTATTTGATGAAGATGATGAATGTGCTAATGAGAGACCTTTAGTACAAGGAAAAAATCAAAGTTAACCATGGTGAAATTTGAACAAGCCCGAAAATGGGTATTGCAATAACATTATGAAGTGGATGAATGAAAAATATGAGTACAATTAGTTTTGATTATGTTTTCTATTTAAGTTAACATGTATAATATGTTTAAATGTGTTTTATTGTATGTAGGAAGTATGATCTTTACTAGGAATATACATTTAGGCTAATCGAAAGGGGGGTATAATGAAGGGGAAAAAATAAAGGTTTTGTTCCATGGTTAATTAAGGATGTTCTCACTTAAGTCGACTCTATGAAAACATTTGAGTGTTTTTTTTATGTGTACTTATTTGTCATTATATTTTGTATCTACTAAAATAAGGATCAACCGATATAATGATGTGGCGGTTAGCCAATGGGCCAAAATATGATGCACAATCATATAAGAAGTATAATTTCAGTGGATTTGAATTTTCTAAAGGGGAATATGATAAGTGTCGGTTGACACGAAATAACGGTGAGGATAATAAAGTGGCGGGTGAGCAAAAAAGGCACATATATGTCCCGAGTTGGGAAGATGGTTTGTGTTAATTGATGATACAAAATAACACCCTAAAATACGTTCAGCTCAGTTCCTAGGTCTGTATATTCTTCGGTGGATTGATACATCAAAGTATATGTATAGAAATCAAATAAAAGAGATGATATATAATGAGATAACACAGGTGTTTAAGTGGATCATCCTTAGCCGACGTCCATGATTGGTGTTTTCATTATAAACAAAGGCTGGAAGATATTAAAAGATTACACATTTTCTCCCCTTCTCTCCTTGTAATTAGATTTAGCAGTATAACAATAGGTAAAACAATCATCGATCCTATGAGAAGATGGGGTAACAGGCCTTTTCTAGTGTCGGGGGTGTGCAGTATCACACCCTAACATACAGCTTACGCACATGAGGTAGATGAGCCAATGGGAGAGCAACAGTTGTATATCACATGTGTAATCCATGATGATCAAATTTCCTCTCATGTGGGGTTTATTTGTAAAAACGGTTTTGTCCATGTGTTCCATTATTGCCCAAGTCTATATTCCATGCGAGTTGGTGGTGTCGGCGTTATAAGGTATCGGCTATCCGGGACTTGGTGAGATAACCTTGCAAGAGTACGAAGCCAAGATTGATATCTAACTTCTAGTAAGTATGGTCGATGATGGATCTCTCGAAAGTCTAGTATTTACATTTATGAGTGGTGATGAATGTCGTTTGGAGGGTCTCAGAGGCCGAGACCATTTGATTAAAGCCACTGAGATGTGGGGTCCACAACAGGACGAGCCTCAGGTAAGCTGAGGGGGCATGTCTCCGGATTGAGTCTTGTCTAAACGAGGTCAGACTTATGTATATTAGTAATGTTCCAATTATATACGGTGATTGGCATAAAGTTCCAGTCAACTACACAGATGCCGTTTGGATTGAGATACTGGTAAAACATCGATATTATTTCAACGAGCTTTTGTTCTTTCTTTTTATGAATTATCTTATATTCTAAAAGCTAACTAATGTTTCTTCATACCATGAAATATATGATCCTCCATCCTCTCATAAGCAACAATGATTCAAAAACATGGGATCTAAATACAAGTCATGGAAATCCAAGTTAAGGAGGTTTTATTACATGAAGTATACAAATGATGGAAAAAGGCTGGCGAATGTATGTCCCTATGTTAAGTCAGAGCAGTGGAGGGTGTTCGTGGAGAATGAGGGTACGAAGGTTTACAAAAAAAAATCAAATTAGGAAAAATTAATAGATCTAAAATTGGGGCTACTGATATTAGTGGGCGCAATGGTTAGTCCAAAGTCCGATACAAACTTGTAAGTACACCTTTTTTTTGAACTTGTTATTCTTTTTCGATGAAATGTATTCTTGAAATCGAATATTTTCTAATCGATGAATTGTAGTCTTGTAATCGAATATTTTCTAATCGGTGAATTGTATCTTTATATAAAAAGAAAAGGGTCGATAAACCAGAAGACAACTCTAATCCCACCTATGATAACCCCAACTCCAATCCTAATGCCAATATCACACGTGATGATGTGTGGATAGCCTCTCACTCGAGGAAAAATGAGACAGTCTTGGATAGCATTACTTCGAGCATGGTAAGTGTTTGCAAACAATAATGATCTGATAGTATAAAGCATATGATTAGTTATTTTCTTTGATTTGCCAATATCTTTATTACATAATGTATTGTAGAAGAAGGTGAAACAAAGAATATCGAACTTTAAAAAAAAAGTATTTAACAATCCCAATCGTTCGAAATTGATGCATTGTCCTAATTATTTGGCCTGGACAAAAGGGGACGCACCCGAATTGTAGGGTCTTCAGTGTCACAATCATTTATTAAAGCTTCCATGGCAGTCCTTTCTTTGTATTAAACCGAAAAAACTAAAAATTAATGTATAAAAGTCGATTAAACACAGTAAAGGTATCTATTAAAGGCATGGAGAAAACACGTGCTGACTTGGTTATATTTGTAAAGTCTAATATGGAGAAGCATCACTCCAGCCCTGTAAATAGAAATAGTGCCATACATGTAACCTCTACTTCATCTAATGCAACACGGAACTTACTACAAGATGGCGTGTCATGTGAGATTAAAGGTTTGAATGGTGAGGTGATTGCTAAGGGAACGATAGACGCAATATTTTGGGAAAAAGTGCACTTGCACACCGTTGATTATGAGCAAGAGGTAACAGTGGTACTAGACACGATATTTGACCTCAATGCTGGTCTTTACTTAGGCTAATTGGTGGAGCTGAGGATTTGATAGTTATTGGTATTAGGAGCTAGGTTGTGTAGCCGAAAGCACTTGTCAAGCGTGTTTAATGATTCTTAGTTTTTATTTTTTGATATGGACTTTGTAATTATGGATTTTAATGGTTTGTGCTAGGTGTTGTTTCCTTATATTTTCGTTAGGAACTTACCATAATGAATTGTATTTCTTCTATGTTATTATGTTTTGTGCATATTTTTATATTTAACTAATTTTCTTCTTTATTAGATAAAACCTTTTTAGCTCTTCTAATGGAAATATATATTTTGCATTGTCGGTCCCAAGCCCGAATAAAAGAGGAGAGAAAAGGTTTAAAGAGTTAGTCGATATTAGAAAGGCAAATTGTTGTCATTAAAAAAAGTAAGAATCTATTGTTTTGATTAATTACCATTGTTTTGATTAATTATGTAACGCAACTCCTAATTCTAATGCTCAATTATTGATAAACAGTACAATTTATATTAGAGAATTTTTAAAGGGTAAACCATACACAATCAGGGAATTCAAGGCTTCATATATTGGCCAACTCATTAGATATCAAGTATTGTGACGCATTGCTCAGAAATCACGCCTCTGATGCAAGTACCTATGTATATGTGTGAAGAAAATGGCTTTGAAATTTACGAGGTAGACAAGTAAAAGTCTCACTCGACACATTTAAATTAGTTATTACTCTTAGATAATTAATCGTTATTTGTTATTACTCTTAGACAATTAAAACATTAAGCTTTTGTATTGTATGTATTCTTGATTTGAGCATACAGTGTTCAAACTTTATTTTTATCATATGTATTTTGTTTAAAAAATTGGACTATCAAGTGCTTTTGAACTATGAACTAGTAACTAGTAACTACAGATAATTAATTTGGATACCTGAATCTTTATTTAAAATCCCTAATGAATTTTGTTATCCAATACTCCATTTTAAGTGTTGTTTGATACAGGGCCGGTCCTAAGATTGGGAGTGCCCTGTACGAAAATCAATTTAGGGCCCTTTAAAAATATATTGTACAAAGATATGAAATACCTAAAATGGTCCCCTAAAAAATTAAACATATTTTTTAGGGCCCATTTTAGTTGGGTGCGATTTTTGTGTAGTTGAATCATTCTTTGTACAAATTATTTTTGGGTAGTTATAAAACGGGCCCCTAAAAATTTAAACTTATTATAAAAATTGACATTTTTATATACATAAAATATTTTTGGACTCCTAAAATATATATATATAGGTGCATACTCTAAAATGGGCCCTGTGCCATTGCCCACTTGGCACATGGCCAGGGCCGACCATGGTTTAATATGGGTATACGTAAATCGTTATTTGTTATTACAATGCAATTTGTCGGATATTTGCATTGTAATTTGACCTTTTATTTGTCTGGCCACCACTGGTTCTAGTAATTCATGATCCTGTGGTAGTAGTTTTTTTTCTTCCCATTTTTAAATATTGAGATGATCGACCGTGTGCTAATTGAAATATATTAACCCATATTACCAAGAAAATAACAAGACGTAGGGTATCCCATCAGGCAACTTGTGTTTTGAGTTTCGATAGCGATACTGAAGAGAATGAGGAGGTGGATGAGTACGATGAGGGTTAGGAAATTCTGATTGTGCCAAACACTCAATAGGTGTGTGGTATTTTGTACTTTTTTTATTGTGACTGGTAATTTTTTTCAATTGTTATCTTATTATGGTCAATTTGTAGGAGGATGCAACTATTGAGTCTAGTGAAATCTCCATTGATGAAATATTCAAAACATCTCCTATTAGGGATCCTAGTGGAAATGTGGTGGTAACTTCTGTTGTGATAACTTTGGTGTCTCCCTTATCGGTTCCTACGTCTGTTAACCTTATATCAAGCGATTTTAGTCCTTTTACTAGTTTGGTCTCGGCCCAAGGTAAAATTTTATTTGAACTCATATTTATTATTGACTACGTTGAGTTTGATGTTTTATATACAATGTCCTTCTTTGTTTGTATATATATAATGGTGGTATTTTAATTTTTATGGTGCCGATTGGTAGTTCTAAAGGACTAGGTTCACGATTAGCAACGCTGATTATAAGTTTGGCTGTTAGGGAGACTCCGATGATTTTCTCGCTCCCGTTGACTTTATGTTGGTTATTTATGCTACTATTACACCCGCTAGATCGAATGTTGATGGTGGGGTAGCAGGTGGCCTTGGTGTGGTGGTATATGTTGTGAATAATGTATTTATTTCTCCGATACTGGTTATGTTGGCACCATTAGATGTTGTTATGTCTACTGTTTAATAAATACAAAAGTACAGAATTATTAATTATAATATAATTACAGAAATAAAACGAAATTACAGAAATGAAATACTTACTTGTATTTGCAGAAATAATATTAGAATAGAAAAAATAATCCGATCCCTGTTTAGAACAGTCTCCTTAAGACAAATTTATTCCCTCCACAAGGTGCCAAAGGTAATGAATAATTGTCTTCCAAGATAGAACGAATTTTCAATCAATCAAGCAGCACAATAATGATTAATTTCTTCGAACACAATTCTGTGTTTATACCCAACCAGACCAAAGAATGATATGCAGGAATGCATGCAGTAACAGTAGAACAGTTTGTATTTTTCTGGAAAAAGATGCAGCATAAATTCGAAATTATTGGAGGGTAATTTTTTCAGTAGTCAATTCTGTAGGGGAAATGTTTAATTTATAGCTTTTGTGTTGACTGTTGGAACAGTCAACTGAAATTAACTGTCAAAATTAGTTAATCAGTTAAACGAAATTAACTGTTGACTGTTGGCAATAACTGACAATAGTTTTTTAATTAATTAATTAATTTCCTAATTAATTAATTAATTAATTAATAATTAAAGCCCAGAAAGTTAAATAAATTCGGCCCAAAAATGTAGGAGATTTTTATAAGCCCAAGCCCAATCCCGAATCGAATCGAACCGAACCGAGCCGAGTCGAGCCGGCCGGACCGACGGACGAATGCGCACGCGCGCGCGCGTGTGGACTTTTGATCGAAAGTCAACCCGTGCATAACTTAGGTAATCTCCCCTTCAAAGAGTTGGGATACCCTAAGGCATCCAAGCCTTAGTCCATACTTGGGGTGTTATTAACTCATCAAATTTCCACTACTCTTCCAATGTGGGACAAGAGTTAAAACACACCCAATTCATTAACTTTCATTGCTTTGTGAGTCACTTTGGGGACATATTTATCATTCATAACTTATTAAAATTGGACGTATGAATATACTACGTTAATCTGCTTGCGGAGGTGAACGCGTTCGTATATGGTCCCACGATTTTCGTAGTGTGGGTCCCACCTAAATTTGAGCTCAAAGTTGCTCAAAATTCTGTCCAGAAAATTCTGGACAACTTTCTAAAACCCAATTCAAGTCCAATTTTCCAACAATCCCCCACATGAATGATATATTGCTATAAATAAAACCAAACAGATGCTAATGCAGATGCAGACACAAGTTGAGTAAAACTGAAGACTTATTGCATCGTGAGAAGTAGCGTAGTGGCCTTGAACTTTCCTTAGTGATATACTATCGAATTTACTTGGTTAATCAGTAGACTTCACGTCCTTGAACCGTCAACCATTTTTGTAAACCTAGACAACAATATTCACACAATAATTCTTCAACACAGTTGGTTCTCACGTTTGTGTTCATTTTGGCCGTGAACACCACTTGGTTCCGTAAGTATTTTAGAGAATAGGCCTTTCATTATTCTCATAGAAGTGGCCCCCTTCTTACTCACGTAGGTGACTTCCATAAAGAGTATTCTGCAATACCCACTTAGACGTACTAAGATATAGATGTCATTAAAAGCATAACTTATCCTAATTTCGCGGAAGATATGCACTGTCTTATCTTTGGAATGGATAGGATTAAATATCATCCAGTGCTTACTGAATACAACGTAGTTTGATTTACCCATTGAACCTAGATATTGGGATCTCCAGTCACCTAGGTTTGGTTGCCACTATATTGATTCTTATTTATTTATAGGCTTTAGACCCATTCCTCTCGATGATCTTTCAACTTGCTCTCGGTTTAAACCTTTCGTTAGTGGATCCGATATATTATCTTTTGACTTTACATAGTCAATTGAGATAATTCCGTTTGAGAGAAGTTGTCTAACGGTATTGTGTCGACGACGAATATGTCGCGACTTTTCGTTATACATGTGATTTTGTGCCCTTCCAATCGCTGATTGGTTATCGCAATGTATATATATTGGGGGCACAGGTTTAGACCAATTTGGAACATCCTCTAAGAAATTTCGAAGCCATTCAACTTCTTCTTCGGCTTTGTCTAGTGCAATGAATTCAGATTCCATTGTCGATCTAGCAATGCACGTTTGTTTTGAGGATTTCCAAGATACGGCTGCACCTCCGAGGGTAAACACATACCCACTCGTAGACTTAGAGTCTTTTGTATCAGATATCCAATTTGCATCGCAATGTCCTTCAAGAACAGCTGGATATTTTGAGTAGTGCAGTCCATAGTTTTGAGTATATATTAAATAACCCAAAACTCTCAATATAGCTTTCCAGTGATCTCATCTTGGATTACTCGTAAATCGACTTAGCTTACTTATTGAGTATGCTATGTCCGGTCTCGTACAGTTCATGATATACATTAAGCTGCCGATAATACGAGAATATTCTAGTTGAGATATGCTTTCACCATTATTTCTTGCAAGATGTAAATTTACATCTACACGTGTCTTTGGTAGGACTAATATCATACTTCTTGAATTTTTCAAGTACTTTCTCTATGTAATGAGATTGAGATAATATAAGTCCATCCGATGTTCTAGAAATTTTAATTCCTACTATAACATCGACGATTCCCATATCTTTCATGTCAAATCTACTACTCAACATTTGTTTTGTAGTTTTGACAATTTCCAAGTTACTACCCATGATAAGCATATCATCAACATAGAGGCATACAATGACATATCCATTATGAATGTATTTAAAGTAAACACATTTATCGCATTCATTAATTTTGAAACCATTTGATAACATTGCATTATCAAATTTTTCATGCAATTACGTAGGTGCTTGTTTTAATCCATATAGTGTTATAACAAGCTTACATACTTTTCCTTCTTGTCCGGGAGCTTTGAACCCTTCAGGTTGCTCCATATAAATTTCCTCGTCTAGTTCACCGTTTAAGAATGCAGATTTTACATCCATTTGATGTATTTCAAGTCCATTAATAGCATCTATTGCTATTAACATCCGAATGGATGTTATTTTTGTTACCGGTGAATATGTGTCGAAGTAATCCAACCCTTCCTTTTGCCTATAGCCTTTAGCTACAAGTCTAGCTTTATATTTATCAATTGATCCATCGGCCTTCAATTTCTTTTGGAAGATCCATTTATAACCTAACGGTTTTGAACCTGGTGGAAGATCCACTAGTTCTCATGTATGATTTTGTAATATGGATTCAATTTCACTATTAATTGCTTCTTTCCAATTGGAAGCATCGGGTAAGGATATAGCTTCTTTATACGAGTGAGGTTCATTTTCTAACAAATATGTTAGAAAATTCGGACCGAAAGAAGTCGAGGTTTTTACTCTTTTACTACGTCTTGGTTCATCCTCTATTGATTCAATAGGTTGATGAGTACCACTTGTAGTAGCTTGATTTGTCCTTTTAGAAGGACCAGATTCTCGGATCATGTTATACGGGAATTCATTTTCAAAAAATGAAGCATCCCTCGATTCAATAACCGTATTTACATGAATGTCCGAAATCTCAGATTTACAAACTAGAAATCGATATGCACTGCTATTAGTAGCATAACCGATGAATACACAATCCACGGTTTTTGACCCTATTCTTACCTTTTTAGGTTTAGGAACCATCACTTTGGTTAAGCACCCCCACACTCGTAAATATTTATAGGAAGGTCTTCGACCTTTCCATATTCATAAGGTGTCTTGTGAGTCTTTTTGTGAGGTACTTTATTGAGAATGTAATTAGCAGAAAGTAAGGCTCCCCCCCACAAATTTTGTGGATCTCCTGAACTTAATAACATTGAGTTCATCATTTCTTTCAAAGTACGGTTTTTGCGTTCAGCAACACCATTCGATTAAGGAGAATAAGGAGCGGTTGTTTGATGAATAATCCCATTTTCAGAACAAAATTCCTCAAATGGATATTCATATTCACCTCCTCTATCACTTCTAATAGCCTTTATCGTTTTGCTTAATTGATTCTCAACTTCATTCTTATATTGTTTAAATGCATTAATAGCCTCATCTTTACTATGTAACAAATATACATAGAAATATTTTGTGCAATCATCAATAAAAGTAATAAAATACTTTTTCCCACCTCTAGTTTGAACAAATTTTAAATCACAAATATCGGTATGAATTAAATCTAAAGGTTCAATTATCCTTTCAATAGAATGGAAAGGTAATCTAGCTAATTTAGATTCCACACAAATTTCACATTTATGATTTTTATCAATATTAAATTTTGGCAAAAATTCCAAGTTAATTAATCTACGCAATGTATCAAAATTAACATGTCCCAATCTAGCATGCCAAATATTAGATGACTCAATCAAGTAAGAAGAACTAGCAATTTCATTCATTGAAACAGATGTTTTTGGGGTTACAGTAAGAACATTGAGTTTAAAGAGCCCCTCATTTAGGTATCCCTTTCCTACATACATGTCATTTTTAAACAACACAAAACGATCAGACACAAACACAAGTTTGAAACCATTTTTAGTAAGGAGAGATCCAGAAATCAGATTCTTTCGGATATTAGGCACGTGAAGAACATTGTTGAGAGTAAGTTCCTTCCAGAAGTCATTTTCAGAGTTATCTTTCCTTGTCCCACCACCTTCGAAGTGGAAGAATTTCCCATAAAGAGATTTTCTTCATTTTCCAAAGTCTTATAGGTGGTGAACATCCATTTGTTTGCACAAATGTGTCG
Source organism: Sambucus nigra (assembly GCA_949130495.1). NCBI lineage: Eukaryota > Viridiplantae > Streptophyta > Magnoliopsida > Dipsacales > Adoxaceae > Sambucus > Sambucus nigra. The sequence goes on along the minus strand of OX422211.1, from coordinate 154,891,225 downwards.
TGTGGCTCCAGTATCCACCCACCATTCCTTGGTATTTCCAACCAAGTTACATTCAGAGACCATGGCAGAAAGATTCATATCCGCCAAATCATTGGCGATATTCTCACCCTCAGTTACATTTGCTTGAGAGTTATTTTTATTTTGCTTCTTAGGCTTACGACACTCGCTTGAGCGGTGTCCAGGTTTACCACAATTGTAACATTTGCCTTTAAACTTTTTCTTGTTTTGTTTTGAAGTGCCTTCCCCATCATACTTTCTTTTGTTCTTCTTGGGACCTTTAACAACATGGACCTTCGTTTCCATTGGATTCTTCCCACTTTTCTTTTGAGACTCATGGTTCTCTTCTTCGATTCTCAGCCTGACCACCAACTCATCCACATTCATCTTCTTTCGCTTGTACTTGAGATAGTTTTTTAACAAAGTCCAAGATGGTGGCAACTTTTCAATAATTGCAGCAACTTGGAAAGTTTCACTAATTGACATTCCTTCAGCATCAATGTCGTGGAGGATCACTTGGAATTCTTGCACTTGTGAGATCACAGATTTAGAATCAACCATTTTGAAGTCCAGAAAACGCCCAACGATAAATTTCTTCATCCCAGCATCTTCAGTTTTATACTTCTTTTCCAAAGAATTCCATAATTCCTTGGATGTTTTGATCGTGCAGTAGACATGGTACAATGTCTTGTCCAAGTAAGCCAAAATATAATTCCGGCATAGGTAGTCCGAATGCTTCCAAACATCGACAGCAGCAACCTTTTCAGCGTCATCTCCCTCTTGAATAGATGGGAAATCTTCATATACAAACCTGCCCAATTGGCAGGTAGTGAGATAGAAGTACATTTGTCCTTGCCAACGTTTGAAGTCACCCCCAATGAACTTTTTCGATTTCTCCCCGTGTGGCATAGATACGGGTGCAGTCACATTTGTGTTGGTGACAATCATTTTCGTAGGAGTAGTGTTCGTACTTTTCGATTCCATTTCTGTTACAAAAACAGAATTTTTATCAATGATAAAATTCATATAAAATGAATTAACCAAAACAGAATACAAAATTCTGTGCACCAATTTCCTCCAAATATAATTCACAATAAATGAATTCCAAAAGAATTCCAAATAAAATTCAGAATTAAACTATAATATAAACAGAATTCCGTACAAAACAGAATTAAATATAAAATCCGTGTCACACTAATTTTTAATAATAAAAAGAATTCTGTACAAAACAGAATTATAATTTAAAGATTAAAAATTTTACATAAACAGATTTTAACAAGAATACACAAATAAAATTTAATTTTCTAAAACAGAATATAAAAACAGTATAGAAATTAATTTCTATATCAAAACTGTTTTACTAATTTCTACAATAAAGCAGTAAATTAATTCATTTTATTCTGTCAAAATAGATTTATTTTCAACAAATCAATTTCTGTAATAAAAAAATTCTGTACACTAAAAAACAGTAGAACTTTATAAATATGTCTTAAGATTGTTATGTCTACTGTTTAATAAATACAAAAGTACAGAATTATTAATTATAATATAATTATAGAAATAAAATGAAATTACAGAAATGAAATACTTACTTGTATTTGCAGAAATAATATTAGAATAGAAAAAATAATTCGAGCGCTGTTTAGAACAGTCTCCTTAAGACAAATTTATTCCCTCCACAAGGTGCCAAATGTAATGAATAATTGTCTCCCAAGATAGAATGGATTTTCAATTAATCAAGCAGCACAATAATGATTAATTTCTTCGAACACAATTCTGTGTTTATACTCAACCAGACCAAAGAATGATATGCAGGAATGCATGCAGTAGCAGTAGAAAAGTTTGTATTTTTCTGGGAAAAGATGCAGCATAAATTCGAAATTATTGGAGGGCAATTTTTTCAGTAGTCAATTCTGTAGGGAAAATGTTTAATTTATAGCTTTTGTGTTGACTGTTGGAACAGTCAACCGAAATTAACTGTCAAAAACAGTTAATCAGTTAAACGAAATTAACTGTTGACTGTTGGCAATAACTGACAACAGTTTTTTAATTAATTCATTAATTTCGTAATTAATTAATAATTAAAACCCAGAAAGTTAAATAAATTGGGGCCAAAAATGTAGGAGATTTTTATAAGCCAAGCCATCGAAAGTCAACCCGTGCATAGCTTAGGTCATCTCCCCTTCAAAGAGTTGGGATACCCCAAGACATCCAAGCCTTAGTCCATACTTGGGGTGTTATTAACTCATCAAATTTCCAATACTCTTCCAATGTGGGACAAGAGTTAAAACACATTCAATTCATTAACTTTTATTGCTTTGTGAGTCACTTTGGGGACATATTTATCATTCATAACTTATTAAAATTGGACGTATGAATATACTACGTTAATCTCCTTGCGGAGGTGAACGCGTTCGTATATGGTCCCACGATTTTCATAGTATGGGTCCCACCTAAATTTGAGCTCAAAGTTGCTCAAAATCCTGTCAAAAAAATTCTGGACAGCTTTTTAAAACTCAATTCAAATCCAATTTTTCAACGGATGTTTTAAGATCTGTTAGAGCATGTGTATTTAACGTTGATGTGAATATTCCTTGTATAACCACTTTTTTGTCATTGGTGTCACTGCAGACTGTTCCACCTTTGATTTCACAGGAGACTGAGTTGGGCAACCAATGTCTCAATGGTATAATGGGTTAGAATGTCCCAAGTTCTGTTATAATTTGTTCGAATGCCCCTAGTGTTGATGTGGCTGTATCAAATGTCCGCAGTCTTGGCTTGGGACTTAGTTTGAATGATTCTTTTCCAATTTTACGTCTAAGTGAGGGCTCGAACTCGACCATTGAGGCTGTGATACAATAATCCATAAATGCTCATAGATTAGTGAAGGATTGGTTAAACCTTTTTTGTTTCATGAGAGTATTACTCTTGATAGCACATTGGTTTCCAATATATGTTTGGGATCCTACACCATCCGGAGTCTTCTGATAAGTTCACTATTTGGAAGGCTTCTATTCGATCGTTTCTCCTTTTTCAGACAACTATTGGGGTTACGAAACTCGGTTCATTTCGAGCATCTCTTTCAGAAGCTCAAAGTAAAAGGGGGAGTGCATTTGTGGCTGACATAAAAGACTTGGGTTTGGATGTTAGATGGATGGAGAGACATTTTGACCGTTTGAAAATATTTTAATCGGTGCCAAATTTTAGAGAATGGTTTCAAAGTCGTAGTAGTGAATTATGGTATGGCGATCGAACAATTTTGTGGATTTTTTGACATCCATCAATAAAGAAGCTAAGTTGTCTTGGAAAGCAATCCAAACGCTATGTTTGCAAAATTTGGTGATGCCAACACAAAGTAAAAAAAAAAAAGAGGGTGTCTATTTCCACAACCGATATGGTATCTACTACCACATCGGGTTTCATTTGGTGGTAGTTCAAAAATACAACGCCTCTAATGTATCTGAGAGGGTGTCTACTGCCACAATCGCTATTCAAAATTTGACTCCGGGTAGTTATTTGTATAATATCAATCCCCATGCAGTTGTAGATGTGCAATCACTATTAATGGTTAAGGATATTGAGGGTGGTGATGTGACCAATCGTGCACTGAACAAAAATAAATTAACATGTCTTTTCAAGAAAACAACAAGACATAGGATAACCTTTTAGGCTACCCGTGTTTCGAGTTTTGGTATTGATATAGAAAGGAATGAGGAGGTACTGATACTGAACAAAAGTTCTAATTGTTCCAAACGCTCATGATATGTTTCTGTAGCAGTTCATGATTTAGTCAAGTACTGCAGTTGTTACTGCATCATTCCGTTAAGTTGTTACTGCATCTTTCCATTGTTGGACTAATGGTAGTCTGCCTCTGGAAATCATTTATAATGAATCGTTGATGGATGTTGTAGAAGAATCGAAGAAGACCACTTATGTACTTTTGGAGCTCCGAAGCTTAAATTCTCACTTATTCTTCAGTAAGTCTTACTATTGCCTATACATAAGGGATCTGCTTATGTGAAAATAACTGAAAGTAGGCTTTGCTTATGTGAAAATAACTGATTATATTTCTTCATTTCATAGCATATGTTAATTCAGTGTGGATGTCTATTATATTTACTGTAAACATTAGCTAGCTTTTTTGAAGTTGGGCCCTATGATGGGCATTTTAAAGTTGTAGGAAGTGGTAGTTTTCATGTTTCCCGTGTAATAGGTTGTTGTGGTGGTTATAGTTTAATGAGAAAAATATCAGGAGAAATTGACTCTTCCCTAATTAATTGTAATGACTGTTTTGAAGTATGTTTCCTCTTAAGGCTCCACACTTATTTTTGCTTACTATGTTTACTCAATAGTCAATATTTAGTTGTGTTTTTGTTCCTTAAGAAAGTTACATTTATTCAATGGTTTGTTTATAAAATTGTTGGTTCTAATACATCAAAAGTTCCAATTTATTTATTTCTTGGTTTTTTCCTTTTCTTTTTGCAGAAAAAACTTCTATGGTAGTCTTTGAGAAGGAGATATAAATTTAAGGGGAAAATAATATTTGGGAACATTTTGGAAAGTTATTTATAAGTTTATAATTTCTCTAATGTTAATCATGTCTATTTCCATATATGTTTTAACAACTTCTCTAATTAGTATAAGCTCGTTATGGTTGCTTTTGCTTTGATTACAATGGATCCCATTGCTAGAAAGCATATTGATTTGTATGCAAAAAAATATTTGTCATTGAGTGGACTGTCATTACTGATTTCGGTGATTTCAAATGCCTTATGTTAGTTATTTATTGACTGCAAATTTGTTTTTGCTGAGGTTCTTTGCATTACATTTGATTTGGGATCGTGTTAGGTCTCTTATTATTCTATTCAAATTTTAATTCACATGGGATCTCATTTTTATCCTTTTATATACAATTACCAATGAAATAGATTTGAAAGGTCATTTCTAAAGTAATTTGATATCTATCTTTCAACATGTCAAACTCAAGGCTAAAGAGTAGAGAGGATCTTATTATTTTTAGATAGTTACTAAATAGGCGCACCATATTTTTCTATCATACTTTGTTTTGGGAAGATTGGATTTGGATGGTGGGTAATGTGGTTATGTTTGCTGTTGGTGTTAAAAGATTTTTGAATTAGTTTTTGCTTGACTTACATTATAACATAGACTTTGATAGTTTTTAGTTTGTTAAGTAAAATCAACCCAGCCTTATTACTTTACCTTCCTTGGCAATTGTTTAGTGGATGAGACTTTTTATTAATTTTCTTATATATCATTACATTTTTAATATATTGTGTCATTAAAAGGTGTCAAATATTTTCTTTATGGTTGAATGTTGTGTCATTCATTTATAATTCAAATTGCGTGTTGTGATATCATGTGCTTTCACTATAATATTAGTTACATTTTCAAGTCTGTATATGATGTGAACTACACGTCAATGGCCTAAAAATCAATACACTTTGATTTCTAGAGAGAGAAATAAAATAGTTATTTTATTCAAGAATTGAAAAGTAAGTACAAATGAGAAAGCAAACCTATTTACAGGGGCTGAATTACTTGCTAATCAAGTAATTAGCTAAAATGACTAAAAGGGTCTACTAAAAATAAAAGAATACCTAATTACTCCCAAACATGCTTGGCAACTAATTAAGGAAGGAAAAAGGCCTAAAAAGAACTAAAATATATATAAAATACAATGGAAGAAAATAAAAGGAAAATAAAATGTGGATTCCCATCACTCTCCCCCTCAAAAAGAGTTCATCCATGAACTCAGAGGTGAAGACCAACAAAATCACCCTCTAAAATGGTAATCAATGCAGGACCAGGGGGCTGCATGGCCTCGTCAAGATACTCGGGGGCTGATCCATCGCTAGTAGAGCCTGTCGACGTGGCTGAGGACAATCAAAAGCTCGGTATCCCACGGTGCTGCAATTAAAGCACCGAAATGTGGGACGACCTGTATGGGTCGCAGTGGAAGTGGCAGTAACTGGAGCAATAATCGAAGATGTCAAGGATGAAGTTGCAGGAGGAGAATAACTCAAAGAAGATAGAGGTTGGGATGCTGAAGAAACTGCTAAGGTTACATGATAGGTCTTCACCTTAGTAGCATACTCTACCGCCTTCAAAAAGGTCGGTATCTCTCTCAACCCAAGGTCCCCACAAATATGTGGCTGAAGTCCCAGAATGTTACTCCATCTTGGGTAGGCAAGCTCTGGTGCAGAGGAGTTGTAACTGCTCTGTGTACTCTACGACAAAAGACGTGTCCTGTTAGAGAGATTGAATACACGTAAAGAGGTCTCTCTCATACGTCAGAGGTATAGAGGAGGCCTGAAGAACTGCCTTGAGGTCGAGACAATCTTGGATAGGTGGGAGTCCTACAGCCATCCTATGATAACAAAGATCATTCCACTACACACGAGCAAACCCCTGAAATTTAATCGCAGTTAGAAGAACACATGAGCGGCCCTGAATCCGCTTATAATAAAAAACTGTCTCCATAGCGGTGAGCCAATTGGTCATATTATCCAGGGAGAATCTGCCATCAAACATAGGAATGCCTATACGAATGTCCCCATGGAGACTCCAAAAAAGTAACTGGAGTGCTAAAGAGAGTGGGTCTCCATCCTGATGAGCTCTCGAGCCCACCACATCACCTGATGCAGATGTAATGTAATCAATCGGGTCTGGTGGCATTTGTACATGTGGTGGGAAAAGAGGATGAGCATGAGGAGCCATGGGAGGTGCTCAGGGATCACACTGATAGTGGGGACACGTGAAAATGAGGTGACCACGTCCTCCACAATAGAAACATTGTCAATCCTATAATGGAATGGGGTGATGGGCGCTGAGTGAGGGAATCCACTCATAGATACTACGACGGGTATTTCTAATGTCAGAGGAAGAAGAGGGATCATCGTAAAGTAAAGAGAGGTCATGATGAGAGGGTGTGTGACGTGATGATAGGTGGGGTGGTATGGGTGGTGGTGCATGGGAATGCAAACGCGTATCGATATTTTAATGTTCAAAAACACAAAAATCAAATGGATCGGGTGGTTCTGGAGGTCGAATAGGGTTGAGATTGGGTGGATGATTGAGGAAAATTGTGTTTGGCATTTCTAGGGTTAATTTTTGGGTGGGGGCACATTCTTGGGTACAATTAGGGTTAATATTTTTGTTGTAAAAATTATGGTGAGGTCTGGGTTCCGAATGGGTTTTATAGTTGGGGTAAGTGAAATGGTGTGTTGATTGGGACAATGATTTGGTTAAATCCATATGAGCTAGGGTTTTATGGGTGACGTTTGGATAACTATTGGTGTTTAAAGGGTTTAAATCATAATCTTGGTTGGGTTGCGTGGTATACACACCTGAATCAGGGAGTCATAGGGCGAAAAGATGTGGATCGGCCACCGGGAGGGTGGTCTGTCGCTGGAGTGGGATCATTGCAAGCCCCATGTGGCTGCTGGTGCAAAAATCCTCCTTCGGTGGTGACTCGACCCCCATTTGGGTGGCCCAATTCACCAAAAATCCAAAACTCCCCTGATCGGAAGCTGTAGGATCAAAACCGGCCCTGTCCGGTGTCGAAAACTTTGCGGAAGTGTGAGCAACAACTTTGGTTGTTTTTTCGTACCTGTTGGGGATGAATTCAGGCTACTTTCCCGTCCTGTGGAGGCTTGATTCTAGGAATTCCTTCGATGGATTAGGGTTGCGCAATTTTGAGAATTGCAACATTAGGGTTTCAAATTGTTCTTGATGACTGTTTTTCATTTCATCCATTCGTTGCATTAATTCTTGCTGACTTTGTCTAAATTCTTGATTGCTTTGTTTCAATTCTTCATTAGATTGTCTAAACTTTTCTTGAGTCTCATCTTGAATTCGGTTTGCCTTCTTCGGATCCATTGAAAAATGTAGTGCATGATTTTGATATTCACCTCACACTGATTCACACGAACACTAATGTTCGGAGCTTCACCCGCTCTGATACCAATTTGATGTGAACTACACGTCAATGGACTAAAAATCAAGACGCTTTGATTTCTAGAGAGAGAAACAAAAGAGTTATTCTATTCAAGAATTGAAAAGTAAGTACAGATGAGAAAACAAACCTATTTCTAGGGGCTGAATTACTTGCTAATCAAATAATCAGCTAAAATAACTAAAAGGGCCTAATAAAAATAAAAGAATACCTAATTAGTCCCAAACATGCTTGACAACTAATTAAGGAAGGAAAAAGGCCTAAAAAGAACTAAAATAAATAAAAAATATAATGGGAGAAAATAAAGGGAAAATAAAATGTGTACCCAAAGTGCAACGGGCAAGTAGAAGCTACCAATAAGACTTTGGTGAACATCCTGTCAAAAATGCTAGAAGATTTTCCATGAACACGGGATGACAAGATGCCTGAGGTCTTGTGATCTTATCGAATGACTAAGAGAAAACCCACAGGGTATACCCCTTTTTCCTTAGTTTTTAGTGTTGAAGCAATTTTACCAGTAAAGCTCGAGGCACTTTCTACTCGTTATAATTTATGAAGTGACATGTTTCCTCACAGTGTGACACCCCGTATTTTTGAGGATAAATAATTTATCTAATTTGGATAATTAGAATTTAAACTAAATTGATGTTTTGGAGATACTATTTAATTTGGAGAATTTATTTAAATTGGAAGATTCAATTTATTTGGAGAATTGAGATTTAAATTAATTCGGGTAATTTCTTTTAAGAATATATGTATCATAATTTGAGATTTTAGTTATGTAATTCAGATGATGATTCTGAGTGTACGGTTGAGTTCGGAAGGGTCGAGATAGTCAAAATAGAGTACCCGGTGATAGTAATTGGGTCTCGGGACGTTTTTAAGTATAATCGGACCCATATGGGAGTGATCGGACCATTTTAATAAAGCCCACAAGCCTAAAAATGGGATTAGCATAATAAAATCAAAAAATGAGAGGGTATGGCAGTCATAATTCATTTTAGAAAAACCCTAGTTGCAGAGGAGAAAAGAGGGATCAAGTGGGAGAGCTTTTGGGAGTCAAGCCAAGAGGAGATTGATGTGTTCTTAGTCAAAATCTCCATCTACATCAAAGGACTAGACTCTACGAAATTTTCAGGCAAGTAGTTAAACTTGCTTTCATTTAAATTGAGGTATTGCGATTCATATCATGGTGGGTGTAAACCATATTCATTTTGAGATGAGTTATTATAGCAGAATTCGTTTTTGCAGGGTATCACATGTTAAATCTGGGTTTTGGGTATTTAAGCATTAAGGGTAAAATTGATATTTAATTGATGTGATAATAATATCATATGAGGCTAGAATATGATTTAGAATCGAAGACCTGTAGAAATTGTTGTTGAATTTAAATTATTGAATCGAATTGAGAATTGTTATTTAAGGGGTATTGATAAAAACCCAATTTATGAACCCTAGAATTTTAATGAAAATCACTGAGGATTAATGTCATAGATTAGTTTTTGAACATGTTTATAGATGAAATAAATATGGGAGATAAAGTAATCGAGGTCTGGATTGAAGTTGGAAATCTTCGGGGTTTAAAAATGGTAGAAAAAGCACTCGGGGAAGATGACTGGTATCTGGTCGATCGATCAATCGACGCAATTCGTCGATCGATCAACTCCTCCAGTTATTGTAAAATATAAGATTTTAGATCTTTTAGTCACGATCGCGTGGGCGCCAACCTCGAATTTTTTTAATTTTTTTTGGATCTGATATGATTTTTCTACGATAGGGTGCGCGAGACCGACATCTTTAGGAATAAATAAATTTGGGTTATTTGGAGATGTCCGTAGATGAGTGAAGGACTTTAAAAAAATATAAAGGAACATTATTTTATCCTTTTATTAGATAGGGATAAATGCGGGGTATGGATTTAGGAGTATTTATAATGAACGACACTCGATAATATATGTAAAAAATATACGAACGTATTCGAATGAGAATTTTGGATAAATTTAGCATACGGGATGGTATCTTAAGGTGGAATTTAATTGATATAAATTAAATGGAACCTAATACTTAGATTTTTAAAGGATGAGTATTAAGGACTATTAAATTTAATAAGGTGTTAATCTTATTAACCGAGTTTGGTGACATGAATTCTAAAAGATTAAAATACGGACCAATAAAAGGAATTCGGGTATTTTGGTTGAGTGATACCACTTGGATAAAAATTGGTGATAGTAATTAAATTAAGGGTCAGGATTTTGACTCTGATATTTCTCAGGGTACTGCTAGGGGAGTTAGGCACAAATTAGCCGGCTTAATTTATCATAAAGATATATAATAAATTATCGAATAGTGAATTTAACGAGAGATGTTAACCTTAATAGTGGATTTTTGTGTAACAAATTCTAAAGGGTGAAGATACAGACCATATGAGTGAGTCAAAGTATTATAGTTGGGTGAGATTACTTTAATAAATTAATTAATGTGAAATTGATTAGATTAATCGGTGTAATTTGAAATGTAACGAATTCGGGGGATGAGCAAACCTATGACTTAGATGAATAGGATATGAGTGAATTACCTACTGCAGTATTTTAAAGGAAAATTGGCGCACTTCGAGTAGTGAGGTATACTCGAAAATATACGATGAGACGTATAATTAAAATTAAATAATATGTAGGATCTTCGGGAGTTATATATGCTATGTATGGAATATATGATATAGGTTGTGTGTATACCTATACTGATATATATGATTTATTATGTGTATGACATACCTACCATACTTGCTATCACGGGAGGTTGATTTTCGAAAAAGGACCATCTTATCTTTGTGTGCCTTTGGGGGCATTTACATTGGTACCTTAAGGACATAGGATTGTGAATGACTTATTTGTGAGTTGATAAGTCAGATGACCATGGGATCATAGGTATGCGATTGACCCATGGGTATGCGAACTATGTTCGCCTCCAATATGTGTGATTTGCATTAATACGGTTCCAGAGTGATTCGGAATCCGTAGTCCTTTATACAGTGCGTGATGTATCAGGACTTGATAGCAGAGTATGCACGCACCGGAGGTCCCAGCCTAGGGGTGTTGTATTGTATATATATATATATATATATATATATATAATTAGTGTGATAAATATATATACTTGTGATTTATTCTACTACGTGTGTTTGGTAGATGATGTACCAGGACATTATATCATAATATACTCGCACCGCAACTCAGCTTAGGGGTGCAGTGTTGGCATATATATAACAAAGTCATATATGTATACGTGTGATTTTATTCTACTGTGTGAGTTTTGTAGAAGAGAAATATAGTGACATTAAAAATAACTATATTATGGAGAGAAATAAACATATACTGAGAAATTTATAATGGGATAAAAGACATGAAAATTCGGTAACATATTGTATGGGTAATACGAGTGGGTACAATAAGTTAGTATGTAGAAGGAGACTTGTTATGGCTGGTTAGGTGGGGTAGCTTAACTAGGAAATGTAGAAGGCATGCGTTAAGTGTGCAGATTAGATGAGGGGCGAGCTATGTCTCAAGAGAGTGTGACATTAGCTTAAACATGAAAAGTGTGCATGCATATTTAATTATTGCAATTTAACTGCTTGCTAAATATTTTCAAAATGTTTTACTTGGGCTCTGACCAGTGTCAAAATATTTTCCAAAATCTTTTAGGTGTTCAGCCACAGGGATGCCCGGTTTGAAGATTCTATTCAGGAATGCGCAGTTGCAGCTCATGTGGAAGTTGCAGGACTTTATTATAGACGCTTCGTTCATTTACTCCTAGTGTAGGAACTTTTCAGTACTCACTTGGGCATGTCGCCCTCAAATTTTGTATTTAGTTTACTTATCGGACTTTATGTATCCAGGTTATTATTTCAGTTACTGTTGTATTTTATTGTTGAACCGATAGTTGATTCGGTTATCTTAATTTATGTTATTCACCTGTGTAGGATTCAGTGATTAGTTGTATTAATGGTCTTATTATTATTTATTTTCCACCTATTGTTAATTAATGAAAGATAAAATTTGGCACCAGTCTAATTAAATTACTAGGTGGTTAGTAACTTTAAAAAAATTTCGACAGTGATGCTAAGAATGAGCCATATGAGACCAACGTTTTATTTTAATCACGGGCTGGCCACCCGGTATTTTAGTAGGTGTGGTGTCACACATAGTTGCCATATGCATCTCGATGCGCTGGAAGAACATAAAGATAATGCAGCGAGGCACTTCAAAATGTATTGAAAATAGTTGTCCATGCCCTAAAAGCTTGTACGAGGCACATCAGGGGACTTTCATTACCCAAGTTTGAAGCAAATTGGAGGGCCCCTATATTATTTGAATAACACGTGATTCAGGCTACTACGAGATCTCGAAGGCGTAGGACAATGTCACTTTTAAATTAAACAACAAATGGCTCAAAATTTACTTTGTTTAATAGCTTTTGTGAGTTTACCCTCAATGAATTACTTGGTTTGGTTAAGCTTTTGTTTGCACCTGCTCGGGCATGAGTTATAAATGGCTTGTTGGGGGGAATGTTCCCCACAATCACTGGTGGCATAATTATATAATGGTATAAATACATTTTTTTGAAAGTTATGGCCATTTTCTCTATTTTCTTTTCTTGCACAATGTAATAGATATTGTATAAATCTATCATCTCACGCATCACAAGTCAAACCGAAAAAAAGGGGACAAACCAAATACATAGCAAGGTGTTCAAATACATAGAAATGCTGAATTACATCAAGGAAAAGTTCTAAAACAGGTAAAGGGGGAAATTACAAAGAGCAGCTAATCAACAGGGGCATCCATAATAAACCATAAGTTGGCCGAACCAAGTAGATGATGATGGTGTTGGGGCAATATTTTCTCTAGATGGCTCTGGTAATTAGCCAAGTTAGCTAGATCCTTCTCATGACGCTCTCTTCTTTGCTGAATATCATTCACTTTAGCCTCTGCCTTAATCACAGCCTCACGAGCAGCCTCGAGTTTTCCCTTAGACTTAACAAATTTGGCTTCCAAGCTCACCAACTCCTCAAAAATGACCACATGCGAACGATGGGAGGATTACATATGAGTGTAAAGAGCAGGTAAATAAGCCTTCTTAAAATCATGTATGGGTTTGACCAACCAGGATATTGACCTTTCCTAATAAAACCTTAATGGAATCAGAACTTAAGGATTCCAGAGGAGTATTGAGGACCTCACCCAACAGATTCGCAAGGCTGAGTAACCTACAAGCCATTATTATGGGTAGCGACTGGATGCTGCGAGGAGCAAAGGTGGATGGAAATCAATCTAAAATCCTCTCTATCAGCTCATGTGGAGCAGTAGTCAGGATGTGGGGGAAATCATTTAAGGCTTGTCTCACAACTTATTCAAGGGATGCCTCAGGAGGATGTACGTTGAAGACACTATCGCTGACAGATGGACATCGTGTATTCGAATCACTATTACCTTCATGCAGTCAAGAGGCACCTCGTCAATTATTGGGCCAAGGGTAGTTCTTGCAAACCAAGAACATAACATATTGCAGCTGACTCAACTACAGTTCCTTTTCGAACATTACATATGTTAATATATTGAGTATTGTTACATGTAGAGTTCATATGCCCCATTTTATATCTAAAAAGGCCCCATTGTTATGATAAGAGTTAGCCTTTAGTTCTGTATCTACTATAAGTCCTCTTTTCTATAGTGTTAATGGGAGATTGACATATAATAACACATTTATTTCGTTGCTTAAGTGGACTTGAATTATCTACCTTATTACTTTAGTTGCACCGAATCCCTACCTATTGTTGGTAGGTAATGAAAAAGTATTATTTTAATTTGATAGCGTCCGAATACGAAGCTAAGCAGAGGCCTAATACTTGAGGAAGGATGATATCTAAAGTTGTTCATTCATGACATTATTGGAAACACAGACTATAACGATGACTTGCTGACGATTTCCTTAAACACGTTCTGATGACTATCGTTAATGACAGTTCTTGTAATTAGTGTTGTCAATTGACATCTTCTCCCTAGAATCGATGCTCCACTAGCAGGAATAAAACTACTCAAACCCCCTTATTTATCAATAAAAGATTGATAGGGGAGAGGAAAACATCTGGATCTTATGCGTCGATCATGTTTTATTATTTCCTATTGTTCCTCACATGTGTACCCCAGATTGTGGTTATAGCATGTCAAATTTATGTGATATTATCATACTCGGCAGAACAATTCTCAAATTATGTGTATTTGGTATTTTCGTCAATTGGTGAGATATAACATAATAAATGATTAGAAAACATTGTATAAATTTTCCCAAACAAATGAGTGCGAATTTGAGAATCTATTTAGATTAAAATTTATGTTTAGGAGTTATAAGGAAAGATCTGTTGAAAATGTATATGGAATAGAAGAGTTTACCTCGGAATACTTTAATTGTTGTAGATGACACAACAACAATGATTGGGGAAGAGTTTTCTTGCAAAGCATTCTCGTCTAGCTCAAGTGCATTATCTGCCCACAGTGTGATTTGCAGTTTCACATTGTTGTTTGGAATTGCAGAATTATATATATGATTTTGTTGAGGAAGGGATATTAATGAATAAAGATATAAAGAATTAAATTACCTCAGATATTGTAGTTAAAGAGCACGTTTTTTTATTATAGTTCCCCTAGTCAATTGATCTTCGATATCACTCAGTCCAGTTAATATCCCTTCTTTAAATTTTGTTGAAAGAAGTGATATAAAAAGCCTCCATAATGTAGCTAAAAGGGTAGGAGAAAATTGGAGAGAGGTTTTTGGGGAAAAATTTGGAGAGGCTTTTTTGGGAGGGTAAATTATGGAGATGATTTGGAGAGGTGTTTTTAGGAGGGGGATGGGTTAAATTGAAGTGGGAGTTAGAGAGATAAGGAGGTGAGAATGGTGTCTGAATCATCCGTTGATTGATAAGCCACACGAAAGTAATTGCTATGCCACGTGACAGACTATCTGATGCCGACACCATTTTTAATATTAGAATATACTAGCTTGCTATCTGCGCAATGCGTGGACGTATTATAAAATTGACAAGAAAATACAGTTAAAAAATTAAAAATAAATCGGATAAAGAACCAACTATGTTTACATATATAAAGAGAGCATGCAGATCCAAAGGTCAACAAAATATTGATTAAAAAAAGTTAAATGGGTCTTCTACTAAAAAATAAACAACCCATAATTTATGTTATACCTACTAAAAGTCAATCTCACCACAAAGTGCAAAATAAAGGATTTGTAATGTATGTAAATTTTATACCAATCAAGGAAAATCAAGCACAATGTGAAATGGAAAAACAAAAAAAATACTCACATGATTTGAGACGAAAATCCGAACTGGACCAGTTTCAGTAAAAAAATCTCATTTGAAACAATCCAAACACCGTTAGTACAAATGTGATAGAAATTGATATTATTAATTAATGAGATGAAATACCAATTTGAATACCTTATTAACCATGGTAGCATTAGAAGTTGTCCTAACTTGGGTGGAGTTATTTGTGAAAAATTCTGTTGATACCTCATAAAATAAATTTGCACATTGTCTTACCTGTGAATGTCTAGGACCGCCAGAAAAAAATCTCAAATCCTAATCAATTTTTTTTTTAATGAAAATGAAGAGTGAAAAAAGTCCTTATTGGAATCAACTTTCAACTGTCTTGCATTTTCCCGATCACATTTCTCTCCTCGAGAACGTTCGCAATTTACTTCGATATATTATATAGTTTCTACTCAAAATGTAAAAGTTGTATAGCTTCTAAAAAAATAAATCGCATCCTTCTGTAGTTGGTAAGTGGAATGTAGAGAGATGAGTGTATTAGGGTTGAATTAATGGGATAGTTTGAGAGATTAGAGAGTAAATAAGTAATTGAAAAGGCAAAGGAAACGAGATTCTGAGTCATGAAGTCAAATAAAACCGTAATACATCCACTTTGGAGTCCGTATCCGAAGTTCCAAACTCTGAATAGAAGTACGTACAACCCATTACCTTCACCCTATAAACAAAACAAGCATGCTCCATTAACATTACCATCCTCCTACCGTGGATGGGCCAGTCATCTTCGACTGGCGCCGGACTCCCCAGCCGCAAGATCAGATCCAAACACTGTTATACCAACAAAAACGCCTTTTCGATGGCCAAATATATTATTACCACAAATGAATATCATGATTTCACATTAAATCTCCCAGACGAGTGTTTGGCTTTCATTTTCCAGTTCCTCGGATCTGCCGACCGCAAACACTGCTCCCTCGTCTGCACCCGCTGGTTACAGATCGAGGGACAGAGCCGTCACCGTCTCTCCCTCAACGCCCAATCAGATCTCATTTACGCAATCCCCTCAATATTCTCCCGCTTCGACTCCGTCACCAAACTAGCGTTAAAATGTGACCGTAGATCTGTGAGCATAGGTGATGAGGCTTTTTCTCTAATTTCTCAAAGATGCCCTAATTTAACTCGGATGAAGCTCATAGCATGCCGGGAGTTGACGGATTCCGGCATGTATGTGTTTGCTACAAATTGTAAAAATTTGAAAAAGCTTTCATGTGGATCTTGTAGTTTCGGAGCTAAGGGAATGAATGTTTTGCTCAATAATTGCTCGAATCTCGAGGAATTATCGGTGAAGCGGCTTCTCGGTATAACAGACGGGGTCACATCAGAGCCGATTGGCTCCGGTGCGGTTTCGTCGCCGTTGAAGATGATATGTTTGAAGGATCTTTATAATGGACAATGTTTTGGACCTCTTATTATCGGTTCAAAGAATTTAAGAGCACTTAAGATTTATAGGTGTTCTGGTAATTGGGATAAGTTGCTTGAAGTTGTTACGGAGAGTGTTAATAGTTTGGTTGAGATTCATTTGGAAAGAGTGCAGGTTGGCGATGCCGGACTCGCGGCGATTTCGAATTGTTCACGTCTTGAGATATTGCACCTTGTGAAAACGCCAGAATGTACGAATGAGGGGCTGAAATATGTGGCGGAGAATTGTAAGCTTCTTAGGAAGTTGCATATTGATGGGTGGAAGACTAATAGGATTTGTGACGAGGGGCTTAATGCTGTGGCGAAGTATTGTGTTAATCTTCAGGAGCTTGTGCTTATTGGTGTGAATCCCACGCGTGTCAGTTTGGAGCCGTTGGCGACGAATTGTCAGAATTTAGAGCGGTTGGCGTTGTGTGGGAGTGAAACAGTTGGGGATGCTGAGATTTCTTGTATTGCTACGAAATGTGTTGCGTTGAAGAAGTTGTGTATCAAGAGCTGTCCAGTTTCGGATCATGGAATGGAAGCTCTTGCTGCAGGTTGTCCTAATTTGGTGAACGTGAGGGTGAAGAAATGTAGGGCAGTGACTTCGGAAGGGGCGAATTGGTTGAGAAAAAGTAGGGGATCATTGGCTGTTAATTTGGATACAACTGGACCTGTTGAAAATCAGCAACAAAGAGCTAGTGACAGTGCACAAGAAGTTGTTGGTATGGAGAATCAAATTGTGGCTGCTCAAGTTGAGGTTAGTAGTATTGCGTCGAGCAGTACTGGTCGACCGACGTCGTTCAAGGCACGGTTAGGGTTTACTGTTGGGAGAAATTTGGTGGCTTGCACTCTCCGTAGGTGGTCGAGCTTCAGTGGAAGTTCCCAAACTAATTATAGGGGGAGTTGAATGGAAAAAAATGTCTATATGTATGTTACGTATCTGTTTGTTTCTTTAGCATGTGCTGTTGATGCCTTCCAAAATTGATCTTCAATGTTGTCAATTGTCATTGCGATATACTACAATTCCTTCAAACTATATGTATTATTCATATGGATGGCTGCTTTCTGATCTGGTTGTTTCTTCTTTAACATTAGTTTATAACATGAAAAAGCATGTGCGATTTGCTAGAACATTTTCTTTTTTATTTTATTTCACAAGTCATGGTGTTGAGAGGATGGTAGGTTAGAAGATGTCAGTTAATGGTTTCTAGTTATTTGATTTGTGCTGTAGCTAGGATGATGTTGTGCTCGTAAAGTATGCCTATGCCTCTGTACTTTGTCACATTTGAATATAATCCATTTACCTGTTGACATTGAATCACTACCCAACTTTTATAAAGATAGGCAAGGTTCAAAATTCAGGGACAGTTTTCACATCCATTTTCGTCAGTTAAAAACGAGTTACCGAATTATGTAGCGCATCTCCTGCCGAAATGAATTTTGAACTGCGGACTACTAGAAAAAAAATCTATTGTACGTACTATTGTACCTAGTGATTTTTTTCTTCACATATAGTATGAATGAGCCCATAATTGGCATTAGTGGGGAGTTGAATAGCCATGAGAAGTTCATCTATAACTTGTTTATAGTAGTTGACGGATTGGTTATTAGTAAATATTATGTTTGTTTGTCATGACCTTTTTTTCAACATTCACTTTGGTTCTTGACTTAGCATTGTAGAGAATCATCTTTTAGGTTTGGAGTTTGCATTAGCAAATTGATGGGGTAAGTAGGATGTTCAAAATTTCAGTTTTGTTTGTAACTGCCTTTATCGTGAAATACGTACATGTCATCCACAGATATGCAATTTTGTAAAATAATGAAGGGAACTCAGTGTTGTTACGCCGCACAATAAAGATGATGGTGCTGTGTTGGTGAACTTGATTACTATTGAAACTTGTAGATTTATGAACTTTTAGCTTGATTAACATCAACACCTTTTCAGTTCAAGTTGACGGATCCTTGTTTTATTTACTCAGTTTGATATTTGGTTGAACATTATGTAGACGCACTTTCATGCAATGCTATCTGGATGTATCAAACTAGAAAATTATATCTTCTCCAATATTGAAACTTATAGATTTATGCACTTTTAGCTTTGTTGACATAAACAGTTTTTTAGGTCAAGTTGATGGATTCTTATTTAATTTACTTCATGGATCCTTATTTAATTTACTTCAGTTAAGTTTGATGTTGTGTTTGTGTGAACATTATGTAGATGCTCTCACATGCTATGCTGTATGGATGTATCAAACTAGAGAATTATGTCTTCTCCTGCCCTCTTCCTCCCCGCCCCTCTCATTTGTTCGCTTCTGCCACTGGCCGATAAATTAAATAAAGCAGATGACTGGATATATCTGATTGGTGACCATGTCATTCATAGCCAGTCACTAGTATGCATGTGTGCTTTGGTACAGGCTAATCACATACACCGCCAAATTTGCCTAGGGTTCAAGAAGCCATCAAATTTCTATCACTTCAGTATATAAGCTATCAGATTTCTATTACATTTGTATTTCTAGGTCTTGTGCTTCCTATACAGGTTAAAACAAAGGCACAATGACATAATATCTGGCGCAAGATGCAATAATGGTTAATCAAGTTGAATACCAGCATGCTCGGAATTATCACTTGACACACTGCTTCGGTGCTTCCTTTGGTGAGGTTAGGTTTAATGGGGATTCCTATCTGCAAGTGGGACCAAGGTGCAAGGTGCAGGCTTCTTTAAGGTGTTTCCTTTAACCAAAATTTGAACGGTATGTAAATTTCATGTCCTTTTATTTTTTGCATCATGTATAAATTATATTATAAGTTTCATTAACTCAGGTCGACATGTATGGTGTGTTGAGCATTATTATATATATTGTATTACGAGTTTCATTAACTCGGCTTGACGTGTATGGTGTGCTAACAAATGATCTTGCATGGATCAAGGCCACAAGGATTTTGTGGCAATATGCAGAACTATTCTACCTCACCAGGTAGCCATTGTGCTTAACACCTACTTACAGTCTATGACTTGGACAACCTTAGATAACAGACAAACAATGGCTTATCAAGTACAAAAGCAATTCTACCTAGAGTTGGAGATAGCTAGCACAGTTTCGAACTTTGGTGACATGGCTACTGTGTTTTTAATTTTATATTTTGTACTTTATAATAAATGGCATATAGTACTTTATGCTTTGATTGATGAATATGAGGTAAGTTTTTACTTTTTATTCTCACAAGTGTTTTAATAGTAGGTGGTGGGTGGGTTTTCGGTTGACTCTCAATGGATGTCAATTGGATGAACTGAGATGCCCCATCAGAGTAGGGTTTGGAAGGCCATTGTTAGGGGTCGGGACGCTTTGAGTAGGATATTGCTTCTTTTTTTTCAAGGTAATACCATCTTGCTGTCCGTTTGGAGAGGGGTCTGGAAGATTAGAGCCCCTCTAAAGGAGGTATTTTTGGAAAATAAAAACCGGGGCATCTTTTGCCTCATAGATTTTGACTTTTTAAGGAAAAGAAATCGGTAGACTATCTTTGATTTTTTAGTTTAGGCATTATCTTTTCCTTTCAAATAATAGCCCTTTTTTTTTCCCTAGAAGTTTCTTTGTTATATAGATTGCTGTAGCATCCTTTTGTGGTTCTAGTTATATAACTATACATTTGAAAAAAGAGAAAAAACTACTAGATGCCAAGCTCAAGAATCAATTGCTTGATATAAATATTGGGACTAAAGCATTTTGTGATTGACACATAGCATTGGATTTATTACTGTTTGCACTGTTATTTTTGCACTTTATAATAATGGCATATATAAATGTTTTATTTTATATGCTTTGTTCATAATTCAACTATGATATTCTAAGAATTTTCTTCTCGTTCTTATAATTGCTTTTATATGTTAAATTAAATCCAACTCAACAAAGCTTTGGGCTGGGAACATAAATTCTATTCCTTTATTCCCTTGCACAATATTATGTTATTCTTAACAATCTCCACCAAGCGACTTAAATCTGCCACTTCCTTAGCATTACCATCTATATTAACCAAATCAATCCTCATTTGTTAGTCCAAACTTGAATATTTTTTTTTGTTAGGGTGTAGATGACACCAAATGGATCTCATACACCTTACAGTTTCTTTACAAAGTAAAATCCTGCTGTGTGATCTGCAAAATAATCTCTAATGCCTTCTCTAAAGCTCATTTTGAAGGTTCCTTTGAAATTACGTTTGTGAGGTCATCTGTTTTGCAATGAGTGAGGTTGTTAATGTACACATGAAAAAAGGAGGAGCTTTTTTGTAAAAGCCAGCAGACACTTCTTTTTCCTTTCTCTTTCCGTATTTGTTGCCTTTCTTTTCCTCGTGGAACTACTGGCAGAACAGGATTGAAATAAAGCTTCGAGGCACGGGTGGATGATATGTTGGTTCAGCTCTGGTTTGGTATTGATTGAACTCCCAGTACCGGAGGAGGTACTTGTTGTCCCTGAACCTTACACTTGTATTCTGGTTTATGTCTGACAAAAAGGGGTTATGGTTTGTTTGGCGTGTCTGGTCTTGCCTGCCCTGGTTTGGACCTGTTTGTTTTTTTTTGAGTGTGAGAGAAGCATGCTCATCCCACCCCACCTCCACTCCCTTTGGGATGCATTATTTGTTAATAGACTTTTTTTCTCATGCTATTTAATTATACTGCTAGCGGCTGGAGAATAAGTTTACTTGTTTATACATGCTATAACTAATGAGACCTGACACACACACACACACAAAAGCTGAAGTTCATGTTTGTATATTTCTATGTTCTTTTGTGCTAGTAGCTCACTTGCGTTTAGTGAATATGGCGCTATTTAAGGGTCCGTTTGGCAATCCAATTCCAAAGCTTGGAATTGGAATTGAAAGGCCAATTTCAATTCCGTGGAATTCAAATTGGCCTTCCAATTCCAATTCCATGCTTTGGAATTGGGTTGCCAAATGGACCCTAAGTGTATTTATAATTCAGATTAGGGGATACATAATATTTCTTAAAATGGAATAAGAGTCTAAATAATCATCACCGTTTTTTATAGTTAATTATATGATTAACAAAGTTTAATGAGAAATGGCTCACCAAAAAAAAGAGTAGACACAATGTTTGCAATTAAATAATTAAGTTGTGGCTTTTGTGTAATTGTAGAAGAACCTTTGGACACATTCTGTTGGAGATTTTTAAAATAAGAGAGTAAGAGTTTTTTGGGTGTAAAAGCCTTAAGAGCTTGTCTCACATTGGAAGTGTGTGGAAGAGGTGGGAAGCTAACCCAAATATAAAAGGGGATAGTGTCCCACATTGGAAAATGTACAAAGCTAAGTGTCACCACTAAGTTATAAAAGGGTTGGGCAACCTTTGAGTCCCACATTGGAAAAATGTTAAGAATTTGTACACTTAATAAGTACAAATGGAAGATAAAGAGTTAATTCATCTAGCATTTAAGAGGCTATTCAAGAGACCTCAATACGGTGCGAAGCACCGTACGCACACGCACATGCGCGCGCGTGCGGGGCCGTGGGCTGTAGAGGCGCTAGTGGCGCACTTTGCACTTCGCAGTGGTAGCGGGTTGCCGGGATTCGTCCAAGTCGGAGCTCGGGTGCGGTCATTTTTTGGTTGACCCGTGCAAAACCGATTCGGTATTATTATACCTGTTCGGAAAGGACTTAAGACTGTTGGTAATTAACAGTCATACCTGTTCGGAAATGACTTAATTCAACAGTCATGACTCTTGAAGACAACCTTTCATTTTCTATAAATAAAGGCTGCCTAAAAACGGAATTACATTGATAACAAAAACTAGTTTCAGATTTCCAGACCCTGCTATTACCCTCTTACAATTTTCAGGAGGAGATACAAATTCTCTTATTCTGTTTTGTGCACATAAACAGAATAAGAACTTGATTGACTGTTCTTCGCTGCTACATCCAAGGGCTGTCTTCAAATATACAAGTTGCAGACAGTGTAATTGCTTCATTGTATCTTGAGTACGAATTTGCTGATTCCCGTTTGTATACCGAAATTCTTCGTGTGGGGCAAATACTGTATTTAGGAAAGTGACATCACGCCTTGAAGTTTTATAGTGACTATTCAGAAATCACATTGTTGTATTGAAATGACCGACTCTTCCAAATCACTATAAAGAGTTCCATTTCTGTATTTGCATTCATAATTTCCAACACATTCTCTGCTAATGACATCCGTGTAATGTGGCTACAGATTGATATGCAAATTTTAATACAATTGGCGGTGCCACTGTAGCCGTGACTACCACACATCCTATTGCTATTTCATTATTTTTAAAAGAGTAAGTTTTGTAAATGTAAACTTTAGAGTATGCTTTATGATTTTAAATTCAAGTGGTAATGAAGCGTGACATGTAAAAATGAGAAATTGTATTAAAGCGTGAAAGTGTGGTATAAAATGACAAAATTGTGACTGTATGTGTTTTTTTTTTTTGAAGTATGAATAAGCAACTCAAAGATACGTGGGTGTTTATGTTGAAAGCATGAGTATTGTACTATGCTTATATCTTTTTGAATAGCTGTCGGACAACTTGTATCAATGTATCCAGTCACTTCAGTCAGGAAGATGGCTGAACCTCTAAGTTACCTGGTACAAATTTACAAACCTTTAGAGCATGATGCTTCAAAGGACTTTGATTTTGTTTTGTCGAACAGTCATTAATAAAAAAATAGAACTGCTCGAAGGCCAAAACATCAAAAGGTAATTTTGTCTTGTCCGTCCAAAACATACCCAAGTTTACGACTAAATTAATAAAAAAAATAGAATACAACTTAAATCGGATTAATTTTAACAAGATTTGGTAAAATGGTATTTGGGGGGCACATACGAGCATCCCTTACAGGTAATGTATAAGTTGACAATTTTTTTTGACGAAAGTAGGAATATTAAATTAAATTATGAAAATATTACAAGTAATGTTACAAACTGCGAAACATATTGTTGCGATATTAGACAGATCGCGGTGAAAAGTCGGCAGTAAAAAATACGGAATCTGAAGATACACTGAACATACACTGTAGAAAAAAACAACTTTGAAGCCGAATTGGCAGCAAGAACATCGGCACACACATTAACTTCCGTGAAACATAAACATTAGGTAACATGTTGAAATCTTTGAAAGTCGACACGTATGGCTTGGATCAGAGTCATGTGGTTTGGATTCCGGGATTGATTCATGTGAATCATATTAAAGACAATTTAACTATCGATTTTCAGTTCGATGCAAGTAATTCCCTGAGCGACCAATTTTAATGGCCAAAATTTTCGCTAAAATCGATGATGCAAAGTCGATATGATGGGTAAAAGCACATACAAACATTCCTTGAGAATCGCGGATAATCCCACCACTTGCGGCATGAGTCATATGTGATTTTGCTCCATCTGTATTACATTTGGAGAATGTATGCGCAGGTTTGGACCAAGCAATAGGAAAAGCAAAAGAGGGGAGGGGGGAGGGATATACAGGGCCGTATTAAGTGACAAGTTTGGTAGTAGCTATGAAGGAGTTGAGATTAGGTGGACTTGAAAGAGGACAAAGTTATGGGTGTCTGTTGAAAGGTCACCTCATTGTGCGTGTGCCAAAATAACCAAAGAAGAAAAAATGATTGAATTTGATTAATCGCAACTCGAGCTGTAGACTGCATGTGGGAGAGCTCAGTAAAGAAGGATGTAGAACTAAGGTCTAACAGAGGCATCGAGTGTCGGAATTGGAAAAATGCAGGACAGTCAGAGTAAATATGTTTATTGTAGTCGTTCAACTCACAAAGAGTGCAAAACGGAGTTGTTAATTTATGGTAGTGAAAGAGTAAGTCCGCAGTTGGTAAGGCCTTATGGATGAGAAACCACGGGAAAAACTGAAGCTTAGAGGGTAAGATACTTTTTCATAAATATCTCTAAGGATGCGCAGGGAGGTGCTGGGCATACAGGTGAATGTGAAGCCAATGTTAAGCCAATTTAAAAGTAAAATTACTAGTAGGACTAGGCCACCAATACGGAACATGTCCCACTGCCCATTAAAAATGAACATGTGCACGGCGGCAACTAAAATATGAGGAGGAATATGCGGGTAAAGGTGAGTGAAAGAATCTTGAATGATCCAAATATGATTTCCAAAGGAAATCGAGTCAGAACCAAGTCAACATCTAATCCAAGTGGCGAAGGAAGGGATTAAAGCATAAATTTTTTTCCAGATCCACGAGGCTGTTGCCTTACTATGAGACGCCAACAAACCGGTGTGAAAAAATATTTATGTTTCATAGTTTGAGTTTAAAGGTTGTGTGGCTCGATAAAAAGTTTCCAAAGGAGTTTAATTATGTACGCTTTATTTAAGGAGAGTACGTTTTTGATGCCCAAACCATCATATTGTTTAGGAAGGGTAATCGTAGCCCAAGGGACTGTGGCAGTTTTTTGAGAAAGTTTGGACGCATTCCAGAAGAACGATTTAATTTTTTTGGATAATATAGTAAGAATATGGGGAGGAATCGGGTACGCGGACATATAATAAGATGGAAGTGACACATCGCATTAATTAAAGTTGTGCGACTAGCATAGGACAAGAAATTATTATACCACACATGTAAGCGGTTGTCGAGATTCTTAGTCAGCTCAAAAAACATTTGGCGCGTTACCCGACCCGTAATAAGAGGTAAACCGAGATATTTATCCTGCCCATGATACTAAATAAGTTGACATTGTTAGTATATTTTTGGTACTCTATATAGTTCAAAACCACATTTATGTTTCGCGTGAGAAATTGGTTGGTCTCGCTTAGGATGGAAATAGGGGTCCATTTGAAAATTGTCATGGCATATTGTTGGGTTCACAAATTTTGTCATGGAACATATAATATTTTTACATTTGATAGACGAAATATGTCACTCGACGAATCCTTTATTTTTCAGCTTTTTGTGTTTGATGTTTAATTTTTCACGGCGAATACATTGATTTGACAACTTTAAAAGTTTGATAGACAAAATCTGCCATGATAAATACATTATTTTTCATTGATATTTGTTCATTTTTGAAGTTTTTCTTAAATGGTGTATTTTTAAAATTTGTAAAAATTGCACATAGTCCCTGTTGACGCAAAAATTCTCCATCTACGAGGACCAATCAGAAAATGACACATGTCATCCTACGTGGCAATATTTATACTTATTCAGCACCCGAGGAGAGTTGGTCGGCACCCGAGGAGAGTTAGTCGGCACCCGAGGAGAGTTGGTCGGGTTAACACATAGCATACCAAGCAACTCAAGGAAGACCAACCATCATAGAAGGCCAACAGTTATATTCATTGTATATAGATATAAATATCTGAATGTATAAAGACATTGTATCTCTTTAACTCCCATCACTATAAATACATGTATTCCCTTAGCCAAAAGGGAGAACCAAGAACTAAGAAACACCATACACAAGATACACATCCTCTCTCTCTCTACACCATATTGTGCTATTGTAAACATCTGGAAATAAAATAACAGTGGACGTAGGCTTTATTCATAGCCGAGCCACTTTAAAAATCTTTATCTCTCATGTGCTTGATTGGATTGTTTTTATCTATATATCTATGATCATAAAAACGGGATTCGGTCCAGTTTTTTGCATCAACAGATTGACGCTGTCTGTGAGAACGTGTTACAAGCATTGTTCTCCATCAAAAGCTAAGTTTTTATTTTCTCTACGTATAACCAATTATACATCCATCTGTTGATTCAATCATGATTTTTATGTTTATTTACATAAATTAATTGTCCAAATTTTATCTGCAAAATATTGCATATCATGATTTTAAAATCATAATTGTTAGATTAATTCTTATTTAGAAATCTGAAAAATAATGGATTTCATAAATCACAACTTTTTGCTTGATTCTCAAGTTTCAATTTTATATCATGGAATAAATATTTTAAATGATTACATATACCAATATATATGACGGTGGTAAGATTTGATAATTTTCATTATAAATTTTGTAAGATCTTTGATGTCTATTCAAATTCCCATCATATTTTTAATCAGAGAATGGGAAAAGTTAAAATCAAGAACAATTTCTCTCTCGATAATCACAATTCTGACCCAGATCTGCTTTAAAAGTTCTCATCAATTTGATTCATAAAAAAATAATATATATATATATATATATATATATGTTTATATTCAGTGTTAGACAATTTTCATCATGAACGTTAAGCATCTATGGCTCTTCTTGAAAATGTTCTGGGCAAACACGTTTATGTAATGAGTTACATCAAGGAAAAAGATTTGACATATGTTGATTCACATATTTCACATCTTCTACAAGGGAGTAAAAATTCAAAACCATTCTTTTTCCTCTTGGATATTGATCATATTTTCTCTTAGATCTGATGATTTCTATTGGTTATCTCTTAGATCTAAGAATTTTGATTTGTTACGATTTATTAATTCTGATAAAGATTGATTTATTGGTTCGATGATTGATTTTTGGTATAATTTTCGTAATGATTTTTATCATCCACCGTATTTTTTATCTCCACAAATGGAAAATAGGAAGGAAACTCAAAATAACCTTCTTTCTCCTAAAAAATCTTTACCCACTTTCGTAAAGAAGATGAAAAATGAACAGTCGCTCAAGAAAGGGCAATGGAGAAACTTTCCCAGGAAGATGAAGAAATTTTGGATTTATTAAATTCATATCAATCGTTTTGACTTCAACCGTCTACAGCAACAAAAATAATGAAACTGGGCGGCATTAAAAAATAACCGGATGATCATCCACCTCACAACTTGGTTCGGTTTCAGATCAACAAAAAATTTCAATCCCAGGATTATATTACTCTCCGATTCAAAGTCTGCCAGCCTTGGGCTCAAAGGTCTCATGAATCTGCAACTACTGTTTAGCATCAATTGTGTGAGAATAAAAAATCCAGAAGAAGGTCGCCGGATGAGTATTTCTGCATTTTTGTTGGTCGGAACCATCTACTGTTGGTCGGCGACATCTGGTTGTTACCTGACCAAAATTTGTTTACCAGACCATTTTTGTTGGTCGGTGGTAGGCTGTGAAGATCCATTAGCAACATTGGAGTAGATCGGCAACACCTCGGTGGTTGTTTCAAAACAAGAACATCTGGTCGACATCTACTTTTGATAACAAAGAAATAGTTGGTCAACAACTTAAAAGGCCAAAGTTGGTCGGAAACAAGTTTTAGCCAAAACAAAGGCTTCTTGATCGTATGTACATGGTCGGCAGATCAAAACGAAGGCATCCCAACACTGACGTCACACGATGCTGGTTGGCGATACCACTGGTCAGAGATGGTTATCACCTATTGACGAGGAATGCTTGAATGGAGGGATGACAAATTTATTTGCCCAGATTATTAATTTTGACAAAGTCAAAATTATTACCATTGCTACCTATTTATTTTTCTCACACTTCTCTAACAAAATAAATGTTTTAAAATTAAATAAAATATATCCCTGAACTTTATCTTAGAATAAATTTTTCGATCCCATATTTGAGCATTTATTTAAAAATAAAATTATTTTATAAAAATCCCAAATCAAACCGTATGACATCTAGTTGATAAAAAATTGCTCACATTGAGACACATTTGGTACAAAACATTTTATTTCATATTATGAAATTTTTATTGCCTTATGTCTGAGCTGATACATATTATATGATATTTAGCTGAAATTTTTTGCTAATGATAATTTCTATGAGAATCAATCTCAATAGGTGTTCGAGCAACTTATTAAATGCCGCATGTACAAGATTCACCCCTAACAGTTATCCTTTTATCATGTATTATACATCAAGAGGAGCTCCACGACTTACTATTTGTTAGTTGATGTCATCTATTTTTACTCGGCAGTTCTCATACACTTGGTCGGCATCAAGTCGGCAACAATCCTCCACCGAATTTCAGTTTACCAATTCCAATCATCAACAAAGAACGGTTGAAAAACTTCTGGCATATGTCGGCTGTAAAAGGTCGGGGCACCTCATAATTGTAAGTATGGCCGAATGATTATGGGAGAGAAGGTCGGCAACCAGTACTACAACAATAAACATCACCAGCACCAATTGTGTTGGTCCACTATATATAGCTAGTCGAAAAAATCAAATGTTGGTCGGAGGCATCTCATTATGATCGGTGATGGATATTATGCAATTTGAGGAGTTCCCGAGCTCCCATTTGTTGACCGGCTACATCAATTTATACTCGGATGTACCTATTGTTGGTCGGCGTGTATATAGTTGGTCGAGAAAATCAATTCTTGATCGACAACATCTCAGTCTTGTTCGGAGGGTTCAATTTACTGGTCGACAACTGTCCAACCATCCACTTCTTGGTTGGCGACATTTGATGTTATTCGGTGACTATCCAACAGCTGGTTGGCAATATCAATGCACCATTTTTGTTGATTGGCGAAATCGCTCTGCTGGTTGGGGACCATTTGCTTCTTGATCGGCACTATATATTCTCCAACCCGAGACATCCCCAAATGCTGGCTGGCAACACCCATGCCGTTGGTCGGCAACAGTAGAATCTTGGCATATTAAAAGTGCGGAGCACCCCAGATATTTCTTTAAACACGAGTTCATCTTGGGGGTAAACATGGGGATTAAGTTTTTTTTTTAAAAACTTGTGATCACCCCAAAAAATATTTTTAAAGCCAAGTGATAAATAATTTTCAAACATCAACTTATACCTGATTAGTTGTTGGAGATTAAATAACTTTACAAAAAACTCTACGTCATATTTATGGCGCATATCTAATAATAATTTGTCCATCTCACACATATTTGGCATAAAACATATTATTTCATATTTTGAAATTTTTATTGCCTTATGCTGATACACATCACACATTGTTTGGCTGAATAATTATTCTCATGACAATAATTATTTGATCTAGTTTAGACAGGTGCTCGGGCAGCTTATTAAGATTTCATAGGGACGATATTCAATCCCGACGAAAGCTCAGCCACAATCTTAAACCTCTGGAAACTGTTATTGCTCGACATCAGACAATTTTGCCTCGACATATCAGCCAACATATATTATTTTATTTTTTGAAATTAATATTTTTATTTCTCAAGCATATACATATCATATATTGACTGGATGAGTAAATTATTCTCATGACTAATCAATTCAGCCTACACATATGGTAGAGCAAGTTATTAATTTTTACAGGTACAAGATTCAACGCCGACGAATGCTCGGAAACAATCTGGAAACTATTATCATTGCTCAGCATTATGAAATTTCACCTCAGCAAGGAACTATATATTTTATTATTCTATGATTTATGCTCAAGCACGAATTATTCTATATATCCGTTCGGATTCATATTTTATATTTATCTCAGCATGGAGCTCGAAAAATTTCTTCTCTCTCTATATATATTTAGCTTCAAGGAAGTCTTCAACATGTATTATCTTATTCCCAATAATCTGTTGGTCAGCGCCGAGGAGGTCTCCTACATTTATTATATCTTATTCCCAACAATCTATTGAGAATGTCTCCAGCATTTATATTATCTTATTCCTAACAATCTGTTGAGGAGGTCTCCAGCATTTATCATATCATATTCAACTCCGAGGAAGAACTATAACGTTTATTATATTTCACCCCCAACAGATGGTTGGTCGGGGTAATTCTTATCTATATTCAGGCCCGACAAAGTACTCGGCCATTTTCTTATATTCTGGAAAATATCATTCTTATTCGGCATTATGCAATGTTGCCTCGACAGATCAGCAAGACAGTTTATTATTATTCTAAATCATTCTTTATGTCTATGCATATTTATATTATCTTATGTAAGGACATTTTTCTCATGTCCAACATGTTACATTTATGTATGTCGTACGCCGCTACATTTGGCACGTCACCTCACGATCTCACATGACGGCCTCTATCCGAATTTCGGGAATCAAGCATTCAACATCTCCATTAATATGTCCCACATCTGCCTCAACGACTTCACGGTCCAAGATTTTAGGGACTTAATGCAAGTGGTACGCAAGGGAAGTCAAAACAGTGAAAAAAGTCACTATAGGAGAGTTCAAGGGCATTTTCGTAATTTTACATCCATAGTTCGGAGGTCTGGTCAACTAGAAAGTTGAAGAGCTTGCCGCAACGAAGATACTAGAAAAAACGGCACCTCAATCCGAGCTACGGTGAAGGAGTTATGACCTTTTGAAGATAGAGAAAATTCCTTAAAGAATGCTGTTTTTTTTGTACGCTGGATAGAATTTTAGAGTTTTAAAAACATGAGACTCTTCATATTTTTTCCTATAAATACCAACTTCGGGGGAGTTGTTTTGCAAGACTTTAGAAGACGTTTTTGAGAGTCCAAATTACTCTAGTCTTCATATTTTTGAGTCCCAAGACTCATGTTTTGATTCACACAATTGCCAAACCTTTGTGAATCTTTTTGGTAACCCAAGAACACAACCTTGTGTTTGTTCAAACCTTTGTGGAGAGATCTTTGCAACCGAGGGCTGCGTGTCATTGCTGAGGGAGTCTCTACAAAGTTTCATGGCTGCGTGTCATTGAGGAGTGCTGCGGTTCTTCCTTTGTTGATTGAACTGAAGTTCATGTGGGTTCGCTGCGTGTGGATTCATTGCTGCCCTCCTGGAAAGGGATATTTCCAGCCGCCGACTACAGAATCCGATACCTGAGGGTAATTCTTAGTCACTGTATTTTCATTGTAATCCGAACTTGTATGTTACAATATTATAATTAAAATAAAAGGTTTTGCCCCTTTGGGGGATTTTTCCTGAAATTGTTTGTTTTTATCATGCATGCTATATTTTATTTGATAAATCATCTAGATGCATGTCTTAGGGTTTAACTAAAATTTGGGATTAATTAAAATTGGTTTTTATTTGAGAAGTCGCAATATTTCCGCTGTAGCTACTCTCTCAAATTGGTATCAGAGCCTGTTGCACTAAGTTATTGTGTTTTGATTCTGATTTTGCACAAAAATGGATTGTGATGGTTTTGATGATCTTCGATGTCAAATTTTTGAAAAATTTTGGAAAATTCACACAAACTCTTGTTTTAAATCTTCTGTTGAAAACGAATCTGAGAGGTGTTCTTGTTGTGAGGGTGTTGGTCACACGTTACATGAGTGTACCACAAATTTAAAGAAGAAATTGAATAAATCGATTTCTCATGTTTCTACCCTTAGTGATTGTGATTCGAAAGAAGAAGTTTTTTATGCTTCTAGGCGAGAGTTTCCCATCCGTGTGATTAGTGATGATAGTGAAAGTGATGGGAGTGTGGATGAAAGTGAGGAGGAAAGTGTAGATGAGCATGACTTGCAAACTGCTTTCAATGAACTTTATGCTGAAACTTTGAAAACAAAGAAAAAAAATTTGAAATTGAAAGCTCAATTGAAAGAGTGTGCCATAAAAAAATAATGATTTTTTAATTAAAGAACTTATGGCACATGAGAAAATTTTGAAAGAGAAGCTTGAGTACGTCGAGGGTGAGGGAGATAGTCTTAGAGGGTTGATGGAGACTATGAAAAAGGAGCTTTTAGAGTTTGAGGATTCTAAACTAGTACTTGAATCTAGGATAGGTGAACTTGAGGTGAAATTAAAAGATTCAAGTAAAGTGAAATTTGATTTGGAGTCTAGGTCTGAAAAACTTGATAAGATTTTAGGCACAGTCGAGATCAAAACGGATAGGGGTGGGATTGGTCTTGAAAAATATGTTGCACCCATTCCCACACGTGTGAGAGAACCTCCTAGGATCATTAGGAGAGACCCACCTAGGCAAATTCAGAGAGAGCAACCGATAAATTTGAGGAGAGGGCCACCTTTAGGGAACACAAATCGCCCGATTTACTCTTGCACACATTGTGGTAGGCAAGGTCATCTTAGGCACTTTTGTTATAAGCTTTTAAATGGACCTAAGAAGGTTAATGAAAGAATAAATTCGATTCCCAAAACCCCCACACTTCGTTACACATCAATTTGGGTTAGAAAATCGGATTTAGAGGCTTATGGTTTATTTGTCCACGATTCCCGTTTGCTTGCACGTAATTCACCCCATATGAAATCTTTTGGTTGATTGTGATTGCATGTTTGTCATACACTAGTTGTGGTTTCATGATATATTTTTACTAGTGTGATGACTTGTACCTTTTGTATATATTTTTTGAAAAATTTTGAAAAAAACAAAAAGATTTTATTTTGTCAAATTTAAAAAAAAAAATCCAAAAAGATTTTTGTTTTTTGTTTGCACCGTTTATGGATGAACACTTAGGATGACCAAGTCACAACATCATCCCATTTTTTTTCATGTGACTATTTGATAGTGTTTTGAGACAATAGGTCAATTCATCCATGTGCTTTATAATGTTTGGAGTCAATAAGATGTAATTAATTATTACTTCCTACATGTTTGACTCATGTTTCCTTTATTGCACACATGCACGGATTTATTTGATTATTGTGCTTGTCTTATCACATGTTGGTTGGGTGTTTTCACTTCAATCCTGTCCTTAAAACAAACCAAGCGCGATAATTTTTTGATAAGGAAATTGTGCATATAGGAACCGTTTTGTGAGTTTGTGTGCTTTATTTAAAAACGGGGAGGGGCTGCGAAAGGTAATCATCTATCCTTTGCGCAAAAGCCACCGTTAAAAAGGACCTAAAAAATTGAGGAATTTTATTATCCGGGGTCCAGAGAGGTTTAAAAGAGCCCGAAAAACTTGAAAGGCAATAAAAAGAAATTCATGCCAATTATGGGCCATATAGGTTTTTGCACCAATTCTCCAAAGTTTGAGAATTTAGATTACCTCTAAAAGAAAATATATATGAGGGAGTTTGGTTGGAGAATTTAAAACGGGTTTGCACGTCCTTGAAATGCTTGAAAATGCGCTACATAGTTTTGGACGTTATTGGTGTGGAAATCACTTTGACTTTGATTTGTTGATTTGCATAAGATGATGTCATCTAAATTCAACAAATTTTTTTTACACCTAAGGATACTTTTGATGTTCATTCGTTAGGGGTACACATATGCATCGTGCACATATGATTGATTGAGTTGATTTACCTATCGAATGTGTTCACACCCATTCATTCCGTTTCCATGACTTAGTTGTTTGAGTTTAAATCCATGGTGTGATTTTTGTATCATGTTTTACATTTTTTTCAAAATGGTATCTATTTTTTGTATGTAAAATTGAAAAATCAAAAAATAGTTTGTGAAGTTTTTTTGAGCATCTCCTTGCTAGAGCACGTTTACCATATTGATTGATGCCTTGATTTGTATACCGTGATACCCCGATTTTGCTTGTTTGATTCATTCTTCTTATTTGTCTATTTGAGGACATCATAAAAAGGGGGAGAAAGAATTATCTTATTTTGGGGGAGTTTTGAGATTTAACTTATGCTTATCATATATTGGTCTCTATGTTTATCTCATTTCAAACTCGATACGTCACTTGGTATTTTTCTTTATCTCACGTGTGTAGGTACTACATTGATGATCTCTGAATTGCACACCCTGATGAGAAAAGATTTGAGATTCCTGAAGATTTGAAGATCAAACGATGATGACTATTCATTTGTACCGTTTCCAGTTTTGGGTTCATGGGAGGTAGATTTGTATAGGCAATTTTATATTTGATAATTCGGATTTTTTATGTATGTACCGGCATAGACATAGGGGGAGATTTGTAAGGACATGTTTCTCATGTCCAACATGTTACATTTATGTATGTCGTACGCCGCTACATTTGGCACGTCACCTCACGATCTCACATGACGGCCTCTATCCGAATTTTGGGAATCAAGCATTCAACATCTCCATTAATATGTCCCACATCTGCCTCAACGACTTCACGGTCCAAGATTTTAGGGACTTAATGCAAGTGGTACGCAAGGGAAGTCAAAACAGTGAAAAAAGTCACTATAGGAGAGTTCAAGGGCATTTTCGTAATTTTACATCCATAGTTCGGAGGTCTGGTCAACTAGAAAGTTGAAGAGCTCACCGCAACGAAGATACTAGAAAAAACGGCACCTCAATCCGAGCTACGGTGAAGGAGTTATGACCTTTTGAAGATAGAGAAAATTCCTTAAAGAATGCTGTTTTTTTTGTACGCTGGATAGAATTTTAGAGTTTTAAAAACATGAGACTCTTCATATTTTTTCCTATAAATACCAACTTCGGGGGAGTTGTTTTGCAAGACTTTAGAAGACGTTTTTGAGAGTCCAAATTACTCTAGTCTTCATATTTTTGAGTCCCAAGACTCATGTTTTGATTCACACAATTGCCAAACCTTTGTGAATCTTTTTGGTAACCCAAGAACACAACCTTGTGTTTGTTCAAACCTTTGTGGAGAGATCTTTGCAACCGAGGGCTGCGTGTCATTGCTGAGGGAGTCTCTACAAAGTTTCATGGCTGCGTGTCATTGAGGAGTGCTGCGGTTCTTCCTTTGTTGATTGAACTGAAGTTCATGTGGGTTCGCTGCGTGTGGATTCATTGCTGCCCTCCTGGAAAGGGATATTTCCAGCCGCCGACTACAGAATCCGATACCTGAGGGTAATTCTTAGTCACTGTATTTTCATTGTAATCCGAACTTGTATGTTACAATATTATAATTAAAATAAAAGGTTTTGCCCCTTTGGGGGATTTTTCCTGAAATTGTTTGTTTTTATCATGCATGCTATATTTTATTTGATAAATCATCTAGATGCATGTCTTAGGGTTTAACTAAAATTTGGGATTAATTAAAATTGGTTTTTATTTGAGAAGTCGCAATATTTCCGCTGTAGCTACTCTCTCATCTTATTCCCAACAATCTGTTGGTCAGCTCCGAGGAGGTCTCCAGCATTTATTATATCTTATTCCCAACAATCTGTTGGTCAGCTCCGAGGAGAGTTGGTCGGCCCCCTAGGAGAGTTAGTCGGCACCCGAGGAGAGTTGGTCGGCATACCAACCAGGAAGATCAAAGGATAACTATGCATTTAATGTGCATTAATGAAGATGACAACGCATTTAATGAGTCTTAATGTACATTTATACTGTATTAATAGATGACAACACACAGCATACCAAACAAGTCAACAATTAGATTCGTTGAATGTAGACATAAATGTCTA
The DNA here is from genome assembly GCA_949130495.1 of Sambucus nigra. Classification (NCBI taxonomy): domain Eukaryota; kingdom Viridiplantae; phylum Streptophyta; class Magnoliopsida; order Dipsacales; family Adoxaceae; genus Sambucus; species Sambucus nigra. Next base: position 154,855,302 of record OX422211.1, on the reverse strand, counting down.
CATACAATGAATCTCTTTATCTCCTATCACTATAAATACATGTATTCCCTTAGCCAAAAGGGAGGAGTACCAAGAACTAAGAAACACCATACACAAGATACACATCCTCTCTCTCTCTACACCATATTGTGCTATTGTAAACCACTGGGAATAAAATAACAGTGGACGTAGGCTTTATTCATAGCCGAACCACTTTAAAAATCTTTGTCTCTCATGTGCTTGATTGGATTATTTTTATCTATTTATCTGTGATCATAAAAATGGGATTCGGTCCAGTTTTTTGCATCAACAGCTAGTATGATACTAGACAAAGCATTAAGAGGAGCATAAATCAGAAAAATCAAGCACGTGAAGTTAGCACTCAGTTGCTCGGCACAGGAGGCAGTTGGTCGGCTAGCAAACCAATCAATATACTTGAAGATTATGACAAGCTACAAGCTGCATGCTATGGCATGGTTGCATCCAAATTCCCAGGGGTGATACATAACACACGTTCGCTTGACGAAGAAAATTCCTTAAAAGAAAGATTAGCAACCATCGATCAGCCTACATCATATGTCGTCCAAGAGATAATGAACTTTATGTTAAAAAAATCAAGAAGGAAGATCAAGAATTTCACGAGCACCGAGCAACACTGAAGAATAAATACTCCATCCTTTCAGTGAACCATCAAGCATGGAGCATTGGGGGCTTCTGTTGACGCAAAAATCCTCCATCTACGAGGACCAATCAGAAAATGACACATGTCATCCTACGTGGCAATATTTATACTTATTCAGCACCCGAGGAGAGTTGGTCAGCACCCGAGGAGAGTTAGTCGGCACCCGAGGAGATTTGGTCGGGTTAACACATAGCATACCAAGCAACTCAAGGAAGACCAACCATCATAGAAGGCCAACAATTATATTCATTGTATATAGATATAAATATCTGAATGTATAAAGACATTGTATCTCTTTAACTCCCATCACTATAAATACATGTATTCCCTTAACCAAAAGGGAGAACCAAGAACTAAGAAACACCATACACAAGATACACATCCCCTCTCTCTCTACACCATATTGTGCTATTGTAAACCCCTGGGAATAAAATAACAGTGGACGTAGGCTTTATTTATAGCCGAAACACTTTAAAAATCTTTGTCTCTCATGTGCTTGATTGGATTGTTTTTATCTATTTATCTGTGATCATTAAAACAGGATTCGTTCCAGTTTTTTGCATCAACAGTCCCCTTTAACTATATCGAATTTACGGGTTACCCCCTCAATTAAAATACCTAATGAACTTACAAATTGACTAAAATAACCCACTTAATTCACCCCCCCCCCCAAAAAAAACTAAAAACCTGTAACCATCCCTCTCTCTTATTACAACCAGAAAATAAAAATCTACAGCCCTCCCCCCTCCTCCCACCACCGTCCTCCGCCTTTTCCCCCACTACCATCAACCCCATTGCCCCTCCCACTCCACCCAATAAAGAAATCCAACAACAGACCAAAAAAAAATCCCACTACCGAGACAATCCCAATCGCACCAACACCACCAGCCACCATCGCAACCTACCCACCTTCCTGCTCTTCTTCATAAACAACCCACTTGAAACCAAAAAACTTTCCTGCGATAAGATATTAATTTTTGGGTTTGCTGTTGGCTTTGAATTGAGCATTTGGGTTTGCTTCTTAATTGTGATTTTTGACCGAATGAGGGTGGTGGTGTTATGCTTTGGCTTGCGGTGGTGTCAGTTGATTGCGATTGGTGGTAGTCTATTGTGATACCCTGTCTAATTGAATATCGGGTGATCGGTCATTTATGAAATTATGTAAGGATATACAAATTGGTTCATTCATAGCATTACTGTCGAAAACCAAATTAATTTCTAATCACCTATTAGGTAATTAAACCGGTGCCAATTTCTTTCATTAAACATATAACAACATGCGAAAACTAATGTAAAATATGAAGTCTAATCCATCACAAGATATAGTTAAATAATTACTTGCCGAATAAACCATCTGCTAAAATTCAAACTAAATAAAATCCAATAACCAAATCCAAAACAAGTACGAAATGAGATAATAAATCTGAAAGGGGCAATACACCCAACTGAAACTGTAATTGAAATAGATTCCTACACTAGGAATGAAGAATAGATGCGTCTAATCCAAAATTCTGCAAGCATCCACATGTGCCGCAAAATTCTGCAAGCATCCACCTGTGCCGCAACTGCGTATCTCTGAAGCACAATATCAAGTCTGGCGTCCCTGTGGATAGACACCTAAAAGGTTTTAAAAATATTTTTATAGCTAGATTAGTACTCAAAATATTTTGAAAATATTTAGTAAGAGGTTTATCACAGTTCAAAATCGGTTATTAATTACACATGTTAGGTTCACGTACACTCTCTTAAGTTTCCTCACCCCTCAACTATTATGCACACATAAGGTTATCTACTTATCCCACCTAGCTGTACTATCGAAGCTAACTAGACATAAATATCTATCTTGACTAATCTCATCTAAGTCCCCGTACTGTCAATACAATATGCTAATTGAATTAACATTTCTCGTATGTTAAGCAACGAAATTATCATTTCATTTATCTTCTCTTTTATTCAATCAATTAAGTTTCACTACTTAATTCATTCTTTAGATATACACTATCTATCAGTCTACTGTCAGACATAAGTAGAATAATCACCACCGCATATATATATATATATATAGGACCAACGTGAAACAATAGGCATACTCTGCTATCAGTCCAAGTACCTCTCGTACTAAATGGGGACTATTGGTTCGACATGTCTCCTCGAACCCAAAATCAATTATCAAATGGTGGAGGCGAACATAGTTCTAAGCCTTTGGGCTACGCACGTACCTAACATACCCAAATGACACGCCGGTCTCACTAATACACGTCACATAGTGCGCCGCCCTAAGTTTTATGTTCTGGGGCACCGATCCAGACCTTACTGGAATCGTCAAGGTGGGATCACCCACTACGCGAGAACCTTCGGTGATAGCAAGCAGCGTAGGTATGCTAAATCATAACATCAATCATTTAGGTACACACACAACCTATGTATATACATATTCAGTAGGTATTCACACAACCTAATTATCATCATTCGTACGTAGTATAATTCACTCACATACTCCCCATACTTATTATTTTACGATTTAACTCATTATCGTATTATTCGAGTATTATTCTCTACTCTAAGGGTCCTAGTTACCCATTACTTTATTTCAGTAGCTAAGTCTTCCTTGCCCTACTGGTTCATGCCATAAGCTCGCCCACGCTTTCTCGTAATTATATTCTCATTCTCGCGAATTACTTACTTTGTCGTTAAATCCCGTTTAGTCATCGTCTTAATTGTCTCGATACGACTAAACTCCCATAACCCTATCATGGCCCAATGCAATATAAAAGATCCCTTATTATATTCTAAAAGTCGCCCAAAAGTTTTTTCGACAACAATTTAGGAGCTCCAGGCAAAAAGGGAGATTTTACGTTTTTCTGGGAACCGAACCGATTCGCCTCTCTGAACTTCGTCTTCTTCGTTTCGCAGATGCGTTTTTCACCGTTAATACACCTATAACTTCTATGTTTCTCCAACAAACTCCAAACCAACTGCCCCATGTCCTTCTCTCATGTATTAAGGCAACATAATTTTTGCATAAAAATATTACAAATAACATTTAAGAATGGATTTAAACATCTAATCCTCTAGAACCCTAGGTTTTCAAGTTTTTTCTCTATTATTCATCAAAACTCAGATATAATTTGTGGATAATCATACAAAATCTCTACTTTATTATCCTCTATAGACATCAAATCTTTCTACATGCAATTCCTACCAAAACATGCAGTTAAATAAATCTTTTCTTCTAAAAAAATTACCAAAATCATCAATATAATTAGAACCCTGGTCACATGGGTATAATAACTTCATATTGATTACAATAAACACTTGCCTTAATATTTTGGAGTCTTATTTCGTGGATTAGAAGTTAAGTTGATTGTTTTTCTCCTCCAATCTTCCTTCCCAAGTGTTTGTGGTGCAAGACTCCTTTGAATTTCTCAAGAACCATTTCTTAAGATCCAAGATTGGTCTGTAATGGTTTCTCAGTGTTTTTTACCCTTTAAACCCTAGCCCCGAATCCTTATAAGCTGATTAAGAGTTCTAAAATTTGTGGGTCTCTAAACATATTTTTATTGGGTTTGTGGGCTGGTGGAGTTTTATTGTGGGCGTGTTGATGGAGGTGGTCGGTTGCTGGTAGGAGTGGCAGGTGGAGGAGGTGGGTGGGCGTGGTGATGGAGGTAGAGATGAAGGTGGGTAGGATGGTAAGAGAGAAGATTTGAATTTTGAATTTGGCGTTGAAAATGGTTGGTGAGAGAGGAAGAGTTTATTTTCATATTAGTTTTTTAGTTTTGGATTTTGGTTGTTTTTGATTTTATTTCTTTTTTGATTTTAGTTATTTTTCCAGGGGTATAAGTATCCATTTATCCCTAAAAATAGAGGGAACACGATTTCTGACTTAATTGCAACGGGTTGTTAGTTAAGGGGGTGAGTTTTTCAGGTATTTTTAGAAGGAAGACTCGTAAACTCAAGATAGTTGAAGGGGTTATGTGCAATTTACCCTTAAAATTTACCGCTATAATCATTACTTGGAATTGATTAATATTCGAAACATTTTTTTATTGAAATTCAAAAGACACCGTCATCCATACATAAAATACTGATTATGAGAATTACAAAATACATGGTAAAAATAAAACTCTTCGAGTTCTCCCGCGATTGCCAAATGTGTTGTCATCTTCGATAACATATTGTAAATTGTCATTTCCAATTAGTAGGATACGTTGTTGGGGATTTGGACTATATGGGCGAACCTCCGTTAACATTACGACCGCTCCCACATCGATTTTTTGCGCTTCTTGTCCGTAGGTGTAGGCCTCGAAATTAATTCATGCACAAATGTTACATGTTGTATCTTTTAGTAACAATTATGTCCTTCCACTTCAGTTGCAGCGAATATCTTCCACAACTGCAATTACCTGAAATAGCTTGATAAGTTGCATTGAAAAATAATATGAATAATTTTTTATAAGCAAAATAAGAATAAATTATCAGCAGGGGTCTTTCTATTGGACGAGTATCTTTAATAGTTTGTAATGTTACATGACATCCCAAGTCAAAGTACTTGTAACTAATTACTTGTTGCCAAGAAACTCTGGAGAAATCCGAGTCCGTTATTTAAAACACCGAGTAAGTAACTTTCCCAATTTGTTGTGTTATTTTCTATCCTTAATGGTGCACTATATAGACTTTGGATGACTATAGAATACCACTAGTGTGGCGGCTTTTTTTTTCTTTCTAAAACATCTTCCGATTCACTGGGGGGATCACTGAGTGTCTAATATTACTCATTTCCTTAGCTAATAAGCAATGTGATGTTGAAGTGATTTAACATTGCATAACTAAATCATTACATCTTTAAAGTTGAGTTATGTAGATACTTTGTTTGAAATGACTTATCAATGCTAGAGGTGACCAGACAATGTAATTGAACTGAAATTGGATTCAATATTTATAGATGAGTAGTCAAATCACTTTTATAAATGCATATTCAAATTTTTTTATTTATAATTATACATTTCTACTATAAAATATGACATGATTGTAGTTTTCCATTGCAGGAAAAAAATAGTGATAAAATAGAAGCTCTGCTCCATTTCTAGTCATGAAAATTATTTTGAAAAACCAATACTTCCACCCAACTGGGCAAAGCCTCCAATAGGTGCGGCCTGGTACTTTTCGTCTAGCGAAAAGAAATCAAAGAGTTATGCGTCGAAGTTTGGTACTGGAGAACAAAATTTCATCATCGAAAGGAGGATGACCAATCTCGGGACCTATGTAGACCTAACCGGAATTCCCTAGTATGGAGAGAAAAGAAGATTTAAAAATAATCCACTTGAAACTAGAGTTTAGTTTTCAACCATAGAGCATGTAATTTTTTATCCACCATTAGATGTTGAGGAAAGCCGTGTCAGATGGCCATTTGGAGTGGCCTTGCCTATTTGATAGAATATGTGATTTAGAAGTTTGTTGTCGTTGGCATGATTTTCTCGTGCCACAATCCCGTTCAACCAATCACTATAATGACAATTCTATAGACATTACTAAATTCATTCCTCTTTTGAAATGGGAAATTCAACAAATGGAATGGCGTTTACACCGTGCATGTTCTAAAGTTGTATTACGATAAGTAGATATAATATCCATTGTACTTTTCCGATCCAGAACTGCAGAATTACAAGAACGATGAACCAGATGGTGATTTTAAGAGTTATCTTCTAGGATGTTTGATGGGAAGAAGGAAGTCACATTACTATATTCTATGGAATCCAATCTGATGGGAATTGATAGGAGTTTAGGTGATGGTGGAGGAGTACCTTATTTAGGGATGATTTACAAGTACTTTGTTTGTTTTACTTTATTACTTTGTTTAACGCGTGAGGTGAAATTTATTATGCTGGTTTAGTATATCCACGTTTGGTTTAGCAAGTTTATTTCATTAGTACTTTGTCAATGTATTCGTTAGCAAATTTTTTTATAGGTTTTTACGGTTTAGTTCTTGGACTAACAATTTTGGACAAAAAAACCGGTGAACCAAATTTTAAACGATTAGGTCCAACATATAAATACCCCAAATTTAAGAAAATCATAAACCTAATCGTCTATTGGAGTTTTCTCTGCAACTAATGACTATTCTCCGAAATAAAAAATAACATCAATCTTATGCTTTGATCGTCTGTCCTATAATCGATTACAGTGTTCTTAATCGATTCTACCTGTATCACTTGGCTCTATCATTTGTAAGTTTATCTTTATCAGCAGTTGATTTTTCTATTTTCGATCGATTACAATAAGTATATGTCCTTTGTTTTAATTCAAGAGACTCATTGTAATATTCATTCATGTGATTGAATAGATTTTTATACGTTATATATGTATATGTTTTTAATTTGTGTTTTTTATGCATTTATGTTTGGATTCTTAATAAATAAGTTATATTTATCAATATTTGTAATTGTTAGTTGAATGTGCTGAATGAATATTATTGATGTTTCATTCTAATTTTAAGAGTCCTTGATTTTGATTTGGTATTGAATCACTTATTGATATAGGTCCGCGCCAGCGGAAATAACCAGTTCGATATCAGTTTTCAAAGTACACGCAGTGTTTATAAAGTACACGTGATTGATTATTTGATAATATGTGTGTGGTTTATTGCTTCATGTATAGGTTTTTAAAAAGTGCCTGTAAGTTTATATTAATTATAAATAAATATTTTGATATTTCATTCATTAAATTATTGCACACATTTTTAGAATTGTTGACCTTGAAGTAAATGTTTTTCGTCTCTGTTTGACTACAGGACATTATGGTAAGTAGTGTAATAGTAAGGTGTTGTTATTTGGATAATATGGCTTGTATTGAAATATTTGAAGATATCTCATTAGATTTCATATGCAATGAGTTGTGTATTAGGTTTACTAATTTGAGAAGTGGGAGTTTTTCATTGAGGTATTCATTTGGTGATGAATGTCGGTTCATGTTGGTTTGTGACAACGATGTTTGTTGTATGTTGCGGTCCCAATTGATCATGAAAGCTAATTTCATTTGGATATATGTCATTGATTCATTACCATTTCCATGTAATACATGTCGTGAACGGGTTGACTGCTCTAATCGAATTTTTGAAGGGGTTGACTGCAGTAATACAAGGTCTGAGAGGGTTGACAGTGGTGATACAAATACACAGAGGTTAGAGTCTTTATTATCAGGCACTAAAAATGATTTTAATAGTTGCATTGAAAATGACTTTTATCTTGGAGGTGTGGAGTCAAGTAAGTCGAAAGTCTATCTTTCGAATGATTGGAAGACTTATATAAGTCATGAGCAGCAGGGTTTTGAAGGAGGTGTAGTGGAATTTCGGGATAAATTGCGAAAGTATGCCATTAAGGTTGGGTTCAAGTATGTGTATTTGAAGAATGATAAAACTCGAGTGACTGCTGAATGCTCTAAAAAGACTACTGAGAATTGCATGTGGAGAATTCATGCTTCATTATCTACAATAAATGGATATTTTTACATACTTGCAATGAATAATGAGCATACATGTAGAGGTGTCTTTCGTAGTCCGTCAACCAAAATGATAGCCTCCAAGTTGGTTTCAACATTGGTAGCTGATGATCTTAGAGATAACCCGCTATTGAGACCAATTGATGTAGTTAGAGATATGAAGAAGAATTATGGTCTTGATATAGCTTATCAACATGCATGGCGTGCAAAAGAGATGGCTGCTGTTGATATACATGGTGATGAAAAGGTTTCTTATGCATTAATGAATAATTATCGTGACCTTCTATTGCAGTATAATCCTGGGTCGCATTGCATCCTTGACGTGGAACATGAGAGTAAAAAATTCAAGAGAATATTTGTAATGTTTAGAGGATGTATTTATGGATTTCAATACTGCAGACCTGTTTTATTTCTTGATGGTACCTTTTTGAAGAGCCGTTACCGTGGAACAATACTATCAGCTACTGCAAGGAATGGGAACAATGGTAAATGAATTTTAAATATTTTATTTTGTGTATTGCATTGAAATTTTGTTTGTTCCATTCCATATCATCAAAATATAAGCATAAAAATATAAAATACCTTTAAAGGTCTTTGTTTTAGTTCACGTGTACTTTTCATTTTTCCGCGTGTATTGTCATGATATGTCTTATTATGTGTAATACTAAGTAAAGTACACGCATTGTGCATGTAAAGTACACGTGAATGTTTTTGTTAATGTCACGTGTACTTTTTATTTTTATGCGTGTACTTTGATGATGATGACTTTATGTGTAGTAATAAGTAAAGTACACGCATTTTACATGTCAAGTACACGTGAATGTTTTTCTTAATTTCACGTGTACTTTTCATTTTTATGCGTGTACTTTGATGATGATGTTATGTTGAATACAAACTAAAGTACATGCATTTTACATGTCAAGTACACGTGAATGTTTTTCTTAATTTCACGTGTACTTTTCATTTTTATGCGTGTACTTTGATGATAGATGTTGTTATTTAGAAATAATAAAGCAAAGTACATGTTAAAAATGTAAAGTACCTTTGAATGTTTTTGTTTAGTTCACCTGTACTTTACATTTTTATGCGTGTATGTTGATGTTAGTCTTGTTAATAATAAAGCCAAGCAAAAGATTGGAAAGTAAACGTGCATTTTATCATGTGTACGATACATTTTTATGCTTTGTCTTGTTATTTACAAACAATTTAAATTAAACACAATATATTTCCTATGTGTTTTAGGGTCTGCGCCAGCAGCATCAATATACAAAGTGTTGTACATGGATATGTTATTTATTTTAATTTTAATATATTTTTATATTTCAGGACTTTTTCCTGTTGCATATGCTGTTGTTGATTCCGAAACCGAAGATAACTGGATGTGGTTTCTAGTCAATTTGCATAGTGCAGTAGTTGAGCAATATCGAAACATAACATTTATATCAGATCGAAACAATGGATTACTTGAATCTGTTTCGAGGGTCTTTCCGTTGTCTGCACATTCCTACTGTATACATCATTTACAAGGGAATATAAAAAAAAAATCGTGGGAATTGTGCTGGATTTCGAAAGAAAATTGTTAAAGATTTTTTGTCTTGTGCATATGCTGTCTCAGTAGATGTATTTCATAAGAATATTGAAGCATTGAAGAAGGAAGGAGGTGCTTCTATTGCCGATTTCATTGATAGTTTGCCTCCCGAGAATTGGTCCTGTGCATATTTCCCTGGTAAACGATATGGTGACATGGCATCTAGTGTTGCGGAGTCATTCAATTCATGGATATTGGAGGAAAGGCATTTACTAGTAATGAATATGCTTAATAAATTGAGAGTGAAGATTATGAATTTCAATGCAAACAAACTTGTTGAGTCTGACACTTGGACAAATGAGTTATGTCCTTTTTTTCAAAAGTTACTGAATGAAAATTGGAATAAAAGCCGACATTGGACTATTAGTCGCTCAAGTCAAAATGTATTTGAAGTTCATTCAGAAGTGCGAGCAACAGTTGACTTAGGAGAAAGGACTTGTTCTTGTAAGAGTTGGCAGATTAGATATTTTCCATGTTCTCATGCTATTTGTGTTGTGCGGAGGAAAGGGACCAGTATTTATGATTATATTGAGGAGTACTATAAGGTATCTTTCTACAGAAAATCATACTCGATACCTATAGTTCCTCTTCTTGATTTGATTTCCTTAAATATTCCTATTCCTGAAAATCCATCTATCCTTCCACCAATGACTAAGAGACCGACAGGCTGGCTAAGAAATAAGAGAATAAAGTCTTCTGGTGAGATCACAGTAAGGGAAGTTACTTGCTCAAGGTGTAGTAAAACGGGTCATTACAGGTCTACTTGTAAGGAACCCATTTGACTATTTTTAAAAATGTTGAATTCATTCATTTTAACCATTTGATTGAATAAATTAATTAATAAACCATTTGTTTCACATAAATAAATGTAATATATTTTAAAGTCTCATTCTTTAGTATTTTTTTTGTGTTGCTGTACACATATTTTTCATAAAACATACATGATCATTATTCCTTGTGTTCACGTGTACTTTACCTTTGTATACGTAGGGCTGTAAAATGAACCAAGCTACTCGAGCTCAGATCGTGTTCGTTCGGGTAAAAAGCTCATTCGAGACTAGCTCATAAAATAAATGAGCCAAGCTTGAACAAAAATTTAAGCTCGTTATCTTATTGAGCTCGGCTCGGATTTGGCTCGATCATTAATATCCATATTAAACTAGTGTAAAATAACCAAGCTATTCGAGCTCGGCTCGTATTCGCTTGCTTAGAAGCTCGTTCGAGCTTGGATCATAGGATAAATGAACTGAGCTTGAACATACTTTTAGGCTCGTTTACATTTGCAAACCAAGCTTGAGCAATCTTAAGCTCGACTCGGCTCGCCTCATTTTCACCCCTATGTATATGCATGTTATGTACAATATATTAATATACGTGTACTTTATTAAGTACAAGTATATTAATAAAGTACACGCATTTAAAAATGGATTTGGTCAGTTCAATATGCGTGTACTTTATAAAAGCATGCGTGTACTTTACTTAATGTACATGCATGAAGTACACGCATAATATAATATAATGTGCGTGTACTTGATGAAATGCGCATGTACTTTATGAAGTACACGCATTGTAATTAAAGTACACGCATTTAAATATAATTGTACATGCATGTTTTAGCAAAGTTCACGCATATTGATATGACAAAAATCTAATTCAATATACGTGTACTTTACGTATTCTGCATGTAATTTTATCAAGTAGACGTATATAAATGCATGTACTATTTGGAAAATGGTTTTTGACATTACAATCTTCTTGTACTTTATAAAAGATATTTGGGTCACTCATATTCTTAAACTTCTATGGGTATTATGGTCCGCGCCAGCGTCATTATTATACAAGTATTTCAATTTGCTTGTACTTTATAGACTCTGCATGTACTTTATAAAGTACACGTGTAATATACAGAGTTCACGCATTTATATAATCTTTTGGGATAATATCTTGAGTACACGCATTATTATACAAGTATTTCAATAGGCGTGTACTTTATAGACTACGTGTGTACTTTATATTGTACACGTGTAATATATAGAGTACACGCATTTATATAATTTTTTTGGATGAAATGTTATTAATGTTAAAAATTTTAACAAAACACGTGATCATGTTTATAAGAGTTCACGTGTACTTTACTATATTGGGTGTATGACATAACTCAGAACGCATTCATGAAAGAAATAAATTTTTTATTAAAACTAAAAAAATAAAGTACAATTTTTTCACATAACGAAAGCTAAAAAAACTAAACAAGGCTTCTAGTAGGGATGTTTGTCAAAGGCATCCAGGGTGTCAGGGAGAGAGTCAATGAAATTCGACCAGTGTCGAATTTCTTCTTCTATGACAGCTACAAGGCCTTCATGGAGAGCCTTATTCTCCTTCAGCTTTGCGATTTTCAGGGGAACTTCTTGTGTATAGAAAGACATGAGTTCTTCATGTGTTTGAGGAGGGTCCTCATCCACATCAAATAAATCTATGGGATTGGGTGGAAGTCCAGAATAGCCTTCCCTCACATATGTTTGAAACTGCTCAAAGGCAGTTTCATATGAGGAAATATTTTCCTCAATTTGCCTTATTTTTTTATTTCTTTCATCTCTCTCAAGAGTTTCTCGCAAGTTTTCTGCTGGAATAGCCATTATGTTATCTTTACCCTAGATGTAATGGTTAAGAAAGGAACAAATATTACTCTTTTATAGGAAAAGTGAAAGTTATTTATTTCTTGACCAAAAGTAGTTGGGAAGTGAGTAGTTGAGCTTAATAAATTGATTTTGGTTATTGTGTCCTTAATGAATTCTTCAAAGTAGTTTTCAATTAAAATAATAAATAATTATTATATTAACCACTGCGTGTACTCTAGTAAAAATGTGTGTACTTTGAAGAATTCATTGGTGTACTTAGTAATTATGACTTGTATTTTTCGTGAAAACTGCTTGTACATTGTTTCATAACAATCAGATGCATTATTTGTCTAAACCTTACGTGGATTGTGGTCCGCGCCAGCGGGAAAAAACCATTTTGGTGTAATAAATATTGTAAACAATAACCAATATAACACAAAACAAATTACAAATATATTTTTTGAATTTGAATCACAATTTATAGATGGTTTTTCTCCTTTCGGGGGAAGAAATATTTTGACAGAAGAATTTCCCTGAGCACCTATGCTCTTTGTTTTAGCATGTCAGGGTCTTGAAATAATTTTTGCATTTCTTTGTTTCTGCTTATTTGTTTAATGTACTACATGCCGAACACCCCACAGTCAACCCTGAAATTACAATAAAACAGATATAAAAATTAGTATGATGTGATGAATTTTTTTGAAAGGATACAAATTAGTAATTTTTAGAAATGAAGTTTTTCTTACCCATTATATTGTTTAGGGCATTCATGATCTCTTATTAGGTCAAATTTGAGATCACTTTCCAGCAAGAAATCTACAGTCCTTCTTTCTTGCTCTGTCAATGGATCATCATCCATTGTAAACTCATTTGGGGTACCTTCCTCAAATTTCCTCTGAATTTTGTAACCATTGTTTTTCATTGTTTCTGCTTCAGTCTTCAATAGGGACAGTGTTTTTTGGAAGACAGAAAACTGTTAAGAAGACAAATATTTAGTGTATACAAATAAAAGAGTATATGAAGATTATAGAGTGAAAAGTACACGCATAATATAAAAGTACACGCATATTTTATTTTTTCATATCACGTGTATTTTAAAATATGATGCGTGTACTTTGCCTAATGTGTTAAAAGTACACGCATAATATTAAAGTACACGCATATTTTATTTTAAAATATCACGTGTATTTTATTATATGATGCGTGTACTTTGCATAATGAGTTAAAAGTACACGCATAATATTAAAGTACACGTAACTTGTATTGGTTCATTTCACGTGTATTTTAAAATATGATGCGTGTACTTTGATAACCTGGGTAATTATGTACAACTAATACAAAGTACACGCATTATATAATTCACGTGTACAAGTGTAAAATATAAGTAGAAGTAACATTACTAATTAAGTTTAGGTACTAACCAATTTTTTTGCATCATCGAAGAATGTTGTGTTCTTTTTCGTGCCATTCGGTCGGAGGGGATCCATGTGGACCACTTTATTTTCTTTAGTGTATATCACAAATAATGTGAAATGTCCTATACTATGTCTAAGTACAATGAACAAATTATTACAACTGCCTAAGTATTCAAATAAATCCTTGTATAATTCCCCCTTCTTATTGACTCCGTTTGTTCTACAAGCTTCTATCTGAATAAAAATTATAGACATAGTGTTAATAAAAAAAACTGAAATTTTGTTTATCAAAACTTTCGTTTTATTTGTACTTACCCAACAATAATCAGAAAAAGTGTATGAGTAGGAGAGCCCTTCCTCTGACAATTTTAATCTCAATACTTCGCAAAAGGCAAGTATTATCTGTTTCACACAATATAAAATGGTGAGGAAATAATAATGTTGAAATTTAGTGGATGTCTAATATTTGGATTACATACTTGGCTTGAAATTTCTTGATTGTTGAGGACTTCAAGTAAATCTTCCCATGGGACATACGAAACCATCCCTTGGAAAATAAACTCCCTGCATTTTATATAATCAATAAGAATCGTATAATAATAATAACCTTATTCTTTTTCACCAAAAAAATATAAATTAGCGAAGTGATAAATCATAAAACAATAAACTTTACCCTGGCTCAGCAATTTTAATAAACTCTTCAATCTTTTTCTTCGAAGCTTCATCGAGAATTTATATGCTTCGATTGCTTCAAGCCTGACGCGAGTTTCCTTCATTTTTTCCAGCTATTGTTGTAGGGCCTTTTCTAAGCTTTGACTCTTTTAGTTTCTTAATTGGTTCAAGCTTTTCTGTTTCGCCGTTAGCTTTTCTTTTCTTCTGACCTCTAGTAAGAGGTCCTTTGGTTTTGGATATTTTGGGGCTGCCCTCAACTTTCTTTGAGGCTAATTCAATCTTTAAACTCGAAATTTCGTCAAGGAGTTGTTTATTAATGTTTTCCTGATATATTTAACAAGGAATGTTGGATTGTAAGCATTTTTTGAAACAATGATTGATTTTCTCTTACATTACATGCGTGTATTTTATAAAGCACACGCGTGTATTATAAAATACGTATACTTTATAGAATTTATAATATACATAAAATTTATAATAAAATTAAGAAAGTGTAGCGTGTAATAAATATCTATTGTATTTTATAGATACCTGGTCAGTTTTTTTCAATTCTGATTCTTCAAGCATTTTCTTCAACTCCGAAATTTCGTCATTAAGGATTTTATTATTGTTTTCCTGTAATACAAAAAAAAAATGTTACATTTTAAACAATGCATTATTTTTAATAAAATAATGCATGTACTCTTCATTATATCTAATATCAAATAAAACTGCATTAAAAATACTATGAAATAAAACTGCGTTTACTTTGAGAAAACTGCGTGTACTTTGAGAAAACTGCGTGTACTTTAAACGTGTACATAGGAAAACTGCATGTACTTTAGGAAAACTGCGTGTACTCTGCATTCAAAAGTACATGTTGAGTTCTTTTCCACTCTGACTCCTCAAGATTCTGCCTCAAAGTCATCTTTTCTGTGTCATCATCTTTCCATTGTTGCAATGTATCATCATACTTTCTTTTGAGATCTTCATTAGTCAGAGACAGATATCCATTCTTTTGTTCCAAAATTCGTGTTGATTCTGCCTGTTTTTTCAATGATTCATCCAATTCTTTAATTCTACCTGAGTCACTCATTGTGACTTGATCAAGCTTTTCTTTTAAAGAATTGGTTAACTCAACTAGTTGGGCATTTTCTACCTCCAACTTATTTAATAACTCTTTTTCCTTCAAAAGGTTGGCATTCTCCACCTTTAAGTTCTTCACTTCCTCATGGGCTTCAAAAAGTGAATCACGATCTACCTGCAACTGTACATTCAAAATGGCACTCTCCACCTCCAAAGAGGTCACCTTCTCAAGTGCAACATTAATGTCTTCAGCTGCTTTAGATAGTTGGTTATTTTTTTTCAACAATTCCCTTTTCAAAACAACAATTTGTTCCTCCAAATTAACCTTTGGTTGATATTTTCCCTTCTTTTTCTTTGGAGTCACAATGTTTTTAAGGGGAATATTCCAACCATGTGAAAACTCATTGTCATCAATATCTTCAGAAACATTTTTTGATGATGAATCAGCATGTATAGGACTTTCTGTAGATATGTTCAAAGAGTAACTTGGCCCTTCAAACTGAGATTCCTTTTGTACAGGACAGTCCTTACAAGCGGGTTTACTTGTAGTCTGCTTCAATGTTGCTGTTGCGATGTCATTCTTCACAAACCATTGTTTCAAAGACGACAACTTCCACTTCAGGAATTTTGGAGTATTTTCTTTATATTCTTCAACAGGAGAAATAATTTCAAATTTCTCACATGCCCAATACTGAGATCATACAAAAAACAAAATGAATTTAATACTTGTATTACGTAGGGATTCATAATGGAAAGTACAAGAGATTTGTTCAAAATACACGCAAAATTAAACGTGTACTTTACAAATTTTACAATCGTATATTGAAAGTACACGTTACCATTTCAAATTACACTTATACTTTGTCAATATAAGTTCACGGGTACTTTCTAAACTACATTTATAATATTGACAGAAGATATAACAAGAGTATTTTGAGAGTACACTGGTTATATTTACAAAACATAGTACACGTGTACTTTGTAAAATACAAGTGTACTTTCACATGATATAAGACGTGTATTTTCAAAATACAATTGATATTTAACGTGTATTGTCAAATTACACGTGATATAAGACGTGTATTTTCAAAATACACGTTAAATATCAATTGTATTTGGAAAGAACAAGAGAAAATATCACATGTATTTTGAAAATACACGTAATATTTTCAAAGTACAGGTAAGTATTGGTATGTAAATTTGAAATATCAGGATATCAAGTGTATTTTGAAAATACACGTGAAAATAAACATGTACTTTCAAAATACACGTGAATTTTTCACGTGTATTTTGAAAATACACGTGAAAATAAACGTGTACTTTCAAAAAACACGTGATATAAGACGTGTATTTTCAAAATACACGTTAAATATCAATTGTATTTGGAAAGAATAAGAGAAAATATCACATGTATTTTGAAAATACATGTAATATTTTCAAAGTACAGGTAAGTATTGGTATGTAAATTTGAAATATCAGGATATCAAGTGTACTTTCAAAATACACGTGAAAATAAATGTGTACTTTCAAAATACACGTGAATTATTCACGTGTATTTTCAAAATACACGTGAAAATAAACGTGTATTTTCAATATACACGTGAAAATATCACGTGTATTTTGAAACTACACATGAGTATTTCTATGTAAATTTTGAAATATCAAAATGTTTTATTGCTCACCAGTAGGAAAATGACACATCCAGTAACTGTGCTAGGTTTTGAACTTGCTGATTTGTCAAGTGAATGTATGAGAAACTCTTGCACAGCAAATGCCCAATCATATTTATTCATTTCCTCAATATTTTCAATGTATTTCATCCAAAATTCTCCAAGGGTGAAGTTTGAGTTGGAGAAAAATAACGTGTTCAAGAAGTGGAGACAAACAATTTTAACAAAATCAGAAATTCCTTCATCAGTCTCCAATTCAACTGATTTCTTCAAACCATTCAAAATTTCAGACTTTCCTATTCTTTTTGGGAAGTATCGTGCTTGTAATCCAGATTTTTGAGCAGTATTCGGTCGCTTTTTTAGTTCTATTGATATTAAACCCTCAACCAGGGGTATGCCAAATATTTCACTTATATCTATTGGCATTATTGGAATACTACTCTTCATACGGAAACTTTTGGTTTTCGTATTGTACAGCTCGATAATTGACAAAATATTTTTATCCGTCTTCTTGTGGTCCATTTCTACTACTTTCTCACTGTAGTAAGCATTGAAAAGCTCCCAAAATGGAGTCTTCTAAAGAAGTTCAATATGGCTATTGTTTATTTTATCTTTAATCTAATGAAAATCATGGAGAAAGCTAACAATATTTGACCGATATTGGTCATTCTTCTTTGCAGGACGTTTAGCTTTTAATGCCACCCTAGAACTGGAACTGGATGAAGAACTATCATCAGAACTGCTCTTTTTTTGTTTCTTTCCTCTTCTTGCCTTCATCTTCATCCCCATTATATTGATCTATTAACAAAATTTAAATTACTAACCTATAATGATATGTACAAAAAATAAATAAATGCGAATTAGAATAAAACATAGACTAAAACAATAAAATACAAGCGTATTTAACAAAAGTACATGCGATATTCACACAAACAATTTATACAAGTCTCATCAAAATACATGCTAAAGGCGATAATATATATCGTCAGTTTCATGGTAATACCTAATAGAGGTTGTTCAACAAGTCAAAAACCAAGATTCTCTACTCCTAACATATTCAGTAAAAAAGTGATACAATAGCTGAATGCTAAAAGATACAACATTATCAAAACCCCTTAAGCAATACTGCTCAATTCGTTTAGCTAAATCCTTCGCTTTCGATTCAGTTACTTGAAGCTGTTGCACATCAAAAGTGCAGTAAATGTCTTCATAGTAGTAGTAGAAACCAAGTAACCTTTTAGCTCTATCATTGATGCGAAGGAGAAAATGAATTTCGTCATCATTAGTACTATTCACTGTCAATGTGAAAGGTTTTGTATTGTTAAGATCTTCGAACGTGCAAGCAGCAGTTTTGTAGTTGAACATGATTGATCATACGATTCCTAAACAATAACACAACAATACAAAATAGTACACTCATAATACCCATTAGTACATGGACATTGGATTGAACAAATATAATTTCAATGTGCGTGTACTTTCTGAATTTTTTGCGTGTACTTTCAACAAAATACACGCAAAAAATGAAAAAGTACACGCAATAAAACTTATTATTACCTAATAACATATCATTCAAATGTAGTTGGCTATTGGACAAAAAACACTCCTAAATATTAACAAAATAATAATACTTCTTAAAAACTCATGCAATATCATTCAAATGCCGCTGGCGCGGAACAAAATAACATAGGATTGATCAAATAAGGATTTGAAATTAATATTTTATAGAGTACACGTATAAAAAATAAAAGTACACGCATAATGAATTGAGAAATACAATTTCAATGTGCGTGTACTCTATGTATTTTGCATATACTTTTGAAAAGTACATGCAAAATACACATAGTACACGCAACACAGGGCTTGTACATGTACATATTCTATAGAGTACACGTATAAAACATAAAAGTAAACGCATAATGAATTGAGAAATTCATTTTCAATGTGCGTGTACTCTGTTTATTTTGCGTGTACTTTTAAAAAGTACACGCAAAATAAACATAGTACACGCAACACAGAGCTTGTAGATGTACATATTCAAATCATGTATATATTATCCTAGTCCTTGATAAATCCTCGATAGATGATGTATACAGGAGGAAAAGTACAATGATGAAATACATATATCTAACATGGAAAAAGTGTGTTTTGCAATTAAAATGAGGGAAACAAATATATGATGAAATACATATCATGAAAAATAAGAATGTGATTTCATCAGTCCATATGTCTACAAATTTATACATATGAGATCACAAAATACACAAGGACAAAAAGGTGATAAGATAATGTATACATATTTGTTAGTGCTGCTTGGAAGAATTTGATTTGGAATGTAAAATGAAGAACTTGTTAGGGTTTGAAAGAAGAGAGTTAGGGTTTTGATTGAAGAGAGTTAGGGTTTTGATCGAACAGAGTTTCTAGAGCTTCGATCAGGAGTATTTATATGTTGTTCTTGACCAAAATTTGATTGAGAAATAGATTCGTTTTGGGGTTTTGATCGAAGAGATGGTACGATTAAGGTTTTGATTCAAGAGAGAATACAGTGTTTTTGGCGCTTCGATTTCTGAATAGTGTGTGTTTGATTTAATTTTGGGGTATTTATATGTTGGACCTAATCGTTTAAAATTAGTTAGGCCATGTTTTTTTGTCCAAAATTGCTAGTCCAAGGACTAGACCATTAAAGCCCCATTTTTTTTACGAAGTTTCTTTGATAAGGGAGTCGTTCTCTAACCAGTGCATTTTAACAAGTACAAAAAATAAACACTTTTTTAAAAATAGCAAATTTTTTTTGGGTTTATTTGTACTTTTGGGGTATTTAAATATCTTAGGGAACCTCTAAACAGTCAGCTCAAAATGACTTGTTTTGCTATTTTAAAAAAAATGGGTCAAATACATGTCGATTTTTAGACTGCTAAAAACTGACACATATTTGTACCATTTTTTTAAATATAACAAAAAAGTAATTTTGAGATGATTTTTTAAAAAAGGTTCCCTGAAATGTTGAAATACCCCAAACATAAAAATAAACCCAACGATTTTTATATTTTTTATTTTTAAAAAAGGATCCAACATTTCTTTCCTCCAAGCCCATATCCTTGGCAAACCTCTTACTCCACCCTGAGATGGACGAATAAGAATCGTAGGCAGAACCCATAATTTCCCCAGACAAGGAGGTCGAATTCCTCACTCGATCTGGACGACACTCTACTTCTCCGAACCCCGCTAAAAAGAGAAGGTCCCATCGAAGGAACCATCATCCCCCTCCTTTATAAAATAATAAAATATAGGAGCAAATCCGTTGTACGTCCACTAATATAACCATCCGGGAGTTACTAGCTATATCCAAAGACCACCGATCCGCCCTCATTCATCTGTTGTCTTAAGCTTCTTTGCCTTAAAACCTGACTCTGGCCTAGGTGTACGCTACCATTGGGTCCATTACCATACAAAAATACATTAACTTTTATCATGAGGACCTCCTCATACAGGGCCATAACCACCGGTTTGCAGTACATATCACCATCGAGGTTCGCGGACAATGGATCCATAATAAATGTATGCCCCTTTCGTACCACCACAGGTCTAGGATACACTACCTCCGAGTAAGGGCCTATGACAATACTCATCGAGAGGTCCTGGGTACCATCACTCTCACACTTATAGTAGGGATTGTAAAATTCAACGTAGAGTTTCAAGTATTCGATATCCTAACTAACTTCAACCTCGTGCTAGGTAGAGACTGAATACATCCCATGGGGGCATTAATCTTGTCACTGCATATATAAGTCAGATTCTCGTTCAACATGGAAGTCATCACAATCTAAAGGGACGATGGTTGGGGCATAGTCCCCAACACCAGTACTATCCCACTCTTGAATACCCATCATGACAACAATGACATATACCTCAACGGATTTCGAGTTATCCCACTTGCACATATGATAAAGGAAAAGATAACTATTCATAATATAACTACCTGAACCATCCATAAGATGGGGTATATTCCAGGATTGAGACTCAAAAGGAATTAACAAGGAACCCTTTAATCCGTCCTATCCGTAGAACACAAGGGAAAATTCGATATTAGATGCACTCCTAATAACAAAACTCGAACCCCCTGTTCCAAAGACCCCCATCATGGGTGGAACAATCACTTTCATTTTCAAGGGGAGGATTTTCCTTATCACTAACTCCCCAAACCATGATGGGATGAAATAAAGAAATCCCTAGCCCAACGTCTCATGGTTTCTTGATGACACCTCCTTGGTTACCATGCTGAGATCCTCAGAGTTTAGTCCTGTAAAACACTTCCACGACTAGTACACCACATCTATTCACCACGATAACACTATGGAGAAAAGACAATTAGTTAGGATCCCTGATATTAATCTCTACGTCCGTATATCGAATCCAGCAGACCCACTTTCCGAGGCACCGCCTTCGGTCGAATCTTAGTATATGACCTAGGCATAACCCGTTTAAATAGAGCATAAATCGAGTCTAATGGAGAGGTGAGAGATAAAGAAGATAAATACAAATATTGGACACATATTTTTAACGTGGTCCGACAAAGCCTATTATGGTCATACTGAGTTGAGGGGCCCCCCAGAGGAATAGTAAGGAGGAAAAAATCCCCTAATGTCACTCGTGCAGAATTTTCACGAGCTCGCAAATGACATGAATCGAACGTCGTCAAGGGTGTGTGAAAGTGTAAAAATTGGAGTTGCCAACCTATTTTACTCAAAATAGAAAAAAGTAGGTAGATGTACCTAAGAGACTTCATAAAACACTATTGATGCATACGAAACCAAATAGATCACGGGTTCAGGGATTAAGTTACAGAATGAAAAGTTGTTAGGCACCCATTCTGCCCTTTTACGCTCTCATGGGCTATACAAATGTTCACCTTCTTCTAAAATGTGTAATCATATGCATAGTGTGTGGTGGAATATATATATATATATATATATATATAATGTGTGTGTATGTGAATAGTGCGTGAGGAGTGAAATCATCGTGCCTGCATCTTGGAAAAGATGTGAATGAATCATTCGAAGGAGTAAAACTGAAAGAAAAGGAAAAAAATATAAAGATTTCCAGAATATGAGCGATGCATTGGATCATAACTCATTATGATGAGTGAATATGCGTGTCTAACGGGACCGCTAAAAAGGCAAATGGAATAAATGAAAGTGGCAACACTATGAGCGATGCACTACTCCCTACGGATAAATGAGTACGTATGTCAACGCGACTGTTAAAAAGGAAAATAAATAGATAAAAATAGATAGGCTGTGAGCGATACACTGAATCGTAACTCACTATGAAAATGTAAGTACACATGTCAACAGGATCGCTAAAAAGTAATAACATAAAAATAGATAATAATAAATTGGTTCTCACAGATGCACTGAATTCTAACTCACTATAAACAATTGAGTATGCATGTCAACGGGACCGCTAAAGAGTAATAAAGTAAATAAATATAAATAAACTAATATATATTTCAAATACTAGTAAAAATAAAGTGAAAGGAGTAAAAAAAGAAAAATATAGAATTGAATACCAAGATAAATCCGGGATGCCGACGTAGCCAAAATTATCATCAAAGTTCACGTAGTTCGAGAAGAGGGGTTTAACTCGTAAAATTGAAACTACATTTTTCTATTTTATTATACAAAAAATCATACATAAGTGGTGAAAATGTTAAAAAGTGGAAGAAAATTCTAATTTGGGGTTTATAAGTTAGAGCTTTTTTTGGGATTTTGAATTTATGAAAATAATTTTGTGAGTATATAAATAATAAAAAGGTGATTAGTGGTGAGAAAATAAGAATTAATTGACCAAAATATGATGAAAGGAATGAGATATTAGAAATAACACAAAATTATTAAAGATGGATGGATAGAGTTTGGACATTTTAAATGATTTTAATTCTTTTTTTTGGAGAGGCGTAAGATAATTTTGGATGATACACTACAAAAAAATAGTTAATTGGGACTAATCTATTAGGGACGGTTTTATTAGGCGTACTAAAAACTCACTATTTGGAATGATCATTAAATCCGTCCTATATATACATACTATTGGAGACGGGTTGATCCATCCGTACTATATAATGCATAAATTAGGTTATAAATAGGATGGTTAATTGGTGTTCCTAAAGTGTTGGTCCTATATAATGCATATATACATACTATTGGAGACGGGTTGATCCATCCGTCCTATATAATGCATAAATTAGGTTATAAATAGGATGGTTAATTGGTGTTCCTAAAGTGTTGGTCCTTTAAAACCTTTTAAGGGACGGGTGTTTGCCCTCAATTATACACGGTTCTCTCCATCCCCAATGAGAGTGCAGCTACAGCGGAAATATTGCGACTCCTCAAATAAAACCAGTTATTAATTAAACCCAAATTTTAGTTAAACCCTAAGACATGCATCTAGACGATTTATTAAATAAAATATAGCATGCAGGATAAAACAAATAAATTTAAGGAAAAATCCCCCAAAGGGGCAAAACCTTTTATTTTCACTATAATTTGTAAGAAAACGGCTTACAATCGGATTACAATGAAAATACAAGTTGACTAAGAATTACCCTCGGGTATCGGATTCTGTAGTCGCGGCTGGAAATATCCCTTTCCAGTAGGGTTGGCGGCTGGAACTATCCCTGTCCAGTAGGGCTGCAATGAAGAAGAGAACGGCTTCTCCACAAGGGTTGAACAATAGCAAAGCTTGTGTTCTAGGGTTCCAAAAGATTCACAAAAGTAATTGGGAATTTTTGTGTGAATAAAAAAGAGTCTTGGGAGTCAAAAAGGTGAAGACTTAGAGTATTTAGGACTCTGAAAATCGTCTTGAAAAGTCTTAAAAAAAAACTCCCCGAATATGGCTTTAAATAGGAAAACTTCGAGCCTAAAAAATCTGCAGCGAATCTGGCCGAATTTATCCCAGGCGGACCAGTCCGGCTTGGAGGCGGATCGGTCCGATCAAACGGATCGGTTCTTTTATTTATGGCCTTCATCGGTTCGCATTCGATCCGGGGTCTACTGGACCTCGATCAAGGCGGATCGGTCCGAGTAGAGTGAGGATCGGTCCGGTAGGGAGGCGGACCGGTCCGGTTTTCCCAGAAAAATAAATGCCTCATTTTGCTTGAAAAAACTTACTTCTTATTTTTATAAAAAACATTTTATAAAAATTTCCCAATACTAAATATGAACTTTAAGGAACATAAAAACAAAATTTTACCAAGTTCATTCTCGCAGAGGCTATGATGTTGAAGACACTTTGATATTCGGATCCGTTGATGTAGATGCGATCTTGAGTTTCTTCAACGGTGTAACGGCGTACGACATACAAATTGTTAATGGACAAAAATGTCCTTACAAATCTCCCCCTATGTCTATGCCGGTACATACATAAAAAATATCCGAATTATCAACTGATGACCTATACAAATCTACCCTCCCATGAACCCTAAAGATGGAAAGATACAAATGTTTAAATCTTCATCGTTTGTTCTTCAATCTTCAACAATCATCAAATCTCAAAGCTTTTCTCATCAGGGTGTGCACCATATTGATCTTCAATCTTCATACCTACACACATGAGACAAAGCAAATACCACGTGACATCGAGTTTGAAATGAGATAAACATGGATACCAATATATGATAAAAACATAAGCTATATCTCAAAAACTCCCCCAAAATTCAAACTCCCCCATAATATGATAATTCTTTCTCCCCCTTTTTATGATGTCCCCAAATAGACAAATGAGAAGAATGAATCAAATAGGCAAAATCGGGGTGTCACGGTACAAAAAAAAACAGGGCATCAAACAATATGGTAAACGTGCTCTTGCAAGGAGATGCTCAGAAATAAATGCACAAACTATTTTTTTATTTTTCAAAATTTTCATACAAAGATAGGATACCAATATGAACAAATATGATACACAAATCACACCATGGATTTAGACTCAAACAACCAAGTCATGGAAATGGAATGAATGGGTGTGAACACATTCGATAGGTAAATCAACTCAATCAATCATATGTGCACGATGTATATGTGTACCCCTAACGAATGAACATCAAAAGTATCCTTAGGTGTAAAAACATTTGTTGAATTTAAATGACATCGTCTTATGCAAATCAACAAATCAAAGTCAAATGATTTCCACACCAATAACGTCCAAAACTATATAGCGCATTTTCAAGAATTTCAAGGGCGTGCAAACCCGTTTTAATTCTCCAACCAAACTCCCTCATATATATTTTCTTTTAGAGGTAATCTGAATTCTCAAACTTTGGAGAATTGGTGCAAAAACCTAAATGGCCCCTTTTTGGCATGAATATCTTTTTATTGCCTTTCAATTTTTTCGGGCTCTTTTAAACCTCTTTGGACCTCGGATAATAAAATTCCTCAATTTTTTAGGTCCAATTTAACGGTGGCTTTTGCGCAAAGGATAGATAATTACCTTTCGCAGCCCCTTCCCGTTATAAAATAAAGCACACAAACTCACAAAACGGTTTTTATATGCACAATTTCCTTATCAAAATTTATCGCGCTTGGTTCGTTTTAAGGACAGGATTGAAGTGAAAACACCCAACCAACATGTGATAAGACAAGCACAATAATCAAACAAATCCGTGCATGTGTGCAATAAAGGAAACATGAGTCAAACATGTAGGAAGTAACACTAAATTACATCTTAATGACTCCAAACATTATAAAGCACATGGATGAATTGACCTATTGTCTCAAAACACTATCAAATAGTCACATGAAAATAATGGAATGATGTTGTGCCTTGGTAATCCTAAGTGTTCATCCATAAATGGTGCAAACAAAAAAAATCTTTTTGGATTTTCTCAAAATTTTATCAAAATAAAATCTTTTTGTATTTATTTTTTTTAAAAAAAATTCAAAAACAAGAATTTATACAAAAAGTACAAGTCATCACACTAGTAAAAATATATCATGAAACCACAACTAATGTATGACAAACCTGCAATCACAATCAACCAAAAGAATTCACATGGGGAGAATCACGTGCAAGCAAACGGGAATCGTGGACAAATAAACCATAAGCCTCTAAATTCGATTTTCTAACCCAAATTGATGTGTAACGAAGTGTGGGGGTTTTGGAAATCGAATTTATTCTTTCATTAACCTTCCTAGGTCCATTTAAAATCTTGTAACAAAATCTCCTAAGATGACCTTGCCTACCGCAATGTGTGCAAGTGTAAATCGGGTGGTGTGTGTTACCTAAAGGTGGCCCTCTCCTCAAATTTATCGGTTGCTCTTTTCGAATTTGCCTAGGTGGGTCTCTCCTAATGATCCTAGAAGGTTCTCTCACAATGTTCTTAAGGAGTGCTTTCCTAACAACTTTAGGTGCCTCTTTCTTTACAAACCTAGGAGGCTCTCTCACACGTGTGGGAATGGGTGCAACATATTTTTCAAGACCAATCCCACCCCTACCCGTTTTGATCTCGACTGTGCCTAAAATCTTATCAAGTTTTTCAGACCTAGACTCCAAATCAAATTTCACTTTACTTGAATCTTTAAATTTCACCTCAAGTTCACCTATCCTAGATTCAAGTACTCGTTTAGAATCCTCAAACTCTAAAAGCTCCCTTTTCATAGTCTCCATCAATCCTCTAAGACTATCTCTCTCACCCTCGACGTACTCAAGCGTCTCTTTCAAAATTTTCACATGAGCCCTAAGTTCTTCAACTAAAAAATCATTATTTTTTATGGCACACTCTTTCAACTGAGCTTTCAATTTCAAATTTTCTTTCTTTGTTTTCAAAGTTTCAGCATAAAGTTCATTGAAAGCAGTTTGCAAGTCATGCTCATCTACACTTTCCTCCTCACTTTCATCCACACTCCCATCCCCTTCACTATCACTAATCACATGGATGGGAAACTCTCGCCTAGAAGCATAAAAAACTTCTTCTTCCGAATCACAATCACTAAGGGTAGAAACATGAGAAATTGGTTTATTCAATTTTTTCTTTAAATTTGTGGTACACTCATCTAACGTGTGACCAACACCCTCACAACAAGAACACCTCTCAGATTCGTTTTCAACAGAAGATTTAAAACAGGAGTTCGTGTGAATTTTCCAATTAAATTTTTCAAAAATTTGACATCGAAGATCATCAAAACCATCAAAAGCCATTTTTGTGCAAAATCAGGATCAAAACACAATAACTTAGTGCAACAGGCTCTGATACAAATTTGTATACGTGAGTAGAAAAATTGTATCAGAAAGTAAATCCTCGAAAAATCAGGATCACGCGATAAATTAGCATAACCCGCTCTGATACCAATTTGAGAGTGCAGCTACAGCGGAAATATTGCGACTCCTCAAATAAAACCAGTTATTAATTAAACCCAAATTTTAGTTAAACCCTAAGACATGCATCTAGACGATTTATTAAATAAAATATAGCATGCAGGATAAAACAAATAAATTTGAGGAAAAATCCCCCAAAGGGGCAAAACCTTTTATTTTCACTATAATTTGTAAGAAAACGACTTACAATCGGATAACAATGAAAATACAAGTTGACTAAGAATTACCCTCGGGTATCGGATTCTGTAGTCGCGGCTGGAAATATCCCTTTCCAGTAGGGTTGGCGGCTGGAACTATCCCTGTCCAGTAGGGCTGCAATGAAGAAGATAACGGATTCTCCACAAGGGTTGAACAATAGCAAAGCTTGTGTTCTAGGGTTCCAAAAGATTCACAAAAGTAATTGGGAATTTTTGTGTGAATAAAAAAGAGTCTTGGGAGTCAAAAAGGTGAAGACTTAGAGTATTTAGGAATCTGAAAATCGTCTTGAAAAGTCTTAAAAAATAACTCCCCGAAATGGCTTTAAATAGGAAAACTTCGAGCCTAAAAAATCTGCAGCGAATCTGGCCGAATTTATCCCAGGCGGACCGGTCCGGCTTGGAGGCGGATCGGTCCGATCAAACGGATCGGTTCTTTTATTTATGGCCTTCATCGGTTCGCATTCGATCCGGGGTCTACTGGACCTCGATCAAGGCGGATCGGTCCGGTAGCGGATCGGTCCGGTAGGGAGGCGGACCGGTCCGGTTTTCCCAGAAAAATAAATGCCTCATTTTGCTTGAAAAAACTTACTTCTTATTTTTATAAAAAATATTTTATAAAAATTTCCCAATACTAAATATGAACTTTAAGGAACATAAAAACAAAATTTTACCAAGTTCATTCTCGCAGAGGCTATGATGTTGAAGACACTTTGATATTCGGATCCGTTGATGTAGATGCGATCTTGAGTTTCTTCAACGGTGTAACGGCGTACGACATACAAATTGTTAATGGACAAAAATGTCCTTACACCCAAAATAGTTTCCCCCGCATAACTCGATTACCCCCCCCCTCTCTCTCTCTCTCTCTCTCTCTCTCTCTCTCTCTCCTTTTCCATTTCACCCGCATCATTTATCTCCCCCCTCTCAGTAATTGAAGTCGATGGCTTGGTTCTCCTAGAAATTGAAGTCGGCGTTATATTTGGTGAGTATCTCCAATGCCTCTATCCCTGACCAAAGCAAACCCTCTGCCCCTGCCGTGAGAAACCTTCAAGACCCTCTTTAGGGTTTATTCAGGTACATAACCTCTTGCTTTCAATTGTATCTCAAATTTATTTTATTTATTACTAAATTTTTTGGTTAACCTCTATATTACCGATTACATGAATTGGTCTGGTGTGGGAGATATTTAAAGTATGCCATGTAATCTTGAACCATATTATGTATGCATTTGACAAGTATTGTTCAAATTATTTGATTCACAAACCGCATTTTTTTATTGTTCAATTCAATTGGGTTTCTCAGTCCTTTTTCGATAAAAAGGTAGTCTTGAGAGCCTTATAAAATTATAAGTTTAGTTAAATTTTGTTGGTTGATAGGCTTTTGTATTTTATTTATCACTTGTTCGTTGTAGATGTTGTAGTGTACAATCATTTGGTAATTAGTATACTAGTGTGTGTGTGTGTATATATATATATATATAATATATATATATATATATATATATATTGATCTTTATCAATACTTGAATTTTTTTAATAATGAAGAACATATATTATAGTAATGTATATACTAAAATTACTCAAATATAATGATAGTTATAAACTACGAATGGCCATAAATATATTTGTATTCATGTTAAACTGAAGTATTGCCATGTGGTTATAAGGTCAATTGCTTTAGGATTTTAAATTGCGTTGGTCAAATTGGTAGGGATTGGGTGAAGTTGAATTTGAGGTTGTGATAATTTATCCTAGAGGGACATTATTCGTGGTTAATTTTAAAGGAGGGACTTTGATTGCATTTTCATTTCATCCTCCAAGGTAACATCAAACGTATCTAAATTATGGATATTGTTTATGTATTTGTATTTACTTAGTCTGTGTTCTTTTAATAAATTTGATTTGGCTTTTGTATGGATAGAGGGATTTTATGGAATGATGGCAATAGGTGGAAAGTTGTGAGATATGGACGGGGTAAGGTAATATAGAGAGAATGTTTTGAAAATGATGTAATGAAAGCTGCCACACTGATTTCGAGGCTGAAGATCCTGAATGGTGAGGTCAGGGTTTACTTAAATAGAGAATCCTAGAGGTCAAAATGACCAGTCTACCACTGGGGTGGGAGGGTTTCCAGCCACCATAACCCTTGGCCAGCCTATTGGTAGGACTACCAGACTTGGAAACCAAGTAAAGTCCTCCATACCTGCAAGCAGGGGAGAGGTTTGCTTATAGGCATGTTGAATATTGATTTTTTTAAAAACAGTCATAAAATGCAAATCGCAAGTTCATTTTGTGCATGTTTAGGACCGTTGTAAAGTATTCAAATCTATATGAATTTTTTTTGAGGTACTCTCGAGTTCGAGAGTTGACCAAAGTCAAACAAATCTTGAGAAGTGTTTGGTGACTCTCAGTTTGGGTTTTCGGGTAAAAGTTTGATGAATGCGAACCATAAGTGTGATTCTCGCTAGATCAGGGCCGTTGGAAATAGGATTCAGAGAACTATGAAAGTGAATTGAGATACTTTTCAAGAGTTGACCAAAGTTAAATAGAGATCGGGAAGCATCCAATCATTCTTCGATTAGGGTTTGAAGGAGTATCGGTGGTTTAAGATTTAAAGGAACTTTGTTTAGACCTTGTGGAGGTGTAGGTGTGTACCAGAATGGGGTGTATACAGATTCCCTCGGTGGGCGAACTTAAGTTAAGCGAAGGTCTTCAAAAGATAGACACCTTGATGAAAGTTATTAGTGTTCAGTTTCTGTGTGTCGAACTCCGGTGGGGATGAGTAGATTTTGATCATGCTGGTGATAAAGGAATGATTCTTATGACCTAGGGAGCATAAGCGACCGATTCATAGGGTCGACGCTAATAATGAGGGACAAGGTCAATTCTGAGAACCAGAAGAGTTTTGACGACCAATTCAGAGGGTCGTGGCCTAATTCTAAGGGCTTAGTGATCACCGCGTGAAAGGTGGGTTCATGTAAGGGCACAATCGTTGTTTTCATTTCACCACGATAATACAAACAAACCTAAATTACAACTACACTTGTGATACAAGTATAGTGGTAAGTCAGGTATCGAAAATCAACAGAGACGAGTTGCTAGAATATTATCTGGTTTAATACTTCTGAATAAAAGTGAAAAAGGTGATTAAAAACTAAAAAGTAAAAGATGCATAAAAGGGAAATATTAACCTAGGCAAGGGAAAATAAAGCTAGATTAATAAAGAGGGTAAAAACTATAGGTCGCGTCGAATATCCCTCACCCGAGTTAATTAGTATAAAATGGTTACATGGGTCGACGAGTTATTGCAAATGCGTCTCGTTTCAACAGTTAATTAAATCAAGGGTTGTCACGCCCCTAAATTCGCATAAAAGCCTAATATGATTTTGGCGTCAACAAATACCCCGAAAATTACGCACGAAAGGTCGTAAGCACGGGACATACATGATATGCCCGGCAAATCTCCTAGGCATAATAACTAGGACAATGCACCCAAAATAGACCCGTAAACTCCATCACCAAAGGAAAGCAACGCGTCAATCCGAGTGAGTTCCATTCAAACACAACCTAGACTAAATTAGCTAGAAAACCTGATAAAAATGCGATAAATAAACGCGATAAATCTATACTAGAAAGCAGCTAAATCAAAGCATGTAAAGAAAGCATGAAAACCTAATTACAAAGTAAGAAATAATGAAATACACACTATATTAATGGAGAGGGAAGATGAAAGTACCAATTACAAACCGTAAAGGGTGTCAAACCAAGAGAGGAAAAAGAAGAACTCTCAAATCCCCCAAACCCTAACCTATAACTCTCTAAAATCTATTTATTCTACCATCAGAAAATAAAAACCAAAATTGGTTTATATAGTAAGTGGAAAAAGAAATAAATGAAAAAGAAAAGAAAAGATCCCAAAAATATCTAGTATACGCGGTCTACCGTGGCTAGGGGGGCGGTCGACCGCGCCCATGGGCAAAGGAGCACTATCATCCAAGGAAAAATATAAACACGCGGTCGACCGACATCAGAAGCGTGGTCGACCGGGCCTTCATGTAAAAGCCCACTGTCTTCGATCTAAGGAAAAACTCAAACCCGCGGTCAATCGGGCCTCAAACCGCGGTCGATCGACACTCTGTTTTCTGCAATGCTTTGGTCCATGAAGAGGGGGAAAATCCATTAACAGAAACAACCATATCTTCTTCATCCGAACTCCAAATGACGCACCGTTTGCGTCCACGCGATGCTAAATCAAGGAACTATGCATTCGTGGAATTTCCACGAGATGGTGAAGAAACGTGAATTGACTAAAATTCCCTTGAAGTAGCATCCATCGAGGGAACTTTTTGAAATGTAATGGATCCTCACTTTTAGCGTTCCAATACCTACAAAATCACAATTAAGCCCTGTAAAGCATGTATATACCCAAATCTAAGGTTGTCTGGTTAATGAGAATAATTATGGGCATTAAGGACCATAAAAGCGCTAGAATGCATAAAGATAACGGCAAAAAATATGCAATATTTGATACGAATCACACCCCCTAACTTAAACATTGCCAGTGCCTAGTAATGAAACAAACAAAACCAGTCCACAGAGGGCAGTACAAAACGTATAAATGCATATAAATATAAATGCCACTTTCATAAGGAGAACGATTGCATTTAGCATATGCAATAAGCCGTTAAACTCCTACGTTACCCTAGTGGACGAGTGTCATCTCGTGAGGGTTTTTAGGGATGATACCCACAAACATCACATGGTTTCCTCAAAAGATGCCCAAACCAACATGCGACAAGCCCAACAAAAATGAACAAGATTTCATACGCATTATTAGCAAAGTGAATGAATTCAAATAAAAGTTCAAATCATTGACATTCTAGAAGGCACCTCATAGAATTGAAACCTTAAAATGTGGGAGGGGAGCGAGCACATGCAAAGTATGATTTGGTAAAAACTTATATAAAACGAATAAACATTAAAGCAGGAATATATTCAATCCTAATGGGCATTACACTCATCAAGTGAATTCACTCGAAATAGGGAGGTAACAGACGAAACTTACGGGCATAAAGAGTAAATGTAAATGGAAACTAGGCCGCGCACATGTCACAAATGAAGAACGCTGTATATAAAATGAAAAATGTAATCTCAATGAAAGGATACCACACATTGAAGAGAGGCGAAATGCATTTTCACAGATTATCAAAACTATTTAAACCTTTGAATTACATCTACTTAAGATCACATAGGACTTTAATAGGGTTGTAATGTAGGCTGGGCTAGGGTGCGAAATGAGAGGAATGTATGTATGGGTTTAAAGTGTTCGAGGATGAAAGCTCGAGATAATTAGGAAATACAGACAATATAAAAATTGGAAAATAAGTTCTAAAAAGGAATTAGATATATCATCGGGGAGAGTAATCAAAGCTTATTGAACAATATACACAACTACAAACTTTATCTTTCTTTTATTTTCTTCTTTTTCTCATTTTTCTCTTTTATTTTCCTTTGGTTTTTGGTTTTTTCTCTTTTTACTACACTTTCTTTTCTCTTTACTCTTCTCATTCTCATATGCCTAAATTGCAACCGCAACACAACAAACATCATTCAATCCCAAGTAACATTCCAAACAAGGGTATGTAAGGTGTATGTATGGTATAAACTCCAATTTAGAGTTGGTTATGGGGTTTGGGTTATGAAACGAAAGGCTAATATTTAGGCTCAAAGGGGTTGACTAGGGAAAACATTGAAGGTGAGGTCAAGGTCAATATGGGTGATATAACAAAGATGGCCTATGATCATTTCCACAAGTTTATGCAATTCTCGAGTCAAAACAAAGTTTAAAAATCTTGCTCAAGTAATAGATTTCAAGTTATAAACTCAATTAATGAACGGCCAATGAAAGAATAGAGAGATTACCGACGAATTCAATGTTTTCAAAGAGGAAAGAATAGTGTATAACACTCACAAATGACGAAAGGTACAAAGATTACTCTGTGTAAGTATATACAATGCAATAAAAGATTATCGAGTTATAAAAATCTTAAACCAAATCAATGTAACAAGGAAAGTGCATGTGCTCATGGGATTAAAGTTTAATTCATGAAGTTATGCATAATATCAATAAATGAGGACTAAAGTCTAATAAATTCTAAAATTGGGAACATGCATCATTGGATTGTCTATTGGATCGGGCAATTATTGAAATTTATCATCGAAAACAAAGGAAAAATGCCCAACAAAGGAGAAAAAAGAAAGAAAATCTTTTTTGAAAATTTTCATTTTCTTAGAAAAGCATACTAAGTAACTAACATGTGAGAAAAAACATGGACTAAAATAAAGAAATGGATAGAATATCCCACACCCCCTAACTTAAAACCTGACATTGTCCTTAATGTGAATTAAGAACCAAGTTAAAGAGAGAAAACGAGCGATATTACCCAAAATTGGAGCGATCCCCATAAGAACAAGTCCAAAGAATCTACACAACAAGTTAGTACCGAGCATAGCAAAAACAAATAACAAAAAGTTAACTAATTACACTTAAATAAATTAAAAAGGAAAGAAAGAATAAAAATCTAACTATATACAACCTACTATTTAGGCTTCACACTAACTATACACTAGAAGTCTAAATAGCTGAGGGTCCACCGCAAAAAAAATTTGACTTTGGAGGATAAGCGGTGTACCCTCACTCTCAAGCATGCCTTTCGAAAGATATGAATTCCGTTTGAACAACGAAAGGCATGTGTAAGGCGAAAGAAAGGAACCATCGTCAATTAAAAGTTTTGGAGGGACGATGGGGTATTTGGATTGTACGGGTGACAAAAATATGTGGGGACCGAGAAAAGCAGAATATCCTCCCAAGGATTTTGAAATTGGAATGGGAGGTGGCGCACAGGAAGTCAAAGATGCAATCGTGGAAGGCGACTCGAGCAAGTACTCCTCATCGGCGAAAAGGTTTAAAACATTAAAGTTTGAAATCGAATCATCGGGTATTTGTGACGGTGTGATAACAGAAAATGAAAATGGGGATGAAAGAAATTCAAACTCATGAGATGAATCATCATCGCATGAAGATTGAGTTTCGAAGGAAATAATATCATTTTCAATAAAATTTTCTTCTTTAGGGGCCAAAGAAGAAATCATTTCATTGCAAATAGATATTACTTCATTTTCATCCTCACTTTCAATATCTATTATGCAATGGGCAAAGTCAACCATGGTTGGTTCCAAAGTAGTCACAAAGTCCTCATTTGGTTTAAAACATTCCTCGACTTGAAAAGTCACGGAAGACAAATCGTCGTCGGATTCAAATAATAAATTCAATTCATGTTCCCACAAACGATTTTCTTTCCAATAATGATTTTTAATTTTCTCATTCTCAAGCATACGCAAGCCCTCACCAAAAGTCATAGGCCGAGGTGTGGATATTAGAAAATGGAAACTTTGAAAATTATCATCGGACTTAAACTCATTATTATAGGAATTTTGAAAACTATTGCAATTCGTTTCAAAATTCCTATTATAAGGAGGTAATGGCCCAAAATCATTATCATCATTATCAAAATACACGCACACCAAATCTTGACTTTTGTAATACTCGCCCAAAGTAATTTTAGATGTTGCAATTTTTTGGGATTCTAAGTATTGACCAAAAGTCAAAGGAGTATGGGGGTTTTGAGAATTATCATAATGATTACCGAAAGAATTGGAATAAGACATGCTTACCCCCGAAATGGCTCGAAGTGGCGAATTCCACAAAGTAGATGTGCGCAAGAGAAATTCGAGCGTTTCTAAGTGCTCAAATGTAGAAGTCATACAAAAATATTAGCAAATAGAAAGAAAATATTCTGAAATACTAAATCAAATAAATTCCAAAACAAACTCATCCCCGGTAACGGTGCCATTTTGATCACCGCGTGAAAGGTGTGTTCTTGTATGGACACAATCGTTGTTTTCGTTTCACCACGATAATACAAACAAACCTAAATTACAACTGCACTTGCGATACAAGTATAGAGGTAAGTCAGGTATCGAAAATCCACAGAGACGAGTTGATAAAATATTATCTGGTTTACTACATCTAAATTAAAGTGAAAAAGATGATTACAAACTAAAAAGGAAAAGATGCATAAAAGGAAAATATTAACCTAGGCAAGGGAATATAAAACTAGATTAAGAAAGCGGATAAAAACTATAGGTTGCATCGAATATCCCTCACCCGAGTTAATTAGTATAAAAAGGTTACATGGGTCGACGAGTTATTATAAATGCATCTCATTTCAATAGTTAATTAAATCAAGGGTTGTCACACCCCTAAATTCGCATAAAAGCCTAATATGATTTTGGTGTCAACAAATACCTCAAAAATTACGCACGAAAGGTCGTAAGCATGGGACATACATGATATGACCCGTCAAATCTCCTAGGCGTAATAACTAGGACCACGCACCCAAAATAGACCCGTAAACTCCATAACCAAAGCAAAGCAACCTAAGTGAGTTCCATTCAAACACAACCTAGACTAAATTAGCTAGAAATCATGATAAAAATGAGATAAATGAATGCGGTAAATCTACACTAGAAGCAGCTAAATCAAAGCATGTAAAGAAAGCATGAAAACCTAATTACAAAGTAAGAAAAAATGAAATACACACTATATTAATGGAGAGGGAAGATGTAAGTACCAATTACAAACCCTAAAGGGAGTCAAACTAAGAGAGGAAGAAGAACTCTTAAATCCCCCAAACCCTAACCTACAACTCTCTAAAATCTATTTATTCTACCAATCAGAAAATAGAAACCAAAATTGGTTTATATAGTAAGTGGAAAAAGAAATAAATGAAAAAGAAAAGAAAAGATCCTAAAAAGAAATAAATGGGCAAAGGAGCACTGTCTTCGATCCAAGGCAAAATATAAACACGCGGTCGACTGGCATCAGCAGCACGGTCGACCGATCCTTCATGTAAAAGACCACTGTCTTTGATCCAAGGCAAGACTCAATCCCACGATCGACCGGGCCTCAAACCGCGGTCGATTGTCACTTTGTTTTCTACAATCCTTTAGTCCATGAAGAGGGGGAAAAGTCCATTAATAGAAACAACCATATCTTCTTCGTCCGAACTCCAAACGACGCACCATTTGCGGCCACGCGACGCTACGCATTCTTGGAATTTTCATGAGCTAGAGAAGAAATGTGAATTGAACTAAAATTCCCTTGAAGTAGCGTCCATTGATGGAACTTTTTTGAAATGCAACGAATCCTCACTTTTAGCACTCCAATACCTACAAAAGCATAATTAACCCATGCAAAGCATGTATATATCAAAATCTAAGGTTGTCTGGTTAATGATCATAAATATAGGCATTAAGGACCGTAAAAGCGCTAGAATGCATAAAGATAACGGGCAAAAATATGCAATATTCAATACGAATCACCTAGGTTGCTTATGAGGACCTAAAGGGTGTAAGCGACCAATTCAGAGGGTCTCAAGCAATTCTTAGGACCATGTTCAATTATGAGGACCTAAAGAATGTTGGCGACCAATTCAGAGGGTTGTAACCAATTTGGATGTCCAAGGTCGATTTTGAGGACCTAAAGAGTGCATGCAATCGATTGAGAGGATCACGACCTAATTAAGAGGGACTTGATAAGCACCCAAAAGTGTTTAAATAAAACCCTAAATAGATAGTTTTTAATTGCTAATTCTTGATAAAATGGTTCTTATGTGTATATATGTTTATTTTATAGGTCAAAATATTTGAGTCATAGGTTAGGCTTTGTGTTGTGGGTCCCATAAGCCTATGACGTGTTTGATGAAGACGTAGTGGCTATGTTTCAAAGTGGGATACATTGTGCCAAATTTATCGTGCCAATTTTATCTTCATATTTCTCGAGAATCTCACAGGTATGAATAAAAACTGAATATGGGTCCTTGGATATTTTTTAAGGGCGTTTGTTTTTAAACTCAAAATTGTTTGGAACTGTTTTAAATGTTTTTAAACAAAAATATTTTTGATTTGAATTTCATTAGAACGAAATATAAGTCTCGTTAGAATGAAAATAGCATTTTTATCGAACGATTTTGGTCTCAGTAATATGACATTCAAATCTCATTGGAGCGACCGTCAAACGGGAATGCTCTGTTAAGGATTGCACATCTCGTTAGAAGTTCGTTGGAAGGACTTTTGAACGGGAATTTTTTTTCGTTAAGATGAAATGTCATTTGGTCAGAACAAAAAGCTAATCTCATTTGAACGACCTTGTGTTTTCGTTTGAATGAGTTTGTCGCCTCAAAATTTGTGCTTTTACTATTTAAGGCGTGTTCGACTAAGATTTTTCAAGAAATTTTTGCAAAAAATATTTTCCTATCTATTTACTAAAGTTACAAAACCCTTGTTCATCCACTACGCTTAAATATCCAAGATTCGTATTTCTTAGGCTTTGAGATCTTAAGTTTGGGCACCAAAGTTTGTTTCTCTACATCTTAAGGGAAATTGTTTCATGCAGTGGACTCTGTCCGTGATAATTGCTATGTAGACAATTGATGAGCCTCCTCGGTGGATACTAAGACATGAGTGGACTCATGCTTTATGGAAGCTTTCATGGGTGGAATCCTATGTTGTAATGTGGAGGAATGATCGAAGATTGATGAGCATCACGACTTGTAGGGATCGAGTCATTGAGTAAGTGTACTGTCAATTTTTGTAATTTTGCGTCATAATGAACTGTTTGGTTAGGCTGTTCGAGGTTTTTTCCTTTGTGTTTTCCTTGTACATCGACGTGTTATGGGTGGTTTCTTTATTTCTTTATTTTATCTGCTTATCACCTAATTGCATGTTTTAGGTTAAAAGGATAAAACTAAGAAAATCATTTTTTGAAAACAAATGGTTTAAAATTGGTGAAAAGTTTAATTGGGTTATTTTGTCTAAAGTATAAATCTTTAAAATTTGAAAAATATAAAAACATTTTAGTTTATTTGGACCATCTTTGCCTAAGCACACACACTTTATGGGACTTTTTGCAGTCTCAAAAGGCATAACATGGAACTCTCCACCAAGTTAGCCAGTGCCGGGAACCAAGCGACAATGTTGAGTGAGTTGTGTGAGTGATTTTTGCTCTAAACGTGGTGAGTAGTGCATCACATTTTGAGGGAAGTTATTCACTTTCTTCACACGGAGATTGAGTTCCTTAGGATGTCACTACACAAGAGTGAAAACTCAAGAATGCTCATAGAGATCCAAATCTATATGCTTGTCTCAAAAGTTGGATAAGATGTTTTTTTGTGCCAAGTTATCCATTACGGATAAACGAGGACTCAGTTTTGTGATTCCAATCCGTTTTACCATCTCCCATTGGTAAATATTCAACTCATTCTATACCCAAATAAAGCCTAGATAAGGTGACTTTCATATGTTTCTATTTTTATAAGGAAGGACACTTGAAGGAGTTTAACTTTAGAATTAGTAAGCAACAACTCAAGCACCCTGTTATCCCACAAACCTTTAGGTGCACGCATTTTCATAAGTTAGGAAACGTTAAGAATTTTTGTGTTTTACTTATACACAAATCACATTTAGGTGATTTTGATAAGGGTAGAAAGGTCAATAGGAAAAGGAAGAAGCCCCTCAAAAGGTTCCTTCTAAAGGAAATGAGAAAGGAATGTTTGATCTCCCTACATTTTATGTTTTGGTTCCTAGACCCAACTCTTTAAGAATTGATCCGAATAGGGTTCCAAAACAAGCTATTGATAGAGGACAATTAAAATCCCTACAAAAATGTGCTAAGACTTGTTCCCAATTAAAAAAGAAATAGGATTGTTTTGGTTTATATGTCTTAAAGTGTTTGGTTTACTCTTTTTGGATAGGCATCTTGATTTCTCTCTATCAATACTTCTATTTATTTGGTTATGATCTTTGGTTTGTTCATATCTTTAGATTTTTGGCCTTGTGTAATATTGGTATTCTATGCTTGTTAGGTTTAATTATATTCCATGAACTTAAATGCAAACCTACATGCTTAATTATTGAACTAATGGTCCTATTTATGGGCTTTAATACTCCTTGTTTAAACTTTATAGCTAAATTTCCTTGGTAAATTGAGCTTGCTATTTTCGAGTATTTGTCATAACTCACACACTTTTACACCGCACAATAATCTTAAGCATTTTCATAAAACATCATAATGAATGGATTTATTTTCTACTTCTACCAGAAATTAAAAATTTTGTACGATATTTTGATAAGAGGTTTCATTTTTAATCCTCTTCTATATGAGAGTTTTTATCATCATGGTTGGAGTTGAAAACATACATGTAATCAAAATCAAGAGTGATGATGCGGTAAGGGTGCAAATTTGCATCGAGAGAACTACCTTTGAAATTGAAAATAGTTCCTCACCCTTTGTAATGAATGAGCGAAAGCCTCCAAATGCAAAATTTTATCAAAAGCAATGTCTCAAAGATTTTTAGCTATCCAAAAATTTATTAACATAAAGGATAGGAGACTTAAAAAGATTTTAATCATAAATCGCTATTTGAGGGAGAAAATGTGATAGTTGAAAATTTTACTTGTTTTTAAGAAAAAAATAGGCTTTCTCTTTATTGAATAAAGTCAAAAAATTTCATATGTAAGTTCAAACGTTGATCTTCAATATTCGATTTTATGGGTTAATGTTCGTTTTATTCATTTTCTATCTATATTTATGTTTTTGGAATAACTCTATCTTTTATGGATTTAATTTGACCTTAGGATATTGAATGTTAAAACCATTCTTGTTGTAAAGTATTTGACATTACTAATCACCATTGTATGATGATATGAAGTAGGGATTAAAATTCATATATATTATAACTAAGAATCCATTTATTCATTCCCTAATGTGTATGTGCTGTATTTGCAATTTTTGATCATAAAAAATCGACACAACCTATTTCACTGAAACTTTATTGCAACGATCTTGGTGCGGCCTGCAAGAACCTTCTCATTGCAACAATGGTTCCTGTGAATGATAAAACCCCAAATAGGGATGTTTTAATAATTTTCTCATTTTTCTATCGAAACCCCTTTCACCCTCTAAAAAAATCCCTTGCCTTCCTCCATTTTTTCCATCTTCGAAATCTTTTAGGTTGTCTTTACCTCTTTCTAGTGGATTAATCATCATCTTGGTATGTTCTTATTCTATAAAATTTTTTATTTAATTCTTTTTAGCTCTAGGGCTTTGTGATAGTTATTTTGATCGATTTTTATGAGATCTTTTCTATAATTGATGAGTTTTGACTTATCTTAAGTTTAGATTCAGTCTCTTAAGTAGCTTTTAGTGCGTATAGCTCACGTTTTACATTCTCAGGGTTTTCTACTAATAGTTTAATATCGGATGCTTGGGCTCTATTTCCATATCTCATAGGATTTATGCAATTATGTCCTTGTAGGTGATTTCAGACTACCTTATGGTTCCTAAATCAAGCTCACGTGCCTCGACCTCCACTAGACGTTCCAGATTCAATTAAATCTTCGCCACACACCCCGCGCATTGGGAGAGGTCATTTGGTTTGGAATATTTTTCCAACTCATGTCTTGATGAGTTTTTGGATAAAAGGGATTGTTTTATATTTTTTTATCAAATCTCACATGCCTTGCCTTATGGTAGTTTTATCATGCATTTGATTTCGGAGTATGGAGTTCCTTTGCTTCTAAGTGAAGTTAAGGAAAATCCAAATTCTACATTAACTATTCATTCTTATTTTAAGTTAATTTCTCATCTTAGCGACCTTGATGACCCCACTATAGCACTAGATGTCACTATTCCACCACCTCTTTGTC
This sequence comes from Sambucus nigra, assembly GCA_949130495.1. Lineage (NCBI taxonomy): Eukaryota > Viridiplantae > Streptophyta > Magnoliopsida > Dipsacales > Adoxaceae > Sambucus > Sambucus nigra. The sequence continues at coordinate 154,813,728 of OX422211.1, read as the reverse complement.
CTACCTCAACATCACAAGCATCTAGTTCATGCCTTCTGACATCAAATGAGTTGGATTCTACCATCTAATGGATATGTAAAAAATTACTTTCTAGTTTGCTTACATCATTTGGTTTGATAAACTCTTCCTTCTATGATAACACTCAAAAATAGTATAATACGCATACGCATACGCAACATGTTAGGTATTCCTTGAAAAATGCAATTAAAGAGCTTATTAATTTGTGTGACGTTGGGATGATAAAAAGGAAGAAAAAGTGATGCGATTTGTTTCGAGCTTATCTTATAATTATTTGGATTTTGGTTCGTATTTATCATATTCATTGTAAATTCTTGTAAACTCTTAAACCTTTTAAAATGCTTATCATATTTTACAATTTTATATATCTTTGTGTACTATATTTGATTTTCCTATGTTTTTTTTAACTTGTTGATCTTGGGCCTTTACTCTCATGATTATATCTTGCCTAGAATAACATGTTGATTATTCACTTACTATATGTTTCTTCTCTATTTGTTGGTTTGATTAGCATGTTTTGTTATCTTAAAATGGTTTTTGAACTTAATTCTATTATGTGCTTAGTTATTTCCTTTGTCACTTTTCGTGATAAAAGGGGAAGAATTTTGGAGATAGGGGGAGTGTTATGTCCAAAATATGGCAACCAATAGATAAGAGACACGTGGCATTGAAGCCCATGTAACCAATCCATGGACTACTCTCCACCTGCCCTATTAATGCATAAGACCACGGTTTGGTACACAGACATGATGTGGACTCTAAGAACAAGACTACCTTAGAAGGTTACGATTATGTGCATTATAGGCCGCGGCCCCTCAAGCATAGGATAACCCCAAAATTATAGGTTGCGGACCTTGACACATTTGCATTGGATCTCTAGTTGTCCACCTTCTACAAATATTCCATATCATAAATACTTATCCACAAGTCACGTGTAATGTGCACGTGATTCCTTCACCAACTTCTATTAATAGTGGTACTCCAGAGTCCACACTCCGATCACCTACTTTCGGAGCCAGAGTCACTAACAGTCGGTAATACTTATAGTCTCCACTGTAGAGTTCGCAACCTCCACTATATAAAACTTTTATGTTTATACATTTAACGTACTTATCTCCTCTTTTATGCCTCTAAGGCCCCTAAAATTGTACTAAATGTATATATCTAAAGAGAACAAGGCACCAAAGTGGACATAGGCTTGTTTTCGTGGTCAAACCATTTTAAATCTCAAGTTTATCACTCTATCTCTATTCTACTCTACTTATGTAATTTTAATATAGTGTATGGATTTGATGGAAAGGTTTACTCTAGTAGATCCAGTTTTAGACAACAACAATTTAGGGCTGAATGAGGTGTTCTACCAAGTTTCTCATAAATACGGTCCATTATAACTTATTTCATTCATGAGGATCTTCATATCTATATCTTATGGGTGGGATTTTAGTGGTTAAACTCATATTTTCATTTTTTTTCATATAAACCCAAGCTAGGGTATCTTTATATTTTCAGATTATTTTTCCCAAACGTATTTAGGGTTTTTAAGTAGATCTATTTCCTTCAATGATGTTTTTATTTCCAAATCTTGCTAAGCATCTTGACAGGCCACACCTTCATAAGGACTGGGAACTAATGATGAGCCTATTTGTTGTTTTCTCTATATTTTTGTGGTATTTTTTTTCCATATTATGACTTTTACAATATGTATTTGCTGCTAAACTTATGTTATTTTGCACATAAAGGCTTATCATTCCTTAGATAAACACCTAAGGGTTTTTTATCCAAATTCTTGGGGTGGAAAACTACATTTGAGCAAAATTTGGGTTACAAACTGCGCTTTGCCCCTTAAGGTTTGTGACCTTACATGTTCTCGTGCTACAGGCCACGACCTCCCATTCACAGTTTAGGCCATTTTTCAATTTTTGGCATACTTAGCATTACTAATTAAAGAATTATTTATTTTGGACTAAATAAACCACAAAATTCTTAAAATACCCGTAACATGTTTTATGACTTATGGTTCAGGTTAAATTGCATAAGGCTGTCTCATTGGATTGAAAATCAATGCTTCTATGGGCAAAATTCGAATGTACTAATGCCTTAAGGATCGTCAAACCGCCTGAGATAGGTTGAGATTATTTTCCTAACTTTGTTATCGTTCCGTCTAAGGGCATGTATTCAAAAAATTGTCCACTGGGTGGGATCACCCCTAAAGGAAATCATGTTTGATAATTTCAATCGTGTCGAAAACTCGTTATAAAGGACAAAAGCCACGACCTCATCCTTTATTGGCCTAATAGGCCACGACCTCCATAAATAAACCTCATCTCATTGTTAGTTTTAGCTCAATGTTGATTCGTCTTACTCTATGACTCTTGGATTTCTCACTGTGTTTAGTTCACCTCAGAGAAAAGATTTTTTAAAATAACTAACCATTTAAAGATAGGCATCACAAAAGGCAGCTCAGGATCAGGACACCGATAGACTAAAGACGTAGACCACTTAATGAGGTGCATCAATTATCTTAATAAAGGTTAGGCCTCACTCCATGGATAGATCATCTACCTTAAATAGAGAATTATTATGCCTGAGTTTGCGACCTTTACAACCACATTGAAGGCCGAAGACACTGAAATGAAGATGGAGGTTGCATCCTCTAAAAGGAAAATTGTGAAAGAACTGGTGGAAGGGAAAAAGCATGATGATAGTCCAGAAAGTCCATATGAGGAGTTCACCCCTCCAAACTATGACTTGTAAACCATTTTGGCCGGCATAAAAAAAAAGAGAACCTCCTCAAATGGCCAGGGAAGTTGAAATCTCCAGCTAGAAGGAGAGACAAAAGCAGATGATGTGATTTTCACAAAGACACCGTCTATGAAACCAATAAGTTCCTAAGCCTAAGGAAGGAGGTCGAAAGACTTATTAGACAAAGAATGATACAACAATTCACCAAGGTCACAACCTTTAACTGAGCAACAATGAAGCCACAACTTAAAACACATTTTGGGGGAGATTTTGCTATTTTTCTACTTGTTATTATTACAAGGCCTTATCTTTGCTTGGAATATAAATTTTGTATTCCCTCAAATTCATATCAATGAAAAGTTATCAATTTGATTTAATTCCCTCATAATTTTTTGTTCAACATGTTTAATCAAAAACCTAATGACAATCACACCTCAGGATAGTTTTAAAGGCTATGGTTCTTCATATCATGCGAAAACCATGGACAGAGAGGCATAATTGCCTAAAAACCCTATCAATGATCGTGGCTAGGGACTCAAAGGTGATAAAAAATAGGAGAAAAAATACTGCAGCGAGGGAGGAAAAGATTCCCTAAAACCATATGAACGGTCGCGGCTTGGGAGGCAGAGATACCCAAAAATCCTATAAGGTGTAGACCCATCTCCAACAATAAATCTTATGTTATAAGAAATCAAACTTAATCCACGTTGAGGTCCCAAATGTCAAGAACACCATGATAGAGGTTTTGGTTGTATCCTCTATGACGGTAGTTCCCTAATTGGAGTGAGTTTTTATTAAATTCTAGGGGCAAACTCCAGAATCATACATCAGCCTTGAGGGATATTAAAATTACATCCCAGTAGCCTTGGGAGGCTCTTAAATAATACCTCAACATATTTTGAATATTTTAAGAGCTAGAAGACCTTGGTAGTAAGGGAATACTACGGAAGCTGGAGACAGTATTCTAACATCTGTAACCATAAAAAAGAAATAAGCCGTGCCCAAAGCCTTAGGGATACACTATACCCGTAAGGTTTGCAAAGTATTGTCTAAAGCCTTTGAACATGACAAGTCTTTGATGACTTCAAGAACTAAAATATTGCAATAGTAATGGAAGCTCACAGCAGATGAAGACTTCCATGTTTATAGTGTTTGGGCCATTGTACCCCTAAAGCTGTAGAGTATTGTTTAAAGACTTTGGGGCCATTGTAGACCTCTAATCTATTGAGTATTGTCTAAATCCTATGGAGCCACTGTACCTTTCAAGACACAAAGTATTATTTAAAGCCTTTGGACATCTCATCACTAGGTTTACTAACATAATCAAATTCAGCAGTAAAACTAAGTGTGAAAGCAAGCAATATGCTGCGGTTATAAGCAGTCGAGCAATAAGATGTTGAAGACTACAGAGACTTAGTTCAAACTGCCAGGAAAAAAAATAAAGCAAGATGGGATAAGAAAATTACAAGTTATATGGTTTTCGAATTGAAAGAAAATTCCATTCACCAAGTAAAAGTTTAACTTTTCATTATAGAAATATTAAAAATGAAACTTTAAACAAAAAGGACAACAATATATGGACACTATCTAAGGTGTTGTATCCTCTTCATCCTCTTTATCTTCTTCCACTCCTGTCTCAGTATCTTCGGCCTCCAAAGTAGCATTTATTGCGATCTCTTCTTTCTACCTCCTAATTAAATCTTCATCTTACTTCATCTCCTTCATGCACTAGATATGCTCGGTGTCATCAAACCATTAGGCAAAGACAGTTTCCTTATCCTCAGGGAATGTTTTAGAAACTTTATGTCTTATCTTTTTATAATATTGTATGCATGCCATGTTTTGGATGACCCAAAAGTCTCTTGAGGTTTTAAACATAGTCATTGAATCTTCACCAGCAGCCTTTAAAGGCAAAGCATGCCCATCGACCATCTTCTGGGCTCTTGCAACATGTTTATCAATAGTTTTTTGCTTGGACAAAGCATGACTCTGAGACACAAAGGTAAGTTGTATTTCAAGGTTTGCAACCTTCTCTTAGCTTATCGCGTGTTTCAAGGCATTTTGCTTCACATGCTTTAAATCCCTATACTACCTATTTAAAATTCTCTTCGGCATCAACTTTGGCTTTTTTAGTGGCCAATACCTTTTCCTTGGCATCAAGACTTTTAGCTTGAAAATAAATAGTCGTAAACTTATTTCCTCCTTCAAAAGAGGATGACTTATCACTTTTCACCCTAGCCTTATGGGAAGCCTTTGCGACCTTATACTGAATAAAAAGGTCTTCACATTTGACCCTCTAGATCATGGAAGCCTTAGTAGTCTAAAGGAAAGAAAGAAAAAGAAGTTAAAAGTCAAATCAAATAACGTGAGAAAAATACATGGAGATATATGAAAACTTACCGTAAGAAGGCAATGGAGTTGGTATTCCTCCAAGTCCTTGACATTTTCCTCATACAGACCTTTGAAGTCAGAAGAAGTGGCAATCTCCCTCATCAATGGGAATATGATAGCAGTAGTATACCATGGATAAGTTGGATTCGCCTTCCTTACATGAGGTCTTGGATGACAAGTAAAGGCCCTACTTTGTGGAGTTGGGATATTTGTATCTGCTGGAATAGACGTCCATGGAGAAGACTCGGTGATAGAGATATGCCTAGAATTTCATAGTTCTGTATTTTCCCAAAATCTTCCCCCTAGATATTTTATTCACGGCATCCTCGAAAATCGGTACGCTTGAACCTCCTACAACAACATAATTTAGGTCTTAGTGGGGAGCCCAGCTACTAGGGTAGCATCTTTTTTTGAAGCTCATTTCTTTCTTTCCCTCGGTCTTTCGAGAATCTTGATATAAGCCTTGACATTTCCTCTAACTCTTCCAGTTGGGTAAGAAGCAATTCTCCATTAATATCCATAATTATCTCTTTGTCCGTGGATGTACCTGCACAATAAGAACATGAGCAATAAGGATAGATATACACAATTTATTAAATGAGTTATATGAATTTTGTACTTTAACAGCTTTTCTACCTGGAGCAACGTGAGTTGTATAGTATCCAAGACTATACAAGTCCTTAAGAGTAACCATGACAACAAAGTTCTTTTTGTCAGAAATCAAGACTATAGCCTCATTCCTTTTTCTTTTGACAATTTGAGAGGTTCAAACCTATAAAATAGGGAAAAGTTTGATGATATGTAAAAACATAAAGCCCACGGCTTAGTCATGAAAATAAAGTTACTTTCATTTAGAGGATGACTCAAAGACCATGGAATCTCAAGGGATCTCTCCCTCTCTAAATTCGCGGAGTGTATATTCCCATAGATGTAAAAATCTTTACCCTTCGAGGTCTTGGTATTGGAAGGCCTCCCTCTAATGAGGTATATTCTACCATTCCATAGAACCATCATGTAAAGGGAAGTATACCCCATCATTGGGGACCACAGAACATGATCATTGGTCCACCGAAGGAACCATACAAGTGGTCCCCTCAGGAAATTCGCAAGCCTCATACAGTTGGGCTAACTACTTCTCATTCATTATACAAGGATAATTGAGGGTTGCATGATCCTTCTATATTTAAGTGCCGCGATAAGATGGCTCGTCTTAACAATTCCTTAATTTTGCAGCATGAGCTTCTCTATTAGGAGACGCGTCATTTCTCTCAATTATCACTTGATTGTTTATGGACCAGTACCTTCCTCAACTCCGTGGATTCCCTCTGCAACCTTTATAGGATCATTACAACTAGAAGATTTTATAGACTTCAAATGAATAGGTATACAGGCTGAACAATCTTTTAGTTGGCAAGCTCCACGACCTTTTAAAGGATTTATATTCAACACCATGAGAAGTGGTACCTTAAGATTCATTATCCATAAATATACCAAATACTCCCAAGTATTCCAACACATAGGTTCGCAACAAGTATCTGTAAAAGAAAATAACATCTCCATAGTTAGGGGATTGTGACCACTATGAATTGAACACATGGTAACTACAGCCATAAGTCAAAAGGTAATTGGCCACCACCCTTTTTACTCGAACTGGATTCAAGAAGTCAAAAGGTAATATAGGCAAAAGCCATGGATAAGTTTTAAAATGTTACGGTAGTACTCATGACACCTAAAGCCAAGACTCCTAAGTTTAAGTCTAGAGGCCGTGAACTTTTAGTTTATTTTAAAGCCAGAAGGCACAACCATCAAATGAAGAAAGGGTTGCAGCGCCTTCACTCACAAATAATCATATTCAAATATAAAAGGTCACAAGACAAAATGACCACAACAATAACAATTGACTATCAATTATAAATAAATAAGCCACGACCAGATTAAATAGGTACAAGGGGGAAAATCCTAAGTCTACTCAAAAGTCCATGACCGTATGCTCAAATCTGTGTCCAGAAAGAAAAACACTAAACAATCATTTATTACTAGTTGGGAAGGACAAATCCCAAACCTTATATGTTCTAAACAAGAACACCGATGAACAATAGTTTAGTTTTTAAACCAAGTCGAACCTTAAATCCTTCTAAAACCATCTATATTATACCTACAAACCATCACCCCACCAATCAACAACCAGACATTCAAAAAGAATAAAAAAATAGAAAAATCAAAAAATATTTTATTGTAAAAAACAAAACCCAAAAAATGTAAAACTATGATTTTGGACATTAACTAGGGTTAGTTCATAGGGGATTCAAGTTTGATTTATCTGGTATTACGGATTGAGGTTTAACTTCAAGTTTATAATGGTCCTAATAAAATCTATTAAGGTTACGGGTTAAACGTTCAAGAGTGCAAAACCCTAGTTTTATACTATAACTTCCTTACGATTCCAATCAGATCTCATGAGTTTTAAAATAACAAATTGAAGCATATTATTAGAAGCAAGTGAAAATATAGATGAATTAGTTAAGAAATCATAAGAAATGAGGAAAAACCAACCTCAAAATTGAGGAAACGGGTTGGCAAAAACTCACTATAAATCATCTTCATTTTGTCAAAAATCGCCTAAATTAATTTTCTCTCAAACGTTGTAAAAGGTAATTAGACAACGATATCTGAGTATTTACATAAAGGGTCAAGGAATACGAATGTTGTAAAATTTTGAATTCCTCAACAACATGCCACAACATTATCAAGACCTCATCCTTCCAACTATTGGCCTCGGCATATATAAAACTTCATCCTTCAAAAGGCCTCGAACCTAAAATGATCTAACTCAAGCTAGGCTTCAGTTTCAAAGAAACATTCTACAAACACTGATAGAGCCCCAACACTAAATCAGTTACCTCTTAGCACTAAGGCCCCGGGGGACTTCTATTATACCCAAAATATGCCAATGAATAGGCAAAAGACACGCATCATGCAAATTGATGTAAATGCAATGAAGATGTGTTTAAGTAATGGTAAAAGTCCTTGGCCCGTAAGGAAGGCCACAATTTGGTACCTAACCCGACCGCGGACTACTTTCCCCATTAATATATAAGACCACGATTTGGTACATAGATTGGTCGCGTAGTGTAAGAACCAGACTACCTCAGAAGGCTACGACTAAGTGCCTCACAAGCCACAATCACTCAAGAATAGTATAACCCCAAAAGTATAGGTCGCGAACCTGACACATCAACATTAGATTTCTAGTTGTCCACCTTTTAAAAAGATTCCATCTCATCAATACTTATCCATAAGTCATGTGCATTATACACGTGATGCCCTCACCAACGACCACAAATATAGGTGATAACCTACTCGTTTAACAAGAAATATCTCGGCAATAATCTTCTTCCCACTTCCCTCTATATTCTCTGTACACCGAATTCCACACTCCGATCACCTTCTTCGACAACCTGAGTTACTAATAGCCATGGCCTCTTCTAATTTACACTACTGATTCTGTAGCCTCCAATACACAAAACTTGTATGTTTATATATTTAGCCTACTTCTTTCCTCTTGTATGTCTTTAAGGCCACCAAAATTGTACTAAATGTATATATCTATTGAGAATAAGGCACCAAAATGGACGTAAGCTCATTTTCATGGCTGAACCACTCTAAATCTCTTGTTTATCACTCTTTATCTCTCATTTACTCAATTTCTATACTTTGAATGTTGTATGGCTTTGATGGAATGGTTTACTCTAGTAGATCCAATTTTAGACAATAACAGGGAGTATGGTCATCTTGGCATATTAGGTTTCTCAGATATATTTATTTCTATATCATTTTTGTTCAGAGGAATTTGATAATAGTTATTTTATATAAATATGATGTTCATGTTCACAAAATTATATTCAAATTTAAATACTTATCACATTTCCTTATCATATTTCCTCACATTTCTACCTTGCTTATTTTGCTAATGTGTCCTGGGAAAGTTTAAGCAAGAGCTCCTTGAAGATAGACTTTGTTTCTTATAATGATTAGTTACTCACAACAAAGGTAATTTTTAATTTTTTTATTTTCCATTGGCGAGGCGAGTCATAAAATGATAGAATTTCCTTTATTTGCTTGTAATTTTCCCTTTCTATATTTTGTCTCAAAATTCGACAAAGGGGTAAATTGTAAAAGTATTGTTTACTTCATGTGATCCATAAGATAGATTATCTAAATTTCCTTTCCAAAACATGTTTGAGTCCTTGTCCAAGAAGTCATCATAAATCTTCATCAACGAACTAGATTCACTCAATACTGAACCTCAAATATGTCACTTAGGAAAAAGGTACAAGACTTAGCGGACATATGTTCACCTTGGTTAATCTATTTTATAATATGGAAAAGAAATTAATTAGCCACAATTTTCTAATTTTGTCAAATACACATGCAAATATTCTTTTCATATAGGAAAATCTATTTTTATATATAATTGCATTTCTTTATGTATTTAAATTATGTATGTTCATGCGAGAAACAAACATACTTGAAGTTTGCCTCAAAACGTATTCTAAAAAAAATTTAAAGGCAAAATAGACAAAATCTGGACACATACGCCACCTGCTTCGCCACAATGACGGCTTACCTGGATGCAGAAAAACTTGTCGCTGACATTTTTTGTTCACATTCTAAAATATCTTAACAAAGGCGCGACTTGCTCCGTCCCATTTTCTTCGCAACGGTATCCTCGTTGCAGCAACACTGTCTCGCTGGTCGCTTATGTACCCATGCAAAATTCTGAAAAAGTGCACAACCTAGCTCACCTCAGGTCTACCGTAGCAACGCAATACTTCACTACAGTGACCTTGCGGTGAAACGAGTCTGACTGGCACCAAAAGTCACTTTTTCACAAGATCTTTGTTTAAGATCTCCTTGGTTAGTGTCTCAGGTATAATTTTTTGGGTGATTTAGACCTTGATGTGACTACTTGACACCTTAGGAGCATAACATAGCATTTGGACCTTTAAAATTTTCAAAATCAAAAGGCTATAAGTTAAGGTGTTGTGTACTCTTTCAAACCAAGAGTGAGAGCTTAGAAAAAATATTTTTGCTAATAAAACATTTGATATATTTTAGAGCACATTTTTTTAACTCTTCTTATTTAAGTTCTGACAAGCCATTATTTCTAATGGAAGTATATTTACTCACTTTCATTCAAATTCAATCTTTATTGGTGAGTAAATATTTTCTCTTCTTTGGGTTGGAAAAAATCGATTTTTAGATTTAAAGCACCAAGCCCTTTGCAAACACCCCAACACACATATCAATACGATTCCCTAAAAAAATCCTAGGTTTAGCATTTTGGTTGCTCGAAGGTTTCGTCCCAAAACAAAGTTGGTCAAATTTTAAACGAAGAAATTTTCTCCTAATATAAAGAATATTGATTTGTCTAGACGATTTAAAGATATTGGTCGTGAACCAAAACAGTTCGCGATTGTGCATCGTAATCCAGTTCTTGGCGCTCTCTATGGAGAATATGGTGGGAAGGAGTGTCTAGATGGTTGTAGTGTCATGAGGTTATGAGTCTAATTCTTCTAGTTGTAAAACTCTATCATAGTGCATTTATTTATGGGTCTTCTGCTTATTTTACTCTTTTCGCATATTTTAGAATCATTGTCTATTAAGATAAAAATTAAAAAATTCTAAAATTTAGTGAAATACTTTGTCAGATAGACTTTTGGATTGTTAAACCCTTTTGTTATAATAAATTAACAAACCTTTTTCTTGAATTAGTTGAATAAATTTTTATTTGGGTAGCTACCATCGAGACGCACACTCTCAAAATCTTCTTGTCTTCTTGCATCAATACCCACCCTATTCCTTAAAGATAATCATCAGTGTAAACTAAGAACTCAAATGAACTCCAATCCCTGGTAATGCAAGAACTGGTGCAGAAGTTAATTTCTATTTGAGGGTATCGAACCCCCATTGACACTTCCCATTCTAGAAGAATGGCACACCCTTTTTCGTCAATTTAGTCATCAAACCATTTATCTTTTATAGACCACGAATGAATCTACTATAATAATCGGCTAAGACTAAAAAGTTACGGGCATTAATTGGTGTTATGATCTGCCCAATCTAATACTGCTAAGACCTTATTGGGATCCACTAATAAACCTTCTTTGAAATAGCTTGACCCTAAAACTTCACCTCCCACTTACAAAATTATCATTTAGAGAACTTCTCATAAAGATTATGCTCTGAAAGTGTCTACAATGTTGTCCGTAAATGTCTGGCGTGCTCCTATTATGTCCATGAGTAAATCAAAATGTCATTGACAAAGACTATAGAGAATTGGTTCAATTATGTTTGGAACACCTTATTCATCAAGTCCATAAATATTGTTTTGGGATTATTAAATCCAAATGGCAATATTCGAAACTCATAAGACCCATAACGAGTCAAGAAAGTTGTCTTAGTCATATCCTTTTCCTGTACCTGCAGTTGTTGATAATCGAATCGTAAATTAATCTTGGAAAAGAATAAATCTCCCTAAAATTGATCAAAAGGATCATATATCCTCGGTAGTGAGTACTTATTCTTCACCATCACCTTATTCAGCTCACGATAATTGATACACAACCTTAAATACCCATGTTTCTTCTTCATGAACAACACTAGTGCACCCCAAGGTGAAGTGCTACAACAAATAAAACCATACTTTGGAAAATCTCCATATGGGTGTATAACACGATGCTCTAGCTATCGATTTTATTCCCAATGCTAAGTTAATAACGAAGTCAATCTCTCTCTTAGGTAGTAAAATCGAAATCTCATTAAACAAATCGAAAGCTCTTGAATTAATGGGTTCATTTGTAAATACAATGCGGTCTCCTCACAAGTCTCCTCATCAATAAAATACAAATAGGTAGTAGCACCACCCTTTGTCCTAGGCATAGATTCCAAATATCTCTCCTAACCCAGTATAGAAAATATAATATCCCTACCTACACTGTCAATCGAAGACCGATAGGTACACAAAAAATCCACTCAGTATCTGAAACTAAAAAAATAGATATGAAATGTAGCCTACCGACATCTATGCCTATCCCATAACAAGTCTTAGTAGTATGAGTGGATGTACTTAGAAGAGTAGCTGTGACAACCCCGATATAATTATGATAAATTATATTTAAATCATACATATCTTATGTGATATGAATAGTGTGTTATTAGTATATCTAATGTTAAGTGATTTATGTTTAGTCTAATCCTACTTTCATAAATCATGAAATGCCGAGTTATGTATAAACACAAAATTTTGTTAATTTTGGTAGAAATGTCCCTGTTTAAGACTAGTTTTGACATTTATAACATAATAATTGACTTGAGGTGAAAACTAAATAGTTGTAGATAGGTGAGTTAGGATTCTAACACAAAAACTCTGCATCAAACGGATGTCCAAGGAAGAAGTTAGGCCGAATTTACGAATAAGGGGCAAATCTGTCCATTCACTTTAAGTGGTAAATTGTCTTTTAGTAAACCAAATGCTTTAATTTGATTGGTTGGCATGGGAGGCAACCTTGGCCGACCTAAAACTCATCTTATAAACTATTTATTTAGAAAATTAAGCCCTAGGTTCAGTTTGAGGTGTTTATAGCTTGAGGAAGGGGAAGTAAAAGTTAAGGAAGGAAGGGTTACAAGGAAAAGCAAGGAAAAGAATTCCAAGAAAATTCTTAAGGTGTTTCCAAGGTAAAATTATGCGTTAATATTATTCTAATCTTGTATTATACTTATTTCAAAGTATATAAATCATGAATTATTGATTAAAATTCCATTATCCTTTGTGATAATATGTATTGGTTCATATGTGAGATAAGTAGTGTTTATAGGCCATATTGCTTTGTATTGAAACCCCTTGTATTCAAACTTGCATATCTTTTTGTGTGCTTAATGGAATTGAGAAATTCCAATTGGATATGAAATTAGACTCATATATTAATATCATATCCAAAAATTAGAATTTATCTACTTGTGGTTAGGCCTTAATGATGATTTAAAGTTGGTACATAGTTACTGTTTGTATATTTCATTTCGGTATGCCCTGAGTTTCACCAAGCTTTTGATATAGCAAATGAAGTCAAAACATTATGAAACTTTAATTATGTATTATTAAGTATATTTAATGAAAATGGGTTGAAAATTGTGGAATGTTATACTGGAGAAAAATTATGAAAATTGTTGGAAGTTGAAGGAACAATAGAGAAGCTTGTAGGGAAGATTTCTCGTGTTGTAAAGAAATTGTCATAACTTGCTCTAGAAAACTTGAAAAATTACGTCGTCACTTGTAATGGAAAGTATATTCAGATATGATTTCATATTTATAAGCTTGGACACCTGTATTTGTACAATTTATGAATATAGAATCGTTAAGTATGCAGGACAATAATTTGAGGCCATACCGGATACTCCATGAAAGAATGTTTTTATCTCCTCCTTCCAAAGGGTATTTTGAGTACATGTTTCATGTATATATACATTGAGAAGTATACTTTCATGTTTACTTGGGTTTAGTTATAAATTTCTTATGAGGTATTTCTTACGGTTGAATGTTCATAACTTTATCAACATGTATACCATAGTTTCGTCTTTACTCATATTTCATGGAATGTGACTTAAGTGGAATTATATTGTTGTTATATTGTCATTGAACGTTATATAACTATGTTAGGATAATACTTATGATTGTTATTCAATACTGATTAAGTTGGATTGACAGGTGTAAGGTCTAGTCCATCCAGTTCAGCTCCACTCCAAGGAAATATAAATACATAGTTGACAACCCAAGCAAGAGGCCTGCAACTCCCACCTAAGCTGCAGCGCGTTCCTTCCAAAGGATCCTATGCAAGACGCCCCTGTGGCTAGGCACCTGTAATATATACACACACACACACATATATATATATATATATATATATACAAGAGAGGAGAGATAACAGTAAACGGGTCAGATCCCGATGGTAAAACAGTTTAAAATTTTAGTTTAGCAAGTATTTAAAATGTTTACTGGCTAATGCAATAACATATTAGTAACAACAGTCTCTTGAGAACGTCTCACCTCTCTTCTAATGTGCACAACTATCGCACTAATCTCCCCAACAGTTTAACTTCTTTTATCTTAAGTTACTCGTAAGATTTCAAGTTGAAGATTTCCAATGTTAAGGAGGTTAATCTTATTTAACAGTACAATTCTTACATAAGCCTTATATGATAATAAAGTTCCTCAGTAATATATCATACTTTTCAAACACTTATTCCCAAGTTGAAATAATTATTCTTTTCTTACATACCATAATCATAGCAGGTAGTTCCGAAATTCCAGATTTAAATATATATATTAAATACTCATATAATATATATATTCTAACAGCACCCCACATAAAATCTATGGTGCGGGGATACTCTGCTATCTAGTCCCCGTATCACTCATACTAAGGGAAATACTAGATCGGAATCACTCTCGAACTGTATTAACACAAAACACATATAAAATGAGGCGAAGCATAGTTTTCAAGTCACTAAGAGGATAGCACATACCCTCACGTCTCTTAGGACCGTCCGACTATCGATCAGATAGCCTATACCAAGGATTCCTATCTTCCAGGGTACAAGTCAATATCCCCCCATAAAGATCCCATAGAGATAAGACTGTCCCAACGCGGTAACCTCAGGGATAGCAAGTAGCGCGGGCATGATTTTTACACACAAATAAAATATATGATCAATCATAGAGTCATATAGATATATAACTATTCCCATTCATAAGTTAAGTACGCCTACGGCCCAACATTATATTATTCCATCCTTAGTACGTTTTTATTCGATTATTTCTTATAACGAACTTATTCATTTTTATTTTTGAAATTTAATTTATTCCAACTCACTTCTCATCTCTCGAAGTATTTTACTTAGCTAAGTACAAATTCAGTAGGCCCTCTCTCTTACCTTCCAATCCAACTCCTAGACATTTCAATTATTAAATCTACACACATTAAATTTTTAGGTATGAATCTTTCCCGTTTACCGTTCATTTTTTTCCATTTCATTAAAGTTCCACTAAACGGGGTTTACTTTGACCATACTGGTCCTTTTTATGTTTCATTATGTTCTAATAACATTAGTCATGATTTATTACGCATTTAATCGGATTAGGTCAACGTAAGAAAAAATCTATTTTTTCCCAGGAGGGGTCGATCGATCGATAGAAAGGGGTTGATCGATCGAAGCTCTTGTCTCGATCGATCGATCAAGCAGGTATGGCGAAAAGTGCAGAATACCAGTTACGGGAATTATCATCCAAAATCATCCGAATCCAAGTTTTCAACTCCCAGAAATTTATACCACAATCATTATAAACCCAAATGAACAATATTCTACGTAAGGCATGCGAGTTTTCATCAAGTATCATGGATTAAAAGGGCCAAAATTAATATAATTCTTATGAACCCTAAAAATTTCTTTAACTTAATTCTTCTCATTCTTTTTCCAGAATTTCTACTTCTAACCCAACGTAAATTCGTGGTTCAACCTCTACATGTGAAAGGAACTTCCAGAACGATGTTTATATCTCTACAACATGCGATTTCTAGCCTCCAACATAGGTTTTCTTTCATAAAAACTCATCCTAATCAACCTTAAACTAATATGAATGAGGCATTAACTAAATTAAGCAAGATAAATACTTTCCTGGGAATTTTTGTTTCTGATTTGTGGATGAAATCAGTGTGGTGGTGATCCTCGTTGCGCGATCTAACTTTTGGCGGTGATGGCGGTGCAAACGGAGGGGTTCTTGGCCTAGAACTCCTTGGTAGGATCTTCCCTTCCTTATCCAATGGTCGTCTTTTGTTTTTGGTTGTGTTAAAACTAGAAGAAAACCCAAAGAATCTGATATAACCTAGAAAATTCGTAGGTTTCCAAGGCCAAAAATACAAAATGCCTAAAACGCCCTCCCGGGGTGTTAATTAAGCATAAAAATGCCTCGAGATCCAAACTAAACCCCCGGGTACATTATTTTGACTATCTCGACCCTTACGGACACTTTGGCGCACTCGAAATGACCATACAGGTGACTTATAATTTATTCACTTTTATTAATCAAAATTTAGTCCCGACACGACACGGGCGCGTCCCGACTTAAATTTCCAAAATTGTCATTTTATTCACTCGTGACATTTAATAGAACTAATTTTATATATTACTTTGCTCATTAGTAATATTCAACAAGTTTCCAATAATTACTAACTCTCGTCACGTTAGTAATTAAAAATAATTAATTTTCGAATTTATTTTAAATTAATTACTCACATTAAATTTAATAAATCCTCAAATTTAGAAAGCATAAAAATACGGGGTATTACAGTTAATTATGTTTGTGGATATCGAAATGATAATTAAGAAGTAACATGTGAGGAATGTTACTTATGGTTGGAAATTAACTCATGAGAGATATCAATAAATTAATGTATTGTACGGGCTGTTCAGGAACTTAAACATGCAGATAAGTTCATTTGAATATTTTAGTCTAGTTATCTTGGGTAGCAAATCTAGGTGGGCTAAGTATAGGACGTTAGGCGTGCACTATAGATGATGGGTGAGGAAAAACCCAAGAGAGCGTGTTCGTGAACATGTGTAATCAATAATCGAATTTTAATGTAATAAACGCTTGCTAAATATTTTCAAAACGTTTTGAGTACTAACATTTGATATAAAATATTTTCAAAAACCTTTTAGGTGTCCAACCACCGGGACGCCAAGCATGACTTCGTTCTAGGGACTCAGAGCTGTGTCACTATGGATGCTGACAGGATTTGTTTTGATTAGGAGATTCCTCCATTAAGATATATTGTAGGACACTACACCAAAATGACAAAATTGTCACCTTTCAGCCGGCCACCCTCGTCCAGGGTGGAATAGTTCATGGACGTGCGCTTCAAGAGATGGAGTCCAGGGTGCTCGTCACGCATGTCATACCCGGGAAGGGGAACTCCCTATTGTGGTTGCGCGAACAAGGCGGCACGACGTATATTAGTGGGTATGTCAATTCGTATGTCGTGTGGCCTACTCACCTCCTCAGTTTTAACAATGCACCAGACATGTAGTGACATTGTTTTAAGTTTGAATTGAATTGTTTTAAGTTGTTCATTTGAATTATATCGTGATGCATATTGTCTCTATATGAATATTTATTTGCATTATCTTTAGTTAGTTTGGATATATGATGTTTGGATACTGCTGGGCAGTGGCAGTGGCCATACTGCCCAGTAGATTTTTTTAAATTCTAACCAGAATTGTCAAGGTTATTGACCGTGACAAAAGTTATCACAGACGTGTCACGGTCAATGACCGTGACAATTTTTTTTAAAAGTGCCACGGCTTTGTCACGGTTTATAACCGTGAAAAACGTGTCACGGTCATTGACCGCGACGCGACCGTGACAAAAAATGCGAGTTTTGTGTGAAGGTCAATGACCGTGACACGACCGTGACAAAAAAAGTTTTCTCGCCTCAAAATGTCACGGTCATTGACCTTGACAAGTTGGATTTGTCAAGGTCAATGACCTTGACAATTCGGCAGATTTGGTGTAGTGGGATCTCATCTTATATTCCATGTATGGACATGTTGTCCGTTCACAGTTTTCGATTATTTAGTTCTTTATTTCTTATGGAGTATTTGTTTTTGGATTTTTGACCGATGGTTTATTAGGCAAAACTTTATTCATTTATATATTGTGATGGTTGAACTCTGGTATATTGTGAACGTTTAATTTAGTCCCGCATTGTTAGATTTATCTGTTTTAAAGAAAGATAAAATTTGGCACTGGTCTAACATCACTTAGGTGGTTAGTAATTAAATTTTTTTGACTGTGATGCTAGGAATGAACAATTTGAGAAATCTATTGTAATTTAATAAAGGCCTGATCAATCAATGTTTAATTAGATGGGGTGTCACATTTTAAGAATTTATTTTTATATCCATGCGAACCATTTAGGGTTTGTTTCATGCATTCCAACCTTTGAAAACCTAGTCAGACATGACGTTACTAATAAAATACCTACTTTTAACGTTGTATGTGAAAGTAGCCATCGTTAATATGTATCTAAGCATGCAAGAATGAATAAACGATGCAAGAAAACCATAAAAATAATTAAGGGAAAATATTAAAGGAGATAAAGACATCTTATATTTAATATTGCATGAAAATAGTCCACAAAGAAAACGCTTGGTGCCAAAATAATCTCTTAGGTTATTCCTTCTTTTTCTCCTCTCAAAAGTAGGTAAAGCAAAGTTATATATGATTAATGTTGGATGACAACTCAATGAACCCATTTTTACAAGAGTCCTAAACTCATACAATTCTAGGTAAAATTTAAGAATAAATGAAAAATTCACGTTCTGATAAGTCGAACCGGTTCTGGTGTGCAGCGAATCGATTCGCTGGTCCATTTTATGAAATTCCTCTTTTTCCCCCGGATTTTCTATTCAACTTCAAATGTGCATAACTTCTTCACCTTAGCTCGGATTGAGGTTTCTTTTTTTCTAGTATTTTTATGACTTCAAGATCTTCAACTTTCCAGTTTGTCTCTCTTCCAAAGTAAGGATAAAAGTTATGAAAATTCCCTTCAACTCCCTCTTCTTGGTTTCTTCCATTGTTTCGATTTCTCTCCCGCGTTAACTTGCATGACATACCTGTAAAACATATGAGAAATACATCAAATAAGAAATACTCGCCAAAGAGAGTTAGTAGCATAAATATGAGATAAATCCAAGTTAATTACGATGCACGGGATCATTAAAGGACCGAAATTAAGGGGATAAATATGAAATATTTACACATTATCAAATCCCCCTAACTTAGAAAGTTATGCATCCCAAACAATGTAAAAGCATAAGAGTATGAGGTAAGGAAATTTCAAGGTTCTAAAAGGCGCGAGGCGTGGTCGAGGCGTAGAGGTCAAGCCTCAAGCCTTAGGAGCCTCGGCGTGCCTAGGTGAAGCCTAGGCGTAAAAAGGCATTTTTCTTTTCTTTTTTATTATTTTAATTATTCTAAGGCTAGTAATATAATAAAATAATACATACCTTGAATTTTGAAAATATATCCATATGTTTGGTAGCCATATTCTCACATTCATGCTCTATAACCAATATTTGTCAACTAATCCTTTGTTTTAAAAAAAAGTGTGCCTCAAGCCTTTTACCAAGAATAAGGCGTAGGCGATGTGTTTCTATAAAGCCTCAAGCCTAGGCGGGCCTTTTAAAACACGTGAAAATTTGCAAACTTTATTGGGATATTTTACCTCTTTCACGGGCAAGTGATTGCATTTAGCGTATGTAACCAGTCGTTAAACTCCCAAGCTACCCTAGTAGGACGAGTGGTGTCTTGTGAGGGTTTGTAGTGAATATAGCCACAAAATTTGGTTTTTGTTTCAAAGAAAAATCAAAATAATTACAAATTGTACAATTTAAACTTCCTAAAAATAGTCACCGTCAATTTATATTCAATAGTCTCAATTTGTAGTGTGTGTGTGTGTGCAAATCTGAAAACCAAACCTCTAACTTCTACCGATTGATCATTACGATACTTTCTTAAAATTTATTTTCATTCAGTTTCTCACGGATGCTTTCACAAACTAATCATTCGGAATGTGACTAGTTTTCTCGGTGTAAGTGATTTATAAGAGTAAATATAATGGAACACAAATTCATGCACACAAATTTGAATGACAGATTTTTTATGGTAAAAATAACCCATCATCAAAATTCGGTGATTGAAAAACAGGAAACATCATCTTTTAGTCTGCACCAATTAATCTCGCTTATTATCTTTTTGTGTCTTAAGCTCTCCACGTGGTAATTAATTTTGTCATTCGGACTCGATTAGGACTTTCTTGGGTTGTAAGGTGTATTGGGAAATATGGAAATGCTTGGGAAATTCGGAGTTGGATAATTTTACTTACGAATGTCCATCAGCAATTTTTTGGGCGTTTGCTCTTTTTTTTCCTCACATTTTTCTCATTTTTCTATTTTTTTCGGTGAGCATTTTTCTTTTATCATGCCCCTTTTTTTATTTCACCATTTGGACTTAGTTA
The DNA here is from genome assembly GCA_949130495.1 of Sambucus nigra. Taxonomy (NCBI): domain Eukaryota; kingdom Viridiplantae; phylum Streptophyta; class Magnoliopsida; order Dipsacales; family Adoxaceae; genus Sambucus; species Sambucus nigra. The sequence continues at coordinate 154,793,446 of OX422211.1, read as the reverse complement.
CTGGACTTTTATTTTCACAACTCCTGGCTAAATGGGTTTTTTTGGGTTATCAAACGAAATTGAAATTTTTTATTAGGCTCATAATGGCTAGCGAAAGGATAATTTTTCATTAATTTTTATGGCTAATATTTTTGGGTAACAAACGTTGGCCTAACTTTATTTATTTGAATTACTAATTATTTTATCATATGCGTATCGAGATTATATTTAATTTAAAGACATTTTTAGCGCGTTTTCAAGACAACGTATCACTCGTTTGTTGTAATCGATCAAAGAAAATGAATAGATATCTTCAACTACTTTTTTAAATGATTAAAAGAAAATTGAGTTAATTTTAACTCGGATTGATTTAATTACTCGCAAAAATTTATAGGCTCGAAATCTCACCGGAATAATTATTCTCCACACTTATTCGTAAAGTCGTCAATTTTTCCTCAATTCCCATCGTTGGTCAATTTCGGTATAGTACTCTTGATTTTTTACATTTTGAGACTCCAAAAAATTTTTTAGTGATATTTTTTAAAAAAATAATTTTCAATTTTTATCTATTTTGAAGAAAAGTATTTTTGATTTGTTTCCCAAAATTTTCAATTTTTTTGGAGATTTTGATGGACTTTTCGACGTTTTCCAATATTTATTTTAGTAATTTTAAAAATTTGTGATGTTTTTAAAAGACACACTTGTCACCCCCACCGAACTTAGACTTTTGCATTGTCCTCAATCAAAAGGACCAAGATTTAAATAAAAATAAATAATAAGTGCCAGAATAAAACAAACAAATATTTAAAATGTTTTTTTTTTTCCATTTCCAGTACAAGTTATTACAATGTGATAGAGGATAAATTACATAGTTCTTGCAATGATAAAACGATAAAGCATAAAATAACTACATATGTAAGAGCAACAAAACCTCACAACACAAGAGCTAATGTGAGGGCTGGTGGTGTCAGATCTCGGGTGAAATGGGAGGGATGCGTGAATGAATTTGGTGGAAAAAATAAAAAAGGGGGTGTTATGGAACAGGCATGAAGTCACAAATACCCCCAATTCTAACTTTGTCAAAAAGTAATTTCCTTTTAAAGATGCGGAATAAAAAGATGGCTCAACTTAACACTTACACAAACAACTAATTTTAATTTCTTTAAATTTGAAATTAAACTAAGTTCAAAGTGATATTAAATTAGACAACACAAATTATTCAGATAAACCAATTTAACTCAAGTCCTAGAAATTTGCCTAACAATAAATATTCATTTTTGTAATATAGGCGAAATCAAATTTTATCCAATAAAATTAATGACTTGAATTAAATTAATTAAACATTACCCAAAATAATTTTAGCACCAACTTAAGCATGAGTAGTGATTTAAACCAATTTTATCTTCTTATCTAAGCATGCAAGTAATGTGATCTTTGCAAAACATAAAATAAACAAATAACCACTACGCCACGATATACGAGGAAAAACCCATAACGAGAAACAACCTCAGACGACCCTTGCCTTAAGTCCCCTAAGTATGGTATTTTAACAAGTACAAGACAAATGTCTTACTCAACTCGACTCGACTCCCTTCAAGCCCCTGATGCGTCTTCTTGTCCCAACCTCCGCTTAGTTCATAATCTCGGACTCCACCGGAACCTTGCAATCCACCAATGAGGCTTTAGGAACAACCGTCAACCACACATGGTGCCTTTAACCATGTGAGAAGGCCGTAGCCAAAACCTAGACTTTTTCTTTGAGGGATGTAGAAGTAAACCCCAATGAACTCTTCAACTCGGTAGAGTAAACCCGGTGCCAAACACTCCAAGAAAGTTGAATATATATGGTAACTTCGAATAAACAAACTATGGGTGTAAAACAGATGTGTTTTTGGAATAATGTTCTTTAAAATGAAAACACTCAAAACGTGAACTTTTGAACTTAGAAATTTTCTTTCTCAAAATTTTCTCTCAAAAAGGTGTTTCAAAAATTGATTTTTCAAACTTGGTTCCCGCACATATAACTTCTATCAAGAGTTAGTGGGTAAAAGTAAGTGGGAACATGGGGAAAAACTGATTAAAATCTGCCAAAAAAATTCCCACCAGAAATCTCTTTTGAACGAAGTCTCGTTCGAACGATACTTCTAACGAAGTTCCAGTGGCCAAGTGGAAAAATTCGTTGGCAAACTCATTCGAACGACATTCTCATTCGGACGAAAAAATCGTTCTAATGACAATATCGAATGAACTTCCAGAAAGCTTAAAATTCGATTTTTAGCCCATAAACTTTATTTTAAAGTTTTAAAGAAACCTTCTGAAAATAAATATCAGTTTAAACAAAAATTACACCCTATAATAATTGTTCCAAGCTCCTATATAAATATGTAATTCATTCATACCTTAGGATTAAATGGAACAAAATGTTGTTGACGTAGAAACGAAGGACAACAAATTCGGCATTTGATGAAGCTTTATAACCTTGGCCGCTACGTCTTCAACTAACACTTCATAGGCTTGGATGGATAAACATGAACACTATCCTATGACTCAAATGTTTTTGTCTGGAATTGAGCCAACACTACATTGCGACTCAATTAGAGACTTGTGTCCTTATAAATCTCCCCCTTTGGCTATTTCGGGACAAAACCAACAAAAATCCTAAAGGGCCGTCAAGCACTACTAGACTCAAACATCCTACCCAAACTTGACTCAAGACCCAAGGGTCAATATCTTTACCGATGAAAGTTACCGTATTTAGAAGAATTCCTGCACACTTAAGCAGACTATCAAAAGCATAGGGCATATCAAGAATATTAAATGCATGTAAAATAAATACTCCCCCTAAATTAATTCTCCCCTTTAACACGTGTGATTTACCTAAGAAGGTCGCGAATCCCCCTAAGTTAAATCTCCTAAACTTAGATAAGATTACGATAGGATTAGATACCATTTCTCCCCCTATCATTCTCCCCCTTTTTGTTCAGGAATAGACAAAGATGATAAAATTAATTAAAACAAAAGTGCATACAGTGCAAAGACCATGAAAGTATAGAGGCAACAAAATCATAACTAATCCATACAAATAATAAAGGATACCAACTAAGATGCAAGAAAATGATAACAATATGATACATAAAGTATTAAGCATGTGATATCAACAAAGAATGCAACAAGATACATACCAATTATGAAGTAGAAGCATAGATGGACTAGAAAGCAAGGCAAAAACAAATAGAATACCTCGTATATGAGTACATAATTATCATTAACGCACACGCACATATACTAGGTATAAACACCACACATGACACAAAATACAATAAGCTTTTCACACTCGTATGGAAAAAATGTGTCATATGGAAACGGAAGTGTTGGGGATGTGAACTAGTAACAATTAAATTTAGACCCAGTCACTTAAACATGTTCACGGAGTTCTCATTTGATTGCAAACTTTATCAAATTTGAATATAACCTCACATGCCAATATAAATTGAACTCAATAAACAAACATACACAATGCATAGTAGCCTAAAATTTTGATGATTCTATAAATAAATAGAGTTATGAAATTGAAAGTACAACTAGGATAAACGGATATTGTGCAAACCATTGATATACCATCCAATCTCTCTCAATTTAAGCATATTAATTTTTTAATGACTATATCAAACTAAAAAAAATAGGCCTTGGCAAATATTTTCTTTTAATGCCATTATTCTTTTAGGCCTTTGGAAGAAAATGGTGGCTTACTCGCAAAGGATGATTTTTCCTTTCGTAGCCCTTCCCTGTGCACATATATATACAACATTTTTATATCTCACACAAATCTCACGTGCAACGAATTTTAATATGCACTAGTCCTCCTAGGTCACATAACATGTAGATGGAAAGATTGGTAGGAGAACACCTCACAAAGCTCAAACATACATATGAAGTTATCATTTCAAGTGAGCTCGTGCATGTGTGAATTGAGACATATACAAATAGAATCCATTATATCAACACAAAATCCAACTACTCCATGTAAGCATGGTAAAGAATATTTTAAGGATTGATAATCTAAACCAAAAGTTCTAGCCACATGGAAGAGAAAAAGTAGGGATTCAAACACAAGTATATGCCACATAGAGTGTGTCAAACTAAAATACACACAAGAAAATCTTTTTGAGTTTTTGAAATTTGTAAACCAAACCAACAAAAATATTTACTCCAAAATACAAACAAAAATCATATGTATTTTTCATTAAGCCTAAATTACTAAAAGGTAAAACACAAATGATAAACAAAAATCTTTTTGTATTTTTAATTTAATGAAAACTAAAATAAATATAATATAAGAGGTAAACAAAAATCATAATTATAGCATGTCATAAAGCATGAAGTATAGACTAGAATAATGAATATAACACGCATACAATTTGTATGATGATATAGCATGAACCACAAAAGCTAAAGTATGCAAACAAAACTAACACATTCAACCTTTTGATTTAGCAAGGGAGGAAGCATGTGAAAGTAAATGAGAATAAAAAATTCTATCTTGTAAAGCTACCAAGTCGGATCTCCTAACCCAAACTAATAACGAATGATGATCTCAGGTTGTAGGAATCTTGGCTACCTCGGTTTCCTTACGTTGGGATTTTCTAGGACCGCGTTTAAGATCAAAACAAAATTTCTTAAGATGACCTTTTCGACCACAATGTGAGCACCTAAAGACTCGGCGAAAAGACTTACCTAAGGACTGATCTATAACATTGCTCCTAGAGGATTTTACTAAAATATTGGTTTTGGCTTTATGATTTTCTTCATTACAAGTATCGAAGCCTAAACCACAAGTGTCATTTTTAATTTGGACAATTCCTAATATTTTATCTAATTTCTCCGAACGACACTCCAAATCAAATTTGACTTTACTAAAGTCTTTTAATTTGTTTTTTAATTCTAAAATGTTATACTCTAATAAAACATTCCGCTCTTCAAACGCAAGAAGCTCCTTTTTCAAGGATTCCATTAAACCTTTAAGTCTATCTCTCTCACCTTTTACATATTCAAGCTTCTCACAAATAGCACTCTCACGTGTCCTAAGGTCTTCAACCAACACACTATCCTCAACGACCTTGACACTCTCTCTTAAACTAGCTTCTAACATCAAATTTGCTCTTTTTAATTTGATAGATTCTTCATATAATTCTTGAAATGAAAATTTAAGTTCACTCACATCGACCACATCATTTTCATTCTCTCTCTCTTCTTCACTCTCCCAACCATCACAAGCAAGGGAATAATAAACTTTGACCTAGAAAGTGTCATGTATTTGAATATCTTCATGGGAATATTCATCATCTGTACTCCCATGACTAGCCATAAAAGCTAAAAAGTTGGGCTTAGTGGGGGAATCGGGTCCCTCTTCCTTATCACTATCACTAAGGGTTGCATTATAAGAAATTTTTTCCTTACCCTCTCTCCTTAGTTTAGTGGGGCACTCTTTCGCTCTATGGACATACCCTTCACAACCATAACACCTATTTGACTCGTCCCTATTTAAATTTTCATTAAAAGTTTTAGGGATCTTCTCGGCTTTTTCATGCTTAGAATTTTCAAATTTCTTAAAATCTTTTTAAAATTTATCTTTGTTAAATTTAAGAAATTTTCGAAACTTCCTAGAAAACATAGCCATATCTTCCGAGTCACTCTCACTTTCACTCTCTACTACTTATTTTTCCTCCTTTCGGGCTTTCAAAGAAATGCCCTTTTCTATTTTCTTTTCAGTCTTTGAGGGAAACATGTCTAGTTCATAGGTTTGTAAATCACATATGAGCTCTTTTAATTTCGTAGAGGCTAAAGTGGGTAAAGAATTTAACACGGTTACCTTAGGAATAAATCTATCGGGTAGGGACCTTAATATTTTCTTTACTACTCGGATGTCGGGTATTTTCTCTCCCAAATTAAAACATGAATTAACTATATCAGAAAGTCTAGCATCAAATTCATCAAATGTTTCTTTTTCATTCATTTTGATGGCTTCAAATTGAGTGGTGAGGATTTGGAGTTTTGAAGCTTTTATGACACTAGTTCCTTAATGAGTGAGTTGTAAAATATCCCAAGCTTCTTTAGCGGTTTCACATGTCATAATGCGTCGAAATTCATCCGGTGTGACCGCGCTAAACAAAGCATTTAAACCTCAGGAATTAAAATTAGTATGTTTGAATTCATTCTCAGTCCATCTATCGGTGGGTTTGGGAACATGTTTATTATCTACTAAATGTGTAGGTGGGGGCCACCCATTAATGGCTGACAACCAAACCCTCTCATCGATAGACCTAAGTGCCGATTTCATGCGCGCTTTCCAATACGCATAGTTAGAACCATCGAAAATAGGAAATTTTGAAAATTGGGAAAATTTCATTTTAGTCAAAAAATAATTAAAAGGATCTTAAACGCAATAATTTAGCGATCCCGCTCTGATACCAATTTGAAGTCGCAAATACCCCCAATTTTAACTTTGTCAAAAAGTAATTTCCTTTTAAAGATGCGGAATAGAAAGATGGCTCAACTTAATACTTACACAAACAACTAATTTTAATTTCTTTCAAATTGAAATTAAACTAAGTTCAAAGTGATACTAAATTCGACAACACTAATTATTCAAATAAACCAATATAACCCAAGTCCTAGAAATTTGCCTAACAATAAATATTCATTTTTGTAATATAGGTGAAATCAAATTTTATCCAATAAAATTAATGACTTGAATTAAATTAATTAAACATTACCCAAAATAATTTTAGCATCAACTTAAGCATGAGTAGTGATTTAAACCAATTTTATCTTCTTATGTAAGCATGCATCTAATGTGAATTTTGAAAAACATAAAATAAACAAATAACCACTACGCCACGATGTACGAGGAAAACCCCATAACGATAAACAACCTCAGACGACCCTTGCCTTAAGTCCCCTAAGTATGGTATTTTTACAAGTACAAGACAAATGACTTACTCAACTCGACTCCACTCCCTTCAAGCCCCTGATGCGTCTTCTTGTCCCAACCTCCGCTTAGTTGATAATCCCGGACTCCACCGGAACCTTTCAATCCACCAATGAGGCTTTAGGAACAACCGTCAACCACACATGGTGCCTTTAACCATGTGAGAAGGCCGCAGCCAAATTCGAGACTTTTTCTTTGAGGGATGTATAAGTAAACCCAAATGAACTCTTCAACTCGGTAGAGTAAACCCGGTGCCAAACACTCCAAGCAAGTTGTATATATACGGTAACTTCGAATAAACAAACTATGGGTGTAAAACATAAGTGTTTTTGGAATAATGTTCTTGAAAATGCAAACACTCAAAACATGAACTTTTGAACTTAGAAATTTTCTCTCTCAAAATTTTCTCTAAAAAAGGTGTTTAGAAAATATCAAAAGTTATTTTTTCAAACTTGGTTCCCACACATATAACTTATGTCAAGAGTTAGTGGGAACACGGGGAAAAACTAATTAAGAACTGCCAAAAAATTCCCGCCAAAAATCTCGTTCGAACGACACGTCTAACGAAGTTCCAGTGCACAAGTGGGAAAATTTATTGGAAAACTCGTTCGAATGACATTCTCATTTAAACGAAAAACTCGGTTGAACGAAAATATCAAATGAACTTCAGAAATCTTAGAATTTGATTTTTAGCCCAGAAACTTTATTTTAAAGTTTTAAAGAAACCTTCTGAAAATAAACATCAGTTTAAACAAAAATTACACCCTATAAAAATTATTACAAGCTCCTATATAAATATGTAGTGCATTCATACCTTAGGAGTAAATGGAACAAATGTTGTTGACATAGAAATGAGACATAACACACTCAGCATTTGATGAAGCTTTATAATCTTGGCCGCTACGTCTTCAACTAACACATCATAGGCTTGGATGGATACACATGAACACTATCCTATGACTCAAATGTTTTTGTCCGAAATTGAGCCAACACTACATTGAGACTCAATCGGAGACTTGTGTCCTTACAAGGACATTTGAACTGGTTTGGGTGTGCAAGTGAACCGGTTCGCATGGGAAACGGTTCGGCCAAACTTGCTGCCTCAAACCTCAAATTTGCCAAATTTTTCCCATTCTAAGTGTTCCAACCATCAATATCTCCTCTATAATGTGTCTCAAACCTCCATTAACACCTTGGGACCCCGAATAACCTCAAGCTCACTCTCGAAATGTGCGTACATTCTTTTGTGCATGAAAACCCAATGTGGTGCTCAAAACAATCCTATCGGATAACCTCTACGAACATCTAAACTACTCTAAAACTACTTGACTCAATAATATTCAAAACCTCGTCACCCCATATACTTCGAGGGTGCGATGAACTCTATCTTTCTCCTTAAACCTCACCTGACCCCATGTACAGGATCCGATGTTCTCTTCGTCTCTATCTTCCTCACATCGTAAACTAATAATCGAAACAAGTGGGGATTATCCCCATATGTATGGGTGATACCTTGAGGCTCTTGATGCATGGTGTGAATAAAATCATCGGGGTGTCCAATCATCTCATAGCAGCGTTGTTCCGACCTTGAGAGAATATCTTAGTGAAAATTAGAAGAACATACTAAACCAAGATTCCGCTTATACTCAAGAATGCATGGATCAGGCTCTAAATCGGATGAAACTCTAGTACTCTGCTCGATAGCATCCGAGGGCTCAAATGGCATGGGTGGATAGTCACAAAGAAGGAATTCACCTATCGCATCCTTCCATTCGCTCTCTTCTAAGTGATTATACGAGTTCAATAGGGATTGGACTTTAACATTGAGTGTCAGATCCACCGGTCCGATATCTTTTTCAAAATCTTTTAGGATCATATCTCCTAACTCTTTCTCTTGATTATTTTTTGAGTCCTCTCTCTCTTAACATCAATCACTAGACATGACTTCTCGGCCTCTCTCTCAACATCAAAATTATCGCTCTTAATTGATGTAATAAGGAATACCCCTATGTCTCTCTTATGCGACGCTCCTCAGCTGTCTCATTTATTGCCTCTTCCATAAGATCCGTCTCTTGCAATTCTCCCTCATCACCCTCATGCTTGGTGATGTTGAAGATGTTGGTCTCAAGAGTCATATTCCTGAATGTATGTTGCATTTTCCCACTTTAAGTATTAATCAGGGCATTAGCCATTACAAAGAATGGGTGGTGAAGGCTTATGAGAACATGGTTACTCGAGGGGGTGGAGGGCTCCATGTCCCAAATGACAAAATTTATCGAGAAGTAGAAAGTGTCCACTTGGTCTATCACGTCCTCAATAATCCCTCAAGGTATCTTCATGGTATGGTCCACAAGTTGGAGAGTGATCTTAATGGGATTGAGGTCCCACATATATAATTGCTTATAGATGGAGTAAGGGAGAATGTTAGCACTCTCCCCTAAATCTAATAAGACTCTCTCGATCCAGCTCTCTTCAATGATGCATAAAATGTTCGGTGCACCCGGATCTTTAAACTTCGGTGGGAGGTCATTTAAAAGAACTCACCTCACATCTTGTGCTAGGAAAGCATTCTTTTTCACCTTTAATCAATGTTTCACCGTCAATAAGTCTTTAAGGAACTTTGTATAGGCGGGAATTTGCTTGATTGACTTGAGAAAAGGTAAATTAAGCTTGACTTGCTTTAGCTCACCTAGCACATCTTCACAGGAGGCTCCTTTAGGAGGAAGAACCAACCGTTTAGGGAAAGGCGCAAAAGTGGGTGGTTTCACTTCAACATCGGGCCTAATAGTGTCATAATTGTCACTCTTATTCAAGGAGGCATCTTTAGCCTCTTTTGTGTCGAGAAAAATCTCTCTATCATTCTGCTCATCATGTGTGGGAGGTGACAAGTCAACTACTCCACCACTACATAGAGTGGTAACTGCACTAACTATTCTTGATTTTTGTTGGAAGTAGAGCTAACACTATTTTCACCTTAGGGTGGTCTTTGTCCTTGAGAGGGAAACTTGCCCTTCTAGTGGACACTTAGGGTAGATTGTATTTTTGAAATTGATGCCTTTAGATCAACAAACGTTTGAGCATTTATAACTGACTGAGCTTGCATAAATTGATTTAAAGTTTCCTCGAGTCTTATTTTCTGTGGATTAAAATAAGGCGCGGGAGGTGGTGCTTGTATGAAATAAGTGAATTATGATCCATCGCTGTGTTTGGTTGCCCATAACTAAAACTGGGATGGTTTTGCCATGAAGGGTTATAGGAATTCCCGTGAGGGTCACTAAAATTGCCCTTAAAATCTCCTATAGTTTCCACTTACTCTTGGCGCATCACTTTGTAGGCGGGTATTGTCGAGCATTTCTTTATTGGATGTCCTGTCTCAAACATCGCACACTGCCTCTATCAATGCTTAAGTGGAGTTGAATGTTTCTCTTCCTCTTAATTAGTGTAGACACCTCATTCCATTACCCCCTAACTCTCCTTAGGTCCCTAGTACCTCCACTCATCACGGTAAACCCTAGTCACGTCCCGAGTACTGACCTAAAAGCCATCGGGCACTCCCCGGCTCAGTTTGACCCAAAATTCGGACTCTTCATCTCGATCGAGACTAAATGAATCTTTTAAGGCAACTAAATACCCTTTTTAATGGATCTCCACATGCGCAATTCCGATTTACCATGCAGACGAACGATCCATTTGCGTCCGAAACCTGACCTAAAGGCCCCCGAGCGCTCCCGGGCTCTGTTTGACCTAAGTCAACTCTTTAACTCGACTGAGTCTGAATGAATCTTTGAAGGGCACTGAATACCCTTTCCAATGGTCCATCTCGTGCGTGATTCTGACTTACCATGCGGACGAACGATCCAATTGACTCCGAGAGGTCACCGAATGCTTCTCGAACCCGATTGACCAAAGTCAACTCCCCAAACTGGGCCAAACTCTTTGGAATGTTGAAGTAAACCTCCTAACCTTTCCAACGGTCCATCCCTTGTGCGATTCAGACTTACCATGCGGACGAACGATCCATTTGCGTCCGAACGATTCCCCGTCCAGCGGACCAACAAATGCTTCTGAGCCATATTTGACCCAAATTCAACTCCCTAACTCGAGAGAAGTCTAAAGGACTTTCGAAGGTCTCTGAAATACCTTTCCAACGGTATGCCCCATACGCAATTCTGAGCAACGGTTTGCCCTCGGAGGCCAATTTTCTAAAAAAGCCTGAAACACACTGCCAAACGGCAGGTCCTAGAACCTGCCTATCGGCACCTTCTTTCTGGCAGGAAGGAAGGGCTCTAAGCAGATCAGTAGTCCTTGGAGCTATAAAAGTAGGCCTTGGCCTCATTTGCAGGGGAGCTCAGATCAGAAGCAAATCACTCTCAGCAAACCCCCAGAAACCTCTCTCGAAGGCAGCGTGATTTCAACTTTCAAATCCCTTTTTCACTTTCACTTTTCATCATCCCTTTCATCAAACTTGATAAATTAACCACTCTCCATCATCATCCAAGTTCAAGGGCTGCCTTTCAACATTTAAGATCAAGCTCAAAGTCTCCAAGAAGGTCCATCTCTCTCACCTTTCTCTTCTTAAATTTGCAATAACTTGTTTTATTACTTAAGCACTTTTATCATCATAGTTCACATATCCTGACATACTTTTTATCTAGTAGTATTGCACATATCCTATTTTCATATAAATAAAAACCCAAAAAACAAGAAAAAGTGGGTTTGCTCATAAATTCCAAGTAGGGATTCTCACACCTTTTCCACTCTTTTCTCACGACTAAAACACTTTTTTCTACACACACACACACACTTACAAATAAGAGATTTATCCATTTGGATTTATGAGTTAAACCCCACCCCTCGTTTATATGCGAACTACGTGGACTTTGATGCCTTTATAGGCTACGTAGGCGTATCGGGGTAAAACCCGAAACTCGAGTCCTTTTCTCACTTTTTCTCTTATTTTCTATTTTCTCTTTATCTCATCTTCCATTATATTCTATATACTTGTTCTTAGTAACATATTATTCCATATGAGTTATCGTTCCTTTTTAACGGTCAACGTAGGGGTAATCACGTAAATCTTATTTTCTACACTGATCTCTCATTCCTACGGATGACTCGCTTTGTCTTTTCTATGATACAGGTCGAGGATTCCTACCTCCATTCTATATATACACATGCACACATATCACGGGGGGAAATATAAAGGAAAATAGCAAATATCCATGAGAAATCGAAAGGGCGGAATGGGTGCCTAACACCTTCCAATTTCGTAACTCAGCCTCCGAACCCTTCTCGAATCATTTAGTTTTGCACGCACCAGTATGTCTTTGGATGCCATCCTTCGGGGTGGCTTCCCCTTTTTCTTTTGTCTGTTTTAAGTAAAATAGACTGGCGACTCTAAATCTCTCTACATCTTCACACCTCACAAATCGACGCCGGCCAAAGCGCTCTCTCGAGAGTGGACGCGCGGGACCCGAAGGATCCCTTCCTCCCTTCGCAGTGGGGATCGGGGATGGACACAATTAGACTACGTCTTCCAACCTCTTGGAAAGTTAGTTATTTAAAATTTTAACTCGAATTCTTTCTCCAAGTGATAAAGTCTTGATGCAGAAGGAGTTGTGAACATTTGTCGAGCCCAAGATTGGGTGTTTATCAGATATGTCCCATGTTTGAGTAGTATCGATGACATACTTAAGGAGAGCCTTTCCGTCATCCATGTCTAACCCTAGAAACTCCCTGGGGCACATGGTTTGAATGAGTTCTTTGGAACTTAAGCTTGGCCCGTGATGGAAAAAGGATATAAGTCTAAATTTCTCAAAACCGTGGTGTAGGAACATATTAAGCAACTCTTTTAAATGCTCCCAACATCTATCGAAAGGCTCATTTTCGAGTTGTCCAAACGTTTGAATTTGAGGTTTGATGGAATTGGTTCGATGTGGGGGGAAGGGGGGAGAAGTTTTTAAGAAACTTTGCTTGCATGTCCTTCCACGTTTCAATCGAGTTCGGTGCCAGAAACCATAGCCAAGTCTTGGCCTTATCATTCAGGGAGAAAGAAAAAAGTTTGAGGCGAACGACATCTGCAGTGCACGTTTGATCAGTGAAAGTCTCACACGCGTCCTCGAACTCTCAAATGTTGAGGTAGGGAGGATTTCACAAACAAAACTTCCCCGCATTATAAGATAATATAATGCATCTCAGAGTGATGGTTCACTCGGGATATAAGAGATCTCCTATATGGCGGTATGGTAACTCTCCCTCACCCATACCATAACTAGAGTTGTCAGACATCGCACTCTCTTTTAATGACATAATATCCTTACTTGACGCCCTAGACGTGTCACTCGCAGTGAGGCTCGTGATGGAGTTAGGTGGTGTAGGAGGTGGAACCCATAAATTTGGAGCGCTTGGGATGCGTGTACTATGGGGATGATGGGATTAGGAAGAGTGTTTTGCATTTAAAGATGGAGAGAATATTTTTGGGCCTTTTTTTATGAATGTTGTTGGATTTTTTTGGAGTGTTTTTTCAAGAATTCGAATCAAATTATAGCATTAATTCAACATCATCTAAATGTCTACCTAGTTCCTTCCAATGGCGCAAAAAACTTGACCTGGCTAAATAAATATGTCTCTAACGCGTGTGATTATGGCTCAAGTGGAATCCGGTCGCTCAAGTAATAGTTTGATAAATCGGGTGTCGAACTCAGGGGTTAAGACGAATGCTCATGAGGATTATTTAGAAAGAAGATTAACCATAAAGATTGAATCACAAAAAAGGAAGAAAAGATGATTGTGATGAAACTGTGTATTACTACTATGAAAGAAATAGAATCTTAGATAAATTAAATACGCATGTAAGACTTAAAAATTTACTGCTTTATTAATATAAAAGAGAGATAAGGTTAGAATAAAATCCCTTAACCCCTAGTAATTTCACCAGATACAAAGCTATCGAGAATTAAATACTTAATTGAAATGAAGAATTTATTTATTTCAAGTACTACATATAAAGGAATGAACCCGCAAAGTATGTAATCAAGAATAAAAATAAATTACATGACGAAATGGTCAACACGCGTGTCGTTTTCTTAAACACTCTAGTTACCTAGGGCAAACGGAGTTAAAAGTCCTACGATGGGTGCGTTAACAAAATGACATATTGCCATTTAATTATTTAATTCAAGAAATTGTTTTTATATACATGAGAACCAATTAGGGTTGGGTTCATGCTTTCCAACCTTTGGAAACCTAGACGGACATGACATTACTAATGAAAGACATCATTTTAACTTTTCATGTGAAAGTAGTCATCGTTAATACGTATCTATGCATGCAAGAATGAGTAAACGATGCAAGAAAACTAAAAAAATAATTAAGGGCGGAGATTAAAAGAGAGAAGGACAACTTATATTTATTATTGCATGAAAAGAATCCATAAAGCATAAAGTTGGTGCCAAAATAATGTATTAGGTTGCTCCCTCTTTTTCTCCTCTCAAAACTAGGTTAAAGCAAAGTTAGATACGACTAATGTTGGTTTACAACTCAATGAACCCATTTTTCAAGAGTCCTAAACCCATTCAACTCTAGGTAAAATTTCAGAATAATGAAAAATTCACGTTCAGGCAAGCTGAGCCGGTTTTGGTGTGCAGGCGAACTGCTTCGCTGGTAAATTTTTTGAAATTCCTCTTTTTCCCTTGAATTTTCTTTTCGAATTCAAATGCGCATAACTTCTTCATCATATCTCAGATTGACGTGCCATTTTTTCTAGTATTCTTGTGACTTAATAAATATCTTCAACTTTACAGTTAGTCCCTCTTCCTGAATAAGGCTGCAAAATTACAAAAATGCCCTTCAATTTCCTTTTCTTGCTTTCTTTTGTTGTTTCGGTTTCCCTCCCCATTAACTTGCATGAAATACCTGTAAAACACATGAGAACTACATAAAATGAGAAATACTAGGCAAATAGAGTTGGTAGCATAAATATGAGATAAATAAAAGTTAATTACGATGCACGGGATCATAAAAGGATCGAAATTAAGGGGATAAATATGTAATGTTTATGCCTTATCATCTACGACTTTTGAGAACACTTACAACTCTATAACTAGAGTTGACAATGATAAGGCCAAGTAAAAGGTTACCTTCGCTTAGGTATAGAATAATTCGATGAACTTTTGCTATAAGGAGTGAGGTCTAACGATAATTACCACTGGATCATTCCCAAGTCATCTTTAGTATTAAATAATGCTAAGGTCTCCTTTACGGACCTTTGGCATTAGTGACTAGGTCATGTCTATTTTATAGATCTTTAGAGATTAGTCAATAAAGACTTAGTTCATGGATTCACTTGGGAAACTAACTTTCTCGATTTATGGTCCTTACCAACAAGGAAAACAAATTAAGAGTCCCCATAGGAAGTTGAATACCATTACCACCTCCCGTATTTTGGAGTTGATACGCATGGATCTCATATCCCCCCTGCGATCGAAGAGTAATGGTGTTAATAAGTAAATCCTAGTTATGGTTGATTATTTTTTGAGATATTCCATTATTGGATTTCTTAAAGAAAAGTCTGATGTTTTTGAGTTCCTAACAGCCAAGTGTCGTGTTTTATTGAATCAACATGGTGTCACTATCAATAGGATTCGTAGTGAGAATGGAAATAAATTTAATGAAGTCAAGCTAGAGAAATTTTATGATGAAGTTGAGATCAAACATATCATTCGTACTCCTCAGTAAAATGGGACTATTGAAAGGAACAACTGAACAATTCAAGATATGTCTAGATTCATACTTCTTGGAAATAACATGCCTAGATATTTTTGGCCACAAGCAGTTAATACAACATGAACAAGGTAGATATGGTATATCTACGTCCAAACACACTTCACACTCTATATGAGTTGTAGATATGGAAGAAACCAAACCTATCGTATTTCTAAGCTTTTGGATGTCCTTGCTATATCCTTATAGATTGATATCACTTAGGAAAGTTTTACTCTATAAGAGACGAGGGGAGATTTTTAGGGTATTCATCATTTAATAGAGCCTATATGTTGTTTAATCTTAAAATCTCTAAGATTATGCAATCGATAAATGTCATCATTAAAGATGATGCATTGGCCACATTAATTGATTTTAGTTGCGTGTGAAAATAATGCACCCCTAGTTATGATCTCATTTTTCCCCACACCACTCCTATAGATCTCGCTCTTGGTATAGAGGATCCACCCTCTTGGAATCGAAGGAATCATGCCCCTTTTGACATAATTAATAATCCCACACTAGATGTCAAGACTCGCGCTCAACTAGAGAATGTGGTTATCTAATTTTACTACACTTACACATTAGAGACCAAGAATATGAAGGGATCACTCACATATGAGCTTTGGTTATGTGCTATGCAAGATGATTTGCTTAACTTTTAGAAGCACGATGTCTAAGAATTAATCCCCCGACCTAGAGAGACTAATATGACTGGTACGAAGTGGGTGTAGAAGAACAAGTTGGATGGGAATGGTACCATTATTTGTAAAAGGCTAGGTTGGTCTCTCAAGGTTACACATAGATTGGGGTTGAAGACTTTGACGAGACATTCACTACTGATTCTAAGCTTGAGTCTGCCCTCTTACTACTCATCATAGCATATCATTTATGGTTAAAGTCATACCCAATGGATGTCAAAAGAGCCTTCCTTAATGGCATTCTTCAAGAGGAAGCTTATGTGGAACGACCAAAGGGGTTTAAAGACCTAAAGCCCCCGGGACATGTCTTTTATCACAATAAGGCCATGTATGATTTAAAAGAAGCACCCCATGATTGGTATGAAAGGATAACTTCTTATCTCTTAACTTATGGATTCAAGAGAGGGGTATTTGATATGATGTTGTTTGTTGGGAGAGATGTATGTGCTATCTTAGTTGACCAAGTCTATGTGGATAATGTAGTCTTTAGATCCACGCATTCCAAACATGCTCACACCTTTGAGGAGGATATGAAGAATGAGTTTGAGATGACCATGGTTGGTTAACTCACGCTCTTTTTAGGTCTCAAAGTGCGTCAACTTAAGAACCATATATTTATATCTCAATCTAAATATGCTAGATATGTAGTGAAGAAGTTTATTTTAGACTTTTATAAGCACTCACGCACACCCATGAGTTCATCGACAAATCTTAACAAAGACACTTTAGGAATGGACGTAGATCAAACACTTTATAAGAGTATAATAGGTAGTCTCCTGCACTCGACTGTTAGCCATCCCGACGTATCCTTTAGCATTAGAGTTTTTTCACATTACCAAGCATCCACAAAAGAGTCTAACTTACTTTCTCTTAATTGTATCATCAAATATGTGAGTGTTCTTTGATAATTACTTCCTTCATAGTGGACTTTTTTTTCGCTTTTAATACACGCATACATGGAATTTTTGAACATATACTTGCTTCTCTTATGTCGAATATGGTGTTTTTTTTATCTCATTAGTGTTTAATAACGAGTAAAATGTACTTGGAAAAAATTGTGCTTGTAAGAACCATTGCTCGAATTTTTTTCCTAAAAATTTGATTTCGTTTAGGCAATGGAATAGACTACGAAAGAAGAAATATGCATTGCATTAAAGTCCACCACTGACAAGAGCCTAAGAGATAATTTTGGCACACAAAAATAGAAGAGTCGAGGCCATTTTTATTTGATGTATGCTTCTCTACCATTGAGAATTATGATTCCTTTGAAACATTTTGTGAGTGTATGCTTAAAATGTATGAGTTTTAAGGAGTTATACGTTGAAGATAAATGGGTTTGCACAATGACCTTCCTTTAAAAACATTAAATAGTTTGGTGTTATTGATTTGAAAACCATTAAAATTCATGTCATTTTGCATAAGTTCAGTCAATTTCACTTCGTTTTGAAATTAAGTATCTCTTTGACTTCATCCACCTTTTCTTCGTATGCCTATGTTGATTTTTCCATGATTTAAGTTCCCAAAATTTTATCCCATTTCCTTGATTCGGATATTTTCGTGCTATTCCATAGTGTGACTGTTTGTATTTGTACTTTTATGTACTTTTTATATTTGTATATTTATATACCTAAAAATTTGAATTTTTTTCAAAAATAGTTTGTTCCTTTTTTGGAGTCTCATTGCTTATGCGTAATTATTTATTATTTGTGGTGATATTTCATATTTGTATTCTCTTAATGTTAATATTCTAGTATTAGTATCTAATCCTTTCTATATTACAAACAAAAGGGGAAGAGCATATTGAGTGAGAGTTTTATTTTTTCTTAAACTCCAATGTGTCATGGTATTTCTTTTGCTTCAAGTGTGTATGTGATTTCTGCCTTGATGATTTTCTAGACTACACAATGAAGATATTCAGTTGAAGACAATGTCCCAAGTGCTTTTTCCTTTTCGGGGTTGGGAGGGCATTAGTTGTACTTGTCTTAGGGGTTATTTACTTTTAGCTTGTGTTTTGTACCAGATTAGCTAAAAGGGGAGATTTGTAAGAGCAGATTTATAATTCCTCATCATCTATTTTAGTTTGGCTTATTCCGTTGCACCCCATTGCACCATCATGAACATTTTCAATACTTCAAGTGAAGAAGAGTCAGTGACCGAATGCAACAATTAAAGATCCATCGTCACAACATTTATCGAAAAAGATTTATGAGGTTGTTTATGTGAAATATTTTTATTCAGGGTTATTTTTAAAGAGGTTAAAAACCTAAATATTTTTCCAAAATGTTTTAAATGTTTTTTCTAAATAGTTAGAATGACATTTGGATGTCATTCGAACGAGTTCTTATACCTCGTTAGAATGCTTCAAACTTTGTTCGAATAAGATTAATTGTCGCGTCTTTTGGTAGGCTCTAGAATCTCGTTGGATCAGTCATTTGATATATGTTCATACGAGAAAGGGTACTTCGTTATAACAAGATGTACTTTCGTTCGTAGGAGTACACGAAAATTTATTTTTTACCTGATTTCAAATACAATTTTTTATACCTATCTCTTGGAGATTGTTCTCCCTATATAGAGAGATGCGGGGCTGAATTTTAATCTAAGACTTTTAGACATATTTTATTGATCATACTCTTTTATATTTTTAATCCAAACCCTTTGGATGATTTGAGATCACTTTTCAATGAAGAACACAAGACTCTTAAATAACCTTGTGGAGTTAACTCTCTACTGCTAAAGATAGTTATACGATTTCCTAAGCTTGATTGGTGGATACTGAGGCAAGTGAAGCTTGCTGTGGATCGGGACTGAATCAGCATCATTTATTGTGGACAACTTGGATTGAAGACATTATTACATTGCTTATTGGATTTCTATTTTTTTGTAAGTCTGTGTATTATTGTCTGTAATACCTAGTTGGAAATAGTGCTGAATATAGGTTTTGCCTAAAAGATATTTTTTCTCATCTCCTATATTTTTGGATTTGTGGTTGGTTATCTTGGTTTCATTTAGATTCAAATATCTAGTATGTTCACCTAAGTTAATCAAGATAAAATTTGGACTAAATTGAATTTGGTTTTTTATGAGTGTGAGACCTACTCTACGACTTATAAATATAACCAGACCACTCTATCGCATTTTTTCAAAGATGACGATAATTATTTACATATAAAGATTTGGAAGATTTTTTATGCTTTAATTTGACATTTTTAACTTTTACGGTTTAACGTAATTTTGTTCTCCCATGGTTTATTTGTGTACTACTCATATTCACCCATCGTTGTATATGTGATACATGCTTATTTTGCATTATTTATTTATAACTTTGTATATGAATATTCATTTGGATGTACAGATGTTGAGGAGAATGATAAATTAAATTGAAATTTTGATGCATAGGCATCCATTAGCCAAACCATCCGTGATAAGGGGTGTTCTTTTTCGAGTTTTGTTTTTATTTCGTATTGGATGAACAAATGTCATGAACATGGTGTTGGCAGTTGTACCAAGATTGACGGTTATGCCATGATCAATTTATCAAATAAATATTCCATGAGGGTGTTTTATCTGAATTTATTTGAAGCTCATTAGAAGCTTGTTCAAACAAGATAGCTGTCTCGTTCGAACGAACTGGGTTTTCATTCTAACGAGATGCTATTCACGTTTAACGGACATCTATTTTTGTTTGAATGACATTGCCACCTCGAATTTTGTGCGCGACCTATAAATACCTGTTTTGAAAAGAATTTTTGAGAGACTTTTGAAAAAAATGCAACAAGCATATCTGTTGCAGAAGTCCTCAAACTTTTTGGGTCTAAACTCCTTTTTATTTCCCAAATCATCCTCCCCAATTTACTTATGAGTCATTTAAAACCCTAATAATTTCTTAAATAATATAATCTTATGGAGTGAGATATCTACTGCTCACCTTGTGACCCAGAGGGATCACAGCTAAAGACGGAAGGCTGAAAACTGATCGATGAATACTGAGGGTGGATCGCCACCCGTGGACTGCTCAGGAACGAGTGGTGTTCTTTAGATATTCTATGAAGACTACACGTTATGCTTGTGGTTGTATCAAGTAGTATTGTAAGTCTATTGTTTTGTAAGATTTCTGAAATGCTGATATAAAAGGTTTTTCCATGAAAAAGGGATTTTTCCTCAGTTGTCGTGTGATTGCATATTTTATTTATCTATCTTATCACTTATATGCATGTCTTAGGATATTAAAATAAAATAGGATTTGTGATTGAGCATTTAATGAAATAAGTTAATCCATTAAGATTATGCTCACTCACAAATTGTTATCAGAGCATTTTTTTTCATGCGTTTACAAATTGGTATCAGAGTCGGTTACACAAAAATATCATGTGATCGTTTTCCACATAATTTTTTCTTTGATTTCAATTTTTTTTAAAATGGTTGATGTTGAAAAATGCTGAATTTTAGTGGATAATTTGTATAATCGAATGCCCATCTTTGATGGTTCGAATTATGCTTATTGGAAAGATAAGATGAGGTCAGCGTTAAAATCCATTGATGAACGTGTTTGGTTAGTTTGTGAATGAGGATGGACACCATCCACTGTCACCATTGATAATGTCGTTGGCCCTTAACTTGTCTCTTCGTGGACAAGGGATGAGTTTAAGTGGAGTAATTTTAACTCTCGCAGTATGAGTTCCATCTCTGGAATCATCATCTCTGATGCGTTTTGATGCATCATGACGTGCATTACGTTTAAAGAAGCTTAGGATACCCTCCAGCTCACTCATGAGGGTACCAATGCTGTAAAGGCATCTTAGATTAAAATTTTGACCCCTAATTTGAGGCCATTTCCATGCTATAGTCCGAGTCTTTTGATGATTTTATGCACGTTTGTTGGGCATAGTTAATTCTAGTTTTAATTTGGGTGAGAAGATTCCTGAGACGAGACTTCTTAAGAAAATTTTGAGATTTCTCCCTACCTGCTTTATTTCTAAGGTCACCATGCTAAATTCGTTAGGGGTCCTAGACAATATTAGGTTAGAAGAACTTATAGGATATCTTCAAGTATATGAGATTGATATGTTCCCTAAAACTATTAAACCTAAGGAAGTAAGGATTGATTTAAAAACATAAACTTTGAAAAAGAAATAAGAGATAAGGTGTTATGAATGTAAGGGTAAACATCATAAGTCACATGAGTTTCCCACTAAGCTTAAGATAAAGGGCAAGAAAATTGCTAATAAAGCCACTCTTAGCGATGGTGACGTCGAGTCAATTGATTCGGGGGGAGAGTCACCACATGAACCATGCGTTGCGTTCATGGCTAGTCACATTATCACTTCTAATTTGTCCCACGCCGATTAGGACATATTTAAATGTGAAAGCCTCGACTATGTTTCGAGTCATTTTTGAGATAGTGAGAGTGAGGAAAAGAATTTGAATGAGGAAGAATGTGGTCTTCAATAGGTTTTTAGTGATCCTTACACCGAGACTTTAAAAATGAAAAAGGTTAATAAGGATTTGTCTCTTAGGGTGTTAGATATAGAGAAAGAGGTGAATGTTTTGAGAGAGTGTGAGGCGTTAGTGAGTCAACTCGAGAAGGTGACTGTTTCTTTATGTGAGCAGTTGATAGTTATAGGCTAGGAAAATATCGATTTGACCAACACCGGGGCTAATCCTACGAGAGATTTGAAATCTTCATTAGTTACTCTTGAGAAACTTGAAGCCCATGTATCCCAGCTCGAGAGTGATCTCGAATGTGCTCAGGAGGTCAAGGTCACTTTAGAGGAAATATTTAAGAAGGTTAGAAAGATGCTCCTCATTCCTGCATTAGGTAACGTCGAGAGGCAATGAATAGGTTATAACGGTGCATCCACTTTTCATACCGTACCTGAGTCGGTTCTCGAGTTTATGTTGGATCCTTATGGCACTCGACCTCACCGACCTAATAGAGATTGTCCTAGATGCTTTAAGAAAGGTGGATCAAAGCCCGTATATGTTTTTTCCCATTACAAATAAAGAGGTGACCTTAGAGAGTATTTTTCTAACCTAGGGAAAATATCTCATAAGTATGTTCCTCGATATGATCTTACACACATAAACACGCTATTTGTAATGGGAAATATTAACACGTTATTTTGTAAACACATTATTTTGTAAGTCGACTGTCTCATAAGTATGTTCCTCGATATGATCTTACACACATAAGCACGCTTTTCAGCGCTTTAGAAATATTAAAAGACACTCGACTTACAAAATACTTGATAACTACAGCAAGAATAACACGCTATTCTTTGAAAATATCTAAAGAATACTATTCAGTTCAGATAAGTCCACATGCATCCTTCTACGCTTGGTATCCATCGATCAACCTTTGTCTTCAGCAATGAATTTCTTCGGGTATCACAAATCAGCCATGGAGATGCCTTCTCCATAAATGTTGTGTATGAAAGATACAAACTATAGGTTTTAAACTTGATTCACTCAAATATATTCTGGTTATATGATTTGTGAATGAAAAAAAATAAACTCAAACGGTTGAAAACTTTTACTAAAGGTATACAGAAAAAGTTCAGGCGAAAGTCTTAACGAAAACAAACACGAAGCATATATTTATAAGGAGAACACAAATTTCGAGGCAATGGCACTCATTCAAAACAAAAAAAATAGGTTCGTTCGGAGGAGAAAAAAATCTCTTTAGAACGACAATAAGGTCGTTAGAATGAAACACTAATCTTGTTTGAACAAACTTCAAACGAGCTTCAAACAACGCAAAATATTATGCCCTAGTTTGATGTTCGATCAAAGTAAAATTCAAACAATACTTCAAAAGAAAATGCATACTCGTTTGAATGAAATTCCCATCTCGTTTGAATGAGATGCGCGTATTTTGAAAAATTTTAAATAAAGAAAAACTGCCTCAATTTTTAAATAAAAAATCCAGTTTCAAATTTAATAAAAATAAACATCCCAAAATAAATTCAAGGAATAAATTTAAACTAAATAGAATTATACCTTTATGATGTGGATATTCATTAAAGTTGGAGATGTTGGATGTTAGGTCTTTGTGATGGCTCGAATCAAATGGTAGGGAGATATGCCAAAAACTATGTTAGCCTAAGCTACGAGAAAATTATGCTCTTACAAATTTCCCCCTCCTGGACATTTCGGTACAAACATAAAATTGAAATCCAAATTACAAATAAATCCCCTAAGATAAATACAATATCTTAATACCCTCCCAAACTCTAAATGGACAGGTACAAGATAAAGATATCTTCAAAATAAGGTATTTAATTCTCCACTTCTTCTTTAGCTTCTATTGTGAACTTTATCTTCATTGAGTGTAATCCAAGTATGATATTTCAAAAGTATTCACACACATGAAACAAAGCAAATACCCCATAATGCATCGAGTTTGACATATAAAATAAAATGCATAAAGATAAAATTTCGCCCCCCATTAATCAAACTCATGAATTATAAGAAACATCACCGAAAATAATAAGATATCATCACAAAAACATATGAATGAAAAATATGCAATGATAATCTCAAAGGCTCCACAAATTATTTTCGATTTTTTTTAGTTTTTTTTTCAAATATAAAAAAAATTACAAATATAACACACCGTGGAGAAACACAAAAAAACAAATGAATCATGGAAACGAAATGTAGGGGTGTGAACACATTCTATAGGTTAATCAACATAGACAAACATAACATATGTGCACGATATAAGGAGACACCACTAACGTAAGATCTCAAAGTCTACCTTAGCTGTAAGAAATAGTGAACTCAAGTGAAATTGACTTCACCTATTCAACTAATCAAGATCGTGAGTGATTTTCACACCAATAATGCCCAAAACTATGTGATGCTTTTACGAGATTTTTAAGGACATGCAAACCCATTGATCTTCGACTTAACTCCCTAATTAGTCTCTCAAATATTTTTGAAGAAATTAATTCCCATATGTAGTGAAGTATTAATGTCCTGAAAAATTGTTCTGGCACTTCTGTTTATATGTGCCTTTAATATTTTAGGCTCTTTCTATTGCAAATGGTGGATTTTCACGCAAAGTCAGTATGTCTTTCGTATCCCCTTTCCATTGCTTTAAAAAAAAATTATCGAAAAAATTATTTTTTTATTCAATCCGGCCAATGGTTCTTAGATGCACTAATTTTATTATCTCGTTTTTCACATTAGTTCATTTTAAAAGCAAGAACGAGATGAAAACACTACGATCTACACGTGAAAGGTAAGTGCAATACTCAAATAAGTTCATGCTCGTGTTCATTAAAGATGACAAGGAGTCAAACATATAGCCATATCACATCTTAAGGACTCCACACATTATAAAGCACAAAAGTGAAATGATGTCACGTCTCAAAACACTATGAAATAGATACATGGACATTGAATGGATTAGTGACTTGGATATCTTTAATGTTCATCCACATATGGTGTAAAAAAAATAAAAATCTTTTTGAATTTTTTCAAAATTTTTATCAGAATAAAATATTTTTGTCTTTTTTACATTTTTCTTAAAGAGAAATCGAAAATCTTTTTTTTTTTATTTTTCAAAATTTTCAAGAAAAATAAAACTCTTTTTGAAATTTTCAAAAATTACATCACAACAAAAATATAGGTACAATAGGCATGTAAGATATAAACATAAAAGCATCCTATGCTAGAAACAAGCCTCAACCTCAATCATTAGGCCAGAAGGAGTTTTCAAAAGGAGATGACATCCTATGAAAAACATCCATTGAATCTTGTGAAGAGTTGTTAAATACTCTACTTGCTCTAAAACTCTCTCCAAATCTCTCATGTGATGTGTGGGAGCATGCGGAGTAACATGTGTGGGAGTGCGTACGGGAACATATATGGTAGCATATCGTGGAAGATACCTATGAGAGACTCTCCATAACTTAAACAAAAATTCCCAAAGGTGACTTATTTACTTGCAATGGAAACAAACATAAATGGGTCTAGGTTCATGTCTATTAAAACATCTAGGAAAAGCTCTCGTATGTGGAATCGGATGCCTAAGTTGGTTTGATCGAGGGCCATATGGATCTAACACAAACTTAGGAACTGACTCGGGTGCAACATGGAAAGTGGACGCACCGTCATAATCTATTTCTAGCCTCTCAACATTACCCAAAGAGGGACCGATGACAATCTTTCCAACCTTCTTAGATGTGTCCTCTAAAGTAATTTTGACCTCCTCGGCACTTTCGAGATCTCTCTCGAGATGGGATACACAGGCTTCAAATTTCTCATGAGTCTTTAATGAAGATTGAAGATCTCTCGTAAGACTATCTATGGTGTTGGTCAAATCACTATTTTCCCGTACTAAAACGATCAATTGCTTAATTAAAGAAGCCTTCAACTTTTTGAGTTGACTCGCCGATGCTTCACACATCCTCATAACTTTCTCCTCTCTCACTCCAAATCTAACACCCTAAGAGATAACTCCTTATTAATATTTTTCATCTTCAACGTCTAGGTGTATAAATAACTAAAAGGTTTTTGAGGATCCGCTTATCCCTTACTTGCAATCTCATCCTCACTCTCACTATCCCCCGAGTGACTTAAAACTTTATCGAGGATTTCAGGCTTAGTTATGTCCTCATTGTCGTGGGACAAACTGGTTGTGCTAACGTGACTTGCCATGAAATCAACATACTTTTCATGTGGTTATTCTCCTCACGAATCAACCGATTCGATGTCACTATCACTAAGAATGGCTTTATTTGCAATCTCTTTGCCCCGTCTCTTTCACTTAATGGGACACTCATATGACTTGTGCACTTTAATATTGCACTCAGAACACCTTATCTATTCCTCTTACTCACCACTATCCTTGACCTTATTCTTATTTTTATTTTTCTCAAAAATATTTTACTTGGAAGAATTTTCTTTAGAAAATTTGAGAAAGTTTTTAAATTTTTTTGCAAATAATGCCAAGTCATCAACATCAAAATCACCCTCATATTCAGACTCACAAACTCTATCTTTTTTATTTTTCTTAATTTGAGTCTTTAAAGCTACCCCCATATCCTTAGGTTTAATCAATTTAGGGAACATATATATCTCGTATGTTTGAAGATCTCCTACAAGTCTTGTGAACCTAAGATTGTCTATGGTACTGTAATACCCCGTAATTTTGTTAATTTTTATTTAATGGATTAATTAAATTAAATGAGAATTAATTGGAAATTAATCCGGATTTAAATACTAGCGAGACGTGAGTTGGTATTTAATTATGATGATAATGTTAAATATTACTGAGTATGTATGGTAATATATGAGTATTGAAAGTATTTAAATTGTCGAGAGTCGTGAATACGACAATTTGGAAATTTAAGTTGGGACGCGCATGTCAGTCGCGTCAGGAATCAATTTAATTAGAATAAAAAGTAAATTATATTTTTATCAACCGTATGGTCATTTTGAGTGCGTCAACGTGTCCGAAGGGGTCGAGATAGTCAGAAAACACTAGCCGAGAGTTTAGTTTGAGTCCCTAGGCATTTTAGGCCAAACCGGCAACCCGGAAGGGTATTTCGGTCATTTTAAAAATTGAGGAATAAAGACCCACGAATTTTATTGTTTATTTATTTATAATTAGTTAGGCCATTAGGTCCATTATCAGCAAAAACAAGAGACTGGGCTACGTGAGTTAGAGGGAAGTTACAAAAGGGTTTCCAAACCAAAACCACCACCCACCACCACCATTTTGGACGAAATTATGACCGAAAAGAAGAGAGAGCCAGCCCTTGAACACCAACACCGAATCAGAACATCAAACTTAAGGCAAGTGATTTGGTTTCATGAATGTTAATGAATATTTCCTCCATGTTTAGTGTAAAAATTGATATTTGTCTTGAAAGATTTGATCAAAACCAAATGAAATTGATGTAGAACTCTAAACATTGGTTAGGAATTGCATGTAGAATTGTTCTGGATGAATTCAGTACCCACAACATACCCTTTGATGATTTAAAAAACGGATTAAAGAAGAAGATTATCATTGTTCTTGAAGAAAATAGAAAACTAGGGTTTTATTGAAGTTTTGATCCATATAAGGCCAGTTGTTGATGATTTAAAGGTTTTGGAACGTTAAAAATAATGTATTTAAGTTGTATAATGATCCTATAACCGTAGATTAGATTTTCATACCTTGTAATGGAGTTTTGGGACGAATCTTGGACTGAAGAACGAAGCAGTCCGTAACCCATCTGGTGTGATCGATCGATCGACCACCATCGATCGATCGACATTCAAGGTCGATCGGTCAATCTTCCCAGAATCAGTTATATTTTCCTTTGTTGAATTTTAACAATTTTCAACCTTAGAGAATTATTGGTGGGGATTTTATAAACACCTTTAGATCTAAGGAATACCAGTAGGCATGTTTGGGAGACCCGAATGATGATTAGAATTCAATTTGGGAATTATATGAAACCTAATAAGGCTCGAGGTGTGGGATACTACAAGAGACTGAAAATAAATGATTAACTTTTATATAGTTTGATAATATGAGGTTAGTGGCAGAAGTGAGGACCTTAAGAATAGTGGATTTAAATGTGGGGATAATAGGAGACTTGATAACCTTTTTGGGTTAGGCTTTAAGTAATTGAAACTACGACGTGAGATGTGTCAGCGGTCTATATTATATATTATCCGGAGACAACAAATTTACAAATTGGAATAACGGTATAAAGAGGTAGAATATACCTTTATTAATATTATAAGATATCTAAGTTGTGTGAATGCTTAGTATATGAACTCATATGTGTATAACATACCTACCATACTTGCTATCACGGGAGGTCGGCTTTCGAACTGGGCCATCTAATCTTTGTGTGCCTACGTGGGGATTTAGATTGGTACCTTAAGGACATAGGGCTGTGAATGACTTATTTATGAGTTAATAAGTCAGCTGACCATGGGAGCATAGGTATGTGTGTGACCCATGGGTATGTGAACTATGTTCGCCTCCATTATGTGTGATTTTTGCTTATTGAGACGAAACCTGAGAGATTCGGAACACATGGTCCTTATGTACGTGATGTACCGGGATTCGATAGCAGAGTATGTGTGCACCGCAGCTTAGCCTAGGGGGTACCCTAATTGTATATTTATGTTGGGATTAATATACTGGTAATTGCCATAGACTCTTTATTAAAGTGTAAATGTGTATTCTTGAGATATTTTTAGTAGAGATAAAAATGAGAATTTCATACAGTAAATGTTATAAGTAATGAATGATAAATAAAAGGAAGACGTATAGATTATATTAGAATGTCCTAAACCGACCCTCATATTATAAATTGAAGTCAGACGGTAATTTAGACTAGTTAGTGAGCAGCATGACTATGACGGACTACGGATACGTTAGGAGTGCACATTAGTTGAGAGGTGAGGAACTCATACGAGTGCACGCAACTAACATGTATTTAATATTCACTGTTTAATGTTATTAAATACTCACTTTATCTTAAACTGTTTTCACAATCGGGCTTTGACCCGTTTGCTTTCAAATCTATTTTCTTGAAAAACCTTTTTAGGTGCCCAGCCACAGGGATGCCAAGCTTAGGAGTTCCATTTCAGTGATGTGCTGTAGCTGCTGTGGAAGTTATAGGATCTCGATTGTAGACGCCTCCACATTTTACTTTAACTCTATTTCAGACTTGTTCCTCTGTTAGGGCATGTCGCCCCTTTTCTTTTAGAGACAGTTTTATCATACTGAGTTTCAGTCCAGTTTTTGGGTTAATTAATTTATCATTCAGACTTTGTATTTGGTTTTATTTAGTATTTGGATTGTTCAGAGGAGTGTTACCCCAGATTCATTTTATCCCATTAATATTCTACTGTGACTATGATGTGACTGTGGTATCATTATTTCATAATTTATTTGGTTTTATGTTAATCTAATTTAATAAAATTTTACAACTCAGATTTTAAATATCAGGTGACTGAAATTGTTTAAATAAATGTTTTTCGACAGTGATGCTATGAACTGAACCAACTTGACATTTTATATTAATTTGAATAAAGGAGTAGCTACCCGGTATTTAATTAGTCGGGGTGTCACAGATACCTAACGAGTTAAGCACGGTGACCTTAGGATTAAATGGGCAGGAAGTGAATCTTTTTCACGACCCTATTTTCAGGAATTTTCTCACCCAAATTAAAACTAGTGTTTATGATGTCCAACAACGTAGCATAAAATTCATCAAAACTCTCAGATTATAACATAGTGATGGTATCAAATTGGGTGGTCAATTTTGGAACCGTAGATGCCTTGACAGTGTTGTTACCCTCATGCGTTAATTGGATAATATCTCATGCTCCCTTAGAGGTAGTGCACGTCATGATGCGTTAGAACTCGTCAGGGTGATTGATCCAGAAATAATACTAAGGCTGTGAGAGTTGAAAGTACTCCACTTAAGCTCATCATCAGTCCAGGAGGCAACATGTTTAGGACTCTCAATATTATTCACACTAATTGTGGGTGGGATCCACATAATAATAAAACCCTCTCATCTTTGACTAATAAAGAAGATCTCTTTCGGGCTTTCTAATAAGCACAGTTCAATCCATCGAAAATTAACATCATATTATATAAATTATCCATCAAACAATTTGTAATGTTTCAAAATCATTTTTTCAAACAAATTGATATCAGAGAATTTATTTTTGAAAAATTAGGATCTCACAATAATTCGGTGAAACCTTCTCTGATACCAATTTGAGAAAGCTGGTAAGTATGCTCTGATACCACTTGTAAGCGTGGAAGACTCGAATACCACTTATGAATGATAAAATAAATGTGCACGGCAAGGATGGACACAAACAAATATTTCAACTTTTATCTTAATAAATTTTATCTTTTTATCCTAAAAACATATCTATGGGATAAAAAAATTAATGTAAACCAATCATTCAAACAAATGTAAAGTTTCAGGATAAACCCCCTTTCGGGTAAAACCTTTTTTCAGTAATTTAAAAATATTACAAGACAGTCGACTTACAGACTACTTGATATCCTCCACAAGCATAACACGCTCGTCTTCTTAAATCTCCAAAGAATACTACTCAGTCTAGAGCAGTCCACACGCGGCCTTTCATGCTTGGTATCCACCAATCAGCCTTTGTCTTCAGCACTGAATTCCCTCGAGTATGTAATACCCCATATTTTTAATGATTTTTAAATATTGGATTAATTAAATTGGATATTAGTGAGCGAATAAAGTAATATATGATTGTGAATATGATTATGAATTTATGAAAATTGTCGCGAGGGAAAAATACGACAATTATGGTAATTAAGTCGGGATGCGCGTGTCAGTCGTATCGGGACTAAATTAATTGAATAAAATAGTAAATTATTTATTAGTCATCCAAATGGTCATTTCAAGTGCACCAATGTGTTCGGAAAAATCGAGATAGTCTGAAAAGTCTACCCGGGAGTTTAGTTTGGGTCCAGGGGCAATTTTAGGCCAAACCGGCATCCCGAGAGGGCATTTTAGTAATTTTTATTTTGGGGTGAATAGTACCTATGAAATTACAGGGCATTATATCTTATGGGAAAAAAGGGGAGTAGGTTAAACTACCCGAGAATTATAAGAAAGCCCCAAAGAGACCAGAGGAGGAAGAGGAAGGAGATTCTAAGGCCAGAACCACCACTTAGCACCACCACCACCGGGTTGTAGATCGGAGGAGGAGAGCACCAATCCATTGACTTCTTCAACGGATTAGACCTACATACAACATGAAAGTGTTTAATCTTGCAAGCTTTGAGCAATAATAACACCCATGTTAGTGTAGGCCAAATTGAATATGAATTGTGCTTGAAATTGATGAAATTGAAGGATTTAAATCATAATCTGGGATTGGTTATAGTATAGGTTTGAACCCCCATGATATGCAAATGATTACCCACGAAATTGGATATACATTGATGAACAATTGTGAGTTTTTATGTGAGTTCTTAAAGAAGATGACAAACTAGGGTTCTTAGTGCTTATACTTGAATTAAACCCAATTAATTGAAGCCCTCTGATGAAATCATAGTTCTTGAACATTAGAACTTGTTTAATATTCTTAGTATAACATTTAGTATGTTTGAATTGGTGTTTGGGATGACTAAAATAAGGATTGGGGGTTGAAAATTGAGGAAACCAGTAACTTTATTAATGCAGAATTTCGAGACCGGTAGAGGCGAATCGATTCGGCCAAGATCCCAATCGATTCAGCTTTTGTCAAAAATAAAATTTCTAGATTTTTTCCTTATGATCGCGTGGGCGCCAACAACGTATTTTTCTGATTTTTTTTAATTAGTTATGATTTTTCTACGAAGGAAATCGATTAGGTGGCCCAGTTTTGTCCAATTTTCTCCTTTTGTTTAATATAGTTAGAAAATCATATGGGATTTGATTATGGGAGTTATTTTAAAATACTTGAACATGTATTAGAGGACCAGTAGGCCTCGTTTGGTTATTAGCCTTGATCTCATAATAGTGTATTTAGGGAAAAACATAATTGGGTTAATGCAAGGGAATTACCTAATTTAGAGATAAATTCGGGTTACGGGAATTCGAGGACAACGATGGTTAATACCAGTAGGACAAAGTGAGTAACTACTGATATTTTGGGGTAGAATAATGTGTACACTTTGAGTGGTGACGTAATTCTCGAGAGCGTACGATAAAGAGTGAAGTTTTAATTCAATTAAACGTAGGATATTCGGGATAATAATATACTACGAATGCCTATTATATGATTGATTTATTCTGTGTATGACATACCAACGATGCTTTCTATCATGATAGGTTGTGAAGGTGACAATCTTATCTTGAGGAGCCTTCAGGGGGATTTAGACTTGTGCCTCAGAACATTAGACTTAGGTTGGATTGCCATTTGTATGAACAATGGTATTGCACGGTCATTTGGGTGTGTAAGTATGTGCGTAACCCAAAGGCTTAGGAATATGTTTACCGCCAATGTGTGTGATTTGTATTTATGGTTCGTGAGAGATACTGAGCCTATTGTACTTGATTAAGTACGAGATGTACTAGGACTCGATAGTAGAGTATGCACACACTGCAGCTGAGTCTAGGGGTGCGGTATTAATATATATAATAGATAGTGATGAATATGTATATATATACTTGTGATATTATTTAATGCATAAAATTTTTTATGAGAAAAATAATGAATTCTTTAGTAAAATAAGCATGTGAACACTTAATTTTATTGTGAAACTCTTACTCGGGAAAATATATACAAGAATATTGAATAATAATAGTATGTGGGAAACATGGGTTATTACTACGGTGGGTAAGCTAGAAGGATTATGTCTATAAAATAGTTATGTGATAACTATGCTTAGAACAGTTTATAGGTACGTTAGGTGTGCATATTAGTTGAGAGGTGAGAATATCCATAGAGTGTTCGAAAAGATAACATGTGTATTATATTTTCTTCACTATATCTTTAAATACTTGTTAAATTATTTTAAAATATTTTACACTCGGGCTCTGACCCGTCTCTTGCAAAAATCTCTTTTCCTTGCGAAATTATTTTTAAGTGTCCAGCCACAGGGGCATCAAGCTTAGAATGTTGGATCTTTTGACGTTCTGCAACTATTATGGGAGCTGTAGGTCCCCGTATGTAGACGCTTCCACATATATGGTTTCAGTTCTTTTATTTTGTCTTCTGAGTTAAGGCATGTGTCACCCACCCTCAGTTTATTTATGTTAAAGATACATTGCACTCATTTCATTTCAGTATTTCACTTTCAGTTGGATTTAGTATTATTACGATTGATGGTTTGACGATTATTCCAGTTTATTATATTTAGTTAGATGGTGTCTTATTCAGTATTTATTTATTTATGAGAATGGTGAATGTGTTAAATGGTTTAAATTAAGTAACATTTTTAAAGGGTTAAAAACTTTTGACACTAGCTTAATTAACTATTAGGTGATTAACAAAGATTTTTTTTTATAATGTGATGCTAAGAATGAACCAACCGGACATTTTGTTTTAAATTTTATAAAGGATTGATCACCCGGTATTTAATTGGGTGGGGTGTCACGGGTGGTATCAGAGCATCAACTTCTAGAGTTTTTAGGATCTGTGCGACTTAGTATGTTTTAGCTTAGCGTTCTTTGATATAGAGCCTTATCATAGTATTATTGTATTCCTCTACATGTGCGATTCACACTCTCATGCGATTAAGTATAGTTAACCCGATTCTTATACGAGTTCGATTAGGTTTCGTACACTGAGTAACATGGGATGACCTGCGAGGGCCGTAGAAGGACTGCCGGATTGAGAACACACTGTATACTGACTCACTTGAGTTTGTATATACAAGAGTTCCATCTAGTTTGGATATCTAGAATAAATAGGTTAGAATAACTTGAGAACTCCATCTCGTCAAAGGTATATGCTTCATGAAAAAATCCAGTCCAAGAGAACCTTCAAAGGGAAGTAAATTCTAAACCCCAAAACCACAAATAGGACACTTGCACTGCATCCAACATATTACCTATGTGCTTTAATTGTTCATCAACACTTGAAATCATTTTAAAATCAATTTAATTCCAAACAAATCATTTTATATAATTTTAAACAATTTTTAAATGACTTTTGAATTATTAAAAATTGATTTTAAAAGTGTTGTGGGTATAAGTGAAATTTCAGAAGCTTGTTTTTTACACTGATTGTTTGCTTGGGTAGAATTTGAAAGTTCAAGAGAATTTGAGGTGTGCTTTGTAATTATTTTCATACGCGCGTCTCAGCCTTCATCCTCTGCGTACACGTGTTGGTTACATAACAGTTGGATTTTTTTTTAGAATAATAAGAAAATTTTATTGAAACAAAACAAGAAGAGTACAAGGAGAGATTACAATGAAAATAAAAGAAAAGATACAATGGAGAATGAAAGAAAAAATACCCTTGTCTTAATGAAACCTATAAGAGGGAGTGCCCATGAAGTCATTGAAGACAGGACTGAAGAGATCTTTGGGGCATTGGTCTAACCATATACCATTATTATGGGCCAGACCTAGGTTGGCAAGCTTATCACCTGGGCAATTGCCTTCTCTATAGATGTGCGAGCATTTGAAGTTCATATGTGATATTTGATGGAAACAATTAATCCAAGCAATTTTTAAAGGCCATGGAGGGAAGAAGTCACTGTTGTTGAAGCAAGAGACAACACTATGAAAGTCACATTCCAACCAAATATGAAACCATCCTTTAGAGAAAGATATGTCTATAGCAGTAGTAGCTCCATGAAGCTCACCAAAGAAAGAGTTGTGCCAACCGATATTTTGACAAAAGCTGCCAAGAAACTCAGATTTGAGAACATGCTTCCCAGTAAAGTTGTTATATACAACAACATAAAGGCTTGGATCCTCTTTATCAGTCTATATACCCCTGGATTCTTCAAAAATAACAATGACTTGGTCATTCTTAATAACCTAGGCATTCTTCTTGGGTTAAGCGAAGCTCCAAATATCTCTCCAGACCTGTCTCTCATATAACAACACTATGAGAGACAACTTTATTTGGATTTGTGTTTTCTTATAGATACATTATGCATATTCTATCTCAGTCCTTGGATCATTTTAATCAACGTACTGCATGCAATCTATCTCAATCCTTGTGATCACACTCTTACCAAATCAGTGACCTTTTATCCCACCACCTGTGTTAAGCCGTTGGATTAAAGTCAATCCATTTAGACTTGATCTCAGTCGTAGGATTGATGCTAATGTTCTTGATCCTTCCACGCCTAGTATAAAAAAGGATCTATTCTCAGCATTTTGGAACTTTTATCACTTCGTGATTTCTGAGAGAAAAGATAGAGTAGAGAGAAGAGAGAGAAAATAGAGAGAAGGGAGAAGAGAGGGAAAGGTAAGAGAGAGAGAGAGAGAGAGAGAGAGAGATTAGCAGAATAAAACCCTAAGTTTTCTTCGTGGTGCAAACCCTCCTCCCAAATGAAAACACCAAATCTAAACAGTTTCAAACACTAGAAAACCCAACTTGTGAAAATTAGATCCTCCTAGGGTTTTCTGTGTTGTTAGTTGTGTGTTTTTATTTTTAAAGACTTCTTAAAAAACGTTGATTCTCTCAAAACTCATCTCTAAGGAAGATTTAAGTTTCATTGTTGAAACTAAATCTTTCTAAAAGAGAACATCTCACGTATATTTTATGTTTCTCTTTTTAGATCTGATTTCTTAGATCTAATCTATTTTAACTAGTTTTTGAAATAAAAACTTTTAGATTCAAAAATAATTTTTAGATCTAGTGAGTTGTGTGTGTTTCAAATTTTTTCTTTCATACTTTACGAAATTTTGGTGTACAAAAATAACAGGAACACAAACGAACTCGTGCTAAAGTTTTAAAGCGTTCAGATCTGAAAAATAAAGTTTATATATCAAAACTTGTTGAACCATTCCTTGCATGTTAAGCCTGAATTTGATTTTTTAAATTAGACTTCTAGTCTAGTTTGGATCTACAATTCGAATTCCTAAAATATTTTCAAAACCCAGAAATTGTATAAGACCTTGAACCATCTTCCGAGCAAGGTATGCTTGAGATCTGTGGTTATATAAAAGATCAAGAAGTATTTGCTTGAGAAATTAAGATTTAGAAATTACTTTCATATTAGAATTGTTGCAATTTGTTAGGAAAGTTTGTATAAATCTTGAGAGGGTGAGTAGCATGTTTGCATGTAGTAGAACATCATAAACACTATCTCACACGAACACTTAGACACTATGGTTATGTCTGAGAATCTTGGATTTGAAAGAGTTGCTGGAATCAGAATTCAAAGAGAAGGAGATCAAGGAAAAGACAAAGAATCATCAAGAAATGATCAAGTTCCAAGTCAGAATACCTTTGAAGTGGAGAATCTCGTGTAGGTACATTCTGAACTTTGGTTAGGATCTCTGTGGTTTGGTTAAGTGTTGCAACTTGATTTTTATTTTAGTGGATTTTTGTTTTGTGCCGTAGAGGGCACCGTGGATGTTTTCCTTGTTTAAAGGTTTTACCACGTTAAAATTCCTGTGTCAATTCCTTTGAATGTTCTTAACTATTGTTATGATTGGGACTGCACGGTAACGATAGTAGATGCTTACTAAAAATTAAACTTAAGGTAATCAACTATCAAATTTAATCCATACATTAAGAAAAAGCTTTTACAACACATCTTGTGTTTTTCGAAAAGAGTTTTGCCCAAAACGTTTGTTCGGAGTTTAGTCAACTTATAACTATTTGCTATTTATCATGTAAACAAAAGGCTTTTAGTATTAAGGCCATCTTTCAACTGGTATCAGAGCAGGAACACCTTTTATGATCTCAAAACTTGAGAAATTGTTTTTGAAATTTTTTTATGAAAATCTCTTAGTATGGAAGAAAAATTTGAGAAGTTAGATAACCTATCCAGACCACCACTCTTTGATGGAAACAATTTTTCGTACTGGAAAGTGTGAATGACTGCTTTCATTCAAGGAGCCCTGGGTAATGAAGTCTAGGAAATGATTGAAATAGGGTATGAACGTGCTACTAAACCTTCCTCTGCCACTGATCCAACAAGGATTAAGAAACTTCTCGATGAATTTACTAAGAAAGAGAAAAAAACTTCTCTTGATAATAACAAAGGGAAAAAAGCCATCTTTATGTACATTGATGAACATGGATTTAAAAGGATATCTATTTGTACTAATTTTAAAGAGGCATGGGACACTTTAGTCATTGACCATGAGGGTGATGAATGTGTCAAAGCTGGAAAAATTCTTATTCAGCAATATAATACCCTAATTATGAATGACAATGAATCCTTTGACGATTTTTACATAAGGTTAACTAACATTTTTACAAAACTTCATGAAAATGGTATAACTTCGAGTAGACATGAAATTGTGTCAAAGATTCTTAGGTCATTGCCATCTAAATTTGATAACAATAGATATGATATTAAGGAAATGCATGACCCTAATATGACTCTTGAACTACTTAGAAGTAAAATTAGACTGTTGAATTGGACCTGGACTTCAAAAAATAATTGACTAGACAGACCAGTAGAGCCTCTAGTTCTAATGTTGTGTTTTCATCTAAATTACCAGTGCCTAAATTGAACTCTATAAATCTTGACACCGACTGTCTTGAAAACTGTGATTTAGAAAACCTTAACAATAAAATAGCTCTTATGATTAAACATTTCACAAATATTTTGAAATTCAGAAATGTTGTAGCCTCTAAACAAGGTAAATCAGATTATCAAGGTAATCAATCTCACAGACCTCATGACAGAGACAATACCAAACACAATTATGAAAATAGGAGGAACTTTAACCCCAACAGACCTAAACTTAACATAAAACATGTTAAATGTCATCGTTGTGGTAAACTTGGTCACTATGCTAGTAAATGTCCAACTAGTTTTAATAACAATAACAAGGCCAATATGTGTAAAACATGGGGTGACTCTAGAGATTCTTATCAGGATGAAACTGAGTCAACCCTAGTCAATGAGTACTGCATGTCTTTCTTTGATAAGAAAATATATAATGATAATTCATGCTTGCCTCCTCATGAACTTGATATGCCTGTTGATGCTATTATGATTCTACTAATAATTATGTTCCTATTACTGCTGAAAAATTGTGTGTGAGTCAAAGTGATAATGTTGATGATGAATTGAGGGTGTGCGTGAGTAAAGAATCTAGACAAATCATAGGGGAGAATTCATACGATGCCATACTGAGTCTGATGATGATCTGCCTGATTTACATGAATTATACACTAAAATAATTAAGAAGAGTGCTCGCCTACAAAAGAAGATAAAAACCTTAAATAAGCGTATCGATTTGCTTAACCAAGCCATTAGGAAGAACACTGAAGATTAAACTACTTAATGTGTTGCTCATGAGACTGAGATTGACAATTATAACTTGAAACTAAATTCTTTGATTCAAAACAACTATGAATTTGAATAGAAATACAAGGCAACCCTTATTGAACTAGAAGAGTCGAAGCAAAAGGTTTCAAATGTTTTTAAAAATGTCAACATTTTGAAACACAAACCAAGACTTATGAAAAATTTATTACTGGAAGTAAATTTGACTCTGAAGATAAGTTTGGCCTAGGTTTTGGAGAAATAGTGCACACAAGTAAGACCAAAGTTTCTCCTGAAAATGTTGCTTTTATAAAAACAAGGCCAAATTTCTCAAAATATTCAAAAAGGTGAACCTAATCTCAATTTCTCTCAATCAACACATAATCAGTATAATCTACAGTTTAAACCAAACTGTCAAACCAAATATGTTTGTCCTTTTGCCAAAAACCAAGGACGGAAACCTAAACCTAATAATGACTGGACTACTGTACCCAATAGATCCAAGCCAATCTTCAAAGACTTTAGTAAGAAAGTCAAGTCCTATACACATCAGTACTGTTCTTATTGCGATCTTTTTGGACATACTCTAGATGAATGTTTCCAGAAAAGGACATACACTCCTACCTACCAGAACTTTAACTATTCTAGGAAATCCAGAAATATTTATATACTTCCTAGACATGCCACAAATAACTCTGACTCTAAAAAGAAAGGCTCCAAGAGTAAGAAGAAATCATTTAGAAAGACCCCTCAAATCTTTTTAAAGTTAAAAGGTCACAAAAACTTTAAAACTAACGCTACTTGGATTAGAAAAGATGATTTACTACCCCATCTCAAGTGCAATATTGTTATTTATGCTTTAAAGGCACAAATCACTCCAACTACATGGTATTTAGACTTCGTATATTCTAAACATATGACCAGGGACAAAATAAAATTGAAAAACAAGACAGACTTCCTTGGAGGTAGTGTCATATTTAAAGATGGTGTTTCATCTTAGATCATAGGTAAGGGAACATTAAGTGAGCAAGGGCTTACTGAACTGAATGATGTTTTATTAGTGAAAGGACTTAAAGCCAATCTCTTAAGTATATCATAATTTTGTGACTCCAATCACTCAGTTATATTTTCTAAAAATGATTGCAAAATTATAGATGAAAAGGGAACTTGTATTTTGATAGGAAACAGAACCCAGAGAACAGTTACACAGTAATTCCTCATTCTGAATCTTGCAATATTGCCAGATTAGATGATTCTGATCTTTGGCACAATATATTGGGACACATAAATTATGATAACCTTAGAAGATTGAGTTCCCAAGAGATAGTTAGAGGCTTACCAAAAATTAAAAATTCTTTTAATCCTATATATGGACCTTGTCAAGAAGAAGAAATAAGTAAATCCCCACACAAGAAGATTAAAGATATCCTTACAACTAATCCCCTAGAACTTATCCACATGGACCTCATGGGTCCCTCTAGAACTGTTAGTTTCTGCGAAAACTCTTACATCATAGTTATAGTGGACTACTACACGAGATATACATGGGTAGCTTTTATGAAGCATAAATCAAAAACCTTCAATGAATTCTTAAGAAACCTCTTGAAAATTGAGAATGAGAAAGATACCCAAGTATCTTGAATTAGGAGCGATAGAGGTGGAGAGTTTAAGGACTCTGGAATTTTTTAGTATTGTGTAGATAATGGCTATAAACACGAGTTTAGCGCTCCCAAAACCCCGTATAATAATGGTATAGCTGAACGAAAGAAAAGGACATTACAAGAAATGGCTAGGGTTATGTTACATGCTAAGAATCTCCCTAGATACTTTTGGATATAAGCTGTCCAAACCGTATGTCACATTATTAATCGTATCTACCTGAGAAAAAATTCCAACGAAACATATTATGAGTTATGGTTCCACAAAAAGGCTAATCAGAAATACTTAAAAACCTTCGGTAGTATCTGCTATATCTACAAAGATAGAGAGCACCTTTTGAAATTTGATACCCGAGGAGAAAAGGGAATTTTTCTTAGCTATTCACAAAATAGTAGGACTTTGCGTGTTTTTAACCATAGAACCAAAACTATTATGGAATCAATTAATGTAATTGTAGATGACACAAGTGTTAGGAGTAGTGACAGTCAACCAGTAACATTTGATGATGACGATCCTATTGTATCCCCTGATCATTAAAATGATACTGATTCACTACCACCTGAGAATCCTTTGGTACCCACTTGGGTTTCTAAAGATCATCCCAGTAAAACCATTATCGGTAACCCTTCGAACCCAGTTAGAACTAGATCCCAACTTTGACAAATGGCACAATTTTCTTATTTTGTTTCTCTTGAGGAACCTAAAAATTTTAATGATGCACTTGCTGACTCTTTTTGGATAAATGCTATGCAAGAAGAGCTAATCCAATTTAAGAGTCACGATGTTTGGAATCTGGTTTCTAGACCAAAAGATATGAATGTTATTGGAACAAGATGGATTTTTAAAAATAAAACTGATGAAAATGGGGAGATCATTAGAAATAAAGCTAGGTTGGTTGCACAAGATTACTCTCAGATTGAGGGAAGTGATTTTG
Source organism: Sambucus nigra (assembly GCA_949130495.1). NCBI lineage: Eukaryota > Viridiplantae > Streptophyta > Magnoliopsida > Dipsacales > Adoxaceae > Sambucus > Sambucus nigra. The sequence continues at coordinate 154,752,512 of OX422211.1, read as the reverse complement.
ACGAAACCTTTGCACCCGTTACTCGTCTAGAATAAGTTCATCTCCTTCTAGAAATTTCTTGTCATATGCAGTTCAAATTATTCCAAATGAATGTTAAATCTTCTTTTTTAAATGGAATTTTGTCTAAAGAAGTTTACGTAGAACAACCTAAAGGATTTGTTGATCCTGGACACCCGAACCATGTCTTTAAGCTTAAGAAAGATCTATATAGTTTGAAACAAGCTCTTAGAGTTTGGTATGAGATATTGTCAACCTTCTTAGTGTCTCACAATTTTGTCCGTGGCAGAAATGATCAAACACTGTTTGTTAGAAAAGAAAATGAACATGTATTAATCTCCCAAGTGTATGTGGATGATATTATTTTTGGTTCCACCTGTCCTAAACAAGTAGAGAATTTTTCTGATATCATGCATACCTAATTTCAGATGTATTTAATGGGTGTACTACAATATTTTTTGGGTTTACAAGTTAAAAAATGCAGTGATGGTCTTTTTATTTCTCAATCAAAGTATGCAGCAGATTTAGTTAAAAAATTCGGATTAAAAAATGTTAAACCTTCTAGAAATCCTATGAGTACTTCAACTAAACTTTCTAAGGATGACATTGGGGAAGTGTAGATCCCACCCATTATAGTAGTATGATAGGGAGTTTGTTGTATCTTACCGCGTCTCGACCCGACATATACTTTGTCGTGTGTATCTGTGCTAGATATCAAAGTAACCCTAAAGAATCTCACTTATTAAGTGTAAAAAGAATTATTAAATATATTAAGGGTACTCTACAATTTGGTATTTGGTACACAAATGATACGACTAGTTTTATTGTAAGATACACCGATGCCAATTGGGCCGGTTGTTCTGATGACAGTAAAAGCACTTTTGGTGCTTGCTAAGTAGGAGATAATCTTGTTGGTTGGTCATGTAAGAAACAGAATTGAATTTCATTATCTAGTGCTAAGTCAGAATATATAGCAATTGGTAGTTGTTGTGCTCAATTACTATGGATTAGACAAATGCTTAGTGATTATGGTCTCATAGAAAAATAATTAACCATGTTTTGTGATAATCAAAGTGCCATTAATATTTTCAAAAATCCTATTTTGCACTCACGAACTAAGCATATTAAGATTAGACATCACTTTATCCGTGACCTTGTCGAATCCAAAGATCTCACTATTGAATATCTGAACAGTCAAAAACAGCTCGCAGATCTCTTTACCAAACCATTAGATAACATTCGTTTTGAGTATTTGCGTACAGCTATAGGCATGATAACTTCCAATTAATCTCTATGTTTTTGTGATTATACCCCTTGTATATTTGAGAAAATTTGGTGGAGAAGATCTTGAGTATTTCTTAGCGATCTTACTATCTATTTCTATTCTAACTCAACTAATATGCCAAATTTTGTGTTTATCTTATTACAGGCATTTCAGACCAGTTGTACATCTTGTTTATATGATGTAGGGTATTGGTATGTATATAGTTGAGTAATGTATTTTTTTTACCTTATTTTCAGTTCTAGGATGATAAAGGGTAGTTATAATTTTTGTATAGGACACATAATATTTCTTTTTATTTTGACCCAAGAGTATTGAATACTCTAGGGAATTTTGTCTCTAATATCCGAAGGGGGAGATTGAGAACACGCTATATATTGACTCACTTGAGTCTGCATATATAGGAGTTCCATATAGTTTGGATATCTAGACAAAATAGGTTGAAATAGCTTGATAATTCCATCTCCTCAAAGGTATATGCTTCATGAAGAAATCCAGTTCAAGAGAACCTTCAAAGGGAAGTAAATTCTAAAACCTAAAACCACAAATAGGACACTTACACTGAATCCTACATATTACTTATGTTCTTTAATAGTTTATCAACAGTTGTAATCATTTTAAAATCAATTTAATTCCAAACAAATAATTTTATATAATTTTTAAATGATTTTTGAATTAATTAAAAATTGATTTTAAAAGTGTTGTGGGTATAAATGGAATTTCAGAAACTTATTTTTTACATTGATTGTTTGCTTTGGTATAATCCGAAAGCGCTAGAGACTTTGAAGTGTGCTTTGTAATTATTTTCATACGGGCGTCTCAGCCTTCATCCTGTGCGTACATGTGTTGGTTGCATAACGGTTGGATTTGTGTTTTCTTATAGACACATTATGAGTATTCTATCACAGCCCTTGGATCATGTTAATCAACTTACTATATGCGATCTTTCTCAATCCTTGTGATCACAGCCTTACCCAATCAGTAACCTTTTAACCCAATACCTATGTTAAACCGTTGGATTAGAGTCAATCCATTTAGACTTGATCTCAGTCGTAGGATTGATGCTGATATTCTCGATCCTTCTACGCCTAGTATAAAAAGGGATCTATTCACAGCATTTTGGAACTTTTTTCACTTTGTTATTTCTGAGAGAAAAGCGAGAGTAGAGAGAAAAGAGAGAGAAGAGAGAGAAGGGAGAAGAAAGGGAAAGGGAAGAGTGAGAGATTAGCAGAAGAAAACCCCAACTTTTCTTCATGGTGCAAACCCTCCTCCCAAATCAAAACACCAAATCTAATCAGTTTCAAACACTAAAAAACCCAACTTGTGAAAATTAGACCCTCTTAGGGTTTTTTGTGTTGTTAGTTGTGTGTTTTTCGTTTTCAAGAGCTCTTCAAAAACGTTGATTCTCTCAAAACTCATCTCTAAGGAAGATTTAAGTTTCATTGTTGCAACTGAGTCTTTTCAAAAGAGAACATCTCACGTATATTTTCTATTTCTCTTTTTAGATCTGATTTCTTAGATCTAATCTGTTTCAACTAGTTTTTGAAATAAAAACTTTTAGTTTCAAAAATAATTTTCAGATCTAGTGAGTTGTGTGTTTCCAATTTTTTATTTCATACTTTATGAAATACTCGTGTACAAAAATAATAGGAACACAAAAAAACTCGTTCTAAAGTTTTAAAGCGTTCAGATCTAAAAAATAAGGTTTCTATATCAAAACTTGTTGAACCAACCCTTCCATGTTAAGTTTGAATTTGATTTGTTAAAGTATACTTCTAGTCTAGTTTGGATATGCAATTGGAGGTTTACAATTTCGAAATCCAGAAATTGTATAAGACCTTGAATCGTCTTCCGAGAAAGGTATCCTTGAAATCTGTGGTTATATAAATGATCAAGAAGTCTTTGCTTAAGAAATCAAGATTCAGAAATAACTTTCGTATTAAAACTGGTGTCATTTTTTAGGAAAGTTTGTATATATATTGAGAGGGTGAGTAACATGTTTTCATGTAGTAGCACATCACAAACACTATCTCACACGAACAATTGGACACTGTGGTTCTATATGAGAATCTTGGATTTGAAAGAGTTGCTGGAATGTGAATTCAAAGAGAAGCAGATCAAGAAAAAGACAAAGAAGCATCAAGAAAGGATCAAGTTCCAAGTCAGAATACCTTTGGAGTGGATAATCTCGGGTAGGTACATTTGGAACTTAGGTTAGGATCTTTGTGGTTTGCTTAAGTGTTGTAACTTGATTTTTATTCTAGTGGATTTTTGTTTTGTTCCATAGAGGGCACCGTGGATGTTTCCCTTGCTTAAGGGTTTTACCACGTTAAAATTCCTGTTTCTATTCCTTCGAATGTTCTTAACTGTTGTTGTGATTAGGAGTGCACGGTAACGATAGTAGATGTTTATTAAATATTAAACTAAAGGTAATCAACTATCGAATTTAATATATACATTAAAAAAAAGCTTTTACAACACATCTTGTGTCTTTCGAAAAGTGTTTTGCCCAAAAAGTTTGTTCGAAGTTTACTCAACTTATAACTATTTGTTATTAATGTTGTAAACAAAAGGCTTTTAGTATTAAGGCCATTTTTCATGGAGAAGAGGCATAGTAGAAGCTATGGAGTAATCGTTGAACAATGACGCAATTGGAGTCATCGAAATTTTTGTCTAGGAAGATGATAAAAAGGGACAAGCACTCGGGAGAAATGAACTCCCAAACACTGTTGTAGATAACAATAGTGAAAATTCTGACTCACCCAGCATAATCGACAAATGAGAGAGTTAGGGGAAATCTTTTGAAGAATCTCCTATAAGGATTTCAAGAAGAGATGAAGTGTTATGGGCCAATGAAAGGAGAGAGTCCAAAGGCAATGGTGTAGGGTGGAGTGTAGTGACACTCAAAATTAAATTTCAAGTAAAATTTTTAGCTCATAGGAGCAGCATAAAGTGGTGATAGTCAGTCACCACGTATAAAGCAGTATATATAGAATTAAATGAGAGATTGGGTGTAGTTTGACCGCAAGATCTTCCATTTACTATTCAGACAGAGATGCGAATGGAATTACGAACTTATCAGAAGTAGGTCAGGTAAAGACCGACCGTGAAAGATCATTAATTTGTTTAGCAAACTGCGTAGCCGGAGAAGGGGATACAGAGAATAAATAGGGTCAGTAAGTTAAAAATGGACTCGTGGTAGAATACACAAGCATGAATTGGAGATACGGCTAAGGTGACTAGTGCCGATGTCGTCAGAGTCGTACGTGTACAGGGGTACATCAACGCTTCCAGGAGAAGGGAGCCAAGAAGATTGGAGAATCTAGACGAATAGCAACACTGAATTTAACGGTACCAATAAGGCACCATAAGAGGGTATACCCGGTAGGGGACCTATTTAAATGATGTAGATCATTTAAATTCTTACCAAGTGAAGGTAGATTTAGTCAGGGCCATCAAGGCCAGCAATAAGTTCCATCGGGCAAGCAGAGCTAAAAGGATAATGGGGGTTGCGATTGGGGGGAAGACTACTAATTCCGGGGCAAGGACACCCTGACATGGCCCGTGGGGCTAGAGATAGAGTAATGACACATTACGGTGTCCTATGTATGGCGAGTAGGACCATCTGTATTAAACTGATCCACAACAAAAAGTGAGAACAGTCAGACTGGGAAGGTAAATGAAATGATACTCGTGGGGGATAGTAGCAGTATGAGAGAGATTCTTAGCAGGAGAATCAGGCTAAGAGATTTAGGCCCATAGGTTATTAACATGAGAAATCATTGGGTTCCGGTAGGACCAACAAGGTCCTCAGTAGTAACACAACATTCCCATTCCTCAAAATCGTGAGGGCTGAGGAGATGGCGAGGGAGGCCAATAGGGACAGGTCCAGAAGCAAGAGAATTTCTCTGGTAAGTTGTTACGGTTATGAATGACGAGCCGCATGAAGAAGGATTGCCTAAATCAGGACATAGGGTAACCATAAGATAAGATCTTGGAGATGTAACCATTACAACTGAACAATGGGTCAGTTCTAGCATAAGAGTTATACTCAGGGACTAGTTGTCCATACAAGGTAGGTGGAAAATGGAGATAAAACAATTGCCTTATCCTTATAAGTAGGGGATGCCGCTTTGGATGACACGGAGGAGTCACAATAATTGATTATTAACACTAAAATTTGAGTGTACATCGGGTTTAGTGGGTGCGCTGGCGGTAGTAGCCTTGTTATGCATATAATTACCATTGGGTAGGGAGACTTTTTTTGCCATCTGCGGGGAAGAGCAGGTGTGGACACTAAGAGAATGTTTATATTATGTACTGATTTTTGCTCCTTTTGGGTGTTATAATAGTAGAACATATTATTATTATATTGTGTAGTGACTGGATACCAAGGGTTTTAGCGATAGTAAATTGTGTGATAAGACTATCGTACTCATTATTTCAGGGTTAAATATATTGTGTTACGAGGCATCACCTGAAAGACGGTTGAGCCTGCATATATATTGTATTGTATCGTAGACTTCGGTGAGTATGTTGTCATATTATATTTGATCCTGGTGAGTAGGGATGTTTACTGATGTGATTCAGAGTATATTGATTTATTGTTGAGCGAAGAGATATAACTCGTTAATTATATAGTGATGAAAACTTATTGATAGTGAGAACGTCGTGTTAGAGGTCGTCTTAAAGAGATAATAGTGGACGAGTAGACTTTAATGTCCGCAGATGAAAATTTGTGGGTACATGTTATGGACTAAGGGATTAACGGATTTCGACGACCAACAATGTTAGATAGTAGTGTATCAGGGGGGCTCTTTCTTTGGATTTCGTTTTGCGAGACATCCCACGCATGAAAGTTAGCAAAATTTGGAAGTTGAGAGATGTTTTTCCTTTAGTACATCGGTTTACTACCGTAGTATTTACACATATATGTATATATAACTATGAATTAATAGTTATATTATGAATTAAGGTCAGTGGATCCCTATAGTGTTAAAATGCAAAAAATGTTACTAATCGTTGACACAACGAGAAGAACGATGGGACAACCTAAGAGATAATTAAGTGGAAAATGTAGGGTGGCTGTGTATGACGTTACCAAATAGTTATGCAATGTATGTGAGGCATAGTTTGAGATAAATGTAACACATCTAGTATGGTTGTGTAGAAATGCAAAGAGTATAGGGTGTATGGGCACCTTAGTTAATCGTATCTTCTATAACATTTACGGGGAGTGGATGTGAAAAAGGTAAGAATACACGTTGACGTATGGATAGGTTTGAAGTTGAACTAGAGTGAGACAAAGGGGTATAGAATTTACTTAGTGATCTAGGGAAATCACTAGAGACCGAGGAGTAAAAGGATAAAAGTGATTATAGTAATAGAAAGTAAAAGGAATGTACAATATAAATTCTCGAGAATAATTAACAGTCATTTGGTACAAAGGAGTAATAAGATGAGAGCTACATCATAATCAAGTTTAAATGATTTTGGAGTCTGTCATGAGTATTCGAGTATTATTACAAATAGCTCCCACAAATATATCAGTAGTTCGAATGGTAGTGCCTAGACCGTCGAACTAAAGAGTACCATTAATGAAGGGACACGGGGAACAACGTAATACTCTAAAAATATTAAAAAGAGATGGAAATATAGGTGTGATGAGAATAAATGATGAAGGGAGTTAACACATGAGAATATTGGAAAAAAAAATTGTAGATGAAGTACGTTAGCCGTGCGTAGAGAGGCTTATATTAGTGACAAAACAGAAATGAAATTTCAAAGTGTAGTGAAAGCACCAAGGTGAATTATTAAATTAAAATGATGGAATATTTCGATATGTGATAACTAAAGTGAATTGGTCACTAGAATGGAATGGTAAGGGAAGACCGTTGGATGGAAGGATGTCATTAGTAGAGATATAGGGAGAACGACAGAATGACACTGAGATAGTGAAAGTTTTATGGGGTGCCACTTGAAATTGTGTTCGACCAGGACATGATCTTCAATCCTTAATTTTTGGGAGAGTTTTCAGGAGGCTATGGATACTGATTTGTGATTGAGTAAAGATTATCACCCGTAGACAAATGGGCAGACAGATATGGCCAACCAAATGTTAGAGGATATGCTTCAAATGTGTATCCTCGATTTTGGAGGAGGTTGCGAGAAGTATCTTCCACTAGTGGAGTTCACGTACAATAACTCCTATCAGTTTACTATTGGCATGGATCCATTTAAGTCGTTATATGGTAGACCTTGTCATTCTCCTACTTATAGGCTAGAAGTGCGGGACAATAAGCTACTCGAACCGAAATTGATTCAAGATACTCATCGAGGATTGAGATGATTCGGAGTCTCATACAAATAGCTCAGGATAGATAGAAGAATTACGCTGATGCCAAGTGGTTCTTTGGAGAGTTCATTGTGGGGGACCAGGTGTTGCTAAGAGTATCTCCTATGAAGGGGATAATGCGATTTGGGAAGAAAGGGAAGTTAACACCAAGGTACATGGGGCGATTTCTCATCATCGAGAGGATTGGATCGGTGGCATACAGACTAGTATTACCGGAGCACTTGCATTGTATATATAATGTGTTCCATATTTCTTCTCTTAGACGGTATCTCTAGGATGAGTTGGCTCACACTCATATTGCGCTGGAGCAGATAGACTTACAACCTACTAGTTCGTATGAGGAGAGACCAGTGTCTATCCTAGATCATAGCGAAAGAAGATTGAGGAAAATTGTAGTACCACTTGTGCATGTTCAGTGGGAGCACCATAATATTGCGGAGTCTACTTGGGAGCACGAGGATGAGATGCACGAGAAATATCCAGAGCTATTCTTACCAGGTATACTTTTTTTTTTCAAATTTTGGGATGAAATTCCGTTGTAAGGGAGGAAGTATGTAATAACCCGTATTTTTAAAGATTTTTAAATATTGAATTAATTAAACTAAATATGGGAAATTAATTGATAAGTAATCCGAATTAAAATAAATATTAACAAGCGAGAAAAGAGTTAGTATTTATTAGTGACAATTATATGGGATATTACTAAGAGAATAAAGTAATATATGATGGTGAATATGATTATGAATTTATGAAAATTATCGCAAGGGAGAAATACGACAATTACGATAATTAAGTCGGGACGCGCATGTCAGTCGTATCAGGACTAAATTAATGGAATACAATAGTACATTTTTTATTAGTCACCCAAATGATCATTTTGAGTGAGCCAATGTGTTTAGAAGGGTCGAGATAGTCCGAAATGTCTACCCGGGGGTTTAGTTTGGGTCCTGGGATAATTTTAGGCCAAACCAGCATCCCGGGAGGGCATTTAGTAATTTTTATTTTTGGGTGAATAGTACCTACGAAATTATAAGGCATTAAACTACGGGATAATTAGAAGAAAGCCACCGAAAGGCCATAGGACGAAGAGGAAGGAGATTATAAGGCTAAAACCACCACTTAGCACCACCACCACCACCACCGGATTGTGGATCGGAGGAGGAGGAACACCAATCCATTAACTTCTTCAATAGATTAGACCTACATACAAAAGGCAAGTGTTTAATCTTGTAAAATTTGAGCAATAATAACACCCATGTTAGCGTAGGCCAAATTGAATATGAATTATGTTTGAAATTGATGAAATTGAAGGATTTAAATCATAATCTAGGATTGATTATAGTATAGGTTTGACCCCCCATGATATGTAAATGATTACCTAGGAAATTGGATTTATATTGATGAACAATTTTCAGTCTTTATGTGAGTTCTTCAAGAAGATGACAAACTAGGGTTATTAGTGCTTATACTTGAATTAAACCCAATTAATCGATGCCCTTTGATGAAATTGTAGTTCTTAGACATTAGAACTTGTTTAATATTGTTAGTGTAACATTTAGTATGTTTGAATTGGTGTTTTGGATGATTAAAATAAGGATTTGGGGTTGAGAATTGAGGAAACCCATAACTTTATCAATTTATAATTTCGAGACCTGTAGAGGCGAATCAATTCGTCCAAGATCTGTATCGATTTGGCTGTTGGTAAAAAAATAAAACTTCTATATTTTTTTGCTACGATCGTGGGTGCCCACCTCATATTTTTTTGATTTTTTTTAATTATGGGAGTTATTTTAAAATGCTTGGACATGTATTAGAGGACCAGTAGGCCTAGATTGGGTATTAGGCTTGATCTCATAAAGGTGTATTTAGGGACAAGCATAATTAGGTTAACGTGAGGGAATTACCTAATCTGGAGATTAATTCGGGTTCTCGAGGACAACAATGGTTAAGACCAGTAGGACAAAGTGAGTTCCTACTGTTATTTTGGGTAGAATAATGTGTACACTTTGAGTGGTGAAGTAATTCTCGAGAGCGTACGATAAAGAGTGAAGTTTTAATTCTATTAAACGTAGGATATTCAGGATAATAATATACTACGTATGAGATTTATGATGTGGGATGTGAGTACACCTATATTTGTGTTATATATATATATATATATATATATATATATATATATAGGTGATACGAATGTCTATTATATGAATTATTTATTCTGTGTATGACATACCTACGCTGCTAGCTATCGCAGGAGGCTGTGAAGGTGACAGTCTTATCTTGAGCAGCCTTCGGGGGGGGGGGGGGGGGGGGGGGGCATTTAGACTTATGCCTCAGAACATCGGACTTAGGTTGGATCGCCACTTGTGTGAACAATGGTATTGAACGGTCGTTTGGGTGCGTAGGTATGTGCATAACCCAATTGCTTAAGACTATGTTCGCCTCCGATGTGTGTGATTTTTATTTATGGTTCATTAGAGATATCGAGCCTATTGTCCTTGATTGAGTAAGAGATGTACCAGGACTGAATAGCAGAGCATGCACGCATCGCAGCTGAGTCTAGTGGTGCCGTATTAGTATATATAATATATAGTGATGAATACGTATATATATATATATATATATATATATATATATATATATATATATACTTATGATATTATCTACTGCGAGAAATTTTTAGATAAGAAAAATAATGAATTGTTAAGTAAAGTAAGCATGTGAACACTTCAATTTATTGTGAAACTCTTGCTCCGAATAATAAATACAAGAATATTAAATAATAATAATATGCGGAAAACACGGGTTATTACTACAGTTGGTAAGCTAGAACGACTATGTCTATAAAATATTTGGGTGATAACTATGCTTAGAACGGTTTATAGGTACGTTATGCATGCACAATAGTTGAGAGGGGAGAATCTCAAGAGAGTATTCGAAAAGCTAACATGGGTGTCACATTTAGTTTACTGTATCTTTAAATACTTGATAAACTGTTTTAAAATATTTTACACTCGGACTCTTACCCGTCTCTTGCAAAAATCTCTTTTCTTTGCGAAATTATTTTTAGGTGTCCAGCCACAGGAGCGCCAAGCTTAGAATGTTGGATCTTTTGATGTGATGCAACTACTGTGGGAGTTGCAGGTCCTCGTATTTAGACGCCTCCACATTTATGGTTTCAGTTCTTTGATTTAGGCTTCTCAGTTAGGGCTTTTGTCGTCCATCCTCATTTTATTTATGTCAGAGAGACATTATACTCATTTCATTTCAATATTTCACATTCAGTTGGATTTAATTAGTATTATTACGATTAATGGTTTGGATTTTTCTTAACTAGAATGATTATTCTTGTTTATTATATTCAGTTAGATGGTGTTTTATTCAGTATTTGTTTATTCATGAGAATGGTGAATGTGTTAAATGGTTTAAATTAAGTAACGTTTTTAAATGGTTAAAATGTTTTGACAGTAGCTTAATTAATTATAAGGTGATTAACAAAGAATATTGTTTTTCAATAGTGATGCTAAGAATAAACCAACCGAACATTCCGTTTTAAATTTTATAAAGGAATGATCACTCGATATTTAATTGGGCGGGGTGTCAGAGAGTATCATAAGTCGACCATGGAAATTCCTTCTCCACAAAGGTTATGTATGCAAGATACAAACTATAGGGTTTAAACTTGATTCACTCAATATATTCTGGGAAAGTTATTTATGAATCAAAAAGGTTTTCTAAACTCAAAAGGTTGAAAACTTCTGATAAAGGTTTGGAAAAATAGTTTTGACAAAAGTGTTAATGAAAACAAACACGAAATAGGTATTTATAAGGCGAACATAAATTTTGAGGTGTCGACACTCGTTCGAATGAAAAAATAGTTTCGTTGAATGAGAACATAATCTTCTAGCAAGGCCATTAGAACGAAAAATTAATCTCATTTGAACAAGCTTCAAATGATCTTCGAACGACGCAAAAAAGTACGCCCTCAATTGATGTTCGATCGAAGTAAACTTCAAACGACACTTCAAACGAAAATGCATACTCGTTTGAACAAGATTCCCATCTCATTCGAATAAGATTACCATATTTTGAAATTTATTAAATAAAGAAAAACTGCCTCGATTTTTAAATAAAAAAACCTATTTCGTATTTAATAAAAATAAACATCCCAAAAATTCAAGGAATAAATTTAAACTTAATAGCATTATACCCATATGATGTTGATATTCTTGAAAGTAGGAGATGTTGGATGTTCAGTCTTGATGATGGCTCAAATCAAACGGTGGCCAGATGTGCAAAAAACTATTTTAGCCTAAGCTATGAGCAAATTATGCTCTTACAGTTTTGATACATGACATCATTTCATATTTGTTATTAATAATGTGTGAAGTCATTAAGTTGTGATTTCATGATAACTTGCTACATGTTTTACTCCTTTCCTCCTTTAATGCACATGAGAACGAGCTAATTTGAGTATTACACTTACCTGTCACATGTCAATCATTGTGTTTTCATCTCAATTTTTCGTTACAACGAAACAAATATGAAAAATAATATAAAAAGTTGTGCTTATAAGAACCATTGCCCACATTTAAATTATTTTTCTAGAAAATTTGTTATATATTAAGCAATGGAAAGGGCTATGAAAGGCAAAAGTCTTTGCGTTAAAAGCTTCCATTTTCAAAGAAATCTGCCAAAACGATTAACGACACATAAAAAGAGAAGTGTCAAGCCAATTTTTAAACATTGATGCTTCGCTAAAAATGATCATTAATTTATTCAAAAATAATTGATAATATTTTGAGTTATGTGAGATTTTAAGGGAGTTAAATCGAAGATCAAGGATTTTCACAAACTATATAAATCTCGAAAAAACATTACATAGTTCTGGGCGTCATTGGTATGAAAATCACTTACGGTCTTGATTTGTTGATTAAGTTTAATCGATTTCACAGGAGTTTATAGTCTTTTGCACCTAATGTGGACTTTGAGATCATTCATTAGTGGTATCTCAACCCTTCGTTTACATGTGTTATATTTTTCCTCATTGATTCTCCTATGGAATATGTTCGCACCCCTACATTTTGCTTCCATGATTTGGGTATTTTTGTATTAATTCATAATGTGTTATTTTTGTAAACTTTTATACTTGAGAAAATTTTTAAAAAATTCAAAAATAGTTGGTGAAGCCTTTGATATCATCATTACATGTTCGTTATTTCTATATCTTTGTGATGATATCTTATTTCTTATCTGTAATGTTCTCTATATGTCATGTTTAGATTCTACTCGTTTGTATATTTCGGACAAAAAGGGAGAGAACAAATTAAGGGGGACTTTGATTTTTTAGATTTACATGTTTTTATTGTCTATTTCAAACTCTATGCATCATGAGTATTTTTCTTTGCTTTATATGGGTAGGTATCCAATCAAAGAACATATTGCACCGCATGAAGACAAAGTTCCCAAGGGAAGATCAAGAAGAACAAGTGGAGATTGAAGACAAAGTTTATCTATGTCGTTTCATTTCTAGGGCTTATGAAGGATATTATAATTTTTGTCTTAGAGGGGAAAATTTTGTAATAACAAGTTAAGGGGGAGTTTATTTTTTAGCTTTACGTGTTTTTATTATCTATTTCAAACTCTATGCATCACGAGTATATTTCTTTGCTTCATGTGTGAAGGTATCCAATCGAAGAACATATTGCACTGCATGAAGATAAGGTGCTCATGGGAAGATAAAGAGGAACAAGTGGAGATTGAGGACAAAGTTTATCTATGCCATTGAATTTATAGGGTTTAGTAAGGATATTAGAATTTTTGTCCTGGGGGGGCAATTTTTTGCAGCTTGGGTTACGATTAGTTTTGTATCGGAATAGCCAAAGGGGGAGATTTGTATGGAAAAATAGTTTATCTTAGGCTTGTTATATATTTTATTTTCACTATGAAACATTTGGAGTATCCCATTATAAATCTATATGTGCTGATACGATGAACTGAATCTCCAACGTCTCCAAAGTTCAAGACTTCCCTAAAATATGAAGGTATAATTCTTTTAGGGGCTCAAACTTATTTACCTTTATATTTGGGAGATGTATTTTTTGTACAAAATCAAGCCAAATTTTTTAGAGTAAAAAAATTATTTTTAGATTTCCTTCAAACGAGATGACCTTCTCGTTCTAATGAAAGTATGCTCGTTTGATGAATTTATCAAACGAACATCCAACAAGGGTGTTTTGTTTTAATTCGTTTAAAGCTCGTTAGAAGCTTGTTCAAATGAGATAGATGTCTTGTTCGAACAAACTTGGTTTTGGTTCTAACGAGATGCTATTCTCAATCGAATGACTTTTATGTTTGTTTGAACGAGATCGCCTCCTCGAATTTTGTGCGCAGCCTATAAATACCTATATCAAAAAGAATTTTTGAGAGACTTTTGAAAAATTGCAACCTGTATATATGTTGTAAAAGTCCTCAAACTTTTTGGGTCTAAACTCCTTTTTGATTCACAAATCATCCTCCCAAATATACTTGGGAATCCATTTGAAACCCTAATAGTTTCATACTAGATATAATCTCGTGGAGAGAGATATTTACTTCTGACCTTGTGACCCGAATGATCATGCCAGAAGACTGAAAGCTAAAGGATAATCGGTGGATACCGAGGGTGGATCGTCGCCTCTAGACTGCTCAGGAACAAACGGGATTCTTTAGATATTATGTGAATACTGTGCATTATACGTGTGGATTTATCAAGTAGTATTGTAAGTCAGCTGTCTTGTAAAGTTTCTAAAGTGCTGATATAAAAGGTTTTGCCCTTAAAAGGGATTTTTTCCTCAGTTGTCGTGTGATTGCATATTTTATTTACCTGTCTTATCACTTAGATGCATGTCTTAGGATAATATGATAAAATTTGATTTGTGATTGGATATTTAATTAAATAAATGCACAAATTAGTACCAGAGCGTTTTTTCCACACGTTTACACAACAGTTGATTTGCATTTAATTAACTTCACAGGAAAACCAAGATAAACAAAATGGAAAATACAAATTTATAAGGAAAAATCTCAATAAAATTTGACCCCAAAAGATAATTTTTAAGCAAAAAGTGCTAGGGTCAGAGCCACGTTGTACCAAGCCTAGGGGTGGCATCATGCATTTATTGGCTTTTGAACAATGCCCACACAATGTATAGACTACCTCCTTTAAAAACTTGGTAAATGCCAATGATTCCAAACTCCTAAGTGATTTTGGGTGTATATTAAAACCAAATTTCACATAGTTTTTATATGTTGGATAAGAAAATATACAAATACTTCAACCAAGTTTACAATGTTACCAGTGAGTACTTAAGACAATGCTTTCTCTTTAAATAATTCTTGGTTTTAAACATGTGATCATGTCACGATAATATACTCACGAGGTCAAATGGGATTGGCACCAAAAATTCCCAAGAGCGGGGAGGTGATTTGTTTTTTTAATGGAGATTTTAAAAAAATCGTTGATAGATTGAAATGTGGAGAGTCGATTGAAACAATTTGTAATCAATTATGTTAAATTTTATGATTGTGTAAGCAAATATTTTTTTGTGTAAATAGTTTATACATGAAGAGAAATAATAAAGAGAGAGTTAGAGAAACTTCACAGATTGATATTTTTACGTGGTTCAGCCACCGCATGTGACACCCTGCGTAACTAAATCCCGGGTGTTCGGTCCTAAATTAAATTAAAACAAGTTTCTGAGTTGGTTCATTCTTATTATCACTGTCGAAAACTTTTTAATTACTAATCACCCAAATGAAATTAGACCGGTGCCAAATTATATCTTTCATTAACCCAAATAATTTCCCATGCAGAAAACTGATTAAAACCACCACAATAAATAACGAATAAGGTCTTGGTGAGTTAACATTCGGCTAAAATCCAAAACTACTAAATAAAACCAACATAATCAAAAACTGAATATCTGAAATAGTGACAATGGACGATATGTCCCAATAGAGACTACAAAAATAAGATCCTACATTACATCTAAATAAGTGAATCGTCTATGCAAAGTCGTGCCAGCCTCCACAACGCTGCAACTACGAGTCCCTGGAATGAATCCTCAAGTCTGGCGTCCCTGTGTCTAGACACCTAAAAGGGTTTTGAAAATATTTTGATAGCAAGAGTTAGTACTCAAAAACATTTTGAAAATATTTAGTAAGTGATTAACACAGAAAAATGAGTTATTGATTACACAAGTTAAGATTTTCGCACACTCTCTTGAGTTACCTCACCCCTCATCTAGCGCACGCCTAACGTCCTACATTTAGCCCACCTAGTTGTTATACCCAAGCTAACTAGACTATAGTAACCAACTAAACTTATCTACACGACTAAGTTCCCATACCGCCCACTTAGTATGTAATAGTAACCATATCTCATGATTTATATACTTAGATAATTATTCACGCTTTGTTATCTTAAATAGATTTATAATTAAGTTTCCCTACGTAATTTGCTTTTAGATGTATTCACGACATCTCATTATCTACTAACTCGCATAAGTAGATTATTAATGCAGTATACATTTCACACATAATATATACTTATAAATTCATTTAGTACTAATATGTCCTTTTTACACACATTAAGAACTCTTGGTTCGGAATGGTCCATCGACACCAACTAAGAGTTTGGTTCGTAATGTCACCTCGACCCCGAGTTCATTTTAGGTTATGGTTCAGAAAATCACCTTGACCCCACTAATGAAATTTTTGTACATAAATTGATTTGGATTTCTTTCGTCACGAACCCAACTTACTATTTCCATATATTAGTTTGGAATCCTACCTTAACCCTAATATAGGCAGTTATAATTTAGGTATTCTCTCCACCTAAGTATCTATATATTTCAGTAGGTATACACGCAACCTAATAATAGTGCTCGTACGTAATATTTCCTCTATAATGTCCACCGTACTTATTAATTTACGATTTATCTTACTATCGTATTTCAATTGACTATTTACGCAACTTTAAGGTCTGTAGTTACCCCTATATTCATTTCAGTAGTTAAGTCATCTCTAACCTACTGATATACTCCTTGGAATTGAGTTCACTCTCTCTGTAACTCAAATTCTAAATTCCCGATGCACTACTCGATCGGTTTACCCTCGTCGATCCATCACTTCAAATCTTTTACCCAATGATTATAATGGACCCCCACTATACACTTACTGGTACTCTCTAAGTCCCTTTATAGGTAAAATATCATCACTAAGGTTCCCTTCAAGCATCGGTAATCGAATAGAACTCAACCAATAAAAGACCCTAATATCACCTAGGGTCGATCGATCGACCTTAAGCAACGATCGATCGAATCCATCGCTCGATCGACATTAAAGGGTCGATCGATCGATCGAGCAGTGACAGACGCATACCTTCTTCTTCTTCATAAGTTTTCCACCTTGTAAATAATGATACCTAACCATTCCTACATATTCTAGGATGATTTCCAACAAATTATGCATTTTAAATCCTTCCTATTCACCCCAAAATAATTCAAATCTTCTATTTATTCAAGTACCCTAGTATGACACGTTCTTCCTATATTTTCAATAATCAACCTAGATATTAGTTCGTGTTAACAATCATGATTCCTCTGATGTTCATTCCTCTACAGATATAAATCTAACTACATCTGATCTCTACCCAAACATGTAATTAATCAATTCTTCTTCTCAAAGAATATTCATCAAAATGAATTATTCATAAATCCTATGCATGGATATTATAACTCAAAATAATTTGCAGATAACCACTTGCCTTATTCAGAGATGATTTGATTTCATGATTGTGGTTGGTGATTGATTGTCTTTCTCCTCCAATCTTCCTTCCCAACCAGTTTGTGGTGCAAGAACCCTTTGAATCCTTCACTAATTCTTCCTTAGGCTTTGAGAATAATCTCTCTCCTTTCTCTAATGGATTTTGTGTGTTTTTTTCTCTCCTCTATCCATAGCCTCCAACTCTTATAATCTGATTTATAGTATATAAATTCGTAGGTCTCCTCACCCCCATATGTTAAAAGACTAAAACACCCTCGTACGGTCCCGGTTTAGCCCAAAAATGCTTCGGTACCCGACTAGTACACTCGAGTATACTATTTTGAATAATTCGACCATTTCAAAATCATATGTGACCTCTAAATTATCATTTGAGTCACTTAAAAATAATTTCCTATCTCATTCTCAATTAATCTACACGTGACACTCGGTTGAGATATAATCAAGTACGTCCATATCACTCGCTATGTCGTACAAATTAACTATCAATATTTACTATTCACACTTAGTAAATTTGAATCATAATATTAATCAGTGTCTATCTATTGATTAATATTTAATAATCAAAATTATTATTTTATCCCTTAATAATCATAATTATTACTAAATCGCATTAATTACTTTACAAGTGTTATTTAAATATAAAATCACATTAAATTATTCCACTCACGTAATTTAAATTGGAACATATTTTAGATTTAATTAATCCATCAATTAAATTCTAAATATGCAAAAATAAGGGGTATTACATACTTCCTCCCTTACAAAGGAATTTTGTCCTCAAAATTAGGATATACCTGCGGTGAATGACTCTGGATACTACTCTCGCATATCCTCTTCCCGCTCCCATGTTGACTCGTCAATATTGTGGTGTCCCCACTGCACTCACACTAATAGTACCACCTTGGATCGAAGCTTATGCTCGCTATGATCCATAACAGCCACGTGTCTCTCCTTATACGAGACATCTGGCCGCAAATCAATCTCCTTAAGTGGAACGTGTCAGAAGGCTCTCTCGCTCCTCCTGTATTTCTTCAGTGATGACATATGGAACACATCATGTATCCGTTGAAGATACTCTAGGAGTCCCTGAAAAATTGTTACTAAATCCGTTTAATACAAGATTAAACTATTTAAGTAACTCCGAACTATTTTTTTAAGAAACTCTTTTCTAGAAATCAAATCAGTTTAATCACAAGATGTGTTTAAAATTATGCACGAGATCTTTTCAAGATTTATTAACAAGTTTTGAAAAACAAAACTAAAATCGTTTTTAATTCATCACACTAAACAGAAAGGGATGAGGAGTAGAAAGATTAATGACAAGATATTTTTAATGTGGTATAACCTCACCCAACCGAGGAAACATCCACGACTCCCTCTACGGAGTAAACCAAAAATTACAATAAAACAAATTATAGAAATTACAAACTATATAACACACATGCACACAAATCAGACCTGCACAAGTTTAGGAATGTACCAAATGGCGTCCTTCTAACTTTTCTGCAGTTCTGTTTGTTGATGTTGTTATCCAGTTTGCTAACATCCAATTTGTTCCAGTTCTTTACGTCGACTCTTGTTTCAAGATCTTATTACCAACACTTTTATGGTGGTAGGGTGTAAGTGTTTTGTGAAGGTGCTTCTAACACATCCATGCACACACTCACGCTTATTTATACAAACAGTCCTATCAAATTACATATAAGATCTATATGCTGTGATTTTCAGTTTCTCTCTTCTTAGAAATCTTTGAACCTTATTTGACCTTTAATATTAACCAAGAATCCATGGCTATCTTTCTTAGAAGACGTATCAAGATCTTAATCAATCTCAGGTTTTGAAATATTTTTGAGATTGAAAATCACCAAGTGCAATTCAAACTAGGTCGAAGGTTTTGTTTCAAAATAACTAGAAACATAAAATGTTTTTGTTGATTTTGAAGTTGAAAACATTTACAGAAACAAATCAACAAAATTTTTCTCAAAATGAGAAACTATAAATGCAGATCTATGTGAAATATAACATAAAACGTTCAAATTTACGATTTCTATAAATCATAAACACAGATCTTAAACTTAATGTTTACGTTGAAAATAAGATCTCAAAACGAAGAGGTTATAACATGAAACAACTAACAAACCAACACTCAAAACTCTCAAACACTCAAGGTGGTGTTTTGTATATACTGGTTTTGAAAGAGGTTAGGGTTTGAAAGATGGTAGGACATTTTAGGGTTAGGGTTTCTAACTCTCTCTCTCTCTCTCTCTCTCTCTCTCTCTCTCTAGTTTCTCTGTTCTCTCTCTACTCTCTCTTCTCTCTATACTCACTCAAATAGACGAAGTGGCAAAAGTATCTTCTGGCTGAGGGTTATGCTCCTTATATAGAGGGCTGATAAGGATCGAGAAGATGGTTCAAAATCAAGGGTTATAATTTGGTTTAGGCAGTTTGACTTTGATCCAAGGGTTAGAGATAAGCGGTAGTTAAAACGCTTCTGATTGGTTTAAGAGGGATTCACAAGGATGGATTTAGAATGCATGCAGATCGTTGATTAACACGATCCAAGGGATGAGATTGTTCACATGGGTTATCTCTTGGAAGAATCACAAATCAAACCGATATATAAGGGACAGGTGTAGGACTGAGATTGTTCCTGATACGCATGTTTGAAAGTAATTACCCAGATACCTTGAAGTCTCGAGCGCTTTTGATTTCTACCTAAATGAACTTTCAGCTAATAAAACCAACAATCGAAAATTGCAGAATGACCCCAATGCTTTATAAATCCAATTTTAATTACGATAAAAGGTGTTTTAAAAATCATTTAAAATTCCCAAAAATTATTAAAAATCATTTTTAGGGAAATTAACCCACACAACCAATTATATGCAATATACAAGATATTAATGTAATCCTAATGTGTGTGAGTGTTGGTACATATACCTTTGATTAGACAAAAAAGAGGAATGAATTGTAGACAATTTCTGAGGCTTTTTTGATTCTTGGAAAGGACACAATTTTGTCACTATTTCCAAACTATAAGAGCACTTATACAATGTAGACTCAAGTGATTCAAGAGTATAAGGTGATTCAATCTCCCCCTTTGAAAATATAAGACAAAATCTCCTTTGAGCATCTAGGACTCGTAGGGCAATAAAGAAATGAGGAAAAAACCTATTCCTAAATAAAAGTTATATCTACCCATTTCCTAGAAAAGAAAAGTACATAACTCAACTAATTACAAATAAATACCCTATTGAGAATAATTGTACAGAATCCTGCAAATGATTTCTAAGATCAAGCATATTAGAAATATATGAAAAAAATTGAACGCATAAGACTCAAATTTCTCCCCCATTTTGTCTCAAATGGACAAAGGGAAAAATTATGTAAATCCAACAAATTATTCAGAACACACCATTCCAATTGATTTACATAAGGTAATAAACCTATTATAATCCAAAGATTTGGTAAACATATCCGCGAGTTGAAAATTAGTAGGAAGATAATTGATTTCTAATTCCTTAGTTTCAACTAATTTGCGAATAAAGTGATGTCTTATTTTTATATGTTTTGTTCGCGAGTGTTGAACAGGATTTTTAGAGATATTGATCGCACTTTGATTATCACAATAGAGATACAATTGTTTTTTCTTGAATACCATAATCACTTAGCATTTGCTTAAGCCAAAGAAGTTGAGCACAACAACTGTCAGCAGCTATGTATTCAGATTCAGCAGTGGATAATGAAGTGCAGTTTTGTTTCTTACTACTCCAACCTACCAAATTATTACCAATATAATAACATGCGCCTGATGTGCTCTTACTATCGTCAGTACACCCTGCCCAATCAACATCTGTGTATCCTATTATATTGATAGAAGTATCATTGGTGTACCAAAGTCCTAAATTTGGAGTGCCTTTAATGTACTTGATAATTCTTTTAACACAAGTTAAATGAATCTCCTTAGGATTGTTCTGGTAACGATCACAAACGCAAACATCATACATAATATCAGGACGTGAGGCAGTAAGATATAGTGAGCTTCCAATCATACTACGATAAAGGGTGGGATCTATGAATTTTCTTGTTTTATCCTTAGATAGTTTGACAGTAGTACTCATGGGAGTTTTAGCCTCTTTTGCACTTTCAAGACTAAATTTTTTAATAATCTCTGATGCGTATTTTGATTGCGAGACAAATAATCCTTCTGAATTTTGTTTGACTTGAAGACCTAAGAAAAATTGCAACTCCCCCAAGAGAGACATTTGAAATTCTTTATGCATAATTTCACAAAAGCATTTAACTTCTGAAGGGGAAGTTGATCCAAAGATGATATCATCTACGTACACTTGAGCTATAATGATATGTTTGTCAAAATGTTTGACAAAAAGGGTTTGATCATCTCCACCTCTCTTAAAACCTTTGTCTAAGATAAAGTTGGAAAGGCTCTCATACCAGGCTCTTGGCGCTTGTTTTAGGCCATACAAAGCCTTTTTAAGACGAAAGACATAATTTGGATATTTAGGGTCAATAAACCCTTTTGGTTGTTCTACATAGGTCTCCTAAGTCAATATTCCATTAAGGAAGGCAGATTTGACATCCATTTGGTAAAGCGTAAATTATAAGCAACAAGTTATGGCAAAGTGCTGCACGTCTATGGGAGTCACAGTCATCTCCCCGAAGCTAAAATGGAAGGTGTGGGTAGTATCCCACCACCTCTCTCCCAAAGCGCACAGGACCGCTTTCGAGCGAGGCGTCTCATCCTGCACCGATGCCAACTGACCAAAACCCGCTGATGATAACACCCAACACACCACAGGTGGGAGATGCTCCCAGACATCCCTGAGCCCCATCATCCCGCGGGCGCGCATGTTCTTCAAGGAAATATCAGACTGGAAAAAAGGAAAAGTCTCATCAAAAGTCAAGAAAGAAAGAAAAATCACCAAAAGGAGAAGAATGCCAAAGGTCAGGTTACTTACATAACCGTCGGGAACCACTTTCAAAGAGCGATGATGCGATGGCTCCCGCAGCAAGGTCCGCTCATCTGCGATAGGCTCAAACGCCTCAAAGGAGTTCTCACTCCCCAAAGCAAGAGGCGCCCTGGCCCTCCACTCCACATTCGCCCAATCATCAATGGTCAACCACTCCCGGTGGACTGCAGTGCTCACAAAAGCGGCCATTTCTTGAAGATCGAAATGCTATAAAACGATTTACAGATGAATCACAGAGAGAGAGAAGGCAAAAAAGCTGTGAAAAAAATGAAGGGATTCGCCCCCTTTATATAGGATTCCAAGCGCCATGCCGATCGGCACTTCCCTCCACCATACTGATCGGCACTAACTCCTTACCTTCCCGAGGTAGCCCAAAAGTTTGTGTCACTGCCGAATGGCACCCCTCATACCATGCCCACCGGCACCCCCCTTAAATTTTGTACAGAAATTCCTAAAAAATACCAGAAAGCCTCGAAAAATTCCTAAAAATCTCAGGAAGGATTTAGAACATCTTCACCAAGAAAATTTTGCATTCCATCAAGCGAAACCCCTCTTTCCCAGCAGAATCCTCAAAAACCAAGCGAATCTCCTCCCTATCAAGCATCGAAGAATCTCTAAGGATCGGCTGATCACTTCCCCAGCGGAGTTTTTTTTACAGCACCAAAATAGGTTGATTCCCCCCGCGAGGTCTCCTAAAGAAACAAAAGCATCCCCAGCTATCAGCTCCCCAGCTCAAATCAAAATCACAAGGCACTTTCTCTAGCAAAATCAAAATCCCATATTAATCCACTCTTAGGTCAGAATTGACCTCAGTCTTGGATCGTCACCTGAGTTGGGTCAGAATTGACCCCGATCCTCAGTCATCACCACTCTTAGGTTAGAATTGACCTCGGTCTTGGATCGTTACATGAGTTAGGTCATAATTGACCATGGTCCTCGATCGTTACCACTCTTAGGTCAAAATTGACCTCGGTCTTAGATCGTCACCTGAGTTGGGTCAGAATTGACCCCGATCCTCGGTCTCCACCACTCTCAGGTCAAAATTGACCTCGGATTTGGATCGTCACCTGAGTTGGGTCAGAACTGACCCCGATCCTCGGTCGTCACCACTCTTAGGTCAGAATTGACCTCGATCTTTGATCGTCACCTGACTTGGGTCAGAATTGACCCCGATCCTCGGTCATTACCACTCTTAGGTCAGAATAGACCTCGGTTTTAAATCATCACCTGAGTTTGGTCAGAATTGACCCCAGTCCTCGGTCGTCACCACTCTTAGGTCAGAATAGACCTCTCCCTTAAATCATCACCTGGGTTAGGTCAGAATTGACCCCGGTCCTTAATCGTCACCACTCTTAGGTCAGAATTGACCTCGGTCTTAGATCGTCACCTAAGTTGGGTCATAATTGACCCCGGTCCTCGATCGTCACCACTCTTAGGTCAAAATTAACCTCGGTCTTAGATCGTCACCTGAGTTAGGTCAAAATTTATGCCGGTCCTCGGTCGTCACCTGAGTTGGGTCAAAATAGACCCCGATCCTCGGTCGTCACCACTCTTAGGTCAGAATTAACCTTAGTTAATAGATCTTCACCCGAAGCCCACAGATTCGGATTTGACCCTCATAATTGGTCATTCTCCAACACCACTTCAGATCCTCAGAATTGACCTAAACCTTTGATCGTCATTCCATCCCCAGCACACTCCTTAGGTCGTCAGAATTGGCCTCGACCCTCTGAATCGATCATACTCCCTCAAAAGCATCATGTGGTGTCTATTCGACAGTCATCATTTGTTCTAAACTCACCCGTTGAGGGGATCTGTAGACACCCCATTCCTTTACCCCCAACTCTCCTTAGGTCCCTAGTACCTCCCCTTCATCACTACAAACCCAGGTCATGTCCCGAATACTCACCTAGAAGCCATGGGCACTCCTCATCTCAGTTTGACCAAAAAGTAAAACTTTTCATCTCCACTGAGACTAAATGAATCCTCGAAGGGCACTGAATACCCTTCCCAATGGTCCATCCCGTGCGTGATTCTGACTTACCATGCGGACGAATGATCCGTTTGCGTCCGAAACTTGACATAAAGGCCATTGGGCGTTCCCGGGCTCTGTTTGGCCTAAGTCAACTATTCAGATCAACCGAGGCTAATTGAATCTTCGAACGGCTATGAATACCCTTTCCAACGTTCTATCCCATGCGCGATTTTGACTTACCATGCGGACGAACGATCTGTTTAACTGCAAGAGGTCGCTAAATGCTTCCAGGGCCCGGTTGACCAAATTCAACCCCCCAAATCGGGTCAAACTCTTTGGAATGTCAAATTATATCTCCTAACCTTTCCAACGGTCCACCCCATTCATGATTTGGACTCCCATGCGGATGAACGATCCGTGTGCGTCCGAACGATTCCCCGTCCAATGGACCAACAAATTCTTCCGAGCCATATTTGACCCAAAGTCAACTCCTGAACATGAGAGCGGTCCAAAGGACTTTCGAAGGTATCTGAATTACCTTTCCAACGGTCTACCCCATACACAATTCTGACCAACAGTTTGCCCTCGGCAGCCGATTTCCCGAAAAGGCTTAAAACACACTGCCAAATGGCAGGTTCCAGACCCTGCCTATCGGCAGGTGCAGATAGGCTGGATGAGGTCTATGCCGATCGGCAGTGACCTGAGCCTATAAAAGGAGGCATTCACCTCATTTTCAAGGGGAGCCCAGATCTGATAAAATTCACTCTCAACGAATCCCAGAAACCTCTTTCGAAGGCAGCGTGATTTCAACCTCCAAATCCCTTTTTTACTTCCACTTTTCGTCATCCTTTTCCTCAAACTTGGTGAATTATACACTCTCCATCATCATCCAAGTGCAAGGGTTTCTCTCCAATATTCATGATCAAGCTCAAAATCTTCATGAAGGTCCAACTTTCTCAAACTCTCTCTTAAATTCTCTTAAATTCTCTTAAATTCTCTTAAATTCTCAATAACTTGTTTTATTACTTAGCACTTTTATTATCTCATCTCACACATCCTAATATACTATTTATTAAGTATTATTGCACATATCCTATTTTCATATAAATAAAACCCAAAAAACAAGAACAAGAGGGTTTTCTCATAAATTCCAAATAGGGATTCTCATACTTTTCTCACACTTTTCTCACAACTAAAATAGTTTTTCTACACATACACACACTCACAAATAAGAGATCTCCTATTTGGATTTATGGGACAGACCCCACCCCTTGTTTTGTATGCGAACTACGTGGACTTTGATGCCTTTATAGGCTACGTAGGCATCTCGGGGTAAAACCCGAGACTTGAGTTCTTTTCTCACTTTTTGTCTTATTTTCCTATTTTTTCTAAATCTAATCTTCTTATATTCTATATACTTGCCCTTAGTGACGTATTACTCCATATGCGTTATCGTTCCCTTATAACGATCAACATTGGGATAAACGCATAAATCTTATTTTCTAATATTATTTTTACACCTTCCTACGGATGACTCGCTTTATCTCTTCCATGATACATGTCGGGGATTCCTATCTCCACTATATATATACACATGCACACATTTCACAGGGAAAATAAAGGAAAATAACAAATATCCATGAGAGACCGAAAGGGAGGAATTGGTGCCTAACACCTTCCCATTTCGTAACTTAGCCTCCGAACCCTTCTCGAATCATTTTGGTTTCGCATGCACCAGTATGTCTCTCGATGCCATCCTTCGGGATGGATTTCCCTTTTTCTTTTGTCTGTTTTGAGTAAAATAGACTGGTGACTCTGAATCTCTCTACATTTTTACACCTCATCTCAATTGACGTCGACCGAAGCGCTCCCGAGAGGGATACAGGGGACCCGAGGATCCTTTCCTTCGCGCGCCCGCCTGCAGGCGAGGATCGGGGATGGCCACAATGGCGACTCCGCTGTGGATCTGTATATTTTGAGGGCTTGACTCTATTTGCATAGATGCTATATTTGTTTATGTTTTCCCCCATATCTACATGTTCCCCCTTTTCCATGTGTATCCCATGCTTATGCTTATGTTCACACACTTGTAGAAAATTTTCCATGTACACTTCACACCACGTGCACCTAGGATCACATATATCAACATGTTGCACGCATCACCTATCCATACTTGGTGTACCTTGGGTACTCGTACTTTGCTCCCTGTTTGGCATAATCAAGAACGGCATTCTCGTCATAAGATACTAATAAGAGAATCATGCATGATTCACACGACATCACCAAAGAGCATTGTTATTGACCAAATTTTACCCAGTAACTGGAGTGTCACTTCGTGATGGGCTCTGGTCCCGCAAGTTGCAGTTAGCCTAAGCAATATGACTCTCACCTTCCATTGGCCAAGTACCTTCGAAGTATATCGAACGGTTCCCCCGCATCGTACCGCTTGACCGAAGTCATGACGGGAGGTATATCGCAGGGAATTTGTTCACGTACACCGAGTATATTAAATTTTCTCTCACATATACCGTCCCCACGAGGTATATGGTGAGGCAATTCACGCACATTCAGGTATATAAAATGGCTTGTCCACATGTACCAATTGCCCGCAAGAGCAAGATGTATATCGTGGAAGTCACGCCAAAGAGGGGAACCCATGTCGATTCACCTAACCAACTACATACCCGCATATAGGTGTCAAACCTAGGACACGCACTTTAGATTGTCGGTTTCAACCCGAAACTCTATCGAAATTTCGGGTCGATCTGCAGCCCAATTTTTGCGTATTTTTTAAAACGGGACCCTATCCGCGAGCCTGGTTACAAGTCCAAATCGTAGCTTTGCATATATTAAAAACCCCACTTTTCCAGGCTCGGGTCCCGTCCGGCATTGCATTTAGAAGAATTAAATAAAAGTGAGAACATAATAATCATAATAATCATGCTGAGTTCCGTCTCCAAAAACATTTCTCCCTTCTTTATCAAAACTCCAAAAATATTTCTCCTTTCTTTATAAAAAAAAGAAGAAAAGTAGTTTCTTCCCTTTTTCTCAAAAATAAATCTCATCCTACGCCTTCTCAAGTCAATTGCAAGCCCTTGGACTGGCTCCCTATTGGCTTCAGTCTTCAGTCAAATCACCCAAAAGTTTCGTCCGTTCTTCTACTACTTCTTTCGAGTCCGAAATACATTCACTTTCAATGGAGAATACAGATAAATCACCAGTCATACAGCCGAATTTGATGATAGTCCTAGCTCAGCTCATGTCCAAGATTGACAACCTCCAAACCGAGGTTCGAGAGATGCAACAAAATGAGGTTCCAATTAATCAAGAACCTGAGGCCCTATTTCCTCATGCTATGGGTCCACCCGAGCCTATCTGGGTTCCCTAAGAATATCAGCACGCTCCACGCACCCCTCCTGTCAATGGGCCGTCGCCTGCCCAGCTTTCGATGCCAAACATTGCCCAACCTATGGCTAACATGCCTATGGCCGTTGATCCAAAAGAGGAGGAGTTGAATAAAGTCAAAGAGGATCTCAAGATGCTCACCAAGAAGTTCGACCAAGTCAGAGTATCAAGGAATTACATGGACTACACCCACATGTCTCCTTATCCTAAGGCGAGGTTACCCGAGAAGTTCAAGATGCCAAATATCGAGAAGTTCGGAGGGAGTGGACCCCCGATTGTTCATCTTCGTAGTTATCATAGTTCCATGACTCTACTAGGGGCTTCTGAAGAAGTGATGGCCCAATTGTTTCAGTAAACTTTGAAGGATAGTGCCATGCGATGGTTTTTATCCCTTGAGGAATCCAGAATCCGTAGCTGGGAGGATGTAGCCTAAGAATTCATGTCGCAATATGAATACAACGAAGAGCTTGAGGTCACCCATCGTGATTTAGAGCTACTCAAGCAGAATCCAGGAGAATCAGTCAGTAACTTCATTACCCGGTGGAGGGAGCAAGCATCTACCATGACCAATCATCCATCTGAGGAAGAATCGGTCAACATAGTGAAGAAGAACTTCTTGCCCCATGTCCGAGCGACGATGGGAGGTCAATACTATCCCCAATTTCGAGCTCTCAAAGAGGCAGGAATAGAAATCGAGGAAAGCCTTGTTAAAACAAAGGTCGAATCGAAGAAGGTGTCCGGACAGTTCACCCCTAGAAAGTATGACAAGCCTTTCAGTGCTACAGTCTCAATCATCAACAACATCTCTCAACCAACCACATCATGGGCACCAGAAAGCCTCCCTATCCTCATACGAAGGGAATACACTGAGCTCCATGCTCCCCTCTCCAAAGTTTACCAAGCCTTGTTAAGCCAAAACCTCATCAAACCCTTGGATCCACATCCATTGACAAATCCACTCCCAAGAAACTTCAAAGCCGATGCTTATTGCGCCTTTCACTAAACTGCCGGCCATACCACTGACCAATGCTTTCACTTCCGAAACATAATCCAAGATCTCATTAATCGAGGTACCATCGCCCCAACGGCCAATCCTAAGCCAAACACTACTCACAACCCACTCCCAAATCATACCAATGCCCTCTTCTTAGAAAAAAACCCATATTTCGATCCATCAACTCAAATCACACCCATATACTCCCCTAAACCTCTTCAAATTTGTCCATATTTCCTCCTACACCCTACTAGCCTCACTGATCAGGCACTGTCACTCCTTACCAGAGCATGCATCGCTGTCCGTACCCGTTCTGAAAATGGAAATATGGAATTGTCAAGGTTTTTAAACCAGCTCCTAGAGTTCGGGCTGAAATTACCCTCACAGATGGTCATCGATTGCCAAAGGTTCAGCACACTATTCTTAGAAGCACGAAAATGGGCTCAAGATTCGGACAAGTGGGTTCTACCAACCGACGAAGTCAACCTAGATGATGTTGTCCAGATTATGGCGGAATTATTCGGGTAAACTAACAGCATTTATAGTATCACCGGGTTACTTGACACTTTGAAGCTACAAGGGCACTTGGTCCCTTCGATCACACATATCCCCACAAAATGGGAAAACCTGTATGAAGAAGCCGTTGAAGTTGTGGAATACATTGACTTTATATGGAAAGACAATTTTGTTACCACCGGATGGGGGGAAGAATTCGAAGATTCAAGCGAAGAATAAACTGAAGGAAGAGTTGGCCCAGAAACTGACATATATGGGATGATATCATTTGAAGAACTCCTCAGAGAAATAAAAAGGGTGGTAGAACAACCTAAGATTGATGAGGAAATGGGATTCATGATCTTTCCTTCTTTAGTAAATCACATGCCCAGATCAGGGTGACATTACCAAGTTCCAAGCTCACTACCAGCAAATGACAAAGGGAAGGGCATTGAAAACCTTCATATGCCAGAGATGACCATTGAGGAGAGCAAGATCCTCGATCAACTGAAGAAAACTCAAGCTAACATCACTCTATGGGGCCTTTTCATGTCTTCCCATCTACACAGAAATGCTTTAATCAAATTGCTCACTGGACCCACAGTTTCTCCCTCTACCTCACCAGAAGAAGCGGTAAGTCTGGTCAGATCCTTGACCTCTACCCGAATGCTATCATTTTCTGAAGAAGAAATCCCCAGAATTGGGTCAAATCACAATCATGCACTCAATATCTCCGTCAAAGTTATGGGGAAGGAAGTGCCACTCTCCCTTGTCGATAACGGATCCGCCTTGAATGTTTGCTGTCTGAGAACCTTCAAGTGTGTAGGCCTGAAAGAAAGCGACCTCGCTCCAACCTCCATCGCTATACGTGCCTACGATAATACTCACCAGGAGGTGATGGTATCCATAAAACTTGTAATAGGGGTTGGCCCTATAAACTCTATCGTTGAATTCCAAGTCATAGACATCCCAGCTTGTTTCAACCTATTGCTCGGACTACCCTGGCTCCACAATATCAAGGGTGTGTCTTCCTCACTCCATCAGAAATTGAAGTTCTTCTCCGACGGGCGAGGCATCACCATTTTGGGCGATGACGAAAATGTCGAGGGTGCAAGCACCAGCAGTCCAATTCTTGAGATACAGCACGGGTAAAATGATATGCTCCTATCAGGATTTCGAGTTGAACCAATCTTACTCCTGGCAAGGGACGATTTCAAAGAAAGGGTTTGTCTAGAATATGACCCTCATGGAAATGTCAATGTGATTCAAATGTTCGGAAATATGCACTTCATGCCCAGACTAGGGCTAGAGCAAAGGCAACAAGGGATACTTAATCCCATCAAACTGAAGAAAGCTTTCCCTCCTTGTGGCTTGGGGTATCAACCATCAGAACAAGAGCTCAGAACGATCCACCAGTCTCGACCAAAGAGAAGATTAGACTGCATCCCAACTATCCCAGGAGAATCCTTGAATGGACGATTCATCAAAGAAGGCAAAGACTTCCCCTTTTATGATTTTCCAGAACCATGGTATGAGCACACAGATAAGAAGATGAAGCCTGGAATATAGATCTTTTTCTAAGATAGCTACCCATGGGCCTAAAGTTTCCAACACCGCGTACAACCACTCATCAAAGATACCGAAGAGACTGAGGAAAGTGACTCCGAAGATTCCTTTAACTTACAGACACTAGGGCTGGCACTCTGCATGGTTCATTCAGGCACTACATCAATGGATCCATCCCATCTAATTAAAGCTGCTGATACACCTCTCCTCAACTGGAAAGCTGTACCAGTTCTACCTCTTGAAATCTTCCCTAACCCCAATGTTTACCCTATTTCTTCTTCTGTTGTATATCCTTGTTCAAATGTAATCGAGACCTCTTTTGATAAGGTTATCAATGATGTTTTTCCTATCAATGAAATAAACGAAGATTTTGAGTATCTTGTTATGCCTTACATTAACTGCTTGGATTCTAATCGAACTTTTGATGATGATGATTTTGCAAATGAATAATTCTTAACTGATCTAAATAAGGTTAATAATAAATAACATAACCGCATTCAAGTTAATGAAGAAGAGACCGTTGTTATTAATCTCGATTCTAGTAGCCAACTGCGCGAGATTAGGATAAGGGCCACCCTTGACGAGCATGAGCGTGCACAACTCGAAGAATTACTGAAGGAGTTCGTGGATGTCTTCGCATGGTCCTATGATGATATTCCCGGCATTGATCCTGAAATAGCTCAGCATGAGATTCCCACTGTCCCAGATTATAAGCCGGTTAAATAAAAATTGAGAAAACTCCCCACCGAATGGTCGCTCAAGGTCAAAGAAGAGGTGGTCAAACAATTGAACGTGGGCTTCATTCGGGTGATCGAATATCCCACATGGCTAGCCAACATAGTACCTATGCCGAAATCAGGGGGAAGGTTTGAATGTGTGTAGACTGCCGACATTTAAACAAAACTTCTCTAAAGGATGATTATCTGCTACCCAATATCGACATGATCGTGGATAACACAACCAATCATGCTCTCAAGTCATTCGTCGAGGGGTTTGCCGGATACAACCAAATCAAGATGCACCCCAACCACCAAGAAAAAACCGCATTCATCACCCCATGGGGAACCTTTTGCTACACCGTTATGCTATTTGGTCTCAAGAATGCTGGGGCTACCTACCAAAGGGCTGCCACAACCATCCTGCACGATCTGATTCACAAAGAAGTCGAGGTTTATGTGGATGATATGATTATCAAGTCCAAAACTAGAGAAGGTCATGTTCCCTCTCTTCGAAAGTTCTTCAAACGACTGCGACGGTATCAGATGCGACTTAATCCACATAAGTGTGTCTTCGGCGTTACAAAGGGAAAACTCTTGGGATTCATGGTCAGCAAAAAGGGGATAGCAGCAGATCCTGTAAAGCTTAAGGCCATACTTGAGATGCCACCACCCCGAACAAAGAATGAAGTCCGAGGTTTTCTTGGGAAATTATAATATATTATCCAGTTCATCAGCCAGCTAACCTCCATCTGTGAATCGATCTTCAAGCTCCTCCGAAAGGATTCAACCAAGGTTTGGAATGAGGCCTACCAAGAAGCTTTTAACCGAATCAAACAATATCTGAACCAACCACCAGTGCTCATGCCACCAAAGCCTGGTCTCCCTTTTCTCCTATACCTAACCATAACCAACACTACAGCTGGGGCTTTGCTAGCCCCATACCTTGAAGACTCCCGTAAATAAAGATCCATCTATTATGCCAATTGCAAATTGGTCGGGTACGAGGTCAACTACACTGCTTTAGAAAAGGCGTGTGTCGCACTTGTTTAGCTCACCCAAAAGTTGCGACACTACATGCTCACCTTCCCCATCAAACTTGTATCCCGAATGGGCCCTATCAAATACCTGCTTGAGAAACCCGCCTTATCCTGTCGAATGGCCCGATGGTTGATGCTCCTAACCGAGTTCGATATCATGTACGTCAAATAAAAAGATGTTAAAGGAAGATCCATCTCTGACTACCTAGCCGATTGCCCCGTAGAAGAAGCAGATGCCTGGATCTCCGAATTCCCAGATGAAAATATCCTCTTCACCGCTCAAGAAAACCTTCGATGGCAAATATTCTTTGACGGCGCTGCCAACAAAAAGGGTTATGGCATTGGGATACTTCTGATCGCCCCAGATGACTCCCACACTCCCATCGCCATTAAATTGGATTTTCCTTGCAGCAACAACATGACGGAATACGAGGCATGCATAGTAGGCCTCAAAGTTGCTCTCAAGATAGGTATTCAATACCTTGATGTCTACGGGGATTCTGCCCTTATCATCTGTCAAGTTCTCAAAAAGTGGAAATTCAAGGACGAAAAGCTCCAACCCTTCCATGCCCACTTAGAAGGATTATCCTCCCAATTCTGAGATATCACCTTCCATTACCTACCTCGAGCAAAGAATAACCTAGACGATGCTCTCTACACCTTGGCCTTCATGGTCGACATGCCCAAGGGAATAATAATGACCCCCTTCCTAGTTCAAAAGCAAGACAAACCGACCCATTGCTACCATATTGATCTTGTCTCCACCGAAGATCCTGAACTAGCCGATTACTAGTACTATGATATCTGGTGCCTCCTTAAACATGGTAGGTATCCCGAGGGTTCCAACAAGAAAGATCGAACGACTCTCCGAAGACTGGCTGCCCAGTACATCATCTGTCATAAAATACGGGCCCCATATGAACGGTCACATTCTTGCTAAGAAGATCATCCGACAGGGATATTACTGGACCACCTTGGCCTAAGACTGCACCACTTATGTCCGGAGATGCCTCAAATGCCAATAATTCTCCAATCTTCAACACCCACCTCCGCGAGAATTATACAATATGACCTCTCCCTGGCCGTTCTCCACTTGAGGTGTCGACATCATAGGGAAGGTTACACCAAAGGCTTCAAACGGACATGAGTTCATCCTAGTTGCCATTGATTACTTCACCAAATGGGTCGAAGATGAGTCATACGCAGTATTGAACACCAAGAAAGTGGCCAAATTCCTGAAGAAGAATATTATTTGTCGATATGGGGTCCCTCACGAGCTAGTGTCAGATAATGGGTTGCATTTCGAAGTAGAAGTCACAGAAGTAGTCAACGAGTACGATATTCAGAGACACAAATCTTCTCCCTACTAACCTCAGACCAATAGTGCACTTTAAGCCGCCAACAAGAACCTCAAAGCTATCATCAGTAAGACGACCGGAAGTTGTAAGGATTGGGCCGACCGGATCCCGTTCGCCTTTTGGGGCTATCGAACCTCAATCTGAACCTCTACTGGGACTACCCCTTACTCCCTGGTCTACGGCATGGAAGCAGTCCTACCTATGGAGCTGGAAATACCCTCGCTACGCGTCATGCTCTAAAACAAAGTTAGCGAAGAAGACTCGTGCCAAAACCGTCTTGATGAGCTAGCCCTCCTAGATGACAGAAGATTAAAAGATCTTTACCACATACAGGGGTACCATCGCCGAATATAATGATCATTCAATAAGAGAGTCAAGGACCGCGGTGTCCGGGAGGGGGACTTAGCCCTCAAAGAGAGAATATAACCCATCTGGGACCCGAGAGGGAAATTCAAGCCAAATTGGAGAGGCCCCTACATTGTGAAAAAAATCTTATCCGGAGGTGCTTCCATGCTCACTGACCTAGATGGAGAAGATATGGATCGTCCAGTCAACTTGGACCGTCTCAAGAAATTCTACCCCTAGTCCGAAATCTCGGCGCACTACGACTCTTCTCATCCCCCTTCTATTCTTAAAAAAAAAAAAACTCTTCATTTCCCTCTACCCAGAACTACGTGGGTCTGATCCTCTGCAAAAACTATTTTCAAACAGATAAAAACTTTTTCAAAAAACCCCAGAGGTACGTAGGAAACTCATACACCTCACATAAGTGCGGGCCTTTCTTATTCACAAAATACCATTCTTTTCTTACCTCCGAGAACGGCGGTTTATTCTAAGGAATACTTGAACAAAAGGATTATGTATGCCTTAGCGATCAGTATAGATAATTCAAAATACAAAACTCATCGAAAGGCATGGCTAGATGATCAAAAACTTATTTATTTCATTAATAAGAAATTACAGCACGGATTACATTGGAAACGGGATGCATAACTCCCTTCCCCTACCACCATAAATAGCCAAATAAAATCCCCGCATCTATTACACGAATAAACTCTCCAAGAGCCATACCCACAGCTACCAGAGAAGCCTTCACCCTCATCATCTACATCCTGAGGTCCCCAAGTTTCCCCTGCCTGAATAGAGTGCCGTAGACACTCCATGGACAGATAAGCCCGAACAATCTTCGAAAAGACCACAACACCCCCTTCCATGGTGTTAGATAAAACGAACCATCTTTGTCCAGTCTCCACTGCCAACATCTTGTTGATTACTTTCCTCCACAACCACTTCATATAATCTTTGGGGACATGCCAAACTTTCCCAACCGACTGGGAGGGACGGGTCGACGGATGCCGATTTTCCCAAAGAGATCCAAGCAACAGACGCACGGGCTCAATAAAATCTTCTACTGGAAAGAAATTTGAGGTTCGAGGTGGCACGACCTGGGCCCAGCCAAATTGGCGCAGAAGACGCCAAGGGAAATAAAAGGAGATCTGCTTGAGACCAACCAGTCGCACATATGAATACTCTCCTAGCTCCAGAATAGGCTGCAACTGCCCCCACCAAGGCACTGACTAATACAGACCACGAGCCCCATGCTTCACAAGCCAATGCTCTTAGTTCTCAACATACAGACCAACACTAATGAAGTAGCGTGAAAAGAAGTTGGGTACAACCGACAAGGGATATTCTGTAGGAGTCGCTAAGGGGAATCTTTTAGACAACCACAAGAACAGCATCACAGGGCTACCCCTCAAAAAGTTAGAATGACACTCTCTCCAGACATCCAAACCATTCAGGGTCTCCGCCAGTATCACTGCCGCAGAATTACGACGATAAGACATCTATGAAGTAATGGCTGCGAGTTCTCCAGTCACCAGCAATAATTTTGAAACCAGACCCAGAACAATGGCTCTAGCATAGCCAACATCACCTACTTCCCACAAATGCACAGACTTTAGCATCGCCGGGAGGGAGATCATTCCTCTAACAACCAATGATCTGGCCGTCGAAGGCAAAACATGAACAATCCCGGCCAACAAATCCCTGGGAGAACGGGAAAATTTGGGTAAAGCCGCAGTAACACTAGGATTTACACCCAGCATGGTAGAAAATTCCTCGTAGGTAGGATAAACTTTATCCAACCCAAAGCAGAATACGTGGTCTTCGGGGTACCAGAATTGTACCGCCGCCATCAGCACATTCCACTCAAGAGGCCGATTGCGCCACAGGGAGACTCGGCGCATGTTGAAAGCATCATAGTCGACATTATAAGAGAACATTGCTTCCAAGGCTTCGAGGTAATTAGCAAACTCAATGCTACCAGGGAGAACCATCTTGAAAGGCTAAGAAATAATGGGCAAGTATGTGAAAATGCAAAGGTGTGATGAAAACACTCCACCCTTACCCCTTTTTATACTTGAAAACCCTCACAAGAGACATAATCCCTATAGAAATCGGAGGTAATCCTACCCCACAAGGTACCAAAGGCTGAAGAGGGTACCAATCAAAGCTTTGAATTGATGGGACTGGACTGAACTACCGATAAGCAGGACAGGGTGCTTGCCGATCGGAAACCCCCCATTTTTAGAAATTTTCCTTTTCTCCTCTTTTGTTAAATCAGAAAACTCAATAAAAATAAATTGATATTCTCAACAGAATTTCAAAATCCCTTTAATTTCCCCTTTTTAATAAAAAACTTTCCTTCAAAAGATTTCAAAAATATTCCTTTTTACGGTCTCAGCAGCAAAGTAAAAAACGCATTTGCATGCATTCATTCATCATTAATAAAAGATAATCAAAAAACTCCATTGCATTGCATATATCTGTTTTCTGTGTTACATCATCTTTCCAGGAAATAAAAAGAAAAAGCAAAAAATAGCGGGACTCAGCCCGAACCTACATTCTCTCTCTCTCTCTCTCTCTCTCTCTCTCTCTCTAAGAGCTTCCACCCCTGCGACGTGCTCTCTTCCCCCTACGTCGAGACAATGCACCACCACTACCCGAGCCAGAGTCATCTCCGGACGAAGCAGAAGGCACCAAGTAAAAAGGAACAGGAATCGCGTCCCGAATATGGGCAGTCGTCGAAGATATCCAGTCTCTGATGTCCCCTAGCCAAGTGGTCGACACCCAAACTTGCTGCAAGAAAAAGGCGAAATCAGTATCGAAACAGAGGTGACCAAAACAGAAAAGAAAGAAAGAGAAGAACATAAAGGTATACCGCAGGTCGGAGGACCTCCTCTGTCAAACCCAACTCCTCTGAATCCATCGCATAAGAACGGTGCAACATATGCACCATCCATCCATCATCTCGCTGAATGTTGTACGAGGGGGTATGCAATCGTACAAAAGGAAACTCGGACGTCGCCGCCTCCGCAGATGCCGCCGGACCACGGTCGCTGTGGGAAGATCCCACCGCCCGACTCGAACCCACATGAGGGAAAGGCAGGGCATCATATATGCTGGGCGCCATCAACCAGCTCGTCATAAAGTCCATATAGTCATACGGTGTAGCCATATTGGTGTACAACATGTAGGACTCGCCGATCATAACCGCGATCCTCTCATCCTCCAACAGCAGTCGCTCCTCCTTCATAGACATAGGAGGCTGCGCAGGTGGCACCACCACCTCCTCCTCAGCAATCTGAGGAACCACTTGCTCCCCGAGGTACCATGAATGGCCGAACTCATGCGCCAGTAAATTCCCCATCCGCGCATTCACCCCAGTCACCCCCGCATCCTGAATGGCTGTTCCCCAAGGATAAAAGGTCACCTGAAAATCCCCAAGCAGGCATAAATCAATACAAGATCAGA
This sequence comes from Sambucus nigra, assembly GCA_949130495.1. Lineage (NCBI taxonomy): Eukaryota > Viridiplantae > Streptophyta > Magnoliopsida > Dipsacales > Adoxaceae > Sambucus > Sambucus nigra. The sequence continues at coordinate 154,714,697 of OX422211.1, read as the reverse complement.
AGGTGCAAAAAACCAAGACTAAAATGGAAAGAGCCTTATCCTGCAACTAGTCAGGACATTCAAGACCTGATGCACCGCCTCTAGAGAGAGAGATCCCTTCGACTTTCAATTGGCCTTACGCCATCGATACATTCGATAGAAGTCCCCAACATTGTCATCCTTCAGAGTGATCAGTGGGGTATTACGCCCAATCACCTCATAGAACCACGTCTGAATTAACCAAACAAAAAAGGAGACGCATAAGGAAAATGCGAATGCATGAAAGGAAAATGCAGATGCATGGAAGGAAATGTGCAAACCAAAGAATACCTCAAGAAGGTGCATGGCCCTAGTAAAGGTATGCCGACAGCACCGACTGAATGCATCCAGAGAAGAGTAAAGGGTCACCAAAGTAAGACTCCCCCAATCATAGAAAGGGATGTTCGAAAACATCCTCAAGTACGACAAGAACCACAAATGGACGACGTCGCAGCTCGACGCCACCATGAAACCTACCAACACCAACAAAATGAATAACTGGGCCATCTATATCACTTGCAGCCTGTCCTCCACATCAATCACCCTGCTCAATAGAACATCCTTCAGCAAGGACAGCCGGATATAATCCCCAGAAACTATCCTCCCTACATCACCAAGTGCCGCACGCACTGCCTCCGGCCACACCCATAAAGAGCGATCCACCTCTATCTGCTCTCCACCACAATCTAGCCCCAACAGCTGCTGCACATCTATGAGAGTCATAGTCATCTGCCCGAAGCCGAAATGGAAGGTGTGGGTAGTATCCCACCACTTCTCTGCCAAAGTGCACATGACCGTTGTCGAGCGAGGCGTCTCATCCAGCACCGATGCTAATCGCCCAAAACCCGCTGATGATACCACCGAACACACCACAGGTGGGAGATTATCCCATACATCCCCGAGCCCCGTCATGTCGTGCACGCTCATGTTTTTCAAGGAAATATCAGACTGACAAAAAGGAAAAGTCTCATCAAAAGTCAAGAAAGAAAGAAAAATCACCAAGAAGAGAAGAATGCCAAAGGTCAGGTTACTTACATAACCGCCGGGAACCACTTTCAAAGAGAGATGACACGATGGCTCCCGCAGTAAGGTCCGTTCATCCACGACTAGCTCAAACGCATCAAAGGAGTTCTCACTCCCCAAAGTAAGAGGCGCCCTGGACCTCCACTCCACATTCTCCCAATCATCAATGGTCAACCACTCTCGGTGGACTGTAGTGCTCACAAAAGTGTCCATTTCTTGAAGATCGGAATGCTAGAACGATTTGCATAGGAATTGCAGAGAGAGAGAAGGCAAAGAAGCTGTGAAAAAAAATAAAGAGATTCACCCCCTTTATATAGGATGCCAAGCGCCATGCCGTTCGGCACGTCTCCCCACCATACCGATCATCACTGACTCCTTACCTTCCCGAGGTAGCCCAAAAGCCCGTGCCACTGCCGAATGGCACCCCTCATACCATGCCGACTGGCACCCCCCCTTAAATTTCGTATAAAAATTCCTAGAAAATACCAGAAAGCCTCGAAAAATTCCTAAAAATCCCAGAAAGGATTTAGAACATCTTCACTAAGAAAATTTCGCATTCCTTCAAGCGGAACCCCTCTTTCCCAGTGAAATCCTCGAAAACCAAGTGAATCTCCTCCCGGTGAAGCACCGAAGAATCTCTAAGGATCTCCTGATCACTTCCCCATCGGAGTTTTTTTTACAGCACCAAAATAGGTTGATTCCCTCCGCGAGGTCTCCTAAAGAAGCAAAAGCTTCCCCAGCTATCAGCTCCCCAGCTCAAATTAAAATCACAAGGCACTTTCTCCAGAAAAATCAAAATCCCATCTTCATCCACTCTTAGGTCAAAATTGACCTTGATCTTGGATCGTCACCTGAGTTGGGTCAGAATTGACCCCGATCCTCGATCGTCACCACTCTTAGGTCATAATTGACCTCGGTCTTGGATTGTCACCTGAGTTGGGTCAGAATTGACCCTGATCCTTGATCGTCACCACTCTTAGTTCAAAATTGAGCTCGGTCTTTGATCATCATATAAGTTGGGTCAGAATTGACCTCGGTCCTCAGTCGTCAGCACTCTTAGGTCAGAATTGACCTCGATCTTGGATCGTCACCTAAGTTGGGTTAGAATTGACTCGGTCCTCGATCATCACCACTCTTAGGTCAGAATTGACCTCGGTATTAGATCGTCACCTGAGTTAGGTCAGAATTGACCCCGATCCTCGGTCGTCACCACTCTTAGGTCAGAATTGACCTCGGCCTTAGATCGTCACCTGAGTTGGGTCAGAATTGACCCTGGTCCTCGGTCGTCACCACTCTTAGGTCAGAATTGACCTCGATCTTGGATCATCACCTGAGTTGGGTCAGAATTGACCACGATCCTCGGTCATCACCACTCTTAGGTTAGAATTGACCTTGGTCTTGGATCGTCACCTGAGTTGGGTCAGAATTGACCCCGATCCTCGATCCTCACCACTCTTAGGTTAGAATTGACCTCGGTCTTGGATCGTCACCTGAGTTGGGTCAGAATTAACCCCGGTCCTCGATCGTCACCTGAGTTGGGTCAAAATTGACTCCGATCCTCAATCGTCACCATTCTTAGGTCAGAATTGACCTCAGTTATTAGATATTCACCCTAAGCCTGCAGATTCGGCTTTGACCCGCAAAATTGGTCATTCCCCAACACCACTTTAGGTCCTCAGAATTGACCTAAACCTCTGATCGTTATTCCATCCCCAGCACACTCCTTAGGTCGTCAGAATCGGCCTCGACCATCTGAATCGATCATACTCCCTCAAAAGCATCATGTGGTGTCTATTCAACGGTTATCATTTGTTCTAAACTCACCCATCTAGGGGCTCTGTATACACCCCATTCCATTACCCCCAACTCTCCTTAGGTCCCTAGTACCCCCCCTTCATCACTACAAAGCCAAGTCATGTCCCGAGTACTGACCTAGAAGCCATCGGGCACTCCCCAGCTCAGTTTGACAAAAAAGTCGAACTCTTCATCTCGACTGAGACTGAATGAATCTTGGAATGGCACTGAATACCCTTTCCAATGGTCCATCCCGTGCGCGATTCCAACTTACCATGCGGATGAACGATCCGTTTGCGTCCGAAACTTGACCTAGTGGCCACCGGGCGCTCCCGGGCTCTGTTTTACCTAAGTTAACTCTTCATCTCAACTGAGGCTGAATGAATCTTCGAAGGGCACTGAATACCCTTTTTAATGGTCCATCTCGTGCGCGATTCTGACTTACCATGCGAACGAACGATCCATTTAACTCCAAGAGGTCGCCAAATACTTCCAGGGCCTGGTTGTCCAAAGTTAACCCCCCAAACCGGGTCAAACTCTATGGAATGTCGAAGTAAATCTCCTAACCTTTCCCACGGTTTGCCCCGTGCGTGATTTGGACTTACCATGAGGACGAACGATCCGTTTATGTTCGAACGATTCCCCGTCCAATGGACCGACAAACGCTTTCGAGCTATATTTGGCCCAAAGTTAACTCTCGAACCCATGAGCGGTCCAAAGGACTTTTGAAGGTCTCTGAATTAACTTTCCAACGGTCTGCCTCGTACGCGATTCTGATTAATGATTTTCCCTCGAAAGCCGATTTCTCGAAAAGGCCTAAAACACACTGCCAAATGGCAGCCGATAGGCAAGATGAGGTCTATGCCGATCGACAGTTACCTGAGCCTATAAAAGGAGGTCTTCACCTCATTTTCAAGGGGAGCCCAGATCTGATAAAATGCACTCTGAACGAATCCCAGAAACCTCTCTCGAAGGTAGCTTGATTTCAACCTCCAAATCCCTTTTTTACTTCCACTTTTCATCATCATTTTCATCAAAATTGGTGAATTAGCCACTCTCCATCATCATCCAAGTGCAAGGACTACTCTCCAACATTCAAAATCAAGCTCAAAATCTTCAAAAAGGTCCAACTTTCTCAAAATCTCTCTTAAATTCTCTTAAATTCTCAATAACTTATTTTATTACTTAGCACTTTTATTATCTCATCTCACACATCCTAATATACTTTTTATTTAGTATTATTGCATATATCCTATTTTCATATAATTAAAACCCAAAAAATAAGAAAAAGAGGGTGTGCTCATAAATTCCAAATAGGGATTCTCATACTTTTCTCACACTTTTCTCACAACTAAAACACTTTTTCTACACACACACACTCACAAATAAGAGATCCCCTATTTGGATTTATGGGAAGACCCCACCCCTTTTTTTGTATGCAAACTACGTGAACTTTGATGCCTTTATAGGCTACGTACGTGTCTCGGGGTAAAACCCGAGACTCGAGTCCTTTTCTCACTTTTTCTCTTATTTTCCTATTTTCTCTAAATCTAATCTTCTTATATTCTATATACTTTCCCTTAGTGACGTATTAATCCATATTCATCATCGTTCCATTATAATGATCAACGTAGGGATAATCGCGTAAATCTTATTTTCTAATATTATTTTTACACCTTCCTACGGATAACTCGCGTTATCTCTTCCATGATACAAGTTGAGGATTCCTATCTCCAATATATATATATATACACATGCACACATATGACGGGGAAAAATAAAGGAAAATAGAAAATATCCATGAGAGACTGAAAGGGCAAAATGGGTGCCTAACACCTTCCCATTTCCTAACTTAGCCTCCGAACCCTTATCGAATCATTTTTGTTTCGGATGCACCAGTATGTATTTGGATGCCATCCTTCGGGATGGCTTTCCCTTTTTATTTTGTCTATTTTGAGTAAAATAGACTGGCGACTCTGAATCTCTCTACATTTTTACACCTCATCTCACTTGTCGCCATCCAAAGCGCTCCCGAGAAGGATGCACGGGACCCGAGGTTACTTTCCTTCACGCTCCCGCCCGCAGGAGAGGATCGGGGATGGCTACAGGTACTTCATGTATCTCAATTGGTAAAGAATCATCTATTTCTGGTGAGTCATTTTCTAAAATATTTTTAGACTCTACCACAATAGTTGGTTCTCTAGTCTTACTTTCTACATTAGTGTCACTTACAATTACGTTTATGGATTCCATTATGGTCTTAGTGCGAAGGTTATAAATACGGTAAGCTCTAATGTTAGGAGAATATCGTAGAAAGATGGATTTATCTCCTCGAGTCTCAAATTTGGATAAGTGTTCTCTGTCCTTGCAGACATAACACGTACAACCAAAGGTTCTAAGGTACTTAAGATTGGGTTTCTTCCCATACCAAAGTTTGTAAGGAGTTTGTTTAGAATTATTTCTAAGATAGACCCTATTAATAATGTTACAGGCAGTACGAATGGCTTCTACCCAAAAATACTTAGGTAAAGTCTTAGCATGAATCATAACACGTGCCATCTCTTGAAGGGTTCGATTCTTTCTCTCAGCTATACCGTTCTGTTAAGGAGTCATAGGAGCACTAAATTCATGTTTGTAACCATTGCAGTCACAATACTCTACAACACCTGTATCTAAGAACTCTCCACCTCTATCACTACAAATCCTATTTACCTGAGAGTGTTTCTCATTTTCAATTCGAAGTAAAATCTTCAAAAAAGTTTGGAATGTTTTAGACTTTTGTTTTAAGAAAGCTACCTAAGTAAATCTGGTGAAGTTATCAACAATAACTACAATGTAACTGTGTCCACAAAGACTAACAGTTCGAGAAGGACCTATTAGGTCCATATGGATGAGCTCCAAAGGTTTAGAGGTTAGGATATCTTTGACTTTCTTATGAGGAGCTTTAACAATTTTACCTTCCTGACATGAACCACAGACAATATTAGAAATAGGTTTGATCTTAGGAATACCTCTAACTATTTCTTGAGAAGACAGTCTACTAAGATTTTCATAATTTATGTGGCCCATACGATTATGCCATATCTCATTGTCATCCATTCTCAACACTATTTTGAACAATATAACAATTGTCCAGAGTCCTGAGTCCTGTAATAATTCACTCACCTTTTTCATTTAAAATTTTGCAATTATTCTTTGAAAAGGTGACAGTATGATTTGAGTCACAAAATTGGGAAATACTAAGTAGGTTTGCCTTAAGACCTTTTACTAAAACAACATCTTTAAGCACAGGTAATCCTTCTTCTTGGAGTGTTCCTTTACCAATGATTTGAGATGATACACCATCTCCAAAAATAACTCTTCCTCCAGCAAAGCGAGTTTTGTTTAAAAGTTTTGAATCATCACCAATCATGTGTTTTGAACATCCAGAATCTAAATACCAACCAGAAGATGTGTGTTCAGGTTTTAAAGCAGTAATCACAATGTTACACTTCATCTGGGGTAATAGATCATCTTTTCTAACCCAAATAGCTCTTGTTTTCATTTTGTGCTTATTTTCTCTCAATTGATCAAATTTGCGAGCATTAGATTTTTGTTGAAAAATGTTTTGCGCATAAGGCTGAGTTTTATGGAAAGTAAGAGCATTTGGTTTAGAAAAGTGTTTAGGAATCCTTCTTGAAAATGATCTTTTAGGTTTGGTCTTTCTCCTTCTATAGTTAGTGCTTTTGTCTGGTTATCTTGGTAGAACATAATTGTTATGACACCTTTTAGAGTAGTTAAAGTTTTGATAGACATGAGAATTAAAGACAGGGTTGACTATACGTTTAGAGTAGCATCCTTCAAAGGAATGACCATATAGATCACAGAAAGAGTAGTATAGATTGCTCGACGATGGTAACTCCTTAGGAAAGTCTCTAAACCAGGGCTTGATGAGATTTTGATGTTGAACCTTATTCCTAGGGAGTACAGTTTGAAAGATCGAATCACTCTTCCCAATAGGGGGCAGACATATTTAGTCTTAGCTGGACTTTCTCATTTAGAGTTTTCACCAATATCAAACTTAGATTGGTTTTTTTCAAACTCATTTGTCAGAGAATGAAAGTCTGGACAAGTTTCTACAGGTCTTTTGCCTCCTGACACAAACTTAATTGGTTCAAAAGTTTTAGTTTGAGTCTTCAAATTGGGGCAAAATCCTATTCCAGTTCGATCATCAGAATTGGTTTTGGAATCAACAACAAATCCATCAAAACATTTTGAGTTATTTTCAAATTTAGCAAATTTTTTGAAAACTGTTGCTGTCTTTTCTTTAGATTGTTCCAATTCTAATAATGTCCTTTTGTATTTTTTCTCCAGAGTTTCATTTTCTTCAATCAAATTCTTTAATTTTTGATCAAAATTTTTAACTTCATTTTCATGAGTTAGACATTGGGTAGTATACTCTTCAGCGTTAAGTTCAACCATCAGACTTAGGTCTTCTAATTTCTTAGTGAGATCTTTCACTATCTTTTCTAGTCTAGTGCTTTTCTTGAGAGTTTTAGCATAAAGTGTGATGATACGGGAAATCGGCCATAAGGCGTTCTCATACCAGCAAGTCAAGAGTAAAGTGTGTAATAAACAAGTAAAGAAAATAAATAGAGAGAAGACAAGATATAGAGTGGTTCAGCCCCCAAAATGGGCCTACGTCCACTGTGTTTATCCATTCTCATTATGTTTGTTGCATTGTACAATATAATCATGCCTAAAGAGGCGTACAAGTATGAGAATAAGGGTGAATACATGGCAGTATTGGAGATTCCGGTGAGCCCGGGAGGTGGCTGTGATGTATATTTATGTCTCCAAGAGGTATGGTGAGGTTGTGTAGAGAGAATCTGTATTGTAGAGCCTGCCCCGGACGGGTATGGAATCGATCCCCCTTCCTTTTAGGTGTGGTCCTTTATTTATGAGGAAATGTGTTGAGTCACATGCCCTGAGCACGCGGCGTATACCAAGTCTGCAGCAGTTGTGGATGAGGGGGGGTATGACCTGTAAAGCAAGCAGTGTTGTAAGGTGATGGAGGGGTGCCGCGCACCATACGGTGGAGTGTCGTGGCCTATAATGGACAAGGCTACACCCTGTGCCATCTGGTCCTGAAGGGATGTTGCTTCGAGTGCGTTCTGGCCGTGCCCTGAGTGAGGTTTGGCCGCGTCCTGTATAACCTATGATGCCTGCGAACTGGAGAAGAATACATTCCGCGACAGGGTGCTATATTTGTACTATCAATAAGCCCCCAAGCCGTAGTGCCAAGGGAGACCAATTGGGACTGCGGCTTAGTAGCCTAGGTGCCTCGGTGCTTCCAAAGTGATGATTCGTCTTTCGCACTCCCTTATATAAATTATTTCTGGCCGTGGACTTCATTATGTTTCCAAAACTTTTGAGAGCACATCGAGAGCAAAACTCTGCACTTTCTTTCTTGCATATTCCGGCAACCTTCCGAGGTGGTGTGCGGCGGTTCAAGGCAGTCTGAAGCTGATCATTACAAGTTTCTCCATTTCTAGGTGATTTTTCAACCACCATACTTTCGTAAAAGCCTTTGAAATTTACAGTTTTCTTCCCTTTTGATATGATTTCGCTTTTTCTGGTCCATTTTCTAGAAATCTAGGGTTTTGTTTGTACATTTTGCCCTTTCTCACATATGCTACATATGAAATACATACAATTGTTCTTGGTGTTCATAATCGAACTCTTCGTATTCTGTGAGTTTCATCCTAAAAATGATTAGAATTTAGATAATCAACTGTTTAGGATAAATTCCGCGGCATGATAGGATTTTAATATCCATTCCCGTGAACTGGTACAGTCCTTTTGTGTCATACAGTGCCTCAAATTATCATCGGCGGCATCAAATCACCACCCTTGTAGTCTCGAACAGCCCAAGACACATCCATTTTAAATAATTGTAATTACTACTAGAGCACATCGAATTGACGCTGAAAATTTAGGAATGGCCGTGGCCAGAAATGCCTTAAAGAAATTCTATCTTATTACCGCGGGAGCCTATGTTCCTCTGCTGGTATGGAGGTGGCCGCGGCTAGTTGGGACAGTATGATCCCATAAGTAATAGAGTTTTCCCATTAATAACTATTAGGTAAATAATTATAAGGACATTTTTAATACTTAAAAATACCCTTATGCGGCTTCTTGACGTCTTTTCCAAACCATATTAGCTGCGGCTCCTAACTGCGAACTCTACTTTTTAGGTACTGCTGCAGCCATATGAGCTTTGACCCAGACGAGTTCCTGAGAGGCTTTTGGGCAAAGCATTTTGGGACCTCTCCCCCGAGCTTACTTCCGTGCCCCCTCTAAGGTCAATAGTGCCTTACAAACTAAAAGATTGCCCAAACTGCGTGATAATCGACTCAGAATCCGCGGACTCTGCATTTGGGAAAATTTTCCAATCTCCGCCGATGGAAGAGGAAGCCAACTCAAGTACTCATCTAATGGGTGGAGGAGACAGTGCCGCGGCTGTTAGAAATAACCCAGCAGGTATATCTGGGAGGGCTGAGAGACCCTTGGCCACGCTCGATATCCGCGGCTCGATGACCCAAGATTGGGTTGAGCAGGTGGCTGAGGCCTTCGAATTTCCATAAAATTTGACGTGCTCAGCCCCTGCCACAAACCAAAGACCGTGCACGGTTCTATCCGATGATGGAATTTTCTTCCATCTGCACGACTTCATTTACGGTCTATGACTGCCTGTTCCAGTTCCTATCCTTCGCCTTTTTCTGGCAATGAACTTGGCCCCAGTACAGTTGCACCCTAATGGATGGAGAGGCATTCTCCCCGCAGTTGTCCTTTGGGAGAATTTGTTCAAAAATGACATCATGCCCGCGGAGTTCTTTCACTTCTACCGCCCAAAGGAGAACTCAGTGAAGTTCGAGGTCCACTACTACCTCTCAAGCCCCAGCAGGGAGGAGACCCTTTACACTGGGAGACCAACCAATGTGAAGAACTGGAAGGCGAAATACTTTTACATCTCCGGCGAAGGCTGGGAGATGCACCCCGATAAGAACGAGAGGGAAAGGACATATGTAATGCCGCGGTAGTGGGGGTCTCCCGCAAAATTAGGTAATAAGACTGTACCCACGTCGTTTCATTTCACATAAATATGCACAACTTCAACTAACCTTTGAATTGTCTTTTCTTTCTGCAGCCCTTGACAATCCGCACTTGAACAAGAGGCAGGAAAAAAGAGTTATCGAGGCCGCGGAAGTTCCTGCTGAACACAAGAAGTTCGGCACACTTGTCACGTCAGCAACCATATTTGAAGTGATATTTTTCCCAAACAAATCCATTCCTCGATAAATGGGCACGGAAGGTAATTAACTACACCATAATTTTTACTCCACGATTATTTATTCTCTTAAACTCATGCCATTCCTTTTCAGGCGAAAAAGTTGACAGGGAACTGCTAGCGGCGCAACTAGCGGAGATGGATGAGGATGCAGTCGTCCTAAATAATTCTGCGCGGAGCAGAAAGAGGAAGAGGTCCAAGGCCAAGGGACCTACCGCGGCTCCCTTCGGATAAAATAATGCTTCCCCTGTCGCGACTCCCGTCGAAAAAACTACAGCACCTGTCGCGGATCAAATTGTTAATGATGAGAACCTTTCGTATGACAATTTTGATGATGACATAGGGGAAAACCTAGCCGCAGTGGGCTTTATGTCAACTGATGTTCCCCTTCACTCATCCTCTCCTCCGCCACCAACTGTTGTGGCGGCTAACGCTAACTTGCCACCTCCTCAATTCCACGGAGAGTTTGGGCCTCATGGTAGACCAAGGCCCCAATTAAGGCAGTCTGACCCCAATTCCTCTTGGGACACTACCGCAAAGGTTGCGCAAAGGATGAAAAGAGCCTTGGATGCCGCGGACCTTGACAGGCTAGTGAGAGAAGATCATGAAGATCTGGAGGACAGTGGCCTCCATAGCCTTTTGAGGGTACATACCAGTTGTCATTATTTAACTTTCGCATCTCATATTTTTCCATATTCTTTCTAATGTCTTTTATTTCAGGCCATGGATGTGGTGGTGGTCCAGAAGAGGAAGTACGAGGCCTTGTATAGACTGAAGGAGGCCGAAAAGAGTACTCATGCTGCAGACTTGCAGGCTGCACGAACTTCTTCTTTTGAGGCTGGGAAGAACTCTGTTGCTGCGGCTCTTCAGGCAGCCCACATGGATATTGAGAAAGAAATCAAGGTGAGGGAGGAAGCGGAGGAGAATTTTAAGCAAGCCGCGGAATCCCTGAAATCCTCCCAGGCCCAGACTGTCGAAGCCGCCCGTGTTGCGGAGATTTCAAATACCAAGCTCGCCCTCCTCTAGCAAAAGTATGAAGAGTTAGAAGCTAGGTCCGCTCAAAAAGACAAAGATCATGCTGTGGTAATAAAAAAGTTAGAAGTTGATCATGGTCACGCCCTCCAGCTAGCCATAGATCATGCCGTGGAGTCATTTAAAGGATCCAAGGACTTCTTCCTTATCAATAAGAGGCCATACCTCCGCGACTACCAGGAGCTGCGGTAAAGATTTATTAAGAGGTTCCCTGAGGCTAAGGAGGAGGTCCTTGCCTGGAAGTTAAGCGATGCCGAACACCAAGAGTGCATCGCTGAACTTAAGTCCACGACGAAAGAGAGAGCAAGGCTCAGGGCTGAGGCAGAGGCAGCGGTTACGGACGGAGAGACAGAGACTGCACCGGACGAAGAAGAGGCTGCTGATGATGATGATGTAGCCTCTTAACTCAATTTCTGTTGAATCATTAATATAGGGCTGCGTCCCTCCTTTTTGTAATCTAATTTTCTATTTTTTCTGCGGCCTTCATCCTATATTCTTTGGCTATTAATACCAAGGCTGCGGCCATATTTGTACCACTACGATTGACTGCTTGATATTACTTGCTCTTTTACATTGCATGTTTTACATTGCTTGCTATAATGAATGGTTGCACGTAACTGCCTCCTTTTTAAAAATGCATCCGTGCCCCGACAGACATAACATTTTAAGTCCACGGATAGAGATTAATTTCTTCGTAGTATGATTATTTGCCAATGTCCGCGCCCACATAAATGGTGCAATTCTACTCCTGGACATCGACTGCTGCATCACAAGGCATATAAGTCGCGGCCCTTTATTATGCCGCGTCATGTAAACGTCTTCACTTGATTGTCGAGGACATGATTTTGAGGTTGGGCCTTGCTGATTACATGGATCCCCAGTTGCTCTCATTGCACCTGGCTGTCTGAACCGCCTATCTTTTGTCATCCCATAACCAACATGGAACATGTAGAGAAAGCCTTTCCTTAGTCTTGATACAATTGATTCCCTTCCACCATGGCATTTGATGTTATGGCAATTGTAGTTTTCTCATGCTTCAAGATGTTAATGCCTCAGCACTTTCATGAATGAATGGCTCCTAGAGCTTTGCATTCGTATTGGTGGGATGCGGCACATTTCTGGTTCACCTGAACAATATGCCTCTATAGACATACGTTGGTATTTCCAAGCCTTCTCGGGCTGGGTCATGTTTCCAAATCCTAATATGCGAGACACTATCAAGCCTCTCCAGGCTAGGTTATGTTATTAAGCCACCCACGACTAATATGCGAGACACTATCAAGCCTCTCCAGGCTGGGTTATGTTATTAAGCCACCCACAGCTAATATGCGAGACACTATCAAGCCTCTCCAGGATGGGTTATGTTATTAATCCACCCGCAGCTAATATGCGAGACACTATCAAGCCTCTCTAAGCTGGGTTATGTTATTAAGCCACCCACGGCTAATATGCGAGACACTATCAAGCCTCTACAGACTGGGTTATGTTATTAAGCCACCCACAACTACTGATATATATAAATCCATCCCTGGCTAGATATTATAAGCCTCCCGGATCGTTGATGCATCCCGAAAGATAAGAGCGAGCATTGTAGGCCCTCGCGGCTAATTACGATATACATAAAGCTGAGAACGGGAATTGTAAGCTCCCGTGGCTAATAAGAGCTCCTTAAATTCTCAGATGCTTCCACGAATATGATCATCAGAAGATAAGATGTAGTTTCACATTGCGAGGGGAACTTTTGAGCTGATTAAGATTGCAATCCCTCCATAAGTGCATCCCGAAGTAAGATAATCCTTCGAGATAATTTTATTATTCTTCCTCTGGAATCTGTTTGAGACAAGAGGTCTTTTTGTGAGATAACAGATTATGAAACCAAGAGAGATATCAGATATGGCAAAACTTGTTAATTCATATATTCATATATTAGAAAACATAAAGTCTTGAGTATTAAGGCTCTAATGAGCTACATAATGCATAAACATAACAGTTGAAATTGAAAAGACTAAGGACGAGATGCGGCGTGAAGCCTTTGTCAGGTCAGGCTGAGCCCCTTATGCATTCTTTAGGAATCGCTGCAGCATCCCTAGCCCAATTAGCCTTTCAACTTCATCCTTTAGAGCATATCATTACTCTGTGTCATGGCCATGGTCCTGATGGAATTTGCACTAGGTAGCTTTGTTCCTCTTGAGGGGTGGAGCTCTCAAGTTTTCTGGCCACCTCAAAAGCTTGTCCTCTTTGATGAACTCAAAGATGTCTTCAATCGGGAAAATGAACGGAGTACAGACACCCAATTTTTTCTCTGATTTCTCTTCCCTCCTTTTTTGACTTCTACCAGTTGGTTACGCGACTTTTTTAACTGCCGCAGTAGACAAGGCTGATTGAGTTGTTTCTTCCGCACCCACGCCTATATTCTGAGAGGCTGTGGCCTCTAGCATTAGCACCCTCTGAGTGAGATAATTGACCTGGGTCTGAAGTGAGGCATGGCTGTCATAGATGTGATTAAGGTGATTGTATAGTTGCACAATCTCATCCTTGACTTCTACGCTCTGGCTGGATTCTCCTTTCATTTCTTCTTTTATTAGTCTTTATAAAGTATATAGAATCTGAGACAAAACTAACAGAAGTGAGTGATCACAGAAGTATTGGGGAGGGGTTGAACTGCTCCATGATATGCTGAGGAGACCGCGATAAGTATTGTCGCAACCCTTTAATGTTATTCTCCAAGGTTGATCCGAAGTCCACTTAAGTCCTTCCCACGGTGATTTTGAACTGTTGTAATAGGTCCGCACTAGTAGGGTCCACGACACGAGAGGCTGTTGATCTTAGAGGCTACGCCCCTGGCTAGGCCGCGGAGAGATCCCACGATGCGAACTTGCCTTTTCTCCCCCAACACTTGAATAAAACCTACTAGGGTCCATTGATGAGAGAATTCTCTTGCGCAATATGGCACAATTTCAATGATAACCCCTAGATCATAGGTAGATGGCAACAAAAAAGGGGAGTAAATATTTCCCTTCCCTAATCATCCATCTTTTCGGGACTAAAGTCCTCCATGCCTTTCAGCATTATCTAGATGGAATGATATCACGGGGGTATGTAAGATAGATCCAACGCCATCAAATGAAGATCCAAAGACAGATCTTGAAATATGAAATACCCATTAAAGGGGTAAGTGTAAAGCGGAGCCCAATAACCAATAATCTACCTGTGAGAAGATGATCCATAGGACCCTCAGGGATCGAATAAGGTGTTTAAGATCTCATATATGTAGAGAAACAAGAATGAAATATCTCGATTCCCATAGACGGCGCCAAACTGATGATACGAGAAATCGTCCATAAGGCGTTCTCATACTAGCAAGTCAAGAGTAAAGTGTGTAATAAACAAGTAAAGCAAATAAATAGAGAGAAGACAAGATATATAGTGGTTCAGCCCTCAAAATGGGCCTACGTCCACTGTCTTGCTCCATTCTCATTATGTTTGTTGCATTGTACAATATAATCATGCCTAAAGAGGCGTACAAGTATGAGAATAAGGGTGAATACATGGCAGTATTGGAGATTCTGGTGAGCCCGGGAGGTGGCTGTGACGTAGATTTGTATCTCCAAGAGGTATGTTGAGGTTGTGTAGAGAGAATCTGTATTGTAGAGCCTGCCCTGGATGGGTATGGAATCGATCCCCCTTCCTTCTAGGTGTGGTCCTCTATTTATGAGGAAATGTGTTGAGTCACATGCCCTGAGCACGTGGCGTATACCAAGTCTGCAGCAGTTGTGGATGAGGGGGGTGCGGCCTGCAAAGCAAGCAGTGTTGTAAGCTTATGGAGGGGTGCCGTGCACCATACGGTGGAGTGCCACGACCTATAATGGACAGGGCTACACCCTGTACCATCTGGTCCTGAAGGGATGTTGCTCCGAGTGCGTTCTGGCTGCGTCCTGAGTGAGGTTTGGCCACGGCCTGTATGACCTATGATGCCTGCGAACTGGAGAAGAATACATTCTGCGATAGGGTGCTATATTTATACTATCAAAGTGTGTGAATGTCTGGGAGGTCTTCAGTGTCTGAGTCACTAAGTGCAGTGTGTGAAGTGACCCCTAAGGATTTATTTCTTGAACTAACGCACCCATGGACATCGTCATTATCGCATTCCCTTTGACTCACACACCCCGTGGTTGAATTAATAATATTCTCAGAAAGTAAGGAATCTAAACCAGTAGCAGCATGATTCACAACAACAGGTGTAGAGTTACTATCATCATTCTCATACATAGGCATATCATCATTGTATATTATCTTAGAAAATAAAGACATGCAAGGATCAAAACAATCAGAAGATTCAAGTTACTCATTCTTAGAATCACTTGAATCATCCCATGTTTTGCAAATGTTGGCCCTAGTATGTTTATTGACAGTGTTTAGTTTCACTCTACAGTCTTGTGCTATGTGTCCTAGTTTTCCACATCTAAAACACTCAATGTTCTTGAAGTCTTTATTAGGTCTCATATCCTTGTGATGTTTGTCTTAACCTTTCTCATGAGGTTTGTAGTTACAGTGACTTGGATAATTTAGCTTGCCTTGTCTGTTTGCCAATTTATTTCTAAATTTGACAATTTTCTTAAATTGTTTTGACATCAAGGAAATTTGGTTATCTAAACAATCTATATCACATTCCTCATCAGAATCATCAGTGGGAATAGCAAACTCAGGTTTCATCAACTTAGAAGAAAAACTCAAGTTGGAATTAGTCTGTTTCTTATGGGACTGGGTCATTTGTTTCTTAAATTCTAATTCCATTTCAACAGTTCAAAGTTTACTACTGAGTAATTCAGGAGTGAGATTTTGATCACACATTTCCTCAATAGCATATCTTTTATTATCAAATTTCTGTGGTAATGACCTTAGAATTTTAGATACAATTTCATATCTGTTATAAGTTATCCCATTAGCATGCAGTTTCATCACAATATTAGTTAATCTCATGTAGAAATCATCGAAAGTTTCAGAATCAGACATAATTAGTGAGTTATATTGCTGAACAAGCATTTGAGTTTTAGCAGCCTTAACTCTAGTGTCACCCTCATGTGCAGTGATCAGTGTATCCCAAGCTTACTTAGAAGTGGAACAAGATGAGATCATTTTGAACTCATGTTCATTTATGGACATAAAGATAGCATTCTTGCCTTTGTTATTTATTATGAGAAGTATGCTTCTCTTCTTATGTGAACTCACTTAATGCTTTCTTAACCCTCTCATTACTTCCTTCAGTAAATGGTTTAGTAGGATAAGAGTATCCATTTTCAACAATATCCCAGACATCATCTTCCAAGGTTCCTTGTAAGAAAGCAACCATCCTTACCTTCCAGTAAGCAAAGTTGTTTCCATCAAAGAGTGGGGATCTGGTCAAGTTACCAAATCTTTCATTTTTCTCATCCATTGTTATGATTTTAAGAAAACAATTTCAAAAACACAAGATCTTTAAAAAAAAATTCAAAGCTCTGATACCAATTGAAAAACTGTTACTAAAGACGTTTAATACAAGATTAAACTATTTAAGTAACTCCGAACCGTTTTTTGAAGAAACTCTTTTCTAGAAATCAAATCAATTTAATCACAAGATGTGTTTAAAAATATTTAAGAGATCTGTTCAAGATTTATTAACAAGTTTTAAAAAACAAAAATAAAATCGTCTTTAATTCAGTACACTAAACATAAAGGGATGAGGAGATGTATAAAGACTACTGACAAGATATTTTTAACGTGGTAAAACCTCACCCAACTGAGGAAACATCCATGACTCCCTCTACGGTGTGAACCAAAAATTCCACTAAAACAAATTATAACAGCTACAAACTATATAACACGCATGCACACAAATCAGACCTATACAAGTTTAGGAATGTACCCAATGGCATCCTTCTAACTTTTCTGCAGTTCTGTTTGTTGATGTTGTTCTCCAGTTTGCTAACATCCAATTTGTTCCAGTTCTTTACGTCGACTCTTGTTTCAAGATCTTATTACCAACACTTTTAGTGTGGTAGGGTGTAAGTGTTTTATGAAGGTGCTTCTAACACATGCATGCACACACTCACGCTGATTTATACAAACAGTCCTATCAAATTACATATAAGATCTATATGATGTGATTTTCGGTTTCTCCCTTCTTAGAAAGATTTGAACCTTATTTGACCTTTAATATTAACCCAGATTCCACGGCTATCTTGCTCAGAAGACGTATCAAAATCTTAATCAATCTCACGTTTTGAAAATATTTTTGAGATTGAAAATCACCAAGTGCGATTCCAACTTGGTCGAAGGTTTTGTTTCAAAAGAACTAGAAACAAAAAATGTTTTTGTTGATTTTGAAGTTGAAAACATCTACAGAAACAAATCAACAAAAGTTTTCTCAAGATGAGAAACTATAAATTCATATCCATGTGAAATATAATATAAAACGTTCATATCTACGATTTCTATGAATCAGAAACACAGATATTAAACTTAATGTTTAAGTTGAAAACAAGATCTCAAAAGGAAACAACTAAAAAACTAACACTCAAAACTTTTAAACACTCAAGGTGGTGTTTGGTATATACCGGTTTTGAAATAGGTTAGGGTTTGAAAGATGTTAGGACATTTTAGGGTTAGGGTTTCTAACTCTCTCTCTCACTAGTTTCTCTCTTCTCTCTCTACTCTCTCTTCTCTCTATACTCACTCAAATAGACGAAGTGGAAAAAGTATCTTCTGGCTAAGGGTTAGCCTCCTTATACAGAGGGCTGAGAAGGATCAAGAAGATGGTTCAAAATTAAGGGCTACGATTTGGTCTAGGCAGTTTAACTTTGATCTAAGGGTTAGAGATAAGAGGTAGTTAAAACGCTTCTGATTGGTTTAAGAGGGATTCACTAGGATTGAATTAGAACGCATGAAGATCGTTGATTAACACGATCTAAGGGATGAGATTATTTACAGGGGTTGTCTCTTAGAAGAAACACAAATCAAACCGATATATAAGCGACAGGTGTAGGACTGAGATTATTCCTGATACGCGTGTTTGAAAGTAATTACCCAGATACCTTGAAGTCTCTAGCGCTTTTGATTTCTACCCAAATGAACTTTCAGCCAATAAAACCAACAATCCAAAATTGCAGAATGACCCCAATACTTTATAAATCCAATTTTAATTAAGATAAAAGGTGTTTTAAAAATCATTCAAAATTCCCAAAAATTATTAAAAATCAATTTTAGGGAAATTAACACACACAACCAATTATATGCAATATACAATATATGAATGTAATCCTAATGTGTGTGAGTGTTGGTACATATACCATTGATTAGAAAAATGAGAGGAATGAATTGTAGACAATTTCTAAGGCTTTTTAAATTCTAGGAAAGGACACAATTTTGTCACTATTTCCAAACTAGAAGAGCACTTATACAATGTGGACTCAAGTGAGTTAAGAGTATAAGGTGCTTCATTTCCAATCTGTATGCTACCGATCCCACCCTCTAGATAATAGGGAACGGTCCCACATATCTCGACTCTAACTTCCCCTTCTTACCGAACCTCATAATCCCCTTAATAGGAGATACCCGAATCAACACCTGGTCACCCGCCTCTAGCTCTACATGTTTCCTAGCGACATTAGGATAACTCTTCTGCCAATCCTGAGATATTTTAATACGTCCACGAATCAACTCTATCTTGACAGACGTCTCTTGGATCATTTTCGGCCCCAATAGCTTGTTGCCCCCCACCTCTAGTCAACAGGTGGGTGAACAACAAGTCCTCCCATAAAGTGACTCAAAGTCAGTCTTCATAAATGGGGTCAACAAGGTCAACTTCTTCACTGTGAGAGGGGCCTAGCCCTAAGAAAGGCTTCAATCGTTGATCGTTGACCTGAAATAGGCTACCATCCTTAGGATTTT
Source organism: Sambucus nigra (assembly GCA_949130495.1). Classification (NCBI taxonomy): domain Eukaryota; kingdom Viridiplantae; phylum Streptophyta; class Magnoliopsida; order Dipsacales; family Adoxaceae; genus Sambucus; species Sambucus nigra. Next base: position 154,695,574 of record OX422211.1, on the reverse strand, counting down.
GAACTGTGATGGCACTATAGGGAGTAACAGGTTCAACAACAAAGGGTCCAGACCAACGGGTTTTTAACTTCCAGAGAAAGAGATGAAGATGGGAGTTATATAACAACACTTTCTGACCAGGGTGGAATTATTTGCGGAGGATTCTTTGGTCATGGATCCACTTCATTTTGTCCTTGTACTTCTTGGACAAATCATAGGCATCATTTCGTATCTCCTCTAATTCATTAAGTTGGAGCTTTCGATGAATGCTAGCCTCGTCGATATCAAAATTGAGGGCTTTGACAGCCCAATAAGCATGATGTTCAAGCTCGACAGGTAAGTGGCATGGTTTACCAAAGACCAAGCGATAAGGAGACATGTCAATCGGAGTCTTAAAACCAGTATAGTATGCCCACAAAGCATCATTCAAGCGTAAGGAGCAGGTTTTGCTATTAGGATTAACTATTTTTGCTAAGATTCACTTCATTTCGCAGTTGGAAACTTCAACTTGACCACTAGTCTGAGGATGGTAAGAGAGACCAACTTTGTGGGTAACACCATACTTTTTGACGAGATGTTCAAAGACTCGATTACAAAAATGTTTAACCCCATCACTAATGATAGCTTTGGGAGTTCCAAAACGTGTGAAGACATATTCCTTAAGAAACTGGACCACAATGCAATGGTCATTGGTGCGGCAAGCTATGTCTTCAATCTATTTGGAGACATAATCAACTACAACTAGTATATATTGGAAGCCATGAGATGAGGGAAAGGGACCCATGAAATCAATGCCCCATACATCAAAGATTTCGACGATGAGAATGGGTGTGAGGGGCATCATGTGATGACGAGAGATACGCCCAGATTGTTGGCATTTGGTACAAGTCTGGTAGTAGTGGTGGGAATCTCGAAAGAGAGTGCGCCAGTAGAAACCACTTTGCAAAATTTTAGTGGCGGTTTTCTTGGAGCTAAAATGGCCACCACAGGCACCATCGTGACAAAAAGGAGAGTATACTTGACTGTTCATGGTCAGGAACACATCGGCGAATGACTTGATCAGAGAAATAGTTAAAAAGGAAGGGATCATCCCAAGAGTAAAATTTCACCTAGGCCATGAACTTAGAACGCTCTTGTTTTGACCAATGATTGGGCACTTGGTCGGTAATAAGGAAATTAACAATATCGGCATACAAAGGAGAAGTGAAGATAGCAAAAAGTTGCTCATCAGGAAATGTTTTAGAAATAGGGACAGGATCGAATGTAGACGTAACAGTGAGGCGGGAGAGATGGTCTACAACCAAATTTTCGTACCCTTTCTTATCGCGAATTTCGAGGTCAAACTCTTAAAGCAAGAAAATCCACTGTATCAAATGTGGCATAGAATCCTTCTTCTGAAGAAGGTGCCTCAGGGCGGCGTGGTCAGTGTAAATGATGATAGGGGAACCGATGAAATAAGATATAAACTTATTGAGTGCAAATACCAATGCTAGCAACTCCTTTTCGGTGGCGTGTAATGAAGTTGAGCATCATGTAGGGTTCAACTAGAATAATAAATGACGTGCTGGCACTTGTCAACCCGTTAAATAAGTACGGCACCTAGAGAAAAATCAGATGCGTCACACATGAGCTCAAATGGTAAAGACCAATTAGGAGGCTGAATGATTGGAGCAGAAGTGAGCTTGGATTTAAGGCGCTCAAAAGAAGCAACACACGCGTCATCAACAACAAAGGGAATATCTTTGGATAAAAAGTTTGTTAAAGGTCGAGCGATTTTAGAAAAGTCCTTGTTGAAACGACGGTAGAAGCCCGCATGTCCTAAGAAGGAGCAAATGTCCTTAACTGACTTAGGAATGGGAAACAAGGATATTATGTCAACTTTAACTTTATCTACGTCAATACCTTCGCAAGAAATTACGTGACCTAAAACAATCCCCTTTTTTACCATGAAATGACATTTTTCCCAATTGAGGACCAGCTTCTTTTCTTGGCAATGTTTGAGGACCATAGTGAGGTGAGAAAGGCATTGCTCAAAGGAAGAACCAAACATATAAAAATCATCCATAAATATTTCGATAAAATGTTCAACCATGTCGCTAAAAATACTAATCATACACCGTTGAAAAGTCGCATGTGCATTGCAAAGGCCAAAGGGCATGCAAGAGTAGGCAAAAGTGCCAAAGGGACACGTGAAGGTAGTTTTCTCTTGGTCTTCAGGGGCAATTGGAATTTGGTTGTATCTTGAATAGACGTCAAGGAAGCAGTAATACGCATGTCCAGCTAAATGTTTGAGCATTTGGTCGATATAGGGAAGAGGAAAATGGTCCTTATGAGTGACATCATTTAGCTTACGATAGCCAATGAAAATATGCCAGCCAGTTTGCATATGGGTGGGAACAAGCTCATTGTCATTATTTTTTATGACGGTGACACCAGACTTTTTTGGTACCACATGAATGGGACTGGCCCACTGACTGTCTGAGATAGGGTAGATAATACCAGCATCGAGCAATTTTAAAATCTCAGCACGCACGACTTCTTTCATAAAGGGTTGAGTCGACGTTGGGGTTCATGAGAAGTCTTGGCGTGTTCCTCTAAATGAATGAGATGACTACAAAAATTGGGGTTCACACCATGAATTTTTGAAATGGTACATCCGATAGAAGTGCTATGCTGAGTAAGGGTGTGGAATAATTACTCTTCTTGTGTACGGGTCAATTCAAAAGCAATGATGACAGGTTGATGGTTGTTGGGGCCTAAGAAAGTATATTTCAACTGGAGAGGTAAGGGATTAAGATCCAAACTAGTAGGTGGCACAGGAGTGACATCGGACTCAGATACTGGAGAGTTTGTGGTGCATAAAGTGGAGGAATCTAATGTAGTAGGGAGTTCAGAAGGTGGAACAGTGTGATCTAGAGAATAAATAATATCATCATAGAGGGGCTCGAAGAGAGGATCCCAACAGGAAGTGTCCATCAGTGGAGTGGAATCTAGCATGGCATTGAGTTCAAAGATGGAGGAATTAATGTCAAAGTCGGATCCAAAATGAGCCAAACAGTGTTGGAGAGGATCGATAGGGTAAGTTTGATCCAACATTTCATTAACTAAGGAGTCAATCACACACACCTCATCAATAGAATCGACATCAACCGGTTGGTGCATAAGGTGGAATATATTGACCTCTACAGTCATGTTGCCAAAAGAGAGATTCATGGACCCGTCATGACAATTGATGATGGCGTTGGCCGTGGTTAGAAAGGGGCGACCCAATATGATGGGAGTATTGGTTGGGTCGGGCGCAGGAGTGTCTAAGATGATGAAATTCACAGGATAGTAAAAGTCTGAAACTTTCACCAAAACATCTTCAATGATACCTTTAGGTACTTTCACGAAACGATCAACAAGTTGAAAAGTAACTCGTGTACGTTTCATGCTTTGTAAACCTAACTCAAGGTAGAGGGAGTAAGGTAACAAATTAACACTAGCCCCAAGATCAAGTAAAGAACTAGTAGTGAACTTGTCTCCTAACATGCAAGAGACAGTTGGACGACCAGGGTCTTTGTATTTCACAACACCGTTATTATGGAAAAGGGATGTAGCTTGCTTAGTGAGGAAAGCATCACGCGGAACATTGGTCCTACGCTTAACAGTGCACAAGTCCTTAAAAAATTTGGCATACGAGGGGACTTGTTGAATCGCGGTGAGGAATGGAATGTTAATGTGAACATTCTGAGAGACTTTCTTAATCTCATCAAATTATTGGGCTTTCTTAATGGGAGCCAACCGATGAGGGAAGGGTGCTTTGGGCACATAAACAGAGGTGGGCTCAGTAGGTTTAGACTCAGTGTGAGATAGGGATTTAGATGGTGGGGTAACCTTAGGGATAGGCGCTAAAGATGGAATGGTCAGGTGTGGGACATCAGTGGGAGCCTGAACACCATTATCAACTTGTTTTCCCGAGTGAAGAGTAGACACCACTTTCTTATTCTCTTGGTAATTAGGTGGATTGGAAGTGGAACCAGCCTCGTAGGCCGAGTCTTTGCCATTACCCTTAGGGTTAGCAATGGGTTTGACTGGGAAAATGACCTTTCTCTCGCTCAGACTCGAATTGGTTGAAATGGTGCTCAAGCTGTTGGAGGGCTTGAGTCTGAGTGGTCATAAACTGATTGAGTAGATTCTTGAGAGAAGAGGTGGAGGAATTGGGCAGAGGTGCATAAGATGGTTGGGGAACCAACTCGTGCTGAGAATTAAGCGGTTATGAATACTCAAAGGAAGGAAGGGGAACATGAACAAGATAATTATTGTTGTTTGAATGTTCACCGTGGTGGATAAAGGAAGATGGAAAGTGCGATTGATGGTAAGGAGCAGACTGATGCGGGACAGGCGGGTGAGGTGGCCTTTGTGGGTTGTGTGGAAACCCAGTGGGGCCATCAACATGTTGTTGTGGTCGTACTTTTAAGAGAAATGGGGGTGATTCCTATTATTAGGATTGTAAGTAAACAACGGGGGAACGGATTTCCTAGTGGTATTAAAGGCACAGGATTGGGCCATGGTTGGTTTGGGATCATCTTGTAGGAGGGGGCACAAATGAGCTAAATGATCTTGACTTAAGCATATACTGCAAGGGGAAGGACTAGAATCGTTGACAGTCATTGCTTGTTTAGAAAGTGTAACATTTTGTTGCATAGTATAACTAAGTGCGTTAACGGTTTTAGTCAAAGAGTGTAAGATGTGTAGCAAAGTTTTAAAATCAGGATTATTTTTTACCTCAGAAGTGTTCCCTACTCGTAGAGGATTGGATCTCAAAAACACATTGGTACCCTCCCAATCTTGGGAGTCATCACCTAATTCAAGGAGAAAATTATAGGCGGCAGTGGGAGTTAAATGCATGAACTTCCCTTTATGCATGGATTCAATCATGGTACGAGAAGAAGGGATAAGACCATTGTAAAAACTATGGACTAAGCAACTTTTCTCAAGACCGTGATGTGGGAAACTATTAATATAGTCTTAAAAACGGCCCCATGCTTCACAAAACTGTTCGGTAGGCTTTTGTCTAAAATCCTGACTTGCTTGGCGCATTTTACTAGTTTTACTCATGGGATAGAATTTAGACATGAACTTATTGACAAGTTGTTCCCAAGTTAGGATAGAATCCGGGGGCAAGGAATGGAGCCACATGGATGCATTATCGTGAAGAGAAAAGGGAAACAACCGAAGACGAACATTCTCTTCGTCTAAGTTTTTATTTTTAAAAGAGGCGCACATAGAGAGAAATTTCCGCAAGTGAGTATAAGGAGACTCGCGTTCAAGGCCATGAAAACTGGGCAACATAGAAATAGTTGTGGGACGAATTTCAAATTGCACGTTCGGAGTGGGAGGAAGGACGATACATGAAGGCGAAGTGTCCGTAATTAGGGCAAAGTAGTCCCTTAAAGCGCGTTCGTCGGCCATGATGGGCGGGGTATCATAACCAGGGGAAGTGGGAGAACTAGGCATCTCCGATGAAGAAGAACACGGATCAGGAAAATGAGAAGGAAATGCAACGATAGGGACACGATCACCTAAGAGGGAATTTAGAGATGGAGTCCTAGGGGAACGTGTTAATCGATGATCAATGCGTTGCCAATGTGGCTTAAAAGCAAGGAAAAAATATTTTTGAGATTTTTTGTTGTTTGAAAACGAATAAAATATTTTTGGAAAATAAGGAAGGAAAATGAAAAATATTTTTGTAGTTTTTTTTTTGTGAAAAAAAATGCAGAAAAAAAAAACGGGGAAAAAGGGCGATGGACTAACGGTGGAAAAGCTGACAGTTGGAGCAAAATTGGACTACCTAAAGGAACAACTTAGACATGTAGACAAATGGAACAAGTCAGAAAGAGCACATAGCCAAATTATTATCTTCAAGTTAAGTTATTGGGTAGTAAATTTTAATTTGTCCGCGGGCGAGAAAATCACGGAATCTTAGGCCTTGCCGGTAAAAGTGTGCTCATACTTTCTTCCCGAGAGATAGGAGACTTACTAGTTAAGGCTCTCCACCCTAGCTACTACAACACACAACTATCCGGTACCACGCTGGGGAAAGCACAAACCCATTTTACTAGGCGGCCTCACTTAAAACCCAGTTTTCCTAGACAAAAGTCTTAAGATAGTTGAATGAAGATTTGCAGGGGTGGAAAGAACTCACTAGAGTATCCTACGAGGTTCTCATTCCGAAAGGGTCCTAATAAACACCGTCCCTCCTTGGCTTGCTAGTTGATTGATTTTAATTTAAGTGAGAGCACGGGTAATAAGCAAATAGAGATGTGATTGAGTGGGTGATGAAATCCCAACTTGTTACAATGACCGGGTATAGGTCTTAGGTAAATTTATTCATCAAACCATCCAATTTAAGTGCGATACAGAAATAAAAAGCATATAGGAGCAAGTAGCACGCAAAAATTAACTCGCTTGCAGGAGATTCGCGAGTGATAAAGAGTTTATCTCCCACATTTTTACACGCATGGGGTGAAGGCCAAGTTGAGTCGACTGGGGGGAAGTACGCCTAATTCAGTCGTCCCCAGAAGTCCTACCGACCCAAAGTAGAGAGGCTTCTAAATCCTCACCTTTGGACGCCCTCTCTCTACCTTGTCCGGTTTCCCTATTCGCTTTTTGTTTTTGTTTTTTGAGGAATAAATATTACAAAAAAAAATCGGTGTCAAAATGCGCCCAAATTAATTACAAGGCCTCAATAATCCTAAACAACAAGTCTAGGGAGGGAGAGGAAGGAATAACTACACTAAAAAAAATGAAAATTACAAATCTTTACGGGCTTCAATCTTCAAAAAATCGGCAACGACGCCATTTGATAACTCATTATTTATATTCCTTCGGATATGGGTTTGGAATGTCGTTGCTGTCAAACTTCAAGTATCAAAATTTCTGGAATTACCTACAAAACTTGTTAAAAATTTAGTATCGTGACAAATTCGGGTATCAATCCAATTTCTAGCGTTGAAACTGTTATCGTGAAAACTTGCAATTCGAATTTTTATTAAAATCTTTTTGTGTTTTTAAAATGTTTTCAAAAAGTTTTTCTTTTTTTATATTTTAAAAACAATTTCCAAGGGAGGAAACGACAAATTATGCAACTAAAATGACTATGAAAAATCAGAAAGTAATCTAGTTTAGAATTTATGAGAATAAATAAGAGGTGGGATTACATTGCGTAGTCAAATTAATTTAAAGTCCTAATCGTTCAATTGAATAATTCGAAATAATATTGAATTTAAAATTTAACTCTCGTTACAATTTTAACTTCAATTTTATCTTTTTCAGCAATTAAATCGGGAATAGTCACAACATAAAAAATTAAGATTCACACTCATTTCAACAAAATATCCACTAAGATTAATTTATTAAAATTTGTACGAATCTTTGAATTGCATACACATAATTAATATTTTAATTTAAGAATAATACTTATCTCTAAGTGAAATCCAGAAATCAAATATTGATTTGCACCATTAATTTATTAACTCTCGTTAAATAAATTAATCTGTGATTTTTCCCAATTTAATTAGCCTAGAACACATCAACGAACCATTATTCAAATAAAAAAAAATTCAACATACGCGTTTCATCCCACCCCTTGAATGGGTGTTTAGCCATACATGATTATAATTTCAGCACAAGCACAATTAACAAACAAGAAACTAAAGAGAAAGAGAAAGAAATACGATACCCAATAATTTTTTGTGTCAACTGTGTGCTTGAACGCACGTCCCAAACTCGTCACAAAATCTGACTGGATTACAAAACTGAAAATAAAAAAAATAAACCTACAAATTTTTCCAGACCTAAAACTATATTTTCCTTTTTTTCTGACTATTTTTCTACCCTCTTTATTTTCTTTCTCTGTCTGTCCGTTCTCTCTCTGTATCTGTCTTCTCCTTCTTCTTTTTTTTTTTTTTTTTTCTGAGAGAGTCCTTTTTAAAATGAGATCCCCCTTCTACTTTGTCACCCACGGATTGGCTTGAGAGATATATTTGGGATTTGATTTTTGCGAACTGAATTTCTCTGGTTTTATGTCCAGGTTGAAGAGGTCCGGCTGGATATGGGGTCACCGGCATGGGGGTTTCGGGTTGGATCGGGCATAACCCATGTTGGGTTCGAGTTTGGCGACGGGGCTCGGCATTTGGCAGGGATTTTGGGTTTACAACCCAGGTATGGCTCCGGGTATATACCGAGTTGGAGTTGCATTTTTGTTTTTGTTCGGGTTGCGGGTCTTGGGTGGTATAACAACAGGTTCAAGGGGGTTGGGGTGGATTGCTATGGTTTTGGGGTTTGTTAATGGTGGGTTGGAGAGGTTGAGTTAGGAGAGAGAGAAGTTGGGTTGGTTTGTTGTTGGGCATTTTGGTAATGGAGGTAGGAGAGAGAGTCGTAGTGGTGTGTTAGAGAAGATGATGAATAGTAATTGTGTGTGTGTGGGTGTAGGGTTGTAAGGTGTTGGTGAGTGTTAAGGTGTTTGGGTTATGGTGTGTGTGTGTTTAATTTCGACACCGAAAAATAACTATCTAATTAAAATTAATAAAGCTAAAAATTAAATACCAACAAAATAAAATTAAAACTCAAGTCCTAATAAAAAAAATAAAAATAAATAAATAAATAAACTAATAAAAATCAAAAAATAAATTCTTATCCTAATAAAATAAAAACTAAAGACCTAAAAAAATGTAAATCCAAATAAAACTAAAAAATAAATGAATTCCTAAGAAAAACTAATCCTAATAAAATAAAATAAAACCATAAAAAAAATGAACTCTAATAACTAAAAAAATAAATACCTAAAAATTAATCCTAATAAAATAAAATAAAGATTAAAGATTAAAAACTAATAAAAATCAAAATCAAAATAAAGAAATAGAAAATAAATCCTAGAAAATTCCAAATAAATCTAAAATAAATCCTAAAAATAAAATGACTAAAAATAAAAATTTAGAAGAATAATAAAGGTACAAACTCAACACACACTAGGCTCGGGGAATGGTCTGGGCTCGGTGTAGGCTAGGTTAAGGTTACGGGACTATTTCGGGGCATCGGAGCACATCGGGTCAAGCTCATAATGAACTTCTCACTTCACGGTCTCTTTGAATTTCTTCGATGCACGCTTTTGACCGTTTCTGCATCGCAATTGACTGGATTTAGCATTATTTAACACTGCGACTGCGTATTGACCTGCAAAATGATAAAATACGAACATAAGGCCAATTTTAATTGAAATAAGTGACTAAAATGTATCTATTCGAGGTGTAAAATATACACTTTTGGGTGCTTATCATTCTTCAAAGGACTAGCAATCTTTGAGAACCCCTTGATAAAGAGACAATAGTAATCTGCCAACCCCTAAAAGCTTCGAACCTCGGTCGGTGTCGTGGGCTATCCCCACTCCCTCACCGCTGATACCTACTCTGATCAACAAGAATGACTCTGTCGGACACAATGTGGCCAAGAAACTAAACTTCCTGAAGCCAAAATCCACACTTCCCGAATTTGGCATACAAATGATGGTCCCATAACGTCTGAAGAACCATACGTAAATTCTCGGTGTGCTCCTCCTCCGTGAGAGAGTAAACCAGAATATCGTCGATGAACACTATCAATACCCTATTCATAAGGTCCATAAACACTGTACGCGCATTAATGAGCCCAAATGGCATCATTCTGAACTCGTATGACCCATACCGAGACAAGAAAGCGGTCTTAGTTACATCCTACTCTCGATGCGCAACTGATGGTAACCTAACCTCAAATAGATCTTTGAGAAGTATGCAGCCCCTCTCAACTGATCAAACAAGTCGTCAATCCTAGGTAACAGATACTTATTATGTATCATCACCTTATTCAGCTCCATGTAGTATACACACAAACAAAGTGAACCATTCCTTTTCTTAATAAATAGCACCGGTGCATCCCACAACGATGTACTCCATCAAATGAAACCTTGTCCCAAGAGCTGCTGAATTTGCTCTTTCAACTCTCACATTTTTGAAGGGGCCATGCGATAAGGTTCTCTGGCAATTGGTCTCATCCCTAGTGCTAAGTCGATAATGAACTCAATCTTCCTACTGGGTGGTAACCCTATTATCTCCTGGAAGACATCCTAAAAATCCCTTATGACTGGGATTGAGTCCAGAGAAACCACCACCTCCTGTAAGGTCTCCTCCTCAATGTAATATAAGTGAGTGCGTGATCTTCCATCGGGAAGAGGATCGCCACTAGGAGCATCTCTTGTCTCAAAATGGAAAAATCGATCATCCTCTCATAACAATCTACTGACGCCTTATAACCCGTCAACCAATCCATGCCTAGGATGATGTTATAACCCTCCATATCTAACACAAGAAGGTCTACCGCTAGACTCAATCTCCCGATCATAATGTCCACACACCTACAGATCGAGTGTATAAGGGACGCACTACTCATCAGTGATTCAAAACACATAAGATGAGTGTCGACTATCTCTAAAAGACCGACTGTTCATGAAAATATAGTGGCAATAAAAGAATATATCGCACCTGTGTCAAATATAATACTACCCTCATTCCCATGAATAAGAACTGTACCCGTGACTGTCGGAGGTGCTGTCTGAAAAGGCACGTCCCGAGCGTTGTACACACGCCCGTAGTGCATCTGGCCTGACTGCTGCTATGGGGCCTGTGCTGGTGCTAGGGCTAAGGGAGCCTGCTTCCCTTGTTGGGTACCCTACTTTTGTGCCCTGTCACCCTATGGACAAGTCCTACTCATATGACCCTACTGGCCACATGTGAAACACTTCCCCTGGAACTGTCTTTGTCCTTGTCCCTGCTGGCCCTGATGGCCTTAGCCCTGTTGGCCTCCACCATAATTCCCTTGGCCCTGCCGTCCCTAGCGAACTTGCTGTTGGGAACCTTGTTGTCCCTTTATGTCAGATCGATGTCTCCAATACCTAAATCTCTTGGCCAAGTTCCCCTATCGGGAATCCTGCCCTTACTGACCCGTTGTCTACTGTTGCGATGTGCTGCTATCACTACTCCTATTTACCTTGCTCGACTGGCTAGGCTCACCCCTCTTGCTTCCCTTTTCATGGAAGCGATGATCCTAACAGTTCACTACTGCGGCGTTGACGACATCTGTATATGTCATCAGTGCTAGGTTACCAATCAAATATTGCTTGATCCTCCAGGCCAAACCGTTCATGAACTTGGACTTCTTCCGCTCCTCGTTGCTCACCTCGTCAGGAACAAAGTTAGCTAGATGGATGAACTCCTCCTTATAGTCAGACATTGAGCGATCACCCTGAACCACTTCGCTAAATTTCTTCCTCATCTCTGACTCTACTGCAGGAAGAAAGTACTTGTTGTCAAACTGTACCCAAAACTCAGAAATCATCATCAAGTCCCTCTCCTATACGATGGTAACTGACTCCCAACACTGTAAAGCGACTCCCGACAGACGAAAAGTAACAAGCATTTTCTTCTGCACCTCGGTACATTCAAGCATGCACAGATGGCACTAAATTTTCTTCTTTCAGTTGCAAGCCTTTACCACGTCAGTACTTCCCTAAAACTCGAGCGGATGGCCCTTCTGAAAGGTCTCCCTGACTCGCTGCCAAGAAGGTGGCCTTGTCGGGGCCTGAACTACTGGTGCCACTGGAGGTTGTGCCTAGGGCTGAGGAAAATGGGCTTCCATGGCCCTCATAGCTATCTCAACTTCCTGAGCCACGATCACTGCCACCTGAGTGGTAGAAATAAACTCGGGTGGGGGTAGTGGTGGAAGTATCTGTGGCTTCGGATGATCCTCCCTCACCTCATCCCTGGCCTCGGCCCTCTCCGCTCGCTGTCTCCTCGGTGGCATCTGAAAATAGATCGAATTTTATAAGTACAGAGTTTATACAAAATCTAATAGAAGAACTGCGATATCTTAAGCACGCAAAGATGAGATAAGAGTCCTAAAATAGGGCTCTATATCAAAATGAAGAAACGTTGAAATTGTAGTAAGCCGCTCAGATCCTATGGACACTAGAACCTGATGCTCTGATACCATCTGTGACACACTGCCTAATTAAATCCCGGGTGATCAGTCCTAAATTAAATTAAAACAGGTTTCTCAGTTAGTTCATTCTTAGCATCAATGTAGGAAACTTTTTAATTACTAATCACCTAAGTGAAATTAGATCGGTGCCAAATTTTATCTTTTATTGACCCAAATAATTTCTCATGAGGAAAAACTGATTAAACATTCACAATATGCTATAAATCAAACTACCACAATAAATAACTAATAAAATCTGGCCGAGTCAACATTCGGCTAAAATCCAAAACCGCTAAATAAAACCAACATAATCAAAAACTGAATATCTGAAATAGTGACAAAGGACAATATGTCCCAATAGAGAGTACTAAAATAAGATCCTACAATAGATCTGAATAAGTGAATCATCTATGCAAAGTCCTACCACTCTCCACAATGCTTCAGCTACGAGTCCCTCGATTGAATCCTCAAGTCTGGCGTCCCTGTGGTTGGACACCTAAAAGGGGTTTGAAAATATTTTGATAGCAAGAGTTAGTACTCAAAAATATTTAGCAAGTGATTAACACAATAAAATGAGTTATTTATTCCACATGTTAAGATTTTTGCACACTCTCTTGAGTTTCCTCACCCCTCATCTAGTGCACGCCTAACGTCCTTTACTTAGCCCACCTAGCTGCACTACCCAAGCTAGCTAGACTATAGTAACCAACTGAACTTATTTGCATGACTAAGTTCCCATACCGCCCACTTAGTATTGAATAGTAACCATATCTCATGCTTTATATACTTAAATAATTGTTCACACTTTGTTATCTTTAACCGATTTATAATTAAGTTTCCCTACTGAATTTGCTTTTAGATTCATTCACGACGTCTCATTATCTACTAACTCACATAAGTAGATTATTAATACAGTATACATTTCACACATAATATATACTTATAAATTCATTTAGTACTAAAGGACTCTTTTTACACACATCAAGAACTCTAAGGGCCCCAGTTACCCCTTTATTCATTTCAGTAGTTAATCTATCTCTAACCTACTGATATACTCCTATGTCGGTCGTGGAGGTCCTCTAGTTCAAATATTTCACTCGGATAATCCCATCTCTCCTATCGACAAAAATGTGGTCAGAACACTCAATTCTTTCCAGGAGCCACACCACCAAGCGCTTGTACTAACACTAAGTCCTTAGCGCAAACAACAATGAGCTTAAACTCAGAGCTCAACAATAAATCTTGCATACCTTAAATTATATCTATAAGGTCCCCAGGCACTCAAATCATGGTAATAAAACATCTCCTCATTGAATTTCCATCTAGACATATAATCAAGGCGAGCGCTACTAGAATTTATCTCGCATTCCATCCTTTATTATGTCCGTATATATATGTTTCACATATCATATCAGTATATATACACATTATACTATACACATCAAGTATATCCATACTTATATATCACACACTATATAAGTATAATAACCATCCCTCAGAGCTATAACTCAATGGATGTAGTCTCTAAATGCTATCATCTTCCAAAGAATTACTCACACATCATCCTGGGTACCAGCGGTCGGACTATCATACCGACTTGGTAAAAACCAAATCACAACGAATGGGAATCGATCATAGTTCCTCCACGGAAATGAGAACGAAACATACCCACTACGTCTCATTCCTAATAAAAATCACACAATATAAAATGGACACTATGACCTGGGGGCTATACGCTCCCTGCTCCTCAAGCCAGGGGCCTCACCCAAAATGCATAACTTCCCATGATAGCATTAGAGGGGTATGTTTCATACAAATATACCAATCACATACATATATATTTAAACATATCATATATATACGTCTTAATATGCTTGTATATATATATATATATATATATATATATATATATATATATATATATATATATATATATATATATATATATATATATATACACACAATCTAATCCGGCTAATCGTGTATATCTCTCGTTACATTAGCCCGTATTTCCCGAATATACATATTCAATTTATTCCCATAAGTATTCATTTACTTATTCCAATTCCATAAGTATTCACTTACTTATAATATATATAAATATTAAGCTTATCACAACTAGCTCGTATCCCAATTACATCCAAAAATTCCAATTCAAATCCCAAGAGTCTTTATCCCATTAGACTCTTAAAAATCATGAAGTCTCACAACTTTAATTTTTTTTTCATTGCAAATTTCACACCTTGCACTAGAACAACTATAACTCACTCTACGTAAGTCCAATTTACTAGTGAGTCTATTATTCCACTAGAGAAGCCTCTTTCTCCATTGTACCTACCTTACTCCGGTACTAAGTTCACATAATCATGTCACTCTTTATTCACCGTCGGTCTCTGACCGATTACTTATGTGAATAACCTAGAAACTGCATTCACTTTATTCTAAATCAAGGGAATTTGCAGTTTAAAACCATCTGTAGGATTCATTTATGAGCAAAACACCCTGCTCCCTAATATGTGGTGTTCCCACCATTTCAACATTACTCCATTGAGTGAGAAAAAAATTTCCTCAAATTTTCACATATGGGTATTTCCATACCCAACTCTAAGCCAAAGCTTCCGAGCCTTCGACTTCCTAGAAGTGAAACTACACTATTTCCGCCTAGCTCAACTTCAACGCACGGACCTCATCAAAGACCTCTTAAGATTTTTCCCCATCTGACTTCACTGGGTAATTCAAGTTTAGCACCATTCTCTACTATAGCGGTGCATAGATAATTATAATTACTATTCTATAGTAGCCATTGAAGCAATCCATGACAATGCCGCAAGGAAAGTGACCTTTACCTCGGTCCTGATTTCCAACATCAACTTACAGCTCTAACTAAGCCCCGCCTCCTACTGCCCTTACAATGGACTTCCATGGTCTCCCTTCGTCAATCAGCACACGAATCCCGAACAAGAGCAAAAGATTTACTATAATATTACATAATGGAAGGAGAACGAAATCTCACAAGAGGATATCAACAATCCTAATCATAAGGCTCTATATCAAATCAAAAGCAATGCCAAAAGCGTAGTACGTCCGCACAGATTCATAAGGACACCAGAACGTGATGCTCTGATACCACCCATGACACCCCGCCTAATAAAATACCGGGCGATCACTCATATATCAAATTAAAATAGGAGTCTCATATGGTTCATTCTTAGCATCACTGTCGAAAACAAATTTAATTACTAATATCCTATTAGGTCGGTGTCAAATTTTTTTTAACTAACCTTTTTAACCAAACCAATCAAATAAACCAATTACAACAGTTTATATGCAGCAACTGAAATGAAATAAAATAAAATAACCGAACACTCGGTACAATAATACAACCAAATCGAATGTCGCACTAAAAGGCAATAAAAGAATAGATGAGTACAGTTGGGCCATAAGCCCGAATGTTTCTACAATACCTCCTATCTAGATCTCAATGATAGAAGCGTCTAATATAAACCTACTTGCATTCAGAGTTGTTGCAGCAAACGTCTGACTCGAAAGAATCATCATCCAGGCGTCCCTGTGTCTGGACACCTATATATATATATATATATATATATATATATATATATAGCAAGAGGGTAAAATAGAGAAATAGGTCAGAGCCTGAGTTTTGAAAACATTTTAGCAAGTGCTTAAAATCCATATTTTAAAAATATGTTATTTCTCATATTTAAACTGGTATCTCACTCTCATGAGATACCAAATTGATGATATATTTATATTTATCTATATTTTAATCCATATTTTAAAAATATGTTATTTCTCATATTTATCTATATATGATTTGACACACGCACACACATAATTGCATGTTTAAGGGATGAATTCTTTGGATTAAAAATAGACTCCAATTAAATAAGTTTGCCAAATTAGAAATTTGGGAATTTAATCAATTATCACATAGTCACCGAATGGCTTTGATTCGTATATGATGTCGAACAAGAAGTCCTTCTCTTTTCTTCACCACAAAACCTTGATGTTCAAGTGTATAACAAACCTTCTTGGTGCAACAAGATCAAGTAAACGTATAATAATGATAACTCGAATCTTTGCAAACTCTAAGGATGTGTTTAAGCTTTTTAAATCTTAGAAAATATGTGCAAAACTCGTACTGGATCGTAAACTGTTTTTCCAGAATGCACACTTACGAAACTCTGACGAAAATATGCTTTAGGTAAGATTTAAATGCCGCCTCGAAAACAATGTCGTTCGAACGACATAGTAAATCTCCCCTAGAATGCAAAAACTCCCCCATAACATGATAATTCTTTCTCCTCCTTTTTATGATGTCCCCAAATAGACAAATAAGAAGAAAAAATCAAAACATGGAGTGTCACAATAAAATGCATTGCAAACATGTATCGAACTACGCGCATGCAAAGGTATGTCCCCAAAACATCCACAAACTATTTTTGGAATTTTTCAATTTTTTCATACAAAAATAAGATGCTAAAAATCACACCATGGATTTAAAGTAAAACAACCAAGTCATGGAAATGGAATGTATGGGTGTGAACACATTCGGGATAGGTAAATAAACTCAATCAATCATATGTGCACGATGCATACGTATACCCCTAACGAATGAACATCAAAAGTATCCTTAAGTGTAAAAATGATTGAATTTAGATGACATCATCTTATGAAAATAAACAAATCAAAGTCAAAGTGATTTCCACACCAATAACGTCCAAAACTATTTAGCCCTTTTTCAAGACTTTCAAGGACGTACAAACCCATTTTAATTCTCCATCCAAACTCCCTTATATATATTTTCTTTTTAGAGGTGTATAAACTAATTTCTCAAACTTTGGAGAATTGGTTCAAAAACCTAATTGGTCCATAATTGACATGAATTTCTTTTTATTGCCTTTACTTTTTTTCGGGCTATTTTAATCCTCTTTGGACCCTAGATAATAAAATTCCTCAATTTTTTAGGTCCAATTAAATGGTGGATTAATCTCAAATGATAGATAATTACCTTTCGTAGCCCTTCACCATTTTCAAATAAAGCACACAAACTCAGAAATGAATCTTATATACACAACTTTCTTGTCAAGTTGTATCGCGCTTGGTTCATTTTAAGGACATGATTGAAGTAAAAACACCCAACCAACATGTGATAAGACAAGCATAATAATCAAACAAATCCTTGCATGTGTGCAATAAGGGAAATAATGAGTCAAACATGTAGGAAGTAACACTTAATTACATCTCAATGACTCCAAACATTATAAAGCACAAAGATGACATGATACATTGTCTCAAAACACTATCAAATAGTCATATGCAAAATGTAATGATGTTGTGACTCGGTCATCCTAAGAGTCTATCCATAAAATGTGTAAAACAAAATATAAAAATCTTTTTGGATTTTCTCAAAAAATTTTATCAAAATAAAATATTTTTGTATTTTTCAAAAGCAAAAATTTATACAAAAAGTACATGTCGCAATGCTAGCAAACATAAATATCATGAAACAAAAAATTAGCGTATGACAAACATGCAAACACAATCATCTATATGATGTGGCAAGAGAAGAATCATGTGCAAGGAAATGAGAATCAACTTGTCTAAAATCTAGTGCCTCTAAAAGTTATTTCCTAACCCAAATAGATGTGAAATGTCGTGTGGGGGATTTAGGAACCAAGGGAACACTAGACATAAACTTCCTAGGACTTTTTCCAAGATCAAAACAAAAATGCCTAAGGTGACCTTTCCTACGACAATATGAACATGTGTAAATGGGTGGAAGGACACCTATGGGTTGAACTTGTCTGACATCCTTAGGAATGGTTGACCCTATAAAACAAACTATGGTTTTGGCTTTAGCACTAGAAGCATGAGAACAAGATGAGCCATTACCATCACTATCAAACCTACTCGAGTCTGTCAAATCGTTTTTTAACTTCAAAATGTTTTACTCAAGCAAAGAATTAAACTCTTCCAATTTAACGGACGCCTTTTTTAAATTTTCAACAATTCCTAAAAAGGTACCTCTCCCCCTCAATTAAAGCAAACTTTTTCCTAAGAGTCTCTTCATGTGCCACAAACTCATTGATTAAAATATTTTTGTCATCTTTGGCACAAACACAAACCATCGAATTTTTAAGGTCCTCTAATTCTTTTTCTAAAAATAGGACCATATCATCACTTTCCTTTTTGGACATTATAAAGCAACAAAGTCATGGTCTAAGGAAACAAGTTTCTTACGATAAAAATCTCTTTGATTTTGAACAGTTTGCAAAAGATCCATCGTGGATGAAAAACGAGATTTTTTTTTTCAAAAAGTCAATTCGTTTAGCAAACGTAAAATTCAAATGA
The DNA here is from genome assembly GCA_949130495.1 of Sambucus nigra. Lineage (NCBI taxonomy): Eukaryota > Viridiplantae > Streptophyta > Magnoliopsida > Dipsacales > Adoxaceae > Sambucus > Sambucus nigra. The sequence goes on along the minus strand of OX422211.1, from coordinate 154,677,169 downwards.
TCAAAACTCTGACTCGTGTCATCAAATGGGGGCATCCGATTACATAAGTGCTCCATCGAAAAATTGCGATTTTTCACAAAACTGATTTTCCAAAAAAAATCAATATCACACAATTTTGTGGAAAATAGGAATACATGATAAATTAGTGCAACCCGCTTTGATACCAATTTGACGATGTGAGAAGTAAAATTGTATAAAAAAAAAGAAATGCTTGAAAAATCAGGATCACACGATAAATTAGCATAACCAGCTCTGACATTATGGGGGAGATTTGATTTATTCTCATATCATTTCAACTCGATGCGTCACGAAGGTATTTTTATTTATCTCATGTGTGTAGGTAAAAATATTGCAGATCACTATGTTCCACACCCTGATGAGAAAAGATTTGAGAAAAGGTTTGAGATTTGATGATTTTTTTAAGAACAGTTTGAGAACTTACAAATTTATTCATAGGCAAATAGATTTGTATAGGCATTTTGGTTTTTCATAATTCAGATATTTTTATGTATGTACCGGCATAGACATAAGGGGAGATTTGTAAGGACATATTTTTATAAGTCTGTTATTAATTTATTATATCATATACCATTACAAGCGTCGAAGAGCATTCAAGAGTAATCTACATCAAGACGGATCCAAATTAATCAAGTTATTCATCAAAAAGACTTCGTGAAGTTTACTTTGGTAAGGTTATGTTTTTAATACCTTAACTTTGCACTTAGAGTTTTTGGGATATTTTTACAAAATATTTTCTAAGTGTTGGAGAGGACTTTTTTGTCAAAATTTGAGAATGAGTTTTTTTCTAAGTCCTGAAGCGTACCTCGATTTTGACGCCTAGGTCATTCAAGCGAGATAGTTATCTCGTTCGATCAACATATGGATGTTGTGAGATGTCATTTGAACGACATCTGTACGTCATTTGCGCGAGATCCTTATCTCGTTTGAACGAGCTCTAATATCGAGGCGACGCATTTTTGTATAAATACTCATTAAATGGTTTCATTTTCATTAAGAAGTCCCAGCGTTTTGAAAGACAAAAAACTGCGAAAGTGCAGAATCCTTTTGACTTCTTCTTTTAGGGTTTAATCCCTTTTTGTTTACAATTTATAAAAAATCCCATACGCTTTGGTGAATTATTTTGGTGTTTAAGAACACACTTTGCTGTTGTTCATTCTTTGTGGGGAGAACTCTACAACCGTCGAGCTGCGTGCTATTGTGGAGGGAGTCCTTATAAAGTTCACACTTGTGGATAAGCCTTTTCTTCTTCATTGATGACCATATGGAGTTCTTGCGGGAGATTCTAGCCAACGACATTTCTAGCCGTTGCTTTGAAGGTTTGATTAAGACACCGTGCGTTACACTTGTGGGTGATTATCAGGTTGTATGTAAGTCAATGGTCTTGTGAATTCTTCAAAGTTCTAGAAATAAAAAGGTTTTGCCCTTCGGGGATTTTTCTTTAAATTTGTGTTGCATGATTTATCTATTTATGGTTTGAAATACGCACACACATAGTTGCAAGTTTAGGGGTTGAATTCTTTGGATTAAAAATAGACTCCAATTAGATAAGTGTGCCAAATTAGAAATTTGAGAATTAATTCAAATCGGTATCACACACCGAATTTACATGTTTTACAAGGTTATAAGTGGTTCCGTACTTTTAGAGCGCTATAGAGGTAAGTATTCTTTTATTTTTCGTTAGTAGGTCTGTATTGAAACACCCCGAGCATTTCAGACAACGGGATGGCTAGCCACCGCCGTCAAACTATGCCGAGCGTGAACTAAATAAATACCATTCTTAGCATGAGACATATATGAGATATCAATAAATCAATCCACAAGATAAATAATTAAATCAATCCCAACTGACAATAACAATTGAATGATTAAATATCCACCACATGCTAAAACTCCGAATAAAAGCCAATCTCCAGTACTGATTAAATAAAATCTTAATAATCAAGAACTGTGAATAATACAACTAAAATCCTTTGACAACTTTGGAACCGAAAGGGCCAATAAAAACCCAAATGAAGTCTCATAATGAAATACGACTGAAAAGAAAGTCTAACTAAATAAAACAATGAAATGAATAAACTACAGTTGCACCTTCAAACGATAAACTCCGATAATCCTATGCAGCATCTTAAAAACTTATCCTGAAAAAAGTTAGTCAACGCACGAGGCTAGAGCCCCGAGCATAAATACACACTACTCCCCTCAAATAGGATCCTTGAATATTGATAGTAGCATTATACGCAATAAATATCACAATAGAATATTTTTATTGAACAAGACTATTAAACGCGATAAATGTAAATCACTAACTACCCGTAGAGATCCCTATTTCAAAAGAACACACCAATATGGTTTTAAATTCACAAGTCCCATAGTTTTATTTTAATTAAATTAACCCAACTTTTATTAATGATCTCACTTATTATTATGGCGTCCCTCCCATCCTGGGTGGTAATTTCCACCAAAGTGTCACACTTCCCCATGTCAATAGCCACCCAAATCCATTTAAACTGTCGATCCCTTGTAATATGACAAGGTTCCACACACGACACAATATAAATCGCCCAAGCTAACCCGATTAAACTGTCGGTCCCTGACACATTATCTCTCCACCAATTTTTATACCCATTTTTATCTTATGCATTAATGCTCAATTTTCTCAATTTCACAATTTACCAAAATTTCCACCCTTATTATCGATGTGAGATCCTCAAAATACCCCTTAGTCCCATACCTAAGGATCCCTAAGTTATCAATACATCCTACCCTATGTATAGGATGAATTTCTAATTTAAACTTGACGTAGTCTCATGCCTAGGCTAGCATAACGATGATAAAATATCGAAAATCATCCCACTCCAAAATGATAAGAATCGCGATAATATACCCTCACTAGTCCCATACCTAGAAGGCGTAAATCATCAAAAGGACTACCCACTAGTCCCATACCTAGAAGGCATAACAAAATATGGGGAGAGCAAAAATACCCAACAACTCGCCCTCACAATGGCAATTTAATAATACCAACAAGTCACACAAACAAAAATAATTAATCAACGTATAAAACTACGCATAACAATCCAATTCAATTAAATATTAATTTAATTAACACATTGTCATAAACACGCAATTAATCCCTTTTTTATTTTAAATTTAAATACACCGAGATTTCATCATTAATAGATTATATTTTTAATTTCATTATCTCTACACAATTTACATGAGTTATACGTCCCCAAAATTCATTTAATTCAAAACCAAGGTTTTCTACATGCAACCTATACTAATAAAACCCCAAATCCACTCATCAATCCTACGTACCCAAGGGTTATGAATATTATTCAGATTAAAAGATTTAATAAAAATAACCCCATAATTAGTGTCCACTTTCTCTAATTAAGTTATTAATTAATTTTAAGAAAGCATGTAATTAAGTGCTTAGGCGACACTTAAAACGCATAATACTAAAGGAAAAGAATAGAGTATTCATGAGTGAGATTAAGTTGAAGAAAAACCGGTAGCACGGTTGGATTCTTCTCAAAAAATTAACAAAGAAGTGTTCTAGAACAAACTTGATTAAACCTCAATTAAGCCTTCTAAAACTTGTGACAAAAACTTGATTATGTTGGAGGTTGATGATTATGGTCGAGAGGAAAAACTTTTGGAAGAGCTCTCTGGTGAAAAACTTGGGAAAAAGGGATTATGAAAAGTCCCCCTACGGATTATTAGTCTTATATACTAATTAGGAATCCTAATCCAATTCTAACTCTACAAAACAAATGACTGACTTGCACCAGGTCTGGGGTAGTCGATTGATCGACTCCCTGGGTCGATCGATCGATCGAGTTGGTCGACAGACAGATCCCTTACAAAAATGTTTAAGGCAAAAATAATTAAAAACTCAATAACAACTCCATTTTAAATCCGATTTCCATTCCGCTTGAAGTTTCATTCTTCTAAATCATAACCAATATATTTATTTAATATAAATCCTTAAATTCAAAAATTTATTTTTCTCGAATATTCTAATTAATTAAATTAATTAATAAAAACACGGGGTGTTACATGTATGTATGGATTCCGGGGATGCTTCATAAGGGTTCCAGATGTAGCTTGATAGTAATTGGAATCACGTGCTAAACAAGTGAAATATTAATTAAATAAAACTAGACTAGCAACATTATTTAAGTTGTCTTATTGCACTTCACACCTAAAGTTCGGGTTGGACCGGTTGCCTTAAATAGTTTAAGTGATGTAGTAAAATAGAGGTAGGAAACTTCTCAGATGGCTTAGTTTATATTCCTAAGCGTCTCATCACTTAAAACACTACCAAGCCGACAATTGGCAAAAATAATTCAAATTTTAATATTTTCGTGGGTTTTTACCAGCGTACCCTAAACTAATCTGGGAAAGTACTAGCGCACCCTTCCAATACCCAATGGAAGGAATAGAGAAAATCCTCATTTCAAAATTATTTACAACTGTTGACAACCTTCATCATCTCATTCTGCAACTAACCACCTCAGCCAATCAATGGCGTTCTCAACAACGATCAAATCTACTTGTCCCATTCAAGACACGGATCTACAGGGGCAATTGTGTGGGAAATATTTGAAAAGTCTGAATAACTCAAATGGGTGGCACTCATTCGACATCAGGTGATAAAGTTCGATAGATTAAGAGAAGAATGTGGGAAAGTCCCATCAGCTAAAATCTCAGAGAAGATCATCTATACTTTATCATGATTGAATCAAGATCTCCTGGAGACTTTCATAAAATAACCTCTTGACGTTATCTATAATTGTAACCCATACCCCTAGGAAAAGGGGCATGTGATTATTATTATTGGAATCAAATTAATAAGAAAGAAAGAAACACCCCTCGGATGTAGGTCATTGTCGAAACACAATGCATTGTGTGATTATAATTATGTGATTTGTTTATTCTGTTTGGTTTGAGTTTTTTGGGGTTATTCATAGTGGGATTGTGAACCTAAACTTATCATAAACACATCTATGTGTATGATATCCTAATCATTATCTGAACAGAAAGTGTCAACCTTCAACACAAGAACAAGAATTTCTCTTTCTCAGGTTATCGACACTAGCAAGGTCACATGAACTATAATCAACAAGAGAATCCCTAAGCTCGAAGCAAAAATATCTAAGGTGTCTATGTTTCTTACAAAAGTTTCACACATAAAGATTATGTTGCACATCCTTAAAACTATACTTAGGGGAAACTTTTTTTTCATTAGATCCCTTTCAATTTATAGAAAATGACCTTAAATGATACACCTTCTGAAAAAGGTGTAAGAGAATGAATGTGAATGATATTTTGAAACTTTTTGATAATTTTTTTGTTCTTTTTAACATTCTTTTTCACTTTCTGTTCCTTACCATTTTTCTTCAAAGGAAATCGATCAATATCATCGGAGTTATGCAAAGAAGATGAACTTAAACAAAGTATTCTCTCTTATAATGATGATACCTCATTTATCAAAACCTTAAATGAAATTCATCTTTCAAAGATTCTATTATCTTATCTTGTTAAAATGTTAAAACTTCACATAAAAAAATTTCCTTCTTCAATTTCTTGAGTTCAAAAGTCAAATCATCATTTTATTCCTCAACAACCTTGATATTTTCTAAAACATTTTCATTTGAATCTTTAAAATTTATCAAATATCAAATTTGTTCTTTCAATGTGTTAGTTTCCTCATTTAAGGAACATGTCAAGTCTAATAACTCACCCTCCTCATTTTTAAGGATTTTAACCCTTTCACGTAAGACATCCAGTTGACTGGTAAGTTATCCAGTGTCATTAAACTGACTTTTCATAGAAATCTTTTGTTTCTAAAAGAGCTTAAGTTTGGTACCCAATTTAATAATCCAATGTTTTCTTGGTGAGAAACTTAAACACCAACTCTTCGTTACTTCAACAAAGAGATTTGACACTTTCATCTTCACTACAATCATCAAAGTCGACATTAATAGACTATGGTTTTTCAATCATATGAGAATATTTTAATTTCCTCTTCTCAACATTAGATTTAAAATGTTTTGACATATTATTGAATGTAAAAACATATAATAATTAACACTACGAAAATTAGATAAAAAAAGTTATCAATTCACTATGCATAACTGGATCCATAACCATAACCACAAGGAAATAAATTAAGAAAAAATATACCTAAAACCTCAAGTAACAAAATTGCACAAATCCTCAAAGAAAATATCAACTCTTAAACATGAATTCCTAACAGATAAACAAGCTACGATACCAATTAGTTGGTCTTTCATTATGTTTTGGGTCACTCGACAATTGCAGAAATGACTTGGATGCAAAAGGCTAGTGAAAAAATTCCAACCATGGAAACTAGTATATCTAACATGGACGGTACAATGGTGTTGTCAATGACTTTTAATGGGATGTGTGACACCGTAATAGCTCTAACCATGTATGAATAACGATATGTGAAATTTATTTCATATTCATGAAAAGGAAGTGGATTCAATACTATGTGGATCCGAGTGTGAAAGCCTAGATTAATCTTAGAGGAGGGGTGGTGTTGAATAGGATTATGTAACAACCTGAGGTCTTGGAGACGAGGACTTATTTATTTTGGTAGAAATAAATAATATTTTATTGGAGAATAATTAAATTGGCAATCGAGGTCAAAAATTGAAGTCGTTAGAAAGTATGGCAAATGGCGATTCTGAGGGTGTAGTTGTGTCCGGAACGATCGAGAAAGTCAAAATGACTGTACTTGGGGTCTATTTAGGTTTCGAAATAATTTTAAGTCCGCTTGGCTCGAATTAAAGTTACCTAGTCATTTAAAGTGTGTATTATCATTTAAAGATGTGTATCTTGGGAGAATAGGCTTATTAAGCCTACGGGATATTTATTTCTCCAAAGAGAGAAAGAGAAATCGAAAGAAAGAAAGAAAGAAAGAAAGAGAGAAGAAGGAGAAAAGAGAGAGAAAGTGGAGATTTCCGGCATTTACGCGATCTCGAGGACGGATCAGACCCTACGAACCCAAGGCAAGTGATTAAACTTGCTAAATAATTGTTGTGTACATTTATTTCATGATTTGTGGATAAAATTTATGGGTTTTAGGTTTAGTTTATCAAAACCTAACTTTTGAGCATAATCTTAGATTTGTTATGTAGATCTTGGATTTGATGAAAGAAATTAGTTTCAATGTATTCTAGGATGAATATTAATGTTATATATGTGATTGGGTTGAAGAGAAATGAAGAGAAGATGATAAATATGAATTTTGGGATTTTTGGTTTACTAAAAAGTAGCCATTTTCGAGCCCCCGGGTAGGCCGAATCGATTCGCCCCCCTAGCCGAATCGATTCGAAAATATGCAGGTGCCCAGGTCTGAGTGACCGAATCGATTCGGACCCCAGCCGAATCGATTTGGCCTGAGACAAAGTCCCAGGTCTGATGACCCAAATCGATTCGCCTTGGAGGCCGAATCAATTCGCTGGGCCGAATCGATCCGGAAATAAGGCTTTTTGAGGGATGTTTTTGTATGGAGAATTTCATCTCGTTTCCTTTGAGGTTATCGATTGGGAACCTCTATAGGTATTATTGGGAGTATGTTTTGGAGACTTTTAGAGAGTTTCCCTTATAAGGAATTATCGGAGTCATATAAACTTAAATTGAGGAATACCGATTAGAGATTTTGGTATATACTAAGTGGGGAAGCCCACCTTGCTTGGAGGTTCTATTTGGAGATAATAATTAAATTTATATGAAATAATGAGAATGATTTTAGAGATAATGGGTCTTAGGATCCAATCCCGAATGGGATAACTTTAAAAGGTTCATGAAATAAATTGAACCCTATTATGGATGGAGGATTATAAATGCTAATTAACGAGCATATGTATATAGAAATATCCTTATTGATGATTGATTTGGGAGTTGTCTCACACAATGAGAAATGCTAATTGAAGTGCATTAGGGTAAAAGAATATCCTTAACATAAATAGAATTGAGAGACAATTCATAAAGAGAAGCGGCATGTGAGCTTCAAACGAGAAATAGTATAGTGTATACTAAGTGGGGAAGATGTGTGAGAATTGACGATTAGTATATCAAAGGGGAAATATACTAAACAATGATGATTAATCAGATCGCGCCTAAAGGGCGCATAATAAATATGAAAACAATGTGGCAGGTATACCTTATTTGATGGTGTATCTTTATATAATGTGATGATGTATGTATGCCTTATGTGATGGTATATATATATATATATATATATATATATATAGTGAAGCATACCCCCTCCTTTCTATCATTGGGAAGTTGCATGCGATGAGGGTGAGCATCCTGGCTCAAAGAGAAGGGTGTGGATATTCCCCAGGTCATAGTCGTCCATTGTGATTATTTATGCGATATATATATATATATATATATATATATATATGCATTCTTTTGGGGGTGAGAAGTCGGGGGTATGTGATCTTCTCACTTGCCGGTTAGGAGCTACGATCGCCTCCCGGGACATTGTGTGCATGAGTTGATCATGAGGTGGGTGTCGTTGAACCCCACCAGGTGGCCCCAGTTTGCTACGTGTATGGGCTGCTGGAAGATGATATCATGTGAGCCTGCGTCCACGAGTTATAGCTCAGTTGGATGGTTATTATGTTATGGATGCGTTTGGTATTTGGGTATCAAGGGCTTAATGGACCTTAATAACAAACATTGCCAATAAGTAGTGTAACGGGGGAGGTTCCTTGTTTGGATTTCGCTTCGGCGAGACGTTCCACGCACGAAGCTCAGTGTAATGTTGGGAGTGAGGAGAAGTTAGTCCTTCAAGCTCATATATATATATATCACATATCCCGACGATCGATAGTGCCAGGAGTAGTGTAACGGGGGGTTCCTTGTTTGGATTTCGCTTCGGCGAGACGTTCCACACATGAAACGCCGTGTACTGTTGAGAATTTGGAATATTAATTAATTAAAATTTGAGTAATAATTTAGGGTATATGCATCATGCATTGAGGGCTTAATGAACCTCGAAGACCAATACTGTCAGAAGTAGTGTAATGGGGGGGGGGGGGTCCTTGTTTGGATTTCGCTTCGATGAGACGTTCCACGCATGAAACGCAGTGCAGTGTTGAGAACCAGGGGAAGTTTTGTCCTTAGCAGATGATGCTAATAACTCATATATATATGATTACATTCCAAGATGAGGGCATAACTAGAATATATGAAATTCTAGTAAGAGAATGTTGATGTATTGTGATGTTGTTGTATTGAGGATGGTTATGTAAACTTTATATGTTCAATAAATGAACAAATATAAATAGAATGATGACATTCAAAATAAAGTGATGTTGTAGATGAAACCTAGATAAGGTTAGATTGCGAGATAAGTTAGATAATCTTAATCGAATCTTCATTTTGGGATCTAGTTGGATTTTATTGCCTAATATATATTTGGGCATTCATTTAGAGACCACGTGCATACGTTTAGCGCACGCTGTAGTTGAGAGGTGAGTTGAATTATTATGGAGAGGACGATTCCATTAAATCATGTCATAATGCATTTATAATTATTATGCATTTTAATGATGTTGCTATAAAATGTTTTCAACTCGGGCTCTTACCCGTTTATATTTTCTCCCTCGATGTATATATATTGTTTTACTTTAGGTGTTCCTCCGCAAGGACCCCATTGATGTTTATCCATACAGTGTATTCGTGGAGCTGTGGCAGTAGGGGACTGTTGTGGCACTTTGTTTTAGTCGATTCCTATCTATTGTATATCTAGATTAGGATTCAGTTTGTATATTGAGTTTAGACTCAAGGGTTGTAGAATATCCCTTTTTCATTTCTCTTTCAGATTATTTGTATTGTCTATGACCCGACATCATATTCGGGTAATTTACCTTGTACAATTTGTTGTACTCTTGTATTAATTCTTTACATATTGTGGAGTTTTTTGTATCACTCATCATAGTTAGATGTAGTATTGTTGGTTGTTTGTTGTATGGTTGATTTTAGTCGATGTTAAATAAAAGTTTTAAATTTTTGGTAATTCGCTTTTAATGATTTCGGGTAGTTAGCCTTATATTATTTAGTATTGTCAGTTGATGTTGAGACTGTTCCATCAGAGATACCTGATTTATTATAGTATAGGGCTGGCCACCCGTTATTATTTGGAGCGAGTTGTCACAGATTAATTAACAACTTTAAATAATTTTAGCTCAATTCAAGATCTAGCTCCCTAGATTTACAAATCCTCTTCATAATGCAATTCAATTTAATTAGGTATTGAATTGAACATATATATGATGATATTAATTTCTATAAACAAGTTTATATATAATTTAAACTCCCATTTGAAGAAATGTTCACTAAGGTTTTTAACACAAAGTTAAAAGGTTAAGTAAACTCCATAAACAAACCTTTTTTAAAATCTTAAACACAATATTTGTAATAAAATGATTTAGTTGGATGTTAGAATTGGTAGCCTGATTACCTTAGGTTTTGAATCAAAACCTATACCAGTTCCTTGTATTGAAACCAGACCATACAAGAAATTAAGATCTAAAACAGTAAGTTGACACGGTGATTTTTAACGTGGTAAAACCTCAATTTGAGGAAACATCCACAGTGACCTCTATGTCATAACCAAAAAATTCCACTATAAACAATTTTACAAGAGTTACAAGCACATAAATATGCAACACAAGATCCTAGGCTAAAGAACAAAAATATACCAAAATGGGCGAAAACCTCCTCCACGGTATTCTAATTCTGACTTTGATCTCCCTGACAGTTTCTTTGCTTTAACTTCTTGCTCGTTGCATTAATGGATGCACTCAACAAAAAATATCTCTAAGGAACCACACTTTATGAGGTGTTTATGTGAGAGTGTATGTGACTGTGAAGTGCACAAAAATGCAATATGGAACTCACTTTTCACAAAATATTTATCCAGACAATCCTAGGTATCACAAATTTCTACATGAGATGTAGAGTTCCACTTTTCAAGAAAATCAAACTTCTTATTTCATAAAATATTTCGTATCTTAAGTAAATCTTTTAAAAAATAGATCTGATCTTTTGAACACTTCATTTATACACAAAACTAGTTTCACAAACTGTAAAACTTAGTTTTAGAAACAAAATTATCAGATCTAAAATATGGACTAATTTAAAGTCTCTTTTTCAAGTAAAATGAAAAAAGAGAATGGATCCTTCAAAATATACAAATACATAACTAAACCCAAACAAGAGAAGGTATATAAACCCTAGATAGATGTGAAATTATATCTCCCTGTATTTCTTATAATTTCTAGAAAGAAATGTGAGGTCTACAATGAGATTAGGGTTCCTAAGAGAGATAAAGTGTGAAGAGTAATCTTCAGACTTATAAACTACCAAACCCTCAAGAAGACCTAAGACTTCTAACACTCAAAGATGGTGATCTAATTTGATATAACTACTAATGTTTTTGGGTTGGTATTTGGGAGAAAAAGTAAGTATTTTCTATGTCAGAACTCTGGTTTCTCTCTCTCTAACCTTTCCCTTTTGTCTCTCTACTCTCTTTTCTCTCTATTTTTTCTCTCAAATGGACGAACTCCCAAAAGTTCTCAAATGCCTCGGCTATGTGTTCTATTTATGCTAAATGAGGAACCTCTTGGACGTTCGAAGAAAATGGACGGTTGGGATGGAAATGTTTATTTGAAGTTTAATCTAATGGTGGTAAATGGACCGCACAACCTCTCACTGCTATTGGTCATTTCTAATCTCACTTGGATTCACTAATATGAAATAAAATGCATAGATTATAATTGATCCAACGATTAACAAACTTCCTCAGTAATGTGAGACATAAGAAACACAAAGATAACAAACCAGAAGCCAACATGTGTAATTATTTTAGTTATTGTAAGATGGGCGTTTTAGATTTCTAATTAATCTATTTTGCTACCCAAAATGTCTTTGTCAATTTTATATACTACCCAGGGAAGTTTATTAGGAATAAAAATAATTCTATTTTAGACCACAACATTTTAAAACATTGATTTTAAATATTTAAAAACTCATTTTAAATGTTTAAAAATGTTTTTAAAATGTTTAAAAAATTCCTAAAAATATTTTAACACGTATACACACGCCCACACTATAATATGCATGATTTGTGTCCTAGACTGTGCTCAACGCATCATATTAATTCCTTTTATAACAGTAAGGATGGCATGGATAGGATCAATTATGAGTGAAGCTTTATAATACCATGGAGAAGATTGTTCAAAACTAATATATCCTATTTTATCCTCATATCCAAACTAGTTGGAACTTGTATATGGTATAGTCTCAAGTAAGTCAATCATATAGTGTGTTATCAATCCCCCCTTTGGATATTAGAGACAAAATTCCCTTGAGTAACTTGTACTCATGGGTAAAAGGATACAAATCTTAGATTTCCTGTACAAAAGAGCTAATCTACCTATTCCCATCCTTGAACCGAAAATAAGAGAGAAAAACATACATTACTCAACTATTACATAGACCATTACCCTAAATATAGAATCATATACGACTGATCCGTAAAGAGAATACCTGAAATAGAACACTTAATGGGCATGTTAGTTTAATCAAGATGAGTTAAGATATGAAAATATAAAGTCAGTTACTCAAGTTCTTCTCCCCCAATTTTTCTCAAATAGACAACGGGATAAACGCTATATAAAATAGGAAAACATACATAAAGAATTATTTTACACAAATAATATCATAAACAAGGGTGGATTCAAGGGTATCCTACATTAAACAGATTAAGGAGGTATCTTTTGTCATTTGTATAATTTTCGTGCCCTAAATCCTCAGAAACCAATTATTAGCAGATAAAAATGCATTACCATCAGAATATATGATCTCGGCATAAAAGGACATGCATGATTCATCAATGTTGGTTGACTCAAGTTCAACTTCATCAGGATCACTCGTGTCGTCCTAAGTTTTGCACATATTTTCCCTAACATTTTTGTTGTTCAAATTAACTCTACGTTTAGCAACATAATGTCCCATTATCCCATAACGATGACCTTTGATGTGATGATTATCATTCTTAGTCCTATTGTTATCACCGGTCTGTTTGTTATCATTTCTATCACAACGTCTATTATTTTGATGATTTTGATAACCAGGCTTGCCTTGTTTAGAAGGCAAAAAGTTTCTAAACTTAATGATTTTCTTAAGTTGTTTGCTCATGAGAGAAATCTAGTTAATCAAATTATCCAAATCATAATCCTCAACGAGTTCAAGTTTAAGGTCCAACAGGTTCATTTTAGGGATAAACATTTGGAATGAAAAGAGAACATTAGACCCAGAGGATATTTTGTTTGGTACAGTCATTTTCTTTTTATATTCTCATTCCATCTCTATAGTTCTTAATTTACTACTTAGTAATTCAGGAGTCAGGTTTGGGTCATCCATCTCTTCTATGGCATAAATTTTATTGTCAAATTTAGCAGGCAATGATCTTACGATTTTAATTACAAATTCCTTTTTGTTATAAGTTATTCCATTAGCATGCAACTTGTGAAAATATCAATTAATTTTATATAAAAATAATCAAATGACTCATTTTCATCCATAATAAGAGTACTGTATTGTTGGGCTAACATCTGAGTTTTTCCAACCTTAACACGTTCATCACCTTCACGGACGGTGATGAGTGTGTCTCGGGCTTCCTTGGAAGTAGAGCAATAAGATATACATTTAAATTTGTGCTCATTTATGGACAAAAAAATGCAATTCTTTACCTTATTATTGTCAAGTGACATATTTTTCTCTTATTTGCTAAATTCATTGAGATTTTTCTTAACTCTTTTAGTGCTAGTTTTAGACAAAGGCATAGTTGGGTATTGGTATTCATTTTTAAACTTGTCCCACACGTCATCCCCCAAAGTCCATTGGATGAATGGAATCATCCGTACTTTTCAGTAAGGAAAATTGTGTCCATCAAAGAGGGGTGGGTGGGATAGGTTACCTAGCTTCTCAAATCCCTCATCCACTTTTAGAAAAAATATTTTAGAAAACATTTTTCGGAGTTTCAAGATAAAAAAATATTTTGATAAACTCGATCTGATACCACTTAAAGAAATGTTCACTAATGTTTTTAACACAAACTTAAAAAGGTTAAGTAAACTCCAAAAACACACTCTTTGAGGGAACTCCTTTTTTAAAGTCTTAAAACACAAGACATGTATAAAACTAATTTAGTTGGATGTTAGATGTGACACCCCACTTAATTAAATTTCGGTTGATCAGGCCTTTATCAAATTAAATCAGGATTTACATATGGTACATTCTGAGCTTCACTATAGAAATATTACTAATTTACTAACAACCTAATCTTTCATTAAACTGATGCCAAATTTTATCTCATGACTTACCAGAACCAAAAAGTATAATAAGAATCCAAAATAAGAGAATCTAATCGTGCCAAAAATCTACTAAAAGTGTTAGCTGAATAACATCGACTATACAAGCAAACCAAAAAGTCCAAAGTATGTAAAGAGTAATATATACATGCCAAACAAAAAAGTATCAAGTCTAAGCCAAGGTCCATAAGCAAAAAAGTACAACTAGAATATCCCTATCCAAAAGAGAATGGGTTAGGTGTCTAAAGCGAAATCCTGCAGCACCCATATATAATGCAGCTGCGCACCCTGCAAGAAGATCAGGCCTAGCGCCCCTATGGTAGGACACCTAAAAAGATTTTGCAAAGATTTTTATATCGAGGTTTAGAACCCAAAACATTTGAAAATATTTAGCAAGTGAATTTAAATTTATGAAATTAAAATGCATGAATGCTCTTCATACTTAAGTTAGTACTGCACACTCTCTTGAGAACACCTCACCCCTCCACTAATGTCCATGCCTAACGTAACTATATATGATCCATATATCTAAATATCCCGTAACTAGTCGTGTCACATATATCCTACTATTTTTCACTACTCTATCTTGAGTGAGTTTAGTAGAAGCTTTATATGTTATTAATCACATTAACTTATTTAAGTCATTTCTCATTTGATATCATATAACAATCTCTTAAGTTACATAATTATACATTACACATCATGTTTTAACCTGTATATAAATCTGCACCATATATACATATCACTATATCCCAAAATTCACGCGTATGTTGTAGATATATAAATGCTATCACAAATGCGTGGGAGGCGGCCATAGTTCCCCTCGAAATTGACCGTCCCATACCATGACGACTCACCCCTAATAATAGATTCTATGACCTGGGGATTATACACTCCCTGCCTTCTCTAGCTAGGGAACTCACCCACATCGTGAAACCTCCTAAGATAGAATTAATATTAGTATGCTTTACTATAAACATTATTCACACAAATATTTATAAATCATATATATATATACACTACACATCACCGTATATATATAATAAATCAAGGCTATACAGATACGCCCCCGAATTAACTCAATCTTTGAGGACATGTCCTGAATCATCTTCGGCCCCAATAGTTTTTGTCCCCCGCCTCTAATCAATAAGCTGGTGAGCGACAAGTTCTACCGTACAATGCCTCAAATGGTTCCATTCCAATTGTGAATTGGTACGAGTTGTTATGTGCAAACTCTTCCAATGGATGGTACTGTTCCCAACCTCCCCCAAAATCAAGGATACACATCCGTAGCATGTCTTCAAGTATCTGATTCTCCCTCTCCATTTGTCGATCCATCCGGGGGTGGTAGGCGATGCTCAACCTCAACTCGGTGCCCATAGCCTCCTGGAGGCTCTGCAAAAAATGTGACACGAAAATCTTGTCTCTGTCGAACACTACAACCATCGGAACCCCATGCAGCCCAACTATTTCCGCTATGAATAGTCTCGCATACTGCATAGTCTCAAAGTCTATACAAAATGCCAAAAAGTGGTCCGTCTTGGTCAACCGATCTAAAATGACCCATATAGAATCATGACCCCTCTGTGAAACAGGTAACCCCATAATGAAATCCATAGGGATGCTCTCTCACTTCGATACTGGGATCTCAAGTGGATGCAACATCCCTAGAGGTCTCTCGTGATCCACCTTTACATGATGACACATGGCACACTTTGAGACGAACTCTGCAATGTCTCATTTCATCCCCATCCACCAATATTGCCTCCTCATAGCTTGGTACATTTTTTCCCACCGGGATATACCGCAAACCTAGAGCCATGTACTTCTATCAAAAAGGCATGTTTTAAGTCCCCGTCCTCGTCATACGACACGAATAACTTCCCATTAAAGCGTAGCCCACCTTCAGAGCTAATGGAGTAGGACTCTGCACCCTTTTCTAGCAACTACTTCACCCTATCCTAGCAAAAAGGATCCTCTGCCTGATCCATTACCACCCGTATAATAATCTTGGGCATGACTAATAAAACCGCCATATATGCCCTAGCAATCTCATCATCGTGATGAAGTGCGCTCCATTTCGCCTTCCAAACCGCCGCCATATCCTCCTTGGGTCACCGGCTCAATGCATCAGCCACTACATTGGCCTTACCAGGATGATACTGAATATCAAACTAGTAATACTTCATGAACTCCAACCATCTCCTTTGCCTCATGTTAAAGTCCTTTTGTGTGAAAAAATATTGGAGTGATTTATGATCCGTGAATAAGCTGAACCTCTCTCCCAAAAGGTAATGCTTCCATACCCTCAAGGCAAAAACGACCGCGGCCAACTCAAGATCATGAGTTGGGTAATCCCTCTCATGGGGATTTAGCTTTGGTAATTCATAAGATATAACCCTATTTTCTTGTTATAACTCACCTCCGAGTCTCTGCAAGGACGCATTAATATAAACCCGATAGTCCAATACTACCCTCGGTAATGCCAATACGGGGCCAATGTTATCTTGTCCTTTAAATCAATGAACGCCAACTAATACGAATTACTCCATACAAAGGGCACCCCTTTATGAGTCAAATTTGTCAACGGTCCAAAAATCATGGAGAACCCCTTAATGAAACTGTGGTAGTACCCAACTAACCACTAAAAGCTCCTAATCTCAGTCGGTGTCGTGGGTTGGCCCTACTCCCATACTTCTGATACGTTGCTTAGGTCCATGACAATACCCTGCTCCAAAATGACATGGCCAAGGAATTGCACTTACCGAAGCCAAAACCCATATTTTTCAAAGTTGGTACATAATTAGTGATCCTGTAATGTCTGTAAGACTATATGTAGATGCTCGACATGCTCCTCCTCTATGAGAGAATAAACCAAAATGTTGTCTATGAACATTATGATGAACTGATCAAGAAACTCTCTAAAAACTCGATTAATAAGGTCAATGAATACCGCCAGTGCATTGGTGAGCTCGAATGTAATCACCCAAAACTCATAAGAACCATACCACGACAAAAAAGTTATTTTTGGAACGTCTTCCTCTTGAATTCGCAGTTGATGGTACCCCGACCGTAAATCAGTTTTAGAGAAATAGGCCACCCCTCGTAGCTGTTCGAAAAGATCATCAATCCTAAGAAGTGGATACTTATTTCTGATCGTAACCTTATTCAACTCCCGATAATTAACACGTAAGTGAAGTGAGCCATCTCTCTTCTTTACAAATAGTACGGGAGTGCCCCATGGCGATGTGATCCATCGGATGAATCCCTGGCCCAAGAATTAGTGACCCTCTTTCCTCAACTCACACATCTTCGAAGGGGCCATACGATAAGGCGCTCGGGTTATCGGCCTATTACTCGACGCTAGATCAATGACGAACTCAATCTCCCGATTGGGTGTTAACCCCGGTATATCCTAGAATACGTCCTCAAAGTCCCTCACTAATGGGATCGAGTGTATTGGTATTACCACCTCTTGCGAGGCCTCCTCCTCTAGGTAATATAAGTGAGTGTGCGATCCTCCTTCGGGAATGGGCATCACCACTAAAAACATCTCCTGCCCCGAGATTCTAAAAACTTTGGCTCTCTCATGACAATCCACCATCAACCTATAACCGTCTAACCAATCTCTGCCCAAGATAATATCATAACCCTGCAAATGTAGTACCAAGAGGTATGTCATAAAATTCAGTCCGCCAATCATAATATTTACCCCATACAAATCGAGTGAATGAGCGATCCACCCCTTATCGATTACTTCATACACATGAGTAGAGTGCCAGCCGTATCTAGTAACCCAATAAATCTAGCAAAATGGGTCCTAACAAATGAATGTGATGCACAAGTATTGAAAGGAATTCTACCATCATGACCATGGATAGGGAATGTATCCTCTACCACCGGTAGCGCTGGCAGTGCTAGAGGAATTGAAACATCTCGAACGTTGTACACACGTTTGTACTGCAACTGTTCCAACTTCTATAGAATCTGAGGAGGTGGTGATGTTGGAGGTCCCTACACCTGATAGCCTTACGGGGCACCCTGCGACTATCCCCTATCTCTCTGTGGGCAGTCCCTCCTGAAGTGGCCCAACTGACCACAAATGAAATAGCATTTCTGACCATTTCCTTGGTACCGACCCTAACACTACTGTCCTTGAGGTTCGACCTGATGGCCCCAACGAGGCTGTCTCGGATGTGGGCCCCAATGGACAACCCTATTGTTCCCTTGTCCCTGGTGGACCTGTGGAACCATCTACTGATTTGGGACCTGCTTGAACCCCTATTCTCCAAATCAAAATCTCTTGGCAGGATTCCCTTGACGGGTGTCCTGCCCCTGCTGTGCCCCATTAAAAGAACCGTTGTTAGCCTTGCCCTACTGGCTATACTCACCACTCCTCTTGCTTTCCTTAAGATGGAAGCAATGATCCTGATAGTGAAGCAAGGCATCATTGACCACATCAATATAAGTCACCAAAGCTAGATTTCCAATCAGATATTGCCCGATCCTCCAAGACCACCCATCCATAACCATAGCTTTCTTTCTTTCTTCGTTGGTCACCTTGTCTGGTGTGAGATTTTCCAAATGAGTGAACTCCTCCTCATACTTAGTGACAAATCGATCTCCCTGAACCACCTCCCTAAACCTCCTCCTCATCTCAGTCTCTATGGCTAGAGGAAAATACTTGCGGTCGAGCCATGCCCAAAACTCTATAACTGTCATATAATCTCTCTCGACAACAGTGGTCGTGGACTCCCACCACTGCAAGGCGGTTCCATCAACCTAAATGTCACAAGCATCTATCTTCGCACTTCGCTACAATTCACCATATGTAAGTGCCCCTACATATCTCTCCTCCACTAGTAGGACATAATCACATCTGCACTACCCTTAAACTTCGAACCCACTACCACTCAGATGGCCCTGGGTGGGCCTGCCCTACAGGATACATGTGCTGCAATGGCTGACGCTGAGGAAAGTGGGATACAATCGTTGTCATGACAGTATTGACTGCCTGGGACATGATACTCGCTACTTGCTTGGTGGATACAAAGCCCTATGGGGCCTGAGGTTATGGAACATCAGGCTCCTGAAGAGCCTCACCCTCTCCTCCTCAGGCGAGTGCCCTCGGGGATCTACCCATCGCTCTTCGGGGGGAATTTGAAACGTAGAATGAGTTGTATTAGTTCATCATTAATACAAATCTTAAAATAGCAGAAGAGCGATAACTAATGAACATAAAGATGATCCAATAGTCCTAATAAAGGGCTCTACGCCAAATAACACAATGCAAAAATTAAAGCAAGCCAAAATGATCCTAGGGACACTACAACCTGATGCTCTAATACCATCTGTGATACCCCACTTAATTAAATTCCAGTTGACCAGGACTTTATCAAATTAAATCAGGATTTATATATGGTTCATTCTTAGCATCACTATCGCAACATTACTGATTTACTAACAACCTAATCTTTAATTTAATTGATGCCAAATTTTATCTTATGACTTACCCAAACCAACAAGTATAATAAGAATCAAAAATAGACAACACAATAAGAGTATCTAATCATGTCACAAATCTACTAAAAGTGTTAGCCGAATAACATCGACTATACAAGCGAACCCAAAAGTCCAAAGTATGTAAAGAGTAATTGATACATGCCAAAGTAAAAAGTATTAAGTACAATCCAAGGGCAACAAGCCCAAAAGTACAGCTAGAATATCCCTATCTAGAGGAGAATGAAATTGGCATCTAAAGCAAATATCCTGAAGCACCCACATATACTGCAGCTGCAAACCCTGCAAGAAGATCAGGCCTGGCGCCCCTGTGGTAGGACACCAAAACAGGTTTTGAAAATATTTTTATACCGAGGTTTAGAACCCAAAACATTTGAAAATATTTAGCAAGTGAATTTAAATGCAGGAAATTAAAATGCATGAATGGTCTTCATACTTAAGTTAGTGCCACACTCTCTTGAGGACACCTCACCCCTCCACTAATGTGCATGCCTAACGTAACTATATATGATCCATCTAGCTAACTACCACGTAACTAGTCGTGTCACATATATCCTACTATTTCCCACTACTCTATCACGAGTATACGCTTTATAAGTTAATAATCACATTAACTTATTTAAGTCATTTCTCATTTGATATCATATAACAATCTCTCAAGTTATATAATTATACATTTCACATCATGTATTCACCCGTATATAAATCTGTACCATATATACATATCACTATATCCCAATATTCACGCTCATGTCGTAGATTTATAAATGCTATCACAAATGCGTAGGAGGC
The DNA here is from genome assembly GCA_949130495.1 of Sambucus nigra. NCBI lineage: Eukaryota > Viridiplantae > Streptophyta > Magnoliopsida > Dipsacales > Adoxaceae > Sambucus > Sambucus nigra. The sequence goes on along the minus strand of OX422211.1, from coordinate 154,656,410 downwards.
GGCCATAGTTCCCCTCGAAATTGACCGTCCCATATCATGACGACTCACCCATAATAACAGACGCTATGACCTCGGGATTATACACGCCCTGCATTCACTAGCTAGGGAACTCACCCACATTGTGCAACCTCCTAAGATAGCATTAATATTAGTATGCTTTACTATAAATATTATTCACACAAATATTTATAAATCATATATATATACACTACACATCACCGTATATATATATATATATATTAAATTCAGGCTACTGGTATACTACATCTACACACAAACCTAAAACATACAAGTCTATAATCCAACTTAATTTCAATTAATCATGAACTAATTAGTTTTAATATCTTGGTGCCACTGTACTATATATACCCGGACTATCTTTCTTGGCCCGAAATTTAAAATCCCCAATTCATTATTCAATTTCATTCAATTAAGTTTACCTAATTAATTAATAAGGTTTCAAATCACTCAATCATAAACCTTAATTCTCTAATTGGATTTATCATATACTTAATCCAAGGGTGATTTTCACAATTTAAACCCTAAATTATAAACCCAAAATTCAGATTCAACCAAGAAGGAACAATTCATCATAAATTAATAATCAGGTCTGAAACAGGGGAATGGGAGAAATCTATCAGAATTATTCAGGTCGTTCAAGAGACCAGCCATGTCATTCGAACGACACTGGCTATCGTTTGAATGAGATACTAGGTCATTTGAACGATCCTGGTGTTCTCTCTCCTCTTTCGTTGCCCAGAAAACTAGTTCTCCATTTAGGCTTTAAAACCTCCAATTTTGTACATATTATACCCCAAAACCTTCCTAGATTTCATCCTAAATCCACCCATTTGATTTAACGAATTAACTACATCATCTACACCAATTATGCCATCAAATCTACAAAATCTTATCATCTCCATAGATTTATAAATCCCAAACATGAAAGCCCCAAATTCTAATGTAGAATAAACCTTAACATATTAATTAATTCACACATTATTTAATATGAATAGAAAAATGCAATTTAACAAATGCAAGTTAAACCACTTGCCTCAGGGTAGTAGAATCAAGCCCTTTGATGAAGAGGATGGGTTGAATTTAAGGGTCTCCTCTCGTTTTTGAAGAAATCTCCTAAAATCTCCAAATTCTCTTCTAATTGTTCTCCTCTAAGGCTCTCCCCAATTTTGGTCTTCTAAAATGGATTAAAGTCCCCTCACCCTCTCACAATTAGGGTTATTAACTCTAATCCCGTTTTTGGGCTTATGGGCCTTCTAAAAAGGGCCTAAACACTTAATTGGGAGCTCAAATGGGTCTAGAAAAGTTCCGTAACCCAATATATATCTATGGCCATTCATTTCGGACTATTCTGACCCTACCGGACTCAATCATGCTCTCAAAATCGTCATCGGGATAATTATTTTTAAAGTTAACTTTCATTGATTAAACATATGTTTTTAAACCTAAGTCTGACTATTTGTAAGTTGATCCGTACAAGACCAATGACATTATTTGTATGTTTTAGTCATGTTTTTAACCTATGTCTGACTATTTGTAAGTTTTGATTATTTTCTCTAATCGGTACTCCCGTGACTATGCGGTCAGTTGCCACATGTTACGTTGGTCCTGTGCGATGTTTTCGTGCCTCTTTCTGGATCGTTTAGGGGTTGTTTTGCATTTTTTCCCTTTAAAGGCAAGCATTTAAGCCTAAGCCTAACTATTTTCAAGTTTTGTCATTTGTCTAACTGGGAGTCTCGGAACTATGTTATCAGTTGCCACATGTTACATTGATCTCGTATGAGGTGTTCGTGCCTCTTGCGAGGCCATTTGGGTTTTTTTGCATTTTATCCCTTTAATGGCATGTTTGATAGACTAAGTTTAAGTATTTGTATGTTTTGGTCACGTTCTCTAATTGGGAGTCTTGTGACTATACGGTCAGTTGCTACTTGTTATGTTGTCCCATACGAGGTGTTTACGCTCCTTGCGGGCCCATTAGAGGGTTGTTTTGCATTTTCATCATTCAACGACGTGTTTTTAAGCCTAAGTCTAACTATTAGCAAGTTTTGGTCATGTTCTCTAATCGGGAGTCCCGTGATTGCACGATCAGTTGCCACATGCTATGTTGGTCATGTACGAGGTGTTCATGCCTCTTGAGGGTTGCTTTGTGCTTTCTCCCTTCATCAATATGTTTTCAAGACTAAGACTAATTATTTGTAAGTTTTGGTCATTTTTATAATCGGGAGTCCCATAACGACGCGATTAGTTTCCACATGTTATGTTGGTCCCGTGTGAGGAGTACGTGCCTCTCACAGGGCTGTTTGGGGGATACTTTTCATTTTTTCACTTCAATGACATGCTTTCAAGCCTAAGTCTAACTATTTAAAAATTTTGGTCATTTATCTAATCGAGAGTCACGTGACTACACAGTCAGTTGTCACATGTTATGTTGGTCCTGTGCGAGGTGTTCGTGCCTCTTGTGGGGCAGTTTGAGGGTTGCTTTGCATTCTTTCCCTTCAACGACATATTCTTAAGCCTAAGTCTAATAATTTCCAAGTTTTATTCATGTTCTCTAACCATAAGTCCCATGACTACGCGATCAGTTGCAACGTGTTACCTTGGTCTTGTGCGAGGTGTTCGTGCCTCTAATGGAACCGTTTAAGGGCTCATGCGCATTTTTTCCCTTCACGACATGTTTTTAAGCCTAAGTCTAACTATTTGCAAGTTTTGATTATGTTATTTAACCAGGAGTCTCGTGAATATGTGGTCAATTGTGCGTGTGATGTTTTTTCATGCCAGGTATTCGTGCTTCTTATAGGGTCCTTTGGGGGCTGCTTTGCATTTTTTCCCTTCAACGACATGTTTTTAAGACTAACTACAATTTTCAAGTTTTGGTCATGTTCTCTAACTAGGAGTTTCATTATTATGAATTCATTCGCCACATGTTATGTTAGTCTCATGTGAGGTGTTCGTGCCTCTTGTAGAGCTACTTTTGAAGCCCTTATAGTCTTGACTCACTTGAGTCTATATTGTATAAGTGCTCATCTAGTTTGGAAATTGTGACAAAATTATGTCTAACCTAGAATCCAAAGAACCTCAGAGCTTGCATTTCTATTTCATCTTTGATTGAAGGGATCTAGACCTAATTACCAACACTCACACACGGTAGAATGAATCAATTATATGACATATTGCATATTAGTGTGTGTACATATGTTGAGTGTGTTTAAATCCCCAATATTAATTTTTAAATATTTTTTGGGATTTTTTAACACATTTTAAAAATAAGGTTTTATTAATAAAACTTGGTTTTAAAAGGTTATGGGGTAAATATGCTATTTTAGAATGTTGGTTTAACTGTCTAAAGTTGGTTTGGGTAGAAACCAAAAGCGACAGAGGCTTCAGGGTTTACTTTGTAATTACTTTAGACGCCCGTTTTATCTCGTGTTATTGGCCAACATGTGTTAGCTTCTGATTGGCGAGAAGTGTGTTTCCTTGCTGAGACAATTCGAGTGATCATTTTCATCCCTTCGATTGTTTTTACCAACGATCTGCATGTCTTCTATCATAATCCATGTGATCACCTTTGAACCAATCAGGAGAGCTTTAACCACCGAATATCGTATGCCCTTGGATCTAAGTCATTTGAACTTGACTAAATATGGACCCTTGATTTTGGCCCTCGTTCTCGAACCTTCTCAGCCTCCTATAAAAGGAGCCCTTTACTCAGCTTTTTGAGACTTTTACCATTTCTTCCTTTGAGAGAAAAGAAAGAGAGAGAAGAGGTAAACCAGAAGAGAGAGAAAGAGTTAGAAATCCTAACCCTAACCCTAAATCGTCCAAACAGTTCAAACCAAATATAAATCTTCAAACCTCTATACTTTACCAAACACAACCTTGAGTGTTTGAGTGTTTTCAAAGATGATTTGAGAGTTGGTTTGTTGCTGTAACCTCTTCTTCTTTGGATCTTGTTTCCAACTTAATCATTTTCTTAGATCTTTAGTTCTCGTATATAGAAATTTTCAGATCTGAGTTTTTCATGATATATTACACTTAGTTTGCATGTTTGTTTCTCAGCTTGAGAAATATTTTGTTGATTCGTTTTTCGTAAATGTTTTTAACTTTGAAATCAACAAAAATGTTTTCTGTTTCTAGTTCTCTTAAAACTAAACCTTTGACCTAGTTTGGAATCAAACTTGGAGGTTTTCAATTCGAAAATCTTTTCAAAACTCTGAGATTGATTAAGATCTTGACTGTCTTCTAAGCAAGATATCCGTGGATTCTGGGATTGATTAAAAGGTCAAAAAGGTTCAAAGTTTTGTGAGAAGAGAGAAAAAGAAAATCACTGCATATAGCCTTATATGTAATTTGCTAGGATTGTTTGTACTTAATAAGTGTGAGTGTGGGCATGCATGTGTTAGAGAGCACCTCCACAAACACTTTCACTCTACTACACGAAAAGTGTTGGTAATAAGATCTTGAGAAAAAGAGTCGACGTAAAGAGCTTGAACAAATTGGAGTTAACAAACTCAGAGGACAACATCAACAATCAGAACTGCAGAGAAGTTATAAGGACACCAGAGGGTACATTCCTAAACTTATATAGGTCTAAGTTGTATGCATGTTTGTTATATAGTTTGTAACTGTTAAATTTATTTATAGTGGATTTTTTTGCTTTACTCCGTAGAGGGAGTCGTGGATGTTTCCTCAATTGGTGAGGTTTTACCACGTAAAAATCTTGTACTTAATCTTCCTACATTTTCTCATATTATTCTTGGTTGTGTTGGGTTTAAAAGCTTGTTTAAAATTGTTTAATAAACGTGTTATTCAAATCTTGAATAGATCTAGTACATACTCTTATCAAACACATCTTGTGTTCAAATAGTTTTGGTTTTTAAGAAAAGAGTTTCTTCAAAAAACAGATCGGAGTTACTTAAATAGTTTATTTTTAATAAACGGCTTTAGTAACAGAATTTCAATTGGTATCAGAGCTTTGTAAACTTCTTTTAAAGAGATCCTGTCTTTCTAAAATTGTTTTCTGAAAATCAAATATGGACGAGAAAAATGAAAGATTTGGTAACTTGACCAGACCTCCTATATTTGATGGAACCAATTTTGCTTACTGGAAAGTAAGGATGATTGCTTTCATTCAAGGAACTCTGAGAGATGATGTCTGGGACATTGTTGAAAATGGTTACACTTTTCCTAAAAAACCAGCCACTGAAGGAAGTAATGAGAGGGTTAAGAATGTTATAAGTGAGTTCACACAAGAAGAGAAACAAGTTTTTCGCAACAATAACAAAGGAAAGAATGCTATATTTATGTCTATAAATGAACATGAGTTTGAAAGAATCTCATCCTGTACCACTTCTAAGGAAGCTTGGGACATCTTAGTTACTGCTCATGAAGGTGACACTAGAGTTAAGGCTGCTAAAAATCAAATGCTCATTCAACAGTATAATTCTGTAATTATGTCTGAGACTGAGTCATTTGATGACTTCTATATGAACCTGACTGAAATTGTGACCAAACTGCATGCTAATGGGAAAACATATGACAGACAAGAAATTATATCTAAAATTCTAAGATCATTAACATAGAAATTTGATAACAAAAGATACGCTATTGAGGAAATCTGTGATATCAATCTCACTCTTGAACTACTCAGTAGTAAGTTAAGAACTATGGAAATGGAACTGGAATTTAAGAAACAATTAACCCAGTCCCATAGGAAACAGACTAGTTCCAGTCTAAGCTTCTCTTCTAAATTGATTAAGCCCGAGTTTAATACTTCCAATGATGATTCTGATGAGGAGTGCGATATAGAGAGTTTGGACAATCAGATTGCCTTAATGTCAAAAAAGTTTAAGAAAATCATTAAATTTAGAAACAACATGGCAAATAAACAAGGCAAGTCCAATTATCCAACTCCTTTCAATCACAGACCTCATGAGAAAAGCCATGACAAAAATCACAAGGACTCTCACACTAGACCTAACAGAGACCTTAAGAAGAATGAATGCTATAGATGTGGTAAACTAGGACACATTACACAAGACTGTAGAGTAACTTGAACACTCAAAACAAACACGCTAGAGCCAACATTTGTAAGACATGGGATGATTCAAGTGAATCTGAAAATAAGGAACCTGAGTCATCTGATGTTTTTGACCCTTGCATGTCTTTCTTTGCCAAGATTATATATAATGATGATATGCCTGTGTTTGTTAATGAGGATGAATATAGTAATTCTACTTCTGATGTTTCGAATACTGATGTTACTCGTTTAAATGCTTTGATTACTGAGAATATTGCTATCTGTTCCTCGGGGTGTGTGAGTCAAAGGGAAAGCGATAATGACGATGTCAATGGGTGTGTGAGTACAAAGAATGAAGCCCTAGGGGTCACTTCACACACTACACTTAGTGACTCGGATAATGAAAAGCTCCCAGATATTCACACTCTCTATGCTAAAACTCTCAAGAAAAGCACTAGACTAGAAAAGATTGTGAAAGATCTCACTAAGAAGTTAGAAGATCTAAGCCTAATGGTTAAACTGAATGCTAAAGAGTATACTACCCAATGTCTAACTCATGAAAGTGAAATTAAAATGTTTGATGAAAAAATCAGAAATTTGACTGAAACAAATGAAATTCTGGAGAAAAAGTACAAAGGGACATTGTTAGAATTGGAACAAACTAAAGAAAAGATAGCAACTATTTTCAAAAAATTTACAAAATTTGAAAATAATTCAAACTGTTTTGATGAATTTGTTGCTGAATCAAAAACCAATTATGATGATCGAACTGGAATAGGGTTTTTCCCCAATTTGAAGACACAAAAAAAATCTTTTGAACCTATCAAGTTTGTGTCAGGAGGCAAAAGGCCTATTGAAACATGCCCAGACTTTTATTCTCTAAAAACTGAGTTTGATTCAAAACATCAAAATTTTAACATTGGGGAAACAAGTTTCTCTAAACATGAAAGTTCACCTAAGGCTAAATACGTCTGCCCCTCTATTAGGAAGAGTGAGTCTGCATTCCAGACTGTCACTCCTAGGAATAGAGCTCAACCTCAAAACTTCTCAAAACCTTTGTTTAGAGACTTTCCCAACGAGACCCCTATCTTGAGCAATCTTTATTGCTCTTACTGTGATATATAAGGTCACTCTTTTGATAGTTGTTATGCTAGGAGACTAGTTACACCTGTCTATAGTTCTCCTATTTATCAAAACATTAACTATTCTAGGAGGAGCCGGAATAATTATGTACTTCCTAGACAACCTGACAAAAACTCTAATTATAGGAATAGAAAGACCAAACCTAAAAGAACATTTCCTAGAAGGAATCCTCCTAAGCACTTTCCTAAACCAAATGCTCAAGTTTTTCATAAAACTCAAAATCATGCGCAAAACATCTTTCAACAAAAATTGAATGCTCGCATATTTTATCAGCTGAGAGCTAATAAGCGCAAAATGAAAACTATAGCTATTTGGGTTAGAAAAGATGGTATATTACCTCAGATGAAGTGTAACATAGTTATTACTGCTTTAAAAGATGAACACACATCATCCGGTTGGTATTTAGACTCTGGATGTTCTAAGCACATGACTGGGGATGAAACTAAACTTTTAAACAAAACCAACTTTGCTGGAGGTAAAGTCATTTTTGGTGATGGAGTTTCATCTCAAATCATAAGCAAAGGAACTCTCCAAGAAGATGGACTTCCTGTTCTTGAAAATGTCCTTCTAGTTAAAGGTCTTAAGGCAAATCTACTTAGTATATCGCAATTTTGTGACTCAGATCATACTGTTACCTTTTCAAAGAACAATTACAAAATTTTAAATGAGAAAGGTGAATGCATAATTACAGGATTCAGAACCCCTGACAATTGCTATACTGTCATGAACAATTCTGAAATCTGTAATGTTGCCAGAATGGATGACAATGAGATATGGCATAATAGAATGGGTCATATAAATTATGATAACCTTAGTAGGCTAACCTCTCAAGAAATAGTTAGAGGAGTTCCTAAAATCAAACCCATTCCTAACATTGTCTGTGGTTCCTGTCAGGAAGGTAAAATTGTTAGGGCACCTCATAAGAAAGTTAATGATGTTCTTACCTCAAATCCCTTGGAGCTCATCAATATGGACCTAATGGGTCCCTCCCAAACTGTTAGTCTTTGTGGACACAGTTATATTTTAGTTATGGTTGATGATTTCACCAGATTTACTTGGGTAGACTTTTTAAAACAAAAGTCTGACACTTTTCAAACTTTCTTAAAAATACTTCTTCGGATTGAAAATGAAAAGGACACTCAAGTAAATAGAATTCGTAGTGACAGAGGTGGTGAATTCAAAGACACTCGTATTATTGAATACTGTGACTATAATAGTTACAAACATGAATTCAATGCTCTTAAGACTCCTCAACAAAATGGAATTGCTGAGAGAAAGAATCGTACCCTTCAAGAGATGGCACGTGTTATGTTACATGCCAAGAATTTGCCTAAGTATTTTTGGGTAGATACTATTCGTACTTCCTGTCACATTATAAATAGGGTCTATCTTAGAAAGAATTCCAAACAAACCCCTTACGAACTTTGATACAAGAAAAAGCCCAATCTCAAGTACCTTAGAACTTTTGGTAGTACTTGTTATGTATGCAAAGATAGGAAACACTTATCCAAATTTGAGAGCCGAGGAGATAAAGCTATATTTTTAGGATACTCGCCTAACAGTAGAGCCTATCGAGTGTATAATCTTCGCACTAAAACCTTGATGGAATCCATAAATGTAATTGTGAGTGACACTACTGTAGAGAGTAAGACTGGTGAACCAACTATTGAGGAAGAGCCTACAAACATTTTAGAAAATAACTCTCCTGAAATAGATGATTCATTACCAATTGAGACACCTGAAGTACCTAACTGGGTTTCTAAAGATCATCCCATAAATAACGTAGTTGGTAACCCTAGTGAGCCAATGCGTACAAGATCCCAACTAAGAAACTATGCACATTATGCATGTTTTGTTTCCCTAGTGGAACCAAAGAATGTAAATGAGGCATTGAATGACTCTCACTGGATTTCTGTTATGCAGGAAGAACTTGTTCAATTTGCCATTCATGATGTTTGGTATCTTGTTCCTCGTCCTGATCACAAAAAGGTTATTGGCACACGTTGGATTTTTAAAAATAAGTCTAATGAAAGTGGGATAATCATTAGAAATAAAGCTAGATTAGTTGCTCAAGGATACTCTCAAATTTAAGGAATAGATTTTAACGAGACTTTTGCTCCTGTTACTCATTTAGAATCAGTTCGTCTGCTCTTTGCTATAGCTTGCCACATGCATTTTACACTTTATCAAATGGATGTCAAATCTACATTTCTTAATGGAATATTGACTGAAGAGACCTATGTAGAAAAACCTAAAGGGTTCATTGACCGTCAATATCCAAATCATGTATTTCGTCTTAAAAAGGCTCTGTATGGCCTTAAACAAGCACCTAGAGCTTGGTATGAGCGCCTTTCCAGTTTACTCTTAGATAAATGTTTCAAAAGAGGTGGAAATGATCAAACTCTTTTTGTCAAACATTTTGACAAACACATCATTATTTCTCAAGTTTATGTTGACGATATTACCTTTGGATCAACTTCTCCATTAGAAGTAAAATCCTTCTCTGAAACTATGCATAAGGAATTTCAAATGTCCCTTATGGGGGAGTTATAATTCTTCTTAGGCCTTCAAGTCAAACAAAATTCAGAACGATTATTTGTATCGCAATCCAAGTACACTTTAGAGATAGTAAAGAAATTTTGCCTCGAGAGTGCTAAAGATGATAAAACACCCATGAATACTACGATAAAACTTTCTAAAGACTAAAATGGAAAATCCGTAGATCCTACTCTATATCGTAGTATGATAGGAACCTTACTATATCTTACTGCCTCGCGTCCTGATATTATGTATGCTGTGTGTGTATGTGCTCGTTATCAAAATAACCCTAAAGAGAGCCATTTGAATGCTGTTAAACGTATCATTAAATATGTAAAAGGCACTCTGAATCTAGGAATTTGGTACACTAATGACACACCAAGCACTATAATTGGGTACACTGATACTGACTGGGCTGGGTGTACTGATGATAGTAAAAGCACATCAGGAGCATGTTATTATATAGGTAATAACTTGGTAGCATGGAGTAGTAAGAAACAAAACTGCACATCACTCTCAACAGCCGAATCTGAATACATAGCCGTTGGCAGCTGTTGTGCTCAATTACTGTGGCTTAAACAAATGCTAAGTGATTATGGTATTCAAGAAAACCAATTGCATCTCTATTGTGATAATCAAAGTGCGATTAATATTTCTAAAAACCCTGTTCAACACTCGCGAACAAAGCACATAAAAATTAGACATCACTTTATACGCGAATTGGTTGAAACTAAGGAATTAGAAATCAATTATCTTCCTACTGATTTGCAACTCGCAGATATGTTCACCAAACCTCTAGATTATAATAGATTCATTTCCTTGCGTAAATCTATTGGTATGGTTTGTGCTGAGTAATACCTTTGCTGATTATCCAAGTTTTTTCCTTTGTCCATTTGAGACAAAATGGGGGAGAAATTTGAGTCTTTAATGATTCTTTATGTATGCTAAACAGCTTGATCTTAGTGATTCATTGCAGGTTTTTGTATAACTTTCCTCAACTGATGTAATAGGGTATTCAATTGTTAATAGTTGAGTTATGTACTTTTGTTTTCTAGGATTTGGGTAGATAGAATTTTTATAGGAATAGTTTTTTCTTATCTTTTTGTTGCCCTACGAGCCCTAGTTGACTCAAAGGAGATTTTATCTCATATTTCCAAAGGGGGAGATTGAAGCCCTTATACTCTTGACTCACTTGAGTCTATATTGTATAAGTGCTCATCTAGTTTGGAAATTGTGACAAAATTATGTCTAACCTAGAATCCAAAGAACCTCAGAGCTTGCATTTCTATTTCATCTTTGATTGAAGGGATCTAGACCTAATTACCAACACTCACACACGGTAGAATGAATCATTTATATGTCATATTGCATATTAGTGTGTGTACATATGTTGAGTGTGCTTAAATCCCTAATATTTTTTTTTAAATATTTTTTGGGATTTTTTAAAACATTTTAAAAATTATTAATAAAACTTGGTTTTAAAAAGTTATGGGGTAAATATGCTATTTTAGAATGTTGGTTTAACTGTCTAAAGTTGGTTTGGGTAGAAACCAAAAGCGAAAGAGACTTCAGGGTTTACTTTGTAATTACTTTAGACGCGCGTTTTATCTCTTGTTATTGACCAACATGTGTTAGCTTCTGATTGGTGAGAAGTGTGTTTCCTTGCTGAGACAATTCGAGTGATCATTTTCATCCCTTGGATTATTTTTACCAACGATCTACATGTCTTCTATCATAATCCATGTGATCACCTTTGAACCAATCAGGATAGCTTTAACCACCGTATATCGTATGCCCTTGGATCTAAGTCATTTGAACTTGACTAAATCTGGACCCTTGATTTTGGCCCTCGTTCTCGAACCTTCTCAGCCTCCTATAAAAGGAGCCCTTTACTCAGCTTTTTGAGACTTTTGCCATTTCGTCCTTTGAGAGAAAAGAAAGAGATAGAAGAGAGAGAAGAGGGAAACCAGAAGAGAGAGAAAGAGTTAGAAATCCTAACCCTAACCCTAAATCGTCTAAACAGTTCAAACCAAATATAAATCTTCAAACCTCTATACTTTACCAAACACAACCTTGAGTGTTTGGGTGTTTTAAAAGATGATTTGAGAGTTGGTTTGTTGTTGTAACCTCTTCTTTTTTGGATCTTATTTCCAACTTAATCATTTTCTTAGATCTGTAGTTCTCGTATATAGAAATTTTCAGATCTGAGTTTTTCATGATATATTACACTTAGTTTGCATGTTTGTTTCTCAGCTTGAGAAATATTTTGTTGATTCGTTTTCAATAAATGCTTTTAACTTTGAAATCAACAAAAATATTTTCTGTTTCTAGTTCTCTTAAAACTAAACCATTGACCTAGTTTGGAATCACACTTGGAGGTTTTCAATCTCAAAAATATTTTCAAAACTCTGAGATTGATTAAGATCTTGACTGTCTTCTAAACAAGATATCCGTGGATTTTGGGATTGATTAAAAGGTCAAAAAGGTTCAAAGTTTTGTGAGAAGAGAGAAAAAGAAAATCACTGCATATAGCCTTATATGTAATTTGCTAGGACTGTTTGTACTTAATAAGTGTGAGTGTGTGCATACATGTGTTAGAGATCACCTCCACAAACACTTTCACTCTACTACACGAAAAGTGTTGGTAATAAGATCTTGAGAAAAAGAGTCGACGTAAAGATCTTGAACAAATTGGAGTTAACAAACTCGGAGGACAGCATCAATAATCAGAACTGTAGAGAAGTTATAAGGACACCATAGGGTACATTCCTAAACTTATATAGGTCTGAGTTGTATGCATGTTTGTTATATAGTTTGTAACTGTTAAATTTGTTTATAATGGATTTTTTTGCTTTACTCCGTAGAGGGAGTCGTGGATGTTTCCTCAATTGGTGAGGTTTTACCACGTAAAAATCTTGTACTTAATCTTCCTACATCTTCTCATCTCATTCTTGGTTGTGCTGGGTTTAAAAGATAGATTAAAACTGTTTAATAAACGTTTTATGCAAATCTTGAATAGATCTCGTACATACTCTTATCAAACACATCTTGTGTTCAAATAGTTTTGGTTTTTAAGAAAAGAGTTTCTTCAAAAAATAGATCGGAGTTACTTAAATAGTTTATTTTTAATAAATGGCTTTAGTAATAGAATTTCAACTTTGTATTTTCTCTCTTCAACGAAATGTTTTCAAGCCTAAGTATAACTTTTTGCAAGATTTTGTCATTTTTCTAAACTAGAGTCCCGTGACTATATGGTTTACGAGGTGTTCGTGCCTCTTGCGTTTCCGTTTTGAGGCTGCTTTTCATTTTCTCTCTTCCACAACATGTTTTCAAGCCTATTTCAAACTATTTTCAAGTTTTGGTCATATTCTCTTATTGGGAGTCCCATGACTTAGCGATCAGCTTCTATATGTTACATCAATCCGTACGAGGTGTTCGTGCCTTTGCGGGAGTGTTTTAGGGCTACTTTGAATTTTTGTGCTTCAACGGCATGTTTTCGAACCTAAGTCTGACTATTCACAAGTTTTGCTCATGTTCTATAACGGAGAGTCCCGTGACTATGCAGTTAGTTATTACGTGTTACTTTGGTCTCGTGCGAGGTGTTCGTGCCACTTATGGGGAAGATTGGGGGCTTTTTTGCTCTTTCTCCCTTCAACGACATGTTTTTAAGCCTAAGTCTAACAATTTGCAGTTTTGGTCATGTTCTGTAACTAGGAGTTCCGTGACTATGCAGTCAGTTGACACATATTACGTTGGTCCCGTGCGAGGTGTTCGTGCATCTCGCGGGGACATTTGGGGGCTACTTTTCATTTTCACCCTTTAAATGACATATTTTCAAGTTTAAGTCTAACTATTTGCAAGTTTTGGTCATTTCTCTAAACTTGAGTCCCGTGACTACAAGGTCAGTTAGCTACGTGTTAAGTTTGTCAAGTGCAAGGTGTTCATTTCTCTTGCAAGGCTGTTTGGGGGCTGCTTTGCATATTTTACTTTAAATGAAATGTTTTCAATCCTATTTCTAACTATTTGCAAGTTTTGGTCATATTCTCTAATCGGGAATCCCGTGACTACGCATTCAGTTGATAAGTCTTACGTTGGTACCGTGCGAGGTGTTCGTGCCTACTACTTTGGATTTTGAACTTCAACGACAGGTTTTCAAGCATAAGCCTAAGTACTTGTAAGTTTTTCTCATCTTCTCTAACTAGGAGACCCATGACTTGGCAATCAGTTGCTACGTGTTAGTTTGTCCCGTGAGAGGTGTTCGTGTCTCTTCCGAGGTCATTTGGGGGTTGTTTTGCATTTTTACCCTTTAATCACAAGTTTTCCAAACTAAGCCTTCCTATTTGCATGATTTTGTCATGTTTTCAAATTGGGAGTCTAGTGAGTACACTGACAGTTGCTACGTGTTACATTGGTTTTGTGCCTCTTGTGAGGCCGTTTGGGGTCTCCTCTCCATATTCGCCCTTTAACAACATGTTTTCAAGCCTAAGTCTAAGTATTTGCAAGTTTTCATCACATTCTCTAATTGAGAGTCCCATGATGATACGGTCAATTACTATGTACTACATTGGTCCCGTGCGATATTCTCTTACCTCTTGTAGGGCCATTTGGGGTTTGCTATGCATTTTTTCCATTCATCTGCATATCTTCAAGCATCAGTCTAACAATTTTCATGTTTTTCTTTTTTTCCTAACTGGAGTTCCATGACTATACAGTCAACTGCTACCTATTAGGTTGGTTTCGTGCGAGGTGTTCGTACCTCTTATGGGGTCGTTTGGTGGCTACTTTTCATTTTCACCCTTCAATAACACGTTTTTAATAATAAGGCTAACTATTTGCACGTTCTCGTCATTTTCTCAAACCATGAATTTCGTAACTATGTGGTGAGTTTGCCACGTGTTACGATGGTCCCATGTGAGGTGTTCGTGCCACTTACAGGGTCATTTAGGGCTGCATTGTTTTTCGCCCTTCAACGATATGTTTTTAAGCCTAAGTCTAACTATTAGAAATTTTAAGTCATATTCCCTAATCGATAATCTTATGACTACACTATCAATTGCTACATGTTACATTGATCCCGAGACAAGTGGTTGCGCCTCTTATAGAGCCTTTTAGGGCCTATTTTGAATTTTTTTCCCTTCAATGGCATGTTTTCAAGTCTAAGTCTAGCAATTTACATTTTTTGGTCATGTTCTCTAACCGGGATTCCCATGAGTACGTGATTAATTTCTACATGTTATGTTGGTCCTGTGCGAGATGGTCGTGCCTCTTGCGAGGTCGTTTGGGGGCTACTTTGCATTTTTTTCCCTTCAACAGCATGTTTTTAAGCCTTAGTGTAAATTTTAGTAATTTACTTTAAACAGGATTCACGTGACAATTGGATAATTACTATATGTTATGTTGGTCATGTGCGCAGTGTTCGTGCTTCTTGTGAGGCCATTCGATGGTTTCTTAGCCTTTTTGAAATATTTGCAAGTCTTGGTCATGTTATCTAACTAGGAGTCCCTTAACCATACATTCAGTTGTTACGTGTTACATTAGTCCCGTACAAGGTGTCCATGCCTCTTACAGGGTCGTTTGGAGGTTGCTTTGCATTTTTATCCTTTAACCGCAAGTTTTAAAGCCTAAGTCTAACTATTTGCAAGTTTTGTTCATGTAGTCTAATCAGGAGTTCTATGACTAAGCATTTATTCACTACAAGTTATGTTGGTCCTTTGTGAGGTATTCGTGCCTCTTGCGAGGCTTTTTGGGTGCTACTTTCCATTTTTGTCCTTCAACAGTATATTTCCAACTTTAAGTCTAACTATTTATTAGTTTTGATCATTTTCTGTAATCGAGAATTACGTGACTATGTGGTCAGTTGATTCGTATTATGTAGGCCCCCTACAAGATGTTCGTGCCTCTTACGGGGTCATTTGGGGGTTATTTTGCATTTTTGTCCTTCAACGACATGTTTTTAAGCATAAGTATAACTATTTACAAGTTTTATAATGTTCTCTACCATGAGTCCCGTGATTACTCAGTCGATTTCTAAGTGTTATGTTGGTCCCGTGTGAGGTGTTCGTACCTTTCGCAATGCCATTTAGGGACTACTTTGCTTTTTTTCCCTTCTACGACATGTTTTCAAGCCGAAGCCTAACTATTTTCATGTTTTGTTCCTGTTCTCTTATTGAGAATCCAGTGACTATGCGCTCAGTTTCTACGTGTTACGTTGGTCTGTACAAGGTGTTTGTGCCTCTTGCGAGGTCGTTTGGGGGTTACTTTCCATTTCTGCCCTTCAAGGATACATTTCCAAGCCTAAGTCTAACTATTTGCAAGTTTTGATCATGTTCTTGAATAGGAAGTCCCATGACTATACGGTCAGTTATCACGTGTGATGTTTTTCTCGTGCGAGGGGTTCGTTCCTTTTATGGGGGTCGTTTGGGGGATGCTTTGCATTTTCACCCTTTGACGACATATTTTCAAGTTTAAGTCTAACTAAATGAAAGTTTTGGTCATGTTATCTAACCAGGAGTCCTGTGACCACACGGTCAGTTTCCACATGTTACTTTTGTTCCGTGCGAGGTGTTTGTGCCTCTTGCGGGCCGTTTAGGAGATACTTTGCATTATCACCCTTCAACAACATGTTTTGAAGCTCAAGTCTAGCTATTTGTAAGTTTTCGTCATTTCTCTAACTTAGAGTCCAGTGACTATGTGTTATGTTGGTCTCGTGTGAGGTGTTCGTGCCTTTTACGGGGCTGCTTTACATTTTTCCCCTTCAATGGCATGTTTTCATGCCTAAGCCTGTAATACCCCATATTTTTATACTTTATTAATTTGGGGATTTATTAAATTTAATGTGAGTGAATTACTTAATAAAAATCCAGAAATTAATTATGTTATAATTATTAACGTGACGAGAGTTAGTAATTATGGAAAATTGTTGAATATTACTAAAGAGCAAAGTAATAAACTATATTTGTTATATTGAATCGTGGAATGTGGAATCTTATGAGTAATCTAAGATAAGTAAAATCATTTTGAAGGTTAGTGCGATAAATGACAAGACAAACTGTGTGTGTGTGTGGGGGGGGGGGTTAGTGCAATAGGTGTGCACATTAGAAGAGAGGTGAGAATTTCTCAAGAGAGTGTCGCACTAATATGTTGTTGCATTGGCCTGTATCAATTTAAATACTTGCTAAACGTATTTTAAATCAAACACGCTTTCGGGCTCTGACCCGTTTCTTTTTCTCTCTCTCTCTCTTGTATATATATGTATGTAATACAGGTGCCCAGCCACAGGGGCGTCTTGCTTAGGATCTCTTGGAAGGAACGCACTGCAGCTTAGGTGGGAGTTGCAGGTCTCTTGATTAGACAACTCCGTTCATTTAGATCCACTCTTAGTATTTTCATTTAGATGGGCATGTGTAGCCCTTTCCATAATTTCATTGTTATTGGACTTTTGTATTTCAGTTATTTCCAGTTCCATTACTATGGGATTTATTCAGTGGATGTGTTACTTTCGATTTCGCAAGTTGACATTCGATTGACGAATGTATTAAATTAAATGGACTATGTTGCATAATATAAATGTGGTGTGATTCTTATTTATTGAGATGTTGTTAATAAATAAATAAATAATTTTTCTTTAAATAAAATTTGGAAAGTTATGTATGAAAATGGTTTTGACACTTAGCTTAATTATTTAGGGTGTTAAATTGGAAAAATATATTTTTATCGACAGTGATGCTGAGAATGAACCAACTATTTACCTTGATTTAATTTAATAAAGGATTGATCGCCCCGTATTTAATTAGGCGGGGTGTCACAGGTGGTAACAGAGCATCAGGTTCTAGTGTCCATAGGATCTGTATGGCTTATTTCGCTTTCAGCTTAACGTTGTTGCTATAGAGCCCTATTTTTAGGATTGTTGTATTCTTGCTTTTACGTTTAAGTCTTTAGCTATTTGAGATTTGATAATAACTGTAGACTAATAAACTTGTTCACGTTTCAGATGCCTCCGAGACGTGCTCCGAAGGATAGGTGTGCCCAGGCCTAGCAGCCAGCAGTTCCGACACCAGGCACAATGAATGCAAATGAAGTAGCCGCCATTGTTGCTCAAGCGGTGTATGCCGCACTAGCGGTGGTTCAGCAGGCTCCACCTCAGGTCCAGGCAGTGGTGCCAGCACCAGTACAGCTTCCATTTTCATGGGAGAGGGTTCGGGATGCTTTTCAGAAAGCGCATCCCCCTGAGTTCTCTGGTAGCTTCGATATTGTCACAGTTAGCCAATGGAAGAAAGACATCCAGTGGCATCTCCGTATGTATGAGTGCACTGATGTGAAAAATTAGTTATTGGCTTCCTTTAAGCTGGTGGGAGCCGCTTTGCAGTGGTGGGAGTCCGCTACGACATTGGAGGAGAGGGACACGATCCCTATTCAGTTGTTCTGGGAGCGGTTTGACCGCAAGTATTTTCCACCCGCCGTGCAGGCTGAGATGAGGCAGAAATTACTGAATCTGAAGCAGGAGAGTCTTACCGTAGTGGAGTATGAGGAGGAGTTCATGAGACTTCTCACCATTGTGCTAGATGAGGCACCTACTGAGAGCAAGAAGATTTTGCTGTTTGTCGATGGGTTAGCTTGGAGGATCCGTCGGCACCTTATTGGGAATTTATCCCTGAGTACTTTTACTGATGTACTCAATGCCGCGTTGCTACATTACCAGAATCACCACTTCCATCTGCAGGGAAGCAAGAGAGCAGGAGAGTCAAGCCAGCAGGGCAGGATCGGGGGTAATAGTGCCAGTGGGGCACCATCTCATGGACAGACTCGTCAGCACGAGTAGAGTTCCCATCAGGGGGACCCTGCTAAGAGATTCCGTTCAGGTGATTCTAGGCAGGGATATGGGGGCTATAGGCAGGGCCAGCAGGGCCAGCCTAATCAGCAGGGCCAGCAGGGCCAACACCGACAGCATGGCCAGCAGCAGGGCCAGCAGCGTGCTAATCAGGGCCAACAGGGCCAGGGGCGAGGAGGTAACGACCAGCAGGGCCGTGGTCAGTAGGGACAGAGGGGAGGCAACTTCAAGGGCCGATGTTTTGGATGTGGTAGACACGGCCATAGGCGCCAGGATTGTCCGGAGGGAGATAGGGCCCCACAGCAGCAGGGTGCCCGTAATGAGCCACAGAGACCACTTTTTCCGGCTGTACTCCCAGCTCCAGCCTAGGTGCCAGCCCTACCAGCTGTTCCAGCAGCTCCAGTGTAGCAAGGGCAGTTACAGTACGGACGTGTCTATAACGTCCACCAGGCAGCAGCTCCACAGGCACCACCCGCGATTGAGGGTATGTTTCCTATCCATGGTACTATGGGTCGGGTTTTGTTTGATACGGGGGCAACGCATTATTTTATAGCTACGCATTTTGCGAAGGCCTTAGGGTTGTTAGCCATAGCAGAGAGCATAGTGATGTGTGTGGACTCACCACTGGGGAGTGGGCCACTTATTTTCTTTATATGCCGGGGAGTGGGGTTAGAGATTGGTAGCTTGGTATTACCTGCAGACATGTTAGTCTTAGACATGCACGAGCATGATGTGATTAATTGTATGGATTGGCTCGCATCTTATAGAGCCATGATTGATTGCTTCGATGGGAGCATTGTTTTTGCCATTCCGGGGCAAGAGATGTTTGTAGTGGCGATGCCTAGCCCAGAGGGAGGTTCGACCGCTCATTTGTATTACATAGAGGAGGATACCTCTAAGGAGGTTGTGATTCCCTTGGATTCGATCCGAGTTGTTAAGGAGTATTCCGATGTGTTTCAGGTGATACCAGGCCTACCTCCCAGTAGAGAGATAGACTTTGTCATAGATTTATTGCCAGATACGAGACCTATAGCACGCGCACCGTACCGTATGGCTCCGACAGAGATGCGAGAGCTACGAGATCAGATAGAGCAGCTGTTAGGTCAGGGCTTCATTCGTAGGAGTACCTCACCTTGGGGCACTCCAGTCTTGTTTGTGAAGAAGAGAGATGGTTCACTGAGATTGTGTGTGGACTACCGGGAGCTAAACAAGGTCAAGATACGGAATAAGTATCCGTTGCCTCGAATCGATGATCTGTTCAAACAGTTGAGGGGAGCAACTTTCTTTTCGAAGATAGATCTGAGGTCGGGGTAACATCAGTTACATATTAGAGAGCAGGATGTTTCAAAGACTGCCTTCTTGACGAGATATGGGTCCTATGAGTTTAGGGTGATGCCGTTCGGACTCACAAATGCTCCAGCCGTTTTCATGGAATTGATGAACCGAGTATTCAGGGAGTTCTTGGATCAGTTTTTCATCGTCTTCATAGATGACATCTTGATATATTCACACTCCGAGGAGGAGCATACCGAGCATTTGAGGCCGATTCTTCAGACTCTACGAGAGCATCAGATGTATGCTAAGTACGAGAAGTGTGGATTCTGGTTGTGAGAAGTACAGTTCTTGGGCCATATTGTTTCTGAGAAGGGGATAGCAGTTGACCCGAGTAAAGTGTCAGCGGTAAGGGAATGGGGACAGCCCACGACACCGACGGAAGTGCGTAGTTTCTTGGGATTAGCCGGATACTAAAGGAGATTCATTTCGGGATTCTCCAAAATAGCGGGTCCATTGACAAATCTGACTCGCAAGGGGGTACCATATGTTTGGGATGATGCTTGTCAGTTGTCTTTCGACGAGCTGAAGGACAAGCTTACTTCAGCGCCAGTCCTTGCTTTACCGAACCTGGGTGCGGAATACCTAGTTTACACCGATGCCTCTTTACGGGGACTTGGGGGAGTACTTCAGTAGGAGGAGAAGGCTATAGCTTTTGCCTCTTGCTAGCTTAAGCCTCATGAGAAGAATTACCCCACCCACGACCTGGAGTTAGCAGCGGTCGTCTTCGCATTGAGGATATGGAGGAACTATTTATTGGGAGAGAAATTCCGTTTGTTCACAGACCACAAATCACTGCAGTACCTGTTCACTCAGCGAGAGTTGAATATGTGTCAGCACAGATGGCTAGAGTTTGTGAAGGACTACCAGTTTGATATACAGTATCATCCGGGAAAGGCCAACGTAGTTGCTGATGCGTTGAGTCGTAGATCGATAGACGAGGTAGCAGATGTCTGGAAAGCAAAGTGGAAGGAGTTAGGCCACCAGGACGCAGTAGCACGTTCTTTCATATCCATGATGTCAGTCACACCCGAGATTGTTATGAGGGTAATACAGGCCCAGACCACAGACCCGTTTTGCCAGGAGCAGATTGTACGACTTTTAGCCGAGGGTGCGGAGTCATATTCTGTTAGTTCTGATGGGGGTTTGAGGTTTAATGGGAGATTGGTGGTTCCAGATGGAGCAGAATTACGTCATGCAGTGATGACTCAGTCTTACGGGTCCTAATTTACGGTGCATCCTGGAGGGGATAAGATGTACCAGGATATGAGGAGACAATAGTGGTGGAGTGGGATGAAGAAGGACATTGCTGAGTTCGTGTCTAAGTGTTCTACCTTCCAGCTGATGAAGGTGGACCATCAGAAACCGTCAGGCTGCTTCAGCCATTGGAAGTACTCGCATGGAAGTGGGAGAGTATTTACATGGATTTTATTACAGGGTTGCCTACATCACAGCTGGGCCATGATTCTATATGGGTGATTGTAGACCGTTTGACCAAGGTGGCTCATTTTCTGCCGGTGCGGACAGATTATACCATGGGTCAGTATCCTCAGCTGTTTATTGCTGAGATCGTCAGATTACATGGGGTGCCCCTGAATATTGTGTCAGATAGAGACAAGATCTTCGTGTCATGTTTTTGGGAAAGCTTTCAGGAGGCTATGGGTACTGAGTTGAGGTTGAGTTCAACTTATCACCCACAGACAAACGGACAGATAGAGCGTACTAATCAGATGTTAGAGGATATGCTACGCATGTGTGTCCTTGATTTTGGAGGAGGTTGGGAGCCACACCTTCCACTGATAGAGTTTGCTTATAATAACTCATATCAGTTCACCATTATCATGGCTCCATTTGAGGCTTTGTATGGAAGGCCTTGTCTTTCCCCAGCTTGTTGGCTCGAAGTGGGGGATATCAAGTTGCTAGGACCAGAGATGATTCAGGAGACCTCCGCGAGGATTGAGATGATCAGGAGTCGCATTCGGGTAGCCCAGGACAGGCAGAAGAGCTACGCCGATGAGAAACGGTTCTTTCGAGAGTTTAGTGTGGGGGACCAAGTGTTATTGCGTGTATCTCCTATGAAGGGGGTGATGAGGTTCGGGAAGAAGGGGAAGTTGGCTCCGAGGTACGTGAGACCATTTCCCATCATCGAGAGGATTGGGCCGGTTGCATACAGGTTGGGATTGCCAGATCATTTACATCGTAGCCACGATGTATTCCACATCTTGTCGTTGAGACGATATCTTCGTGATGATATGGCCCATACTCACATTGCGATAGATTAGATCGACTTACAGCCTGATAGCTCTTACGAGGAGAGATCGGTGGCTATCCTAGACTATAGTGAGAGGCGATTGAGGTCGAAGATAGTTCCACTTGTATGGGTCCAGTGGGAGCATCACAATGTGGAGGAATTCACTTGGGAGAGCGTGGCTGATATGCGCGAGAGATATCCAGATTTGTTCTTACCAGGTATGCCTTGTTTATGAATTTCGGGATGAAATTCCGTTATTAGGGGGGAAGTATGTAATACCCCGTTTTTTATGCAATATTAATTTGGGGATTTATTAAATTTAATGTGAGTGAATTACTTAATAAAAATCCGGAAATTAATTATGTTATAATTATTAATGTGACGAGAGTTAGTAATTATGGGAAATTGTTGAATATTACTAATGAGCAAAGTAATATACTATATTGGTTATATTGAATGTCATGAGTGAGTTAAATGGCAATTTCAGAAATTTAAGTCGGGACGTGCTCGTGTCGTGTCGGGACTAAATTTTGTTAAATAAAAAGTGAATATTTTATAAGTTGTTCATATGGTCATTTTGAGTGCGCCAACGCGCCCGGAAGGGTCGAGATATTCAGAAAAGTGTACCCGGGGGTGTAGTTTGGGTCTCGGGGCGTTTTTAGGCCTAATTAGTACCCCTAGAGGGCATTTTGGTCATTTTACATATTTGGGTAATTAAACCCACGAAAATCAGCAACCTATATCAGCCATATAGGTTAACCATTTAGGGTTAGAATATTCAGAACCCTAGTACGGCCATTGGAGAAGAGAGGAGAAAGCTCTCAAGGCAATTCAAGGCCAAAAAGTCACCCGTTTGCACAGCCGTCACCGCCAACGCGTAGATCGCGAGATGGGGAACGTAACCACACCGGATTCATCTGCAAACCAGACTTCTGAAAATTCCAGGCAAGTATTTATCTTGCGTATTTTTGTTGGTGCAATTTTCATATTAGTTTAGGAATGATTAGAGATGAAAAATATGGAAGAAAACCCAATTTGTGATAGGAAAATCCATGTAGTATTGATTTATATGAAAATTCTGGAAACCTTGCCATGTAGAGGAATGTAACCACGAAATTTTGATAATTATAAGAAGGAATTTCTGAAGAAAATTGGTTAGAAACCTGTTTAGGAGAATTTTAGTGTTCTTGATAATTAATTAACTTTTGGGGCTGTTAATCCTTGATTAAATGATAGAAATACACATGCCTTACGTTGGAAACATCTGATATATTGATATAATGTTAGTGGTAGCATTTTGGGACGTTTGGGTTTGGAAAAATATGGATTTAGATGAAGAAAAGTGTTAGAACCCGTAACTGCAATTCTGCAGAAATCAAAATACCTGTTTGATCGATCGATCGAGCCTAGAGCTTCGATCGATCTAAGGTTCGATCGATCGAGCCCCAAACCTCGATCGATCGACCCAACCTGGAAGACTCCTATTTCCCTTATTAAATGAGTTAAATTTAATTTATTGTGAGATAATTCTTGGTCATCCTTAATAAAATGTTTTGGGGGATAGGGAAGACCAGTAGGACATGTGAATAAATTTTGGGACCCTTGATGACGTGCAAAGATTTTATTTTAGGATAATTACATAAGGGTCGGTAAATTTATGACTTAAATAGAGAGAGACACGTAAGTGATTTACTTTGGGAAAAATATGTATACCTACGGAATATTATGATTGGGAGGATAGAATCCAGGTAGTAAGTGGAAAAGTCCCTCAAATTAAAGTAATATTTTGTAAGGTTATACGTGATAACTATATAATGTGAAATAAATGCGAATGACGTAATTATGGGAATTGAGAATTTACCCATTTTTGATATGGTAATATTAGTATAGTTATATGATTGTGTATGCATATACTATCTATGTGTGAAAATCATGCCCACGCTACTTGCTATCCCTGAGGTTTCCGCGCTGGGACAGTCTTATCTTGATGAGACCTTTATGGGGGATATTGACTTGTACCCTAGAAGATAGATATCCTTGGTACAGGCTATCGGAATGATAGTTCAGACGGTCCTAAGAGATGCGGGTATGTGCTTCCCTCTTAGAGACTTGGAATATATGCTTCGCCTCATGTTGTTTGTGTATAGGTATCCTTGGTACAGGCTATCGTAGTGGAACCTATACTTTGTCTCAATATTGTTTGAGTATGTGTTATTACAGTTCGAGAGTGATTCTGAATCTGTATTCCCTTAGTACGAGTGATACGGGGATTAGATAATAGAGTATGTCCGCACCATAGTTTTATTTGGGGTGCTGTTGTGATATATATATTTTATGAGTAGTTAATATATATATGAAATTTTGAAATTCGGAACTGCCTACTCTGATGTGATATGTAGGACATGGTTGATGCCCCAATTATAAATACTTGTTTTGAGAAAGTAAAATATGACACTGGAAAACTTTATTGATTAATAAAGTCAAAATGAGAACTTTGGTTATTAATTGAAATATTCTTTTCAAACAATTGAATCGTGGACTGTGGAATCTTATGAGTAATCTAAGATAAGTAAAATCATTGGGAAGGTTAGTGCGATAAATGACAAGACAAACCGTGGGGAGGGTTAGTGCGATAGGTGTGTACATTAGAAGAGAGGTGATAATTTCTCAAGAGAGTGTCGCACTAATATGTTGTTGCATTGGCCTGTATTAATTTAAATACTTGCTAAACGTATTTTAAATCAAACACACTTTCGGGCTCTGACCCATTTCTTTTTTTCTCTCTCTCTCTTGTATATATATGTATGTATTACAGGTTCCCAACCACATGGGCATCTTGCTTAGGATCTCTTGGAAGGAACGCGCTGCAACTTAGGTGGGAGTTGCAGGTCTCTTGATTAGACGACTTCGGTCATTTAGATCCACTCTTAGTATTTTCATTTAGATGGGCATGTGTACCCCTTTCCATAATTTCATTGTTATTGGACTTTTGTATTTCAGTTATTTCCAGTTCCGTTACTATGGGATTTATTCAGTGGATGTGTTACTTTGGATTTCGCATGTTGACATTCGATTGACGAATGTATTAAATCAAATGGACTATGTTGCAGAATTTAAATGTGGTGTGATTCTTATTTATTGAGATGTTGTTAATAAATAAATAAATAATTTTTCTTTAAATAAAATTTGGAAAGTTATGTATGAAAATAGTTTTGACACTTAGCTTAATTATTTAGGGTGTTAAATTGGAAAAATTTATTTTTATCGACAGTGATATTGAGAATGAACCAACTGTTTACCTTAATTTAATTTAATAAAGGAGTGATCGCCCGGTATTTAATTAGGCGGGGTGTCACAAAGCCTAACTATTTGTAAGTCTTGGTCATGTTTTCTAATTGACAATCCCGCGACTACGCGACCAGTTTCTACATATTATGTTGGTCCCATATGAGGTATTTGTTCCTCTTATGGGGTCGTTTGCATCGCGTCCGTGGTTCTATGCTTAAATGTACTAAGTCATAATAGTAATAACATGAAATAAATTAGTGGAAGCAAAGTAAAATTTTATTATATTGGATGTATAACATCTTTATTACATATAGGGAGTCTTCACAACTTAAATTAAATACTCGTATGGATGATTATAACATAAAACGACAGGAACTAAAAAAGAAAAGATCACAGGACCTGATAAGTTGCAGTAAAACGTTCCATTGGGGACTACCATCTTTGTCTGCTAATGCCCACACGTATGTTACCGAAATTATTTTTCTTGGTAAGACTGAGTTAAAATCCATAGGTGCGAGGGTATCTCTCACTCTTCTAGATCACTGTCCATCTGAAAAAGAAAAAATTAAGCAAAAATATGCCAGGTAGATAATTTTATTTCTATAGAAGGGTGATGGAATAATTGAGAGCAACATAATGAAGTTATTATAACATAGTGTGTAATAAACTGAAGCGAAATGACATGGGTATACTGGAGTCTAATGATATTTAAATGAAATTTGTGGTGATTCGTAACTGGGCATGTTATGTGTTGAGTTACTAGGTATGGGTTCAAGCTATAACATGATAACACATAGATTATCGATTATAGAGGCTTCAAATGCGTAGCAATACAATTAAAATATCGCCCATAGTTGAGGAAAATAAAATGGTTTGTCAAACTTAGCTAGAGTGGCACAAATACGTATATTGTAAATAAAAATCTAAGAACTCAACATTTGAGTCCTACAAGCCAATTACAGCTGTTGTGATATACTAGGGTTTAATCCCTAAATTGCAAGGTAAGCTACTTGGGATTTCATAGATAATGATTACCAATTACAGGGTTGTACTACATTCAGGTAAATAACTGAAATCAGAGTTTTAATAGGACGTATGGGTGTACTGCAATCTTGGTAAAATAACTTAAATCAATGGGTTTACTGAAAACATAAGCTGTTAGGGTTTGGCTAGTTAAAGTTTAATTGGATAAAGATTGAATAAATATTCACGGTAATGTGAACCACATAAAAGAGTTTGTAAATGAAAACATGAGATTAGGGGATTCACATAATCATACTAAAAATGCAGTAATTTTAATGGCATAAGATCGAATTTAATAGTGTTATAGAATCACCTAATTTTAAATTCGATGTGTAGGGGTTTGATCGTCAATTTCTCAGGAGTGTGCCGAGTATTCTGAAACTAGGGACAACATAAATAGGTGGTATAGGTTTAAAATTACAATAATAACATGCAGGTAAGTGAAATTTAATGAAATTTTCAATGTTGAGATGACTAGTGGGGTAAATGTATAGTTTTAGAAAATCTAACATTGAATTTTTTTTCTTCAATGTTCGTTTGGATTCTGGTTTGTTAGAAAGAGACAAATTGGCTTTATTTAACATAAGTAAATTATATAAAAGTCTGGGTCTATTTTGAAATACTTGGAAAAATTGCCTGGGGGTTAAGTGTAAATGGAAGGTTTAATTTTTAAACTTTAAAATTGGTTTCTCGAGATTTGACTTTCTATGCATCCAAATAAGGTGATGTCATATACCAAATTGTTCATAATTGAAAAAATAGTTTTTGGAAAAAAATCAAAATTTTCTAATTGGGGATACGCTCTCATACGCTGGGTCAAATCCCCGATGCGCCTGATGTTGACTTCATTCTCGCGTGTGTAGCCCACATCTTCTCTTACCTTCGTTTTGTTGACTTTAGGGTTTATAAACATTGACCTTCTATTCAAACAGTTTTAGAATACCATTTAAGTTGGTTCCTAAATCAAAGTTTTATAATTTTTCAAGAGGAATCAAACAATATTGGTTTCAAGGATTTTAGTGGGCTTGTTCGAGCTATTGAATTTCTATAAAAAAAGGCAAAAGTTTGAACCAAACATTCATGTACGCCATGATTTGGTTCACGACATAGTGATATTCATGTTCAATGCCCAAAATGCAATCGAACTGGTTTGGTTTTAATGATTTTGATTCACCATAGCATCTGAAATTTTGTTCCGAAAATTTCATTGCGCTAATTTTAAAACTTTGATTTGGGGCATTAAAACTAGTTTTTATTTTGATCGGGCATTTCCCTTAGGATCCTTAGACCCAGATCTTGAATTCTCTCACTTTGAAACTAGTTCAAAGTCAAGAGTACAGAATCCACCATTAAATCTCAAGCTTTAATGGAGTTTTTTGGTTTTCAAGCTGGTTCAGTGCCATTCTCATGTTAGAGCTTTCATATAAATGCATAATTTTACTCTAAGGAAGTGCAGTAACATAAATAAATGCTAAATATCAAAATGCAAACATAAAATGATAAAGTTTCAAGAAAACTTAAAAGTTAACTTTGGAATATAACTATGGTGGGGTGAGTTTTCACAGTGGTAACTAGGGATTTATATAGGGTCCGTGGGGGAGAGCTTATTGGCTAAAATGGTGGTTTTTAACTTTGGTTTGTGCAAGTTTCAACCATGTACCACGTAAGGGTAAATGGTACTATTGGTACTCCATCTGGTGTACTGTCATGAGGGCTGCCAGCTGATCCACATTAGTAGGGGTGAAAGTGGGATAAGTTTGGTTTTAAGTTTGCTGATTAGATAGTTTATATGTTCGTTGTTAGGGATTTTAACTAACTTTTCAAAGTTTTAGGGGCTTAAATGTAATTTCTCAAACTTAAGAGATTGTTTCATAATGTTAATATTAAGTATATGAAATTTTATGAAACTTTGGGTTCAAGTTTGGATTCAATTGGTGGTATATGGTGTGAATATTAACATGATGTTATTTAGGGGAAATTTGGTAATTTGACAAAAGTCTGAGGGTTACCAAGGAATTTTTGGTTATTTAAGGGATCAATTTCCTATATTTGGTAAGTTGTTACATTCTACCCTCCTAAAAAAATTTAGCCTCAAAATTACTTGGGAAAAGTGTGTGGTAGTGTATCATCATAAAGTCTTCTGTTTTCCAAGTTGCTTCCTTCATTCCTTAATGTTTCCAAAGGACTTTAACTAATAGATGACCTTATGTTAGAGAATCTTCTCTTGTCGATCGAGGATTTGTATATGAATTTCTTTAAATTCATTATTGGGTTTGATGGTTATTACTTTCCAGGTGATTATGTGGTTGGGATCAGTTATGTACTTATGTAATTGGGAAACATGGAACACGTCGTGTATATTGAATAATTTGGGAGGTCACTCCAAATGATAGGCTACTGGTCCTATACGTTCGATCATTTTGAAGGGACTAATATATCGGGGTACAAACTTTATTTTCTTCCCAAATCACATTATATCGTTCTTTGGGGAAATGCGTAAGAATAATTGGTTATCTACTTGAAACTCTTTTGTAGACTCTGGGTTGAATGCAATCTTTCCCGAATGAGGCATATCTTTTTAGTGTTTTCGATAATAATTTCGATTCCAACGGTATGATTTTATCTAGACTCATTCCAACATGAGGGTGAACGACACAGTATACCGTAAAAAGCTTCATAAAGGGTGGTTTGGATGCTAGTTTGATAGTTGTTACTGTAAGAAAATTCGATCCATGCAAGGTGATCGCTCCATTCTCTTGAAAATCTAACGTGAATGCCCGTAGCATATCTTCAAGGGTTTGGATCGCTCTCTCGAACTTTCCGTCAATTTGAGGGTGGAAAGCATTATTCAAATGAAGTTTGGTTCCTGTAGATGCTTGTAGGGCTCGCCAAAATCATCCTATGAATCTGGGATCTCGATCCGATATAATGGAGAGGGGTACTCTGTGGAGTCTGACAATTTTTCTAATATAAAGTTCACCCAGTTTTCGAAATGAATTCATGATCTTGTTAGTAGGAAATGAGGGGATTTCGTAAGGTGATCTAGAAATTACGTATATGGAGTTGTATCCGTGAGAGGTTTAGGGTAATCCCCTGACAAAATCTATGGTAATGTGATCCCATTTCCAATTTGGAATTAGGAGTGGTTGTAACAATCCGACTGAATGTTGATATTCATTTTTTTACTTGTTGGCAATTTAAACATTTTTCCATAAAAGCGATGATATATTTCTTCATACCTGACCCCCAATAATGTTTCTTGAGGTCTTGATACATTCTATTGATTCTGGGATGAATCTCGAATTTGGAATGATGGGCTTCTTGAAGGATTTCCTCTCGTAATGAAGGTATGAGAGGAACAAATACTCGTTTATTGAACTTTAACCCTCTCTCGAGGTCCAAGGTGCAATTTTTTCAAGGAAGTTACTTTGCAATTTCTGCTTTTCCGTTTTTAGGAATTCATATCCTTGTTGGAGTTCAGGGATCTATTTATGTAGGGTGGGATGAGCTATGATATTACGTAGAATAAAAGGGCCTTCAATCGATTCTCTCTTTAACTTATACCCTCCAATGGTACTAGGAATATGAACATACTGTGAAGAGTTCCTTGGGATTTTTTACTTGAGGCATTGGCTACTATGTTGCCTTTTTCGGGATGGTATAACAAGTAACTTTTTTAATCCTCTAAGAATTCTATCCATTTTATTTGCTGAAGGTTTAAGTCTTTATGCGTGAAGGTGTATTTGAGGCTTTTATGGTGGGAAAATACTTGAAATTCTTCCCTATATAGATAATTATAAACGCGGGATTTGATACCAATTTGAGATTTCACAATATTTCAATAGAGTTAACTTATTTAACTAGATGTCAACCTCAAACAAACCAAGTTTCCAATTTTATTAAACCCTTAACATGCATCTATGTGATTGAAATCATTTAATCTTTTAATCATGCAAACAAACTATTTCAGGAAAAATCCCCGTAGGGCAAAAACCTTTATTTCACTAATGTTTGCAAATCGTAACTTACAACACAATAGAGAAATCTGCAATGAATTTCTGCAAGAACCCACAAAGACTGCATCCTTGAACCAACACTGACTTCTTCGAGAATCATAAAAACTACAGTTCCTCCTTTAGCAGTTAATACTCTTGAGTATCCCTAATATTAGCCATAGATACGACACTCCATAAGAACAAATTCGTTACAGAAGTGTTTGGGTTCCAAAAAAGATTCACAAAAGTATATGGGATTTTTTGGTGAATCTAAAAGGTGTTTTTGCCCTAAAAGGGAAGACTTAATTGCACCTGATCTGCAGTTTACGAAAATAAAAATCTTCACAAAACAGTTTTTTATTGACAAACAAATTTTTTTAGTTGGTGGAATCTGGCTAGAGCGTGATGACTATGTCGTTAGAACGACATACGGATGTCATTAGATGTTGCTTCGAATAACCTATCAAACCACCCTGAAAAAACAAAGCAGTACGCTCTCGTTTGATCCATATGAGATCCTAGGCTTCTAACGACCCTTCGAACAACATGCCAATGTCGTTTGAATGAATTAAATGAGTGCTTAAAGTTTGGCCTATAGGTATCTCAGAAAATATTTTAAGTTTGAAAAATGCCTCATTTTGAAATAAACATTTTAGAAAATTATCCCAGTACTTAGTAAAAAATCTAAGTAACACAAACTTAAATCCATACCAAGGTATACCTCATGTCGCGTATATGTTGAAGATGCTCAATATTCGGATCCGTCTTCTTGAACTTATGAACTTGAATGCCTTGACAGATGTAATGGGATAATCCATTCACGATGTAAACTAGGAACTATGGACTAAATGGAAATTATTCCTTCACAAATCTCCCCCTATGGCTGTTCCGATAAAAAATAAAAACATCCTAATTATCAACAAATATCCTATACAAATCTAATACCCTCGCATGAACCCAAAAGTGGAAAGATACTAAATATGCAAGTCTTCAAAAATCTTCAAATATCTTTGCTTTCCCTTGTTCTTATTTTGTTTTCTTTTCAAATGCTTATTAAAGTCCTACACATAATAAAAAAACAAATACCTTGACGACGTATCGAGTTTAAAATGAGATAAACATAAATCAACTATCAAATCAAATCAAGTCTCCCCCATAATTCGTAATTTATTCTCCCCCTTTTTATTTGTCTAAAATATACAAGGAAAGAATAAACAATAATAAACTAGAATGTATCACAAGAAGATTAATCATCATAAATATATATCAAATAAGCTCATGCAAGGATAAACTCAAATGGCTCGACAAACTGTTTTTGATTTTTTCAAATTTTTTCAAGCAAATATAATTTACAAAAATAACACACACCATGAACTACACTAAAATAACCAAATCGCACATGTAGAACGAATGGGTGCAAAAAAATTTGATAGGAAAATCAGCTCAAACAATCATAACATATGCCCACGATGAATTTTGGATGCTCCTAACGAATGAACTCAAAATCATCCTCAGGTGTAAAAGGTGAATTTATATCAAATTATCTTTATCTAATCGACAAATCAAAGTCTACCACACCAATAATGTCTAAAACTACGTAATGTTTTTTAATACTTTTTCAAGACGTACAACCCATTGATTTCCAACCAAACTCCATTGAAAGATAAACATGATCTTATTTTCTATTTTTGCTTTTTCAAAATCAATCAAACTAAACTATTTTACCCCCTTTTGGCATCTTTTCTTTTTATTGCCTTAATTTTTTCTTGGGCTCTTTTCAAACAGTGGCTTCCACAATGAGTTAACATGTCTCTTCTAGACCTTTCCCGTATTCAGTCATCATTTTTTTCAATATTAACAGACTCTCACGGGAAAGAGTTCTTACATTCATTATCTCATTTTATTGCATTTGATTCGTTAAAGACAGGATTGAGGTGAAAACACTTTGACCAACATGTGATAGATAAGTACAAAAATCAAATAAATCAGTGCAAGTATGCATTAAAGGAAATCATGAGTCAAACATGTAGAAAGTAATTTCTAATCACATCTTAATGACTCCAAACATTATAAAGCACATAAATGAAATGATGTTACATCTCAAAACACTATCAGATAGTCACATAGATAATGGAATGATATTGTGACTTAGTCATCCTAAATATCCATACATAAACGGTGTAAAAATAAATACAAAAATCTTTTTTGTGTTTTTAAAAAAAATTATCAAACATTAAATCTTTTTAGCTTTTCAAATTTTTCTCAACAAATAGAAAATCTTTTGTATTTTTCAAAAACAAAAATCTTTTTGGATTTTCCAAAAAATATATCAAAATGAAAAATAAATACAATGATAGTACACACTAACAATAGGCATAAATATATGAACATAAATATAAACCTATGCAAGCAAACAAGTATAAACCTTAGTCATTAGTTCCGGAGGAGTTTTCCAAAGGTGGTGACATCCTATGAAAAACATCCATCGAATCATGTGAAGTCTTGACCAAATACTCAACTTGCTCTGGAAAATGCTCAAAATCTCTCATGTGATGTGTAGGAGCATATGGAGTAACATGTGTGGGAGTGCATGTGGGAACACATGTAGTAGCATAACGAGGTAAAAACCTATAAAACACATTACCCAACTTAAATCAAAATTTCCTAAGGTGTCCTCTTTTTTTGCAATGGGAACAAACATACACGGGCCTAGGAACACCTCTCTCAAAATGTCTAGGATGTGCAATCCTATGGGGAAACGGACGCCTAGTTGTATTAGGTTGAGATCCATAAGGATCTATAAAAAAAATTGAAATCGGATCGGGTGAAACATGGGAAGTGGATGCACCATCATAATCTATTCCTAGTCTCTTAACATTACCCAACGCAGGATCGAGGAGCATCTTGCCAACCTTCTTAGATCTATCAT
This sequence comes from Sambucus nigra, assembly GCA_949130495.1. Taxonomy (NCBI): domain Eukaryota; kingdom Viridiplantae; phylum Streptophyta; class Magnoliopsida; order Dipsacales; family Adoxaceae; genus Sambucus; species Sambucus nigra. The sequence continues at coordinate 154,623,050 of OX422211.1, read as the reverse complement.
ATATAGTGACCTTAACAACCCGAGCACGTTTGATATCTCTCTCAATTTAGGATACACGGGATTCAAGTTTCTCATAAATATCCAATGAAGATTAAAGATCTCACATAAGACTAGACAAGGTGTTGGTAAATTCACACTTTTCCCGAACTAAGACGACTAACTGGTCACATAAAGAAACTCTCACCTTCTCGAGTTAACTATTCGATGCCTCACACAGCCTCAAAACTTATATAACTCTCTCCAACTCTAATGCCTCAAGACCTAACTCTTTATTCAACTTTTTAGTTTTCAACGTCTCGGTGTACAAATCTCTGAATGCCTTTTGAAGATACCATTCTTCCTCACTTGAGTTCTCATACTCACACCCACTATCTCCCGAATGGATCGAAACATCATCAAGGCTCTCACGTATGTAAGTTTCCTCGGTATTGTGGTACAAACTACATTTGGTCACGTGATTAGCCACGAAATCAACGTGCTTTTCATGTGGTGATTCAAACCCGGAACCATCCAACTCAATCTCACTATCGTTAAGAGTGGCTATATTAGTAATTTTCTTTCCCTTTCTCTTTATAATAGTGAGACACTCAAATGCTTTATGCCATTTTCCCTTGCACTCATAGCACCTTATATCTTCTTATTTCTCACTGCTATCCTTGACCTCATCTTTCTTTTTGTTTGTCTCAAAAAAATCTTTTTATGGGAAGAATTTTCTTTGGATAAGGTTAAGTCATCTAGATTAACCTCACCCTCAGAATCAGTCTCATAAACTCTCTATTTTTTCTATTTCTTAACTAGAGTCTTTAAAGCTATCCCTTTATTCCCAGGCTTAACAGTTTTGTGAAACATGTCAATCTCATTGAAGGTCTCCTATGAGTTCTTCTAACCTAAGTGAATCTAATACACCCTAAGAATTTAAAACAGTGACCTTAGGAATAAATCGGGATGGGTGTGACCTCAAAATCTTTTTCACAACTCTCGAATCATCAATTTTATCACCCAAATTAAAACTCGTGTTAACTATGTCCTATGACCTAGCATAAAAATCATCAAAACACTCTGACTCTAATATAGTGATAGTCTCAAACTGGTTGGTCAAATTTTGCAATTTCGACGCCTTAACCGCGTTGGTACCCTCATGTGTCAATCAGAGGATATCCCATGCCTCTTTTAACGTGGTGCACATCATAATACATCGAAACTCACCGGGGGTGATGGCTCTGAAAATACCACTAAGGCCTCGGGAGTTGTAGGTACTCCACTTAAAACTCATCATCAGTCCAATCAGACACTGATTTGGGATTTATGACATTTCAATGGTGATAGTGGGAGGAGTCCACCCTCTTTCACAAATGATCTAGACTCTTTCATTAATTTCTTTTAAACAAGATCTCATGTGGTCTTTCCAATAGGCATAATTAGTTCCATAAGAAATAGACATCCGATTATATAAGTTATCCATAAAAAATGCGATTTTTTAAGAATCAATTTTAAAAAACGATTGATATCAGATTTTTTTGTTGTTGAAAATGGATCTCATGATATTTTTGTGAAACTTGCTGTGATACCAATTTATAGAAAACAAAAGGTATCAGAGGGAAAACTTTTTGAAAAAATCATAATCACTCGATAACTTAGAGCAACCTTCTCTGATACCAATTTATAAAAGAGGGATGTAATACCAATTTCAGATTTCATAATATTTCAATAGAGTTAACATATTTAACTAGATGTAAATCTCAAAAAAACAAGATTCCAAATTTATTAAACCCTAAACATGCATCCATGCGATTCAAAGCATTAAATCATACAAGTATGAAAACAAACTTGTAAGGACATTTCTGTCCATTATCAATTTGTATGTCGTACGCCGTTACACCGTTGAAGAAATTCAAGATCGAATCTACAACAACGGATCCGAATATCAAAGCGTTTTCAACATCATAGCCTCTGCGAGAATGAACTTGGTAAAGTTTTGTTTTTAAGTTCCTTAAAGTTCATACTTAGTATTGGGAAATTTTTATAAAATGTTTTTTTATAAAAATAAGAAGTAAAATGAGGCTTTTAAAATATTTTTATTTTCTGGTAAGCCGGACCGGTCCGCCCATATTAAACGAACCGATCCGTCCCCAGACCGGTTCATCTCCCTACCGAACCGATCTGCTTTGCACCAGTATACCCCGGACTGATAGCGAACCGATGCAGACATTTTAAAAAATAATCGATTCGAGGTCGGACCGATCCATCTCCAAGCCGGACCGGTCCGCCTGGGATAAAATCATTCAGTTCCGTGTGATTTTTTATCAACCAGCTCATATTTCCTATATATATAACTATTCCGATGGTGTATTTCTTCGAGTCTTTGAAAAAACGTTTCTAAGAGTAAAAACACAACAAGACTTCAATTTTTGATGTGCCAAACATTTTTTTGATTCACAAAAAAAAAATCCCAATTACTATTGTGAATCTTTTGGAACCCTAGAACACAAGCTTTGCTATTGTTCAACCTTTATGGGGAGATCTTTGCAACTGGGGGCTGCTTGTTATTGCTGAGGGAGTCTCTACAAAGTATTATGGTTGCGTGTCATTGAGGAGAGCTGCGATTCTTCCTTTGTTGTATGGGCTGCGAGTCCTTGGAGGGTGCTGCGTGTATTCTCTTGCTGAGTTCAAGACTGCGTGTCTTAGTGGGTTGGCTGCGTGTTGATCCATTGCAGATTTCTCTATGTAATTGTAAGTTGCGACTTGTATATTCATAGTGAAATAAAGGTTTTACCCGAAAGGGTTTTTTTCCTGAAATCTGTGTCTCAGCATATTTTTGTGTCACATGCTTTATTTATTTATGGGTTGACACACGCACCTTAGATGAATGTTTAGGGACTCTAATTAAATAAGGGTTACTTGAAAACTTGCGAATTTAATTTAAATCGATATCACACAGTCGCACTTTTCAAAACTATTTCAGGAAAAATCCCCCGTAGGGAAAAACCTTTATTTCACTAATGTTTGCAAATCGCAACTTACAACACAAAAGAGAAATCTGCAATGAATTCCCAAAAGAAACCAAAAATATCGCAGTCTTGAACCAGTAATGACTCCCTCGAGAATCACAAGAACTGCAGTTCCTCCCTTAGCAGTGAATACCTTTGAGTATCCCCAAGATCAGTCGTAGAGACAACACTCCACAAGAATAACTTTTCTATAGAACGGTTTGGGTTCCAAAGAAGATTCACAAAATTATATGGGATTATTTTGATGAATCTAAAAAGTGTTTTTGGCTAAAAAGTGATGTCTTAATTGTAGTTGTTCTGCTGTTTGCGTAAATAAAAAGTCTTAATGAAAAAGCTTCATGAAATAGGTTTTTACAGGCAATCAAAAATTTTGACGCGGTGAAATCTCATTATAACGAGATGATTAGGTCGTTAAAATGACATCGGGAGGTCGTTAGTTGTTCTTTGAATGAACTATCAAACGACCATGAAAAAATAAAATAGTATGCTCTCATTTGATCCATGTGAGATCCTGGGCTTCAAACCACCCTTCAAATGATATGCCAATGTCGTTTGAACGACATGCCAATGTCATTTGAATGACTTAAATGAGTTTTTAAAGTTTCGCCTATAGCTTTTTCAAAAAACATTTTAAGTTTGAAAAATGCCTCATTTTGAAATAAAATATTTTTTAAAAGTATCCCAGTACTTAGTAAAAAATCTAAGTAGCATAAACTTAAATTCATACGAAAGTATACATCATGTCGCGTATATGTTAAAGATGCTTGATATTCGGATATGTGTTCTTAAACTTTTGAGCTTGAATGCCTCGGCGTATGTAACGGGATATTCCATACGCGATGTAAACTACGAACTACGGACTAAATGGAAATTATTTCCTTACAATAACATCTCTAAATTTGGAGGGCAAAAACTATTGTCGCTAATTCCAAATCATTAATTGGGTAATTGCGCTCATGGAGTGTTAGCTGTTATGATCCGTACTCGATCACTTTTCTTTATTGCATTAACACGTATCCTAATCCTTATAGGGAGGTATCGATGTAGACTTCATAACTAACATTGCTGGAGGGGATACTAAGGACATGAGCGATGGCCAATTTTTCTTTTAATTTAAGGAAAGCTTATTTTCAATCGGAGGTCCATACACACCAGACATCCTTTGTGGTTAACTTCATCAGTGGTAAGGTGATTTTGGAAAATCCTTCCACGAAACATTTATAATAACTAGTAAGCCCAAAAAACTTTGCAATTCCGTAATCGTCGTAGGTTGTGACCATCTGAGTACTATGGTGGTTTTGGTGGGGTCTACCTATATACCTGCTTCGATAATTACATGATCGAAGAATTTTACTTCTTTCAAGAGGAAATCACATTTTCTATTTTTGGCATAATGTTTATGTTGATGAAGGGTTTCTAATACTGTGCGAAAATGTCTTTCACGCTCTTATTGTGTTTTGCACTAAATTAGCGTATCATCTTTGAAGAAGATTACTAGTTGATACAGAAAAGGAGGAAATACCCTATGCATATAGCGAGGGCATTGGATAATCCAAATACACGACTCGAAACTCAAAACGATCATATCTGCTCGAAAGGCCATTTTGGGTATATCTCCTTTCTTTACACAAAGTTAGTGGTATCGTAATTGATCAAATAAGTCTCCTATTCTGGGGAAAGGATACTTATTCTTGATGGTTACCTGATTTAGCTTTTGATAATGAATACACAATCAAAAGGTTCCATCCTTTTTCTGTACAAATAAAACTGTGGCACTCCAAGGTGATTTGCTCGGGCAAATAAACCCTTTTGTTAGTAGGTAATTTAAATGGGTTTTGAGTCCACATAACTCTAGTGGGGCCATACGTTAAGGAGGTATGAATTAGGGGAGGTGTTTGGTAACAGATTGATGGCGAATTTGATTTCTCAGGGTGGAGGCAATCCAAATAAATCCACGAGAAATGCATCTTCATACCTAGCTAGGATACAAAGAAGAGATGAGGATTATTTTTCACATATTTGGAAAAGTATGGCTTTGGGAGGGTTTTGTTCTTAAAAATAAAATTGAAACTAATGTGGTCTCTCAAATGTCACCGTCTTTCGATGGAAATCGATGGGAAAAATTAGGAGGCAAAACATCCATTCCTATAATCAAGTCTAACTCCATTAAATCCACGAATATCAAATCTAATTTTAACATCCCTGTTCCGAGTTGTAGAGTATGATGCTTGCATACCTCATTGGTGACGATTACATTCCCCTTTGGCATTCCTATTGATAAAGGTTATGCTAGTAGTATTGTAGGCACTTATAGATAAGTCATACACGGATACTTAATGAACGGATGCGTGGAACCTGAGTTAAAAAAATATATGCGCTAAGATGTTGTAAAAAGGAAGATTACCTTCTACTATGCCATGATAATTTGAATTTTTCACTAGGAGAAGGGTGAAGTTCCAACCTCGGGTTCTACTTGGTGGTTCCAGTCTTTTCTTGTGGGGCCTTTGCTGCTGCAGATGGTTATTAAAGTTATTGGTTGGGGTCCTAAAGGGAGATTTGATCAAATTTAAGGATGTTGGAGAATTAGGAGGAATTCCTAATGTAAAAAGATGTGTGCAATATCAATTGAGTTTACAATTCTCTAATGGATTCAAACACACTTATTTAGTTAGTTGTCTAAATTTGAACAAACCAAATCCAATTTTACTCAGCCCCGATGCATGCATCTAAGTGTTCAATCAAATCAAGCATGTAAAATAAAGACGACAGATTCAAGAAAAAACCCTTTCGATTAAAAACCTTTTAACATTTTGAAAAGTTTACAAGACCATTGACTTATATACAACCTAATAATCACCCACAAGTGTAACGCACAGTGTCTTTGTCAAACCTTCAAAGCTATGCCTCAGCCCGCAGTCCAAGTCATCCACATGAAAAGATCTATGCTCGGTATCCACCGATCAATGGTGAGTTCCCTCCAGGAATCACAAGGAATGGAGATGCCTTCTCCACATAGGTTGAACAATAGCACCGTTGTTCTTCGAGTTCTAAAACAATTCACATAAAGATATTGGGATTTTGTGAATTGGAAACAAAAAGGGTTTTAAGACTTAAATGAATAAGCCAAAAGTCTTCTACTGATATGCAGTGTTTGCAGAATGAAAAATGTGAAAGACTTCTTTTGAAAAACAGAATTGGAAAGTCAAATTTATAGAAGACTTAAGGCGGTGGTGACGTTTGAACGAGAGATGATATTGTTTGAAGTATGGCATGACATCAGGTCTCGTTTGAGCGACAAACGATGTCGTTCGAACGAAATCTTTTTTTAAAATAATTTTTCTTTTTCTCGATAAATGCACCGCCTCAAAAACTCCAAAAATTATATTTTTTGAAAAAAAATATTTAAAGATCTTCTCCAACACTTAGAAAATATTTTATGAAAAATAACCACAATACTCTAAGTGTATTATTAAGGTAATCTAAAACAAAACCTTACCAAAGTAAATCCCGTTGAGGCTATTTGTTGAAGAACCTTGATTATTCGGATCTTTCTTGATGTGAATGTGATCTTGAACCTCCTCGACGGTGTAGAGATATACGACATACAAATTGATAACGGACAAAAATGTCCTTACAAATCTCCCCCTATGTCTATGCCGGTAAAAAATAAAAAAATATATGAATTATCAACTTAAAATGACCTATACAAATCTACCCTCCCTTGAATCCAAAATTGAAAAGGTAAATGACAAGTCTTCAAACTTTTTCAATCTCCAACAAACATCAAACATTCTTTGTCATCATCAGGGTGTGCAAAAAGTATCTTCAAATGTACCTACACAAATGAGACAAAGCAAATACCCTGTGACGTATCGATTTTGAAATGATAAACATAAAACATGTAAGCAATATCATATCTCCCCTATACTTAAACTCCCCCATAATATCATATTTATTCTTCCCCTTTTTATTTGTCCGAGATAGATAAGGAAAAGAATAAACCAAGTAAATCAAATCGGGGTGTCACGGTAAACAAGGAAAACAAATTATTTTTGATTATTTAAATTTTGCATATAAAAATGCAAAAAAATGATGTTAAAAAATCACACATCATGAATTTACACTAAGATGACCAAATCATTGAAATGGAATGAATGGGTGTGAACAAATTCGATAGGAAAATAAACTCAATCATATCATATGTGCACGATGCATAAGTGTACTCCTAATGAATGAACATAAAAAATAGTCCTTAGGTGTAGAATTGTTGAATTTATATGACATCGCCTTAATCATATCAACAAATAAAAGTAAAAATGATTTTCACACCAATAACGTCCAAAACTATGTAATACTTTTTCATGACTTTCAAGGGTATGCAAATCGTTTTTAAATTCCATCCAAACTCCCTCATTAAAAGATAATGCTTTTTATTTTTCTTATGAGGTGACGAAACTAAAACCTACTTTCTTGTCAAGTTTTATCGCATTTGGTTTGTTGTATAGACAAAATTGAGATGGAAACACTCAACCAACATGTGATAGACAAGCACTAAGATCAAACAAATTCGTGCATGTGTGCAATAAAGGATATAATAAGTCAAACTTGTAGATATCAACACTATATCATCTCAAAGACTCCAAACTTTCTGAAGCACATGAATGACACAACATATTGCTTCAAAACACTATCAAATAGTCACGTGGATATGGCATGAAGTTGTGACTTGGTAATCCTAAATGTTAATTCATATAAGGTGCAAACAAAATACAAAAATCTTTTTGGATTTTTCAAAAAATTTATCAAAATAAAATCTTTTTGACTTTTTCAAATTTTTTATACAAAAGTCCAATAAAAAAAGTACATGTCAACACATTAGCAAATATATATCATGAAACCACAACAAGTGTATGACAAAAATCATGCAAGCAATCAACGATATGAAATAGTAAGTGACGAATCATGTGCAAGCATGTGATAATGAACACATCTAAAGTCTAGGGTATCCAAAAGTGATTTCCTAATCCAAATGGATGTGGAACGTCGACAGAGGGTTTTGGGAACCAACAAAACACTAGACTTAAAATTCTTAGGACCTTTTCTAAGATCATAACAGAAACGCCTAAGGTGCCCTTTCCTACCACAATGTGAACAAATGTAAATGGGTGGAACGACACTTATGGTTTGTGTGGCCATCCCCGATCCTCGTGGCGGGAGAGACGGAGAAGAGGGTATCTTCAATGTCGAGAGGATCTTGGTCTTGCGCATCCCTCTTGGGAGCGCTTCGGCCGGCATCGGTTATCAAGTAAAAAATATAGAGAGATGGAGTCGCCAGTCTATTTTAATCAAAACAGATAAAAGAAAAGGGAGTCGTCCTGAAAGACAGCATCCAAAGACATACTGATACATATGAAACCAAAAATGATTTTAAAAGGGTTCGGAGGCTAAGTTACGAAATGGAAAGGTGTTAGGCACCCATTTAGCCCTTACGATCTCTCATGGGTTATTATTATTTTCCTTTATTTCCCCGTGATATTTGTGCATGTGTATATAAAGCGAGTAATCCATAGGAATGTTCCCAAAAGTAATATTAGAAAATAGGATATACGCGATTATCCTAGTATTGATCGTTATAATGGAACGATAACGCATGGGGATAATACGCCACTAAGAATAAATATATGTATGTACAAATATATAGAATCTAAGAGAGTTAAGTTAAAAAAAAATAGAAAAATAAAAATGGTAGAAAAGTAGGAATAGGACTCGAGTCTCGGGTTTTACCCCGAGACACCTACATTGCCTATGGAGGCATAAAAGTCCACGTAGTTAGTATGCAAAATGAGGGGTGTGATTTATCCCATAAATCCAATCGGGGACTTCTCTTATGTGTGTGTGTGTGTGTAAAAGAGTGTTTTAGTTGTGAGAAAAGTGTGAGAATTCTCGTTTGGGATTTATGAACAAACCCTCTTTTTCTTATTTTTTGGGTTTTATTTATATGAAAGTAAGAGATGATCAATGATACTAAATATAAAGTATTTTAGGATATATGAGATGAGAGAATAAAAGTGATAAGTAATAAAACAAATTAATGCTAATTTAGGAGAAGTTAAAGAGAGAGTTGAGAAAGTTGGACCTTCTTCAAGATCTTAAGCTTGATCTTGGATGTTGGAGAACAGCCCTTGCACTTGGGTGATGATGGAGGGTGGTTAATTCACCAAGTTTGATGAAAAAGATGATGAAAGGTGAAGGTTGTAAAGGGATTTGGATGGAGAAATCACGCTGACTTCGAGAGAGTTTTTTTGTGCTCGCTGAGAGTGATGGATTTAAGATCTTGTATCCCTTTGCAATGTGGTGAGGCCCTCCTTTTTATAGGCCCAGGGCATTGACGATCGACATAGTCCTAGTCTTGCCAATTGACAGGTGTTTTTAGGCACACTGTCGATAGGTAGGGTTTGGAACCTATCGTTTGGCAGTCTCTTCCAGGTTTCTTCGGAAAATCGTTCGTAGAGCGTAAATCATTGATCCGAATTATGCATGAGGTGAATTGTTGGAAAGTTACTTCAGAGACCTTCAAAAGTATTTGGACTTCTCCCGAGTTTGGGAGTTGACTTTGGGTCAAATGTGGCCCGGAAACATTCGTCGGTCCTTTGGACGGGGAATTATCGGACGCAAACGAATCGTTCATCCGAATGGTAAGTCGGAATCGCGCATGCGATGGACCGTTGGAAAGGTTATGAGATGTATTGAGACATTCCAAAGAGTTTGACTTGGTTTGGGGAGTTGACTTTGGTCAACCAAGGACTGAAAGCGTTCGGTGAACTTTCGGAGTAAAATGGATCGTTCGTCCGTACCGTAAATCAGATTTGGGCCTGGAAATGACCGTTGGAAAGGGGTTTCAGCTCCCTTTGAAGATTCATTCAGTCTTGATCTATTTTAAGAGTTAACTTTGGTCAAATGGAGCCTGGGAGAATCCGGTGACCTCCTGATTAAGTTTCGGGGAAAATGGGTCTTTCGTCCGCACCATAAGTTAGAATCACGCACGGGACGGACCGTTAGAAATGGGTTTCAATACCATTTGGAAATTCATTCGGTATCGATCGAACTGAAGTGTTTGACTTTTGATCAAATCGATCCTAGTAGTGCCCGATGGCGTCTAGGTCAGTACCCGAGGTATGACTTAGGTTTGTAGTGATAAAGGGAGGTGCTGGGGAACTAAGAATAGTTTAGGGAGTACTAGAATGGGGTGTCTACAGAGCCCATCGATGGGTGAGTTTGGAACAAATGATAGCCATCGAATAGACACCGCATGATGCCTTTGAAAGAGTATGACCAATTCAGAGGGTCAAGGTCGATTCTGAGTGCTTGAAGATGAGGGTGACTGATTCTGCGGGATGAAGCCAATTATGAGGGCTTAGATTGAGATGACCAATTCTGCGGGTCATAGCCAATTCTGAGGGCTTAAGTTGAGATGACCAATTCTGTCGGTCGAAGCCAATTCTGAGGGCTTAAATTGAGATGACCAATTATGTGGGTCGAAGCCAATTCTAAGGTCTTAAGTTGAGATGACCAATTCTGCGGGTCGAAGTTAATTCTGAGGGCTTAAGTTGAGATGGACAATTCTGCGGGTCGAAGCCAATTTCGAGGGCTTAAGTTAAGATGACCAATTCCGCGGGTCGAAGTGAATTCTGACGTCTTAAGCTGAGATGACCAGTTTTGCGGGTCGAATCCAATTCTAAGGGCTTAAGTTGATGACCAATTCTGCGGGTCAAAGCCAATTCTGAGGGCTTAAGTTCAGATGACTAATTATGCTAGTCGAAGCCAATTCTGAGGGCTTAAGTTGAGATGACTAATTCTATAGGTCGAAGCCAATTCTGAGGGCTTAAGTTGAGATGTTCTCGGGGAACTCTGGCGGGGAAATTACCTCGTGATTTTTATTTGAGCTGGGGAGATGATTATTGGGGAAATCCACGTATCTTTTGGAGATTTTGTGGAGGAATAGCCAATCTGGTGCTGTAAATTCCACTGGGGAAGTGATTAGGTGGTCCAGGGTTAGGACGCTTTTCTCGGGGATACTTTAGGGGTCCTTTGGGGATATTGTCGGGAGGAGATTCACTTGGCTTTTGAGAGTTACGCTGGAGAAAAAGGGGTTTCGCTTGAGGGAATTTGAAATTTTCTTGCTGAAGATGTTCTAAATCCTCCCCGGGATTTTTGGAAATTTTCTGAGGATTTTTTAGGGTTTTCTAGTATTTTTTGGGAATTTTCGTACAAAAATTTAAGAGGGGTGTCGGTCGACATGGTGTGGAGTGTGCCATTCGGCAGTGGCATGGACTTTTGGACTGCCTCGAGAAGGTAAAAGGTTAGTACTTATTAGTATGTGGGGGTGTAGTGGTAATCGAAATGACCCTTGGAATCCTATAAATAGGGGCGGGTTCCCCTCATTTTCACAGCTTCTTGCCTCATCTCTTTCTGCGATTTTCTTCTGTGAATCATTCCAGAATTCCATAATTTAAAAATTGATCGCTTTTGTGAGCACTATAGTACACAGGTAGTGGTTGGCTATTGACGACTGGGAGAATGTGGAGTGGAGGGCTAGGGCGCCTCTTGCTTTAGGGAGTGTGAAATCTTTTGATGCATTTGAGCCAGCTGCGGAAGAGCGGACTTTACTACGAGAGCCATTGCATCATTTCTCTTCTAGGGTGGTGAACCCTGGTGGTTATGTAAGTAAAAAAATGACCTTTGGCATTCTTTTTTGGTGATTTCCTTCTTTTCTTGGATTTTTACAAGGTTTTTCTTTTGACAATCTGATGTTTCATTGTTGACTATGTGTGCCCGTGGGATGATGGGGCTTATGGATGTCTGGGAGCACCTTCCACCCGTGGTGTATTGGGCAGTATCATCAGCAGGCTTTGGGACGCTGACTTATGTGCTGGATGAGATGCCTCATTCGACGGAGGTCTTATGCGCTCTGGGGGAGAAGTGGTGAGACACTACCCACACCTTCCATTTTGGCTTCGGGGAGATGACTGTGACTCCCACAGATGTGCAGCAGCTGCTGGGACTGGATTACGATGGAGAGAAAATAGAGATGGATCGATCTTTAAGGGTGAGGCCGGAGGAGGTGAGGGCAACGCTCGGTGATGTGGGGAGGATAGTATTATGACACCCCACCTAATTAATCTCGGGTGATCAGTCCTAAATTAAATTATAGCATGTTTCTCATTTGGTTCATTCTTAGCATCACCGTCTTCCTTTTTAATTACTAACCACCTAAGTGAGAAAATTAGACTGGTGCTAATTTTATCTTTCATTAACTTAAATGAAATACTTATGCAGAAACAAAAATAATATGACAATCACAATTTACTGAATTCAACCATTCACAAATCAATAACTGACTGATAAACCATCGGTTCAAAATCCAATCGAAATAAAGACAAGCAATTAAATCTCAATAAGTTTAACATAATTACTAAATAAAAACATGAGCAACATGCTCGAATGACTAATAGGAAATTTCTACACTAGAAATGAAAGGAATGAGGCGCCTATCAAACTCCCGCAACATCCACATATGCTGCAGCAACGGGTCCCTGGAATGAGTCAAGCCTGGCGTCCCTATGGCTGGACACCTAAAAGGTTTTTCTAAAAGTTTTTATATCAAGGTTTAGTACCCAAAACATTTGGAAAAGATTTAGCAAATGATTAACTTGCAATAATAAGTAAATATGCATGCTCTCCATATTTTAGTTAGTGTCGCACTCCCTTGAGGACATCCTCACCCCTCCTCTAATGTGCACTACTAACGCCTTAATAAATTTCCTTTAGTTATATATCTCATGACTAGATCATTTATATAACCCCTTGCAACCACCCTACTCTAACCGAGTGTGCCACAATTTTGATTTCTAAGTTATCTTCAACATTAACTTAATTAATCATTTCCATTTTTAAATTCATATAATTTTTAAACCCATTATATGTAATACAATTCACAACCTGTATTAATTTTACCCGTATATAATTATTTACCTTATTATATACGTATATCCATATTACAACATTCACAAACATGCTGAAATAATTATTAATTTTAACATTCTCTCGAGTAATAACTCACCGGATGTGAATTCTCTAAATAAAATTTACTTCTTGGTATCGCTCAACTAATATCCCCGGACTTGTCCACTCAATCCGTATTTAATTATTTTGAAATATTATTCCCAAAATTTAACCATAGTGTGTCACACATAGCTTTCCTCTAAATCCCAATTAATTTTCCTCACAATTAATTTGATTATACCCCCATGTTAGTTTCTCATCACATAAGGCATAGGAAAAGAATTAAAAGTTATTTTCCTTTATATATACAAACTGGACGAATTGCCAGAAATTACCCACCATCGATCCATCGACCCCCAACCCTCGATCGATCGATCGAGAAGGTCATCATCTTCTCCGAGTTAACTGTTTCAGCCATGGACGAAATTCAAAAAACCCTAACTTCTTCCACCAGCAATCACAAGCCTTTTCATGAACAAAATATAGTAAAAACCTTATCAGGGACACCCATAAAGTCCACAAACACCATTTAATTTACGTTATCTACTGTTTTTAGAAATTGGGGAAAAAATCCGATTTAATCTTTAACCCATTTAAATACCAATTCCTTATCTTAAATTCGTTTCTAATTCCTCTGGTTTACACCTCATGCCAGATATATATGCTAATCTAAGAATTTACATGAATTTTTACACAATTTAGAAATCAGAATAACGGTTCACAAAATCCCATGTTTATACCCTTTAAATCACAAAACCAATTTCTTTGATTTCACACATCACATGAATATGAATTGAAATACAATTTAAATGCTACAGCAAGTTAACCACTTGCCTTATGATTCGTAGTGTATAATTTTGGAGTTGTGAGTGCCCAGATTGAATATGAACTCCTTTGATTTGGCTCTCCTTTGTCCCCCAAATTTTCCTTTAACTGCTCTTTGGGTTTCCTAACCCACAAAGTATTTTCTAAACTCAATTCATCCATTCCCCTTTTTCTTATAATTGTTTAATTAGGCTTCATCCCTTTTTTGCCTACCGGGCCAAGCCCAAGTGACCCAAATGCCCTCGTGTGGGCCCGTCTATGCCTAAAAACGTCCCGTAACCCATTTACTTCCCCCTGATACACATTTCCGACTATCTCGGCCCATTTGGAATCAACCGTACACTCAGAATTGGCATCCGAATTAATTTATAAAAATCCTTATCTCACACCCAATTTAGTCTATACCGACTCCCGACTGAGATAAGTACATACTCTGTCATTAATACTTGAAATCATGTAATTGAATTATTACTATTCACTTAGTAAATAAATTTTCCTAAATATCAACCATTCACTCCTAGATTAATATTTAAATATATATTTTCATACTTAACTCAATTAAAATTACGACATACAAGTAATTTTAAATTCTCGAATTAATTAAATATTGAATGCACAAAAATACGGGGTGTTACACCATTAAGGTGTAGGCCTCCTTCCGAGCTGATCGAGTAACCCTTTGCTCCCTCAATTAACAACTGGCTCACCCTATCCCGGCAGATCTGGTCCTCTGCCTAAGCCCTCACAACCCTCATAATGATCTCAGGTGTGATGGATAATGCTGACATGCAAGCCCTGGCCACATCATCCTCATATCGAAGCTCTCTCCATAGCAGCAGGGTGCCCGTAATTAGCCACAGAGGCCACTTTTTTCAGCCGCCCTCCCAGCACCAGCTCAAGTACCAACCCTACCAGTCATTCCAGCCGCTCCAGTGCAGCAGGGGCAGTTATAGTACGAACGTGTCTATAACGTCAACCAGGCAGCAGCTCCACAGGGACCACCCGCGATTGAGGGTATGTTTCCTATCCATGGTACTATGGGTCGGGATTTATTTGATACTGGGGCGAAGCACTGTTTTATAGATATCCATTTTACGAAGGCCTTAGGGCTATTAGCCACAACAGAGAGCACTATGACGTGTGTAGACTCACCACTGGGGAGTGGATAGCTAATTTTCTTTATATGCCGGGGAGTGAGGGTAGAGATTGGTGGCTTGGTATTACCAGCAGACATGTTAGTCTTAGATATGCATGAGTATGACGTTATTATCGGTATGGATTAGCTCGCAGCTTACAGAGCCATGATAGATTATTTCGGTGGGAGTATTATCTTTGCCATTCCGGGGCAAGAGATGTTTGTAGTGGCGATGCCTTGCCCAGAGGAAGGCTCGACCGCTCATTTGTATTACATAGAGGAGGATACCTCTAAGGAGGTTTTGATTCCCTTAGACTCGATCCCAGTTGTTCGTGAGTATTCTGATGTATTTCAGGAGATACCAGGCCTACCCCCCAGTCGTGAGATAGACTTTGTCATTGATTTATTACTGGATACTCGACCTATAGCGCACTCTCCATACTGTATGACTCCGGCGGAGATGCGAGAGTTATGAGATCAGATAGAGCAGCTGTTAGGTCAGGGCTTTATTCGTAGGAGTACCTCACCTTGGGGCGCTCCAGTTTTGTTTGTGAAAAAGAGAGATGGTTCACTGAGGCTATGTGTGGACTACCGGGAGCTGAACAATGTCACGATACGGAATAAGTATCCGTTGCCTCGAATCGATGATCTGTTCGACCAGCTGAGGGAAGCAACTTTCTTTTCGAAGATAAACCTGTAGTTAGGGTACCATCAGCTACGTATTAGGGAGCAGGATGTTTCAAAGATTTCTTTCTTGACGAGATATGGATCCTATGAGTTCAGAGTAATGCCATTTGGACTCATAAATGCTCCAGCCGTATTCATGGACTTACTGAACTGAGTATTCAGAGAGTTCTTGAATCAGTTCATCATCGTTTTCATAGATGACATTCTGATATATTCACACTCTGAGGAGGAGCATGCCGAGCACTTGAGGCAGGTTCATCAGACTCTACAAGAGCATCAGTTGTATGGTAAGTACGAGAAGTGCGGGTTCTAGTTGCGAGAAGTACAGTTCTTGGGGCATGTTATTTCTGAATAGGGGATAGCAGTTGACCTGAGTAAAGTGTCAGCGGTGAGGGAGTGGGTATAGCCCACGACACCGACGAAAGTGCGTAGTTTCTTGGGATTAGCCGGATACTACAGGAGATTCATTCGGGGATTCTCCAAAATAGCGGGTCCATTAACGAACCTGACTCGCAAGGGGATACCATGTATTTAGGATGATGCTTGCCAATTGGCTTTCGATAATCTAAAAGACAAGCTTACTTCAGCACCGGTCCTTGCCTTACCAAAGTCGGGTGTAGAGTATATGGTTTACACCGATGCCTCTCTACGGGGACTTAGGGGCGTACTTCAGTAGGAGGAGAAGGCTATAGCTTTTGCCTCTCGCAAGCTTAAACCATATGATAAGTCCCATGATCTGGAGTTAGCAGCGGTCATTTTTTCTTTGAGGATATGGAGGCACTACTTATTGGGGGAGAAATTTCACTTGTTCACAAACCACAAGTCACTGAAGTACCTATTCACTCAGCGAGAGCTGAATATGCGTCAGCGCAGGTGGCTAGAGTTTGTGAAGGACTATCAGTTCGACATACAGTACCATCCGGGGAAAGCCAATGTAGTTGTTGATGCGTTGATCCGTAGACCGATAGATTATGTAGCGAACGTCTGGAAAGCAAAGTGGAAAGAGTTGGGTCACCAGGATGCAGTATCCCGTTCCTTCATTCTGTTATGACAGTGACACCCAAGATTATTATGAGGGTGATACAGGCACAGACCACAGACCCATTTTTTCAGGAGCAGATTGTATGACTTTTAGCTGAGAGTGATGAGTCCTATTCTGTCAGTTCTGATGGGGATTTGAGGTTTAATGGGATATTGGTGGTCCCAGAAGGAACAGAATTACGTTATGCAGTGATGACCCAATCTCACGGGTCCCAATTTTCAGTATACCCTGGGGGAGATATGATGTACCGTGATATGATTCGGCAATACTGGTGGAGTTGGATGAAAAAGGACATTGCTGAGTTCGTGTCCAAGTGTTCTAACTGCCAGCTGGTAAAGGTGGACCATCAGAAATCTTCAGGGTTGCTTCAGCCATTGGAAATACCCGCGTGGAAGTGGGAGAGTATTTCCATGGATTTTATCATAGGGTTGCCTACATCACAGAAGGGCTACGACTCCATCTGGGTGATTGTGGACCATTTGACCAAGGTGGCTCATTTTCTGCCGGTGCGGACAAACTATACCACGGGTCAGTATGCTCAGTTGTTCATTGCTGAGATTGTCACATTACATGGGGTGCCCCTGAATATTGTGTCAAATGGAGACAAAATTTTTGTGTCCCGTTTCTGGGAGAGCTTTCAGGAAGCTATGGGTACAGAGTTGAGGTTGAGTTCATCTTATCACCCACAGACAGATGGACAAACAGAGCGTACTAATTAGATGCTAGAGGACATGATACGCATGTGCGTCCTTGATTTTGGAGGAGGTTGGGAGCCACATCTTCCACTAGTAGGGTTCGCTTATAATAACTCTTATCAGTTCACTATTGGCATGGCTCCATTCGAGGCTTTGTATGGAAGGCCTTGTCGTTCCCCAACGTGTTGGCTAGAGGTGGGAGATAACAAATTGCTCGAACCAGAGGTGATTCAGGAAACCTCCACGAGGATTGAGATTATCAGGAGTCACATTCGAGAAGCACAGGACATCAGAAAAGCTACGCCGATGCAAAACGGTTCTTCCGAGAGTTTAATGTGGGGGACCAAGTATTACTACGTGTATCTCTTATGAAGGGAGTGATGAGGTTTGGGAAGAAGGGGAAATTGGCCCCGAGGTACGTGGGACCATTTCCCATTATTGAGAGGGTTGGGCCGGTAGCATACAGGCTAGGACTGCCAGAACATTTACATCGCATTCACGATGTATTCTACATCTCGTCGTTGAGACGATATCTTCGGGATGACATGGCTCACACCCACATAGTGATTGAAGAGATAGACTTATAGCCTGATAGCTCTTACGAGGATAGACTAGTGGCTATCCTAGACCATAGCGAGAGGAGATTGAGGTCGAAGGTAGTTCCACTTGTACGGGTCCAGTGGGAGCATCATAATGTAGAGGAATCCACCTGGAAGCGCGAGGCAGATATGCGCGAGGGATATCCAGATTTATTTACCAGGAATGCCTTATTTTCCGAATTTCGGGATGAAATTTTGTTATTTGGGGGAAGTATGTAAGATCCCGTATTTTTGTGTTTTCTTAATTTGGGGATTTATTAAATTTAATGTGAATTATAAATTTAATATAAATCCACAAATTAATTATTTAAAAATTACTAACGTGACGAGAGTTAGTAATCATTAGAAAATTGTTGATTATTACTAATGAGTAAAGTAATATAATATTAGTTCTATGAAATGTCACGAGTGAATAAAATGACAATTTTGGAAATTCAAGTTGGGACGCGCCTGTTTCGTGTCGGGACTAAATATTGATTAATAAAAGTGAATAAATTATAAGTCAACCGTATGGTCATTGCGAGTGCGTCAAAGTGTTAGAAAGGGTCGAGATAGTCAGAAAAGTGTACCCGGGGGTTTAGTTTGGGTCTCGGGGCGTTTTTAGGCCTATTTAGTACCCCGGGAGGGTATTTTGGACATTTTATATTTTTGGGTAAAACTCACGAAATTTATTAGGTTATATCAGACATTTGGAATCGTCTCTTAGGGTTAGCAGACTCAAAACCTTAGAATGGCCATTAGAGAGGAAAGTAGAAAGCTTTCCAAGCAATCCAAGGCCAAAAATTCATTCGGTTGCACCGCCACAACCATCAACGCGTAGATCGCGCGATGAGGAACACCACCACACCAAATTCGTCCACAAATCAGAACTCTGAAATTTTAGGCAAGTATTTATCTTGCTTAATTTCATTAATGCATCATTCATGTTAGTCTAGGGTTGATTAGGATGAGTTTCATAGAAGAAAACCCATGTTGGAGATAGAAAAATTGCATGTAGTAATAATATGAATGAAAATCTGGAAATCCCCTTCATATATAGAGGTTTAACCACGGATTTGTGATGAATTTGAAGTAGAAATTCTAGAAAAAGACTGATTAGGACAAAGTTAAAGAAATTTCTAGGGTTCATGATATTTATGTAAGTTTTGGCCCATTAATCCATGGATATTGATGAAAATACGCATGCTTTATGTAGGAGATGTTTAATTTGGGCTTATAATGTTTGTAGTACGAATTTCTGGGAGTTTGGGTGTTAAGAATATGAATTTGGATGAGGTTAGATGATAGAACCCATAACTATTAATCTGCAGAATTCGCCATACCTGTTTGATCGATCGATCGAACCAGGAGTGTCGATCGATCGACGCATCGATCGATCGAGCCCCTGCCATCAATCGATCGACCCCTCCTGGCAGACTCATGTTTCCCCTTAAATAGTGAATTCAATTTAAATGAGTAATAAACTTTGGACATCCTTATTAAAATAATTTGGCGGATAAAGAAGACCAGTATGACTTATTACAAATATGAAACCTTTAATGTAAGACGAGATTTACATTTTTATGGATATGTTCACATATAAGGGACGACGGAATTATGTATTAAAGGGAGAGACGCGTAAGGTAGTTACGTTAGAAAAATAGACGAGTACCTACTGAATTTTACACTTAGGAGAATAGAATCCATGAGTGTTACGTAGTAAGTTGGAATAATCCCTCGAATTAAAGTAAGTGACGAACCGTTATACGTGATAACTAAATAATGAGAAATAACGATAAATATCATAATTATGGGCCGTGAGTATGTACTTAAAACTTGATATGAAAATAGTAGTGTATCTATATGACTGTGTTTATGCATATACTATATACGTGTAAAAATCATACCCGCGCTACTTGCTATCCCTGAGGTTATCGCGCTGGGACAGTCTTATCTCGATGGTACCTTTATGGGGGATATTGACTCGTACCCTAGAAGATAGGAATCCTAGGTACAGGCTATCGGATCGATAGTCACGGTCTTAAGAGACGTGAGCGTATGTGCTGACCTCTTGGAATTGGAAACTAAGCTTCGCCGCAATATTGTTTGTGTTTTGTTCAATACAGTTCGAGAGTGATTCCGAATTAGTATTTCCCTTAGTACGAGTGATACAGGGACTGGATAGCAGAGTATGACCGCACCATAATTTTTATGTGGGGTGCTGTTAGAATATATATATTACATGGGTATTGAACATATATATTAAATTCTGAAATATGTGAATTATTTCCTGTGTTTATGGTAAGTAAGAAATGAATAATGATTTCAATTGAGAAATGCGTGTTTTGAAGGTATAGTATATTACCGGGAAACGCTAATAGTAAATAGAGGTTAAATGGGAACTTTGTTATTAAATGAAATCTACCTCTTAAATAGTTGAATTCGTCAGTTTAAATCTTACGAGTAACCTAAGATAAGATAAGTTAAACCGTTGGGAAGGTTAGTGCGATAGGTGTGCACATTAGAAGAGAGGTGAGAATTTCTCAAGGGAGTGTCGCACTAATATGTTGTTGCATTGGCCTGTAAACATATTAAATACTTGCTAAACAAATTTTAAATCATTTTTACAATCGGTCTCTGACCCGTTTCCATTTTCTTTTATCTCTTGTATATATGTATATATTACAGGTGCCCAGCCACAGGGGCGTCTTGCATAGGATCCATTGGAAGGAACGCGTTGCAGCTTAGGTGGGAGTTGCAGGCCTCTTGCTTAGATGACCTCACTTCTTGATTCCTCTTCTAGCATTATTTATTCCAGTGGGGCATGTGTCACCCTTTCCATTATTCAGTTGTTTTATTGGATATTGTAATCCATTTATTTCCAGTATTTGCACTTTGGGATTTTTATTGTCAGGATGTTTTTCATTTAAGTATTAAATGTTGGATTCAATTAATTGAATGTTTGGTTATTTGGATTTATATATTCCAGGATAATTGTTGTGTGATTCTTTAATGATGAATGATGTAAAGTTTTTAAATGTTGGTTTATATAAATAAAATTTGGAAACTAATGTCTAAAAATGGTTTTGACACTTAGCTTAATTATTTAGGGTGTTTAAATTGGTAAAGTTATTTTTACGACAGTGATGCTAAGAATGAATCAACCATCACCTTGATTTTAATTTAATAAATGACTGATCACCCGGTATTTAATTAGGCGGGGTGTCACAGGTGGTATCAGAGCATCAGCTTCTTGAGTCCTTAGGATCTGTACTGCTTATTTCGCTTTCAGCTTAGCATTTTTGTTATAGAGCCCTATTTTAGGATTGTTGTACTCTTGCTTTTATGATTATGTCTTCAGAATTTGAGATTTGATAATAACTGTAGACTAATAAATTTCTTCACGTTTCAGATGCCTCCGAGACGTGCACCAAAGGATAGGCTTGCTCAAGCCGAGCAGCAAGCAGCTCCGACTCAGAGAATGATGAATGCTAATGAGGTAGCCGCTATTATTGCTCAGGCGGTGAATGTCGCGTTAGCAGTAGCACAGTAGAATCCACCCCAGATTCAGGTAGTGGCTCCAGTACCTGCACAGCTTCTATCAGCATGGGAGAGAGTTAGGGATGCCTTTCAGAAGGCGCATCCCCCTGAGTTCTCGGGTAGTTCAGATATCATCATCGTCAGCCAATGGAAGAAAGATATCCAGCGGTATCTTTGTATGTATGAGTGCACAGACGTGCAGAAATAGTTGTTGGCTTCCTTTAAGCTAGTGGGGGCCGCTTTACAGTGGTGGGAGTCCACCACCACCTTGGAGGAGAGGGTTACTATTCCGATTCAGTCATTCTGGGAGCGATTTGACCGTAAGTATTTTCCACCCGCGGTGCAAACTGAGATGAGGCGAAAGTTACTGAACTTGAAGCAGGAAAATTCTACTGTTACTGAGTATGAGGAGGAGTTCACGAGACTTCTCACTATAGTGCCAGATGAGGCACCCACTGAGGGTAAGAAGATAATGTTGTTTGTGGATGGGTTAGCTTGGAGGATCCATTAGCACCTTATAGGGAATCTGTCTCTGAGTACTTTCACTGACGTACTCATTGATGCTTTACTACACTGCCAGGATCACCGCTTCCATCTGCAGGGAAGCAAGCGGGTAGGAGAGTCCACCCAGTAGGTTAGGACAGGGGGTAGTGGCGCTAGTGGAGCACCGACATTGCAGGGGCAGACTCGCTAGAATGAGCAGAGTTCCCATCAGGGGGACCCTGCCAAGCGGTTTCGATTAGGTGATTCTCGGTAGGGATTTGGGAGATTTAGGCAGGATCACCAGGGCCAGCCTAATCAACAGGGCTAGCAAGGCCAACACCGTCAGCTGCAAGGCCAACAGGGCCAACAGCGTTTCCATCAGGACCAACAGGGCCAGTGGCAGGGCGGTAATGGCCAACAAGGCCGTGATCAGCAGGGTCAGAGGGGAGGTAATTTCAGAGGTCGATGTCTTGTGTGCGGAAAGAATGGCTATAAGCGCCAGGATTGCCCAGAGGGTGATAGGGCCCCACAGCAGCAGGGTGCCCATAATGAGCCACAGAGGCCACTTTTTCCAGCAGACCTCCCAGCACCAGCTCAGCTACCAGCCACTCCAGTGCAGCAGGGGCAGTTACAGTACCGACGTGTCTATAATGTCCACCAGGCAGCAGCTCCATAGGCACCACCCGCGATTGAGGGTATGTTTCCTATCCATGGTACGATGGGTCGGGTTTTATTTGATACTGGGGCGATGCACTATTTTATAGCTATCCATTTTGCGAAGGCCTTAGGGATATTAGCCACAGCAGAGAGCACTGTAACGTGTGTAGACTCACCACTGGGGAGTGGATCGCTAATTTTCTTTATATGCCGGGGAGTGAGGGTAGAGATTGGTAGCTTGGTATTACCAGCAGATATGTTAGTCTTAGATATGCATGAGCATGACATTATTATCGGTATGGATTGGCTCGCAGCTTACAGAGCCATGATAGATTGTTTCGGTGGGAGTATTGTCTTTGCCATTCCGGGGCAAGAGATGTTTGTAGTGGCGATGCCTCACCCAGAGGGAGGCTCCACCGCTCATTTGTATTACATAGAGGAGGATACCTCTAAGGAGGTTGTGATTCCCTTAGACTCGATCCCAGTTGTTCGTGAGTATTCCGATGTATTTTAGGAGATACCAGGCTTACCCCCCAGTCATGAGATAGACTTTGTCATTGATTTATTACCGGATACTCGACCTATAGCGCGCGCTGCATACTGTATGGCTCCGGCAGAGATGTGAGAGTTAGGAGATAAGATAGAGCAGCTGTTAGGTTAGGGCTTCATTCGCAGGAATACCTCACCCTAGGGCGCTCCAGTTTTGTTTGTGAAAAAGAAAGATGGTTCACTGAGGCTATGTGTGGACTACTGGGGGCTGAACAATGTCACGATACGGAACAAGTATTCGTTGCCTCGAATCGATGATCTGTTCGACCAGCTGAGGGAAGCAACTTTCTTTTCAAAGATAAACCTGCGGTTAGGGTACCATCAGCTACGTATTAGGGAGCAGGGTGTTTCAAAGACTGCTTTCTTGACGAGATATGGGTCCTATGAGTTCAGAGTAAACCCATTTGGACTCACAAATGCTCCAGCCGTATTCATGGACTTATTGAACCGAGTGTTCAGAGAGTTCTTGGATCAGTTCATCATCGTTTTCATAAATGATATTCTGATATATTCACACTCCGAGGAGGAGCATGACGAGCACTTGAGGCAGGTTCTTCAGACTCTACAAGAGCATCAGTTGTATGCTAAGTACGAGAAGTGTGGGTTCTGGTTGCGAGAAGTACAGTTCTTGGGGCATGTTGTTTCTGAACAGGGGATAGCAGTTGACCCGAGTAAAGTGTCAGCGATGAGGGAGTAGGGACAGCCCACGATACCGACGAAAGTGCGTAGTTTCTTAGGATTAGTCGGATACTACAGGAGATTCATTCGGGGATTCTCCAAAATAGCGGGTCCATTGACGAACCTGACTCGCAAGGGGATACCATATATTTGGGATGATTCTTGCTAATTGGCTTTCGACGAGCTGAAAGACAAGCTTACTTCAGAACCAATCCTTGCCTTACCTAAGCCGGGTGTGGAGTACATGGTTTACACCGATGCCTCTCTACGGGGACTTGGGGGAGTACTTCAGTAGGAGGAGAAGGCTATAGCTTTTTCCTCCCACAAGCTTAAACCGCATGAGAAGACCCACGATCTGGAGATAGCAACGGTCGTTTTTTCTTTAAGGATATGGAGGTACTACTTATTGGGGGAGAAATTTCACTTGTTCACAGACCACAAGTCACTGAAGTACCTATTCACTCAAAGAGAGCTGAATATGCGTCAGCGCAGGTCGCTAGAGTTTATAAAGGACTATAAGTTTGACATATAGTACCATTCGGGGAAAGCCAACGTAGTTGCTGATGCGTTAAGCCGTAGACCGGTAGATTATATAGCGGACATCTGGAAAGCAAAGTGGAAAGAGTTGGGTCACCAGGACGCAGTATCCCGTTCCTTCATATCTGTTATGACAGTGACACCCGAGATTATTACGAGGGTGATACAGGCACAGACCGCGGACCCATTTTTCCAGGAGAAGATTGTACAACTTTTAGCTGAGGGTGCTGAGTCCTATTTTGTTAGTTCGGATGGGGATTTAAGGCTTAATGGGAGATTGGTGGTCCCAGAACGAACAGAATTACGTCATGCAGTGATGACCCAATCGCACGGGTCTCGATTTGCAGTACACCCCGGGGGAGATAAGATGTACCAGGATATGATGCCGCAATACTGGTGGAGTGGGATGTAAAAGGACATTGTTGAGTTCGTGTCCAAGTGTTCTACCTGCCAACTGGTAAAGGTGGACCATCAGAAACCGTCAGGGTTGCTTCAGCCATTGGAAATACCCGCGTGGAAGTGGGAGAGTATTTCCATGGATTTTATCATAGGGTTGCCTACATCACAGAGGGGCCACGACTCCATCTGGGTGATTGTGGACCATTTGACCAAGGTGGCTCATATTCTGCCGGTGCGGACAAACTATACCACGGGTCAGTATGCTCAGTTGTTCATTGTTGAGATTATCACATTACATGGGGTGCCCCTGAATATTGTGTCAGATAGAGGTAAATTTTTTGTGTCGTGTTTCTGGGAGAGCTTTCAGGAAGCTATAGGTACAGAGTTGAGGTTGAGTTCAACTTATCACCCACAGACAGATGGACAAACAGAGCGTACTAATCAGATGCTGTAGGATATGATACGCATGTGTGTCCTTGATTTTGGAGGAGGTTGAGAGCCACATCTTCCACTGGTAGAGCTCGCTTATAATAACTCTTATCAGTTCACGATTGTCATGGCTCCATTCGAGGCTTTGTATGGTAGTCCTTGTCTTTCCTGTGTTTATGGTAAGTAATAAATGAATAATGATTTCAATTGAGAAATGCGCGTTTTGAAAGTGCAGTATATTACCGGGAAACGTTAATAGTAAATAGAGGTTAACTGGGAACTTTGTTATTAAACGAAATCTACCTTTTAAATAGTTGAATTCGTCAGTTTAAATCTTACGAGTAACCTAAGATAAGATAAGTTAAACCGTTGGGAAGGTTAGTGCGATAGGTGTGCACATTAGAAGAGAGGTGAGAATTTCTCAAGGGAGTGTCGCACTAATATGTTGTTGCATTGGCCTGTAAACATTTTAAATACTTGCTAAACAAATTTTAAATCATTTTTACAATCGGGCTCTGACCCATTTCCATTCTCTTTTCTCTCTTGTATATATATGTATATATTACAGGTTGCCAGCGACAGGGGAGTCTTGCATAGGATCCTTTAGAAGGAACGCGCTGCAGCTTAGGTGGGAGTTGCAAGCCTCTTACTTAGATGACATCACTTCTTGATTCCTCTTCTAGCATTATTTATTCCAGTGGGGCATGTATCGCCCTTTCCATTATTAAGTTGTTTTATTGGATATTGTAATCCATTTATTTCCAATATTTGCACTTTGGGATTTTTATTGTCAGGTTGTTTTTCATTTAAGTATTAGATGTTGGATTCAATTAATTGAATGTTTGGTTATTTGGATTTATATATTCCAGGATAATTGTTGTGTGATTCTTTAATGATGAATGATGTAAAGTTTTTAAATGTTGGTTTATATAAATAAAATTTGGAAACTAGTGTCTAAAAATGGTTTTGACACTTAGCTTAATTATTTAGGGTGCTTAAATTGGTAAAGTTATTTTTACGATAGTGATGCTAAGAATGAACTAACCTTAACCTTGATTGTAATTTAATAAAGGACTGATCACCCGGTATTTAATTAGGCGGGGTTTCACACTGCCTACACTCCCTCATGGCCGACTCCTTACTCGGATCCACTGCAATACCCCGGTCTGACACCACGTGACCAAGAAGCTGTACCTCCCGCAGCCAAAATCTCCACTTCTCGAATTTGGCATAAAATTGGTGATCCCGTAGTGTCTGTAGAACCATACGTAAGTGCTCTGCGTGCTCCTCATCGGTGCGCGAGTAGATTAAGATGTCATCAATGAACACGATGACAAATTGATCGATATATTCCCTGAAAACCCTGTTCATGAGATCCATGAACACTGTTGGTGCATTGGTGAGCCCGAATGGCATCACCCCGAACTCAAGCAGTCTTAGAAAGATCCTCCTCTCGGATATGTAGTTGATGATACCCTGACCTCAAATTGACCTTGGAGAAGTAAGACGCCCCTCTAAACTGGTCAAATAGATCATCAATCCTAGGTAACGGATACTTATTCCGTATCATCACCTTATTCAACTCCCTGTAGTCCACGTACAATCGAAGTGAACCATCCTGCTTCTTTACAAATAACACCAGTTCACCCCACGATGATGTACTCTGTCGAATGAAACCCTGACCTAGGAGCTGCTAAATCTGCTCTCTCAACTCACTCTGAAGGGGGCATATGATATAGGGCTCGGGCTATTAGCCTCGTCCCCGGAGCTAAGTCGATTACAAATTCAATTTCCCTGCTAGGTGGCGACCGTGGTATTTCCTGGAACACATCCTCAAAGTCCCTCACTAATGGGATTGAGTCTAACGGAACCACCACCTCCTGTGAAGTTTCCTCCTCGATGTAGTATAAGTGGGTGCGCGACCCTCCCTCCGGTAGCGGCATTGCTATTACGAACATCTCCTGTCCCAAAATGGAGAACACGATTGCCCTTTCGTAACAATCCACAATTGCCCGATAACCTGCCAACTAATCCATACCCAGGATGACATCGTACCCCTCCATAACTAACACTAAGAGGACTGCTGCTAAACTAAGCCTCCCAATTAAATTGTCCACCCCTCGACAAATCGAGTGAATCAAAGCCCCGCTACCCAATGGTGACTCTACACACATATGAAGACTAGCCCCGATCTCTTGTAATCCGGCCCGGTTAGCAAAATAAAATGTAATGAATGAATGCGATGCGATGCTCCCATGTCAAAAAGTATATTACCCTCATGACCATGAATGAGAAACATACCCTCAACTGCTGGCGGCGCCTGCTGTACTGGAGGATTGGGAACATCCCTGACGTTATACATACGCCCATAGTGCATTTTCCCCTGCTGCTGTGGGGTGGGTGGAGCTGGTGCTGCTGGTGGCATCTGCCCCTGTTGGGCACCCTGTTGATGACCTCTGCCCCTCTGCGGCCACTCCCTCTTGAAGTGTCCTGGCTGGCCATAGACAAAACAGTGTTTGTGACCATCCCCCTGTCATTGGCCATGTTGGCCTTGACGTGCTTGGCCCTGCTAGCCTCCCCCATTGTTCCCTTGGCTCTAACGGCCTTTGGGAACCTGCTGCTGATTTGGGCCCGCCTGCCCCCGCCTGAACCCCTGTCCTCTCGGTTGGAACCCACCAGGCCTAAATTTCTTAGCCTGATTTCCTTACTGACTTCTAGTCTGCTGCTGAGTACCACTCATGTCACCACTAGTAACTGCCTTGCCCTGCTGGCTCGGCTCCCATACTCTCTTCCTCCCCTTCTAATGGAAGCGATGATCCTGAAAATGTACAAGCCCGACATTAAAGACATATGTATAAGTCACTAACATCGGATTCCTAATCAAATGTTGCCTGATCCGCCAGGCTAAGCCATCCATAAATCTCGATTTCTTTCGCTCCTCATCGCTCACCTCATTTGGCACAAAGTTCGCCAAACGAGTGAACTCTTCCCCATATTCTTCCACTGAACGATCACCATGCACTAACTCAGTGAACTTCTTCCTCATCTCAGCCTCTACCACTCGTGGAAAGTATTTGCAGTCAAACCGCACCCAGAATTCGGATATCATCATAAATCCCTCTCCTCAGCATTGGTAACTTAGTCCCACCACTGTAAGGCTTCCCCCAATAGAGGAAAGGTAGCAAGCATCTATTTATGCACATCAGTACACTCCAACATGCGCAGATGGCACTGAATATTCTTCTTCCAGTCACATGCCTCTACTACATCAGTGCTACCCTGAAACTCGGGTGGGTGACCCTTCTGAAAGGTCTCCCTAACTCTGCTGCCAAAACGGTGGCCCCACTAGAGTCTGATCTGCTGGTGCCACTGGAGGTGGTGCCTGGGGCTGTGGAAAATAAGCTGCCACAGCCCGGATCGCTGTCTCAACTTCCTGGGCCACTATCACGGCCACCTGAGTAATGGAGATCAACTCGGGTGGGGGTGGTGGTGGAACCTGTGGCTCCTGACGAACCTCCCTTAACTCATCCGTAGCCTCAACCCTCTTCTCTCTATGCCTCTTTGGTGGCATCTGAAAATAGATTGAATCGTATAAGTACACAGTTTATACAAAAATATCTAATAGCAGAAATACGATTACTCAAAAGCACAAAATGAATCAACAGTCCTAATAATAGGGCTCTACATCAACCGAATGCTACGCTCAAACATAGTAAGCCACACAGATCCTAAGGACACTAGAACCTGATGCTCTGATACCATCTGTGACACCCCGCCTAATTAATTCCAGGTGATCAGTCCTAAATTAAAATAGAGCATATATCTCATTTCGTTCATTCTTAGCATCATTGTCGCCCTTTTTAATTACTAACCACCTAAGTGAGAAAATTAGAGTGGTGCCAATTTTATGTTTCATTAACTTAAATGAAATATTTATGCCAAAACCAAAATAATATGACAATCACAATTTACTGAATTCAACCATTCACAAATCAACAACTGACCGAATAAACCATCAGTTCAAAATCCAACCGAAATAAAGACAAGCAATTAAATCTTAACAAGTCTAACATAATTACTGAATAAAACAGTGAGCAACATTCTCAAATGACTGATAGGAAATTTATACACTAGAAATGAAAGGAATGGGGCGCCTATCAAACTACCGCAACATCCACATATGCTGCAGCAACAGGTCCCTGGAATGAGTCAAGCCGGATGCCTAAAAGGTTTTTTAAAAGTTTTTATAGCAAGGGTTAGTACCCAAAATATTTGGAAAAGATTTAGTAAATGATTAACTTGCAGTAATAAGTAAAGATGCATGCTCTCCATATTTTAGTTAGTGTTGCACTCCCTTGAGGATACCCTCACCCCCCTCTAATGTGCACTACTAACGCCTTAATAAATTTCCCCTAGTTATATATCTCATGACTAGATCATTTATATGACCCCTTGCAACCACACTACTCTAACCGAGTGTGCCACAATTATGATTTCTAAGTTATCTTCCACATTAACTTAATTAATCATTTCCCTTTTTAAATTCATATAATTTTCACACCCATTATATGTAATACAATTCACAGCCTGTATTAATTTTACCCGTATATAGTTATTTACCTTATTATATACGTATATCCATATTACAACATTCACAAGTATGCTAAAATAATTATTTATTATAACATCCTCCCGAGTAATAACTCACCGGATGTGAATTCTCTAAAGTGCTATCCCACTAGGTATATTCACATAACCTAGTTACCCAAGTCAGAATCGCTCACTAGCTTGGTGAAAACATATAATTGGAGGCGGTCATATTCCTTCCCTGAAAGTGAGATACCCCTCACCCATATAACGGACGCTATGACCTGGGAATATACTCACCCTACTCCTCAAGTTAGGGGATTCATCCACTACGTGCAACCTCCCCTATAGAACTAGAGTATATGTAATAATAATAATATCTCACCACTTGATATTAATGTACACACCATATATATATACTATCGCACACCGTATATATATATATATATATATATATATATATATATATATATATATATACATATGTGTGTGTGTGTATGTATAAATAATATTAATTATCCCGGCTATAACCTGTACTAAGTCCGTAACACAAGCCTATCCAGATTATTATGAGTTTATGGTCCAACTCTAACTATTAATTAATTTTCATATTAATTAATTAAATTACTTTTGGTGTTGTTCCAACCAATATATTCAGACTTACTCTCGTGGCCCGAAATAAAACTATACTGGAGTGTAAATCCCTGACTTCAAATTAATTAGCCTTCACTCTAAATAAAATTAACTTCTTGGTATCGCTAGACCAATATCCCTGGACTTTCCCACTCAATCCGTATTTAATTGTTTTGAAATATTATTCCCAAAATTTAACCATAGTGTGTCACACATAACTTTCCTCCAAATCCCAATTAATTTTCCTCACAATTAATTTGATTATACCCCCATGTTAGTTTCTCATCACATAAGCCATAGGAAAATAATTAAAAGTTATTTTCCTTTATATATACAAACTGGCCGAATTGCCAGAATTTGCCGACCCTCGATCAATCGACCCCCAACCCTCGATCGATCGATCGAGCAGGTCATCATCTTCTCCAAGTTGCCTGTTTTATCCGTGGACGAAATTCTAAAAATCCTAACTTCTTCCACCACTAATCACAAGCCTTATCATCAATAAAATATACTAAAAACCTTATCAGGGACCCCCATAAAATCCACAAATCCCATTTAATTTACATTCTCTACTATTTTCACAAATTGGGGAAAAATCTGGTTTAATCTCTGACCCATTTAAACATCAAATCCTTATCTCAAATTCTTCTCTAATTCCTCAAGTTTACACATCATACCAGGTATATATACTAATCTCAGAATTTACGTGAATTTCTACACAATTTAGAAACCATAATAACGGTTCGCAAAATCCCCTGTTTATACCCTTTAAATCCCAAAACGAATTTCTTTGATTTCACACATCACATGAATATGAATGTAAATACAATTTAAATGATACAGTAAGTTAACCACTTGCCTTATGATTTGTAGTGTCTGATTTGGAGTAGTGAATTACCAAGGTTGAAGATGAACTCCTTTAATTTGGCTCTCCTTTGTCCCCCAAATTTGCCTTTAACTGCTCTTAGGGTTTCCTAACATACTAAGTATTTTCTAAACTCAATTCAGTCGTTTCCCCTTTTTCTTATAATTTTTCAATTAGGCTAAATCCCATTTTTTGCCTAATGGGCCAAGCCCAAGTGACACAAATGCCCCCGTGTGGGCCCGGCTATGCCTAAAAACGTCCCGTGACCCGTTTACTACCTTCGGGTACACTTTTTTGTCTATCTTGACCCATCCATACTCAACCGTACACTCAGAATTGGCATCCGAATTAATTTATAAAAATCCTTATCTCACGCCGAAATTAGTCTATACCGACTCCCGACTGAGATAAGTACATACCCCGTCATTAATACCCGAAATGACGTAAATAAATTATTACTTTTCACTTAGTAAATAAGTTTTCCTAAATATTAACCATTTACTCCTTGATTAATATTTAAATATATTTTTCCATACTTAATTCAATTAAAACTATGACACACAAGAAATTTTAAATTCCCGAATTAATTAAATAATAAATGCACAAAAATACGGGGTGTTACAAGTATCCGGGGACTCCATCCGTTTGTCTCTGCTGAGGGATGTTTTACTGGGTAGTGTGATTGATGTGGAGGACGGCCTGCGGGTGATACAGATTGCCCGATTGTTCATTTTACTGGTGCTGGGGGGATTTCTTGTGTTGTCGAGCGGCGACGTTGTCCACTTTATCTGAGGATGTTTTCAAACATCCCTCTCTATGATTGGGGAAGCATGACTTTGGAGACCCTTTATTTTTCTATGGATTCTTTTGGTCGGTGCTGCCGGCAGACTTTTACTGGATCCATGTATCTTCTTGAGGCATTCTTTAATTTGCGCAATTTCCATTCATGTATTCGCATATTCCTTATCCGTCTCTTCTTGATTGAGGATTTTTGTCTTTGGCAGACGTGGTTCTATGAGGTGATTGGGTGTAATACCCAACTAATTTCTCTAAAGGACGATACTGTTGGGGACTTTTCCCAGTCGTATCGGTGGCAGAAGGCCAATCGACAGTCGAGGAAGTCTCTTTCTCTGAAGGTGGTACGCCAGGCCTTGAATTTCCTAACCAGTGATAGCATAAGACTTTTCCTTTCTTCTTCATCCCTGGTCTTTGTGTGCTCAGACTCTATATTTGACTCATATCTATTGGGGATTTTTCAAGTGACTTTTTACCCTTGGGGGACGGTGATTAGGCATAAATTCTTCACATTTATCCCCTTAATTTCGGTATTTTTATGATCCCGTGTAGTGTAAATAGCTTGGATTTGTCTCATATTTATGCTACTAACCCTTTTTGTCAATTATTTCGTATTTTGTGTATCTTTCATGTGTTTTACAGGTATTTCATGCAAGTTAGTGCCAAAGAGAACTCAAAACAGTGAAAGAAAACCAAGAAATGGGGAGTTAAAGGGCATTTTCGTAATTTTTCATTCTTAGTCCGGAGGTGAGGCCAACTGGAAAGTTTAAGAGATTTCATTTACAAGAACACTAGAAAAAACGGCACCTCAATCCGAGCTATAGTGAATAAGTTATGCCCATTTGAAGTTGAGAAGAAATCCAAGAAAAAAAGCTGTCATACCCAAACCGAACTGAAGCTGAGGAAAAAGAATCGGTTCGCCCATTTGTCACCCAACAGATCGGTTACAAAATTAGTCATGCTTTCTAAGTGTGACAAATTGGCAGATACATGATTTTTATTTTGTGTTGATCTTTTAGCCAAAAGAGTTTTATGTTTTGGGGACTCTTCTAAACGACCTCTAGCCTATATATTTAGTCATTAGGACTCTTTTTTATTAAGATTTCATTCATGTAAAAGCTCCATAGAAAGTAGGAACATCTAGGAGAAGAATTTACATACTTTGCAAAATTAATTCAAGAGCTTTTCGAGTTTTTCTTCAATCTTTGATTTCATCTTGCATGTTCTTATTCTTCAATATTGGTAACTTCTATTTCCAGCACTTTTATTATTATTTCTCTTGTTTCATCTCTCTTTCCAAGCAATTATGAGTTCATGCAACGTAGATAATGTAGTTTTCATTAATTTGACCATGTTAGGCTAGGTTTTTAAAGGTTGGGATGCATGAACCCAACCTTATGTGGTAGTTGCATGTGTATAAAATTTGTCCTCTAAATTTAATGATTTATTACGACCGTATTGCGTAGAAATGCGACAATTGTAGATCTTTGGATCTTGTTTGCTTTCGGGTAACCGGGATTCTTTATAATGCAATTCGAGTGTAACTATCGCAATACCGATTTACTCGTCCTCTGATTAAGTATGGTGCGGGCTTGAACCTCATATACGTAATGCTTGTGAATACTAAATTCTGGGTCTAATTAATCACTTAAATTTATGACTAGTTTTATACCATCAATACTTTATGATTAGGGGATTGTGTCCCTGCCTTAATATTTCCAATTAGTTTTAGTTAACTTCTCTATTTTTCCCTTTTTCCTTTCTCACTCAATCATCATCCTTTACACTTTATTTTTTGAAGTAATAAATTAATTAAAATCTATCAAACATTCCCAAAGGATTCGATACCCAGACTAGCCACTAAACTCCGCAAGAGTGTAGATATAGTTTAGGTTTTTGTATTGTGGTTGGAAACCGATAACAATGACTAGCGTATTTACATGAATGCTCGGTTTCCTACACGATCAAAATGGCGCCGTAAATATATTTGACTCATATATGGTGGGGATTTTTCAAGTGACTTTTTACCTTTGGGGGACGGTTGTTTAGGACACGGAGTCGACTAGAATGAATGCGCAGACTAGGCATTTGTTGGCGCATGAGTTTGGCCACTCTTGGTATCTCAGGGAGAGGGTGGTCTGACAAATTGCTGAGGAGGAGGTGATGGTGCCTCCTGTGAGGCCCCTTATGTCTATGAGGCGGGAGAGGCTGTTGCCAGAGGATGCAAGGATTGCAGCGATGATTGGCGAGTCCTATCTGCTGAACACCGATATGGCTGTGCCATATGATTATATGGACTTCGTTACGAGATGGATGATGATGCCCAACATATATGATGCACTTCCCTTCCCTCCTACAGGTTCGAGTTGGCCAGTGGGGTCCTCCCACAACAGTGGAGGCATGACAACATCTGCGGCGGTGATGACTTTGGAGGTCCCCTTCGTGAGGTTGCATATCCCTTCATACAACATCCGGTGGGATGATGGAGGGACGGTGCCTATACTGCATCGTCCTCATGCGAAGAACCCGGAGGAGTTGGGCTTGACAGAGGAGGTTCTTCGTCCTTTTGTATATTTTTCTGTTCTTCTTTTTTCCTTCCTTTTGGTTTCTTTTGATCTTTTCTATTTGATACCGATTTTGCCTTTTCTTGCAGTAAGTCCGGGTGTCCACCACTTGGTTGAGGGATATCATGAATTGGATATCTTTGGCAACTGCCCATATTTGGTACGCGATTCCTATTCCTTCTTACTTGGTGTCGTCTGCCTCATCCGGGGAGGAGTCTCGTTCGGGTAGAGGTGGTGCGTCGTCTCGCCGTAGGGGAAAGAGAGCTCGTCGTAGGGATGGGAGTTATTAGGAGAGAGAGGGGGGAGGGCCAGTGAGAGAGAGAGAGAATCTGGGATCGGGCTGAGTCCCATTGTTTTTGCTTTTCTTTATTTTCCTGCAAAATGACGTAACACAGAAACATATTTATGCAATGCAATGGATTTTTTATTATCTTTTGTTTAATGACGAATGAATGAATGCATGCACATGCGCTTTTTACTTTGCTGCTGAGATCGTAAAATATTTTTGGAGGTTTGAAAGAAAGTTTTATTCATAATGAGAAATTATATAAAGATGGAAGGGTTTTTTTGAGAATGTCGATTTATTTTTATTGAGTTTTCTAATTTTGACAAAAGAGGAAAAAGGAGAATTTCTAAAAATAGGGGGTTGCCGATCGGCAAGCACCTTGTCCTGCCTATCAGCGGGTCAGTCCAGTCCCATCAATCAAAGCTTTGATTGGTACCCTCTTCATCCATTGGTACTTTGTGGGGCAATATTTCCTCCGATTTATGGAGGGGTTATATATTTTGTGAGGGTTTTCAAGTATAAAAAGGGGTAAGGGTTGAGTGTTTTCATCACACATTCACATTCTATCTTTCTTAGTCTATGAGATGGTTCTCCCTCGTAGTGTTGAGTTTGCCAACTACCTCGAGACTTTGGAGGCGATGTGCTCCTACAACGTTGACTATGATAACGTTGACTATGATGCTTTCAACATGCGTCGAGTTTTTTTATGACGTAATCGACCCTTAGAATGGAACATGCTGATGGCGGTGGTACAATTCTGGTACCCCTAAGACCA
This sequence comes from Sambucus nigra, assembly GCA_949130495.1. Classification (NCBI taxonomy): domain Eukaryota; kingdom Viridiplantae; phylum Streptophyta; class Magnoliopsida; order Dipsacales; family Adoxaceae; genus Sambucus; species Sambucus nigra. Next base: position 154,587,241 of record OX422211.1, on the reverse strand, counting down.
TGTATTCCACTTTGTCTTGGAAGAAGTCTGTCCGACTTATGAGTAATTTTATTACATATTGGGAGTAAATCCTATTGTGGCAGCTGTTATCCCTGATTTTTCCCGACCTCCTCGGGAGATGTTGGTTGGACTTCTCCGTGTCTCGCCCTCGGCGGATATATCCTTGGTTACTGGAGGAATGATTTCTCTTTAGGTGGTGCTTCAGTATGTGCATTTGCAGGAGGTTGGTGATGCTGGATATGCCAAAGCCGTCGTTCTTGGCCTGATTTCAAAATTGCTGCTGGTGACTGGGGAACTGCTGGTGGACCCACAACTTATAGCTATTACTTCATGGATATCCTACCATCGCAATCCTGAGGTGGTGATATTGGCAGAGACTCTGAATGGCCTGGATGCCTAGCGAGAAAGTCGTTCTAACTTTCTGAGGGGTAGCCATGTGATGCTATTCATGTGGTTATCTGAAAGATTCCCCCTGGTGACTCCTCCGATATATCCTTTATCGGTTGTACCCAACTTCTTTTCTCACCATTTTATCAGTGTTCGTCTAGATATCGAGAGATGGGAGAACTGGTTTGTGGAACATGGGTCTCTAAATCTGTAGTGCCTTGGTAAGGACAACTACTACCTATTCTAGAATTGGGAGAATACCCGTACGTTCGGTTAGTTGATCTTAGATAGACCTCTTTCTATTTCCCTTGGCGGTTTCTGCGCCAATTTGGCTGGGACCAGATTATGCCACCTCGGACACTGGATTTCTTTCCGGTAGAAGATTTGACAGAGCATCTGGGCATGTGGCTTGACTTTTTGTGGGAGAATCGACGTCTATCGACCCCTCCCTCTAAGTCTATTAGTAGATTTTACCACATCCTTGGGAATTATATGAAGTGGTTGTGGAGAAGAATAATTAGTAAGATGTTGGAAGTGGAGACTGGACAAAGGTGACTTGTTTTATCTGATACCATGGAGGGAGGTGTGGTAGTTTTTCTGAGGCTGGTTCGATCTTATCGGTCCATGGAGCGTCTACGACACTCTATTCGGGCAGGGGAAGCTCGGAGACCCCACGATGTAGATGATGACGGAGTGGGCTACTCTGGTAGCTGTGGGTAGGACTCTTTGAGAGTTTATTTTATAATGGGGAATAAATTTGTGAATTTTATTTGGATTTTTAGGAAGGTAGGGCAAAGGGAGTCATTCGTTCCTTTTCTTATGTAATTGCACTGTAATCTCTTATTAGTGAAATAAATAAGTTTTTTATCATCCAGTTGTTCCTTTTGATGAATTTTGTATCTTGAATTATCTATACTGGTCGTTAAGGCATGCATAATCCTTTTGTTCAAGTATATGTTAGAAAGAACTATCATTCTCGAATATAGAAAAAGAATAGTTTTTTATGAAAAAGAAAGGGTCGTGGTCATGTAAGATGTATGAGCTTCCTACGAACCTCTAGGGGTTTTTGAAAATTTTTAATTTTTCTGAGAATGGTTTTCGCAGAGGATCAGGACCATGTAGTTCTTGTTAGATGGAAGTGAAGATTTTTTTTAGAATAGACGGGAGATGAGAAGAGTCGTAGCGCGCCGAGATTTCAGACTAAGAGTAAAATTTCTTGAGACGGTCCAGATTGACTGGACGAGCCATCTCTTCTCCATTTAGGTCGGTGAGCATGGCGACACTGCCAGACAAAATTCTCTTTATAATGTATGGGCCACTCCAATTGGTCCTAAATTTCCCTCTAGGGTCCCAGATGGGCTCTACTATTTATTTGAGGGCTAGATCCCGCTCTCGGACACCGTGGTCCTTGACTCTCTTATTGAATGATCGCGCTATACGGCGATGGTACGCTTGTATGTGGTATAGAGCTTTCATTCTCCTTTCATCTAGGAGGGCTAACTCGTTAAGATGTCTTTGGTACCAATCTTATTTGCTGACTTTGCTTTCAAGAATGACGCACAACGAGGGTATTTCTAGATCCACGTGTAGGATTGCTTCCATGTCGTGGACTAGAGAGTAATGGGTAGCCCCAGTAGAGGTTCGGATTGAGGTTCAGTAGTCCTAGAGAGCATAAGGGATTCGGTCGGCCCAAGCTCGACAGCTTTCGATCATCTTACTGAAGGTGGATTTGAGATTTTTATTGGCAACCTCGACTGCACCATAGGTCTGAGGTTAGTAGAGAGAATATTCGTGTCTCTAAATCCCATACTCGTTGACCACTTCTGTGACTTCTGCCTCTAAATGCAATCCGTTATCTGACACTAGCTCGTACGGAATCCCATATTGACAGATGATGTTTTTCTTGATGAATTTGGCCACTTTCTTAGCATTCGGGATTGCATATGACTCAGCTTCGACCCATTTGGTGAAGTAATCAATGGCAACTAGGATGAATTCATTCCCGTTGGAAGCCTTGGGTATAACCTTTCATATGATGTCGATGCCCCAGGTGGAGAACGACCTGGGAGAAGTCATGTTGTATAATTCTCGTGGAGGCAGGTGTTGAAGGTTGGAGAACTGTTGGCATTTGAGGCATCTTCAAACATAGGCAGTGCAATCTTGGTTCATGGTGGTCCAGTATTATCCTTGTCAGATGATCTTCTTGGCAAGCATGTGACCATTCATGTGGGGGGACGCATTCCCCACTATGGATTTTTTGTGTTACCTCTTTAATGTCAGCCCCTACGATGCAGTGTAGATGAGTTCCATCGAAGTTTCTCTTAAACAGTTATTTGTGACAAATGATTTATTGGGAAGCCAGTCTTCAAAGGGGTGCTCGTTCTTTCTTGTTAGAACCCTCGGGATACCCACCATGCTTGAGGAGGTTCCAGATATCATAGTATAAGTAATTGGCTAGCTCGGTATCTTCTTTGGTGATGATCTCAATGTGGTAGCAATGGGTTGGTTTGTCTTACTTTTAGACTAGGAAGGGGGTCATTATTATTCCTTCGGGTATGTCGACCATGGAGGCCAAGGTAACAAGGGCATCGACTAGGTTATTTTTTGCCCGAGGTAGGTAATGGAAGGTGATGTTTTAGATTGAGAGGCTAGTTCTTCTAAATAGGCATGGAAGGGTTAGAGTTTCTCATCCTTGACTTTTCATTTTTTGAGCACCTGACTAATGATGAGGGAAGAATCCTCGTATACATCTAGGCATTGAATTCCTTTCTTATGAGCAACTTTAAGGCCTACCATACACGCCTCGTATTCAGTCATGTTGGTGGTGCAGGGGAAATTCAACTTGATGGAGATGGGAGTGTGGGAGTCATCTGGTGTGATCAAAAGTATCCTAATGTCATATCCTTTTTTGTTAGCAGCGCCGTCAAAGAACATTTTCCATCGAAGGTCGTCTTGGGCAGTGTAGAGTATGTTTTCATCTAGGAATTCGGATATCCGGTCATCACCTTCTTCCATAAGGTAATCAGCGAGATAGTTAGAGATGGCTCTTCCTTTCATGGCTTTTTATGTGACGTATATGATATCAAACTAGGCTAGGAGCATCAACCATTGGGCCATTCAGCTAGATAAGGAGGGTTTCTCAAATAGGTACTTGATGGGGTCCATTCGGCATATAAGTTTGATGGGGAAGTGAGCATGTAGTGTCGCAACTTTTGGGTGACCCAGACAAGCGCAACACATGTTTTTTTAAAAGCAGTGTAGTTGAATTCTTATCCAACTAATTTACGACTAGCGTGATAGATGGCTCTTTATTTGAGGGAGACTTCAAGGTATTGGGCTAGTAAAGCCCCAGTTGCAGTATCGGTTATGGTTAGGTACAGAAGCAAGGGGAGACCAGGCTGTGGTGGAATGAGTACCGAAGGTTGGGTCAAATATTGTTTGATTCAGTCAAAAGCTTCTTGATAGGCCTCATTCCAAATCTTGGTTGAATCCTTTCGAATGAATTTGAAGATAGGTTCGCAAATGCAGGTTAGCTGTTTGATGAACCGGCTGATGTATTGCAATCTCCCAAGGAAAACTCGGACTTTTTTCTCCATTCGGGAGGTGTAATCTAAAGTATAGTTTTTATCTTGGCAAGATATGCTTCTATCCCCTTTTCACTAACCATGAATCCCAAGAGTTTTCCTTTTGTAACTCCGAAGACAAATTTCTATGGATTGAGTCTCATCTGATATTTTTGCAATCGTTCGAAGAACTTTCGGAGAGAGGGAACATGACCTTACATAGATTTGGATTTGATAATCATATCATCCATATAGACCTCGACTTCTTTGTGAATCAGGCCGTGCAAGATGGTCGTGGCATCCCTCTAGTAGGTAGCCCCGACATTCTTGAGACCAAATGGAATAATAGTGTAGCAAAAGGTTCCCCATGGGGTGATGAACATGATTTTTTCTTGGTGATCCGGGTGTATTTTGATTTGGTTGTATCCGGTAAACCGATCGACGAATGACTTGAGAGCATGACTGATTGTGTTGCCCACAATCATGTCAATATTGGTTAGAGGATAATCATCCATTGGAGAGGCTTTGTTCAAATATCGATAGTCTACACACATTCAAACTTTCCCTCCTGATTTCGACTAAGACACTATGTTGGCTAGCCATGTGCGGTATTCGGTCACACGAATAAAGCCCACGTTCATCTGTTTGACCACTTCTTTTTTGACCTTGAGCGGCCATTCGGTGCGGATCTTTCTTAACTTATGTTTAATCGGCTTGTAATCTAGAGGAGTGGGAATCCTATGTTGAGGTATTTGAGGATCAATGCCGGGCATATCATCATAGAACCATGCGAATACATCCACGAATTCCTTTAGTAATTCTTCGAGTTATGCGCGCTCATGATCGTCGAGGGTAGCCCCTATCCTAATCTAGAGTAGTTCGCTACTAGAACCGAGGTTAACAATAACAATCTCTTCTTCATTAACTTGAACGCGATTATGTTGTTTGTTATTAATCTTATTTATATAAGTTAAGAATTATTTATTTGCAAAAATCATCAAAATCAAAAGTTTGATTAGAATCCAGCCAGTTAATGTAAGGCACAACAAGATACTCAAAATCTTCATTTATTTCATTGATAGGAAAAACATTATTGAGAACCTCATCAAAGGAGGTCACGATTACATTCAATCAAGGATAGATAACAGAAGAAGAAATGGGGTAAACATTGGGATTAGGTGGGATTTCAACAGATAGAACTGGTGCACCTTGCCAGTTGAGGAGAATTGTATCAGCAGCTTTAATCCGGTGAGATGGATCCCATGATGTAGTGCCTCAATGAACCATGCAGAGTGTCAGCCCCAGTGTCTGCAAGCCAAACAAATCCATAGAATCACTTCCTTAAGAATTTGTAGTATCTTTGATGAGTAGTTGTACATGGTGTTAGGAACTTTTGGCCCATGGGTAGCTATCTTAGAAAAACATCTCCATTCTAGGCTTCATCTTTTATCTGTATTGTTATACCATGGTTCTAGGCATCCATTAAAGAGGAAGCCCTCGCCTTCTTTAATAAATCGTCCATTCAAGGAGTCACCTGGGATAGTCTGGATGCGGTCTAATCTTATCTTTGGTCGAGACTGGTAGATCATTCTTTGCTCTTATTCTGATGGTTGATACCCCAAACCACAAGGGGGAAAGATTTTTTCAGTTCAATGGGTTCAAGTATCCCTTGTTGTCTTTGTCCTAGACCCAACCTGGGCATGAAGTGCATGTTTGTGAACATCTGAATCACATTGACATTTCCATGAGGGTTATATTCTGAACAAACTGATAAGAGCGTATCATTTGACCCGCGTTGTATCTCAAGGATTGGATTGCTGGTACTTGCACCCTCAGTATTATTATCGTCACCTAAAATGGTGATGACTCTTTCATCGGCGAAGAACTACAATTTTTGATGGAGCGAGGAAGTCACACCCTTGATACTGTGGAGCCAAGGTTGTTTGAGCAACAGGTTGAAACAAGCTGGAATGTTAATAACTTGGAATTCAACGATAGGGTTTATAGGGCCAGCCCCTATTACAAGTTTTACGGATCCCATCACTTCTCGACTAGTATTATCGTAGGCACGTACAAAAATGGAGGTTGGAGCGAGGTCACTTTCCTTCAGTCCTAAGCATTTGAAGGTTCTCAATGGGAAGACATTCAAGGCTGATCCATTATCGACAAGAGAGAGTGGTACAATCTTTCCCATAACTTCGACGGAGATGTTGAGTGCATGATTGTGGGTTGGCCCAATTTTAGGGATTTTTTCTTCGAAAAAGGATAGCATTCGGGTAGAGGTCAAGGATCCGACTAAATTTATCGCTTCTTCTAGTGTGGTAGAAGGAGGAACTGTAGGTCTAGTGAGAAACTTGGTCAAAGCATTTCTGTGTAGCTGGGAAGACATGAAAAGCCCCCATAGAGTGATATTAGCTTGAATTTTCTTCAGTTGATCGAGGATCTTTCTTTCCTCGAGGGTCATTTCTGGCCTTAGAAGGTTTTCAACACCCTTCCCTCTGTCATTGGCTGGTAGTGAGCTTGGGATCTGGTAATGCCTCCCTGACCTGGTCATGTGATTTACTGAAGAAGGGAAGAATATGAACCTTGTTTCTTCATCAATCTTAGGTTGTTCTGCCATTTTTTTTATTTCTCCAAGGAGTTCCTCAGATGATATCATCCCACATATGTCAGCTACCGAGCCAGTTTTCTTTGAAGCTTGCCCTTTATTTAAATCTTTTAATTCTTCCCCCCATCTAGTTTTAACAATTTCGTCTTTCCATGTAAAGTCAATGCTTTCCACAATTTCAATGGCTTTTTCATATAGGTCTTCCCATTCTGTGGGGATGAGAAAGGTGAAGGGACCAGACGCCTTTGTAGCTTCAAAGTATCAAGTAACTCAGTCATACTATAAATATCATTGGTTTATTTGAATGATTTTTCCATGATCTGGACAACGTCATTTAGGCTGACTTCATCGGTTGGTACCACCCAATTGTCTGACTCTCGGGCCCATTTTCGTGCTTCCAAGAATAACATACTGGAATTCTGGCAATCAATGATCATCTGTGAGGAAATTTCATCCTCAACTCTAGGAGTTGATTTAACACTTCTGTTAATTCCATACTTCCATTTTTATAATGGGTACGAACATCAATGCATGTTCTGGTAAGGAGAGACAATGCTTGATCAGCAACGCTAATAGGGTGTAGGAGGAAATATGGGAATGTTTAGAGAGGTTTGGGAGAGTATATAGGTGTTATTTGAGTTGAGGGATCAAATTCTGGCCCCTCTTCTAAGTAGATGGCATTGGTATGAATTGGGAGTGGGTTGTGAGTAGTGTTTGCCTTAGGATTGACTGGTGGGGCAATGGTACCCCGATCAATTAGACCTTGGATTATATTTCGGAGGTGAAAGCATTGGTCGGTGGTATGGCCAGCAGTTTGGTGAAAGGTGCAATGGGCATCTATCTTGAAGTTTCTTGGGAGTAAATTTGGTAATGGACGACTTAATAGGGATTCATAAACTTTGGGACAGGGAGCATGAAGCTCGGTGTAATCCTTTCGGTGGTTGGTTGAGAGATGTTGTTGATGGTTGAGACTATAGCATTGGCAGGTTTATCATATTTTCTGGGGGTGAACTGTCCGAAAACTTTCTTTAGTTAAATTTTGATTTTAGCAAGACCTTCCTCGATTTCTACTCCTGCTTCTCTGAGAGCTCAGAAGTGGGGATAGTATTGTCCTCCCATTATTTCTCGGACATGGGGCAATAATTTCTTCTTCACTATGTTGACTTGTGCTTCCTCGGATGGTCGATTGGTCATGGTGGCTTCCTTTTCCCTCCATCAGGCTATGAAGTTACTAACTGATTCCATAGAGTTCTATTTTAGTAGTTCTAAATCACGGCGGGTGACCTCAAGCTCTTCGTTGCATTTATACTGCGATGTGAATTCTCGGGTTACATCCTCCCAGCTACGGATTCTGGACTGCTTGAGAGACAAAAACCATCAGAGGGCGCTATTCTTCAAAGTTTTCTGAAATAATTGGGCCATCGCTTCTTCAGAAGCCCCTAGGAGAATCATAGAACGATGATAACTACGAAGATGAATAATCGGGGGTCCACTTCCTCCAAATTTCTTTAGATTTGGCAACTTGAACTTTTCGGGTAACCTCGCCTTAGGATAAGGAGACATGTGAGTGTAGTCCATATAATTTACAGATATTCTGACCTGGTAAAAATTCTTAGTTAGCATCTTGAGATCTTCTTTGACCTTGTTAAACTCTTCCTCTTTTTAATCAAAGATCATAGGTAAGTTAGCCCCATGATGGGCAAGGTTTGGCATAAGAAGCTGGGCAGGCGGCGGCCCATTAATAGGAGGGGCACGTTGATCGTGCTGATATTCTTTTGAAACCCAGATAAGCTCGGGTGGAGCCATAGCATGAGGTAATAGGGCCTCGATCTCTTATGGAATAGGAACCTGGTTTCATTGCATCTCTTAGAACTCAGTCTGAAGGTTGTCAATCTTGGACACAAGCTGAGCTAAAACTGCCGTCAGATCTGGCTGCACAACTGGTACTTGATCTGTGTTCTCGATGGAAAGTGGATGGATACCGAACTCGAAAGAGGTAGTAAGTGAAGGGACGAAACTCCGGGGTGATTTGACTGAAGACCGAATCCAATAAGGAGCTAGGCCAAGGATGTGCGATCAACCTGAGAAGGCGTAAAATGGGATTTATTTTTAATAAAAAGGATGAAAATATTTTTGATATTTTTTCTTTTTGAGATTGAAAGACAAAATATTTTTGGATTTTTTATAAAGAAAGGAGAAATATTTTTGGATCTTTGATAAAGAAAAGAGAAATGTTTTTGGATTTTTGATAAAGAAGAGAGAAATGTTTTTAGATTTTTGATAAAGAAGGAAGAAATATTTTTGGATTTTTTATAAAGAAAAGAGAAATGTTTTTGGATTTTTGATAAATAAGGGAGAAATATTTTTGGGAGAAGAGTCTCAGCATGCTTATTATAATTATTATGTTCTAACCTGTATTAAATTCTCCTAAATGCAAAAATAAAATGCTCGATGGGACCCGAGCCTGGGAAAGTTGGATTTGTAACATATGCAAAGTTATGGTTGGACTTAGAACTAGGCTCACGGGTAGGGTCCCGTTTTAAAAATGCACGAAAATTTAGGCGTTAGGCCGACCCAGAATTTTGTCAGAGTTTCGGGTTGAAACCGATAATCTAACATGTGTGTCCTAGGCCTGACATCCATATGTGGGTATGCTGTTGGTTTGGGTGAATCGGAAAGGGGTCCCCCCTTTGGCATGACTTCCACGATATACGTCTTGCTTTTTAGGGCAATCGGTACGTGTGGACAAGCCATTTGATATACCTGAGTGTACGTTAATTGCCTCACTATATACCTCGTGGGGACGGTACATGTGAGAGTGAATTCGATATACTCGGCGTACATGAACGAGTTCCCTGCGATATACCTCCCATCATGACTTCGCTCAAGCGGTACGATGCGGGGGAACCGTTTGATATAAGTCAAAGTTACTTGGCCAATGGAAGGTGAGAGTCATATCGCTTAAGCTAACTGCGCCCTGCCAGACTAGCACCCATCACAAAGTGACCCTCCAGTTAGTGGACAAAATTTGATAAATCACAATGCTCTTTGTGATGTCATGTGAATCATGCGTGATTCTCTTATTTAGTATCTTATGATGAGAGTATCTTTCTTGATCATACCAAACTGGGAGAAAAGTACAAGTATAATTGGTATACCAAGTATGGATGGGTGATGCGTGCAACATGTGGACATATGTGATCCTAGGTGCACGTGGTGTGAAGTGTGCATGGAGAATCTTCTACAAGTGTGTGAATAGAAGCATAAGGAACATATGAGAAGGGGAACATGCAAAATAGGGGAATAAATAAGAAAACAAAACACCCATGTAAATAGCGTCTAGCCCTTAAAATAAGTCCCCGGCAGAGTCGCCACTGTGGACATCCCCGATCCTCGCCGAGGGAGAGAAGGAGAAGAGGGTATCTTGAATGTCGAGAGGACCTTGGTCCCGCGCATCCCTCTCGGGAGTGCTTCGGCCGGCGTCGGTGATGAGGTGAAAAATGTAGAGAGATGGAGTCGTCAGTCTATTTTACTCAAAACAGACAAAAGAAAAGGGAGGCGTCCCGAAAGACAACATCCAAAGACATACTGATATATACGGAACAAAAAATGATTCAGAAAGGGTTTGGAGGCTAAGTTACAAAATGGAACGGTGTTAGGCACCCATTCCGCCCATACGGCCTCTCATGGGTTATTACTATTTTCATTTATTTCCCCGTGATATGTGTGGATGTGTATATGTAGTACAGATAGGAATCATGGACTTGTATCATGGAAGAGATAAAGTGGGTCATCCGTAGGAATGTTCCAAAAAGTAGTATTAGAAAATAGGATATACGCGATTATCCTAGCGTTGATCATTATAATGGAACGATAACGCATGCGGGATAATATGCCAATAAGAACAAATATATGTATGTATAAACATATAGAATCTAAGAGAGTCATGTTAAAAAACTAGAACAATAGAAAGTAGTAGAAAAGTAGGAATATGACTCGAGTCTCAGGTTTTACCCCGAGACACTTACGTAGCCTATGGAGGCATCAAAGTCCATGTAGTTCGTATGACAAACGAGGGGTGGGATTTATCCCATAAATCCAATCGGGAAATTCTCTTATATGTATGTGTGTAAAAGAGTGTTTTAGTTGTGAGAAAAGTGTGAGAATTCCCGTTTAGAATTTATGAGCAAACCCTATTTTTCTTGCTTTTTGGGTTTTATTTATCTGAAAAAAAGAGATGTGCAATAATACTAAATAAAAATATATTAGGATATGTGAGATGAGAGAATAAAACTGCTAAGTAATAATAAATTAATACGAATTTAGGAGAATTTAAAGAGAGAGTTGAGAAAGTTGGACCTTCTTGAAGATCTTGAGCTTGATCTTAGATGTTGGAGAGCATCCCTTACACTTGGGTGATGATGGAGGGTAGTTAATTCACCAAGTTTGATGAAAAAGATGATGAAATATGAAGGTTGGAAATGGATTTGGATGGGGAAATCACACTGACTTCGAGAGAGGTTTTCTGAGCTCGCTAAGAGTCATGGATTTTAGATCTTGTATCCCTTTGCAATGAGGTCGGGCCCCTCATTTTTATAGGCCCAGGGCATTACCGATCGGTATAGTCCTAGTCCTGCCAATCATCATGTGTTTTTAGGCACCCTGCCGACAGGCAGGGTTTGGAACCTGCCGTTTGACAGTCTCTTTCAGGTTCCTTTGAAAAATTGGTCGTAGATCACAAAAAATTGATACGAATATAGCACGGGTTAAGTTACTTCAGAGACCTTAGAAAGTATTTTGGACTGATCCCGAGTTCGAGAGTTGACTTTGAATCAAATGTGGCTCGAAAGCGTTCATCGATCCTTTAGACGGGGAATTATCGGACGCAAACGGATCGTTCGTTCGCAAGATAAGTCAGAATCGCTCATGGGGTGGACCGTTGGAAAGGTTAGGAGATGTATTTCGACATTCTAAAGAGTTTGCCTTGGTTTGGGAAGTTGAATTTGGTCAACCAGGGCCTGGAAGAGTTCGGTGACCTTTCGGAGTAAAAGGGATCATTCGTCCATTCCGTAAGTCAGAATTGGGCCCAGAGTTGTCCGTTGGAAAGGGGTTTCAGCGCCCTTTGAAGATTCATTGAGTCTCGGTCGAGTTGAAGAGTTAAACTTGGTCAAACAGAGCCTGGGAGCGTCCGACGACCTCCTGATCAAGTTTCGAGGGAAAACGGGTCGTTCGTCCGCACCGTAACTTAGAATCGCGCACGGGATGGACCTTTGGAAAGGGGTTTCAGTGCCCTTTGGAAATTATTTCAGTCTCGATCGAACTAAAGAGTTTTACTTTTGGTCAAATGGTGCTTAGGAGTGCCCGATGGCCTCTAGGTCAGTACCCGGGGTATGACTTAGGTTTGTAGTAATGAAGGGAGGTGCTAGGGACATAAAGAGAGTTTAGGGGGGGTACTAGAATGGGTTGTCTACAATTTGGCCTTTTGTAATGTCCTTGAGAATGGTTGACCCTCTAAAAAAAATAATGTTCTTGGATCTAGAAATGGAAGCATTTGAACACGATGATCCATTACCACTACTACACAAACTACTCGAGTATTTTAAATCATTATTCAACTCCAAATTTTTTTTATTCAAGCAAAGAATTAGAATCTTCCAAAATTAGGGATTTTTTTTCAAATTTTCAATTAGAACTAAAAGTTTATCTTGCTCATCCTCAATTAAAATAAACTTCTCCCTAAGAGTCTCTTCGCATGTCTTAAAATCATTGAGTAAAATATTTTTATCCTCAACGGCACAAACAGGAACCCTAGAAATTTTTAAGTCCTTAAATTCTCTTTCTCAAAATAGGACTCTATCATCACTCTCATTTTTGGAGAATTCTAATTTTCTAATATCACGGTCCATGTCCACAAGTTTCTCAAGAAGGAAATCTCTGTGATTTTGAGTAGTTTGAAAAAGTTCCAAAACATTTTGAAACGATTTTCAAGAAATTTATTTTTTTCGAAAAACTTCAAATTCAGAGGAGAATCCATCGAGAGAGAAAAATAATCACACGAGTGATGAACAAATATAACCACTACAAAATTTCACTATAGGATCTACACAGTAAATTAGTGCAACAGGCTCTGATATCAATTTGTAAAACGATGTGTGCAATATCAATCGAGTTCGCAATTCTCTAATGAATTCAAACACACTTATATAATTAAGTGTCTAAATTTAAACAAAAAAAATTCAATTTTATTCATCCCCTATTTATGCATCAAAGTGTTCAATCAAATCATGCATGTAAAATAAAGACGATAGATTCAGAAAAAAAAAACTTTTGGGTAAAAACCTTTTAACACTTTGAAAAGTTTACAAGACCATTGACTTACATACAACCTGATAATCACCCCAAGTGTAACGCATGGTGTATTCGTCAAACCTTCAAAGTTACGCCTCAGCTCGCAGTCCAAGTTGTCCACATATAGAGATCTATGCTCGTGTAATACCCCGTAATTCTGCTTAATTAGGAAAATACGTTTTATTTAAATTACGTGAGTAGAGTAATTTAATATGATAAAATTAATTCTGCTTAATTAGGAAAATACGTTTTATTTAAATTATGTGAGTAGAGTAATTTGATATGATAAAATACGTCTTATTTAAATTACGTGAGTAGAGCAATTTAATGTGATAAATTACGTTTTATTTAAATTATGCGAGAAGAGTAATTTAATGTGATATAATGTTAATAAATATTAATATAACGATTAAAAATTTACTAAATGTGAGTAGTAAATTTTGAATGTTGTTATGTACGGTCTAGGGATTTTATGGAAGTACCTGAGTTATCTCAACCGAGTGTCACGCGTAGACAAAAATTGAAGATGAGATTAGAAAAATATTTTTAGAGACTCAAACGATAATTTAGAGTCCACAGATGATTCCGAAAGGGTCGAATTAGTCAAAATAGTATACCCGGGGGTACTAGTTGAGTGTCGGGTCATTTTTGGGCTAAATCGGGGCCATTCGAGGGCATTTTGGTCTCTTTACATTTATGGGTAAGTAGACCTACGAATTTTGAAACCCTAAATCAGATTATAAGAGTTGAGGCTAGGGTTAGAAAGATAGAATATACACCATAGCCATTAGATAAGTGAGAGAGACAATTTCCTAAGGCAAAAGAAGCAAGGAGGGGGGAATTCTAAGGAGATTTCACCACAAATTTGTTGGGAAGGAGGATTGAAGGATCAAAATCATCAACCATCATCAACAACCACGAAATCAAACCCTATAAATCATAAGGCAAGTGGTTATTTGCAAAATAAATTGAGTTATAATACCCGTATTTAAGCTTTATGAAGAACATGGTTTTTATGATATTTTTGGGAGAAAAACAATTGATTATGATCCATGATTGGTAGGTATTGCATGTAGAACGTTTTTGGATCTCCAAATATTCTGATATCATAGAAAACTAGATGATTGAATCGAACTAAAAATCTGGAATTATGATGAAAGATGTAATGAATGTATTTTTAGGGTTCTTGAATATTAGTAAGATTTTTAGTTAATTTGGCCAAGATTTATGATGATTTTGTTCCTGTAACTCGTTAGTAATCTTCCCAGAACATGTAGGAATGATTAGAAATTGTTGGTTGCAAATATGGTGGACTATCATGAAAGATAGATAGATAAAAATGGTGAAACCCGCATGAAGAAGACGAACTGGGTCTGTCACTGCTTGATCGATCGATCGACCCTTGAATGTCGATCGATCGACCAGCTGATCGATCGACCTCATCCCATCGATCGATCGACCCTGCCTGGACTCCAGAGAATTTTGTAAATAAATTTCCTTTTAATTACCATAGCTTAATGGGAACCTTAGTGATGATATTTTACCTACGAGCAGACTTCATAAATACCAGTAGGTGTACCTTGAGATTTCTTCATAAATAATTGAGTGGGAATTTTAGAGAAACGGACCGACGGGAGAAAGATTGATTTAGCCGTATGTTGGGATTGGGAGAATTTATCTACAGAAAGAGTGAGAGTAAATTCCGAGAAAAATACCAGTAGGTTAAAGTTAACTTAACTACTGAATTAAGGGAGGGGTAACCAGGGCCCTTAGAGTTGCGTGAATACTCAATTAAATACAATAGTGAAATAAATTGTAAATTAATGAGTACGGTGAATATAAGTAAAATATATTACGTACGGGCATGATTTGATAGGTCGGGTGTGTACCTACTAAATTATATAAAAGTTTGGGTTAAGAGAATTTTACCTAAATTAATTATGTTAAGGTCGATGTGACATTCCGAACTAACATAAGGTTATTATATGTTTGGGGTCGATAAAAAATGCCGAACCAAACTTTAAACTGGTGTCGCGATGAAAGAGTCCCGAACCAGAATATGTGTATATATTAATATTTTTAAATAGTTGGGGTCGATGGATCATTCCGAACCAAGAGTCCTTTATTTGTGGTAAAAGGATATGTTAGTGATAACTGATATTAAGTACATGATTGTGTGATAAAATGTATTCTATGTGCATAATCTACAGATTGAGAACAGTAGATAATGAAATGAATTTTAAATATCTTAGTAATAATTTATAAAGTGATGTAATTATTACAAGAATAAGGATAACGAGCAGTAAATAAGTTATCTACGCTTATGGGTAGTATAACTAGGTGAACTAAGTGTCCTCGTTAGACATACACTATAGAAGAGAGGTGAGGAATTTCAAGGGAGTTGTGCGAAACTTAAATATGTGTAATCAATAACTCAATTGTGATAACTGCTTGCAAAATATTTTCAAATGTTTTGAGTACTAACTCTTGCTATGTAAAATCTTTTAAAAACCTTTTAGGTGCCCTGCCACAGGGACACCCAGCATGATTTCATTTAGGGATTTGGGAGCTGCAGCACGTGTGGATGTTGTAGGGATTATTTAGACGTTTCCTTTTTTTCAGTTCTAGTGCAGGATCTCAGTTTTAGTATTCTTAGTTGGGACATGTTGTCCTATATTTACTTTTACAGTTATTCTAATTTTGGATTTTGAGATGTCTTTTATTGGCCGTGGTTTTCGGCAAGACCTTACCTGCATTCAGTTATTTATGCAACTGTTTTTTTATCACTAGACTTGTAATGTGCCTGTATGGATTATTTGTTTTGCTTAAGAAAGATAAAATTTGGCAATCACTCAATTTCACTTAGGTGGTTAGTAACTTAAAAAGGTTCCGACAGCGATGCTAAGAATGAACCATTTAAGAAACCTGTTTAAATTAAATTAAGGCTTGATAACCCAAGGTTTTATTGGGCGGGGTGTCACAGATGGTATCAGAGAATCAGGTTCTAGTGTCCATAGGATCTGTACGGCTTACTGCGTTTCAGCGTAACGTTTGGTTGTATTAGAGCCCTACTATTAGTACTGTTGATTCAATATCCACTTTGCGTTATCGTACATCTGCTATTAAATTTTGTATAAACTGTGTACTTATACAATTTGAATCTTATTTCAGATGCCACCAAGGAGACAGCGAGCGGAGTGGGATGAAGCCAGAGATGAGGTGAGGTAGGCTCATCAGGAGCCACAGGTGCCAATACCCCCACCCCCACCCGAGTTAATTTCCATTACTCAGGTTGCAGTGATAGTGTCTCAGGCAGTCGAGACAGCTATGAGGGCCATGGCAGCCCATTTTCCTCAGCCCCAGGTACCTCCTCTCGTGGCACCGGTAGTTCAGGCTCCAGCAGGACCATCTACTTGGCAGCGAGTGAAAGAGACATTTCAAAAAGGACACCCACCCGAGTTTCAGGGTAGTACTGATGTAGTGGAGGCGTGCAACTGGAAGAAAAATATCCAGAGCGGCCACTTTCCGTCTGTCCAGAGCGGCCTTACAGTGGTGGAAGTCAGTTACCACCACCGAGGAAAGGGATACTATAGGAATTTTTTAGTTTTGGGTGCGGTTTGACCGCAAATATTTCCCTCCAGCAGTAGAGTCAGAGATGAGGAAGAAATTTAGCGAAGTGGTTCAAGGTGATCGCTCAGTTGCTGATTATGAGGAAGAGTTTACCCGCTTGTCTAACTTTGTGCCAAATGAGGTGAGTGATGAGGAGAGGAAAAAGTCAAAATTTATGGATGGCCTGACCTGGAGAATCAGACAGCATTTGATCGATAATTAGGCGTTGGTAACCTACACAGATGTCGTCAATGCCGCTCTACTACACTGTCAGGATCACCGCTTTCATGTGAGGGGAAACAAGAGAGGTGAACCTAGCCAACCGGGTAAAGTAGGCGGGAGTAGCGATAGCAACACACCACAACAGCAAACATTGGGCCAGTTAGGGAAGGATTCCCGACAGGGGAACTCTACCAAGAAGTTTAAGCACGGGAGGCATCGCTTTGACAAACAGGGCTAGCAGGGTCCCCAACCACAAGTTCCTCAGGTCCGACAGGGCCAAGGGAACCAAAATGGAGGACAGCAAGGCCAAGGTCGACAGGGCCAACGTCAGGGCTAAAGGCAGAGACAGTTTCAGGGTCAGTGTTTCACTTGTAGCCAGCAGGGTCACAAGAGTAGAAATTGTCCACAGCCAGACAGGGCACAACAACAGGGTGCCCAATAGGGGCAGCAGGCTCCGTTATCCCCAGCAGCAGTACAGGCCCCACAACCAGGGCAGATGCAGTACGGACGTGTGTTCAACGTCCATGATATTCTATTTCAGTCAGCACCTCCAGCACCGCCGGTAATTGCGGGTATGTTTTCTATTCATGGACTTGACACGAGGGCGACACATTCATTTATTGCCACTAGATTTGCACGGGCAGCCGGCCTATTAGCAACAGCTGACACTCATCTTATGTGCATGGAGTCACCGATGGGTAGTGGGTCCCTTATACACTCAATTTGTAAGGGTGTGGACATTAGAGTTGGGAGGTTGAGTCTAGCGGCGAACCTCCTAGTGCTGGATATGAGGGATATGATGTCATCCTAGGCATGGATTGGTTGGCGTATTATAGGGCAATGGTAGATTGTTATGAGAGGACTATCGTGTTCTCCATCCCGAGACAAGAGATGTTCCTTGTGGCAATGCCATTCCCCGAGGGAGGATCGCAAACTCATCTATATTATATTAAGGAGGAGACCTCACATGGGGTTGTCGTTTATCTAGACTCAATCCCAGTTGTGAGGGATTTTGAGAATGTCTTTCAGGAGATACCAGGGTTACCACCCGGCAGGGAGATAGAGTTCGTTATTAACCTAGCACCGGGGACGAGACCGATTGCCAGGGCACTGTATCGCATGGCTCCTTCGGAGATGCGAGAACCGAGAGAACAGATTCAACAGCTATTAGGACATGGTTTCATTCGAGGAAGTACATCTCCATGGGGTGCACCGGTGTTATTTGTAAAGAAAAGGGATGGTTCACTTCATCTGTGTGTAGATTACAGAGAGTTGAACAAAGTGACGATACGTAATAAGTATCCGTTGCCGAGAATTGACGATTTGTTTGATCAGTTGAGAGGGGATGCATAATTCTCAAAGGTCGATTTGAGATCGGGTTACCACCAATTGCGCATTTGTGAAGAGGATGTACCCAAGACCGCTTTCCTGTAGCGGTACGGGTCATACGAGTTCAGAGTGATGCCCTTTGGGCTCACTAATGTGTCGGAAGTATTCATGGATCTCATGAACAGGATATTCAGGGAGTTTTTGGATCAGTTTGTGATTGTATTCATAGATGACATTCTGATTTACTCTCGCCCGGAGGAGGAACGCGCTGAACATTTATGAATGGTTCTACAGACATTGCGGGACCACCAGTTGTATGCCAAATTTGAGAAGTGTGGATTTTGGCTTCGGGAGGTTCAGTTCCTAGGCCACGTTGTATCTAGCAGAGGCATTGTTGTTGACCCAAGTAAGGTATCGGCGGTGAGGGAGTGGGGATAGCCCACGACACCGATCAAAATTCGCAGTTTCTTAGGGTTGGCCGGTTATTATCGTCGCTTCATCAAGGGGTTCTCAAAAATTGACGGACCTTTGACGAACTTGACTCGGAAGGGAGTGCCCTTCGTATGGAGTGACAATGTCAGTTAGCATTTGAGGAATTAAAGGACAAGTTGACATCAGCACCCATTCTTGCCTTTCCTAGAAGCGGAGTGGAGTACCGAGTCTATACTGATGCGTCCTTACAAGGGCTTGGGGGTGTGTTACAGCGGGAAGAGAAGGCTATAGCATATGCTTCCCGAAAGCTTAAGCCACATGAGAAGAATTACCCCACCATGACCTTGAGTTGGCAGCGGTCATTTTTGCATTGAGGATATGGAGACACTATCTTCTGGACGAGCAGTTCACTCTATTCACGGATCATAAGTCACTGCAGTATCTGTTCACTCAAAAGGATCTGAATATGAGGCAAAGGAGGTGTCTTGAATTCGTGAAGGACTACCAGTTTGATATACAATATCATCCTGGAAAGGCTAACGTAGTGGCATATGCGTTAAGCAGAAGACCTACTGGGGAGTTGGCAGAGATTTGGAAGGCAAAGTGGAGTGAACTTCGACACGAGGATGAGATAGCTAGAGCATGCATGGCAGTTTTATCTATCACTCCCGAGAGTGTTATATGGGTAGTGAGAGCACATGCCGAGGACCCGTTTTATCAGGACAAAGTACGACAGTTACTGGCTGAGGGGGTAGAGTCCTACTCCATCATCTCAGAGGGCGGACTACGGTTTAATGGTAGGCTGATAGTACCCGAAGATGATGATTTGAGGCATGCCGTTAAGACGGAGTTACACGGGTCAAAATTTTCGGTACATCCAGGTGGGGACAAAATGTACCAAGATATGCGATGATTATATTGGTGGTGAGGTATGAAATGAGATATTGCATAATTTATCTCAAAGTGTGTTACATGTCAGCTCGTGAAAGTTGACCATCAGAGGCCTTTAGGGATGATACAACCACTGGAGATTCCCATGTGGAAGTGGGAGAGTATCTCGATGGATTTTATTACTGGGTTACCAACATCACAGAAGGGTCACGATTCCATATGGGTGATAGTGGATCGACTGTCTAAGGTAGCTCATTTCTTACCGGTTCATACGGATTATGATACGATGCGATACGCGCAGCTATTTATTTCAGAGATTGTTAAGCTACACGGAGTTCCTATTAATATTGTGTCGGACCGAGACAAAATATTTGTGTCACATTTCTGGAAGAGCTTTCAGGAGGCCATAGGCACCGACTTACGGTTGAGTACGGCGTATCACCCACAGACGGACGGTCAGACTAAAAGGGTAAACCAGATGTCGGAGAATATGCTAAGGATGCGTGTCCTAGATTTTGGGGGAGGTTGGGAGCCATTCCTTCCTTTGGTGGAGTTTGCCTATAATAACTATTACCAATTCACTATCAGCATGGCTCCATTCTAGGCACTTTATGGGAGGCCTTGTCGTTCGCCTGCCTGTTGGTTAGAGGTGGGGGATAACAAGCTATTGGGGCCAGAGATGATGCAGGAGACTTCCTCCAAAATAGAGTTGATTCGAGGACGTATTCGAATATCTCAGGATAGGCAGAAGATTTATGCTGATGCCGGTAGGAGACACGTGGACCTAGATGTGGGCGACCAGGTGTTAATTCGAGTATCTCCTATGAAGGGATTATAAGGTTCAGCAAGAAAGGGAAATTAGCATCAAGATATGTGGGACCGTTTCCTATCATTGAGAGGGTGGGACCGGTAGCTTACAAATTGGGACTCCCTGAGCATCTTCAGCGAATACACAATGTGTTCCATGTGGCATCGCTGAAGAAATACAAGAGGAGCGAGAGATCCTTCTGGAACATTACACTGGAAGAGATCGATTTGCAGCCAGATGTCTCGTATGAAGAAAGACCCGTGGCTATTCTAGATTATAGTGAGCGCAAACTACGATCCAAGGTGGTACCCTCAGTACGAGTATAGTGGGGACATCACAATATGGATGAGTATACTTGGGAACGGGAGGAGGATATGCGAGAGCAATGTCCAGAATTATTCACAGCAGGTATTTTCTAATTTCGAGGACGAATATCCTTTTGTAAGAGGGGAAGTATGTAATACCCCGTAATTCTGCTTAATTAGGAAAATACGTTTTATTTAAATTACGTGAGTAGAGTAATTTAATATGATAAAATTATTTCTACTTAATTAGGAAAATACGTTTTATTTAAATTACGTGAGTAGAGTAATTTAACATGATAAAATACGTCTTATTTAAATTACGTGAGTAGAGTAATTTAATGTGATAAAATACGTTTTATTTAAATTATGTGAGAAGAGTAATTTAATGTGATATCATGTTAATAAAGATTAATATAACGATTAAAAATTTACTAAATATGAGTAGTAAATTTTGAATGTTGTTATGTACGGTCTAGGGATTTTATGGACATACCTGAGTTATCTCAACCGAGTGTCACGCGTAGACAAAAATTGAAGATGAGATTAGAAAAATATTTTTAGAGACTCAAACGATAATGTAGAGTCCACAAATGATTCCGAAAGGGTCGAATAGTCAAAATAGTATACCCGGGGGTACTAATTGAGTGTCGGGTCATTTTCGGGCTAAACCGGGGCCATTCGAGGGCATTTTGGTCTCTTTACATTTATGGGTAAGTAGACCTACGAATTTTGAAACCCTAAATCAGATTATAAGAGTTGAGGCTAGGGTTAGAAATATAGAATATACACCATAGCCATTAGAGAAGTGAGAGAGACAATTTCCTAAGGCAAAAGAAGCAAGGAGGGGGGAATTCTAAGGAGATTTCACCACAAATTTGTTGGGAAGGAGGATTGAAGGATCAAAATCATCAACCATCATCAACAACCACAAAATCAAACCCTACAAATCATAAGGCAAGTGGTTATTTGTGAAATAAATTGAGTTATAATACCAATATTTAAGCTTTATGAAGAACATGGTTTTTATGATATTTTTGGGAGAAAAATAATTGATTATGATCCATGATTGGTAGGGATTGCATGTAGAACATTTTTGGATCTCCAAATATTCTGATATCATAGAAAACTAGATGATTGAATCGAACTAAAAATCTGGAATTATGATGAAAGATGTAAAGAATGTATTTTTAGGGTTCTTGAATATTAGTAAGATTTTTAGTTAATTTGGCCAAGATTTATGATGATTTTGTTCCTGTAACTCGCTAGTAATCTTCCCAGAACATGTAGGAATGATTAGAAATTGTTGGTTGCAAATATGGTGGACTATCATGAAAGATAGATAGATAGATAAAAATGGTGAAACCCGCATGAAGAAGACGAACTGGGTTTGTCACTGCTTGATCGATCAATCGACCCTTGAATGTCGATCAATCGGGCAGTCGATCGATCGACCTCATCCCATCGATCGATTGACCCTGCCTGGACTCTAGAGAATTTTGTAAATAAATTATCTTTTAATTACCATCGCTTAATGGGAACCTTAGTGATGATATTTTACCTATGAGGAGACTTGATAAATAACAGTAGGTGTACCGTGAGATTTCTTCATAAATAATTAAGTGGGAATTTTGGAGAAACGGACCGACGGGAGAAAGATCGATTTTTCCGTATGTTGGGGTTGAGAGAATTTTTCTACGGAGAGAGTTTGAGTAAATTCCGAGAAAAATACCAGTAGGTTAAAGTTAACTTAACTACTGAATTAAGGGAGGGGTAACCAAGGCCCATAGAGTTGCGTGAATACTCAAATAAATACAATAGTGAAATAAATTATAAAGTAATGAGTATGGTGAATATAAGTAAAATATATTACGTACGGGCATGATTTGATAGGTCGGGTGTGTACCTACTAAATTATATAAAAGTTTGGGTTAAGAGAATTTTACCTAAATTAATTATGTTAGGGCCGATGTGACATTCCGAACTAACATAAGGTTATTATATGTTTGGGGTCGATGAAAAATACCGAACCAAACTTTAAACTGGTGTCACGATGAAAGAGTCCCGAACCAGAATATGTGTATATATTAATATTTTTAAATAGTTGGGGTCGATGGATCATTCCGAACCAACTCTTACTTGGGGTTGATGAATCATTCCGAACCAAGAGTTCTTTATGTGTGGTAAAAGGATATGTTAGTGATAACTGATATTAAGTACATGATTGTGTGATAAAATGTATTCTATGTGCATAATCTACAGATTGAGAACAGTAGATAATGAAATGAATTTTAAATATCTTAGTAATAATTTATAAAGTGATGTAATTATTACAAGAATAAGGATAACGAGCAGTAAATAAGTTATCTACGCTTATGGGTAGTATAACTAGGTGAACTAAGTGTCCTCGTTAGACATACACTATAGAAGAGAGGTGAGGAAGTTCAAGGGAGTTGTGCGAAACTTAAATATGTGTAATCAATAACTCAATTGTGATAACTGCTTGCAAAATATTTTCAAATGTTTTGAGTACTAACTCTTGCTATGTAAAATCTTTTAAAAACCTTTTAGGTGCCCAGCCACAGGGACACCCATCATGATTTCTTTCCAGGGATTTGGGAGCTGCAGCATGTGTGGATGTTGCAGGGATTGTTTAGACGTTTCCTCTTTTTCAGTTCTAGTGTTGGATCTCAGTTTTAGTATTCTTAGTTGGGACATGTTGTCCTATATTTACTTTTACAGTTATTCTGATTTTGGATTTTGAGATGTCTTTTATTGGCCGTGGTTTTCGGCAAGACCTTACCTGCATTCAGTTATTTATGCAACTATTTTTTTTTATCACTAGACTTGTAATGTGCCTGTATGGATTATTTTTTTTGCTTAAGAAAGATAAAATTTGGCAATCGCTTAATTTCACTTAGGTGGTTAGTAACTTAAAAAGGTTCCGATAGTGATGCTAAGAATGAACCATTTAAGAAACCTGTTTAAATTAAATTAAGGTTTGATCACCCAAGGTTTAATTGGGCGGGGTGTCACAGCTCGGTATCCACCGATCAGTAGTGATTTCCCTCCAGGAATCACAAGGTATGGAGATGCCTTCTCCACAAAGGTTGAACAATAGCGCGGTTGTTCATCGGGTTCTAAAACAATTCCCATAAAGATATTGGGATTTTGTGAATTGAAAACAAATAGGGTTTTAAGCCTCAAATGAAGAAGCCAAAAGTCTTCTGCTGATATGCAGTGTTTGAAGAATGAAAAACGCGAAAGACTTCTTATGAAAAATGAAGTTGAAAAGTCAAATTTATAGAAGACTTAAAGCGGTGGTGTTGTTTGAACGAGAGACGATGCCGTTTGAAGTATCGCGCGACATCAGGTCTCGTTTGAGCGACAAACAATGTCATTCAAATGACATTTATTATTTTCAAAATAATTTTTCTTTTTTTTTTCTTTTTCTTTTTCTTGATAAATGCACCGCCTCAAAAACTCGGAAAATTATATTTTTTAAAGAAAAATATTTAAAGATCTGCTCCCACACTTAGAAAATATTTTTTGAAAAATAATCCCAATACTCTAAGTGTATTATTAAGGTACTCTATAAGAAAACCTAACCAAAGTAAATCCCGTGGAGGCTATTTGTTTAAGAACCTTGATTATTAGGATCCGTATTGATGTGAATATGATCGTGAACCTCTTCTATGGTGTAGCGGTATACGACATACAAATTGATAACAGGCACAAATGTCCTTACACATAAAATCGAGCATTGTGGCTTGAAGTGTTTGGATTGATTACATTCATGACATCGCAACAGAGTTCTGGATGTGCTATGGTGATTTTGGCTAAAAAATCGACCATCCTTAGTCTTTGTGTAGGGATGGTCTCGTTGATTTGGTTGGTTCCTAACGACATAGGGGTTCCTAGAGGTTAGAATGGAGATTTGAGTTGCTCCACCAGCTGCGGGGTTCTTTTCTATGGGAGAGGTTACTTCAATTATCCGGATAAATTCATGAATTTGGAAAGGAATAGTGGAGGATTAAATGTCAGGGTTTAATCCTCGCTCAAATTGTTGGAACTTTTTTATTTCGGTATTGACATATTCCTGGGCATATCGAGATAACTCCGTAAATTTGGGCTCCTATTGTGTTATCGTCAGGTGTTGTTATTGTAAGATTAGAAAATCCATAGTCATCTGGTCTCTGGTTGAGTTTAAAAAGTATTTTTTGAAGAATATTTTTTTGAAATGATCCCATGTTAGGTTGTTAATATCTCAGGATTGAAGAATAGATTGCCACCAAAAATACGTTTCTCCTTCGAATAGATTTGTGGCTAGTTTTACCCCAAGGTTCGCACTAATACCTAATCCATTAAGGACCTTAAGTTCTTAACGCACCATTTCTCAGCTTTAGCAGGACTTGGTTTCCTATGAAATATTGGGGGTCTTTGCCAAAGAAATTGTTTAAATGCATTCATTCTTCAAGTTTCTTCGGGAACCTCATTATTAACTAGCGGTGATGGCGGTATGTTCTATTGCATTCGGGTTAAAATAGTTTGCTTTTATAGACAACGTAATATCCCCTCAATAGTTGTAGGTAGATGAGGGGCATGGGGAACTTATTTTTATTCCTGGGTTCCACTGGCAGATGCACATGTGTTAACCATCCTCTATAACAACATACTAATGGATATTGTACAAATGGAGATAAATTAATCTAACTTATTATATTATTTCACATTCAGTTCTAAGGGAATTTAATATTTCAAATTTACAAGTATACACCCCATCCTAGGACCTTCCAAGTACCTCCTTAGGTTCCTAACAGTCATCCATTCACCATAAAACTTATGTCACACTTCGAGAACCAATCTCGAGGCCACCGAACATTTTTGGGTCCTATTTTGACTCTTCTAACCTTTTAACTTTATCAAAGCTTAATGGAATCTAAAATTTCTTTGAATACCCTTTCCAACGGTCCCTCCCAAGCACAGATTGATCAAACGATTCTTAATAACGACCCATTTTACTTCGAGCACTGATTTAGAGACCATGGGCACTTTCGGAACCCATTTGACATCGATCAGCTCTCCAACCTGAGCAAATTTGAATGAATCCTCAAAGGGCTTTGAATACCCTTTCCAACGGTCCACCCGGTGCGCGAATCAACCTCACGAATAGGATGAAGAATTCATTTTACTCCAAGGGGTCACCGAGATATTTAGGGGTCCCATTTGACCTTAGTTAACTCTCCAAACTAAACGAATCTCAATGTAATCTTGAAGGGCACTGATTCCCCTTTCCAATGGTCCACCCCATGCATAAATCATCCTTACTGTTCGGACAAACGATCTATATTCCTCCAAAACCTCCCATCCAAAGACCATATGGTGATTTTGAGACCCATTTGATCTTGGTCAACATCAAGGCCCAGGAGTGGCTCAATGGATTCCTTAAGGGCTTTGAATTCCCTTTCCAACGGTGTGCCCCATGCACGATTCAGACTTATAATTTGCATTTTATGCCCGTTTTTCAGAAAAAAACCATTCTGGACTGCCTATAGGCTTCCCTGGAACCCTAGTCATCGACAAGGTGTCCTTTTACTTTCCTAGGAAGGAAATCCTTATGCCGATAGGTAGGCCAAGGGCTATGTCGATCGACACCTCCATAAAAGGCCATAACCTCACCCTACCAAGAGTACTTAAGGGAACACCTCTCTCACCAATTAGAAAATATTCTCCTTGTAATTAGAACCTTACATTTACCTAAAAGTCCATTTCCAACATTCTCCTTACTCACCTCCTTACCTCACTTGGTAACCACCTCACCTCACTACATCACTTCCATACCACTTCAAAATCAGCACACTTGCATTCCAAATTCAGCAATAAGCATTTATAAGAACATTTAGTTCTCAACCTCTTTCTTTATTTTATCCATTTATCTATTACTCATCTTATTTCTATTTTGTACTTTTGCATCATTATATCATATCCACTAATCTTTACTCTTTATTAGTATTATTGCACATAACCAATTTTCATAAAAACCCAAAAAAAGAAAAAAGGAGGGTTTATTTGTAAACTCCAAAATCAGGATCCACTTTTTTACATTTTCAATCTTAAAACATATTTTCTTCACATGCACATAAGAGGAGTCCCACATTTGGATTTATGGGTTGTATCCCACCCCTATGCTATTTTTTAACTATGTGAACTTTGATGCTCCTTAGGCTACGTAGGCGTCTTGGGCCAATCGTGAGACTCTAGTCCTCCCTTCTTCATTTTGTATATATTTTATATCTTATTATATATATTTTGAGAGTTTTAGACTGCTACATACCCGTGTCTCGTCCAACATGCACATTCACTCTTTTATCGCGATTTGTGGTCCGACGAACACTTACATTATGTTTTTTATCATTATTTTCGAGTATACTACTACGGATGAGTCTACTCCACCCCTTTTATGACGTGAGTTGGATGATTCCATTCTCCCATTACTTATATTATACACATGTACACACACATCACAGAGGTAAAAAGGCGAAGATTAACATTAGCTCATGAGAGACTGAAAGGGCAGAATGGGTTCCCAACACGTTCCCATTATGTAACTTAGTCCCCAGACCTTTGAATTATTTGATTTCGCATGCATCAACTTGACTTTGATGCCGTTCTCTCTAGGCAGTGACACTCTTTTTCCTGTTTTGAGAAAAAAGTTTGGCGAGTCTATCTCTTCATGTTACCCCCATTTGACAACGACCGATTTTATATCCGAGGCTGGACTACAAAAAAGGGACGATAGAGAGAGGGAGGGAACCTTCTTTCCTTCCTTATTCCTCCCCACCGTCCCGATATTTGAGGGCCCTAGTCATGAACTCCGAAGGAATTCAACCCCGGATGGCCATAATGGAGAATCCGTTGGGAACAAAATTTAGAGGACTAGACTCTATTTCTACATAGGTGTTATTCTTTTCTCTCCTATTTTTCTACATGTGTACATGTGATCCCACTTTTATGTTCCCTTTACTCATTTTTTTAATTTTTGTATATTTATCTCATTCTTATCTCCACCATGCTTTCTTCTCATGTATATATCAATTTTTCACTCACTTGTACATGTTCACTTCACACACATGTATATATTCTCCATGCTCACTTCACACACTCACACTTGTATATAGTTTCGTCTCTACTCATATGCTCCACGCACCACTTGTAGATTATCCATGATTATCTTGACTATAACACACCCTCACATCTCTGATTTGTATATATCTCCATGCTCACTTACACATCTCACACACCACTTGTAGTTGATCCATGATTAGGCCCACGAGCACACACTTTCACTTGTATATATTCACATGTTGCTTTTCTCACGTTATTCTCATGCCACTCTCTAACTCACATCTATATATTCACTAGGTTCCTTATCAACATGCTTAGTATAACCCTCATGCTCCATGCGAGCTTTACTTTTCATAATATTCATATATTCTCCCTCATAGTGGTAGTAATCCCCTTTCTTATGATGCAAATGAAACAAACTCTCCATAAGACACTAATTAAGACTCATGCATTTTGTACACTACGTCACAAGAGCCTGCCAATATTGACAAAAAAAATCCCATATTGGGGGGTCACTTCGTGATGGGTGCCGAATTCGCTGGCGCACGATTAACCTAAGTGATATGATTCTCACATTACATTGGCTTCGTAACTTCGACGTATATCAAATGACATCGTACCTCTTAACCGAACTCATGAAGGGAGGTATATAATAGGGAACTCGTTCACGTATGTTGAGTATATTGAATTATCTCTCATACATACCATCCCAATGAGGTCTATTATGAGGCAATTCAGGTTTATCAAATGGTTTGTCCACATGGACCGATTAATGATTCCCCTTATATGTAAGAGGTATATTGCGAAAGTCATGCCAAAGGGGGAACCCTTCCACTAACCCACCAAATGCATAAACCTCATATAGGCATCAACCTTATGTCACTCATAATTAGTTTCTTGGTTACCATGTGGATCTCTGCCAAAATTTTAGGTCGCCATACTACCCGAATTTTAGTGCCATTTCGCCCATTTTTAGGATAGGACCCTTCCCGCGAGCTTGAAAACCAGTCAAACCGTGTCTTATATTTGTAAACATTGTCGTTCCCAAGGCTTGGATCCTGTCCTGCATTTAGGCAAAAATAATACAAGTGAAAACACATAGTAATAATAATCATGCTGAGTTTCATTGTTTTTCCATCTTTTCAAAAAATATCAAAAACATATCTTTCCCCCTTTTCAAAATACTAGAAACATGTTCCCCCTTTCCAAAATACCAAAGATACTCCCACTTTCTTCCAACAATAAACCCAAAATATTTTCACTCTTAGTTCGATCGCATACCCGACTTTGTCTTGGATCCCTATTGGCTTCGATTTATCGTCAAACTGCCCTGAAGCTCAGTTGCTTCTTTTACTATTTCAATCGAATTTGGGATCGACATCCATAAGCTATTAATAGATCACCGAATGTTCATCTAGTACTGATGGCCAGCCTTGCCCAACTCAGCGACAAAATTCATAATCTTCAAACCGATGTCCAAAAGATGTAGTGACATCGAACCTAAACTCCTGAAGGTCATGAACTTAAGATCCTCTTTCCTCGTGCTATGAGTCCACCGGTACCCGAACTTGTTTGGGTCCTAGAGGAATACCAACATGTCTCGCGTGCCCCATCTAAGAACACGACGCCACTTGCTCAGCTCTCAATTTCGAACATTTCCCAGCCAAGGGCCCATCTACCATTTCTCATGGATCCCAAATAAGAGGAACTGAACAAGTTAAAGGAAGACATCAAGATACTGTCAAAGAAGTTTGAACAAGTCAAGATCTCTAGGAACTACATGGATTACACCCACATGTCTATTTATTCCAAAGATAGATTGCCAGAGAAGTTCAAAGTTTTGGACATCGAGAATTTTGGGGGCAACGGGCCCCTACTAATGAATCTACATAGCTATCACCGAGCCATGAACCTTATCAGTGCCTCAGAAGAATTAATTTCTCAAAAGTTTCAACAGACCTTGAAAGAAAGTTCTCTCAGATTGTTTTTTGTCTCTAAGAATCCAGGATTTATAGCTAGGAGGATGTAGCCCGAGATTTCATGTCTCCGTAAAAATACAACTAAGAGTTTGAGGTCATGCGTAGAGACCTAGAGTTATTCAAGAAAAATCTCAGGGAAATAGTTAGTAGCTTAATTGGGAGGTAGAAAGAGAAAGCCACCACTATGACCAACATGCCCTTAGAGGAGGAACAAGTGAGTATTGTGAAGAAGAACTTCTTGCCTCATATCTGAGCATTTAGGGAAGGACAATACTACCGGCACATTCGAGCCCATCGAGAGGATAAAGTGGAAATCAAATAAGTTGCCACCAAAGTGGAGTCTAAACTGAAGAAACTAACCAGACAGTTCAAACCGAGGAAGTATGAAAAGCCTATTTAGTCTCAACCATCAATAACATATCACAACCTAAAACTTCTTGGACACCACATATTCGCCCTAATCCTATTAGAAAAGAGTATACTGAGCTCCATGATCCCATGTCGAAGGTATATAAGGCCCTGCTAGCTCGAAAACTCATCAAACTAATGGAACCCTAACCATTACCAAACCCAATCCCTAAAAACTTTAAGCACGATGTCCATTGTGACTTTCACTAAGTCACAAGCCACACGTTTGACTAATGATTTTACCTCGAAAATATGATCCAAGACTTGATAGATCGGGGTGTCATCACCCCGCCAGCTAATCCTAAGCCTAAAACTACTTATAACCCTCTTCCAGCACATGGAACTGGAACAATTTCCATCTTCTTGGAAAACAACTTTGAGTTTGACCCTTCTACCCAAATTATGCCTGTCAAAGTGTCCATTACCCCCCCCCCCCAGTCTCACCCAAACCTCCCAAGGTTTTCCCACCTTTTCTCATACACACTACATGCCTTGCAGATCAGCTCTATTGCTCCTCCCGAGAGCCTATATTTTTGTCTGCACCCGATAAGAGGGGGCATGGAACTCCGTGCTGTTCTATAATAATTCCAAAGGTTTGGGATAAAATTTTCCACAGAGAGGAATATCGGCTGCCAAAGGTTCTGTGGCCTGTTCATAGAAGCCCAAAAGTGGTCTCGAGAATCATATTAGTGGGTGGTACCTATTGAGGAAAGCAGTTTGGATGACATTGTGCGAATCATAGCCGTTATATTTCACCAAATAGGAGAAATCTGCAGCATTCCTAAGTTTCTCATGGCTTTGAAACTTTAAGGACGTGGGAAGACCGGTATGATGAACTATAGATATTTTCTAGTGTATTGATCACACTTGGCAAGACGACACCATTGCCACTGATTGGGGTGATGACTTTAAAAGATCAAGCAACAAATTTGAGGGCGAATATTTCCCCATTTGAGACGCAAACTTGAAATATGAAGTGGAATCTCTGACCAATCAAACCATGGAAATCAATGAAAACTCGAAAGGAAGTGAATCTGAGGAATCTTTTGATCAGCAGACACTAAGACCGAGTCTCTACATAATCCACCAAGATGCTGTGCCATCGGACCCGTCCGCCCAAGTCAAAACTGCTTAAGTGCCACTCCTAAATTGGCACGCTATCCTAGTCCCACCTGCTAAAGCCCAGCCAAATCCTACTTTATATCCTATCCAATAAATCTTTGTACCTATTTTCTCCCTTTTCTGATGTAAATGTAACTGAGACCTCTTTTGAGGTTCTCAACACTGTATTCCCAGAAAATTAAATAAATGAAGATTTGAGTATTTTGTTGTGACTTACATCAAACTCTTGATGCTGATTTTATAAATGAACCATTCTTAATTGATCTCAATAAGGAAAATAATAAAAAACATAGCCACATTCAAACTAATGATGATGAGAATGTTGTTATTAACCTCGGTTCTAGTAGCCATATATGCGAGACTAGGATAGGGTCCACCCTTAACGACCATGAGTGGGCGCAATTTAAAGAAACACTAAAAGAGTTCATAGACATCTTCATGTGGTCCTATGATGACATGCTTGGCATTGACCTAGAAATAGATCAACAAAAAATTCTGACATCAATATGATCGTGTAGTCAAACAATCAAGTAGAAATTGATTACATGGGTTTCATTAGCATGTTGAATACCCTACATGGCTTGCCAATATTGCCCCCGTGTTAAAGTCCCCAAAATTGATTACCCATTTCTAAACATCAATATGATCGTGGACAATAAGACCATCTACACCCTCAAGTTATTTGTAGACGAATTTACCAATTATAACAAGATTAAGATGCATCCTGATCACCAAGAGAAAACTGCTTTCATCACCCCTTGGGGAACTTTCTACTACACCATTATACCATTTGGGCTAGCAACGTTGAGGCTACCTACAAAAGGGTTGCCATAACCATCCCTCATGACCTCATTCATAAAAAGGTTGAAGTCTATGTTGATGACATGATCATTAAGTCCAAGACTCAGGAGGGTCACATTCCCACTCTTCGAAAGTTCTTCGAGCGACTGCGATAATAGCAGATGCATTCAACCTACATAAGTGCATTTTCAGTCATCACTAAGGGAAAACTTTTAGGATACATGGTTAGTGAGAAAGGGATTAAAGCGAACCCTGCCAAATAGAAAGCCATATTCGATATGCCACTACCGTGGATGAAGAAGAAAGTAAGAGGATTCCTCGGTAAACCATAATACATTAGTGATTCATCAGCCAAGTGACCTCTATTTGCGAACCCATTTTCAAACTTCTCCGAAAGGACTCAACAAAATTTTGGAACAAGGCTTGCCAAATAGCCTTTGACCAAATCAAATGATACCTCACTCGACCTCCAGCGCTCATGGATCTGTAGTCAGGTATCCTCATCCTCTTATACTTGACCATCACTGATACCATAGAAGGGGGTTTTCTAGCCCAATACATTAAAAAATCCCATAAGGAAAAAGCCGTATACTATGCTAGTCAAAAGTTGGTCGAGTACGAAGCCAACTACACTGCCCTGAAGAAAGTGTGTGTTGCCCTGGTCTGGGTCGTGCAGAAACTACGACATTATATGATTGCTTTTTACATCACGCTAGTATCCTGAATGGATACCATATAGTACCTGCTAAAGAAAACCGCTTTGTCAAGCCTAATGGACCATTGGTTGATGTTTCTAGCCGAGTTCGATATTGTGTACATTACACAGAAAGCCATGAAATACAGGGCCATTTTTTACTACTTTTTTCGATTACGACATGGAAG
Source organism: Sambucus nigra (assembly GCA_949130495.1). Lineage (NCBI taxonomy): Eukaryota > Viridiplantae > Streptophyta > Magnoliopsida > Dipsacales > Adoxaceae > Sambucus > Sambucus nigra. Next base: position 154,554,425 of record OX422211.1, on the reverse strand, counting down.
GAACCGAACTTTGGGTCTCCAAAATTCCTAAATGAAGACATTATCTTCACCTCTTAGGAATATCTCAACTGGAAAATGTTCTTCGATGGATCTACCAACAAGAAAGGGTACGATATTGGGATACTCCTGATCGCCCCAATGACTGTCACACCCCAATTTCCATCAAGCTAAAATTCCTTTGCACCAACATCATGACTGAATACGAGTCATGTAGTATAGGCCTCAAGATTTCCCTTGAGAAAGTCATCAAGCACCTAAACATCTATGGGGACTCTGCCCTTATTATCTGAAAAATCCTCAAAAAATGGAAAGTCAAAGATGAGAAGATCCTACCTTTCCATGCCCACCTAGAAGAGTTGGCCTCCTAATTCAAAGATATCACCTTCCATTACTTTCCTCGCTCAAAGAACAACCTAGTTGATGCCCTAGAAACCTTAGCCTATATGGTCGATATGCCATAAGGAATGATAATAGCCCATTTCCTAGTTAAGAAATTAGCTACACCCACTAATTGTTACCACATTGAGCTCGTCACAAGAAAAAATCCTGACATGGTCGAGTTAGGGTACTATGATATTTGGAGCCTTATTAAAATGGTAAGTATCACCGATATACAAATAATAAAGACCATGCGACCCTTCATAAATTGGCTACCCAGTAAATCATCTGTGACCATGCCCTCTTCAAGAGAAACTTCGATGGAAGACATTTACATTACCTAACAAGGACTGATATTGAAGGAATGATGCAGAAAATCCACAGTGGGGAATGCAAGCCCCACATGAATGATCACATGCTTTCCAAAAATATCATTCATTAAGGGTAATGTTGGACTACCATGGTTCAAGACTGTACTACCTATGTTCAAGATGCCTCAAATGCCAATAGTTTTCCAACCTCTAATACTTGCCTCCCCGAGAGCTGTATAACATGACTTTTCCCTAAAGCTACTCAACATGGGGCATAGACATCATGGGAGACTCACTCCCAAAGCTTCTAACGGGCATGAGTTCATCCTATTCGCTATTGACTACTTCACGAAATAGGTTAAAGTCGAGTGATACGCGGTGCTAAATGCAAAGAAAATGGCCAGGTTTAACAGAAAGAATATTATGTACGGATACGAGGTTCCCCATGAGTTGGTGTCAATAATGGACTCGACTTCGAAGACGAGATCATAGAAATGGTTAATGAATATGGAATTCAGAGGCACAAGTCTTCTCCTTACCATCTCCAAAACAATGACGTTGTCTAAGCCTCCAATAAGAGTCACAAAACCATCATTAACAAGATGATCGTAAGTTAAAAATACTGGGCTCATCGGACCCCATAATCCCTCTAGGGCTACACCACCTCTATCAGAACACCTATTAGGGCTACTCCCTATTCTCTGGTATACAACATGGAAACAGTTCTGCCCGTTGAACTAGAAGTGCCTTCTTTACATGTCATGCTTAAAACCAGAGTCAGTGAAGGAAACTAGCATCAGAACCACTATAACGAACTCTCACTCTTAGATGAAAAGAGACTCAAAGCTTTATACCACATATAGGGATACCATCATCGGATAGCGCGGTCATTCAATAAGAAAGTCAAGGACTGTGGTATCCAAGAAGGAGACCTTTCCCTCAAAGAAATTATAGAACCCATCTGGGACCCCAGAAGGAAGTTCAAACCTAATTGGAAAGGCCCCTACATCGTGAAGAAATTCCTATTAGGCGTTGCCACTATGTTCACTGATCTCGACGGAGAAAAAATGTCTCATCCAGTCATTTTGGACCATCTTAAGAAATTCCACCCTTAAATCCGAACTCTTTGCGTGCTACGACCCTTCTCATCCACCATTTATTTAAAAAAACTCTCTTAATTTCCTATACCTAGAACTATGTAGCACCTGATGCTCTAAAAAAACCCTTATTCAAAATGAATCTCACAGATTTTCAAAACCCATAAAGGCACGTCGGCAACCCACACGACACACATGGGAGCGGTCCTTTATTTTTCACAAAATGCTCTTCTTTTTAACCCCCCCAAAATGGCGGTCCATCTCATCATTTACATAAATAAAAGAATTACTGTGCCTTAGTGATTGGTATCGGTAGTTCAAATGAAAAATTCATCAAAAGACACAATATAATATGTCAAAATCATTTTTATTTAAAGATCAAAGAACATAGTCGTTACATGAAATATCAGTTGAACAAACCACTCTCATTCGAATTACAAAACCAACATATATTTCTTTTTAAAAAATCTTACCAAATGACCAGCTTCAAACAAAAATCCTAAAAAATCACTAAATCCTACCACAAACTATCCCAAATAAAAATTCCCATCTTTATAAAATACTGCCCTCATCTTACAGATGACCCTGCCTCATCATCATTGTCTACTCCCAGAGTTACTCAGGTCTCCTACTCCAGATGGGTGCTCCTGATTCACTCCATACAGCAATATGACTTGACAAGCTTAGTCGAAACCACCATACCTTCCTTTATGGTATCACAAGCAATAAGCCACCTTTGCCCGTTACCTCCTCCAAAATCTTTCGAACTGCCTATTTTCATAACCATTTTAGATTATCCATAGACACATACCAAGCTTCTCTAACAAATTATGGTGGACGAGAAAATGATCGACAGTTATTCCACAAAGGTCCCAATATCATCCTCTACTGGGAAGAAGTTGGTATTACGAGGAGGCACAATATGCTCCCATACCACTTGGCGTAAAATTCACTAAGGAAATAAAAGGAAGTTTGGCAAAGGCCAACCAGCCACACATACCCGTACTTTCCCAACTATAAAATGGGTTGTATGTCCCCCTACTATGGCAAAGACCAACGAAGACAACGGGCTTAGTGCTCTATGAACCAGTTAACCCTGTTCTCTATCGAAGGGCCAAAACTGAAGAAAGGCCAAGTAAAAAAAATTAGGAACCCCCAATAAGGGATACTCAGGAGGGGACGCCAAGCGAAATCTCTTAGAGAGCCACATGAACAGCATCACAGGTCTCCCCCTCAGAAAGTCGAAACGACCTTCCTTCCAAGCATCAAGACCATTTAAGGTCTCCGCCAGCACCACTCTGCAAGACTACAGTGGTAAGACATCCATACCACTATCGTGGCAACCTGAGGATCCGACGTCTAGTCACCCGTCACTAACAAAAGACTCGCAGTTAGGACCAAGGCTAAACTCTAGCAAAACCACCATTAGGAAAATCCCTTTGGCACATTGATTTCATAATCGTTGGGATGTCGATATTCCCTTTGTGGACCAATGGACGAGACGCTGAGGGATATATATGAAGTAACTTAGTCAAAAACACCCGGGGAGAAGGGAATAAGCCGAGCATAGATACCATTGAACAAGGGATAACACCCAACATCGCTAAAAATTTCTCATAGGTGGGGAACACCTTGTCTATCACGAACCGAAAAACATGATCTTCGGGGTACCATAACTATATCGCCGCCTCCAGCAGAGTCCAATCTATAACACGATTATGCTCTAAGGAGACCCGATGATAAGTAAAGGCATCATAGTAAACATTATAGAGGCATATTGCCTCTAGACCCTCAAGGTAGGAAGAAAAAACCTCAGACATCAGGAGAGCCATTTTCAAAAGAGAAGAAAGACAGAGAATAGAGATTCTGGATGGTGGTGAAGAATACACCCACCCAAAATCATTTGTATACCCAAAGGTACTCACAAAGGAAAAATCGTTCAAAAAATCATCAATCCCTCTACCCTCATAGTACTCCAAGTACATAGAAAGTACAATCAAATCCAAAGGAGTGATTTAACTTGATCCTTATGCTAATAAACAGGAACTAAGGTATGTCGGTCGACAACCCCCCTTTTAGAAAAATTTATTTTTCCTCTTTTACATAAAATCAATTTCCAAAAAAGTTCTTACTTTGAAAAAAGGTTAATTTTCAAGTTATTACTTTTTATTATTCCTATTTTCATAAAATAAACATTTTTTTCGTGACCATGTTCATACTAATGTCTATCTTTGCAAATAAATAAGAAATATTAGCAGAAAATTAAAGTGCATATATAATAAGTCACTAATCAAGAAAATACCAAAAAGAAATGCATTTTTTTCATATATAATCCTTCTTTGGCATTATTACATTTTTTACAGGAACAAAAGAAAAAAAATACAACGGGACATTGCACAAACCCTCCAAAAGGCCTCTCAAACCAACCCTCAGCCCTCTTAGCGCATGCGCTTCCCCCGACGATGTGTGATAGACCCTCTACTCTCGGAGACAGAATTCTCCTCAGAAGTGTCCAGCGACACCATACCCGAAGTGGATGACATCTTCACATAGGCGAACATCGACGCCATCCAATCCTTGATATCTCGCAGCCAATTGGTTAACACCCATACAGTCTACAAGGAAGAAAATAACAAAAGTCGAGGAAGTCAGTATAGAGAAAAGGAAAGTAAATAGGGAACATGAAATAAAAGAAAAAGAAGATAAATAAATCTCAGGTCAGAGAGCATCATCAGTATGGCATGTCAACCCGTCGACTGACACATGGGGATAGTGGGGTACCCTCAACACCTCCTCGCTACTCAACCTAAAGTGATAAGGAGGAGTTACCTAAATGAGTAGAGCCTCTTCCATTTCGTAGTCACATCACCTCCCATACTTTGGGATGATGCCACTGGCACACTGGTACCCCTCCTCGAAGTAGTGGCAGGTGGAGGCATATTATCCACGTCATATGTGCATAAAGGCATTAACCAACTGGTCACTAAATATAGGTAGTCATAACCTATCACCATATTAGTGTAGAGTGTATAGGGTTAGCCAATCATTGTCGCCGCCCTGGCATTGTCTGTAATCTCTCTCACCTATCTAATGAACTCTGAGGGCCCCGACGGTGGGACCTTTACCTTCTCCTCCATAATCTTCCTCATAACTCTCTCTCTCTAAGGTGCCAGATGTACCCAAACTCGTGCATCAATAACCTTCTTATTTGTGTGTGCATGCTCGTAACCCCCATATATCGTGAAGGAAGATTCCAAAGGTAGAAGGTCACCTACATCCCCAACAAAGAATCAGTATCTACTAAAAACTAATGATGTTAGAAAAAAACTTAGGAAAAGATGAAACTAACCAGATTGCTCTTTAGGTCGTTCAGCACCTTCCGCACGTCCTTTAAAGACAAGGATTGGTTTAATCCACTGTTCAACTTCTGCCATAGGTACATCCTGTAGAAGCCCCCCAACAAACTCTCCTTCAGGACACCAATGCCGCATTGAGACCTATCACCTCCTAAGACCACGTCTGCAAGAAGACAAAAATCAAAAAAGAAAGAAAAATTGCAAAGGAAATAAAAGGATTGCGAAGGTACAAAAAAATAAACTCAAAGATTACATCCAGAAGGTACGTGGGTCGTGTGAATGACTATCAACAAACCTGACAAAACGCATCCAATGAAGCATAAAGGGATGCTATAGTAAATCTCCCCCTAATCGTATCGATGCATGTCCAAAATAATCGTTAAAGTGGTAAAAAACTAGAGATTAACGACATCGCCACTCGTCGTGACCAAAAGTCCTCTAAGCAAAAGAAAAATAAACAAACGGTATGCCTGTCTCACCTATCAACCATCTGTCTTATCTATATGACTTTTTATTAGAATATATTTTAGCACCAAAATATAAGTAGAATCCCTCGAAATGATTCTACAATATCCCCCATAGAAGCCCGTACCGCCTCTTTTGTGACCTGCTGAGTACGATCCACGACAATCTGATGCCCCTCACAATCCAGGCCCAACAGTTGATGCACATCCAAGGGAGTAATAGTCATCTCTCAAATACTTAGAAATGTGTGACTCATGTCCCACCACCTCTCACCAAGTGCATAAAACACTGTAAAAGAGCGCGACATCTCATCCAGTGGACAACATGATGATACAAAAAATGGTATCACCAAATCAATGTAAATATGCAAGCTCAATCCATTATATTAATGGAGTGTAAACAAATATGTAAATATAGAAGAAAATAAGGAAAATAGGGAAATAACATAAAATATAAGAGGTTCAACCTATCTAGGCCTACTCCACTATGTGAGTGTGTGTGAAATATACTAAGAAAGGGAACTAATGGCCTTGGGATACATAACACTCACGCTTTCTCTCTCTACTATGTTTTTTATAGAGCTTCAGCTAGGGTTTATAATAATCGATCCTTTATAAAGACGTAGAAGACAAGTATATATAGTGTATAGGTGGTGTAGTGTACTCCCCAAGCATGTAATAAGCATGTGTGGAATGTTCTTAATGCATAAGGATGAGCCATCGGTCACTGTCACATGTAGGTCATGATGATAAAATATTCCCTCATATGTAAGGGAGATGTTGTTATAACGGTTTGGTCCATATGGGATCTGCAGCCCATGCTCTCCCTCCCACGCGCCCCCCAATCCACGCGCTTCGCCAGCTATTCACTTTTAGCCATCCATCCAGGATAAGACTGATTTATCGAGCTATTGTCCACTGATCGAATGACACTTATCCTGTTAAGTTGTCTCGTCCTATCCTCATCATTCGAATGACGGTAGAGGACGAGGGTGGTAGATTGTAGGAGCAATGATATGAGGCGTGTTGACTGGTTTTTTAGGATGAGGTTGAGGTTCCCTATGATGAGACATCGGTGGAGGATGAGTCAGCTCAGGATGAGTCCATGGTAGAGCCATAACTCCTTATACTAGATGTATTGGTGATGGTCATCCTTGGTCGAGGGTTATAACTCTGGGATGGGGAAATATTTAGTATATCAATCACCCCCATTCCTTGGTCTTCAATTGTGACATAAAGGCTGAGGGATAATGTATCTTCTGGTTATTAATTAAAAAGGGCATCCTTTCATATGTCAAATTTGTAGAGTTTGATGAAGATTGGATTGACATTTGGTAGCCATTGTGTAGAATGGTGTGTGGCCCAAAAAATGATGGCTGCAAGTGATGCTTAGGCCCTTGTTCCCTAATTATGACCTCTTTGGAAGTTGTGTAAAATCATTTAAAGTATTTAAATGATTTAAAAATTCATTTTCTCTCTCTAGTTCATCTTCTTCACGCGTCGTTTCTCTTTCTCTCAAGAACCAAAGGTTTTCTCTCTCATGTTCAAGAATTTTTCGGCCATCCTTAGGCTTCTTCCTTATTCTTTTGCATAATGAACTTCCTCAGATATTCCATCTTCCCCCCTTGCTGGTTTTTCCCTTTGTTTTGACCATTGTTACATTATTTTGATTTTTCTTCAATTGTTAAGATTTTTCGGCATAGTCCTTCGCTAGCTTTAGGACTTTTGAAGGATGGTTATGATGGTTTCAGGGTTTGATTATTCGATTGGGGGTATTCCTAGGGTTTTTTCGATCTGTTATCCCCCTTGGTGGAGTTTCTGATCATACCCAGGTCTTCTTCTCCGATTGAACCCATTTTGATCTTTTGGTCAATAATAGTCATACTTTATCTTATTTGTGCCCTTTATGGTTTTAGCCTAATTTTCATTGAGTTTAGCTCGACTTATTTGATGCTAAAGAAGCTTTATGAGTTAGCAGAACATTATCCCACACTTAGGGAGAGGTACTTCCAAGAAATACGTAGGATATAGGAAGAGGTCGAGGCCAAACATAGAATCGACCCTCATTTCATACGACCCATTTGTCCTATCCCAATAAAGACTATTTTAACCTCCTCCTCTAAGGTCAGTATGGACGAGATGCTAAAATCATCCCCTACGCCAGCTAACATAATAGATTCATTTGAATAAGCGATGAGAATTGCATCCTTACATTTTATGGAACCTAAGGCAGTCGAGAGTTTATCTTGGACATCGTCCTCTAGCCAGGTCAGGTCCTTTGTCTGAGATGCCTCTTCATTCCAAATTATGGAAGATGGGTCTTATAGTGATTCTTTAATTCAAGTTATCTTAGAACAGGCTGAGATGACTATCAATGTTGATATCCCTTCAATTGTTGTCCCTCTCAGAGACATGATCGAGAGTGAGTTTTAAGAGAGGTTCCTAGAGGGGAATCCGATTGGTGATCATGAGGATGAGTAAGAGAATGAAAATATATTCGACGATGGTGATGACTTTGAGACAAAAGAACTTGTCGATTATACCTACGTCGAGACCTTTCAGTCCACTATGAGAGTCTGACCTTATCCTATGGAGACATATGTATGACGTAAAGTCTAACATTGCCATGCGTGTCCCAGTCGACAATGAGAGAGAATATGGTGGTCGAGAGGGTGAAATTACTATATATGAGCAAATGTTTAAGGTTGGTGTTAGATTGCCATTCCACTCGTCTATCTGAGATGTCCTGTCTAGTCTAGGACTTCCTCCAACTCAACTGGCACCAAATTCTTAGAGAATCATACTCGACTATATTTCCTTGTAGATGAAAAAATATATGGACGACCTTTCAGTTGAAATATTCAAAGCCTGTCACAATGTTTCATGCTCTAAAGCCCAAGGGTCTAGAAAGCCTGATAAGAAAACTATTTAAGTTACCCAGACATTGTACCATCAGTGTAAGCCAAAATTCTTTTTTATTTCTAGGGCTTGGGAATTTTTTACTAATGTTGACCCTTTCGATGATGAGCTGAGAGTTCCACGTGATTGGGAAAACCCCTACATGTCGACAAAGCTGGACCCCGACCTCAGTGTTGTAGAACTGGAGAGGGTTAAGTATCTATAAAGCCAAGGTAAGGAAGGTGCCCTTACTAAATTTGGGGATCTTATAGCTCCTAACTTCTTGGAGAAGGCTGGCTTGGGGGTTAACCCTCTGGCCGAGTTGTGTGAGTTACTTAATTTTTTTATTCTCAAGTTTTTTTTCATCTCTAACTTTTATGACTAATCATTTCTGTTTTGTCTTTGTAGATCATCCAACGCATATCTCGAACGGCCTATGGAATATGACGTCTCCTAATTTGAAGAGCGTCATGAAGAAAGGAGGTAAGAAGAATGTGGTAAAAACTTGCTACTGGAGGGTCGGCCAATACTGAGTCCGGTCAAAAAAGAAAAAAACCACCTTCCCCCACTGACATCCGCCAGGATAGCCAGACGAGGCAGAAAATAAATACTCCTCCCTTGATGGTAATAAGTTCTTCTCGGCTAGGATCTTCCTTAGGGGACACCTTGAGAGCTTTTAGTCATATAACCTTGCTCAACTCCAGGCCTTCCCTGACTCTACTATTCCATCAGTGAGGAGATCAAAAGTTGGTCTCCTCAAATTCCCTTCAAAGGGGGATTATGAGTTCTTGGGTAAGTTGCCCCTGAATACCTTAGACTTCAATTTTCATCATCTGGGATAGGTATTGGCCTAGTAAAAAACTTGTATGTCATCTCATGTTATCCTTTTTTTCCTCATCGCATTCTAATCTCTATACATTGATCTTTATAGGTTGTGTGCACCCTCGCCTCTATCAACAAATGGATCACAGAAAATGTGACAAAGTTCTAAGAGGGTGAGAAGGCCATCCTCGACTTGACTAACCTGAAGAAGAAGTACAAGGATAACCGAAATGAGTACTAGAGGACTCTAACTCAGCTCAACCTGGATCACGCCATTGAATTAAAGGCTAAGGTTAATTAGCTGACTACCCTGAATAATCAAGTTTCCCAGTATTCTACTGACCTACCTGTAGCCATTAAGAAGGCCAATGATGAGGCTTTATTGACCGAAGACAAAGAAAAAATTAAGGATGAGGCCATTGAAGCATACAAGCCATATGATGAGTTTATCGGCTTCAGCATAGAGTACATTGAGAGGGGTCTTAAAATGGCCTATAAGTGGGTCATCACCAAGTTTTTTAAGGAGGTTTCCTCCATCAGTGTCAAGCTAAAAGCATCTGATATGGAGGATCTTTATATGTCTGAGGCCTTGGAATATGTTCATTCTTTACCCACAATCGAGGAATATGAAGTGATGGCTGAGGTCCCACTTAAAGTTGACATCAATGTTGTTGATGATCAGACTCAGGTCGAGGGAGACGCTGAAATCTCAGCCAACAATATTGAATAAAATCAAATCAGTGGAGGTTCTAGAGAGTCAACCTTAAATGTGGAGCCGACTCTACAGGGTGTTCATTTTTTACCGATACCCTTCATTTCGTAACAATTTTTGTGAACACTTTAATGATTTCTCTCAATTTTTTCTTGAACTGAGTTTTTGCACTGAGCCTACTTTTATTTTTTAATGACTAAATGGATGGAGTTTGATCTCATACTTGAGTTGTCTTTATTTGTTTGTATGTCTGAATTCTTCTGATGTTTAAAAAGTAACCATGCTTGAATGGCTTATAATCTTGAGATCACCAGTTAATAATTTTCTTTTCACACAATATCCCATCCTTAGACAAGATAAATATAACCAAATAAGTGATCTTTGAGTTTAGATTCACCAAATTATAGTGTTATATCAAAACTCCCCTCTCATCGTTTTGAGAGTGTATGGACGAGAGCTACCTCGTCCATACATTATCGTCTCGGTTGAGATAGTGTTCCATTAAATTAATGATGTTAAGATAAACAAAAATAAAGTGATTTTTGAATTTGAATTTACCAAATTATGGTGTTATATCACAAATTTCATCTCGTCATTTTGAGAATGTATGGATGAGATCTACCTCATCCATACACTACCGTCTCGGTCGAGAGAGTGTTCCACCAAATTAATGATGTTAACAAAAACCATAATAAAGTGATTTTTGAATTTGAATTCGCTAAATTATTCTGTTATATCACAAGTCTTCTCTCGTCATTTTGAGAGTGTATGGACGAGTGTGACCTTGTCCATACATTGTCATCTCGTTCGAGAGATTTTTTCACCAAGTTAATGATGTTAAGATATTGTTTTACCCTCTCGGTGTTATTGAGAGTTCGCGAATGAGGTTAGCCCAGTCCAGACTGTCATGTCATCGAGAGAAAGGTAAAGAAAGTTCATCACATGAGTGATGTTCTATAGCTTAGGATAAACTTATACATACAATCTAAATTACTCATACAATAAATAGGAGAGAACACTTGGGATATTTTTCATTCATAACTTTTCTTTTCATACAGTGCTACACTGATAGAAGAAATTTATACAAACTCCCACTGATAATACTTTTTTAGATGGTCGGTATTCTAAGGATTAGAGAATGGCTCTCCTTCCAAGTTCTCAAGTCGATATGTTCCTAGAACCACCTCTTTTGTCACCCGGTAGGGACCATGCCAGTTAGGATAGAGTTTGTTGGTCTTCTGCCAAGTCTTATTCAAAATTAGGTCTCCTATTGCTAATGGTAGGGTCTTCACTCGTTTATTGTAGAAATTTTCCTTTCTCTGTTGATAGGCATCTTTCCTAACCTCAGCATCCTCTCTTCTGTCTTCTATTAGGTCGAGATCTAGTCTACGCTCTGCAGTATTCTCCTATGGGTCATATGTTTGGACTCTGTGAGTTAGAGCACCGATCTATGTTGGCACCACGGCCTATGAACCGTAGTTAAGAATGAATGGGGTCTCCCCTATCAGCGTTATCTCCATTGCCATATAGCTTTATAGGATGGCGTGCACCTCTTCTGTCCATCGTCCTTTGGCATCTTCTATTTTTTTCTTCATCCCGTCAAGGATTTTTCTATTTGTCATCTCAGTTTGACCATTGGCCTGGGGGATCAACCATGAGTTGAAAAGAGTTGCATAATGCTGACCCTCTCACAGTACTTCTCCAAGGATATATTCTTAAACTGCTTCACATTATTTGAGATCAAAGTGTTGGGTAGGCCATATATATAAATAATATTCTTCCAAATAAATTGGAAGGTTTTCCTATCTATCATGGTGATCATTTACCAGGCCTCCACCCACTTGTAAAAATAGTCAATTGCCACTATCAGATATTGTTAGTTACCTACAACCCTTGGCAACAGTCCAACAAAGTCAATCCCCCAAACTAAAAATGGCCCTGGGGAAGTTATAGAAGTTAGAAATTGGTGAGGTTGATAAGGGATGCTGAAGAATCTTTCGTACTTGTCACATTTCTTCACGTAACTAGTCGCACCCTTGGCCAAGATCGGCCACCAATACCCATGGGTGACAATTCTCTTTGCCAATGATCTCCCTCCTAAGTGGTTGGAGCAAGATCCCTCGTGCACATCCTTTAAGATATACTCCACCTAAGTTGGATGGACGCGTCGGAGTAGGGGGAGGAGGAATCCCTTATTGTATAGGATATTTCCTATGATGGAGAACTTCATTGATTTGTACCCCAATTTCCTCCTCTTAGCTTTTGAATCGGGTAACTCCTTGTCTCTGATATATCGTATGATGGGGTCCATCCATGAAGATCATCATCTCAGGTTTAAACAAAACTTCACTGTGTTATCCTTGTCCTCAATGGTCGGCCAATGTAGGATCCCTACTGTCACCGACCCTACGATTTCTATCCTGGTGGCGTAGGCTAATATTGTTAAGGCATCGAATTGGTTGTTGTATAGCCGAGAGATACTTTTTAGCTTCACCTTCTTGAAAATTTTTAGCATCTCCTTTACCCTTATTAGGTACTTAGCCAATATATCATCCTTGGCCTTATATGCTCCGAATATATAATTCATTAGTAGTCTGGAGTCACTGTGAACTAAGAGTTGGCTGACGTTTATTACTCTGGTGAAGGAGAGTCCTGTCAAAAGAACCCCATACTGTGACTCATTGTTGGAAGCCTTAAAACTAAATCTCAGATCATATTCGTCATTGGAAGGAGATGAAGCAAAGAGGGAGATAATAGAGAATATAAGTGGTTCAGCCTATCTAGGCCTACTCCACTATGTGAGTGTGTGTGAAATCTATTAAGAAAGGGAACTAATGGCCTAGGGATACATATCACTCACGTTTTCTGTCTACTATGTTTTTAACAGAGCTTCAGCTAGGGTTTGTAATAATTGATCCTTTATAAATATGTAAAAAAAAGTATATATATAGGGCATGGGGGATGTCGTGTACCCCCCAAGAATGAAATAATCATGTATGGAATGTTCTTATCCCATAAGGATGAGACATCTGTCACTATCACATGTAGGTCATGATGATCAAATATTCAATACATGTGAGGCAGATGTTGTTATAACGGTTTGGTCCATGTGGGATCCTCATCCCATGTGCACAATACCATGCATTCCTTAATCCACGAGCCCTTCCAATTGTCCAACTTTGGTCGTCCTTCCAAGCTGAGGCCAGGTTCTCGAGATGGTAGTCCACTAATGGAATGACACCTATCCTGTTGAGCTATCTTGTCTTCTCCTCGTCATTCGAATGACGGCTAAAGATGAGGGTCGTAGATCATAAGATAAATGATGTGAGTCATGTTGATTGGTCTTTTAAGATGAGGCCTAAGTTCCCGATAATGAGCCATCGATCGAGGATGATTCATCTCAGGCTGAGTCCATGATCGAGTTATAACTCCTTATACTAGATGGGTTGGTGATGGTTGACTTTATCCGAGGGGTATAACTTTGGGATGTGGCTATACTTGGTATATCATAGAATCAACCAACATACCACCCCAAGAATATGGTCCCAAACATCCTTCCACCCCATCATCGCCCGTAATTGAATGCTCGAAGAAGCAATATCAGTATATATAAAATTAAAAGAAAATCCTTCATTATCCCAAGAATGGAAAAAGAATGAAATGGGAAACCAGAGGTTAAAAACTCACATAGCCATTTGGGTTCTTCACCCTCATCGAATGATAGTGTGTGGGCTCACGCAATAAATTCCTCTCATTAGTCACCGACTCAAAGAAGTCGTAGGCATTCTCATTGCCCAATGCAAGTGGCACCATAACCTTCCATTCAAGGCTTGCCCAATTGTCAACAGACAACCATTGACTATTATTGTTGTCAAAAGTACCCTCTATTAAGAATATTAAAGAAAGAAGAACTTGAAATCAAATTTTAGAGAGAGAAAAAAAGAGATTTAATTGATTGGAAGTGTGAAAAATGAGGCAACCTTTTTATAGAAAGCTAAGGGGCATGACGATTGGTAGCCCTGAACATTTCGGTCGGCATATTCCTTTCCTATGCCAATAGACACTTCCACCGACATGCTTATCAACAGTCTCCTCCAAATTTTCTCCCAAAAATTTCTTGGAAAATTCCCAAAAAAATCTTTAAAAAATATAAAACATTATTGGAGCATTAGGCCCCTTACGTATTCTCAAAATTCCCAACTGGACCAATCGTACACTCTTATCATCAACATACTCCCCGATGGAATTAAAAGTACAATCCTACTACACCTTCCCCAATAAGAACCATAAGTCTACACAATCCCTAATGTAATCTTAAGTCAACATATTCCCATCGGCAGAACTACACCTCACAAATCATAACTTATGGTCCACATAATTGAACTCGACCCGTAGAATCGATCAATATAACTTAAGGTCCATAGAATTGACCTTGACCTGCTGATCGATTGCTTCAACTTAAGGTCTGTAGAATTGACTTTGACCCATAGAATCAGTCACTATAACTTCAAGTCCTCAGAATTGACCTCGACCCACAAAATCAGTCGCTACAACTCAAGGTCCATATAATTGACCTTAACCCTCATAATTGGTCACTATAACATAAGGTCCACAGGATTGACCTCGACACGCAAAATTGGTTGCTATAAACTTAAGGTCCACATAATTGACCTCGATCCATAGAATCGGTCGCAAAAATGTAAGCTCCATGGAATTGACCTCGACCCGCATAATCGTTCGCTACAACTTAAGGTCCACATGATGAACCTCAACCCACAAAATTGATCACTCTAACTTTAAGTCCTTAGAATTAACCTCGACCCGCAGAATTAGTCATCCCACTTTAGGCCTCAAAATTGAACTCGGCCCCTAGAATCATTCCCTACAATATTAGGTCCTAGAATTTACCTTGACCCCAATAATTGGTCACCCTATCCCTAGGTCCCCATAATCTATTTTAACACCCCCTAGGTCCATAGAATCGACTGCGACACTCCTAAAGTCCCCAGAATTTACCTATACCCTCTTAATAGGTCATCTTCTCCCCTAGGTCCGTAAAATTGAGGTCAATCCTCTTTTCCAACATCGATGTAGGGTCTATATTTTAACGGACTTTACTTTTTCCAAGCTCGCACGTTGAGGGGATCTATAGACACCCCATCCTTGGACCCCCCAAGAACCTCTCATCCATGCATCATAAACCCTAGGTCATACTCCAAGCACCGATTAAGAGGCCACTAGGCACTTTTGGGCCTCATTTTGACTCTGATTAACATTTGAACTTGAGAAAAGGCCCATATTTTAAAGGGGTCTAAATATCCTTTCCAACGCCTCTTCTAGTGCATGGATCGGCCTCACGGTTTGCGCGAATGAACCATATGACTTTGAGCACTTATTTGGAGGTCACCGGGCATTCCTGGGCCTCATTTGACTCCAATGAAATCTCCAAACTGAGAAAATCTCAATGATTCCTCAAAGGTATTTAAATCCCCTTTGCAACGGTCCACCCCGTGCATGAATCGGCCTAACGGTTCGAAAAAATGATCCATTTCACTTTAAAGGGTCATCAGGCACTTCTAGGCCCATTTATACTTTGTCAACTCTCCAAACGGTTCAAAGCTCAATGAAATCTTAAATATCATTAAATTCACTTTCTAATAGTCATGTTGTGTACAAATTGACCTTACGGTTCAGACGAACGATCAATTTTCCTTTGAAAACCTTTAGTTTAGAGACCATAGAGGTATTACAAGCCTCATTTGACTTTGGTCAACTCCCGAATTGGGGAGTGGCTTAACGGATTCTTAAAGGTCTTAGAATTCTTTTTCCAATGGTCTACCCCATGCGCGATTCAAACTTGCGATTTGCACTTAGTGCCATTTTTCTGAAAAAACCCATTTTGGACTGCCTATAGTGTAAGGACATTTTTCTCATGTCCATTGTCTTACATTTGTGTATGTCATACGCCGCTACATTTGGCATGTCTTGTCACGATCTCACACGACAGCCTCAATTTGAATTTCGGGAATCAAGCATTTAACATCTCCATCATGTGTCCCACATCTTCCTCAACGACTTCACGTTCCATGATTTTAGGGACTTAATGCAAGTGGTACGCAAGAGAAGTCA
Source organism: Sambucus nigra (assembly GCA_949130495.1). NCBI lineage: Eukaryota > Viridiplantae > Streptophyta > Magnoliopsida > Dipsacales > Adoxaceae > Sambucus > Sambucus nigra. The sequence goes on along the minus strand of OX422211.1, from coordinate 154,538,258 downwards.
AAACAGTGAAAAAGGAAAGATAATAATGTTTAAGGATAGTTTGGTAATTTTATTATCACCGTACAGAGTCCGATCAACTAGAAAGTTGAAGAGCTCACCGCAATGAAGATACTGGAAGAAATGGCACCTTAATCTGAGATATGGTGAAGAAGTAATGGCCCTCTAAAAATGGAGTAAATTCTTTGGATAATGCTGTAATTTTCCCCCAAACCAGCGAACGTTTGAGAAACCGAAGGCCAAATCAGTTCGTGGGGCGAACCGGTTTGTGGTACACCGGAACCGATTCGGGTTACCCGACGCTGGATAGAGTTCCATATTTTTAAAACTCTTTTGGTTTCCTTATAAAATCCAACTTAGGGGGAGTTATTTTCTAAGACTTGGAGTGACGATTTTGAGAGTTCTATTAGCTCAAGTCTTCATATTTTTTAGTCCCGAAACTCATGTTGTGATTCACACATCATTTCCATACCTTTGTGAATCCTTTTGAAACCCAAGAACATAACCTTGATTTTGTTCATACTTGTGGAGAAGTCGTTTCTCTTCTTCATTGCTGCCCACCTGGAAAGGGAAAGTTCCAGCCGACGAACTTGTGGAGAAGCCATCTCTCTTCTTCATTGCTAATGACCTGGATTTCCTGCGGGAGATTTCAGCCGAGACATCAAAATCGACGCCCGAGGTTATTTTGTATGTCGCTCTTATTTTCATTGTAATCCGTGAAACCGTATCTTACAAAATTATAGTCAAAATAAAAAGGTTTTGCCCCTTTGGGGGATTTTTCCGGAAACAGTTTGATTTATCCTGCATGCTTTATTTTATTGGATAAATCATCTACATGCATGTTTTAGGGTTTAACTAAAATTTGGGATTAATTAAAATTGGATTTTATTTGAGAAGTCGCAATATTTACGCTGTAGCGATTCTACGAATTGGTATTAGAGCGGGTTACGCTAATTTATCGCGTGATCCTAATTTTTGCACGCATCTTTGTGTCAAAGCCTGTTGCACTAGGTTATTGTGTTTGATCCTATTTTTTGCAATAATGTATTTCGGTGGTTTTTATGATATTAGAACTTAAATGTTTGAAAACTCTATTTGGAAATATCGTGTGAAATCTGTTTTTAAAACTCTTGTTAAAAGGAAAGATTCTGAGAGATGTTTTTGTTGTGAGGGAATTGTCCATAACATAGATGAGTGCCCTACCAAAATTAGGGACAGTTTTAACAACCCAGTTGTTTGTGTTGCGACCCTTAGTGAGAGTAACCCGAGTGAAGAAATTTTTTATGCAAGTAAGCGTGTCCTTCCCAACTGTGTGTCTACTCATGAAAATGATGATGATACTTCTTCCACAGCCACTGAGAGTGAATTCCATAAAAGTGAGGGTGATGTAAGTGAAGATGAGCGTAACTTGCAAACGAATTTCAATGAACTTTATGCTAAAACTTTGAAAACAAAGAAAGAAAATTTGAAATTGAAAGAGTGTGCCTTAAAAAATAATGATTTTTTAGTTGAAGAACTTAGGGCATATGAGACAATTTTGAAAGAGAAGCTTGAGTACGTCGAGGGTGAGAGAGATAGTCTTAAAGGGTTGATGGAGTCTATGAAAAAGGAGCTTTTAGAGTTTGAGGATTCTAGACGTGTACTTGAATCTAGGATAGATGAACTTGAGGTGAAATTGAAAGATTCAAGTAAGGTGAAAATTGATTTGGAGTCTAGGTCTGAAAAACTTGATAATATTTTAGGCACCGTCGAGATCAAAAAGGATAGGGGTGGGATTGGTCTTGAAAAATATGTTCCACCCATTCCCACACGTGTGAGAGATCCCCCTAGGATTATTAAGAAAGAGGCACCTAAGTTTGTTAGGAAAGATCCCCCTAGGAACATCGTGTGATAACCTCCTAGGATCATTAGGAGAGAGACACCTAGGCAAATTTGGAGAGAGCAACCGAGAAATTTGAGGAGAGGGCCAGCTTTAGGTACCACACACCGCTCGATTTACACTTGCACACATTGCGGTAGGCAAGGTCGTCTTAGTCGCTTTTGTTACAAGATTTTAAATGGTCCTAGGAAGGTTAATAAAAGAATAAATTTGATTTCCCAAACCCCCACACCTCGTTACACATCGATTTAGGTTAGGAAATCAGATTTAGAGGCTTATGGTCTTTTTGTTCATGACTCTCATTTTCTTGCACGTGATTCACCTCATGTTAGATCTCTTGGTTGATCATGTTGGTTGTTTGTTTGTCATACGCTAGTTATGCTTTTTGAAATATTTTTGCTAGCATTGTGACATGTACTTTTTTGTATATATTTTTTTTTACTTTTGAAAAATTCTGAAAAATACAAAAAGATTTTATTTTGATAAAATTTTTGAAAAAATCCAAAAAGACTTTTGTATTTGGTTGGCACCGTTTATGGATGAACACTTAGGATGATCGAGTTACAATATCATTTCATTTTTTATGTGATTATTTGATATTGTTTTGAGACTATAGGTCAATTCATCCATGTGCTTTATAATGTTTGGAGTCATTAAGATGTAATTAAGTGTTACTTTCTACATGTTTGACTCATGATTTGCTTTATTGAACACATGCACGGATTTGTTTGATTATTGTGCTTGTCTTATCACATGTTGGTTGGGATTTTTAACATCAATCATGTCCTTAAAATGAACCAAGCGCGATATTTTTTTATAAGAAAATTGTGCATATAAGAACCGTTTTGTAAGATTGTGTGCTTTATTTGAAAATGGGGAAGGGCTGCGAAAGGATCATTTAACCTTTGCGAATACTAAGCCATCGTTTAAATTGGACCTAAAAAATTGAGGAATTTTATTATCCGAGGTCCAAAGAGGTTTAAAAGATCCTGAAAAAAATTTAAAGGCAATAAAAAGAAATTCATGCCAATTATGGGCCATTTAGGTTTTTGCACCAATTCTCCAATGTTAGAGAATTTAGATTACCTCAAAAAGAAAATATGCATGAGGGAGTTTGGTTGGAGAATTAAAACGGGTTTTCACGTCCTTAAAATTATTGAACAAGCGCTAAATAGTTTTGGACGTTATTGGTGTGGAAATCATTTGGCTTTGATTTGTTGATTTGTATAAGACGATGTCATCTAAATTCAACAAATTTTTACACCTAAGGATACTTTTGATGTTCATTCTTTAGGAGTACACGTATTCATCGTGCACATATGATTGATTGAGTTTATTTTCCTATCGAATGTGATCACACCCATACATTCCATTTCCATGACTTGGTTGCTTTAGTTTAAATCCATGGTGTGATTTTTTTTTGTATCCTATTTTTGTATAAAAAAATCAAAAATTCAAAAATAGTTTGGGAATTTTTTTTTTTAGCATCTCTTTGCAATAGCACGTTTGCCATTTGATTGATGATTTGAATACCGTGACACCCCGACTTTTCTTGTTTGATTTATTCTTCTCTTTTGCCTATTTGGGGACATAATAAAAAGGGGGAGAAAGAATTATCATGTTATGGGGGAGTTTGAATTTTGGGGGAGTTTTGAGATTTCACTTATGCTTTCATCATAAATTAGTATCTATGTTTATCTCATTTCAAACTCGATACATCACTTGGTATTTGCTTTATCTCATGTGTGTAGGTACTACATTGATGATCACCGAATTGCACACCCTGGTGAGAAAAGATTTGAGATTTTGAAGATTTAAAGAACAAATGATGAAGACTTATTCATTTGTATCTTTACAGTTTTGGGTTCATGAGAGGGTAGATTTGTATAGGAAACTTGTTATTTGATAATTCGGATATTTTTATGTATGTACCGGCATAGACATAGGGGGATATTTGTAAGGACATTTTTCTTATGTCCGTTATCTTACATTTGTGTATGTCGTACGCTGCTACATTTGGCACGTCTCGTCACAATATCACAGAACGGCCTCAATCCTAATTTCGGGAATCAAGCATTTAACATCTCCATCACGTATCCCACATCTTCCTCAACGACTTCATGTTCCATAATTTTAGGGACTTAATGCAAATGGTACGCAAGAGAAGTCGAAACACTGAAAAAAGGCAAGATAATAATGTTCAAGGGAAGTTTAGAAATTTTACTATCACTTTCCAGAGGTCCAATCAACTCGAAATTTAAAGAGCTCGTTGCAATGAAGATATTGGAAGAAACGGCACCTCAATCCGAGCTGCGGTGAAGAAACTATGGCCCTTTAAAAATGGAGAAAAACCTTTGGAGAATGTTGTGTAATTTTTCCCCCAGACCAGCAAACTTTTGCCAACCGAAGGCCAAACCGGTTCGGGGGGCGAACCGATTCACGGTACACCCGGACCGGTTCGGGGTACCTGACGCTGGATAGAGTTTGAGATTTTTAAAACTCTTTTTGGTTTCCTTATAAAAGCCAACTTCGGGGGATTTATTTTGCAAGACTTGGAGAGACGATATTGCGAGTTCTATTAGCTCAAGTCTTCATATTTTTTATTTCCAAAACCCATGCTTTGATTCACACATCATTGCCATACCTTTGTGAATACTTTTGAAACCCAAGAACACAACCTTGCTTTTGTTCATACTTATGGAGAAGTCGTTTCTCTTCTTCATTGCTGCCCTCTTGGAATGGGAAAGTTTCAGCCGACGAACTTGTGGAGAAGCCGTCTCTCTTCTTCATTGTTGACCACTTGGAGTTCCTACGGCAGATCTCATTCGAGACATTAAAACTGACGCCTGAGGGAATTTCGTATGTCGCTCTTATTTTCATTGTAATCCGTGAAATCGTATCTTAGAAAATTATAGTGAAAATTAGTTTTGCCCCTTTGGGGGATTTTTCCTGAAATTGTTTGTTTTATCCTGCATGCTTTATTTCATTGGATAAATCATCTAGATGCATGTTTTAGGGTTTAACTAAAATTTTGGATTAATTAAAATTGGATTTTATTTCAGAAGTCGCAATATTTCCGCTATAGTGATTCTACATATAGGCATCCCAGGAACCCTGCCTATTGGTAGGGTGTACTTATCCTTGCCCAACAAGGCAATCCTTATGTCAATAGACAGGCTGGAGGATGTACCAAGCAGAACCACCCTTGGCCCCTATAAAAAGGCCATGACCTCACCCTACTAAGAGGAACTGGGGAATACCTTTTCTAGTAATCAGAAATCATTCACCTCATAATCATAGCCTTCCCTTTACCTATAAAGTCTATTTTCCAACAATCTCTTACCTTAACTCCTTACCTCTTTGGTTAACCCATCTCACATCACTACATCACTTCCATACCACTTAAAAATAAGCACACTTGCATTCCAACTTCAGCAAAAAACATCCATAAGGAGGTTCATTTCTTAACCCCTTTCTCTATTTTATACATTTTACTGTTATTCATCTTATTTCTATTCTGTACTTTCTCTTCATTATATCACATCCACTAATAGTTACTCCTTATTAGTAGTATTTCACATCATCTATTTTCATAAACGATAAAAAAATACAGGAGGAGGGTTTATCTGTAAACTCCAAAAGTGGGATTTTTATTTTTACATTTTCAATCTTAAAATACATTTTCTTCACATACACATAATAGGAGTCCCACATTGGATTTATGGGTTGAACCCCAACACTATGCTATATTCAAAATACGTGGACTTTGATGCTCCTTGGGCTACATAGTCGTCTTAGGCTAATCCCGAGACTCGAGTCCTCCCTTATTCATTTTGTATATATTTTATATCTTATTATATCTATTTTGAGTGTTTTAGACTCAAATATACTTGTGTCTCTTCCAATATTCACATTCGTTATTTCATAGCGATTTATGATCAAGCAAACACTTAATATTATTTTTTAATAAAATTAAATTATATTAAATGAGGAGAAAAAAAAGCCTTTCTCTGGTGGCTTACAATCAAACGATGGAAATTTGAAAATCATTAATGAATGCTCTAAAAAATCTAGTCATAGGACCTTTAAAAGGCCTACCTTTGAAAGCCACTATAATATCATGATGGATAGCCTGTATGATACTCCTTGTTTTCATGGAAGAATTTTCAAAACTCTCTTGATTTCTGGAACACCAAATACACCAACAAATATATGAGGGGAGAATCTTGCATAGTATAGGCCTAATATTTTTGCCACGACAATTAAACCGCCAAGAAATTAATTTAGATCTCAATGATCTGTTATGAAAATTCAAACCCATCAAATTTTCATAGCGATTCCACATTACCTGAGCAATATCACCAAAGAGAAATAAGTGATCCGTTTCTTCTTCTTGGGATATATCACAACATTAACATTTTGATACCATAGGTATAAAAAAAATTAAGGTTCATGTCAATAGGAAGAGTATTAGGAAAAATTCTCCACATAAACACTGAGTTTTTTGGAAAAATTCTAGAATCCCATATCATTGAATGAGAGAATAAAGAACAATTTTTTTTCCCGAATAAGATCCCAGACCTTTTTGATAGATAACCTGTGATAGAACTAGTTTTAATCCATTGTAGATGCATTATCTTTAATATAATTTCCAACAAGTTGCATTATCTTCCAAGTCACACTAGCATATGACCGATTACCCCTGAAATTTACCTGTGCTAGCTTTTTATATTTGCAATGCATAAAATTATCCCAAAGAGACTTACATCATGTTTTTTATCATTATTTTTGGGTATACTCCTACGGATGAACCTGCTCCATCTTTTTTATGACGTGAGTTTGATGATTCCATTCTCCCATTACTTATAACGATAATTCTTTGAGTCCCAAATATTCCTCCAATCCAACATGGACTCCATGTCATTCTTCCACTTGCCTGCCATGTGGTGCAGGTCCGGGCACAAAAACCATGTCATTTTGGGGGAGGTTTGGGGGAGTTATATGGGGTAAATAGCATTTCTCTACTTATATTATACACATATACACACATATTAACATTATCCCATGATACTGAAAGGGCGAAATAGGTGTTTAACACCTTTTTATTCCATAACTTAATCCCCGGACCTTCGAATTATTTTGTTTCACATGCATTAGTTTGACCTTGATGCCGTTTTCTTAAGGCAGCGACATTCTTTTACATGTTTTGAGAAAAATTGGCTGGCGACTCTATCTCTTCATGTTACCCCCATTTGACAACGACCAATTTTATATCCAAGGCTAGATCACAAAAAAGGGAAGAGCGATAAGGGGGGATTCTTCTTTTTTTCATTCTTCCTCCCTGTTGTCCCGAAAATTGAGAGCCCAAGCTGCGTACGCCGATGGAATTCTACCCAGGATGACCATAATAAGAAAGGGAAAAAGTACATTCTCTTAGGTGTCTACGTTACTACAAAACAAATCAAAGATGACCAGTTACAACAGTAGTGAGCAGTTAGGTCTATAATCATCACTAGGGAATATGGAGTTCACATTCACACACTTAACGAAAATTATTAAGTCTTTCACAGATTTATTTATTAACAACCATATTCCTTTAGTATCTTTAAAATATTTGGGGTACAACGTGATCAGAATTGATGCTGCGCTTAGGGGGTAAAAATCATCTGAGGAAGTGTCTAAAGTCATGGAAGTGAAGTAAGCGGTGTTGGGTGAACTTAGGTTGTAATCTACGGGAGAATGTGGAGGAGTAACAAAAACTTTTTCGGGTGTAACTACGTCTTAGGCATGTGAATATCCTAGATAAGCACCTCGAGATCTTTCGAGTATCATTTTGCTTGCCGCGTTGCTTAGGATTCCCCCATCACGCGTCCAATGAGAAGATTATGCTTGATTTCTATGGTGGCGATGGCCCAATCATGACCAATGCTTCTAATTTACTTACACAGCTTTTCTTATCTTATGTCTTTGATAGCTTGTTCAAATATCTCATGGGTGATACCACAGATATCGAGGTAGATTTTGTCCCATATATTCATTATTGAAAAAAAGTACGAATTCCAAATGTAGAGGGGTTTTTATAATAATAATAATATTATGAGTCAAATGCAGAAGAAATATTTATGGGATTGGTCCCCTATGGGCATAAAAACCTGACGACTCATACTATGTTGTCACGTCCGCAGTTATATTTTTAATGGTTACAAGTCATAATAGTAATACATGAAATAAATGACTAGAAGCAAAGTAAACTTTCATTAGTGTAGATGCATAGCATCTTTATTACATAAAGGTAGTCCTCATAAATAAAAATTAAACACCCGTATGGCTGATAATAACATAGAACGATGGGGACTAAAAAGCAAAAGATCACAGGAGATGATATGCTGTAATAAAATCTTTCTATCGGGGACTACCATCTTTGTCTTCTATCTCCCACACGTATGTTATCAAAAATATTTTCCGTGGTAAGACATAATTAAAATCCATAGGTGCGGGGGGTATTTCTCCCTCCTCTAGTTCACAATCCATCTGAAAGGGAAACAATTAAGAAAAAATAAGCCAAGTAGATAATTTTATTTCTATAACAGGGTGTATGCATGAATTTATTATGATGAAATAATTTAGAGCAAAACAATGCTATTATTATAACTTAGTGTATAATAAACAGAAGCAAAAAGAAATATCATAATACTGGTAGGGGTATACTGGAGTCTAATGATATATAAATGAAATTTATGGTGATTTTTAACTGGACATGTTCTTTGTCGAGTTATGAGGTAAGGGTTCAGACTATAATACGATACCCTATAAATTATCGATTATAGGGGATTCAATTACGTAGAAGTACAATTACAATATTGCCCAAAACCCTTGGACAGTCGACCCAAATAATTGGGGAATAATAAGATGGCTTAACACACTTATCTAGAGTGTCACTCATATGTATGTAGCAAATTAAAAACTAGGCACTCAATATCTGAGTCCTACATGCCAATTACAACTGTCATGGTATACCGGGGTCTAATCCCTGAATCGTAAGGTATGTTACTTAGGGTTTCACTGAAAATGGTTATAAATTACAGGAATATATTACAGTCATGTAAAATAACTAAAATCAAAATCTTAATAAGATACAAGGGTGTATTATAATCAGTGTCAAATAACTGAAATCAAGGTTTTAGTAGGATGCAGGGGTGTACTGCAATCCGGGTACAGATATAAATAATACAGGGTCATAGTTTGTCAGGGTTTGTCTAGCTTGAGTTTAATTGGACAAAGAGTGAATCAATATTCACGGTAATGTGAACTACACAAAAAAAAATCATAAATGAGAACATGAGTTCAGGAGCTATCACATACAGATATAAATAATACAGTAATTTTAAAGGCATAAGCACGAATATAGTGAAATAGAATCACCCACTTTTAAACTCGATGTGTATGGGTTTGATCGTCAATTTCTCGCGAATGAGACATGTATTCTAAAACCAAGGTGGTATAAGTTTAAAAGTATTGTTATAATATGCGGGCAAGTGGAATTTAATGAAATTTTCAGTGTAGAGATAACAATTGGGATCAAATGTATAGTTTTAGAAAATTTAAAGTTGATTTTTTTATTCACTTTTGATGTAGATTCAAGTTTAGTATAAATAGACAAATTTGGCTTTACTTAACCTAAGGAAATTATGTAAAAAGTTTGGGGTTATTTTGAAATACTGGGAAAAATTGCCAGGTGGGTAAATGTAAATGGAAAGTTTAATTTTTAAACTTTAAAACTGGTTTCTCGAGAATTTGCATCCTAGGAATCCAAATAGGCTGATGTCATATACAAAATTGTTCAGAATTAAAAAATAGAATTTTTGGAAAAAAATCAAATTTGTCTGATTGGGGATGCGCCCTCATGCGCTTAGTCAAATCCCACATGCCCCTGATGTTGACTTCATTCTTGTGTCTGTAGCCCACATCACATCTTACCTCCTTTTTGTTGACTTTAGGGTTTGTAAACATTCACCTTATATTCAAACCGTTTTAGAATACCATTTAAGTTGGTTCCTGAATCAAAGTTGTGTAATTTTTCAAAAGGAATCCAACCATATTTCTTTTCAGGATTTTGGTGGGCTGGTTCGAGCTATTGAATTTTTGTAAAACTGGAATAAAATTTCCTAAATATTTTTGTTTATACTCTATGATTTGGTTTAAAACATGGTGATATTCATTTTCTATGCCCAATATTCAATCGAACTGGTTTAGTTTGAATGATTTCAATTCACCATAGCCTCTAAATTTATGTTTTGTAAATTTCATAGTCGTAATTTTAAAACTTTGATTTGTGGCATTAAAACTAGTTTTTATTTCAAACATGCATTGAACTTAGGATCTTTATAACCATATCTTTAGTTCTCTCACATTTAAAATGGTTCAAAGTCAAGAGTACACAATCCACCATTAAAGCTCAAGCTCTAATGGAGTTTTCTGGTATTCAAGATGGTCCAGTGCCATTCTCACGTTAGAACTTTCATGTAAATGCATAATTTTACTCTAAGGAAGTGCAAAAACATAACTAAATGCTAAGAATCAAAATGCACATATAAAATTATAAAGATGCAAGAGAACTGAAAAGTTTTCTTTGGAACATCACTGTGATAGGGTGAGTTTTCACAGTGGTAACTAGGGGTTTATATAGGGTTCGTGGGGGAGAGCTTATTGGCTAAAAGAAAGGTGGATTTTAACTTTGGTTTGTGCAAGTTTCAACTATGTACCATGTAAGGGTAAATTATTACTATTAGTACCCTACGTGGTACACTTCCATGAGGGCTTCCAACTGGTACACATCAGCAAGGGGTGAAAGTTCCATAAGTTTGGTTTTAAGCATGGTCCTTAGGTAGTTTATAGGTCTTTCAACTAACTTTTATAAGTTTGGGGGTATTAACTATAATTTCTTAAACTTAGGGGATTTATTCATAATATTAATAGTAAATAAATGAGATTTGATGAAACTTATGTTTGTATTCAATTAGCGATATAAGCTGTGAATACTAGCATGAAGAAGTTTGGATTCAATTAGTGGTATAAGTTGTGAATGGAATGATGATGTTTAGGGGAAATTTGGTAATTTGACATAAGTCTGAAGGTTACCTAGGAATTTTCGGTTAATTTTTATAGTTTTGGGTCTACTTTGCATTTTTGCGCTTCAACGACATTTTTTCAAGCATAAGTTTAACTATTTGCAAGTTTTGCTGATGTTCATTAACTGGGAGTCCTGTGACTATGAGTTCAGTTACTATATGCTACATTAGTCCCGTGCGAGATCTTCGTGTCTCTTGCGGGGCTGTTTCGAGGATTCTTTGCATTTTTGCCCTTTAATGGTATGTTTTCAAGCTTAAGTTTAACGATTCGCATGTTTTGGTCATGTTGTTTAATTGGGAGTCTCGTGACTATGCGGTCAATTGCTACATATGATTTTGGTCCCATTTGAGCTGTTCATTCCTTTTGCGGGTTCGTTTGGGGGTTGCATTATGTTTTTTCCCTTCAAGGGCATGTTTTCAAGATTAAGTTTAATTATTTACAAGTTTTGATCATTTATGCCTACCGGGAGTCGCATGACTATGTGGTCAGTTGCTACGTTTTATGTTGGTCCCATGCGAGGTGTATGTGCCTCTTATAGGGCTATTTGATGGCTGATTTACATTTTTATCCTTTAACGGCATGTTTTCAAGCCTAAGTCTAACTATTTTCAAGTTTTGGTCATGTTCTCTAATCGAGAGTTGCACGATATCATGGTTAGTTGCTATGTGTTACGTTGGTCCCATGTGAGGTGTTCGTGCCTCTTGCAGTGTCGTTTGGGGGATGCTTTGCATTTTTGCCCTTTGATGACATGTTTTCAAACCTAAATCTAACTATTTGCAAGTTTTGGTCATTTTCTCTACGAGGGAGTCCCATGACTGTGCGGTCAGTTGCTATGTGTTACGTTGATTTCGAGCGAAGTGTTCGTGCTTCTTGTGGGGTCGTTCGAGTGTTTCTTTGCATTTTCACTCTTTAATAGCATATTATCAAGCCTAAATATAACTATTTGCAAGTTTTGGTCATGTTATCAAATCGTGAGTTCTGTGACTACGCAATAGGTAGCTAAATAGTGTGTTGGTCCCGTGCAAGGTGTTCATACCTCTTGCCAGGCTTCTTGGGGACTACTTTTCATTTTTTACCTTCAATGACATATATTCAAGTCTAAGTACCATTTCCAAATTTTGGTCATGTTCTCTAACCGGTAGTCCTGTGACTACGCACTTAGTTACTACATCTTATGTTGGTTCCCTATAAGGTGTTTGTGCCTCTCGCGGGTCTATTTGGGCATTACTTTCCATTTTTATCATTCAACGGCATGTTTTCAAGCCTAAGTCTAACTCTTTAGATGTTTTGGTCATGTTCTCTAGTTAAGAGTCCCATGACACAATCAATTAATACGTGTTATGTTTGTCCCAGTTTGTGCCTTTTATGGGGTCGTTTGGGGGATACTTAGTAATTTTGTGCTTAAACGAAATGTTGTCAAGCCTAAGTCTAACTATTTACATGTTTTTCCAATGTTCTCTAACGGGGAGTTCCCTGACTACACAGTCAGTTGCTACCTCTTACGTTGGTTAACTCTGAGGTGCTCGTGCCTCCTGCGGGCTGTTTGGAGGTTGCTTTGCATTTTTGCCTTTCCAAGGCATGTTTTTAAGCCCAAGCCTAACTATTTGCATATTTTTTTCATGTTATCTAATCGGGAGTTTCGTGACTACGTGGTCAGTAGCTATGTGTTACATTGGTCCCATGCGAGGTGTTCATGCCTCTTATAGGGTCATTTGGGGGTTGCATTGCATTTTCACCCTTCATCGGTATATTTTCAAGTCTTAGTCTAACTATTTTCAAGTTTTGGCCATTTTATCTAATCGGGAGCTCACATGACTATGCAGTTAGCTTCTACGTGTTATGTTGGTCTCGTACGAGGTGTTATGCTTCTTGCAGGGCCATTTGGGGGATGCTTTGCATTTTTCCCTTTAACGATATGTTTTCACGCCTAAGTCTAACTATTTGTATGTTTTGCTCATGTTCTCTAACCAGGAGTCACGTGATTATGTGGTCAGTTGCTATATGCTATGTGGGTCCCTTTGTGAGATGTTCAGGACTCTTGGGGGTCAGTTAGGGTTTTTTTTTTTGCATTTTTCCCTTTAACGATAGGTTTTAAGCCTAGATCTAACTATTTATAAGTTTTGGCATTTTGTCTCACCGAGAGTCCCACGACTATGCGGTTAGTTGCTACGTATTACGTTGTTCCCGTGCAAGCAGTTCGTGCATCTTGCAGGACTGTTTGGGGGCTATTTTTCATTTTTTCCCTTCAATGGCATGTTTTCAAGCCAAAGTCTAACTATTCATAAGTTTTGGTTATGTTCACTGAGAGTCCTGCGACTACAGAGTGAGTTACTACATGCTACGTTGATCCCCTACGAGCTGTCGTGCCTCTTGTAGGTCTGTTTGGGGGATGCTTTATGTTTTTGCCCTTTAACAACATGTTTTCAAGCCTAAGTCTAACTATTCACAAGTTTTGATCATGTTCTTTAAACATGAGTCTCGTGAATATATGGCAAGTTATTACGTGTTATGTTGGTTCTGTGCGATGTGTTCGTGCCTCTTATGGGGACGTTTAGGGGTTATTTTGCACTCTCCCCCTTCAATTACATGTTTTTAAGCCTAAGTCTAACTATTTAAAAGTTTTGATCATATTCTCTAACCAAGATTCCCGTGAACAAGGGGGAAATTACTGTGTATTACGTTGTTTCGTGCGAGTTATTCGTGCCTCCAGAGGGGCTGCTTGGGGGTTGATTTGCATTTTTTCCCTTTAACGGCATGTTTTCAAGCCTAAGTTTAATTATTTACAAGTTTTCGTCATTTTCTAAAATCGGGAGTTGCATAACTACATGATCAGTAGCTACGTGTTATGTTGGTCCCATGCGAGGTGTTGGTGCCTCTTGCCGGGAGTTTAAGCGATACATTGCGTTTTCTCCCTTCAACGATATTTTTTTAAGCCTATGCCTAAATATTTGTAAGCTTTAGTTGTGTTCTCTAATCGGGAGTTTCTTAACTATGCGATTAATTGTTATGTGTTATATTGGTCCTATATGAGGTGTTCGTACTTCTTACGAGGCCATTTAGGTGTTTTTTACATTTTCCCCTTCAACAATATGTTTTCAAGCTTAAGTTTGACTATGTGAAAGTTTTGGTCATTTTCTTTAATTTAAAGTCGTGTGACTATATGGTCTACTGCTACATGTTATGTTGGTCATGTGTTAGGTGTTTATTCCTTCTGCGAGGCCGTTTGGGGGATACTTTGCATTTTCGCCATTCAATGCTATGTTTTCAAGCCCAAATCTAACTATTTGCAGATTTTGGTAATTTTCTATAACCGAGAGATGCGTGACTTCTTGGTCAAGTGCTACGTGTTATGTTGGTCTTATGCGAGGTGTCCGTGCCTCTTGCGGGGCTATTTGGGCATTACTTTGCATTTAGGCCCTTTAACGACATATTTTTAGACCAAATCTAACTATTTGCAAGTTTTGGTCATGTTCTCTAACTAAAAATCCCATGACTATGAAGTTAATTGTTACGTGTTACGTTGTTCCCCTTCCAGGTGTTTGTGTCTCTTATGGGGTCATTTAGGGGTTTCTTTGAATTTTTTCCCTTGAAAGATATGTTTTCAAGCTTAAGTCAAACTATTTGTAAGTTTTTGTTATGTTCTCTAATCGGGAGTCTTGTGACTACGCAGTCAGTTGATACCATATGTGGTTTTCGTGCCACTTGCAAGTCCATTTTGGAGATTCTTTGTATTTTTTCCCTTCAAGGGTATGTGTTCAATCCAAATTCTAACTATTTACAAGTTTGGATCATTCTCTCTAATCGAGATTCATGTGACTACACTGTCAGTTACTCCATGTTATGTTGGTACCGTGCGATGTGTACTTACCTCTTATATGGTCTTTGGGGACTACTTTGTGTTTTTCCCCTTCTACAGCATGTTTTCCAAACTAAGTCTAACTATTTGTAAGTTTTTATTATGTTCTCTAATCGGGAGTCTCATGACTATACAATCAATTTATACGTGTTATGTTGGTCCCATGTGAGGTGTTTATGCCTCTTGCGAGGCCGTTTGGGGACTACTTCGTATGTTTTCCCTTCAATGCTATGTTTTCAAGCCTAACTCTAACTACTTACAAGTTTTGGTCATTTTCTATAATCGCGAGTTGCGTGATTTCATGGTCAAGTGCTACGTGTTGTGTTGTCTCTTACGAGGTGTTCGTGCCTTTTGTGGGGCCGTTTGCTTTGCATTTATTCCCTTCAACGACATGCTTTCAAAGATAAATCTTACTATTTTAAAGTTTAGGTCATTATCTCTAATCAAAAATTCCATGACTATGCAACCATTATTACGTGTTACGTTGGACTCGTGCTAGGTGTTCGTGCCTCTTGTGGGGTCTTTTAAGGGTTGTTTTGCATTTTTCTCCCTTGAAAGATGTTTTGAAGACCAAGTCTAACTATTTATAAGTTTTGATTATGTTTTCTAATCAAGAGTCTCATGACTATGCAGTCAGTTGATACCATGAAAAGTTTTTGTGCTTCTTGCGGGTCCGTTTGGGAGATGCTTTGCATTTTTCCCTTCAAATGCATGTTTTCAATCCTAAGTCTAACTATTTTCAAGTTTGGGTCATTCTGTCTAATCGGGAATCCTGTGACTATACGATCAGTTGCTCTATGTTACATTAGTCATGTGTGAGGGGTACGTACCTCTTACGTGGCCTTTGGGGGTTGCTGTATGTTTTTGCCCTTCTACAACATGTTTTCCAGCCTAAGTCTAACTATTTAAAAGTTTTGATCATCTTATCTAATCGGGAGTCCCGTGAATATGCAGTCAATTAATACATGTTACGTTACTTCCATGAGAGGTGTTCGTGCCTTTTGCGGTGCCTATTGGGGGATTTTTTTCATTTTCACCCTTCAACGACATATTTTTAAGCCTAAGTCTAACTATTTGCAACTTTTGGTCATTTTCTCTAAAATTGGGAATCCCGTGACTACGCGGAGAGCTGTTATGTATTACATAGGTCCTATGCGAGGTGCTTGTGTCTCTTACTGGTTCGTCTGGGGAATACTTTGCATTTCGCCTTTCGACAACATGTTTTCATGCCTAAGTCTAACTATTTGCACGTTTTGGTCATATTTTCTAATCGGGAGTCCTATGACTACATGGTCAGTTACTCCATGTTAAGTTGAACCCGTTCGAGGTGGTTGTTCCTCTTATGGGCCATTTGGGGGCTGCTTTTCTTATGCCCTTCAATTGTTTGCTTTCAATCCTAAGTCTACTTATATGCAAGTTTTGGTCATTTTTTATGTTGGTCCCATGCGAGGTGTTCGTGCCTCTTTGGAGCTGTTTGGGGCTGCTTTACGTTTTTCCCTTCAACGACATATTTTCAAGCCTATTTCTAACTATTTGCAAGTTTTTGTTATGTTATCTAATCAATAATCTCATGACTATACGGTCATTTGATACCATACGAGGTGTCTGTGCCTCTTACTAGGCCATTTGGGGGATGCTTTGTATATTTTCCCTTCAATGTCATATTTTCAAGCCTAAGTCTAACTATTTACAAGTTTGGGTTATTTTTTATAATCGGGAGTCCTGTGACTATGCAGTTAGTTTTTACGTTTTACGGTGGTTTCGTTCGAGATGTTCATGCCTCTTGCAGGTCCATTTGCGGGCTACTTTATGTTTTCTCCCTCCAACGACATATTTTCAGGCCTACCTCTTACTTTTCATAAGTTTTTATCATGTTCTCTAATTGGGAGTCTCATGAATAGGTGATCAGTTGCTACATGTTATATTGGTCCCGTGCGAGGTGTTCATATGCCTGTTGCAGGGTTATTTGGGGGATGCTTTGTGCTTTCTCCTTTTAATGACATATTTTCAAGCCTAAGTATAACTATTTGTACGTTTTGTATATGTTCTCTAACTGGGAGTCCCGTGACTACGCAGTCAGTTGCTACATGTTACGTTGGTCCCGTGCAAGGTGTTCGTGCCTCTTACGGGTCTGTTTGGGCGATAATTTTCATTATCTCCCTTCAACGGCATGTTTTTAACTCTAAGTCTAATTATTTGTAAGTTTTGGTCGGGTTCCATAATTAGGGATCCCCTACACGATCAGTTGCTATGTGTTCGTTGGTTTTATGCGAGGTGTCCGTACCTTTTACAGAGACATTTAGGGGCTGATTTGCATTTTCCTCTTCAACGTTATGTTTTCAAGCCCAAGTCTAACTATTTGCAAGTTTTGGTCACTTTTTCTAATCGGCCAATCACGTGACTATGTGATCAGTTGCTACATATTCTATTGGTCCTGTGCGAGGTGTTCGTGCCTCTTGTAGGACCGTTTGGAATCTACTTTGCAATTTTGCGCTTCATCGTCTTGTTTTCAAGCCTAAATCTAACTATTTGCAAGTTTTTATTATGTTCTCTAATCGGGAGTCCCATGATTATGTAATCAGTTGCTATGTGTTACGTTGGACTTCTGTGAGTTGTCCATGCCTCTTATGGGGATGTTCGGAGCCTACTTTGAATTTTTTCCTTGGTTTTGGTCATGTTTCCTAACCTAGAGTCCCGTGACTATTGTCATGTACTACGTGTTATGTTGGTCCCATGCGAGATGTTCGTGCCTCTTATAGGGCATTTAGGTCCTGCTTTGTGTTTTCGCTCTTCACTGGCATGTTTTCAACCATAAGTCTAATTATTTGTAAGTTTTGGTCATGTTCTCTGATCGGGAGTTCTATGACTACGCGGTCAGTTGCTACGTGTCATATTAGACCCATGCGAGGTGTTCGTACATCTTGAGGGGCCGTTAGGGGGCTGTTTTGCATCTTCTCACTTTAACAATAAGTTTTTAAGCCTTAGTCTAACTATTTTTAAGTTTTGGGCATGTTCTCCAACTAGGAGTCCCGCGATTGTGCAGAAAATTGATACGTGTTACGTTTGTTCCGTGTGAGGTGTTCATGCCTCGTACGAGGCTGTTGGGGGATGCTTTTTGTTTTCACCCTTCCACAGTATGTTTTCAAGACTAAGTCTAACTATTTGCAAGTTCTGGTCATTTTTTCTAACTGGGAGTCCCGTGACTATGCCGTCAGTTGTTACGTTTTATGTTGGTCCTTTGTGAGGTGTTCTTGCCTATTGTGAGGCCATTTTGGGGCCTCTCTGCATTTTCCCCTTCAACGGCATGTTTTTAAGCCTAAATCTAATAGTTTGCAAGTTTTGATCATATTTTCTAACCGGGAGTTTTGTGACTACGCGATCAGGTTCTATATGTTATGTTGACCCCGTGCAAGGTGGTCGTGCCTCTTGCGGGGCCATTTGGGGATTGCTTTTCATTTTCACTCTTCGAAGGCATGTTTTGAAGCCTAAGTTTAACTATTTTCAAGTTTTGGTCATTTTTATAATCGGGAGTCGTGTGACTATGTTGTTAGCACGTGTTATGTTGGTCATGTGTGAGGTGTTCGTGCCTCTTAGGGGTCCGTTTGGGGGCTGCTTTGCATTTTCTCACTTCAACGATATGTTTTCAAGCATAAATCTAACTATTTGCAACTTTTGTTCATGTTGTCTAACTAGCAGTCCCGTGATTACATGGTTAGTTGCTACATGTTATGTTGTTCCCATGTGAGGTGTTAATGCCTCTTCCAGGTTCATTTCGTGTCTTCTTTGCATTTTTTCCCTTCAACAACAAGTTTCTACATGTTACGTTGGTCCAGTGTGAGGTGGTATGCCTCTTGTGGGGCCGTTTAGGGGTCAACTTTGCATTTTTTCCCTTCAACGGCATTTTTTCAAGCCTATGTCTAACTATTTGCGTGTTTTCTTATGTTCTCTAACCAAGAGTCCCGTGATTACGTGGTCATTTGTTAGATGCTACGTTAGTCCCGTGTGAGGTGTATGTGCCTCTTGTAGGGCCATTTAGTGACTGCATTGCATTTTTTCACTTAAAGATCATGTTTCCAAACCTAAGTCTGACTATTTTTAGGGTTTGGTCATTTCCTCTAACCGAGAGTCGCATGACTACATGGTTTATAGCTACATGTTATGTTGGTCTCATGCGAGGTGTCCATTCCTCTTGTGGGGCATTTGGAGGACGCTTTATTTTTTTGTCCTTCAACGGTATGTTTTCAAGCCTAAGTCTAACTATTTACAGGTTTTGGTCATATTATCTTATCGGGAGTATCGTGACAACGAAGTCAGTTTCTACGTGTAACATTGGTCTCATGCTATGTGCTCAGGACTCTAGGGGTGCCATATCGGGGTTGCATTGCATTTCACCCCTGAACAGTAGGTTTTCAAGCCTAAATCTAATTATTTGCAGGTTTTAGTCATTTTGTCTAATCGGGAGTTTTGCGACTACGCGATCAGTTGTTATGTGCTATGTTGGTCCCTTGCGAGGTGTTCCTACCTCGTGCATGGCCCTTTGGGTATGTCTTTGCATTTTCACTCTTCAACGAGATATTTTCAAGCCTAAGTCTAACTATTTGTAAGTTTTGATAATATTCTCTAACCTAGAGTCTTGTGACTATGTGGTCAATTTATACATGTCACGTTGCTCCCATGCAAGGTGTCCGTGCCTCTTGCAGGGCTACTCCTTTATATTTTTTCCCTCTAACGACATGTATTCGAGCTAAAGTCTAACTATTTACAATTTTTGGCAAGGTTCTCTAACCAGGAGTCCCTTGACTAGATAGTCAATTTACGTGTTACGTTGGTCTCGTGTGAGGTATTCATGCCTCTTACAGGTTCGTTTGAGGTTGCTTTCCATTTTCGGCCTTCAATAGCATGTTTTTAAGCCTAAGTCTAACTATTCACAAGTTTTGATCATGTTATCCATTCGGGAGTCCCGTGAGTATGTGGTCAGTTGCGACGTGTTATGTTAGTCCCGTGCGAGGTGTTTGTTCCTTTTATGGGGCCATTTAGGGGCTACTTCACGCTCTCCCCCTTTAACAACATGTTTTTTAGCCCAAGTCTAACAATTTGCAAGTTTTTATCATGTTCTTTAATCGAGATTTTCGTGAATACGTGGTCAGTTGCTATGTATTATGTTGGTCCCATGTGAGGTGGTCATGCGACTTGTGGGGTCGTTCGGGGGCTGCTTTGTGTTTTCTCTTGTCAACGACATGTTTTCAAGCCTAAGTCTAACTTTTTGATGTTTTGGTAATGTTCTCTAACCATGAGTCTCGTGACTATGCAATTAGTTTCTACATGTTATGTTAGTCTTGTGCGAGGTGTTCGTGCCTCTTGGGGGCCGTTTGGGAATAGCTTTGCATTTTTGCCCTTCAACGATACGCTTTCAATCCTAAGTATAACTATTTGTACATTTTGGTCATTTTCTATAACCAGGAGTTGTATGACTATGTGGTTAGTTGCTACGTGTTATGTTCGTCACGTGCGACGTATTCGTGTATCTTGCGGGGCCATTTGGGGGCTACTTTTGTTTTTGCCCTTTAATGGTGTGTTTTCAAGCCAAAGTCTAACTATTTACAAGTTTTTGTTATGTTCTCTAATCGGGAGTCCTGCGACTACACAGTGAGTTGCTATGTGTTACGTTGGTCCCGTGGGAGGTGGTCGTGCCTCTTGTAGGTCCGTTTGGAGATTGCTTTGCATTTTCTCCCTACAACGTCATGTTTTCAATCCTAAGTCTAACCAATCACAAGTTTTAATCATATTCTTTAACCAGTAGTTCCAATTCTTTAACCAGGAGTCCCATGATTACATGGTCCGTTGTTACATGTTATATTAGTCTAGTGCGATGTGTTTGTTCCTCTTATGGGGACGTTTAGGGTTGCTTTGCACTCTTGACCTTCAACGATATGTTTTTAATCCCAAGTCTAACTATTTACAAGTTTTTATCATATTCTCTAACCAAGATTCCCGTGAACACAGGATCGGTTGTTATGTTACATTTTCTTGTGTGAGTTGTTTGTACCTCTTGGGGGTCGCTTTGCGTTTTCTCCTTTCAGGGGTATATTTTAAAGCGTAAGTCTAACTATTTAGAAGTTTTGATTAATTTTTATAATCGGGAGTCACGTGATTACGTAGTTAGTTGCTACATGTTATGTTAGTCCCGTACAAGGTGTTCATGCCTCTTGCGAGGCCTTTTGGGGGATGAGTTGCATTTTCTTCCTTCAACGACATCTTTCCAAGCCTAAATCTAACTATTTGCAAGTTTTGGTCGTGTTCTCTAATCGAGAGTCTCGTGATTATGCGGTCAGTTGCTACGTGTTACTTGATCCCGTGGGAGGTGTTTGTACTTTTTGTGGGGTTGTTTAGATATTGCTTTGCATTTCCCCCTTCAACAACATCTTTTCTACCCTAAGTCTAACTATTTATAAGTTTTGGTCATTTTCTTAAATCGGGGTCGCATGACTATGTGGTCTGTTGCTACGTGTTATGTTGATCCCATGTGAGGTGTTCACGCCTCTTGTGAGTCCGTTTGGGGGCTACTTTGCATTTTCTCCCTTTAATGCTATGTTTTCAAGCCTAACTCTAGATATTTAAAAGTTTTGTCTTTTTCTATAATCGGGAGTCGCATAACTTTGTGGTCAAGTGCTACGTGTTATTTTGGTCTCGTGCGAGGTGTCCGTGCCTCTTGTGGGGCTGTTTGGGTGCTGCTTTGCATTTGCGCCCTTCAAGGACATGTTTTCAAGCATAAATCCACTATTTACAAATTTTGGTCATGTTCTCTAAACATAAATCTTATGACTACGCAGTCAGTTATTATATGTTACGTTGGTCCCCTGTTCGTTCCTTTTGCGGGTCATTTGGGGGTTGATTTGCATTTTTGCCCTTGAACGATATGTTTTTAAGCCTAAGTCTAACTATTTGTAAGTTTTGGTCATATTTTCTAATCGGGAGTCCCATGACTACGTGATCAGTTGTTACATGTTATGTTGATCCCATACGAGGTTGTCGTGCCTCTTGCGGGGCCATCTGGGGGATGCTTTTTATTTTCTCCCTTCAATGGCATGTTTTTAATCCTAAGTCTAACTATTTTCAATTTTTTGTCATTTTATATAACTGAGAGTCACATGACTACATGGTCAGTTGCTATGTTTCATATTGGTACTGGGCAAAGTGTTTGTGTCTCTTGTAGGGTCGTTTAGGGTTGCTTTGCATTTTTTCCATTCAAAAGCATGTTTTCAAGCCTAAGTCTAACTTTTGGAAAGTTTTGGTCATGTTCTTTGTCCGAGAGTCCCGTGACTACGTAGTTAGTTACTATGTGTTACTTTGGTCCAGTACGAGGTGTTCATGCCTATCGCGAGGTAGTTTGGGGGCTGTCTTATTTTTTTCCCTTTAACGACTTGTTTTCAAGCCTAACTCTAACTATTTTCAAATTTTGATCATTTTCTATGATCGGGAGTCACGTGAGTACGTGGTCAGTTGCTACGTGTTATGTTGGTCCTGTGCGAGGTGTTCGTGCCTCTTACGGGGCCTGTTTTGCATTTTTGACCTTTTACGGCATATTTTCAAACCGAAGTCTAACCATTTGCAAATTTTGGTCATGTTATCTAATCGGGAGTCTTATGACTAAGCACACAGTTGTTACATGTTATGTTGGTCTAATACGAGGTGTCCGTGCTTCTTGCGGGGCCATTTTCTGACTACTTTACTTTTCACCCTTCAACGATATGTTTTTAGACCTTAGTATAACTACTTGCAAGTTTTAGTCACATTATGTAATCGGGAGTCCCGTGACTCCGCGATTATTTGCTACATGTTACATTGGTCCCGTGAGAGGTATTTGTGCCTCTTGCGAGGCCGTTTGGATGTTGATTTGCATTGTCTCCCTTCAACAACATGTTTTCAAGTCTAAGTGCAACTATTTACAAGTTTTGGTCTTGTTTCTAATCAGGAGTTACGTGACTACGTGTTCAGTTGTGACGTATTATGTTAGTCTCGGGCGAGGTGTTCATGCCTTTTTTAGGACCGTTTAGGGGTTTCTTTGTGTTTTCTTTAACGGCATGTTTTCAAGCCTAAGTTTATCTATTTGTAAGTTTTAGTCATGTTCTCTAATCGAGAGTCACGTGACTACGCTGTTAGTTACTACTTATTACATTTTTCCAGTACAAGGTGTTCATGCCTCTTATGGGGCCGTTTTAGGGGTGCTTTGTGTTTTTTCCCTTCAACGGCATGTTTCTAGGACTAAGTATAACTGTTTGCAAGTTTTGGTTATATTCTCTAAGCGGGAATCTCGCGACTACGCGGTTAGTTGCTATGTGTTACGTTGGTCCTGAGCATGGCGTTCATGCCTCTTGCGGGGTTGTTTTGTGGATGCTTTGCATTTTCATCCTTCAACAATATATTTCCAAGCATAATTCTAACTATTTGTAAGTTTTGGTATTATTCTATAACCTAGAAACCAGTGACTACGCGGTTAGTTGCTACTTGTTATGTTGGTCCCGTACGAGGTCTTCGTGCCTTTTGTGGAGCTGTTTGGGGGTTGCTTTGCATTTTCGCCCTTCAATGACATGTTTTCAAACCCAAGTCTAACTATTTATAGTTTTTGATCAAGTTCTCTAACTGGGAGTCCCGTGACTACGCGATTAGTTGCTATGTGTTACGTACGTCCTGTGTAGGGTGTTCGTGCCTCTTAGGGGCCCGTTTGGAGGGATGAATTGCATTTTCTCCCTTTAACAGCATCTTTTCAAGCCTAAGTCTAACTATTTGTAAGTTTTGGTCGTGTTCTCTAATCCAGAGTCTCGTGATAATGCGGCTAGTTGCTACGTGTTACTTGGTCCCGTGCGAGGTATTCATACTTCTTATGGGTCCATTTAGGTTCTGCTTTGCATTTTCGTCCTTCAACAACATGTGTTCAGCCCTAAGTCTAACTATTTGCATGTTTTGGCCATTTTCTTAGACCGAAAGTCGCAAGACTGTGTGGTTTGTTGCTAGGTGTTATGATGGTCCCATGTGAGGTGTCCATGCCTCTTGTGAGGCCATTTGGGGGCTGCTTTGCATTTTTGCCATTCAATGCTATGTTTTCAAGCCCAACTCTAAATATTTACAAGTTTTGTCATTTTTTATAATCGGGAGTCGCATAAGTTCTTGGTCAAGTGCTACGTGTTATTTTGGTCTTGTGCGAGGTGTTCGTGCCTCCTGCGGGGTCGTTTGGGGGTTGTTTTTAATTTACGCCCTTCAAGGACATGTTTTTAAGCATAAATCTAACTATTTGCAAATTTTGGTCATGTTCTCTAACTAAAAATCTCGTGACTACGCAATCAGTTGTTACATGTTACGTTGGTCCCCTACGAGGTGTTCCTGCCTCTTGCGGGGTCATTTGGGATTGGTTTGCATTTTCGCCCTTAAACGATATATTTTCAAGCCTAAGTTTAACTATTCGTAAGTTTTAGTCATATTTTCTAGTCGGGGGTCCGGTAACTATATGATTAGTTGCTACATGTTACGTTGATTCCGTGCATGGCTATCATGCCTCTTGCAGGGTTGTCTGGGGGCTTCTTTTTATTTTCTCCCTTCAATGTCATATTTTCAAGCCTAAGTTTGACTATTTGCAAGTTTTGGTCATTTTATATAATCGAGAGTCGCATGACTACAAGGTCAGTTTCTATGTTTTATATTGGTACCGTGCGAAGTGTTCGTGTCTCTTGTAGGGTTGTTTGGGGATGCTTTTCATTTTCTCCCTTCAAAAGCATGTTTTCAAGCCTAAATATAACGATTTACAAGTTTTGGTCATGTTCTCTAATCGATAGTCCCATGACTATGTAATTAGTTACCATGTATTACGTTGGTCCTGTACGAGGTGTTCGTGTCTCCCGCGGGATCATTTGGGAGCTGTCTTAATTTCTCTCCTTTCAACGGCTTATTTTCAAGCCCGAGTCTAACTATTTTTAAATTTTGATCATTTTCTGAGAACGGGAGTCACATGAGTACGTGGTCAGTTGCTACGTGCTATGTTGTTGTGCGAGGTGTTCATTCCTCTTGAGGAGCTGTTTCGATCCTGCTTTGCACTTTTGACCTTCAACGGAATATTTTCAAACCTAAGTTTAACTATTTACAAATTTTGGTCATGTTATCTAATCGGGAGTCTCGTGACTAAGAACTCAGTTACTACATGTTATGTTGGTCCCAAACGAGGTGTTTATGCTTCTTCTAGGGTCGTTTGGCAACTAGTTTACTTTTCACCCTTCAACGACATAATTTCAAGCCTAAGCCTAACTTTTTTCTAGTTTTGGTCACATTGTCTAATCGGGAGTCCCGTGACTACACAGTCATTTGCTACATGTAACATTGGTCTCGTGAAAGGTGTTTGGTCCTCTTACGGGAACGTTTGGGTGCTGCTTTGCACTTTCTCCCTTCAACAATATGTTTTCAAGCCTAAGTGCAATTATTTCCAAGTTTTGGTCATGTTCTCTAATCGGGAGACTACGCGATCAGTTGCTACATGTTATATTAGTCCCGCGCGAGGTGTTCATGCTTTTTTCAAGACCGTTTAGGGGCTTCTTTGCATTTTTTCCCTCTAACGAAATGTTTTCAAGCCTAAGTCTAACTATTTTCAAGTTTTGGTAATGTTCTCTAATCGAGAGTTCTGTGACTGCGCAGTTAGTTGCTACGTATTACATTGGTTCCGTACAAGGTATTCGTGCCTATTACGGGGCCATTTTAGGGGATGCTTTGTGTTTTCTCCCTTCAATGGCATGTTTTCAAGCCTAAGGCTAACTATTTGCAAGTTTTGGTCATATTTTCTAAGATAGAATCCCATGATTACGCATTCAGTTGCTACATATTACATTGGTCCCGAACATGGTGTTCGTGCCTCTTATGGGGCTATTTGGTGGATGCTTTGCATTTTCATCCTTCAACAACATATATTCAAGCTTAAGTCTAACTATATACAAGTTTTGGTATTATTTTATAACCTGGAGTCCCGTGGCTAGGCGCTTATTTGCTATTTGTTACGTTGGTCCCGTGCGAGGTCTTCATGCCTTTTGCAGGGCCATTTACGGGTTAATTTGCATTTTCTCCCTTTAATGACATATTTTCAAACCTAAGTCTAACTATTTGTAAATTCTGATCATGTTCTCTAATTGGGAGTCCCGTGACTTTGCGGTCAATTGGTATGTGTTACGTTGGTCCCGTGCAAGGTAGTCGTGCCTCTTACGGGGAGGTTTGGGGGGTGCTTTGATTTTTCACCCATCAATGACTTGTTTTCAAGCTTAAGTTTAACTGTTTGCAAGTTGTGGTCATGTTCTTTAATTGTTTTGGTTTTACTCCCAATGAGCACTTAATTAACCATTATATCAGAATAAAACATTTATAAAATTATGCATGCCGAGGAAATAAAAATGAGAGTTAAAGTATAGAATACCTCGTTCCTGCGATAGTTTTGACACGCTTTAACTACACAATAGTAGCCTATTGTATTTCTCTTAAGCCTTATTTTCTCAAATGAGGTACAGTTTAAGGTTCTCGTTAACACGGGTGATTTAGTCTCTAAGGTGTTCGACCTCTAACTTGCATATTTTCAAATCAACTTCCATTACGAGCTTTTCCAACAAAATTTCCCCGTGTACCTTTTTCATGGGATCGTATTTGGTTTTTATGATTTATTCTCAATTCATCAGAAGTTCTTTGACATTGTCGAATTCGAACACGCGAAAGGCTGACCAGACTCGAGAAATGAGCTCCATGGTAGTGCTCATTGAGGTGGATATCCAATCAGCCTTTAGTATGTCCGAGTTTGACAAGGTCGAAAAATTTTGATGAATCAAAAGTCATTCATGAAAACCAAATACGACGCCATGGAAAAGAAACACGGGGAAATTGTACTGGAAAATCACGAGATGAAAGTTGATTTGAAAAGGTACAAGTTTGATTCTGAACGCCTTAGATAGAAACTCAATCGCGTTATCATGGACAACCAACTATACCTTGTAAGAGAAAATAGGGCTCAATATAAATATATTTGTAAATCAAACTGATCATCCCGTACGAGGTCCCTGTGCCCCTAAACATTCATATTTCATATTAAACATTCATAATTCTAACTAAACATTCGTAAATCAAAATAAACATTCATAAATCAAACTAATAGGATACAACCTGGATACAAATCAGATTGTCGAAGGCCAATATACAAATAGGATTGCTAAGGGTAAAATAATGTTTTGATACTCAATATTCATTTAAATCAACTAAAAGATCCTTTAAATTATGGTTGTCATCAAGCGTAGACTGGAAAACTTTAGTATCTTTTAATGCTTCTGCTTCAGTAATTAGACCCTTCGATGCATGCACAATAATAGACCAATTACCACCATTTATGCACTTCGAGTAGAATACCTTCTTTAGATTCTGATAGGCACAAATAAAAGGATCTTCAGCTATTCAATCTTTACTATTCATCTTTGATAAATCTACCATGATAAGATTGGAGTCAGGATAAACTTTAGAAGTATAAATAGTGTCCTCTACCTTCATTAAGTCACAATAGAATACGATTTATGTGAAATCTAAATAATCGAGTTTCAAGATTTGTTGGACAATACCATATTATGTTAACATCGTATCTTTTGGGTCTTTGTGGATTTTGCCAGCGACACAGGTAGTCAAGGCAAAAATTAAAATTTTTCCATTTTGCGTCAAAAGCTTTTTATCAAATGGATATGCAATGAAATCAAAACCGTTGGTGCGGAATTTCTCAAACTCTTTCGCTCAAAATTTGGGACCTTTTGCTAGCGTGCAAGTCTTGTCGAGAAAATTCCAAACAAATTCAAAGCAAACTATTAAACTTAATCGAAAAGAAATATTACAAGCGAATTTATGCAAAGAAAATACATTCAAACGAAACATATATTACAACAAAAAGAAATATTATAAGAAAATTAATTCAAATGAAACAAATATTATAACCAAATCCATTGAAATATTACAAATTTCTTCAAAAAATAAAGCAATGTTCAATGCATAGACTTGACCAAAAATTAACTGGCCAAGTAATAAAATAATTTTCATAATTTGAGAGTAATGACCCTTCCATGTGGTCAATGTAAGTAGGCTTATCTCCACAACCAGAGTATATTTTATCGACCAAAATTTGTGCTTCACCCATCGTCAAAGGACGATTGTGAACATGTATTTCTATAATTATGGAAATGAGAGTTCACGTGATAATAACCTTGGTATTGGTTAAGTTTCGTATATAATATGACTCATCAAAGTCAGCTTGCATGGATGATGATGATGATGATGTACGAAATGTTCCAGGTGTAGTTATTTGCGAGGGGAATGACCCGGGAGGAGGCATTTGGGAGGAAAATGTTCCACAGGGAGGATAGGGGAATGTTTGAGGCATCTGATGGGAGTAACACCTTCTTTCACCCCCCTCATCACCACTCGCTAAAGAGATCTCGTCTAATAATGGTGCATTGTGATGTAATTTGGTACTCGGCGTGTATGAGATCACACCTATTATCCTCCCCTTATGGTTCCTCCCTAACACCTTGGTTAGGGCATCTGATTGAATGTTATTGGGTCTACATACGGACTGACTACTGGATATGCCCTCTACCATTCCCTAAAGCATAGTATTATATATACGACTACGATTTTATGAATAACAATATTATAACATGTATATATATGATAACTAAAGTAAAACTCGCCAAAGTTGTCGCCACTTTGTCTGAAAATTTATTGGTCCCTTTTTCCCGTCGGACATGCAAGTACAAGTTCACCCAATTAGATTCTTTACCTACTTTTGTAGTCCCCTCGATCCGTTCTGCCCATCCACCCTTAATATCATCATAATATTTTTCCTTGAGTCTGTGGACATCAACCGTTTTTAATCTGTTCGACTTATTTCTTACCTTCTCATTCAATTTTCCCTCCCTGGCCTCATTCTCTAAGAAGTTGTTCCATTAGTCAGTGGGCATTTCAATAGTTTGGTAAATTTTTCCTGTCAACCCTAAAATATCAAAACTCGTTGTATACTTGGGGAAAAAAATTATTTCGAAGGTTCTTCCAATAGGTTTTCAAAGCATTATCTTTATTGGAAAGAACCTTTGGCTTCGACCCGATTGGTAATGAAAATGTCTTATTAAGTTGCTCCCAAATGTCATCTTTTAAGGCAGGATCAACCTTCTTCCAGTTGTCTGCGCCCCCAACGCCCACGGCCATCTTTCCTACAGAACAGACAATGGCTTTTAAAAATCTGAACGTTGCCTTTATCACCGGTTGGATTATCCCCACAAATGGAAAAACCAATGCGCTTTATAGGGCTAGCTTGGGATCCCTTGGTAGCAGAAGTTGGGGGGGTTGAATTATTAGGGGGTTCTTTGCTTGAACACTCGGCGATCGAGTAGAATGAATCTCTGAGGGAGTACAGTATTGATATATTGGAGTGGTTGAGAACTGAGCTTGCAATGTAGGATGCTCCCATTTGGTAGTGTTTCGCTATTTTGTTGATTATTGTCGTTTCTATTCGACATTTCGTACAATTAAAAACAGTTAACGACATACGTAAGAAAATATGATTTACTATATATATATATATATACACACACACATATATTTTACCCATCTAAAGTCTTTTGAAATATTCTTATCTTAATAGGTTTGAAGAGAACCTAACAATCGATTATCCTAAAGACTGAAGCAAAAGGGAAAAAGTGTACTTAGAAGAAAAGGGCTCGATGTGTCTGATTTCCATCCAATCAGTTTTACATTTTAAAAATCAATGAAATTTTGCAAGCGGCTAAGCAGGCGAAAGCGTGTCTATGATTGACGTATAAAGGTCTGTGACAGGAAATCGAAATCATTTATTCTTTAACTTATCTTCAAGCTCATTTTTAATATTCACGTGTCTCGAAATATCGCAATCTGGGTGAATGATCTCTTTACGGAATTGTATCCACAAAGGATGAATATTTTTTTCTGCCTTTTCTAACTCTGTCACCAATAAAAGTGCCCAGTCGGTATTATACACGAGAAATATATTATCTACTCCCTTATCCCAGCATTCTGGCAATAAAAATAGAATAAAATTGAACATGAAGTCTTATGAGAGATGAACTCCACGATTTGTAAGTTAATTAAATTTTTTTAATTTTCCTATTACCATGTGTAAATCTAAGTTCTCTCTATATGGCGTGCACTGATGAAAGATATTTTAGTGCAATCAAATTTCACCCTCTCATACTCTTGTTTCCAGTAATTACAATTGTGACTTATTTTTCCTGAGAAAATATGTATAGAAGGGGGTAAACATAGTCTTAAGGCTAAAGACACAATAAGGTATGGCTCTAATTAAGCTTAATAAATTATTATTTTCCATGCGATCATTCAAACAAAAAAATTTACGTCCATTTTAATTTAATTAAACCTAAAATTAATATTTGTCCACCAAATGTGCAACCCCTCCACCACGTTGTATTCACCCAAACAACAACCAATTAAGGAAGCGGTGAACACAACCATAACAAGTTAACCAAATAACTCTATTCTAAACATCGTTAGTTGCTAAGACACATAATTACTTAAAGGTTTACTATGAAGAATTAATAGAGTGAGAATTTTAAGTATCCATCATCCGTTTGAAACGACAATTATTCAACACAAGACAACAATAATCAACCCAACAATCCAACACAAGTATATCCCACATTCCTTCTAAACCATCTAGTTTATTGATTTCCAATATAAGTTTATCTCGTACAACATTACTAACCTAACAATTTTATATATCAACTAATAATTTATATATTACATTATATATCATCATTATTAACGTTTATATATCACACACGGTCACACACACACACACACACAGTCTGTCATACACTACTGTCACACACACACATTGAAACATACACACCCCACTGAACCACATATACACACTGAAATCCACTTTCTCTCACACACACATGCGTAATAAGAACACACACACAAACACACACGCAATACTCACACACACACATACATAACAAATAATCAGTGGGAGAGGCACCTTTGTTAGAGGTTAGAGATGTCCATAAATAGAGGTCGGGGAGAGGGAGAGATGGTCGTCAATGGTTGGAGAGAGAGGGAGATTTTATTTTCAAAGAAAGGGTGAAAGGAAATCTGGGGTTTTGCTTTGTTTTATACCCAAAATAGGGTCATAGTCCAAAATCGTGACCCGATCTGCAACTCATTAATGACTAAAATATGGTCACGTTATAGACCGTGACCCGATACATGACAAATTGAAAACTCGAGACGTGGTTACGGTTCTAGATCGTGACCCATGTATTGTAACCATTTTAAAATGGATCTTGGGGGGTCAAGGTTTTAAATCATGACCTTTATTTATTGATATCATCATGTTTAGGTCACGGTTGAAGACCGTGATAGTGTTTATGACCAAAATCGTGAAACATTTGGCGTCATAATGGGTCATGGGGAGTAACGGGTTTGGACAGTGGCCCATTGGTTATGACTCTTGATCGTGAACCTTAATCTTAAGCATTGTCTATAGTCACAGGTGGGTTAAAATTATTAACCATGACCACCAGTGTGATAAAAGAAGTAGGAAACTTGGTGCCATAATGGGTCACAGTGGAGTCACGACTATGGATTGTGACCCCTTTTGTCACGACTATTGACCGTGACTAACCTCTAAATGAGGCCACCCGCCACCCTTCTCACTTATTTGGTTATGGTAAATAGTTAGGCATCACAGTTTTATACCGTGACCCATTGGTTATGGTCCACAATCGTGACCCATTTACTGTGATCATTTTCGATTTTTGGTGTATTGTATGAAGATTCCATTTAACCTCAACTGACCGTTTGGGGTCGTGTTGTAAGACAAACTATTAGGATCTTGTATCACTAACCCACCCAACAACACATGAGCATAACAACTTTTGGGTCCATGTGAATAATTTTGCAATATGTCAACATAATGTCAATCAGGTATCATTTAATTTGTAAGAGAAAGTTTTATATTTGCTTATTTTTATTTTTATTTTGGCTTATCTCGTTACATATACACTGCACCTACATGACTTCTCTGGATTCGAATACAAAGTAGAAAACAATTGGAAAATTTAATATCCGTACGTCTCAACGAGCTTAGAAGAAGTTATGGATTCATTTGGTAAAGATTTACTTTATTTTTTTAGGGGTTTTAGAATTTTTAAAGAGATTTTTTTTAAATGGTTTTAAAATATTTCTAATATTTTTTTTTGAAAAACTCACCGCCTCATTAGAAAGAGTTGGATATCTCCTTTGAACGAGAATAATAGGGCCCTTAGAACGAGACACTTAAAAGATTGAAAGAAATAATTTTTCAATTCTCTATAATCTCATTCGAAGTCTCGATAGATACGTGTTCGAATAAAAATAGGTGTGTTTGTCGAACGAGGTACTTGTCGTTCGAATGACTGCGCGAGAAATTATTTTTTAGATTAAATCTGATCCAAATCCTTGATAATTATCTCTTTATAAAAAAAATCCTTATAAAAGGAAATATGGGATTTGAGATTTTAAGAACTCTTTTTGAAGAGATTTTTCAAGGTTTTTGAGTTCTCTTTATGATCAAACACTTCTATATCATTCAAAACCGCTTGGAATGATAAAGATAACTTTACCAAATCAAGAAAAAGATTTCTAGTTCAAAATCCTTCATATAGAGAGATCACCACTACTGAATTGTGGAATGAAGGTTTCACTACTGAAGAAGGAAAGGTTGATCGATGGATACCGAGGAAATATTACTTCTTGTGTACGATTCTAGATTCGATCATTTTCTATCAAAGAAATTGAAGACTCTAGACATCATACGTCGTATGTCGAAGTAGTTTGTAAGTCAATTGTCTATTCTTTATACTGTAGTGCTGAATATAGGATTTACCCTATTAAGGGATTTTTCCTCACTTGTTTGTGTTATTTTTATGCTTGGTTTGTAGTTTTAAAATTGGACTACATTTATGTTTGCACACCTAATATAATCAAAGATAAAATTTGGTCAACAATTGGATTTGTGTGTAGCAAACTAATATACAAATCAATCCATTAAATTCCAGCATTCTCAAATTGGTGTCAGAGCATGTTGCACTAAATTACCATGTGATCCTTTTTACAATTTTTTATATCAATTTTTCCTAAAAAATGTTGGTCTTTAAAAATTTGGATTAATTTGATAATTTGTATAATAGGATGCCATTTTTTGATGGGTTAAATTATGCATACCGGAAAGCTAGATAGATGTCCACCTTAAAATCTATTAATGAACGTGTCTGGCTAGTTTGTGAGAGAGGGTGGACATCACCCACAATGAGATTTGGGAAAATTCTTCATCTATATTGGCTCAATTTTGAGACATGTGAATTTTATGCATCCCTTTGGTACTGCATTTTTTCTATTTAAAACACATTTTATATACTTTTATAAAAGATTAATCATATTATTCAAAATATGATCCTATTTTTGATAAAATACTCTTATTATGTATTTTTGTCTTTAATAATTTTTATATTAGACTTTATTTTATTTGTAAGTTTTTCAAAAAATTTATTTAATTTTTATGTTTTTATATAATTATTTATAGATTTTAAAATGGTTAAAATAATAATTGATTATACTATTTTTTTTATTTAATCAACCATTTTAACACACACATCAACATGGAAGAGTTTTTTAATTAAGTGATGTCGTTTTGGGGGTAACCTGGTGCAATTCTATTGGGCCAATGGGTGTTGTGTGTTTTGCCTCTCTCGAGGATAATACGCGTGTCTCTACGTATCTGATTTGCTGACGATTATGTCCCCTTGTCTTTGTCCAAGTTACCCCTACTATTCATCTACTATTTATGTATGTAACCTATATTTTTCTTTCCTTTTCTGCCCCAAGATGCATGTGGTTGTTTACCATTACGCCCAATTTTTTTACGGTATTACGGTTAAACCAAGGGTCTGCTTTCTCAGCCTATAAATACAAGGCATCGAGGTGTTAGAAAATACATGTTTTTTTTTTTTGCAAAAATTGGCCAAACTCTGTCGAAATTTTTATCTCACTTTCTCTCACTAAAATCTCACATGTTCATGAAATATTTGAGAGTGTTTTCCTCTACCCTTACACTTTAGAATCATCTCTATTTGTTGTATGATTCTTTAAGAGTTTTGAGTTCTGATTTTTGACGATTTGGGGTATGGAAAATTCGCGATTTTAGGGGTTAATTAGGGGTACTGATTCTTGGGAGTTCTTGAGCTTTAGTGCTTCAAAGCTTTACTTAAATCACATTGATTCAAAAAGGGTTTGAAGCTTGCTTGTCACCAATTTGTCTTACTCAACCCATTTAAATGCTTGTTCTATTTCTCTCATATATACTAACGACGATTTTTGAAACCATTGGGTAATTTTCTCGATGCTCATTATATATATGGTAATGTACATATATATTCAGAAATATATACTTATATATATTTATTGATTTAAACTAATTTGTTGAGAATTTTTTTGGAACGTTTTTGGAGATACTTGTGCGTAGTCTACAAATAAACTATCACTCTCTAAACAAAATTTCAATTACGTTTTATGTTGACCATTTTTTGTTCCAATAAGAATTATTCTACAAACATAATGCTTGTTTGTATTGGGTTATTTATGATTGGACTTTAGTTATTCCCTTATTTGTTCAGTTAAATCTATATTTGGACTAAGCTCAAAAGATAGTGAATTTATTTATTTTAATGAATTACATTATCTCTCTATCATTTATTTCCAGTATTGGATTTTGTGACAAACACCGAATTAATCCTAAGGCTGGTGTTAGTTTTTTTTTTTGTAAAACACAATTTTTGGGGATTTACTTTCCTAATCCTTTGGTGGACATTTACACATAACTGGTTTTATTTTAGGTTTAGTCTTTACTATTAATATTTAATTAATAAGGAGGGCCTTTCTTGTCTCTGATGAGTTAGTAATTTATAATCACTTTATGAGATAATTAAAAAAATCACTTATAATTATTTATTCGTGTTGTGTTCAACTTCACTGGTTCTCTAGTGTTGGGTGTGAAGTTTTGTGTGTGTCTCAAGCTGTCACTACCTTGGTTGTTTAGTAAGATTCATCTTTTATGGGTTTTTTATTTTTTGCCTTGGTGCACTTATTTGTATTGGCCATAGTATTTCATTTACACTTGTAATCTATAATCTGTAATCTGTAATCTGTAATCTGTAATCTGTAATTAAACTGTGGTATTAGTGGACTTGGGTGCGAGTGTTGTCCTGGCACTAAAGGATATGGGGTTTTTCCATTTGTTTTTTTCCTCGAGAACAAATATTGTGTTCCTTTCTACTTTTCTTCATCCTATTCTAATTTATTTTTATTGGTGAAAAATCATCACAAATCGCTTTTTATTCGTGTGAGTGTGTGTGTGCGTGTGTTACAGTTTTAATCATTTTTTAAAACTTGTTTTATTAAAGAGTTAAAAGAATTTTCCTTAATAACTAAAACACTTTAGTTTGTTAGGTTATTTCAAGTGATATCAGAGCTTCGCGATTCACATTTTTAAAAGTTTTTATTATGTAAAGATCCTGAGCTCTTTGTTTTATAAATCAATCTTTTATTATGAGTGATCATAATGGTTCTTTCGTATATCCTCTCGTGTTTGATGGTGACAACTTTGCTTACTGGAAAGTAAGAATGGTTGCGCACCTCCAACACTTGGGAAATGAGGTATGGAAAATGGTTTTTCTACTCCTACACATTTAGTTGGTAATGGTGATGCTTAAATTTCACCTAGAAAACCTCTTTCAGAATGGACTAAAGAGGAAACGTTAAGCTCACGGTATAATAACAAAGGAAGAAATGTTATTTTTCCAAGCATTGGGTGTAACTGAATTTAAAAGAATTTTAGTCTGCACCACTTCTGAAGAGGCTTGGGACATTCTAATGACAACTCATGAAGGATATTCTAGGGTTAAAAGGGCTAAGTCACATATGCTAGTTAGACTTTATGATTCTCTTTATATGGAAGGCAATGAGAAATTTAATGAATTTTACCTTAAATTGCAAGATATTATTAATAAATTACATGTTAATGGTATAGTGTATGCTGATTCTGAAATATGTGATAAAATCATTAAGTCTCTTCCTAAGAGTTTTGATTTAATAATTCATGCTATGGGCGAAAATATAGATAATAGTTATATCTCTCATCCTTTGTGTAGTAAACTTAAAACGTTTGAACTTCAAAATACTTTAACAGATGAACAAAGAGGCAAAGAATCTGCATACACTGAAACACAAAATGTGTTAAATTTTAGGTCGACTGAAACAGTTTAGCCTCTATATCCTCCTTGACTAATTTGAATGAATATTAAATCTGCTTAGATTATTTAGATAAGGAAATTGCTCCTATGAAGTTTAGAAACAAGTTTGCTTCAAAGGAAGGTCAACCTAGTTATTCAAATAGACCTCATGAAATATACTTTGAAAATAAAAGTTTTGAAAAATCAGAATCTGAGAAGGATTTAAGCCACATTCAATGCATAAAAAGCAATGAATATGGATATTATGCTAACAAATGTTTTCCTAAAACTAAATGGGAACCTTTTAATAAAGCACATTTGTCTAAAACTTGGAATGATAGTTTTGATAGTGATAATAAGGACTGCTTTGATAATCTTATGGATTTCACATTTATTTGTGATGTTAAGTCTGAGGACATTTTTTATGATATATCCACACTTTCTGATGATTCTGATTTATGCATAGATAATTATGAGTTAAATTTTATAAATTAGAATTATTTCTCTCCTACCCAAGATCACCCTAGTATCACAGTTTCCTTATTTGATATTGGAAATATTTATGGTGATTTTGATGAATCTCATGATATAGAGGATTCTACCATTGTAGAAAGGTGTGCAAGTAATAACTATATTGATTATACACTTGATGACAACACACACTTAGGCGAATTCTAGGTTATTGGGAAAAAGTTGATGTGTTGAATAATCAAATCATGCTAATAACTGAATAACCTTCCTGTCATATTGATGTACTTGAAAATGATGTTTTATTACTTGAAATCAGGGTGGTTGTGTTAACTGAACTTAACCACCCTCTTAAAATTAAACACAAGGATGTTTTGAATAAATATGATGAATCTCAAAAAGAAGTTGATGATACTTTGAAAAAGTTACATGCATATTCAAACTCTAGTATAGTAGTAAAATCATTAAATAAATATGATGATCTTGTCCCTTAAAAACAAATTGGATTTGTTGGTGAGGATTTTGGTGAAACTAATTTTGTTAACTCTAAAGAACAATTCCCTGGTTCAACTGAAATTAAGATGAGCTTTAAACATGTTAAAAATGAGGATTGTGCTACTGCGTTTATTAAGCCGTTGTTTGTTTTTGTTTTCTATCATAAAAATAGACATTTAGAAACATTACATTTTAAGAAATTAGGACAAAATAAAATTGCCTTAGGGAAAATTAGGCAATCTAAAACTGTTAGAAATAATCAAACTGCCAAACCTAATTTTCAATGTGGATTTTGTTCTAAGAAAGTTCATTAGTAACCGTTTTGTTTTAAAAAGGCAAAATAATAATAATAATAATAATAATAATAATAATAATAATAATAATAATAATAATAATAATAATAATAATAATAATAATAATAATAATAATAATAATAATAATAATAATAATAATAATAATAATAAAGATGTGTTTAATCATTCTGTCCCAACTAAAGGGGTTTATAAAAAATATTACCGTTACAAGTTTTGTAATAAAAATGGTCATTTGATAGATTTTTGTTAAAAAAAGGTTGCATGCTATTAACAACCCTAATATGTTTTATAGTAAAACTGAATTAGTTAAGAAACCTATTATGTCCAACAAACAACCTTTAAAAACTGAAACTGATTTTTTAAAGCCCAAGGATATTTGGGTTAGTAAGGTTGAATCAAGTAACACATTGAGATGTAATGTTGTTTTATCAGCGTTAAATGCTCTCAGTAAAAACTCTCAATAATACTTAGATTCTGTATGCTTTAGGAATATGACGGGGGACACATCCAAATTCACCACTTTAAAATCTTTTGTTGGTAGAATTATGTCTTTTGGTGATGAAAAGATGTCCCACATCATAGGCAAAGGGTCTGTTATGACAGATAGGCTCCCTAACTTGGAGGAAGTTTTACTTGTTAAAGGTTTAAAGAAAATCTTCTGAGTATTAGTCAATTTTGTGACACTGATCATGTTGTAAATTTTTCAAAATCATATTGTAAGATTTTAGACCCTTGTGGAAATACTGTTTTGTGTGGAACTAGGACTATAGATAATTGCTATGTTGTCATTCATGAAAGTGATTCTAGAAATTGTCCATCTTCTAGGATAAGTGATTTAGACTTATGGCATGAATGATTAGGACATCTAAACTATGATAGTTTATCTCAACTAACTAGTAAAAATCTTGTTCATGGTGTGCTTAAAATCACTAAATTAAACATTTTGTTTGTGGGACATGCTAAATTGGTAAATTACACAAAGCCCCTCATAAGAAAGTGAATGGTATCTTTACTTCTCACCCTTTAGAATTGTTACATGTGGATTTAATGGGTCCCTCTAGGACAGTTAGTTTATGTGGTAACTCTTATATTCTCATCATAGATGATGACTTCACTAGATTTTCTTGGGTGAGATTTATCAAACAAAGGTCCAACACATTTAAAAATTTTCTGAAAATTTTGTTGAAAATTGAAAATGAAAAAGGGTATGAACACGAATTTAGTGCACCTAAGACACCTCAACAAAATGGCATTGTATATTGGAAAAATTGAGCCATTCAAGAAATGGCTCGAGTTCTAATTCATGCTAAACAATTACCAAAATATTTTTGGGTTGAAGCTACTCAAAATGCGTGTCACATATTAAATAGGGTTCACTTAAGGAAAAATACAAAACAGACCCATTATGAAATATGGTATGGAAAGCAACCAAATTTGAAATATTTTAGGGTGTATGGTAGTGAATGTTATGTGTGTAAGGATCGTGAATATTTATCCAAGTTTGATACTAGAGGTGATAGGATTTTTTTATGATACTCCAAAAATAATGGTGCTTATAGAGTTTATAATTTGAAAACTAATACTACAATGGAATCTATCAATGTTGTTATAAATGATTATGTTGCCCCCTCTAGTAGAAGATAGCCCGAAGTCTATACCCGTTGAAAATGATTTACCAAGAGAATCGATAAATAGTGACTTGAATTGCCTTCCACCGAAAGACCTTAATGTTCCTAATTCGATTAGGGCTAATCATCCTAAATAAACATTTTAGGTAATGTTAGACAACCAATCAAAACTAGAGATCAAACTCTAAATGCTTAAATGTCTTCCTTTGTTTCTCAAATTTAACCTAAAAATATTATAAATGCCCTTATTGATGAATCTTGGCTACTTGCTATGCAAGAAGAGTATGGTCAATTTAAGATACATGTTGTTTGGTTTTTAGTTCATCATCCTACTCATATTAATGTTATAGGAATTAAATGGATATTTAAAAATAAATGTGATGAAATCAGAAATGTATTACATAATAAAGCTAAACTAGTAGCTCAAGGGTACTCCCAAATTGATGATATTGATGTTAATGAAATTTTTTCCCTGGTTACTAGAATAGAACCTATTAGACTTTTACTTGTCGTTTCGTGTCACTTAAAATTTAAGTTATATCAAATGGATTTCAAATATGCTTTTTAATTGGGTTTCTAAATGAAGAAGTCTACGTTGAACAACCAAAAGATTTTGTGGACCCTTTTTTCCCGATCATGTGTTTAAACGAAATAAATATCTTTACGGTCTCAAACAAGCTCCTCACGCTTGGTATGAGCATCTTGTTACATTTCTCATGACCAATGGCTTTAACCAAGGGGGTGTAGATCTAACAATGTTTGCCAAAATAAACATAAATTATTTACTTATTACACAAATTTATGTTAATGATACTATTTTTGGGTCTACATCTCCTCAAGAGGCTTAAATTTTTGCTAACATAATGAATTCTAAATTTCAAATGTCTATGATAGGTGAGTTGCAATTTTTCTTGTGTTTGGAAGTATTTCAAAAACCATACTACTTTTCTATATCTCAAACTAAATACGCAACTGAATTAGTTAAACGATTTGGGTTAAGCAATGCAAAAATAGCTAGGACTCCTATAACCTCTACTAGTAAGCTTTCTAAAGATTTATCGGGTAAAAAGGTTGAGGTTACTCTATATAGCAGCATGATAGGTAGCCTTCTTTATTTAACGGCTAGTAGACCCGACAAAATGCATAGTGTGTGTGTGTGTATGTGTGTGCGCACGCTAAATACCAATGTGAACCCCAAACATCACATTTACTTATTGTTAAACGCATATTAAAATATGTTAGTGGAACATTAAACTTTGGTATGATGTACAGTGTTGACACTAATTCTAAAATAATTGTGTAACTTGATGCCGATTTGGCTGGTTGTGCCGATGATAGTAAAAGCACCTCCGGTGGATGTTTTTAATTATGTCACAACCTCGTCTCTTGGTCATCTAAAATGAAAATTTTCATGTCTCTTTCTTCCATCGAAGTTGAATACATAGCTGCTGGTAAATGTTGTACATAACTTTTTTGGATAAAACAAATGCTAAATGATTATGGTATAATTGAACCAACTGCTCTTAATTTATGTGATAATTAAAGTGCTATTAGTATTTCAAAAAATTCGATGTTTCACTTACGCACAAAGCACATCAAAATGCGTGAACACTTCATTATGGAATTAGTTGAGAAAAAGGAAATTTTCATTGAATATCTCAACACTAAAGATCAATTATTTGATTTATTTACCAAACCTTTAGACAATCAAAGATTTAAAACAATTCGAATATCTATTAGTGTGTGTTCTTTCCCAAGTCAAGTACCTTTAGTTTCTTCCC
Organism: Sambucus nigra; assembly: GCA_949130495.1. Classification (NCBI taxonomy): domain Eukaryota; kingdom Viridiplantae; phylum Streptophyta; class Magnoliopsida; order Dipsacales; family Adoxaceae; genus Sambucus; species Sambucus nigra. The sequence goes on along the minus strand of OX422211.1, from coordinate 154,497,343 downwards.
TTTGTCCATTTGTGACAAACAGGGGGAGAATTTGAGACTCATGAAGTTTTTATTATTCTATTTGCAATTTTTTAGTCTAATAGGAATCCTTGTGGTTAGTTGAGTTATGTACTCTTCCATTCTTTAGGATCATATGTTGCTAGTTGAGTCATGTACTCTTTCATTTTGTAGGTCCCATGTGTGTTTACTAGATTAATAACAAAATGTTATAAGTTGAGTAAACTCCTAATAAACTTTTTGGAACAAACACACAAGATGTGTTCAAAACTGTTTTCTGAATATGTAGTCTAGATTTGGTAGTTGATTACCTTAGGTTTTATAAATTAAGAACAATCTATTAAGTCCAACATGCAGTACCAATCACAACAGATATTAAGATAATTCTAAGTAAAGAACACGAGAATTTTAATGTGGTAAAACCCTTAATCAAGGGAAACATCCACAGTGCCCTCTACGGCACAAACCAAAAATCCACTCAAATAAAGAATTAAGTCACAACACTTAAGAAAACAGACAAAGATCCTAAATCTAAGTTAAGAGTTATACCTACATGAGCTGCTCCACTCTAAAGGTTTTCTGACTAGAACTGGTCTTTTCTAGTTGCTTCTTTGCCTTTTCTTTGATCTCCTTTTCCTTAACATCTGATTCCAACAACTCTTTCAATACCCAAGTTTCTCAAATTGAACCATTTTGACTAAGTGTTTGTTCTTGAGATTGTGTTTGTGATGTGCAATAAATGAAGATTTATGCAACTCACCCTCTCAAATTATTTATACAGACAAATTCCTATAAATCAAGAGGTTATATATAACATGAAAAAACTGATTCAAATTATTTTGAGAAATAACTTTTTTCAAGATCAGATCTTAAAAACAACCTTACTTTTAAATATAGCAAACGTCCTATCTGTTTCTTTTTATTTTTGTACACGTTTATTTCACAAATCATGAAATATAAGATCAGAAACATAAACATTTTAGAGATCTGATGTAGCCTTGAAAATCAGATGTTTCTTTTTCAAAATTTCTTAAAACAGAAAGGATCTAAAATAAAAAGATCCAAAAGAGAATAATAAAAAATTTAAGCGTATGATATTCTCTTGTAGAAAAACTCAAGTTTCAACAGTGAAACTCAAGATTCTCTTAGAGATAAGTTCTGAGAGAAACTAAGACTTGAAGAGGTCTTCAAATGTCTCGCAAACCCAACACCAAACTCACAGAAATACTAAATGGATCTAACACTCAAGGTTTAGGTTTTCTGGTGTATGAAACTTTGAAGGTTATGGTGTTTAGTTCAAGGGAAAACACTTCACAGGTTTGAGGTTTCGAATATTAGGGTTTCTTCTCTCTCTCTCTCTCTCTCTCTCTCTCTCTCTCTCTCTCTCTCTCTCTCTCTCTATTCTCTCTATTTCTCTTCTATCACTTCTCCCTTATCTCTCTTCTCTCTACTCTCTCTTGTTCTCTTTGTTTGGACGAAAGCCAAAAGTCTCAAATGGATAAGACTATATGGGTTTATATAGCAGCTAAGGAAGAATCTCGAACATCTGAGGCAATCCAAGGGCTGAGATTAACTCTGACTAGTTGACTCCCAATCTAACGATTTAATATAAGCGATGGAAATAACTAGCGCTAATTGGCTAAGACTGGTTACACATGGATTGCTAACAAACACGTGCAGATCGTCGATAATGAACATCCAAGGGTTAAGAATGAATGTAAAGAATGTGTCTATGAGAAAAAAACAAAATTAACAACTCAGGAGCAAACACGTGTAAGATGGATAACGGCTGAAAACATGTATTTTAAAAATAATTACATTCTCCCCTAAAGTCTCTAACGCTTTGAGATTCTACCCAACAAAATGTTTAAGGAATAAATCTATTTTTCATAATTCAACTTTTAATCCCGATACTTTTAAAAACCATAATTTAATAATTTCAAAAATTATTTAGAATGTTTTTAAAATGTTATAAGGAATTAAATTGATTTGTAAAAACTTATTAAAGTTTTTAAATCAACATATGCACATAGGAACTATAAAATATGCAAGGCAAGTGTCCTAAAGTTCTTATAAGATAGAATTAGGTTCCCTTTAGGTGATCGTGAGGATTTCCTGGACTGGATTTCTTCATTCTTTCTTAAACCTTTGAGAGATAGAGTAACTCATAAAAACTAACCTACTTTGTCTCAATATCCAAACTAGTTGGAACTCTTATATATATAGACTCGTGTAAGTCAAAATATAGTGTGTTCTCAATCTCCCTCTTTGGATATTAGAGACAAAATTCCCTTGAGTATTCTGAACTCGTGGGTGAAAATTAAAAATCCTAGTTGTCTTATACAAAGGTTCTAACAACTCATTCCCATCCTAGAACCGAAAATAAGGTGAAAATAAATACATCACTCAACTACAATACAGACCAATACCCTAAATAAATAGAACAACGGGTCTGAAGAATACATGTTAAACATTAAACACTTGAATGGCATGTTAGTTGAGTTAGAATAGGAATAGATATAAATCACAGCAAAATTACCCAAGTTCTTCTCCCTCAATTTTTCTCAAATATACAATGGGATTAAAAAATAATAGAGAAAAATAGGAATATGTAAAAAGTTTTAATCACCAAGTATATCATAAACAAGGGAAGAATGAAGGGTCTCCTATATAAACTAGTGTTAGGAGGCATATTTTTTCATTTGAAAGATGTTCATACCCTAAAACCTCTTAAACCAATTATTCTCAAGAAACTATAGAGGTTATGATAAACATGACAACAATTATGTGAGAACTATCATACCTATAGTTGTTCGTAGATACTCAAATCATATGTTATCCAAATGGTTTGGTAAAGAAATCAGCTAGCTGTTTTTTAGTATTTAGATATTCAATAATAAGTTCTTTAGATTCTACAAGATCACGAATGAAGTGATGTCGAATTTGTATATGCTTAGTTCGAGAGTGTTGTACTTAATTTATTGAAATATTTATCGCACTATGGGTATCACAAAACATGGTTAATTAATTTTCGGTGATACAATAATGTCTAAGCATCTATCTAATCCATAATAGTTGTGAACAACAACTTCCTGTGGCAATGTACTCGGATTCTGCGCCAGATAGAGAAATACAATTATGTTTCTTACATGACCAACCTACTAGGTTATTTCCTATGTAGTAACACTCCCCGAAAGTGCTCTTTCTATCATCAGAACACCCTGCCTAATCCGCATTGGTGTAGCCTACAATAGAACTAGTGGTGTCCTTAGTGTACCAAACACCAAGTTTTATAGTACACTTGACATATTTAATAATTCTTTTCACATACAATAAGTGGGATTCCATAGGTATACTTTGATATCTAGCACATACGCAGACAACGAAGGAAATGTCAGGTCTAGATGCTTTAAGATATAAGGGACTCCCTATCATACTTCGATATAGAGTAGGATCAACATTTTTCCTATTATTATCCTTAGATAGTTTTGTTGAAGTACTCATAGGGGTTCTAGAAGGTTTAGCATTTTCTAATCTGAATTTTTTAACAAGTTCTGCAACGTATTTGGATTAAGTGATAAATAGTCCATGCCTGCATTGTTTCACTTGTAGACCTAAAACATATTGAAGCTCACCCATAAGTGACCTCTGAAATTCAGCATGCATAATGTCGAAAAAACTCTTGACTTGTTTAGAACAAGTGGATCTAAATATTATATTGCCAACGTGCACTTGTGCTATTAAAATACATTTTCCTTCATTCCTAACGAATAAATTTTGATCATTTCCACCTCGGATATATCCTTGAGATACTAGAAATATAGATAATCTCTCATACCAATCTTTAGGAGCTTCTTTCACACCATATAAGGCTTTATTAAGCCTAAAGACGTAGTCAGGGTGTGATGGATCTAAAAATCCTTTAGGTTGTTCTACGTATACCTCCTTAGTCAAAATTCCATTAAAAATGCAGACTTAACATCCATTTGGAATAATTTGAATTGCAGGTGACATAATATGGCAAGGAGGAGACGAACTGAATCAAGACGAGTAACAGGTATAAAAGTTTCATCGAAGTTAATTCCCTCTATATGCGAGTATCCTTGTGCTACCAACCTAGCTTTATTTATAATTACCTCCCCATTTTCATCTATTTTGTTTTTGAAAATCCATCGTTTGTCGATAACCTTTGAATCTTTTAGCCTGGGCACAAGATACCACACACCGTGACTCTGAAATTGGACCATCTCTTCTTGCATAGCATTGATTCAGAAAGAGTCAGAAAGGGCAGCATTTACATTTTTAGGTCCCTCAAGGGAAACAAATTATGCAAACTGTTTCACATTTTAAAGTTTGGATCTTTTTCTAACAAGTTCAGACGAATTAACAACTACAGTTTCAATAGGATGGTCTTCAGAAACCACCCCAGTGGGTATGAAAGGATTCTTGGGTGGCAGTGAATAAATGTCTTGTGAGGGTTCGATTGGAAAAATTTATTCATCATCATCATGTGTCATTGATTGACTTGCACTACTCCCGACATTTGTATCATCTGCAATTACATTAAAGGATTCCATAATGATTTTGGTTCGATAATTAAAAACACAAAAAGCCCTACTATTTTGGGAATAACCAAGAAATATTCCTTTCTCTCCTCGGGTGTCAAATTTTGAAAGTTGTTCTTTGTCTTTACAGACATAACAAATACTCCCGAAGGTTTTAAAATGTTTTAAGTTTCTCTTTTTGTGGAATCAAAGTTCATAAGGGGTTTGTTTGGAATTTTTCCTAAGGTATACATGATTAATGACATGACATGCGGTTTGAACGGCTTCTACCCAAAAATATCTAGGAAGAATTTTAGTGTGTAGAATACCCCTAGCCATTTCTTGTAAACTTGTATTCTTACGTTCAGCGATGCCATTTTCTTGGGGTGTTTGGGAGAACTAAACTCGTGTTTATAGCCATTGGCTATACAATATTCAGTAACACCAGAGTCTTTAAACACTCCACCTCTGTCACTCCGAATACGACATACTTGGGTGTCCTTCTCATTCTCTATTTTCAAAAGGATTTTTAAGAATTCATCGACGGTATCTGATTTTTGTTTCATAAAAGCAACCCAAGTATATCGCGTATAGTTGTCTACTATAACTAGGATATAACTATTTCCACATAAACTAACAGTCCTTAAGGGACCTATGAGGTCCATATGGATGAGTTCTAAAGGTTTTGTGGTTAAGGCATCCTTAACTTTCTTATGGGAGATTTACTTATTTTCCCTTCCTGACATGGTTCACATACCGGATTAAAAGAATTTTTTATTTTAGGTAAAACTTTAACTATTTCTTGGGATCATAATCTTCTGAGATTATTAAAATTCATATGTCCCAATCTATTGTGCCAAAGGTCAGAGTCCTCTAATCTGGCAACATGGCAAGACGTAGACTTAGGAATTACTGGGTAACAGTTTTCCTGAGTTCTGTCTCCTATCAATATACAGTTTCCTTTTTTATCAATAATTTTACAATCAATTTTTGAAAAAGTAATGGTATGATTAGAATCACAGAATTGAGATATACTTAAAAGATTAGCTTTAACGCTTTTAACTAAGAGAACATCGTTTAGATCAGGAATCCCATTCAAACTCAATGTTCCCTTACCTATGATCTGAGATGAAACACCATTTCCAAACATGGCACTACCTCCTAAGAAGTCTGTCTTATTTTTTAATTTGATATCATCCCCGGTCATATGTTTAGAACATTCGGAGTCTAAATACCATTCAGTTGAAGTTTGTTATGCCTTTAAAGAAGTAATGATAAGATTGCACTTGAGCTGGGGTAATGGATCATCTTTTCTAATCCAAATAGGTCGAGTTTTGATCATTTTGGAGCCTTGTGATTTAGAAAATGTTTGATGGGACTTTTGTAAATGGCTTTTTCTTAGTTTTAGACCCTCCCTTTTTTTATTTTTATAGTTGGATTTGTTTTTGTCCTATCTAGGGAGAACATAAGTATTTCTTTCTTTTTTAGAATAGCTAAAGTTATGGTTGGTAGGTGTATATATACTTTTTTGAAAACATTCTTCAAGAGTGTGGCCAAAAACATCGCAGTAAGAACAGTACTGATGGGTGTTGGCCTTGACTTTATTACTAAAGTCTTTAAAGATGGGTTTGGATCTATTTGTATAGTCGTCCAATTTTCATTGGTCTTACATTTTTTTCTTTGGTCTCTAACCTTGTGGACAAACATATTTGGCATGACTATTTGAATTAGACTGTTGAATGTACTGATCATGTTTTGCTTGAGAGACATTGAGACCAGATTCCCTTTTTTGAATAGTATGATAAGCTTGGCCTTGTTTGATAAAGGTAACATGAAATGAGATAGACATAGATAGACATGCAATACTCATCATTTTGGGTTTACTCTATTTCATCTTCATCAGAATCACTGGAGTCATCCCACATTTTACATAAATTAGCCTTGTTATTATTGCTAAATTAGATAGACATTTACAAGCATAATGTCCCATTTTACCCCACCTATGACATTTCACATATTTCATGTTTGTCTTAGGTCGGTTATTGTCATAGGTCCTTGTATTGTTATGTGAGTGTTTGACATTGTCTCTGTCATGAGGTTTGTGATTTTGATTTCCTTAATAATTTAACTTGTCTTGTTTAGAGGCTACAGCATTTCTGATTTTTTTTTTTTTTTTTAAATGCTTTCTCATAAGAGTTATTTGATTGTCAAGGTCATAAAATCATAGTTATCATCACAGTCAGGGTCAAAGTCCAAGGAACTTATTTTAGGAACATGCATTTTAGATGAAAACATAATATTAGAACTAGTGGGTTTCTTGTTCTGTCTGGTCAGTTTCTTCTTAATGTCTAACTCCAATTCTACACTCCTCAGTTTATTACTAACTAATTCAGGATTCATATTAGGGTCGTCCGTTTCTTCAATGGCATATCTTTTATTGTCAAAGTTGGAAGGAAGTGACCTAAGAATCTTTTGAACAATTTCCTTTCTACTCTAAGTTATACCATTTGAATGAAGTTTTGTGAAAATATCAGCTAGCCTAATATAGAAATCCTCAAAGGATTCATTGTCATCCATTATCGCTTTGTTGTATTGCTGGACTAGCATTTATGTTTTTCCTGCCTTAACTCTTTCATCACCATCATAAGCAGTGACAAGAGTGTCCCATGCCTCTTTAGAAGTCGAACATATGGATATTCTTTTGAATTCGTGTTCAATAATGGACATAAAAATTGCATTCTTGCCTTTGTTATTATCTAGAGATGATTTTTTCTCTTCCTTAGTAAATTCACTAAGAAGTTTCTTAATCCTTGTTGGATTAGTTTCAGAGAGAGCCTTAGTAGGATGTTCATACCCATTTTCAGTCATATCCCACACATCATCACCAAGATTTCCTTAAATGAAAGAAACCATTCGTACTTTCCAGTATGAAAAGTTATTTCCATCAAAGAGTGGTGGTCTGGAGAGGTTACCAATCTTCTCAAGTCCTTCTTCCATATTCTTAATTTTTTAAAGAAGTTTCAAATAATTTCTAAAGTTTCAGGATCACGAAAGATGGTTCTTCTCTGATATCACTTGAAAAAATTATTTACTAGATTAATAACAAAATGTTATAAGCAGAGTAAACTCCGAATAAACTTTTTGGACAAAACTCTTTTCGAACAAAAATACAAGATGTGTTCAAAACTATTTTCTGAATATGTAGTCTAGATTTGGTAGTTGATTACCTTAGGTTTTAAAAAATAAAAACCATCTACTAAGTCCAACATGCAATACCAATCACAACAGAAATTAAGAACATTCAAAGTAAAGAACACAGGAATTTTAATGTGGTAAAACCCTTAATCAAGGGAAACATCCACGGACACTAAAATAAAGAATTAAGTTACAACACTTAAGCAAATTCACAAAGATCCTAAATCTAAGTTCAGAGTTATACCTACATGAGCTACTCCACTCCAAAGGTTTTCTGACTAGAACTAATTTTTTCTGGTTGCTTCTTTGCCATTTCCTTGACTTTTGATTCCAGTAACTCTTTCAATACCCAAGTTTCTCAAACAGAACCACTATGAATAAGTGTTCGTGTGTGAGAATGTATTTATGATGTGCAATAGATGAATATGTATGCAACTCACCCTCTCAAATTATTTATACATACAAATTCCTATAAATCAAGAGGTTCTATATGACATGCAAAAGCTGATTCAAAATATTTTGAGAAATAACTTCTTTTCAAGATCAGATCTGAAAAACAACCTTGCTTTTAAAACTAGCCAAGGTCTTATGTGTTTCTTTTTATTTTTTATATGTTTATTTCAAATATAAGATCAGAAACACAAACGCTCTAGAGATCTGATGTAGCCTTGAAAATCAAAAGTTTCTTTTTCAAAATTTCTTAAAACAAAAAGGATCTAAAATAAAAAGATCCGAAAGAGAATGATAAAAAATTTAAGCATATGATATTCTCTTGTAGAAAAAGATCCAAAAGAGAATAATAAAAATTTAAGCATGTGATATTATCTTGTAGAAAAACTCAAGTTTCAACAGTGAAACTCAAGATTCTCTTAGAGATAAGTTTTGAGGGAAACTAGGACTTGAAGAGGTCTTTAAATGTCTCGCAAACCCAACACCAAACTCACAAAAATCCTAAATGGATCTAACACTCAAGGATTAGGTTTTTCGGTGTTTGAAAATTTGAAGGTTATGGTGTTTGGTTGAAGGGCAAACACATCAGAGGTTTGAGGTTTCGATGATTCGGTTTCTTCTCTCTCTCTTATCCCTTCTCTCTCTTCTCTCTACTCTCTCTTTTTCTCTCTGTTTGGACGAAAGACAAAAGTCTCAAATGTCTAAGACTATATGGGTTTATATAGAAGCTAAGGAAGAATCTTGAACATCCGAGGCAATCCAAGGGCTGAGATTAACTTTGACTAGTTGACTCCTAATCTAATAGTTTAATATAAGCGGTAGAAATAACTAACATTGATTGGCTAAGACTGGTTACACATGGATTTCTAACAAACACATGCAGATCGTCGATAATGAGCATCCAAGGGTTGAGAATGAATGTGAAGAATGTTTCTATGAAAAAATACAAAATTAACAACTCGGGAGCAAACACGTGTAAGATGGATAACGGTTGAAAAATGCGTGTTTTAAAAATAATTACATTCTCCCCCTGAAGTCTCTAGCGCTTTGAGATCCTACCCAACACAACGTTTAAAGAATAAATATATTATGTATAATTTAACTTTTAATCCCAATACTTTTAAAAACCATATTTTAATAATTTCAAAAATTATTTAAAATGTTTTTAAAATGTTATAAGGAATTAAATTGATTTGTAAAAACTTACTAAAGTGTTTAAATCAACATATGCACATAGGAACTATAAAATATGTCGTGCAAGTGTCCTAAACTGGTTACAAGATAGAATTAACTTCCCTTTAGGTGATCTTGAGGATTTCTTGGACTGGATTTCTTCATTCTTGCTTGAACCTTTGAGAGATAGAGTAACTCATAAAATCTAACCTACTTTGTCTCAATATCCAAATTAATTGGAACTCCAATATTTTTGGACTTAAGTAAGTCAATATATAGTGTGTTCTCATAATTCATATAATTTATGTTTTTGAGTCTCAACTTAGTTTGTCTCAAAATTGGCCAAAAGGGGAGATTGAAAATTCTCCATCTATATTGGCTCAATTTTGAGACAAATAATTTGTGTGCATCCCTTCGGTACCGTATTTTTCTGGTTTAAAATAACATTTCATAAATTTTTATAAACCATTAATCATATTATTCTTAATTTGATCTAATATCTATCTTATTTTTGTTTTCATATAATTATTTTTTTATTTTAAAGTGTTAAAATAACAATTGATTAAACATTTTTTTGTTTAATCGACCATTTTAACACACACACATTAAAATGGCAGAGTTTCTTAATTAAATGGTGTCATTTTGAGGGAGATCCGGTGCAATTCTGTTGGCAAATAGGTGTTGTGCGGTTTGCCTCTCTCGAGGACAGTATTCATTAGGGCTGTCAATTGAGCCGAGCAGGCCCGAAGCCCGCTTGCTCGGCCCGCTAAATTTTGGCCGAGCTTTTATTGAGTTTGAGCCGAGCCGAGTTTGAGCCGAGATAGTAAGCCCGAATTCAATTTGAGCCGAGCGCGAACGAAGCACTTTCAAACCCGAACTAGGCTCGGGCCGAAATAAGATATATATATATACAAAATTATTTTATTTTCTATGATATGTAAAAAATATTTTAAAACAAAATAATTTTTATAATTTTATCCTTATGCAAATAAACTATTGGAAATAAACTATTGGACTTTATATTAAAGAAACAAAAATAAGGTCAGTCATTTATTAATTTACTTTACTTAATCTTACGGGACTTGTCAATATTAGTGCTAAAATATATTTATTTTAGTGCTGAAATCTGTTATTTTAGTGCTGAAATGGAGGGTTTTAATGCTAAAATGTCAATATTAGTGCTAAAATGTGTTTTTTAGTGCAGAAATGTGTTTTTTTTAGTGTTTTGAAATCAGTTTTTTAGTGCTGGAATGTGTTTTACTAATGTTGAAATGTCAATATATTAGTGCTGAATTCGATTTGTTTTAGTGCTGAAATCTGTTTTTTATTGCTGAAATATGAATATTAATTATTAAAATAAATAAATATGTATTGAAATATTCAATTCGGGCCGGCTCAAATTGGGCCCGAAGCCCGATTTACTTTGTGAGCCGACCTTGAGCCAAGCACTCTCAATCTCGTTCGGGCCGAGCTTGAGCTTGATCCAAGTAAATCAAAATCGGGCCGAGCTTGATCAACCATAGGCTCGGCTCATAGAGCCCGATTGATAGGCCTAGTATTCATGTCTCTAGGCAATTGATTTGTTAACAGTTATGTCACCATGTCTTTGTCCAAGTTACCCCTACTATTCATCTACCATTTTACACATGTAACCCTTATTTTTCCTTTCCTTTTCTACCCATATATGCTTGTGGTAGTTTACCATCATGCCCAAATTTTTTATGGTATTACGGTTAAACCAAGGGTCTCTTTTCTCAGTCTATATATTCAAGGCCTTGCGGTGTTAGATAATACACGATTTTTTTGAAAAAAATAGCTAAACTTTGTCGAAATTTCCATCTTATTTTCTCTCTCTAAAATCTCATGTGTTCTTGAAATCTTTAAGAGTGTTTTTCTATACCCACTTTAGAATCATCTTTGTTTGTTATATCAAACTTTGAGGGTTTTGAGTTCTGATTTTTGACGATTTGGGGTTTGGAAGATTCACGATTTTAAGGGTTATTTGGTGGTACTGATTCTTGGGAGTTCTTGAGCTTTAGTGCTTCAAATCTTCGTTTAAATCACGTTGATTTAGAAGGTGTTTAAAGTATGCTTTTCACCAAGTTATCTTGCTCAACCCATTTAAAGGCTTAATATGTTTCTCTCATATATACTGACAGCTGTTTTTGAAACCATTAGGTAATTTTTCTCAACTCTCGTCATATATATGTTTATATAGTAATATGAATACATATTTATATATAGAGGCAGGCTCCTGTGCACATTAAGTTTGCACACTAAGTTTGCACATTACCTTTTTAAAGTAGTAAAAAAAATATTTTTGAGTTGATTTTTTTTGTGTGATATTTAAACATTTTAAGGAACCCATATAAAAAAAATCAGCTCAAAAAAACTTTTTTTGCTAGTTTTAAAAAATCGGTCAAACTTACTATGCTTTTAAGCCCTTTAAAAACTGCGAAACTTTGACCGATTTTTAAAAAATAGCAAAAAAAGTTTTTTTTGAGATAATTTTTTTTATGTGAGTCCGTTGAAATGTTAAAATATCACATAAAAAAATTGGTGTGCGCCAGCACTCAAAAATATTTTTTTTACTACTTTAAAAACTTAATGTGCAAACTTAGTGTGCACAGGAGCCTGCCTCTTTATATATATATATATATATAAATACTTACATGTATATTTATCGATCTAAACTAATTTGTCGAGAATTTTTTAGGAACTTCTTTGGAGATACTTGTGCATAAACTACGATTAAACTATCACTCTCTAAACAAAATCTCATTTATGATTTAAGTCTGATCTCGTGTGTTTATGTTGACCCTTTTTTTTGTTCCATTAAGAACTGTTCCATAAACATAATACCTGATTGTGTTGGGTTATTTATTTTTGGACTTTAGTTATTCCCTTATTTGTTCTGTTAAATCTATATTTGGATTAAGCTCAAAAGTTAGTAAATTTATTTATTCTTAATGCCATACATTTTTTATGAGCTGAGTGCTACACTCTTATCTCTAAATCATTTATTTTTAGTACTGGATATTTTATAAACACCTGATTAATCCTAAGACTGGTGTTAATTTTTTTTATGTGTAAAAAATAATTTTTGGGGATTTACTTTCCTAATCCTTTTGTGACATTAATACATAACTGATTTTATTTTACGTTTAATCTATACTATTGATAATTAATTGTTAAAGAGGACCTTGCTTGTGTCTGATGACTTAGTAATTTATAATCACTTTATAAATTAAATAGGACCTTGCTTGTGTCGGCTGATTGAACCAATCACTTATAATTATTTATTTGTGTTGAGTTAACCTTCACTAGTTCTCCAGTGTTGGGTGTGAAGTTATATGCATGTCTTAAGTTGTCACTACCTTGGTTGTTTAGTAAGATTCAGTTGTTGTGGGGTTGTCTATTTTTTGCCTTGGTTTAATTATTTGCAATTACCAAACTATTTCATTTACACTTGTAATGTTTAATCTGTAATTAAACATTAGTGTTAGTGGACTTGTATGCTTGTGTTATCCTAGTACTAAAGGATATGGGGTTTTTCCACTTTTTATTTTCCTTGAGAAAAAATACTGTGTTTCTTTCTACTTTCTTTCACCCCGTTCTAATTTATTTTTATTTGTTCAATATCGTCACAAATTGTTTTTTATTCGTGTGTATGTTACTGTTTCAATCAATTTTAAAAAATGGTTTTATTATAGAGTTAAAAGAGTTCTCGTTAACAGCTAAAACACTTTAGTATGTTAGGTTATTTTATGTTGATAATGCCATAGGTCCAAAACCTATCTCTGCATGGACAAATGACGATTTTAAATGGAGAAACTTTAACTCATGCAGTCTGAGTGCCATTTCCGGAGTCGTCACCCCTAACAAGTTCTGTCATATTATGACGTGCCCCATGTCTAAAGAATCTTGGGATACCCTTTAGCTAACTCATGAGGGAACCAATGCTGTAAAAGATTCTAATATATAGACTAACCACACAGTTTGAGACAATTGCCATGCTAATGTTTTAGTCTTTCGATGTGTTTTATACATGTTTATCGAACATAGTTGATTCTAGTTTCAATTTAGGTGAGAAAATTCTTGATACACGTGTAGTTAAAAATATTTTGAGATCACTTCCGACCTATTTTAACTCTAAAGTCACTATCCTAAATTAGAATATTAGATACTTTTAAGTGAGAAGAACTCACAGGCGGCCTTCAAACTTATGAAATCGACATGTTTCCTAAAACTGTTAAGAAAAAGGAAATGGGGATTGCTTTAAAGTTTAATGTAAAAATAAGAAAGAAAAACTTGTTGATTCTGAGTTCAAGTTTGATTTTGAGCTTGATGATTTAGCCCTTTTGAGAAAAATTTCAAAAAATTTCTCAAAAAGAGACGAGTTTTGAGAAAAATAAAAACGATATTGAGGGAAAGAATGTTTGTGAGAAAGATGAAATGGGATGATATTTCTATGAGGGAAAGGGCACAAGGCACATGAGTGTCCCACTTGGCTAAAGAGACAGGGAAAAAAAGTTGCACATAAGGCCACTCTTAGCGACAGTGAAGTCGAGTTGGTGAATTCTAAGGATGAATCGCCACATGAATTATGCCTTACGTTCATGGCCAGTCACGTTAATAATTCTAGTTTGTCCCACACTGACGAGGACATTTTTAAACGTGAGTGCCTCGATGATATTTTGAATCATTCTGGAGAGAGAAAGTGAGGAAGAGAATTTGAGGGAGGGAGAAGGTGGCCTCCAAAAATAATTAAATGATCTTTACACCGAGACTTTAAAAATAGAAAGCATAATAAATATCTGTCTCTTAGGGTATGTGATTTAGAGAAGGATGTGAAAGTTTTGAGACAGCGTGAGGCCTCGGTAAGTCAACTCGAGAAAGTGGAGGTTTATTTATGTGAACAGTTGATTGTTATCGATAGGGAGAAGACCGATTTGACCAATGCTATGGCTAGTCTTACGAAATATCTTCAATATTCATTACTGTATAATGAAAAACTTGAAGCCCGTGTATTACAACTTGAGATTAATCTCAAACTTATTCGGGAGGTTGAGGTCACTTTAGATGATGCATCTAAGGAGATTGGAAAGATTTTCCTCGATCTTGCATTATGTAATGTTGAGAAGGAATAGGTTATGAAGGCGCATCCACTTCCAAAATCACACCCGAACTAGTTCTCGAGTTTGTGATGGATCAATATGGCCCTTGTCCTAACCCATTTAGGAGACTGAACCTACCAAGGAAAGCTCGTCCTAGACGTTTTATGCAAGGTAGACCCAAGCTCATTTATGTTTGTTCCCATTTCAAACATAGAGTTCACCTTATACAGTTATGGTTTAAGCTACAGAGAGTTTTTCATATGTGTGTTCCACGGTATGCTCCCATACGAGTACCTACACATGTTCCCGTATGCACTCCCACACATGTTACTCCATATGCTCCTGCACATCACCATGGAGACTTTGCTAGTTTTCGAGAGAAAGTAGAGTATTTAGTCAAGACTTCAAAATGTTTGACGAAGGAATTTCATTGGATGGCTTCTCCTTTTGACAACTCCTCCGGGACTAATGATTGAGGTTGGCACTTGCTTAATAGGGTGGTTATCATGTTCATATCTTATATTTCTCTTGCTAGATTGTACTATCATTGTATTTATCAATTTTTTTTAATATATTTAGAAAAACCCAAAAAGAGTTTTTTTTCCTGGAAAAAGTTTAAAAAATACAAAAAAAAAATTTAGTATTTAAGAAAAGGTTGAAAAGGTGAAAAAGATTTTATTTTGATATAATTTTTTAAAAGGACAAAAAGAGTTTTGTATTTTCGTTCTTATCGGGTATGGATGAACATTTAAGATATTCAGATCACCCCTACTTTCCATCCATTCAAGTGACTTTTTGGTAGTGTTTTAAGACATGACTTTATTTTAATATTGTTCTTAATTGTGTGGATATTAATAAATTAATCTTTGATGACTAGTTTTTACATGTTTGTCTCCTTGTTACCTTTATTGCACACGTGCACGAGCTTTATGGACATTGTGCTTAGTTGTCATTTGTTGAATACGATGTTCTTATCTTAATTTTGCTTAATAATGAACCAAATATAAAAAGAGATAAGTTATGCATGTAAGAACCATTGTCCGAATTTCATTTATATTCCTAAAAATATTATTATATGTTAAGCAATGGAAAAGGGGCTACGAAATATCAAATATTCTTTACATTAAAAGCCACCATTTGCATAAAAGAGCCTAAAAATATTAGAGGCACATAAAAACAGAAGTGTCAAGCAATTTCATTTAGATTCATTGATGCTTTGCTATGAATGAGCATTTATTTCTTTAAAAATATTTGAGAGTTAATTCTTTAGATATGTGAGATTTTGAGGGACTTAAAGTAAAAGATCAATAGGTTTACATAAAGTACATTCTTGAAAAATATTAAATAGTCTGGTGTTATAGGTGTGAGAATCATTTAAGTTCATGACATATTGATGAAGTTCAATTTAATTTGAGTTCACTATTTTACACCTAAAGTAGACATTGAGTTCTTTCGTAAGAAGTGTCTCAAAACTTCACGCACCAATGTTATGAATGTTTATATTGATTTACCTATGGAAAATGTTCACACAATTACATTTCAAATTCACGATTTGGATATTTTCGTGTTATTCCATGGTGTGTTGAATTTGTACATTTTATACTTTATATTTGAACATTTTGAAAAATGTTCAAAAATAGTTTGTGGAGAAAAATTGCCTTTTGAGATTTTCATTACATGTGCATTATTTAAAATCTTTATGATGATATCTTGCTTTTTTGTCTATTACAGAGAAAAACGTGGAGAACAAATTGAGCGGGATTTTTGCTTTTCTGTTAAAACTCATATGCATCACGGTATTTTGTTTGTCTCATGTGTATAGGCCATTCTGCCTAAATTATGATCACTTGGACCGACACAAGATGAAGACAAAGTTAGCCAAAGTGGAAGATCAATTTCAATTGAAGACACAAAATAAATACTTTTCTGTTTCTTGATTTGGAAGGTAGTTATTGTAATAGACTTTAGGATATAATTTGGTTTAGATTTTTATTTTGTATCGGAATAGCCAAAGGGAGAGATTTGTAAGAGCAAGTTTTATAATTGCTCAATTTTATTTTTATTTTGACTTATCTCATTACATATACACTGCACCTACATGACTTCTCTGGATTCGAAGACAAAGTTAAAAACATTTGGAAGATTGAAGATTTGTACGTCTCAACGACCTTAAAAGAAATTATGGATTCATTTAGTAAAGAGTTACTTTATTTTTTCATGGGTTTTAGAATTTTCAAAGAGATTGTCTATAAAAATAGTTTTAAAATATTTTTAAAGATTTTTTTTGAAAAACTCATGGCTTTGTTAGAACGAGTTGGATATCTCGTTCGAACGAGAATACCAGGTCGTTAGAATGAGACACTTAAAGATCGAACGAAGAATTTTTTGTAATTCTCTGGAATCTCATTCAAAGTCTCAATAGATACCTATTTGAACGAAAACTGGTGTGTTGTTTGAGGTACCCGTTGTTCGAACAACTGCATGAGAAATTATTTTTTAGATTAAATATAATCCAAATCCTTGATAATTATCTCTTTGTAACAAACTTCCTTATAAAGGAAAGACGAGATTTGAGACTTTAAAAACTCTTTTTGAAAGCATTTTCCAACCGTTTTTAGTTCTCTTTGTGATCGAACACTTCTATAAGCATTCCAAACCCCTTGGAATGATAAAGATCACTTTACCAAATTAAGAAAAAGATCTTGAGTTCAAAAACCCTTGTAAAGAGAAATATCTACTGCTGAATTGTGCAACAAATATTTCACTAAAAAAGGATTGACTAATCGGTGGATACTGAGGGAACATTGCTTCCTGTGGATGGATCTGGATTGGGTTATTTTCTATAGAGTAAATTGAAGACTCTGCATATCATACTTAGTCTGTCAAAGTAGTTTGTAAGACGACTGTCTTTCAATTATTCTGCAGTGTTGAATATAGGTTTTTCCCTATTAAGGAATTTTTCCTCACTTGTTTGTGTTATTTGCATGCCTGGTTTGTTGCTTTAAAATTGGACTACATCTTTGTTTGCACACCTAATATAATCAAAGATAAAATTTAGTTAACAATTAGATTTTTGTGTGGCAAATTAATATACAAATCGATCCATCGAATCCCAGCATTCTCATAATTGAAAACTATTTTAACGAAAAAATAAACTACTTGTTGAACCGTTTGTTTTGGATTATAAACACTTGAAGTGTTATACACCATCCAACTGTTCACGTCAATGTACATGATTCACTTTATTAGTAAATAACTGAAGTTAAATATTTCAATTGAGTTTTTTTTAGTAAAGATTCAAGTAATCTTAATTGTAAGTAATTTTAATGAATTTGTTTCCAAATTTATATCCAAATTATTTCACACCTAACTCATTCCAAATTCATTAAGAACAACATATCACTTTACATAGCAAATAGGGAAGTTGTTGACAACCACATATCATTAACGCTATTTTTTCTTTTGTTAAATTAACAAACTAACACTATTAATCGAAATTAAATGTGGAAAAAAAGTTCAATAAATAAAAGGGTAATGAATGTTTAAAAATATACTCTTGAAAAAATGTTCAAAAAGGAAAATGATTTTACCCACTTCCAATAAAAACTTAGAAAATACACTTAAATGAAATGAAATCAAACAACTAAATAAAAATTGGTTTTATAGACTTAATACGGAAATGTTAATTAATTTTTGTCTTAAAAAATAATTATTTATTGCCATAAAAATAAAAAATTATAAAAACATAAAAAAATGCTCATGTAAACATGTTAAAAAAATTATGAAAAAATTAAAAATAATTAATCAAGTTGGGAATTTAAAGAAGTAAATTAAAAAAAAAAACATTCCTCCACCAAAATTTAAAAATATAATTTTTTCATTCATGGGTTTCCTAATAGTGTAGGATCAATATAACTGTTGATACCAAAAATTATCCACCTTCGTGGACCAATCAGAAATGAACACGTGTCATCTAACATGGCTAGAGTTTGTCATTAGACTCGCCGACCTACATATAGGAGGCCGACCAATAGGAAGAATGCCGACCAACGTACAAAATGCCGACCAACAATAAAGAAGATCGGCCAACAGGGATAGCAAAGCGTCAATAGTCATATACATTGTGAACTCCATGCACTGATGTAAAGGCTTAATTTATAAAGGAATTCCATCCTTTTACATTCCACCTCTTTATCTCCTTATGAGACTATAAATACACTGTAATCCCCTCATCAAGGGCAAGGGAAAAACCATTCAAACACGAGAGGCAACAGAGCTTACAAAGCAATAAGAAATATAGTGGACGTAGGCGTTTCCCTTATATCTGAACCACTTTAAAAATATTTGTCTCTCTTTATCTGTGATTAAATAATTAGACCTAGTCTAGTTTTTTACATCAACGGATTGGTGCCATCTATGGGAACGTATTTCTAAACGTTTTCATTCATCCATTTATCAGCATTCCCAAAAATGATTGGCATTACTGAATCCAGTGCCAAAAACGATGGCAATCCGCTTATTCCATCAGTTCCTCCAACAAATAATGATGTGACTAGAATCTTGGCTAGTCTCGCTAGGGGACACGATGTTATGCAAGATACGATTAGGCAATTGGACCAAACATTGCAGGATGTATCTTTCACCTTATCTAGTCACATGAATAGAATTATGCCACCACCACCTCCAAGAACCAGCGTGCATAGCCACTCTAGAGCTTCTAGAGATGCATCATATCATCCAGGAGTAAGTTCTTCCCTCATGAGGCATAGCCATTACAGGAATTCCATTTATACGTCCTATTGTCAAGGAGTAAATTCTTCCCGTAGGAATTCGGAGTCATATGATGAGAAGTCTTTTTCTCCTGAAGGATAAGTGCTTTAGAAAGATTGAGCCGAGAGTCACCCTTTAATCGCTTGGGTACCAAAAGAAATAGAAATGTTTCCAGGGCATTGTCTAGGCATACTAGACGACCCGCAGATTGACGTGAGGTCTTAAACCAATCCAGATCATGCGCCTCACAATTCGTCCATACTGAGCAGACCTCTCAGGAGGAAAGCTCAGCACAAATAGTTGGTTGGAACAACCAATCTACAATGCATAAATTTGATATGGGTAACCATGCATGGAAAGGCTCAATCCAAAGGTTGGCAGATAGGTTGGGAGAAATGGTGAAGACAAAGAACCCTTTGCAACAAAGATTCATGAAAGGGTCTCCTTTTGTTCAGGCTATTATGGATTT
This sequence comes from Sambucus nigra, assembly GCA_949130495.1. Classification (NCBI taxonomy): domain Eukaryota; kingdom Viridiplantae; phylum Streptophyta; class Magnoliopsida; order Dipsacales; family Adoxaceae; genus Sambucus; species Sambucus nigra. The sequence goes on along the minus strand of OX422211.1, from coordinate 154,477,628 downwards.
TCCTACTCCTTCGAAGTTCAAAGCACCTGTGGTTACTCCGAAGTATGATAGAAAAATTAACCCTATTCTGCACATAGACATTATCAAGCAGCAGTAGACATTTATGTTGTCCCCGACGAAATGAGATGCATGGCATTCTCAAGTACCATAACAGGTTATGCCCAGATATGGTAGAATAACCTTCCTCAATGGAAAAGTTTTTATTTTAACCAACTTGTCGAGCTATTCATTGGAAATTTCTTCTTCGGGGCTAAACCAGTAAAGAGAGTAGCTCACTTGATAAGCATGAGACAATGTGTAGGAGAAAGCACAAGGGATTATATTACTCGCTTCAATAATGAGAAGTTGGAGATGATTGATTACGAGGAGAAAACAGATATCACAAACTCATGAGTGGACTGCTTCTAGAAATCCTCTATTACACTCTTACCAAAGATCCTGCGAAAACTATGATTGAGTTATTGGCTAAAGAAGACAAGATAATGAATGTCGAGGAAGCAATGGCAGCAAAGTAGAGCTCGATCACAAAGTTTGCGGTTAAAATCGAGAAGAAAGATCAAAGCGAGAATAAGGATCATTAATATTCAAGGTAAAAGAAGATTGATGACAGGCTCAGGAAATACAATAATTACACTCCATTAACGATCGATATTCACCATGTTTTGGAGGAAATTAAGTACAGCAAGAAGGTACGTTCTCCCGAGAAGCTAAGATCACCTACTGGGAAGAGGGACAAATCCAAGTACTGTGAATTTCATAAGGACCATGGGCATACTATAGATCGTTGTATTTCTCTGCAAAATGAAATAAAAACCCTCATTCGACGAGGAAAATTGGATAAGTGTGTTTATTGGAAGAAAGACATAGGAGATCGACGTAGTCTAAAATATCCATATAATCCCAAGGAAGAGAAGAGAAGAAATCATGAAGATGATCCCGATTTCCCCAAAAATCCTAAGAAACTAGAATGTGATGTAATTACTCTTAGTTTTGGTACCTTTGATTATTCGATGATTATATGTGGAGATGCTGGAGGAGGAGATCATATTGCTGAGAGAAAACCTTACTTCAATGAGGCTCAATCTTGTTCTTATATCCAGAGGATCAATCTAGTAGAAGAAGATAGGCCGCGAAAGGTGAATAAAAAAATTTGGTAATTAGATTTTCCAAAAATGACTTGTCAGGAGTTCTCTACCCCCCTAATGACCCTTTGATGGTCAAATTCAGATACCAGGACAAAATCATTTCTAGGGTGTTTATTGACAATGGTAGCTCAAAAGATATCATGTTTTATTCCTTCTTTCAAAAGTTAGATTTGAAGCTCAGTCAACTAGATCCGTACTATAGGCCTTTGATCAATTTTTCAGGTGAAAAAATTTATCATTTGGGCACAATCAAGTTGGAGGTATTTCTCGTCACCTGGACAACAAGTCAAATATATAAAATTCATTTCTTTATGATGGATAAGAACGTGCAGTAAGCCTACAATGTCATTATGGGCAGAGTAGGATTGAAGAAATTTAAAGCAGTTTCCTCAATAGTCCATCGGTGTTTGAAATTCTCGACTAACTTTGGAGTAGTTTGACACGACTCAGAATATGTCTCAAAAGTGTGTACTCTCTAGGCTCAAGTGCAAGCCTGTCGCTCAAGTAATAATCCGACAAGTCGGGTATCGATCCTTAGGGAAAAAGGACAACGGAGTTGTGACGATGGGATAAGACGGAGGAATCCTAACGATGACTCTAAAAAGAAAGGAAAAGATTTGGTTTTGGGAATGATTAGACTAAATGCATTTATGAAATTATGATGAAATATGCAACTAACTAAAGTATCTAAATGAGGAATGAAGAATTGAATCGAAACTTTTTAAACTAAATGATGAGAAAACAGGATGGGAATACAATCCCCCAACCCTAGTGTAATGCAGTGATAACGTCAATCATAAATTTATCCGATAAATCAGACCCGGAATTTAGGACTCCCAAGCATTATGTATACGAGGTTCAAGCCCGCGTCATACCTAATCTGAGGATGAGTAAATCAGTATCGCGGTAATTGCACTCATATTGTACTCTAAATCATCACGAGTACCCAAAGGTAAACGAGATATAAAGATCCACAATTATTATGTAATTACGCAATACGATCAAAATTTATCGTTAAATTCATTAGAGTAACGTTATACACATGCACTAACACATCAGGTTGGGTTTATGCATCACAACCTTTTAAACCTAGCCGGACATGTTAAATGGACTAATGCATGAAATAATAACGTTGCATGTGTAAGAATTCATGATGAAACTAGATTAAAGCATGTAAATATGTATTATGAATGCAACAATAAGTTGAATCGAATACGGAAACTAGGCATGCAAGAACAATGCCAAGAATCTTGAATCTTGAATTAAAACTTGAAAAACAAACCCGTAACAATTGAATCTTGAAGCAATTAATTCCCTTGATGTTCCTAGATGTTCCTCTATATTTTTCTCTATCAAAAACTGACTAAAACTATCCCTAATGGTTGTTCCTAAGTTGCTGCCCCCGTTCCCTACAATTTTTTAGAGTTTTAACCTAATAGGAGTCTTGGGAACCAATCAGAATAAAGGAGCAAATTCGCGCATCAGGGACACCGAATCGGTTCGTCCTGTACCCCGAACCGGTTCGCCCCCCAAACCGATTCGGCCTGGGGTTCGCGAATGCTTGCTGGTTTGGGGTGCTTATTCAACACTTAGAATTTTTTAGCTTTCTTCCTTGGATTTTTCTTCAACTTCAACTGGGCATAAATCATCAATCGTAGCTCGGATTTGGGTACCGTTTCTTCCAGTGTTCTTGTTGTTCCGAGCTCTTCAACTTTCCAGTTGACTTCTCCTTCCGTATCGGGCTAAAAAATTACCGAATTGCCCTTGAACTTGCCTTCTTATCTTTTCTTGCATCGTCTTGCTTCCTCTTTTGCACTGCTTGCATAATTAACCTGTAAAACCAATAAGAGAAGCACAGCACGAAACACGAATTACTCGCCAACGAAGGTTAGTAGCATAATTTTGAATCAAATCCATATATATTACATCACTCGGGTTCACAAATGTACTGAAATTAGGGGAATAAATATACAATATTTATGCCCAATCAAACCCCCCTAACTTAGAACTTTGCGCGTCCCGAGCAATGTAAAAGAATGAGAGTATGAGGTAAGGATCCATCAAAGACTTTATTCGGATAGAGTACCTCTTTCGCGGGCAAGCGATTGCATTTAGCGCATGCAACAAGCCTTTAAACGTCTAGGTTACCCTAGTAGGACGAGATGTGTCTCGTGAGGGTTTGAAGTGAATATACCCACAAAATTCGACTCAAAGAAAATTCAAAATACGCAAAAATTGAGCAATTCAAACTTTTCCAGAAAATAGTCGTCATCAAGTCATATTTACGAGTCTCAAACCGCAGTGTGTGTGTGAAGCCGGAATTATAACCGCCAATTTTCACCGATTGATCATTACGTTACTTATCCAAAAATTCGTTTTGATTTCAATTTCTCACGGAACGCTCTCACAAATGAATCTCTCGGATTATGGCATTTCTCTCGGCATGCGTGATATAAAGAGTGAATGTAATGGAAGCAAATTCACGCATACAAGTAGAAAGACGAAAACTTTATGGCGAAAGGATCTCATCAACGGATTACGATTTTAAAAACGGGAACATTGCCTCTATTTTGCGCACTTAATCTCTTATATTATCTTTTGGTTCTTAGCTCTCCACGCGGTAATCAATTTTCGCAATTTGGACTCGGTTAGGACTTTTTCGGGTTGAAGGTTGCATTGGGTAAAATGAAGGAGGTATGGAAGGTTGGAATTGGAAACGTCATTAATGATGTTCAATTATGCTTTTTCCGGTCTATTGCTCATTTTTTTTCTATTTTTTTTCTTGTTGTTTTTGTTGAGCATACTATTTTGTTTCTTGCCCCTTTATATGCACGTTTTGGACTTGAAATCTGAATTTTTCATTTTTCACAATTCCGGCTATTTTGGATTTTTCGGGTTGTCAACGAAAGAGAAAATTATTCGGCTCAATTTGGGTTGCAAAGGGGTGATTTTTCGCTACTTTTTCTGGCCAAAATTTTGGGTGACAAACGAGGGCCTACTTCATTGCCCAAAATGCCAATTGCTTTACCATATGCGTTTCGAGGTGAATTTAGGTTTAGAGACTAATTGGCACATTTTTCAAGGCAATATTGCACACATTTTTCAAAACCGAACAAAATGAAAGGATTGAGATCCTTGACAACTTATTAAGCGCTAAAAAGAACTTTGAGTTAACAATTAACTCGGAATGATTTAAAAAACTCGCAAAACGTGATAGGCTCGAATCTCACCGGGTTTGTTAATCTCCACATTTATTCGTTAAGTCGTCAATTTTCGCACAATTTCCATCTTTGGTCAATTTCGGCTTTGTGTATGTTGGATGTTTATAATTTGTGACTCCAATTCGACTTTTAATGATATTTTTGAAAATTTTGAATTCCAATTTTTATTTATTTTGAACAAAAATATTTTTGGGTTTTTCAAAATTTTATGATTTTTTTGGAAATTTTGGGCATTTTGAAAATTTGTGAAGTTTTAGAAATACGCACTTGTGACCCCCCCTAACTTAGACTTTTGCATTGTCCTCAAGCAAAAAGGACGAAATCTGACTCAAAGCGAATGAAAAGTGCGGAAAAATAAAACAAACAAATATTAAAATGCAACACGACACTATATGACACTCATGGATGACTCAAAAATACAACAATAATCACCCCATACGCGTCGGGGGTGCGACGACCTCTCATCTCTCCATAAACTCACCCGACCCCACTCACGGGGTTTGATGTTCTCCTTGTCTCTCCCGTCCTAGGATTATAAGCTAACAATCGGAACAAGTTGGGACCTCGCCCATAGATAAAGGATAGACCGGGAGACTCGACGTGACTAACTGGAAAGGGATCCTCGTGATGCTGGCTCAAAGTGTGATCTGTGTGCACTGACTCGGAGGGAACACCTAAGTTTCGTTCGATTTTTAAGATGCATGGGTCGGGCTCTAAGTCAGATGAACCACAAATTTTCTCCTCACTTGCCTTCGGGGCCTCTAGTGGTATGGGTGGATGGTCACAAAGAAGAAATTCATTGATTTTATCTTTCCATTAGCTTTCTTCTAGGTGCCTAAATGAATCCAATAGAGTTTGGAGTTCGTCGTTAAGGCTCTCATCTAAGCTCTCATCCGCCGGCCCGAATTCTTTTTCAAATTCTTCCATTCTCATGTCTCCTAGTTCTCTCTCTCGAGTAGTGCCTACGTCCTCTCTTACTTGATCGATCTCCAACTCCACCAGTTTTTTCTCTTTTAACCCCTCTCTCTCTCTTTCAATTGCGGACACTACACACCTCTCCCCCACTTTTCTCTCATAGTCACAACTACCCCTATTACTTGATGAAATACGGCACACCCCTAACGGCTCTCTCTTGTGGGACCCCTCATTCTCATGTCTCGACACTAAGAAGGACCCTAGGGCATCTCTACAATCATTTTCCTCAAAGTACTCCCCTACGATCTCGTCTATGAAGCTCACCGCGCGAAGGTCATCTTCTTCCCCGGTATGTTGGGCGACATGGAAGATGTTGGTCTCTAAGGTCATGTTCCCAAAGGTGAGTTGCATTCGCCCATTCCGAGTATTGATGATTGCGTTAGCCGTAGATAAGAAAGGGCGTCCAAGGATGATGGGAACATGGTTGCTCGAGTTAAAGGAGGGCTCCGTGTCCCAAATGACAAAGTCTATCGGGAAGTAGAAAGTGTCAATTTGGACGACCACGTCCTCGACTATGCCTCTTGGTATCTTCACGGTTCGATCCGCTAATTGGAGAGTGACCTTTGTGGGCTTGAGGTCGCCCAATTCAAGTTGCCTATAGATGGAGTAAGGGAGGATATTGACACTTGCTCCCAAATCAAGTAAGGCTTTTTCAATTTTGTTTTCTCCAATGATGCAGGAAATGGTGGGTGCACCGGGATCTTTGAATTTAGGTGGGAGATCATTGAGTAGAATGGAGCTCACATTCTGTGCTAGAAAGACATTTTTCTTTACCTTCATCTTTCTCTTTGCCGTCAACAAGTCTTTAATGACTTTTCCATAAGCTGGAATTTGCTTAATGGCATCGAGGAAAGGTAAATTTAGCTTAACTTGTTTTAGCACGTCTAGCACTTCATCACGTAGGTTTCCTTTATGGGAAGGAATTAGCCTTTGAGGAAACGGTGCCGCGGAGGGTGGTTTCACTACTACCTCGGGCTCACTAGCGTCTTCTTTGTCACTCTCATTCAAGGGGACATCTTCGGCTTCTTTCGTGCCGGGCGAAATCTCCTTGTCTTTAAGTACGTCTCGTGGGGGAGGTGACAAGTCAACTACCCTCCCACTACGTAGAGTGGTAATTGCGCTACATTGCTCCGGATGGTCATGGGGTGTCGAGCTAACACTAGTTTGACCTTGGAGAGGTCTTTGGCCCTGGGCAGGAAACTTGCCATTCTCTTGGACACTCAACGAGGATTGTATTTTTGACAGATTCGCATTTATGTCGCCGATCAGACGATCATATTTGGCATTGGTTGCGGTCTGGTTTGCAATGAATTGATTCAGGGTATCCTCAAGAGTTCTCCGCTGTTGTGGAATATAATTTCCATGAGGTGGTGGTGCTTGCACATGTCCTTGCATGTGTGGAGCTTGTTGAAATTGTTGTGGTGGAGGAGGGGCACCATGCGAAGGAGGGTCCATTGCGGCATGTTGTTGCCCGTAGCTAAAACCGGGATGATTTTTCCACGAAGGGTTGTATGAATTCCCGTGCGGGGCACCGAAATTACCCTTAAAACCTCCGATACCACTAACTTGCTCCTGCAACATTACTTTGTAGGCGGGTATCGTCGAGCATTCCTCAGTTGAATGTCCCGCCTCACAAATCGTACACACCTTCACGACAGGGTTCGGAATGGGTCCAGCTGGTCCTTTTCCATATAACTCGCATAGGTCTCGCAATCCTTTCTCAATGGTGTCCAATCGACAATCCATCATAGAATTCTTATCTACGTGGAATAGGTCGGACGCCAATGGAGTAGTGGTGGGTTATCGATTTCGATTTTGAGAGTTCGGGTCAGAGGTATTCCAGGATTGGGTAGTCTCGGCGACACACCTCATGTGAAGATCAACATTGTGGGCATCTAGATCGACAAACGGACCGCTTCCCATAGTTTCAACAAGTTGTTTGGAGTTAAGATTTAACCCATTATAGATAAAGGAGATGATTTGCGATGGATCAAATCCATGATGGGGGCATGAAGCCACTAACTCGTTGAAACGTTCATAACATCGATGGAATGGCTCATTTTCATGTTGCCTAAACGCTTGAATTTAAAGCCTTGATAGAGATTGTTCGATGTGGTGGGAATAATTTCTTGAGAAATTTAGACTGTAGCTCATTCCAGGATGGAATCGAGCTTGGAGGTAAAGACCATAGCCAGGCTTTAGCTTTATCTTTAAGCGAGAAAGGGAAGAGTTTGAGGCGGATTACCTCTTGTGTGCAGGTTTGATCATTGAGAGTATCACACACGTCCTCAAATTCCCTTATATGGAGGTATGGCTTTTCATAATCCATACCGTGGTAATGTGGTAGCATCTGGATCATTCCATTTTTGAAATGGAACTGCCCAGCATTATACGGGAGTATAATGCATCCCGGAGTGACAGTGCGCTCAGGATATAAGAATTCTCTCAACGGGCGGTACGGAAGCTCGTCCTCACCGGTAGGTGCATTACTATGTCACGGCATCTCTCTCTCACTTGACGACTCGGCGCTCTCACTGGGTGTGCTCGAAGTCTGTCCTACGAATGAGAATGGAGTGTTACTAGAGACTGAGTGCGACGGTGTGGGCGGTGGGAACCAAAACTGTGGGGCGTTTGGAGTGTGGGGACTATCAGGATTATACTCAACAAGTGGATTTTCGGGAATGCTTGTTGGAGTATTATGAGGTGTGGGAGTGGTTTTAGAATTTTGCATTAAATCTTAGGAGAGGTGAAGGTGAATCTTTTTATTTTTTTATTTTTTTTTTATTTTTGAATTTTTGGTCAAAGCTTTGGATTGGCTCGATCTAATCCTAAGTCTACCTAAATCCCCGGCAACGGCGCCAAAAACTTGACACGACTCAGAATATATCTCTAAAGTGTGTACTCTCTAGGCTCAAGTGCAAGCCTGTCGCTCAAGTAATAATCCAACAAGTCGGGTATCGATCCTCAGGGAAAAAGGACAAGGGAGTTGTAACGATGGGATAAGACGGATGAATCCTAACGATGACTCTAAAAAGAAAGGAAAAGATTTGGTTTTGGGAATGATTAGACTAAATGAAATTATGAAATTATGATAAAATATGCAACTAACTAAAGTATCTAAATGAGGAATGAAGAATTGAATCGAAACTTTTTAAACTAAATGATGAGAAAACAGTATGGGAATACAATCCCCCAACCCTAGTGTAATACAGTGATAACGTCAATCATAAATTTATCCGATAAATCAGACCCGGAATTTAGGACTCCCAAGCATTATGTATACGAGGTTCAAGCCCGCGTCATACCTAATCTGAGGATGAGTAAATCAGTATCGCGGTAATTGCCCTCATATTGTACTCTAAATCATCACGAGTACCCAAAGGTAAACGAGATATAAAGATCCAAAATTATTATGTAATTACGCAATACGATCAAAATTTATCGTTAAATTCATTAGAGTAACGTTGTACACATGCACTAACACATCAGGTTGGGTTCATGCATCCCAACCTTTTAAACCTAGCCGGACATGTTAAATGGACTAATGCATGAAATAATAACGTTGCATGTGTAAGAATTCATGATGAAACTAGATTAAAGCATGTAAATATGTATTATGAATGCAACAATAAGTTGAATCGAATACGAAAACTAGGCATGCAAGAACAATGTCAAGAATCTTGAATCTTGAATTAAAACTTGAAAAACAAACCCGTAACAATTGAATCTTGAAGCAATTAATTCCCTTGATGTTCCTAGATGTTCCTCTCTATTTTTCTCTATCAAAAACTGACTAAAACTATCCCTAATGGCTGTTCCTAAGTTGCTGCCCCCGTTCCCTACAATTTTTTAGAGTTTTAACCTAATAGGAGTCTTGGGAACCAATCAGAATAAAGGAGCAAATTCACGCATCAGGGACACCGAACCGGTTCGGCCTGTACCCCGAACCGGTTCGCCCCCCAAACCGGTTCGGCCTGGGGTTCGCGAATGCTTGCTGGTTTGGGGTGCTTATTCAACACTTAGAATTTTTTTATCTTTCTTTCCTTTCTTCCTTGGATTTTTCTTCAACTTCAAGTGGGCATAAATCATCAACCGTAGCTCGGATTTGGTTACCATTTCTTCCAGTGTTCTTGTTGTTCCGAGCTCTTCAACTTTCCAGTTGACTTCTCCTTCCGGATCGGGCTGGAAAAATACCGAATTGCCCTTGAACTTGCCTTCTTAGCTTTTCTTACATCGTCTTGCTTCCTCTTTTGCACTGCTTGCATAATTAACCTGTAAAACCAATAAGAGAAGCTCGAAACACGAAATACTCGCCAACGAAGGTTAGTAGCATAAATGTGAATCAAATCCATATATATTACATCACTCGGGTTCACAAATGTACTGAAATTAGGGGAATAAATATACAATATTTATGCCCAATCATAGGTATGGTGAAGAGTGATCAAAAGGTAGCTCGAGAATGCTATTACTCATCTGTCGGGCAAGATGATCTGGAAGAAATAAAGAAAAAGACCACCACTTACCAAGTGGACATTACTGAGCCCAATAGCGAGTCTGAGGTGGAAACCTTAGATCCAAGAGAAGAGATAGAGTTAGTAAAAGGACAAATAGTGGAGACAAAAGAGAATATCATCTTAGAAGATGACAAGACAAAGTGAATTACACAGGTGGGATCAAATCTAGGCCCTATTTTTAAATAGGAGTTAGTGACATTCCTAAGACAGAGAAAGCATGTGTTCGTATAGAGTTATGAGGATAGGCATGGGATCAATACCAATTTCCTCTACCATGAACTCAATTTTAATAAGGTCATAAAGCTAGTGAAATAAAGGCGCAGGGTGTTTAGCCTCGAGAAGAATCAAGCAATTCAAGAGGAGGTAGAGAAGCTTAAAAAATCCTCATTCATTGAAGATGTGAAATATCCAGATTGGTTGGCCAACGTTATTATGGTCAAGAAGAAAAATAATAAATTGAGAATGTTTGTAGACTTCACTGATTTGAATAAAGCATGTTCAAAAGATCATTTTCCTTTGCCTAGGATTGACTAGCTTATGGATGCTACATTGGCACATGAGCTATTGATCTTTATGGATGCCTATTCTGGTTATAACCAGATTAAAATGAAACCTGAAGATAGGGAAAATACTTATTTCATTACTCCCCGAGGAACTTACTATTATAATGTCATACCGTTTGGTTTGAAAAATGCAGGTGCTACCTACCAAAGGTTGGTAAACAAGGTCTTTGAAGATTAAGTAGAAAAGAACATGGAGGTCTATGCGGATGATATGCTGAGAAAGAGTAAAAAACCAACTGATCACATTGCCTACCTTAACCAAACCTTTTATCAGTTAGAAAAGAACCGGATGAAGCTGAATCTGACTAAATGCGTGTTTGGTGTGCATGAAGGAATGTTCCTTGGGTACATAGTAAATTAGAGGGGAATGAAAGATAATCCTGACAAAATAAAGGCATTGATTGAAATGAAATCCCCGACTTTCAAGGAGGATGTTCAAAGGATCACTGGGCGATTTGCCTCTTTGAACATATTTGTGTCCCGAGCAACCGGCAGATGTTTGCCATTCTTTAAGGTGTTGTGGAAGATCTTTGAATGGAAATACATATACGAGAAAGCCTTATAGGAGTTAAAGAAATATCTGGGATCACCCCATTTTCTCTCCCGGCCAATTTTAGAAGAAAAATTATATTTGTACTTAGCCATTTCTGAGTCGCCTGTAAGTTCTGCTTTGATACGAAAAGATAATTAAGTGCAAAAATAAATCTATTACACTAGTAAAGCCTTTCGAGGAGGAAAAATCAGGTATCCATGACTAAATAAACTTACTTTGGCACATATAGAGGCATCCCTATGCATGAAGTCGTATTTCCAAGCACATACTATAGTGGTGTACACTGATATACCTCTTCGACAAGCCCTTCATAAATCGAAGAAGTCTGGTAGATTGATGTATTGGGCAGTAGAATTGGGGGAGTGCGATATTGCATATGAGCCAAGGTCTTCATTAAAGGGCCAAGTTATCAAAGACTTCATTCCAGAATTCACTTTTTTGGAGGTTCCCGAGCAACAAAGAATTCAATCAGAGAAAACCCTAATATGGGAAAGCTCAATCAGAGTCATCAACGACCAATAATCCAAGTAGACCCCGGCAGGGGACAGTTCAGAAGAAGTTGTTGTCGACCTACTAGAATAATCAACCAAGATGTCAGAGATAGCTCAAAATATGATGAGACAAGAAATAAGGTATTCCACTATGGGACATTATCAAATGAAGGCTTTGACAACAACATCCCAGTATGGAATTTATATATGGATGGATCTTCATGTGGATTAAGAAGTGGAGCAGGTATTATACTCAATACCCCTGACGGGATTGATATTGAGTACGCGCTTAGATTCCAGTTCCAGGCCTCAAATAATGAAGTATAGTATAAAGTATTAATTGTGGGATTAAGTTTAGCTCAAACACTAAATGTTGAGTAAGTTACAGCACACGGTGATTCTTAATTGGTGGACAATCAGATTTTAAGTTTGCATAGAGCGAAAGGTGAATTAATGACAAGGTACCTTGCCAAAGCTATGGAGGTTATATCCAAATTTCTTGTTATTTGGATGAGCAAAATTGCAAAATTGGAGAATGACCGAGCTGATGCACTTGCTCGACTTACATCAGCAACCAAGATAAAACTTATGAGAATAATCCCCCATTGAGATTCTAGCTGCTCAAAGTATTGATTGAGATTTTATTATTAATCTCATTATAATAGATATGGGACCTTTCTGGATGGATCCTATCAGAGCTTACATTGAAGAAGGAATTCTGCCAGCAGATGCAGTTAAGTCTAAAAAGCTTAAGTATAAGGCGGCAAGGTACCTGTTAGACAAAGGAGTTTTGTACCAAAGAGGGTTAATAGTTACTTTGCAGCGTTATTTTCACCCAACATAGGTTAAAGATCTAATAGAAGAAGTTCATGAAGGATCTTGTGGAGCTCATGTGGCAGGAAGATCATTACTACGATGAATGAATACTCAAGGGTATTACTGGCCGACCATGAGGGAAGATTGTACAACCTTTGCAAAGAAGTGTGACAAGTGCCAGAAGTTCTCCAATATTCATAAAACTCCACATGCGACTTTGACTCCCATTACTTCACCTTGGCCATTTTTTATTGGGGGGATAGACTTGGTCGGGCCATTGCCAACCACCCAAGGATGATTTAAGTACTTGGTCGTAGCTGTTGATTATTTCACCAAATGGGTTAAAGTAGAACCATTAGTGGATATGCCCTATGAGAAAATTCACCAGTTCATCATGAAAAGCATCATTTGTAGATATGGTTTGCCATATGCCTTCATTACTAACCATGGTACCCAGTTCGACAATGAGGCCCAATCCAATATCCAAAAGTTACATTATACTCCAGGCCATTCTCAAAACAATAGGTAGGCCGAGTTAACAAACAGGACCTTGCTCAATAGTTTAAAGAAAATACTTGATGAGAAAAAAGGAAACTAGATAAATGAATTACAGTCAGTAATATAGACCTATCGAACAACTCCTAGGGCTATAACAGGGTAAAAATCATATATGTAAGCATTTGGGACTGAAGTAGTGATACCACCTGAGATAGGTTTGCTAACTCATAGAGTATTAAATTTTGATTCTCCCGTCAGTGATTTAATGCGAAGGCTAGACCTTGATATCTTAGAAGAGGTGTGAGAAGATGTAGCCTTGAGCAATGTTACATATCAACAACAAATAACACGCTTTTATAATAAGAGGGTGAGGCCTATGTCCTTAAAAAGGTTCTTTAGAAGACCAACAAGCTTAAAGCCAATTGACATTGGCCTTATCGTGTCTCAACAGTTGTTCGACCAGAAACTTATCAAATTGGAACTTTGGAGGGGGAAGAATTCAAAAATCTGTAGAATGTCGAGCATCTTAGGAAGTACCACCAGTAATGTAGCAAGTAATATCTTTTGTAATCAATTTTCTTCAATATCAGTAAAAAGTTATTTTTTTTCCATTTTTTCGATTTTTTTGGAATATTTGTGATATGCATCCCCAAATACTTGGTCGGTAGGAATTCAGTAATTGGTCGGACTTTGTCAGAAAAGGCGATACTTGATCGATGAGACAGCAGAAATTCAATACTTGATTGGCAAAACACAAACCCAAGTCAAAATAGGATTTTAAGTCCTTAGTACTTGGTCAAAAACATCAGGATAAAACTCTATATAAAAATCAATAAGTTTTATACAAACTAAGCAAAATATAGGAAGAACGTTGTGAAGATTCCTAAATAGGAATGTAGACACATATTCCACATACACTTAGTCACCACTGGTAACTGATGTTAAACCTAAAAATTTAGGTGCATTAGTAGAATCTATGGCAATACCACGGGTGACTAGTGTTAAGCTTGGATTTTAATCTAGGTACACTAGTGGAGCCTATGGCCACATAAATGGTAACTGGTATTAAACCTAAAAATCTAAGTGTATCCGTAGAACCTATGATAATCTCATTGGTAATTGATACTAAATTTAGGCAAATGCCTAAGTGTATCTTTAGAACTAATGAAACAACAAAGTCATTTAAGTATCCAGAAAGTTAATAAATTACATTTCATTTATATTAATGATAATTACATGTAAATATTGTGTATAAATGAAATATATGAATAAATTATTCTCAAGATTATTCTACTGGGCGCTTTTCTTCAGTTTTAGAAGAGCTCGGAGCTAGTTCTATGCCTGCTAGAGGATCATCCAATATGTATGAAGAGTTGATAAAGTTAAAATCATGAAACATTATCATATTACTACTGCTCGGAGTATTCAATAAATGAGGAGGCTGAACTATTTTCAATTCATCATGGGGACCATAATCTCCTAAATATTTGGAGATCAAGCATTGAGGAATGGTTTCTATAGGGATCCAACTAATTTCAAGTTTGAAGGGAAATTTTTCACAATCCAAGAACCCAGGATCAGACCAGTACCATAGTTTTTTGTCTTAGTCAACCTTCATAACTGTTAGGTAATTGGTTCATCCTCATTTATAGCCTTCGCACTGAGCCTGACTAAAATGACCATCAAATCTTCCAAGATCTTCATTGTACCCTTCATCCAAACTTCTTTGGGTTTCTTTTAAAATTGGAAGGTTAATCTTTCAACCTGGTGTTGTAGTTTTTTCAGCACTCCATCCTTAATTTGTAATTGAGAAGACTGGGTGGAAAGTTGCTCGTCTTGAGTTTGGATTTTTTGAGACATATCAATAATGGTTAAGTTCTTGGCCTTTATCTGTGCAGCCTGGTTGGCAAGCACTTGTTGAGTTCTGGCCTCATCAGTTGTAGGTTGGCTAGATCTAGATCTTAGTCGGGAAGTAGAAGCAGTTTTGAATTTCTTCAAGGCTTCCAGTTCCTCCATTATCCTAACATTTTCATTTTCTAAGAATGATGCCCCTTCATCAGCAGCAGAAGTTATAGAAGGAGCCTTCAAAGAATTAAATTCACTCATTAATTTATTATTTTCTTCCTCTAATAACTTGGAAATGGCTCTAGCTTCATCAACTTCACACTTAAGTAGGAATTCCTTTTTCCTAAAGACAGAAAGGTGCTTCTCCAAATTCTCCTTAAATCCTCGATCTCCACTTAAGGCCTTGTACTTGGCCTCATAATTAGCCTGAAGGAGAGACTTAGATTCATTATGCTCTTCTTGAAGTTCTTCAATCATATCAAAGTAAGCCACTTTATTGGCCGTAACCCAATTAAGAAGAAACTTGAGAAAATATACGCATCTTTAGCTTAATCAATGGCATCAGCCCCGAGCAAGTGTGACAATTCTTCCTTAGTTAAAGTCATATGACCAGCCTTAAACAAACTATTGTAGCACTTAAGTAGATTTGAATCATTAGAAGA
The DNA here is from genome assembly GCA_949130495.1 of Sambucus nigra. Classification (NCBI taxonomy): domain Eukaryota; kingdom Viridiplantae; phylum Streptophyta; class Magnoliopsida; order Dipsacales; family Adoxaceae; genus Sambucus; species Sambucus nigra. The sequence continues at coordinate 154,462,342 of OX422211.1, read as the reverse complement.
TAGTTGTTCCATCTTGGCCATGAACTAAAAAAATAAAGAGATATTCAATCAACAACAAGAAAAGGAATATATGACAGCAACCAAGAAAGAATGGGCAATCAAGAAACGATAAATAATATGAAGAATAAAAAAGTCCTTTTATTGATATGAAGGAAAATTATAAGTACGGTAAAAAAGAAATGAAAGAAGGGAAAAAAATACAAGGGCCAACTTTCGAGCAAATCTACACCTTCTCTCTGTTAGCTTCAACTCCATCTTGGTTGGCTGAAAGGATGGATGGAGTGACTTGCTCGGTAAATGGGAGGACTGACTCAACAATATTCTTAGGTTAATCGACTGAAGACTCAACCCCTAAAGATGACTCCCCAAAACCAACATCATCTTCATCTTCATCATCCATATTAGGGGGAGAGTCAGCCTCATGACTTTGAAAGAGTTCAGAGTCTTCTGTTGTGCTAACCTCCTTTAGAGCAGCCGACCAACCATCCTCGAAATATTTCTTCTTTGCATACTCAATCTGATCAGAGGCAGTAGTGATAGCTTTATCCCATCCTTTATTGAAGGAATTTTCTATGGACTTTTTCATTTTGGCCTTCTCTGTAATTAGGCTCTTTGTCAACTCAACCACCTACATCTGAGCTTTAACAGCCTCATCCTCAGCCTTCTGTCGAGCTTCCTCAGCACCTTTTATTTTGTTCTCCCAAGTCTTCTTTTCAGTTGCCAATGCTTGTTGGGAGTCAACCAAAGACTTCTTGAGACCAGCAAAAGACTCCTCAACATCAGTTGAAGAAGAACGAAGAGCATCGTCCTTCTCCAATATCTGGTTGATCGGTACAAGAGGTCAAAGACAAAATGCAAAGTATAAAAGAGAAAAATAAGAATTCTCACTATGGCAAGGCTTTGAGAAGCCCTTTCAGAAATTATAAGTCGGGGCATAGAGAAAGTAGCACTCTTGTGATACCAGACATAATTAATTTCCTAGCCGAGCTAGGACCTATTGCTACAAAGGAGCCAACAACAACAGGAGTAACACCAACTAAGATCTGTTAGTCGATATAAAAAATTCCTTCAACCTTCTTAGCAGCAGGACCTCGCCTCAATCTTTTTAAGAGGGAATCATTTCCTGGGGGATTCTTCTTAACATTATCTTTCGTTTTGACCCCACCATCCACAGGCTTGTGGGTGCCAGCAGCAGCATCATCTCTAAGAAGTTTGGGAAACTTACTTTTGCCCATGGTTACAGAAAGAGGAACGTCTGATTCAAGAGAAGAATAAGGGCCAACAGCAAGTTCACCACTGCCTGATGAAGTGGAAACCGGGTCCTAGTCCAAGTCAAGCACAACGGTAGGAGCAACAGTAGAAGGTTGGGCAACAAGGGAGGTGACAGAACTACTGTATTTTATCAAGTATGATGCTGACCTAGTATGATTTTCACCAATTTTTTGATGAAGGTCCCAGAGAAACTTGAGCTCGTCAAGCTTAATGTCACCTTCCCTGGGACACTTCCTCTTCCTATTAACTGCAAGTAAGCAAACAACCAACGTTAATTAACATTTCAACAGATAATTCAGCAGCATAAGCATATAAAATATATTTAAAACAACTTATGCCATGACCCTCTTGAGGGCATCTTGGTCCAGTATATATTTCCTCCCCTTTAAGAGGTACATATTGCCAATTTTTGGTAATAACCTCATGATCGAAGTAATCCATTTTGAAATCAGGTAGATAGATGACTAGAGCTTTATTAACAGACATAGTTTTCAAATAATATGTATTGTCACTGGTGACCCACTTGTAACAAAACATAATCTCAGGGATACCGATATGGGTCCCATAGATTTTATTAAGCCTATGCATACCATTAACTATTCTCCAGGTATTGGGGCTACTCTAGCAGGTATAATGTCAAAGTATTAACAAAATTCCAGACAAAAATGATTTAGGGGAAAAGTAAAGCCGCATTCAACGACGAATAAGGAAGGGATCCAATGACCTTCGGACAAAGAAAAAACGTTTACAGGGGGATTGGGGAATGCTAAGTCTACCCAGTCTAGTATATTCCATTCCTTTCTAAACTCATCTAGAGAGACAACAATGTAAACCATGATCCAATATAAAGAAAAGAAGAAAGATAAAGAATTATTACAAAAACTTAAGGATTCAACAAGAACTAGAAGACAGGAAGAACGATCGCACGAAACCTCAAGAATTTGCAGCAAAAACTTAGAAGGTTCGAAGTAAGAGACAACCGAAAATGTACCGTCTTTTATAGATTGCCTCAAAAATCGGTGAGTGCAATGATTAAAGAAAAACAATGATTAAATTTTTGGCGGCGAAGTAGAAAAAGACGTATTTGCCCTAAGACTGTTCACTAAAGTTCAAAATATTTACAAAAATGCCATCAACAAACACGCTACCAGCTATATCAACGAAAATTTACATGTACGGGAAGTCGGCAATTGATTAAGTATCAGGAATATAGCCCAAGCTACTACCAAAGCTAAATGCTTTATACTTTCAAACAGGCATCAAGCATGGAACATTGAGGGCTTCTGTTGATACAAAAAATTATCCACCTACATGGACCAATCAGAAACGAACACATGTCATCCAACATGGCAAGAGTCTATCATTAGACTCGCCGACCTACATATGGGAGGCCAACCAACAGGACGAATGGCGACCAACGTACAGAATGCCGACCAATAATAAAGAAGATCGACCAACAAGGTTAGCAAAGCGTCAGCAGTCATATACATTGTGAACTCCGTGTACTGATGTAAAGGCATAATTTATAAAGGCTTTCCATCCTTTTACATTCCACATCTTTATCTCCTTATGAGACTATAAATACACTGTAATTGCTTCATAAAGGGAAAGGAAAAAACCATTCAAACACGAGAGGCAATACAACGTACGGAGCAATAAGAACTATAGTGAACGTAGGCTTTTCCCTTATAGCATAATCACTTTAAAAATCTTTGTCTCCTTTTATCTGTGATTAAATAATTAAACATAGTCTAGTTTTTTACATCAACAATAACTAATTTATTTTTTTCATGGGCTTTGCTCTTTCTTTTTGGGTGTTAATCAAGCCATTAAATTTTGGGCCTAAATTCATGGACCACCATATCCCATGATATTAGGATTCAGAACTAATAAATCACTTATGGCTCAAAATCACACGCACACACACACAATATATATATATATATATATATGGAAAGGATCAAGTGAGGTCCCAGTTTGAGGACCCTGAATTAGGACCAATTTTTTAAAATAGTAAAAAAAATATTTTTGGGCTGATTTTTTTTTAATAATTTTTAAACATTTCGATAGGACCATAAAAAAATAATCAACTCAAAATGAATTTTTTTGCTATTTTAAAAAAATCGGTCAAACTTTGTCAGTTTTTAAGTTGATAAAAACTGATAAAGTTTGACCGATTTTTTTAAAGTAGTAAAACAATTCGTTTTGAGTTGTTTTTTTTATATGGCACTACTAAAATGTTTAAAAACTATATAAAAAAAATTAGCTCAAAAATATTTTTTTACTATTTTATTAAAATTGATCCGCGCTAGCGGTATGCAAACACAGGTCCTCATGAGATCCTCTCTCTCTCTCTCTCTCTGTATATATATATATATATATATATATATATATATATATATATATATATATATATATATATATATATTTGCAAATAAATTGATCATATATTAACATGATAACCTTATTTAACTGTGTTAGAACAGATGGAGGGACAGAGCCAAGAATTGTAATGAGTTGAGGCTTATTTAGTAATGAGTGGGGGCTTATTTAGTAAGGAATACAGGGAGTTAGGGTCGGGAGCCTCCAAGCAGTTTTTTTTCCAGGTCATCTCTTACTTATAATTGCTCATATTTTAATAATATGATAAATAGGCAATCAATTACGAACAATAAAAACACATCATAATACATTAAATTTATTCGTCATCGTTTTTTAGAGTAATTCTCCATAATTTAATCATACAACATTTAAACTAATATTCAGCCCCAAACTTATATCTACAAACAATATCAAATTTAAACGAACATTCAACCCCAAATTTATCAATAATATTAAACCCCAAATTTAGTACTAAAATAAACCAAAATTTAACTCTAAAATTTAAACCAATGAAAAACAACACTAAACAAAAAAAATATTAACCATTTAACATTAACTTAAAAAAACACTAAGAAACATATAATACAATATAAATTACATTTAACAAATTATGAAACAGGAAAAGATATAATATAGTCAGTCAGAGAAGGAGATCAACGACGTTGGGCTGAAGGGAGAGTAGCTGCTATTGTGGGAATGGGAGGGAGGGAGGGAGGGAGATTGGAAGAAAGATGAGTTTGTTTGTGAGGTAAGGGCGTATGTGTATTTGTGTTGTGTAGTTAGTTAAGTTTAACTTTGATAAATTTTATTTTATTTCAAGATATATCCCCAAGCTAGTTCATAAATATTTTTTACCCCTAAATTTTGTATAAGCACTAAAGCATATGCATCTATTTTTTAAAAATATGTGGGGGTTATAACCTATGAAGCACCGACACTCTTCCGGAAGCCACGAGTCAGCTTTGACACGAGTCTGACACGCGACATGCTCCAACACGATTGGACACGTAGGGACACGTTCATGACACACTGGGATACGTTGTCGACACGCTGGGACACGTAAAATGACACTTTTTTTAATTTTTTACTTTTTAATTTTTTTCCCCTTATGTTAAGGTGATTCTGCCTTATTTATAATTTTTAATATTAAAGTGTATTTGAATTTTGTATAATATGATTCATTTTCATAATTTCATGTTAAGAATGCTATAATAATGTATTTTATGGAAAAAAAATTATTTTATTTCATTAATATATATATTTAAACATATATATTACATATATTATATATTATACGTATCCTGTCGTATCCTAGTTTTTGGAAAAATCACGTGTCGCGTGTCACGGGTCATGTCGAAATACGTATTACGTGTTGAGTCTGTGCTTCATAGGTTATAACCTCCACTCGGCCTGTTGTAGCGCTGCCCATGAATAAATGGAGAAATCCCAACATTTGAGTTGTGTATCGCCGGATATTGTCTAAAATCAATTATTAGCGACGTTACGTTAATGATCGCTTTCTCGGACAATAACATTACTATCTCTGTTTCTTTTAAATAAATTTTCAAAATATTTGTGCATTTTTTTAAAATAAATTTCATCTAGAAGGCTATCAGCAAATTTCATACAAAATTCCTTTTTCAATTGTGGAAAATAAATTTAAAATAAAAAATCAGTTCGTCACAATATGCCTCTGAGGTATCTTGTGCTTGGTAAAAAAAAAAAAAAGGCCAATCCCCGCGCACGGAGTATTGGGGGTTATGTATCGTTTGCTACGTAAATTACATAAATTGGGAACATATTAGGAAGACAATTTTGATGTTATCCAAAGTTTATCTGTTTACGGTTTCCATGACAAAACAATTTTGTTTATTATAAATTAGGACGACAATGTAAAATCACCCGCATACAAGCACTCAGAGAGGACACTATGGGACATATGTGAGATAGAGCAAACCATGATAGCATTCACACTTCTGAAATCAAAACATGAACAAAATGCTAATTAATGAATCTCAATTACATTCATTGTAAATCTCGCATATAAAAATACCCGTGGTTGATCTGTAATCAAACAGAGTGGTTTGTTATTAAAACCAAAAGTTTTCTTCATCTTTTCTTTTTTTTTTAGCAAAGCATGCGTGTAATAAACACTTGAATGTTGCAATTTTCTCTCCAAAAACTTGCAAAGATCTCTAGTAACATTTGGTTGTTATACTGAATATCTTAATAAGGGTGTGGTGGGTAGGCTCCGATAGTTGCAGGTGGTGGGTAGGTTCCAGCAGATGAACCTGCAGTTAAATAATATACTTATTAGATATAAATTACAACACAAAGTTGGAGGATAAAATAACTTTGTATGCTTAACATTTTATGGAGTTTGAATATTTTTACGAAGGTTACCAAGGAGTCCTTAGATATTGCCAATAATCCTAGTAGTCTAAAATAAACAAAAGTTTATGCTTAAATCTTGAAAATATAAAGAAATAGTGATCCTTATAACTCTGATTTTATTGAGAGAGAGAGAGAGAGAGAGAGAGAGAGAGAGTTATACTTGGTGGATAACCACTTGGAGGTAGATGGGGCGGGGGAAATGGTTGCGCGGGGTATCCTGCCGGTGGAGGATATGGCTGGGGAGGATATGTTTGTGATTGGTCAGTGGGAGGGTAAGGTGTTTGTGGACTTGGAGGGTATGTAGAAAATGGAGATGAGGATGTTGGATTTGGAGGGTATGTAGAAAAAGGAGATGGGGCTGTTGCATTTGGATTTGGATTTGGAGGGTAAGTTTGGAAAGGAGATGAGGCTGCTGGGTTTGGATTTGGATTTGGAGGATAAGTTTGGAATGGAGATGAGGTTGCTGGATTTGGAGGGTAGTTTGGGAAAGGAGATGAGGCTGTTGGATTAGGAGGATAAGTTGGGAAAGGAGATGATGTTGTTGGGTTTGGAGGGTAATTTGGGAAAGGCGATGGGTTGGTTGTTGGATTTGGAGGGTAATTTGGGTAAGGAGATGAAGTTGGTTGATTTGGAGGGTAATTTGGATTAGGAGGATATGTGCATTCTTGATTCGGAGGGTATGTTGGTGTAGGCATTGACCCTGAATTTGTGGGGTATGCTGGGTAAGGAGAGGGTGGTGCTGAACTAGGAGGGTATCCTGTGGAAGGAGGATATGAGGGATTTTGAGGGTTTGTCATGTATGGAGACGAGGCGGCAGAGTAGTTGGTGGGGGCTCCTGGTTGTGGTGGTGGCGGTTGTGCGGCACCATGGGGTAGTATAGTGGAAAGGCTTGAATTTGGTGTTGCATACGGTGTTGCAGGCGGAGCGTATCTTGTTGCTGTAGTCGTGGTAGAGGAATCAACCGGCTGCATAGCTGCAAGGGTGACAAAAAAAAGTAGTATCAATATATGACAATTAGCATTTATGGTGAAGTTTTGATGAATTCTAAACAAAAAAAAAGCAATATACATCAAATCAGATGTGACTATAATTAGTTGGTAACTCAATCCATACCTTGAGTGCTAGAGGCTGATATGGGTGCACCTACCATGGTTGAAGTTGAGAATGATGAGTGATGTAAACATGAGATTTATACAAGGGAATGGGAGGAAATAAGAGAAGAGGTTCTACTCTATTGGGAGTTGACTTCAGATCTAAACTTGTGAGGGTCGTGGGCCATCTCTTACATTATTAGTTCTATTGTTAAAATTTGATGATTTAACAGTAGTGTAAACAACTTGACAATGTCATCTTACACTGCCAATGATATTCTCTCAACCCTTTTTTTAATCTTTAAGATATAATAAACTGATATTCAATATAAAAAGTAACGGTGAACACCACTCATTTTTGTATGGGATTTCAAATTTATACACAGTAAACAAAATGCATACTATTGAAACACCACGTATAATAGTGTATTTTTTATTATTTATTTTTTGGTATGTAACTCACAATTACAAATTGACCACCCACACCGAAGCTCAAGAAAGATGAAATTTTAATCGAAGACTAATTCAACACTGGAATTCATAAGCTGGCTGTTTTTATATATTGACAACCTGTGTTGTGGGGCATGTGCAATGTATTCGAGAAAGAAGACTATCAAAACATTGACCGTAAGAATGATAATGGTACTAGTGTGAAGGAGGTCGGCCGTGTTCTCTTGCCACAACTTGTGTTCAATTTGAATGTAGTCAATAACCATAATGTCAAACTCAAGGGAATTTCATCCCAGCTCACTTTCCTTCCCAGCAAATTAGTTGACTTCAAATGTGATGCCGAAGTAGATATCCATCTGGATTCCCATCGTTGATAGCCATTGGACAAATATGTACATATATTGACTAATATTATATTTTGAGGTAAGGGAAATTAAACCCCCTTTATTATCATTTACCCGACGACCCCACTCCATGTAATGAGAACCCATTTCGTTTTGGCATAAAATGCGCAAATGACAATTATGAATCTGTCAAAAACACAATAATACTATCTAAAGGGTGTTTTTGTTTGGACCCATATTTTTTGTCTACACCCGTAAACAAGTTTTTAACTTTTAAGATTGTAATTAATCTAAAAGACGATTTTAACCCATTTAGAATCCCCCGGTTCCTGAAACCAAATTACGCCATATATGATATTTGGCGCATTTAGGCACATCACATTGGCTGAGAATTTCTTTCTCGTGGTGATAATTACAAATAATGCATCTTGTATGATGCCACATTTGGTATCAATTTTTTTCTCAAACCCGGTGTACCAGTCTACAATTTTCAAAATCAACAATCGATTTAAACTAAAACTTGTGAGAATCTAACTAAACAATTTTAAAGTGAAAACAATTATTTGTTGAGACTTCTTTTCAACTGGGTGTCATCCTGTTGGAATTTTAAAATGGAAAGAACGAAATAATAAATTAATTTCTGTAAGGCACGTTCTGGGAACGCTGTCTTTTAGGCAAAATTTCTCCCAATTCGATTGAGACAGAGCCGCGAGTACACAATGGGTTTTATAGAATCTACCTTCAGGATACAATGCAGTGTATGAACAGTTTGTTTGACTCAAACTATGTACTGTTTGATCAAACCGAGAACACTCTGAATTTGTAATATGATAATGCCAAAAGGTAGAGGAGAAGTTAATAATTTTCGGTGACCAGAATAGAGGCCTGAAACTCTTTTATAGCCATTTATGTGATTGTTCTTTAACAGTTGCAGCTCTTCATAAAGCGACTCAGCAACAGTTGAATCATGCCTGTTTGGAACAACTTCGATCTAACGGTTCAGATGAGGCGTCCCATCATAAGCGAATGGACATCCCCTACAGGAAACGCTACAAGTTCATCTAACGGTTCAGATCAAGTCGTTTCGGATTTTAAACCCTTTGATCGGATCATTTAATCACAACTGTTGATCTGTTTTACCTCGTGAAAACTTTAGGATCCTAAGCTCCAAGCGACGATGCGCACGTGTCAAGTGCGCGTCAAAGCGCTCAATGCTCCCTAAGTCGCCCAATCGCCCTTTCGGGCGCCGCGTGTCGCAATTGGTGGTGCTTAAGCACCACCGCAATGTGTAGGCTCATAGCCTCTTGTTTGACTTATCAACTAAGAATCTTAGTTGTCCTTTAGTTGATATACCACTACTTTCTGGGTTACTCTTCCAATGTGAGACAATAAGGGATTTTGAGCACTCCCATATGTTTCACACCCATTTGCTCACGTTTCTTCCTTCTAAAAATAAAACCCAAACTATGTTTAAAATAAAATACCAAATAATATAATAAAATATTAAAAACTAAAGTTTAAAATAAAACATCAATTAATATAATAAAAATATTATATTATATTGAAATTTATCCAACATTACTACTATCCATAGCATATGGCGAGTTGCTGATATAGATAGAATATCATATTTAATTGGGTTAGAAAAAATGTAAATGTATCCAAAAAAATGTTGCATCATTTAGTTCTTATGAGAGGTTTATACCACAACATTAAAATTGTGGGTAGTTGATTCTTGAACCGTACATTTTTCCAAATCTTCTAGAGTGTCAATTAGTGTGAAGAAAAAAGTTTCCAAGGTTTTATATTTGTAAAGGTTTTGCTTTTCTACCCAGAAGTTAACTTGTGGAGTTTATTTTTTTAAAATATAAATCCCGTTTAGTGGGCTGACTTAAGAGGTTTTGAAAAGTCCTTATTCTAATAATTTATAAACTATCCATAATAGAGGATACCCTTAAACTTATATCCAAACACTTAAATGACTCTGTCTGTGTGTGTGTGTGTGTGTGTGTGTGTGTGTGTGTGTGTGTATGAATGAAGATTTATCTACATCATGATGTATACATCACAACATACATCACACCTAGTTCTAGGTCCTAAGAAATATTTTCTTCGAAAATTTATTTTTCTCTTGAAATTAACCTTCTAATCAACCCATATTCAAAAATTTATGTCAAAATACATTTTCTAGCTATTTTTAAAAAATTCACAAAAAACTGTTGCCGCAAATCCTTCTAAATCAGGTATTTTGAGCAGTTTTTTGTGGATTTTTTAAAAACAGTTACAAACTGTATTTTGACCTAAGTTTTTGAACATGAGTTCATTGGAAGGATAATTTCAAGAAAAAAATAACAATTTTGGAAAAAAAGTTTTTTAGGGCCAAAAACTAGGTGTGATGTATGGATGATGTATAGAGCATGATGTATATGAGTCTTCTCCATATATATATATATATATACACACACACTAATGTATGCCCGTGCCTGAAGGCCCAGCTTCCAAAGTACGTAATCGCAAAACAAACAAAAATTCCAAAGTATGTATTGCGAAACGAAAAAAATTTCTTTCCGCAACAGAACAAAGTTTAATTTAAAAAAAAAATTGTTCAAAAATCGCGCGTCTCATGACTCCAACTCACATGCCTACAACACTTGTAGCAGGCACGAATGTAAGTTCTACATGATACATTGCCCAATATTATAGAATTCATACTGACAAAATTCACAATTTACACAAATTTTGAGTACACCCAAAACTAGGGCTGTGTTTCGGCCGGATCGAATCGGAAAATGACCTTTCGGAAAAAATTCCAATTTTTTCGGAAATAAAATAATTGTTCCAATTTCCTATCCAATTTTTTCAGAAAATCAAAAAAGTTTCCGAATTCGGAAAAATCGGCATATCGGAAAAAATTCGGAAAAATTCGGAAATTCAAAACATATAATAAAAATTCAGAAATAATGGAGTTCCGAAATTTCAAAAAAATTAATATAGGATTTTCGATTAGTCGAAATTCTCATTTTAAAGAAATCGGAAAAAAGATTTAACCCAACATGTAAATATGTAAGGATTTAACCATTTTTTCGTTTGTGTAGACTCTACAATTAACCCAACATGTAAATAGGTATAGAAACATGTATAGAAACACGTATAAAACAGGTATAGAAACAACAAGTGTAAATCAGCAATTAATATTTGATCTTAGTATAAATCAGCAATTAATATTTGATCTCAATATAATACAACTATAAAACAGATATAGAAACATGTAATTAAACGGTCGTTACACAATATATAATCTTACAAATCCTATAAACGTGTATAATCTTATAGAAACAAAAAAACCATGTATAAACAGATCCTATAACAATCCTATAGAAACAAAAAACATGTATAATCTTACAGATCCTATAAACCGCTCGTTACACAATATAAAGTTTATCCCATAACGAGGATATGAAAGCTTACTGATCAAAAATTTATATTATAAACAGATCAGATCCTATAACAATCCTATCGTTACATATCCCATCCTATAACAATATAAACAGATCAGATCGTTACAGATCCGAACGTTACAGATAAGGGAAACAGATAAAAGGGCTTACTGATCCTTTGTTCGACTTGGATATGAAGAGATGCATTCTAATCGTTACAGATCCGTATCTGAGAAGCGTAGAAACCAGAGAGAGAGGTGAGTAGATGGACGAGAGTTGAAAGAGAGAGAGGGGACTCGATGGTATGCGCCGTATTGAGAGAGAGAGAGAGGAAGGATATGTCTAACCCTAAAACTAACAACATATATATATGGGTAAGGTAAAAAATAAGGGAAATATAAATGTAAACATTCTTATTATTAGACAATGAAAATCCAAGGTAAAAAATATATATAAAATATTTGGAATATTAATCGAAAAAAATATTCGGAAAATTAATCGGAAATTATATCGGAAAATCAGATCGGCTAAAATATCGAAAAATCGGATCGGAAAAATCAGAAAATCGGAATTTAAAACATAGTTCCAATTTCCTATCCAATTTAATTCGGAAAAATCGAAAATCGGAAAATCGGAAATCGAAAACCTTATATATGTTCCAAAATCGGAAAATATCGGATCGGACATCGAAAAAATCAGAATGTTCGGAAAAAAAGCACAGCCCTACCCAAAACCATTATTGGCTACTTGAGCAAAAAAAATCACTCCACGAAATATGTAAACGCCCATTAATAATTATCACATGCAGAGAAAAATGTAATAAAAATATCAATTGGAAGTAGGAGTTATAAAGTAGAGCTTAATGAAATAATATGAAGATAATTACATAGTTCGAAAAGAGACATGTTAATAAGCCCACATGTAACTAAGCCACGTGTACAATGAAATATGTAAGGCCTTGTATAATGTAAATAATTAATGTTCACACTCTTAAAGGCACACACATAATTCTGAAAAATGTTTAGTCGTGTATAATGTAAAAAATAAATGTTTTATATATTATAAGTGTAAGATTTTAAAGTATTAAATCCTGTAAATTTACATCATAAAGGTTCTTTTACAATGCAAATTTGTCAACAATTTAAAAAATTTGGACAAAATTTTCTTTGTTTATAGGACTATCCACCCTGTTTAACAAATAAAATTACTACAATAACAACAATAGTAATAGTCCTTCTTGGACCTCATATAAACAACGTCATCAATAAAACTAAACTCGTCAAAATATAACCAATACATCAACAAATAAAAAACATGTAGGCCAAATTTCATTTGTTTATAAGACTCTCGACACTGTTTAAGAGGTAAAAAATATCATTACTAATAGATCAATAATCAATTTAACTCAATTCGTGAAAAAAAACACTAAAACATCGATAAATATTACTTCGGGAACCAACGAAGTGCTTGTTTACTTTCCTTAGATTTCACTTCTTTCTTTTCCACTTTTGTACCTTGCTCCCGTGTTTCAATACAATATGAATCAATTTCTCAAACACCAATTGATATTTAATCATATAACAGTTACTAAATTTACACAAACTAAATGCAAACACCCATTTCACATGCTTGGCTTATTTTCCCATTATCTTTATCAATTACCATTTAAATGAAAAAAATTACTTCCATGTCACTCCTCTCTATTTATACTCTTTGTATTTAATGTATATATGACTACCAGTTAGCGGTAAATTGATTTGACTAAGTGGATAACTATAGCTTAACGTGGATAATCACATTATGTGCCATAATTAACTATGCAAATAGGACCTCATTATATCCGAGTGTTTTTTTAGATAATTAAATTGGAGTGCAATCATAATTATTAAGTGGGATTAATTATTATTAAATAAAAAATGAAATAAATGACGAGATTTGTAATTGGGGATTTTTGAGTATTTATTTGGAATCCAATTTATTTTTTTGTCTTGGGTCCCTAGTATAGTCCATATACCCCAAGTAGTTAGGCCCAGACTCTTTAAAATCTCGGTTTAGACCAAGTCCATAACTTATACTAATATATATTGGTGTAAGATAAGGTTTTGAGTTGTACACTCATAATTGCGGATAAAATATAGGGGAGAAAATACTATTTATATTTTTATGAAGAGGCCTAGAGAGAGGTGCATATCTCACTCAAAAGCAAGAGTTTTTATCTCAAAAGGTTCCCACACACCTACCTAGCTTTTGGATGATCTTATACTAGAAGATCAAGTATTTCAGTGAACACAAGTAATCTTTTAGAGGACTATTGATGTAAAAAACTAGATTACTCTAATAATTTAATCACAGATAAATAAATAAGACAAAATATTTTTAAAGTGGTTCAGCCTTATGTAAATGACCTACGTCCACTGTTATGTTATTGCTGAGTGTTTGGGAATTCTCGATTACAAGTTCTCTCAAGAAATTTCGGTCCCTTTGAATGAGGGTGATACAAGGTATTTATAGCCCTTAGGCTGTACATGAATGGGTTGATACATTAAATGATATACATATGAAAGGGTAATACATTTAATGCAGCGTGTGCGTTAAGATGATAAACATTCAATGAATAGTTGAACTGTTGATATTCTGGCAATTAATACTATGGCCGAGATGCATCTCGGACCGCCTTAGTTGCTCGTTGCTCAGGAGTTCCTCGGAGCGCTAGAGTGCCTCGGAGTGCTGAAGTTCCTCGGTATATCCTCGTTGCTCGGAGAGAACATGAGTTGGTCGGGGAAATGGACTTCCTCGTTGTTATTGTACCACGTAGATTGACAAGTGTCTTCGTATGATTCGTCCACATCAGCATATTAATTTTGGTATCAACAGAAGCCCCCAATGTTTCATATTTCGAACTTTGAGGAGTATGGAACATTCTTTCTCGGTTTATGGCAATATTGAATGATCTTCCTGGGTTTTAGGAGCATCGTACTCGAATTCATTTCCAAATTCAAAGAATCCGCCTTTTTTTGAACTTTTAAGAGCGCTTCGATCTTAGTGCCCTTTTTGTCCTTTTAGCCGCCGGAAGTTCAACAGTTTCTTTTTTGTAATCATTTCCTTCGCCGCTTCCCAAGGCAAAGTATTTAAACTTCTTAGGTAACCATACCGTCTTCTTCTTTTTCCAATTTCCTGCATTCAAGCTTTCTATTCTCTCCTTCTCTCTTGTGCATTCATCCTTGTTTTCGTTCGTTGTCAACATACCTCCTTTATTCCTGTAAGATCTTCTTCCTTTCTTCTGTATCTCTTTTATTCAGTATGGTTTATATTGTGGAGTCTGTTGAGAAATTTCGTTCCGATTTTTCCATTCCTTCTTGGGTAACTCTGGAGGTTCTTTCTGAGCCTTTAGATTATTTTCGATTGGCTGAGGGACATTGGTTCCCCAGTCTATTCATTGCTGAATGTGGATTTTCTTTTCCGCCAAACCCATTGTGTCTTGAATTTTGTCAGTATTTTGATCTTGTCCCTGCAAAAATAGTCCCCAATTCATGGAGAATAATTAATGGGGTGTACAAATTAAATCTGACTCATGGGACCCGTATAGGGATTCCTGAAATTATGTTTTGCTATAGATGGGCTTTTTTAGATAATGTTTACTACTTAAAAACTAGGTTTTTAAATAGGGCTCTTGTAGTTAACCTCCCTGATGCAAATAGAGATTATTTTGAACATGGGTTAGTTTTCAAAAATTGGCAACATGCTCCTTTAGTCGGAGGCAGAGTGTATGAAGGTCCCAAATGCCCCCCATATGGCAATGGGATAGGTTTATTCTCATTTTCCTTTACTTATGAAATTATGCTTTCATCATGTTTGACAAAATGTATGACTGATATCTCATTATGTATTTATTTGCAGTTGATAGCAAAAGAAAAACTCCAAAAGAATCAGAGGTTAATATCAAGCATCTGAAACTTATCTGGGGTTTGCATAAGAACGTTGCAGATGAGCACATCAGGTTTGCATCATATTTGCTGCAGTATAGGAGCTATACGACTTCTTATACTGCTCGTCCTATTGAGCCAGCTTCAACTCCAGAGGATTCTTCTTCAAATTCTCACATCCCTTTAAGTCAAAGAATGGGCAGGAAAAGAGCTCCCCCTGCTCTATTTGATGACACTACTTCTGCCGCTGAAGCCAAGAAAAGCAAAGTTGATGTCCCAGAAGGGACTAAGAAGGTGGATGTTGCACCTTCCAAAGCTGCCGAGAAGCCCCCAATGGCTCCGAGCAAGAAAGTTGCTCATGTGGAAGTGATTACTATCTCTCCGACCAAGAGTTCTTCCTTGGTTGAAACTGCTGAAGTTCCTTTGAGGAGATTGAGGAAATCATCCTCTGTCAATTTGGCTGAAACTGTCTCTTCTCCACCATCTGGTGTTGTTGGTGTTCCAACCATCACTCCTTCGAGCTCTGCAATGAGCTCGGTAAAAACTTGGATCATACCCGAGGTCCAAGGAATTGATGAAAATATTTCTAGGGATATGTTGACATCCCTAGATACTCGTCACCTTGCTTCGGTAAATTTCTCACATTCTGAATTTCTTTTCTGTCTTTGAATACTTGTATTTTTGCACTGACCTGTCACTTTTTCCTTTGTTCAGCTGGTGAATTGTTTTAATAACATTGTGAAGAAAGACGAAGCTATTAAAGCTTCCAACTCCTCGTCAAGTGTAGATGATGCTCTGCTGGGTTTAACCCAATCTTTGAAGGATTCTTGTCAGCAGTATAACGAGGACAAAGCTGAATGGGAGAAAAAGTTGTCTACAGTTGAAGCCGAGAAGGTGAAGATGGCTGAGATCTCCAAGAATTTGGAGAATAAAGTGAAAAGTTTAGAGGTCGAGCATAAGAAATATGACGACAAGCTCAAGAATTTTGGAGAGCTTGAGGATAAGATGAGGAAGGCAGAGAAAGAATTGTCCGCCCTGCGAGATATCAAGGGCCAAAAAGAAGAATTGGATGCGAAGCTCTCCTCGGAGAAACTGAAAAGAAAGCTCGCAGTTAAAAAATCCTTCAGCGCTGGCTGGGATAAAGGATGGGACAAGGGGATTGCTGCGATGACATCCCAAGTTCAATATGGGAAGTTGAAGTACTTCCGAGATGGCTGGGTAGCTGCCCTGCAGGAATTGAAGATCAAAGAAGATTCTGGGCTATTCCAGCTACACCTCCCTGGTCCTCCCCCACCAATTGTGGAAGAAGAAGAAGATGAGCCTATCTCTGATGAATCTTCCATGGCTATAGGTGATCAAGTCTCTGCTTCTCTTCCTTCTGCCAATGAGGACATTTCTTCCATGCCTCCTCCTCCTGAGAAAATTTCAACTCATGCTGATCAAGTTGCCGTTACCACCGAGCAACCAAGCTCTTCGTCCCAGCCTCCCGAGAAAGTCTTGGGAGACAAGGAAAAGGTGTGAAGTTGTTCGGTATCATTTCTATCTTTCATTATTTGTAATCAAACGATGTAATCCTTTTGTGATCTAATAAAATACATCTTTGTTCATCTCTCTTGTTGATGATTTGTTTTTGTTGATTGTTGTCTTTTTCTCATCCTTAGTTTGTGTCTAGAATGGAAATGATATCTGCACATGATACAAAGTTGATGCAGCAATGCCACGAATATTATAAGGCTGGTCATATAGACCTTAGTACATCAGAAATTGCTGACATCCTTGGCCATGATGCCTCAGAACAAGCAATTGAGGCTTATCGGTACTTGAAGGATTTACTTGACCGAGCTGTGGCCAACAATGTGGCCTACTATGACTTGATTGAGGAACTTTATTATTCCTTAGAAGTTCTCCAAGGTCAGCACAATGAATCAATGGCTTTGTTGCACAAGGAATATGAAAATAGATATCAACAGCTTTCTTTTGAAACAGGCCATAAAAAGATCCTTGCTGGATACGATGTTAGGGAAAGAACTTTAAAAGATGAAGTTGAGGCTTGCAGGCAGATTGATGAATTGCTGGAACAAGAGAATAATAATTTGCAGAAAAAGCTGGCACAGTATGAATCTGCAGCGTCATCTTCCACTGCTTTAGTACAAGTTACTCGTTCTTAGAAGTTGAAAATGCCAAATTAAGGCATGAGTTGGACTTTCTGAGAAGATCTGTTATTCCTGTGACTGCTCGGGGACGAGGAAGAGGTTCTCGTGGGCGAGGAAGATCTGTTCAAAATGTTACCGAAGAGCAAAGTTCTCCAGTCGCTGCTCGGAGTCGATCAAGAGTTCTTAGTCGTAATGTTGAAGAGGCTCGCACTCAGTCTACTTTGGAAACTCAAGCATTCCAATTAAACACCAAAGATCGGGCTTTATCTGAATTGTCCAAGAGAAATATATCTTTGGAAGATCAACTTACTGCAATGAAGTCTGCTTTGAATGATAAAGATGTTTTTGCCAGGAACCTTCACGAACAATTGGATAGATTAATCTTCCAATTCCATAAACAGCCCAGGGAATTTTGGATGGCAGGATACAATGAAGCTCTTGTTCATTTAGATGCTCGTATTGAACATGCCAATAATGAAGGTTATAAGCAGGGGTGGTTAAACGCACTAGGTGTACTGAAATTGGAGCAAGGGCATTTTTTATGGGATTATTGATATACCCGTTTATACCCTCAGCCTGGATGAGGATTATCTCCAATACGAACGACCCTACGATGGGCCGACCCTTCACCAGGCCCCAGCTGGCAACCACCAGGTCCAGACGACCCTACGAGGGGCTGACCCTCCACCAGGCTCTAGACGACCCTACGAGGGGCCGACCCTTCCCCAGGCTCCGGACGACCCTACGAGGGTACGACAGTACGAGGCCAGAATCAAGCCAAACTCACTACCGGAAGAAACTTTGCCCTCGGCCTCGGCTCATAGGCCGAGGGTGACATCATGACAGCGCGTGGTTTGGGACACGCGTGGAACAGTGCGCGTCAGGCTCATATGACACGTGGCAGACCATTATAACCGAATCACACCCTCACGTGAGGGAATATTATGTCATCATTTCGCATCTACAGGTGTCAACAAGGGATTGGTTAGATCATCATTCACATGCACCATGCTTACTTGGGGGGTACACTACACCCCCCAAGACCTATATATACTTGTCACCTACAACCCTACAGGGGATCGATCCATGAACAGTAGCCCTAGCCAAAACTCTGCTTGTACACACAGGAGAGAGAGAGAGAGAGAGAGAGAGAGAGGCATATAGGCATTGTATCCAAGGCCATTAGTGCCCATACTTAGTGGATCACACACTCACAGTGGATGTAGGCCAAATTGGCTGAACCACTATACATTATTGTCTTATTTCCTCTTATACTCATACCCTTCTATACACTTATACATCTCCATGGCTGCCATGGTTACTACTGTTTGAGCTCACTATCATTTATCCGGTGGTGCTAATTCTTAGCATCATCAGTTTGGCACCGTCTGTGGGAAACTCGAGAAGACATCTCTTCCTTAGTACAGCTTGACCTCACTGGGCACTCTTGTGGTGAACCAACACTCCCCCTGAGAGGAGGTGTTTCACCATTGAAAGAGACCCACTAAGGTTCCCAAGCTCACCAGCATTTTCTTCAGTTCAACTTTCCATAGCTCAAGCACATGGCACCTGAGATGCCACCACCATCACTTCCCCTGCCGGATGAGGGGGGAAGACCCAGTTCCAGTCAGCCGCCACCTCAGTCTGAGATGGCTGATGTGGCGGCAGCCCTAAAGTCTCTGGCAGCGAGCCAGCGGATGATGCAGGAGCAGTTCACAGCTCTAAGCCAGAACATACTAAGACCACCAGGGGTCTCACCAGAGATGATTACTCCGGCAGCAGCTCCAGGACAGCATGAGGTCAGGGGACCACCCCAGGCACCACGCAAAGACCTACCACCCCCTCAGCGGCGTAGGGATGTTGCTGACCCCCGGCGTCTACGCCTGGGGAGGCAAGAAAACCCTTGCCCTGAGGACAGGTACGACGATTTGGAGGGAGAGGAGGCTCCTATAGAATGCTGGGAACCTTACGAGGTCTCCAACAATACTGTGCGAACCCTCCAGGACAGTAGGGGAAAGTGAGGGAGACCAAACCCTGATGATCGCCCAAGAGGCTCTGCTTTTGATCGCTTGAGCAGGGGGTCGGCCTTTGAGAGGCTAGGCCCAGTAAATGACCTGCGGGAACAGTTGTCCAGACCAAGAAGCGTTGCGAGATCTAGGAGGGAGGCAGTAGATGGCCGACCCCGAGGATGAGATGATGGCCAAAGGGAAGTAAACAGCCGACACAGGCCTGCTGCAGCAGAACCCTCCGTCCACCTCGGAGAGGCAGCAGGGGATAACATCGGCCAGGTCGACCCTGTGAGGCCCTGGAATGACTCAATCCAGCGGCTAGAGGATAAGATTGGTGATATATTGAAGAGCCGAGACCCTCTTCAGAGGGGATACACCATAGGCTCACCCTTTGTGGCAAAGATAGTCAACTTCCCCACGCCATCAAAATTCAAGCCACCTATGGTCACCCCAAGGTATGACGGGAGTACCAACCCAGTCCACCATGTGGAGATGTATCAGTCGGCGGCAGACATATACTCTATCTCAGATGAGATGAGGTGTCATGTCTTCTCTGGTACCTTGACAGGGGCTGTGCATGTCTGGTACACGTCTCTTCCAAAAAATTCCATCGAAAACTTTAAGCAGATGGCCGATCTGTTCATCCATAATTTCTGCTTCGGGGTGAGGCCACAGAAGAAGACCACCTACCTGCTCTATGTCAAGCAAGGGAAGAGTGAGAGTCCGAGGGACTATATAGCCAGATTCAATAAGGAGAAGCTGGAGGTGGAAGATTATGAGGAGAGCATAGCTATGACAGCCCTGATTGGAGGACTCCAAAAGGGGAAGCTGTTATGGAAGCTTGCTGAAGACCCTCCGAGGACGATGGCCGAGTTGTTGTCGACAGCAGGAAAGGTGATGAACGCCGAAGAGGCGATGGCTGCAAAATATGAGGACGAAAGAGGAGGTGCAAGTGGGAGTAAATACCCAAAGAAGAACAAAGAGGGGAAGAAGAGGTCCATGGATGACAAGTTCGCGGGGTACACCCCTCTGACGGTCAGCTGTGAACAGATCCTCAATGAGATAAAGAGTGACCGAACACTGAAGTGGCCTGAGAAGCTGAGGGCAGCCCCCGGAAAGAGGAATAAGAACCTGTGGTGTGAATTTCATCAAGACCACGGCCACGTAACGGATAAATGTTTTGCTCTGAAAGATGAAATTGAGAAGATGCTGAAGGAAGGGAAGCTCAAAAAGTACGTGGACAAAGGTGCCTTCAAGAGGGGCCGAGGGGACGACCCCAGAAAGAAGCGAGGCGATGCATGCCGAGAAGGTCCTCAAAAAAGAGGGGACGGCCCTTCTGATGATGAGGACGACCCTGACCTCCCGCCGAGAGACGACCACGGCCCTGTCAAGAGACTTAATATGATCTCGCTCGGAGTGGGAATGATCTCCGGGGGACTTGCAGGAGGAGGGTCTGAGGTCTCCAACAGGAACGATCATGTGGCTGAAGCAAAGGCAGTGACGAAGACGGTACACGCAACCTCCCTAGAGGTCAAGTCAGAAAAGAGGAAGAAGGTGGATATGGACACACTGATAGTAGGGTTTTCAAGGATGGACTTCAAAGGCCTCTTAGCCCCACATGATGACCCTCTCGTCACCACTACCAGGGTGCACGGATGCGAGGTGCCGAGGATCTTGGTAGATGGGGGTAGCTCTGCAGATGTGATGTTTTGGCCATGCTTCAAAGCCTTGGGTCTCAGTCGTGCTAGACTTGTCCCCTACCATCATCCGTTGATTGGGTTCAGTAGGGAAAAGGTTCATCCCCTTGGGGTATATGAGGCCGATGTGAGGATGGGGGACGAGTGGCCGAGATGGCTCACAAAGAAGGTCAGTTTCTTTGTGATGGACGAGCAGGTGTTCTCCGCCTACAACATCATACTGGGGCGTGTGGCCCTCAAGGGGTTTGAAGCCGTGCCGTCTACGGTCCACCAGATGATCAAATTTCCTACCCCTTACGGGGTAGGGGAAGTTTAGGGAGACCAGACGACGGCGCGAGAGTGTTACTACAACTCCGTTGAAGAAAGGGAGGCACACAAGAGGGTTACAACCACTTACAATATTGATACCCTAGACCCCAGAGATGAAACGAAGAGAGGCTGCGGAAGAGGTAGAATCCATCATCCTCGATGAGGATGACACGGAAAAAACCGTCCAAGTAGGAAAGTCTCTGAAGCCCAACATCAAGGAAGACCTCATTAAACTGCTGAGGAGAAGGCGAAGCGTCTTCGCCTGGAGTCATATAGATATGCCAGGGATTGACCCTGAAATCATGTGCCACAAGCTCAATGTGGTAGAGGGAGTGAAGACGGTGAAGCATAAGAGGAGAATTTACTCCAGAGAAAAATATGAGGTCTTAAGGGACGAGGTCAAAAAATTAGAAGACGCTGAATTTATCAGAGAGGTCATCTACCCTGAATGGCTGTCCAATGCAGTCATTGTCCCAAAGGCCAACGGCAAGTGGAGAATGTGCGTGGACGTCACAGACCTCAACAAGCATTGTCCCAAAGACAGCTTCCCTCTCCCCCGCATCGACCAGATGGTAGACGCTACCGCAGGCCATGAGCTCATGAGTTTCATGGATGCCTACTCAGGGTATAACCAGATTTTCATGAACCCTGAAGACTCGGAGAGGACTGCCTTCATCACTGACAAGGAGACATACTGCTACAGGGGCATGCCCTTTGGCCTAAAAAATGCAGGGGCAACGTACCAGCGCCTCGTAAACAAAATGTTTGAAGATCAAATTGGGAAGTCTATGGAGGTCTACGTGGATGACATGTTGACTAAGAGTCTGAAGGCAGAGGATCATGTGGCAGACCTGGAGAGGACCTTCAATACGATGGACAGGTACCAGATGAAGCTTAACCCGGCCAAATGTGTCTTCGGGGTCGGAGCGGGGAAGTTCCTGGGGTTCATTGTCAACCAAAGAGGCATCGAGGCCAATCCTGAAAAGATAAAGGCCCTTGTTGAGATGAAGACCCCCAAGTCCATTAAAGACGTGCAGAGACTCACAGGGAGAGTTGCTGCCTTCGTGTCTAGAGCCACAGACAAGTGTTTGCCATTTTTCAAGATCCTTAGGAAGGCCTTCGAGTGGAATGAAGAGTGTGATGAGGCTTTCAGGGGCCTGAAGTTATACTTAGGGTCTCCCTTGCTGCTGTCACGACCCGTGCAGGGTGAACAACTCTACGTGTACCTCGCCGTCTCAGAGTCGGCCATCATTGCAGCCATTGTGAGAGACAAAGATAGGATACAGAAGCCTGTGTATTTTAACAGCAAGGCGCTCCAAGGGGCAGAGAAAAGATACCCGAGGATGGAGAAGCTGGCCTACGCCTTGATCCATGCCTCAAGGAAGATGAAGCCGAACTTTTAGTCCCATACAATGGTCATCCTCACCGACTCTCCTCTTAGGCAGGTCCTACACAAGCCAAAAAAATCAGGTAGGTTGATGGCCTAGGCTATAGAGCTGGGGGAGTTTGACATTGTGTATCAGCCTAGGACGGCCATTAAGGGGCAGGCATTGGCAGACTTCGTGGCTGAGTTCACTTGGGAAGATGACGAGGCCGAGGATGAGACACTCGGGAAGACGGATACAGATAGACCCGCTGACACACCCGCAGGTAGGGCTGAGATAAGCACCGCTAGAAGAAGAGCGACTGAAAACGAAGAGGGAAGGTACATCTTTAGACAGGGGTCACTCTCTGAGGGAAATTTTTCAGAGGACAAGGCCCTGTGGAGCCTCTTCGTTGGCGGGTCTTCCTGTGACAGCGGAAGTGGAGCTGGACTAATACTATCATCACCCGATGGCACAGACGTCGAATACGCCCTGAGGTTCAACTTCAAAGCCTCCAACAACGAGGCTGAATATGAGGCCTTAGTAGCAGGCCTCTCCTTGGCCAAGTCTTTTAGTGTCGGCCAGATTTTGGTCCATAGTGATTCAAGGCTAGTCGTGAATCAGATACTAGGAGCCTACGAGGCTAAGGACGAAAGGATGGCTAGGTACCTCGAGAAAGTGAGGTCATTACTGAAGGGCTTCAGAGAAGTGAAATTAAGGAGGTTACCTAGGCTTGATAATGGCCGTGCTGATGCCCTTGCTAGGTTGGCCTCGGCAACAAGAACAGACATCAGGAGGACGGTCCCAGTAGAAATCTTGCTTCGGCCAACTATTGAGGACGTTAAGGGAACACTTGGCAACTGCCTAACTATCTCTCAAGAAGCTTCGTGGATGGACCCCCTGATCAGATACATTAAAGAGGGTGAGATGCCAGAAGCGAGGCAGGAAAGGAAGAAGCTGAGGTACAGGGCTGCAAAATTCACTGTCATCGAAGACACCTTGTACAAAAAGGGGTTTCTGCTCCCCTTACTTAGGTGTGTGCATCCCTAGGAAGTCCCTTCCATTTTGAAAGATGTGCATGAAGGGTCGTGCTCAAGCCACATTGGGGGTAGATCCCTAGCAAAGAGGGTAATCACCCAGGGGTACTGGTGGCCGACCTTGGGGAAAGACGCATCGGCATATGTAAAAAAGTGCGACAAATGTCAAAGATTTGCCACCATCCCTCACCGACCCCATCAGCCTCTTACTTCCATTACATCCCCATGGCCATTTGCAGTGTGGGGGATCGACCTAGTAGGACCCTTGCCTAGGGCCATCAATAACTATCGATTCCTCATCGTAGCCATTGATTATTTTTCAAAATGGGTGGAGGCGGAGCCAATGGTGATAATCACAGAGCAGAAGACCTTCCAGTTCATCTGGAAAAACATCATATGCAGATATGGTCTCCCCAACACCCTCATCTCGGATAACGGGACTCAGTTCAAGAATGCTTCTCTACAGAAATACTGTGAGAGGGTAAGTATCAAATAATTTTTCTCCACCCCAGGCCGACCTCAGGCCAATGGGCAAACCGAAGTTACGAATAGGACAATCCTAGACGGAATTAAGAAGAGGCTTGAGGAGGCAAAAGGAAGATGGGTCGAGGAGTTATATGCCGTGTTGTGGGCATACAGGACGACAGTGAAGACCTCAATCGGGGAGACCCCATTCATGCTATCTTATGGATCAGAAGCAGTCATCCCCACCGAAGTCGAGTTTCCCACTCATAGGTCCAAATGTACGACCCCCAGGGAAATACGGAAGAGAGGATACTTGACTTAGACTTAATTGGGGAAAGAAGGGAGGATCCTGAGATAAGGCAGGCCGCCTACCAACAGAGGACCGCAAGGTTCTACAATCAAAGGGTGAAACAGAGGCCCATCGCAGTGGGGGACTTGGTCCTCAAGAAGACTTGGCAAAAGCCCAACAAGCTTCACCCTAATTGGCATGGCCCATATAGGGTCATCGAGGAAGTCATCTCTGGGACCTACAGGCTAGAAAACCTAGAGGGGGAACCTTTTTCAAACCCATGGAATGCAGATCATTTGAAGAAATACTATCAGTAGTGTTGTAAGGTCTTGAAAGGCCATAATTGTAATGAGAGTTGCTCCAACAGAACACTTGGAAAATTAATGTGAAATATCAGTGTTTCCCTCATCCTGTTGTCAGCCCTAGCACGCATGGAAACATCTACAGAAATCCATCAAATTGGAAAGTTGATCCCTCGGCTATAATGGGGACCAGTGGAGGGGACGACCCCACCACCGTCCTCAAGAAAGACAAGGGAAGACTTTTGTTAAAAACCATTAATTTGGTAAGTTGAACCCTCGGCTATAATGAGGATCAGTGGAGGGGACGACCCCACGACTGACCTCAAGAAAGACGAGGGTAGACTTTATTAAAAACCATTAATTTGGTAAGTTGAACCCTCGGCTATAATGAGGATCAGTGGAGGGGACGACCCCACGACTGTCCTCAAGAAAGACGAGGGTAGACTTTGTTAAAAACCATTAATTTGGTAAGTTGAACCCTCGGCTATAATGAGGATCAGTGGAGGGGACGACCCCTCCACTGTTCTAAAAAAAAGACGAAGGTAGACTTTTGTTAAAAACCATTAATTTGGTAAGTTGAACCCTCGGCTATAATGAGGATTAGTGGAGGGGACGACCCCACGACTGACCTCAACAAAGACGAGGGTAGACTTTATTAACAACCATTAATTTGGTAAGTTGAACCCTCGGCTATAATGAGGATCAGTGGAGGGGAAAACCCCACGACTGTCCTCAAGAAAGACGAGGGTAGACTTTGTTAAAAACCATTAGTTTGGTAAGTTGAACCCTCGGCTATAATGAGGATCAGTGGAGGGGACGACCCCTCCACTGTTCTAAAAAAAAGACGAGGGTAGACTTTTGTTAAAAACCATTAATTTGGTAAGTTGAACCCTCGGCTATAATGAGGATCAGTGGAAGGGACGACCCCACGACTGACCTCAAGAAAGACGAGGGTAGACGTTATTAAAAACCATTAATTTGGTAAGTTGAACCCTCGGCTATAATGAGGATCAGTGGAGGGGACGACCCCACGACTGTCCTCAAGAAAGACGAGGGTAGACTTTGTTAAAAACCATTAATTTGGTAAGTTGAACCCTCGGCTATAATGAGGATCAGTGGAGGGGACGACCCCTCCACTGTTCTAAAAAAAAGACGAGGGTAGACTTTGTTAAAAACCATTAATTTGGTAAGTTGAACCCTCGGCTATAATGAGGATCAGTGGAGGGGACGACCCCTCCACTGTTCTCAAAAAAGACGAGGGTAGACTTTATTAAAAATCATTAATTTGGTAAGTTGAACCCTCGGCTATAATGAGGACCAGTGGAGGGGACGACCCCACCACTGTTCCCAAAAAAGACGAGGGTAGACTTCATTAAAACCATTAAATTGGTAAGTTGAACCCTCGGCTATAATGAGGATCAGTGGAGGGGACGACCCCTCCACTGTTCTCAAAAAAGATGAGGGTAGACTTTATTAAATCCATTTATTAGGTAATTAACCCTCGGCTATGATGAGGGCCAGTGGAGGGGACAACCCCACCACTGTCCTCAAGAAAGACGAGGGAATACATTGTTTAAAACCATTAATTTGGTGATAGTAACCCTCAGCCTCAAGAAAGACGAGGGTGAGGTTAGTAATATTAATTGCAAAATTCACAACACAAATAATACGAGAGGAAAGTATGGAAGACAGTAAAAAAGAAGATATAATAAATGAAGTGTTCCACAAAGAGTGCAAAAACTATTCGTTACAATAAGAGGGTATGGGCTACAGACAGCCACCCTATGGGACAACATCAGAGGTCCGAGCCTCAATATCAACTGAAGAGGCCTCCTCAATTACCACCACTGGCTGATCCTCAGATGTGCCGGTACCCTCAACATGAACTTGGGACTCTACTTGCGACAGGGCTTCAGCAATCAAGGGATCATCCAGCTGAACCACCTCAAGAGAAGGGCGGATGGATGATACTGTGTCGGAAAACTTTAGGACGACCCACCGACAGGCCGTCCTAATTCCCCTCTCAAGATATTCAAGGCCGAAGCCTTGGAATTCGTCAGAGACCTTGTAAGCCTCAACAGCATCAGCCTCGGCTTTTCGGACAGCTGCTTCAAGGTCAGTCTTGTGCTTGGCCTCCATATTGGTTAAGGCCTCATCCTTGTCCTTGATCAACAAGTCCTTGTCCTTGATCAACAAGTCCTTGGCCTTGATGTCCTCGTCATGCTGCTTCGTCAGTTGGTCCAAAAGCCTTGCGTGCTCAGCCCTAGCACTCTTTAACTCAGCCTTTGCAGTCGCCAAGTCAGCTTGCAGGTCGGCCTCGTGCTGGATGGCCCTCTCGGCTTCATGGAATTTCTCTTGATTCTCAGCCATCCATTTTGTCGCAGAAGTAAAGGCGCACACAGACTGCACAGAAAAATACACAGGTGTCAAGAGGTCGAGGAAACAGTTTGTAAAAGAATGCAATTAAAAGAAATAAACCAAAAGCAATACCTGAGCTAGGGCATGCACACCATAGTCATACACTTTGGCAGGAGGCATTTTCGAGAGAAAGGCATAGTCAGCAGCCGAAGGAGATGAAAACATGGAGGCCTTGGCTGCCCTCAGGTTTGCGATCAGTGAAGAGGGATCATCCCTCAGATGAGCCAGGTTCTGGGACCAGAAGGCCCCCATGATGGACGAGGAAGCAGCCCCTTCGGAGGCCTCCACTCGGGCCCTCGTCCGAGCATCCGGCCGAGGGTCCACAGGAGCCTCAGGCTCCTTCCTTTTGTGGCTATCGGCTGTTGGCTCAACAACCGTCGGTCCTGAGGCCCTCATCTTCTTTGGAGCTTGCTGAGTCTCCTTCCCCTTCTTCCTTGACAAACCAGCGAGTAGGCTTGGAGCAGTCATTTCCCAGAGGTAATCTGACACACCTACAGGACGACCTGAAAAGGGTACGATGCATCAGGAAAATACAGAGATAAACAGGAAACACTTCAAAAAAGTAAAGAATGGAAAACGTGTTGTATAACTCACATAGTTCCGTCAGAGGGCCGACCCTCAGACCAGCTTCTTTGAGGTACCGGGGGGTCATCAAATCTTCGAACTTTGGGATCTCACCCCCTCTCCCTCGTCCCCTCAGATACTCAACAATATCCCTTTCCTCCAGGCTAAGTCCGGGGTCTGACCTAGCTTTCATTGAGGGCTTAGACCATTTGTTAGGGACCCTCGGACCATCGGCAGAAGGGGACGCCTCGGTGGAGCACTCCGACGCCCCAGATATGAAGAAGAATCTCTTTTTCCAATCATTATTGGAAGTTTGAGCCACGTGGAGAAGTTTCTTCTCAGACTTTCTCGCCCCTAGATGATAGTATCCGGGTTGTTTAGATGAAGAGGTGATGTTGTTGCAAGCCAAGAATACGTCGGACGAGGGCTCATCAGTGAAAGCATTTTTCCACAAGGAAACGTAACCCAAAATCGTCCTCCAAGAGTTGGGTGGAAGTTGAGAGGGGGAGACGCCCAGAGCCGACAGAATATCTACAATGGCAGGGTGGAAGGGAAGTCTGACACCTACCTTGAACATTTGCTCATAAACTGCAACTTCTCCCTCTTGACAGTCAAAAATCCTCTCAGTATCAGAGGGAACCCTCATAGTTACCCCAGAGGGCACTCCGTAAATATGCCTCCATATCAGAAGGTCTATATCCCTAACGGAGGAGATAAAGGACGAGGCGTGGGAGGTGTCAACATCATCTGTATCATCGTCCTCGTCCTCATCCCCCTCCCTCTCATCACCTGCAGGAGGACCCTGAGGGAAAGCCATTTGGAAGGCATTGGGGGATAGGGTTGTCACAGGGACAGCCTTAGAGGGGATCGTACCCTCGGCCTCTCGGGGAGGGCTAAGGTCAGACGTGTCCCTTCTACCAGACGTTCCAGCACCAGTTGGAGAGGAGGTTCTCTCGTCCATTTCACTTGGTTTGGGAGTGTCGGCCGGACGAGACGACGACCCACAAGACTCAGAGGGTTCAGATGGTCTTATGGTGTCAAGAGGAATGGGAAAGATGGGTCGTACCCAATTAGGGTCGTCCCCTCGTCTCCTATCTTCCTCTTCCTCTTCCTCTATTCGTCTGATCTCGGCAAAAAGTTTTTCTCTCAAGGGTGGGAATTCAGACACTAAGTTGTAAAGCCTCCTAAGCATTAAAGAGAAGACCCTACACTTGGAGAAAGTTCACTAGACTTGACTAATTTAGCTACAAACAAGTGGGGAATTGACCAGGTTTGACTTTTGGATTAAACAAAGAACTCAAAGTTTTTCGTCAAGAACGATTCAAGAACCAGTTACCGGAGAGGACGCCGAAAAAAGCTATGGGGTAACTCAAAGAAAGTGCAGCCCTACGACCCTAAAAAAAACAGAAATGAAGACAAAAGAAAGCGCTGAATGAAAGAGGTTACCTGATGAGGAGAGAACAAGAACGCTGCTAGGCCTGAAGGATTGAAGGCTGCAAATGGCGACTGGTTCTAGAGAGAGAAATCTTAGGCGCGAAGAAGAAGAAGAAGAAGGAGAGAGAGAGTTTGAAAATCTCTTAAATACTTTGGTAATGAGTGGACCCATTTACCAAGAAAGGTATAATTAGGGCACAAGGCCCCAAACGCACTGTGCAGCCGCCCTGCCTTGGAAACTGGAACAACAATGAGTATCTACATAGGTGTCACTCACCTAACTGATCACACGTGTCTCAATTTCAGCAAATATCCCTCAGCCATCTCAATGACACCTATGGCTAAGGGCTGGGGGTGATTGATATACCCGTTTATACCCTCAGCCTGGATGAGGATTATCTCCAATACGGACGACCCTACGATGGGCCGACCCTTCACCAGGCCCCAGCTGGCAACCACCAGGTCCAGACGACCCTACGAGGGGCCGACCCTCCACCAGGCTCTAGATGACCCTACGAGGGGCCGACCCTTCCCCAGGCTCCGGACGACCCTACGAGGGTACGACAGTATGAGGCCAGAATCAAGCCAGACTCACTACCGGAAGAAACTTTGCCCTCGGCCTCGGCTCATAGGCCGAGGGTGACATCATGACAGCGCGTGGTTTGGGACACGCGTGGAACAGTACGCGTCAGGCTCATATGACACGTGTCAGACCTTTATAACTTAATCACACCCTCACGTGAGGGAATATTATGTCATCATTTGGCATCTACAGGTGTCAACAGGGGATTGGTTAGATCATCATTCACACGCACCATGCTTTCTTGGGGGGTACACTACACCCCCAAGACCTATATATACTTGTCACCTACAACCCTACAGGGGATCGATCCATGAACAATAGCCCTAGCCAAAACTCTGCTTGTACACACAGGAGAGAGAGAGAGAGGCATATAGGCATTGTATCCAAGGCCATTAGTGCCCATACTTAGTGGATCACACACTCACAGTGGATGTAGGCCAAATTGGCTGAACCACTATACATTATTGTCTTATTTCCTCTTATACTCATACCCTTCTATACACTTATACATCTCCATGGCTGCCATAATTACTACTGTTTGAGCTCACTATTATTTATCCGGTGGTGCTAATTCTTAGCATCATCAATTATCATGCTCCAGGGTTACTAGATTTTCCTGTGCCACCTTTCAAATTGGACATGGAATGGATCCCAGCTCGTTCCATTCCTCGGAGTTTAATTTCAAAATATCTCGGCGACTATAGTCTTCATTCTCAGACTGAATTATCTCGTCCCGAACATCTCTTGGGTACACCTTCTGTGATGAACGTCAGAATGCTCAGAGATATTAATTTCATCAATTCTCCTCTTTGCTTAGAAGATCCTCCTGCCGGCGAGGAACCTGTTTCAAAAGCTAAAGGAAAGAAACCAATAGAATAGGTTTTTCAATGTAATAATTAGCACATATGTATATCTTGTAATATATTTTGATCTTAATGAAAGAATTTAATTTTCTGTTTGCAAATTTGTATTGCGATTGTCTTGTGTTTATCAAACATATTTGTGAATACGTATCTGTTAAAAAGATAACAATATGGTGTTGTTCATCAACCAACTTAGCAATCAAAATTACAAGTATCGATGTTGCTCAATCACTTAATAATGAGTATAAAATGTTGAAACTGTTTCCAACCAACCAAGGTTGTTAAATTGTGTTTGTCGACCAACTACGGTTGATGGGTTTTTATCCCCGATCAACTATACTTGGTAAACTTTTTCATAAAATGTGCCTGACCAACCATGGTCGATAATTTATCCTTGTCGACCAAGTGTAGTTGATCACCGACCAACTATACTTGGTTCAGTTTGGAATTCTTTGTATTTTCTGGAGTGATTTTACCTTTACCTTCCGACCAACTTGTTGGCCTATTTTCAAATCAAATGATATTGTTCTTCCTTCAACCGTAGTTGATTATTGACTTATCTCCACTAGTTATCTTACCAACCTTAGTTGGTCACGCTAGTGTGTGCCTCCTAACCAAAGGAGTATATTTTTTGGTTCTTTCGAACTGTCTGTCCACTAGTTATCTTACCAACCTTAGTTGGTCACGCTAGTGTACGCCTCCTAACCAAAGGAGTACATTTTTTGGTTCTTTCGAACTGTCTGTCCACTAGTTATCTTACCAACCTTAGTTGGTCACGCTAGTGTACGCCTCCTAACCAAAGGAGTATATTTTTTGGTTCTTTCGAACTATCTGTCCACTAGTTATCTTACCAACCTTAGTTGGTCACGCTAGTGTACGACTCCTAACCAAAGGAGTATATTTTTTGGTTCTTTCGAACTATCTGCCCAGTAGTTATCTTACCAACCTTAGTTGGTCACGCTAGTGTACGTCTCCTAACCAAAGGAGTATATTTTTTGGTTCTCGCCCTTTTACCAACCGGAGTTGGTCGTGGGTCTGAACTATCGTCTTCTTTTTGCTGTCGAGTAGCGTAGCGTAGTGTACAACACTAGTATTCCCCGAAAAACTTTCAAACAAAGGAGAGGAAAATGGTGAAAACATCATTGTTTTATTCATATTGATGGAACCGTTGTACATTTTATATCATTGATAATACTTGCGAAGGTGTTCAGCATTCAAAGCATTCCTGAATTCTTCTCCTTCTAGAGTTGCTATTCGGTAAGTTCCTGGTCGAACAACTTCTGTAACTCGGTAAGGCCCATGCCAGTTTGCCTCCAATTTATTGTGTTTTTAAATTACCTTCTTTAGCACATAATCTCCCTCTTTTAAGTCACATTTCTTCACCCTCTTATTGTAGAACAGAGCTGTGCGTTGTTGGTAAGCAGCATTCCTAATGGCTGCCTCTTCTCTGACTTCCTCGAGCATATCCAAATCCAGTCTTCTCATCAAGTCGCTGACTGGGGAATTGAAATTCAGCACTCTGTGTGTTGGGAGACCCAACTCGGCAGGTATTACAGCCTCACTTCCAAATGCCAGCATATATGGTGATTCTCCAGTCGCTGCTCGGGGAGTTATTCGGTAAGCCCATAATACTGATTGTAGCTCATTAATCCAGTTAGCTTTAGATTCACTTAGCCTTTTCTTCAAACCATTTAGCAGTGTTCTATTCGTCACTTCAGTCTGTCCATTGCTTTGAGGATGGCCTGGTGCTGAATGAACCTTCAAAATGTTCGACTGATGACAATAGGCAGCAAATTCCTCGTTATCAAATTGGGTTCCATGGTCTGTGATGAAGGCATGAGGGAGACCATATCGACAAATGATATTCTTCCAAATGAACTGGTATACCTTCTCGTATGTCATATCAATAAGTGGTTCAGCTTCTACTCACTTAGTAAAATAGTCTACTGCGACGACGAGGTACTTGAATCTTCCTCGGGTGGTCGGCAATGGTCCAACCAAATCAATTCCTCATATGGCAAATGGCCAAGGGGAAGTTATTGGTGTCAACAATGCTTGTGGAGTTCGTCAGATAGAGGAAAAATGTTGGCACTTGTCACATTTCTTAGCATAGGCTATACAATCAGCCCTCATTGTCGGCCAATAGTATCCTTGAGTCATTACCCTTTGTAAAAGTTTTCGACCTGCTACATGAGCTCCATAAGACCCTTCATGGATTTCTTCAATCAATTCTTTCACCTCGGAGGGATGTACACATCTCTGCAAACCTGCCATAATTCCTCGTCTATATAAAATACCATTAGTTAATACATACCGAGCAGCTTTATACTTCAATTTTTTGGCAGCGAGCTTATCCTCTGGAAATCCTCCCTGTTCAATATATACCCTGATGGGATCCATCCAAGATGGTCCTAAATCAAGGGTAATAACATTCATCGTCAAGTCTTCTTCTATGCTCCGACTTTCCAGTACTTCAATCGGTATTGTTCTTCGTAGCTCGGTACGTGTAGCTGATGCTAGTCGGGCCAATGCGTCTGCTTTTACATTTTCTATTCTGGGTATTCTGATCAACTGAATCGCATCAAATTCTTCCAACAACTCCATTACCTTGGCATGATATTTGACCATTAATTCTCCTTTAACTGCATACGTTCCCATCATCTGATTCACAATCAATTGAGAATCACTGAATACCATCACTTGTTGTGCTTCCATAATCTTTGATAAATTAAGACCTGCTATCATGGCCTCATACTCAGCCTCATTATTAGAGGCTTTGAATTGGAATCGCAAAGCATATTCCATGTCAATCTCGTCTGGGGTGTTCAAAACAATTCCTGCCCCACAACCTGCTGTGCAAGATGAACCATATACATATAATCTCCATACGGGCAACCCGTCTTCAAATTTCTTATCTGATAGAGTTCCTCGGTGAAATATTTGTTGCTTCTTTTCATCCTCCCCCGACACTTTTCACTCCTCATCGACCATCTCTTCTCGTTCTTCAACCAACCGGGGCTGGTCTGAATTTGAAGTTGATGATCCTTCTACATCCACAAGTCCTTTTACCAACCGGAGTTGGTCTGGACTTATGTCTGTTGATCCTGTAACATCCACAGGTCGGTCAGCGAGCAGTTTTTGTTCCTCGGAGGTATCAGGATATGTAAACTCTGCTATAAAATCTGCTACAGCTTGCCCTTTCAATGATGCTCTGGGCTCATACATAATATCATATTCACCGAGCTCTATTGCCCAGTACATCAATCTCCCTGACTTTTCTGGCTTATGAAGGGCTTGCCTCAGTGGCATATCGGTATAAACGATGATGGTATAGGCCTAGAAATACGGACTCATTCTTCTACTTGCTTCAATTAATGCCAATGCCAATTTTTCCAGCTTTGGGTACCTGATTTCTACGCCTTGGAAAGCCTTACTTGTGTAATAGATTGGTTTCTGAACTCCATTCTCCAATCTGATCAATGCTGAACTGACTGCATTCTCTGATACTGCCAGATACAAATACAACTTATCTCCTGTTATTGGCCTGGACAACAATGGAGGTGCTCCCAAATACTTATTCAAGTCTTGAAAGGCCTTCTCACATTCATCAGTCCACTCAAAAGTTTTTCGAAGTGTTTTGAAGAATGGGAGGCATTTGTCAGTTGCTCGGGACACAAATTTGTTGAGCGCTGCAACTCGTCCTGTAAGACTCTGCACTTATTTTTTTTTTTTTGGAGATCGCAACCCTAAAAGAGCTTTGATCTTATCTGGATTTGCTTCAATGCCTCGCTGGTTGACAATGTATCCGAGAAACATTCCTTCTCGTACTCCAAATGTGCACTTCGTCGGGTTGAGCTTCATCTGGTATTTATCCAGTTGATCAAATGTCTGAGCTAAGTCAACTAGATGATCTGCAGCTTTCTTTCTTTTTATCAGCATATCATCTACATAGACTTCCATGTTGTAACTGATTTGTTCGGTGAAAACCTTGTTCATCAGCCACTGGTATGTCGCTCCTGCATTTTTCAAACCAAAAGGCATAACATTATAGCAATAAGTTCCCCTAGGGGTAATAAAAGAAGTACTTTCCCTGTCTTCAGGTTTCATTTTGATCTGGTTATAACCAGAATATGCATCCATGAAGCTGAGCAGCTCATGTCCTGAGGTAGCATCCACTAGTTGGTCAATTCTGGGCAATGGAAAATGATCTTTTGGGCATACCCTGTTGAGATCAGTGAAATCAACACACATTCTCCATTTATTGTTCTTCTTCTTTACCATCACCACATTTGCCAACCAGTCTGGATATTTCACATCTTCAATGAATTGGGCTTTTTGGAGCTTGTCGACCTCCTCTTGAATAGCTTGATTCTTCTCGGGGCTAAATACCCTTCTTCTTTGCTTTACAGGCTTGATCTCCTTATTCACATTGAGTTCGTGACATAAGAAGTTTGGATCTATTCCTGGCATATCTTCATGACTCCAAGCAAAAGTTTTCTT
Source organism: Sambucus nigra (assembly GCA_949130495.1). Classification (NCBI taxonomy): domain Eukaryota; kingdom Viridiplantae; phylum Streptophyta; class Magnoliopsida; order Dipsacales; family Adoxaceae; genus Sambucus; species Sambucus nigra. The sequence continues at coordinate 154,427,062 of OX422211.1, read as the reverse complement.
CCTGTTTCTCAAGAAAATTATCAACTCCTGTTTTATTGAAGCATCCAACGTTGAACCAATTTGGGTTACTCGTTCAGGGTGCTCGTCGTCTAGAATAACATTTTCTGTAGATTCCACCACTTGTCCTTTTACAAGTTGGGATTCATCCCTGGGGTCAAGGGTTTCAATTTCTGTACCTTCCTCCACTTGGTAAGTAGTGGTCTTTTTCCTTGACTCTTCAAGTTCTTCTTGCTCAGCAGATGAATAATAGCATTCCCGAGCTACTTTTTGATCACCTTTCACAACTCCTACTCCAAAGTTTGTTGGGAATTTTAAGCACTGATGCACTGTAGATGGAACTGCTTCGAACTTCTTCAAACCAACTCTTCCCATGATGATGTTGCAGGCTGACTGCACATTCTTATCCATCACAAAGAAGCGTATTCTTTCTGTTCGACAAGCAGGCCAAGTTCCAATGAGTATATCCAACTTGATCGTCCCAAGTGGAAAAACTTTCTCGCCAGCAAAACCCAGGAGAGGTCTGTGATACGGTTACAATTGAGATAATTTCAGATTCAAACTGTCAAAGCATGAATAGTACATGATGTCTGCTGAACTTCCATTGTCTACCAACACCCTTGAAATTACTACTTCCTTCATCCTCATTTTGATCACCAGAGGATCATCGTGAGGATAAAGAACACCTGCCAAATCGTTTTTTGAAAAGCCAATGACCAGCTTCTCTTTGTTTACCTTCCTCGGACGATCGTCCTCGGCCATATTTATTCGTTGAATATATGAACAAGCTTGAGCCTCACCAAGGTAAGCCTTTCTTTTTGCAGTAAGGTCTCCTCCTCCTGCATCTCCTCCTGTAATGACATTACAATCGAATAACCCAAAACGTATAGAAAATACCTCTCGTTCAGGCTGTCTTGGCTTCTTTGGAAGATTGGGGTCTTCATCTGGATCATCTTCATGATCTCTTTTCTTTTTATCCTCCGTCCGACGATGAGATCTGGAGCGATATCTAGTTCTATCATCATTCTTCCTTTCACCTCTGCGATCTACATACTTTGACAACTTTCCTCTTCGGATGAGCGTTTCAATCTCGTTCTGAAGGGCTATGCAATTTTGGTCGTATGGCCATCATCTTTATGGAACTCGCAATATTTGGCCCTATTCCTCAGTTCAGGATTGGTCCTCAGTTTATCTGGCCATTTGATTTCTTCGTTATTCTTGATTTCTTCCAAAACATGATTAATACCCATTTTTAATGGAGTATAATTATCGTATTTCTTCAGAACTTCCCATGACGTCCTATTATTCTTGGAATGCTTGTCACCACTATTACCTTTTTGCTCTTTCTTCTTAGATTTGTCAACCTCCACCTTGGTTTCTTTATCCATATTCTTCTTCGCAGCCATAGCCTCCTCGGCATTCATGACTTTGGCCGCTTTTGCCATCAACTCCGACATAGTTTTAGGTGGATCTTTGGCCAAAGTGTAGTATAACTTGTTAGGCAACAATCCACTCATCAAAGTAGTGATCTCTGTCTTTTCTTCGTAATCTATGACTTCCAAATTCTCGTTATTGAAACGAGTTATGTAATCTCTAGTACTCTCACCTGATTTTTGTCTAACACTTAACAAGTGCGCTACTCGCTTTACCGGCTTTGCTCCAAAACAGAAATTTCCAATGAACAACTCGGTTAACTGAATAAAAGTTGAAATCTTACCCCGAGGAAGATTGTTGTACCATATCTGTGCAGTTCCGGTGAGAGTTCCCGAGAATGATCTACACCTCATCTAGTCGGGGATGGCATATATGTCGGCAGCAGCTTGGTATTGTTCTACATGAAGAACAGGATCTGTCTTTCCATCATACTTAGGGGTCACTACAGGTGCTTTGAATTTCGATGGTGTAGGAAAATTCACAATGGCCTGCACAAAAGGTGTCCCTTGAACAAAAGTTCTCTGTAAGGGATTCCTTTCTTTTGCTATTTCCCCAAGTCTATCCTCCAATCGCTGAATGGAACCCTTCCATGCTTCATTTCCTTCCTCGGGCTGCTTAGTCCGAGCAATCGATTGTTCTGACGTAGCTTCCTGAGATCTATCTCGACGAGTAGCTGGTCTTGATTGTGCTGATCCTTCTATCAAACCTGATGGTGGTCGAAAGTTTCTCGATGGGGCTCTAGGTGGACTCATATTTCTCCTTGGTCCTAACCGACTGAAAGGAGATGCCCGGCTTAATCTTTCTAGGGCGCTAGTTCTCTCCGGAGAGAGGGTGATATGTTGATCTGTATCCGTAGCCCGTATCGATGAAGTTCGCCCAGGTTGATAAGAAAAATCATTAGATTCTTCATTACGATATGACCCAATATGCCTGGATCGTGATTGCCCATGATCATTCCTTTGCCTTGAATGGGTAGGTGCACCGCCGTTAAGAGTTTGAATGAGTTGCCTCATTGTTTCTTGCATGGCGGTTTGTCCTTCAGCCAGATTCATCATAATTCCAGCCAGATCTGGAGGTGCAGATGGATTTGGAGGATTTCCAATATTTCCAGCATTTTGATTACTGGATTCTGGATTATCTGCCATTGATGATAAATGATTTTTGGTGAAAAACGATAGCAACAGTCGTTTCCCACAGACGGCGCCAATCTGTTGATGTAAAAAACTAGATTACTCTAATAATTTAATCACAGATAAATAAATAAGACAAAATATTTTTAAAGTGGTTCAGCCTTATGTAAATGGCCTACGTCCACTATTATGTTATTGCTGAGTGTTTGGGAATTCTCGATTACAAGTTCTCTCAAGAAATTCCGGTCCCTTTGAATGAGGGTGATACAAAGTATTTATAGCCCTTAGGCTGTAGATGAATGGGTTGATACATTAAATGATATACATATGAAAGGGTAATACATTTAATGCAGCGTGTGCGTCAAGATGATAAACATTCAATGAATAGTTGAACTGTTGATATTCTGGCAATTAATACTGTGGCCGAGATGCAGGTCGGACCGCCTTAGTTGCTCGTTGCTCAGGAGTTCCTCGGAGCGCTAGAGTACCTCGAAGTGCTGAAGTTCCTCGGTATATCCTCGTTGCTCGGAGAGAACATGAGTTGGTCGGGGAAATGGACTTCCTCGTTGTTATTGTACCACGTAGATTGACAAGTGTCTTCGTATGATTCGTCCACATCAGCATATTAATTTTGGTATCAACAAGGACCATAAGAAGGCAACCCCTCATCACCAAAATATACCTTTCTCCATATCGAATTGCAACCAGAGACACAAAGTTATTGTATTTATAACCCTAGGTTTGGTTTTTAAACAGAGCTTTCAATTTTCATTCTTTCTATTACATAATCATTCGAAAATTGATGGGTTGAGATTTATTCCACGTATATTGATTCCCGTAAAGAATCCATAGGCATTTCAATAGTTTTTTTGGCATGAAGGCTTTTATTTCTATACAAAAGAAATGTATAAATTTATACCCTATTTACACACATAAATTGATAGTAATGACTTTAATTGGGCTAAGTTATTATTCATAAATTGTGGGGGTAACCTGAATAGGGGATATTGTTTGGATTGGTGTTGATTATATTCATAGTTTGGTATAGTGGTATTGGGGTGTTAAGTCAAGTATAAAATGTGAGTGATAGTACACTTTTGGTAAAATGTGATGCAATGGGTGACTAGGTATGATGTGTAACCTTTAGGCGATTAATGAAATTCTCTCTACATGTTTGGGTGTAACAGTTTGTGGGTAGGAGTAGGATGCTTAAGGAATCCTAATGTTGAATCATGTACTTGGTTACCTGTGGTAGTACCTAGATACCTATTACTTTTAAGGGTGGTATGGGTATTGAGATTATGATGAGTGTATAGTGATCCTTTATGGTTATGATTATAGAATTTATATTCTTTAAAAGGTCTAAGGGATAGCTATGTGTTTATAAACTAAGTGTGCAAATTTATATATTGGTAGCTTCTGCTCATGCATGAGTGTTAGCATAGATATATGCGAAGGATTTGGGTGATGCAATCTCACACACATACACATACTCTCACATACATGTGTGTGTGTGTGTGTGTATTATTTATGATATGCCTATACATGTTTATTGGGCATGATTATGAGAACGATGATCTGAGAGATCATAAATGATTGCCTTATGTATGTGTATAACACCCCATGTCAGTATGTATACGATATAACTAGAGAGAAAATGGATCTATTACTCTCAAGCTATGGTGACAAGGTAATTATCTATTTGTCATATGCTATGTGTGTGTAATCCTATGATGAATTATATGATAAAATTATGTGTGTGTATGCGTGTGTGCATGTGTGTGTGTTTGAGACAACATACAATTAATATTTTAACCATTAATCTCCCATAAAGTAGAAGTTTGAAAATTTGAGAGTCCACACACACAAAATGATAGGCATGGAAGATTAGTGGGGGAATCCCATTAGATCTCATGCCCCTTGAAAACTAAGAGTTATCTTAATGAAATGATGGGAATATTTTGGGCGAAAAAATAGGTGCCATGATTAATGGGGGAAATGATGGATGGATTGGATACAGTGGGAGACAAAAAACAATTGGGTTCCAAAAAGCCTAAATTTCCTTCCAAAAGTTTTTCAAATGGATTGGGATGTAGGGCACATGGAATTGGAAACTCCATCATGCAAAGTTTAGGTTGTTAAATCCTACTATAAGAGGTTCAACATAATCAAGTCGAGCAGAATAGAAAAATCACAATCACATAACATAATATATAACGTAGTTTGGAAAAGTACATACGTCCACGGAGTGTTTATATCTCTCTTTATTGATCAACTTTTGAAAACCAATATTAAATATCCCTTTTTCCCAAGGGTGTGTATTACATTTATTGATAATTGAAAGAGAATGATTCATGTGTCAATCCATGGTCTTGGAAAGTTATTGTGATTTGGTCGAGAAAATCTGAGCCTAAGATTTCCATTGACCGTATCCTCTCTTGTTCTTATCTCCAAGTTGCGATTACTTATCAAGTTATTGAACACGTGTTCGCTTCTCCTATTAGGTCGGATAATTCTCCAATAATTTCCCCCAAAGCTTTGTGGACTGACGTAAGTTGTAGAGGTTTGCTCGCCTATTTGAACATGGCACTAGTCGATAATAAATTTTAATTGCCTATAAAAGCTATTATCGGAAATTATTAACACTTGGTATTTTTTAAAGATAAAAACTAACTTTTTTTTCCCGTTGAGGTTGAAGGGCATGCTTGTAATTTTTTCCAGTGTTTCAGGGGTATGCTTGAAATTTCACGCTGATGAGACTAATTGGCAATGACATTTATGTAAACCATCATCCAGGGATGTATTTAAAATTATAACCTTGTCTTGGAAGTTGGACCATGCTATTTGATGATTTACTGCTATTTTTAGAGATCACACTCACTCCGTATTATTCAAAATGTTCCAAAGTTGTCTTCCTTCTTCATCCCTTGTAAGTTTTCTTTGTGTCTCTTGTTCCTCATATCTCTATAACCTTACCCTTCATTTTTTCGTCATTTTTTTTAGTTAAAAAATAGTCTACCTCATTCCAACACAATGGGGTATAACACTTCGTACTGTATAAACCCTCGTAAGGTGCCATATCATACTCGACTGAAAGTTGTTAATATAGGAAAACTCTACCAAAGTTAAATGATCGTCTAAACTCCTCGTAAAATCAAGGACGCGTGCTCTCAACATCTCCTCAAATGTTTGAATTGTCTTTTACGTTTATCCATCAGTCCGCGGGTGATGAGTTGTACTCATATTCATCTTGGTGCCCATAGTTGAATGCAAACTCAGCCAAAAGTGGGAAGTGAATTTTGGATCTCTATCAGATACAATGCCCATTGACGCCCCGTTTAACCTCACAATTTTATTAATATACAATCGTACATATCTTTATATGGAGTATGTGGTTGTCACCATCAAAAAGTGTGCCTATTTAGTCAATTGATCCATAATCACCCAAATAGAATTAAGTCCATGCTAAGATCTCGAAAGACCCCCCACGAAGTCCATGCTGAGATCTAGAAAGACCCATCATGAAGTCTATGGCGATGTTCTCTCACTTTCACTCTGGTATCAAAAATGGTTGCAACAATCCTGTCGATTTCTGGTGTTCCCCTTTTACTTGCTAACAAGTCAGGCACCTTGCTGAAAATTCAATAATATTTCTCTTCATTCCTTTCCATCAACAACATTCTCATAAATCCTTATACATCTTTGTACTTCTTAAGTGAATGGCATAGGAAGAAAAATGGGCCTCATCAAGGATGTTTCTCCTAGGGATACAAACACAATTCTTGAAACATAGCACACCATTATCTCTGAACTGAAACTCCCTGGGTTTCCTTTCATGTATCTTCATCTTGACCTTCACTAATTCCTCATGTATCCACTGTATGTCACTAATATTCTCAAAAAATAGAGGTCTTACACAGATTTTGGCAAAAACCCCAATGAAGAAAATGAGAAGTCTGCTCCCATCAGCCTCAACTCATTCAGTTTTTCTATACGAACACATTGAATATAAGACAATCTTTTGGTATTCTTCCTACTTAATGCATCAGTAACCACACTCTCTTTTATCGAGTGATGATGAATCATGCAATCATAATCCTTAATTAGTTTTAACCACCGTCATCGTCTCAAGTTCAAATCATGCAGAGTAAAAAAGTATTTCAGACTCTGATGGTTGGAAAATATATCAAAATAGATTCCATACAAATAGTTACTCCATAACTTCAGAGCATACACCACCACAATTAACTCCAATTCATGTATCTAATAATTCTTCTTGTGCACTTTTAACTGTTGAGAAGCATAAGCTATCACATTTCCATGCTTCATCAACACATAACCCAACCCCTGGTAAGATGCATCGCTATAAATAGCATAACCCTCACTCCCTAATAGCAACATAAGTATTGGCACCGTCATCAACTTAGCCTCCAATAACTGAAATCTAGCCTCGTACTCATCAGTCAAGAACCACTTCATATCCTTTCATGCCATAATAGTTAATGGCAAGGAAATAGAGGAGAGTCCGCTTTAATAAGGAAATAAAGGGAAGTCCACTTCAATATACCAGAAATTTGGAAGTAAAACTAAAACCATATTAAATTATATAGATCCATATTTCTAACCGTAGTTCATTAGTTAAAAATACTACTTTTATGAAGGAGTTATAACCCTTGTTTCATAAGATATTAATTATGTCCCCAAATTAAAGTACCTATTTTTAGGTCATTTTAAAATTAAATTTTTTACAAATATACAAGGAAATGATTGTGATAACTTATACCACCAAAACTGTATGACAATCGACTTTCTAAATCAATTTAAGGTGCAGGATTTTGAATTTTTTATAATCCAAAATGTTCATTTTCGTATAAGGCCACAAAGTTGTCCTATTTTGAACAACACATTTGTTTTAAATTCAAATATGCACCCACACAAAAATACAATTAATTAAGGGCTTATACATGGGAAAAATATATACTAATGAGAATAGTTTATGACTCGACTTTAATTGCCTCAATCAGATTAAGGGTTTAGGACAAATTGTTATTTTAGTACAATAGGGGCAGACTGTCTAGAAAACATCCCCTATTTTTTTGTCAACTATATGCTCTTAAAATAACCTAATAATCATTTATACTCTACGAAATTTTTGAGTTTTAGTAACAGGTGTACAATTTTTCTAGCATCAGTTTTTACCTATACACTAATTTTGTAAATTAGATATCTCCCACTGCGAAATTCCAAATCACTCGATTCTAAATCCAAGTTATTACTAACACGTATTATTAACATACCCAATTTTATTAAATTTTAATAAAATTAGTTAGACCACTAAATAATACTACAAACTCCTTTATTTTTCACGAACCTCTTGAGTTTGTTTTTTAAACTTCAACAAACACTACTACTTTCAATTTTAGCCATGGATACTTCTTTAATTCAAAACCAAAATGTATACTAAGTATATACAACATGTTTATGATTACTTTAAACATAATTACCAGGGATCAAAATAAATAATTCATCAGAACAAAGAAAAATCCCTATTTACACACACATGCGCACAAAAATTAAAATTCTTGGTTCTAACCCATATCTTGTTATCAAACCAAGATTATATCCTTTAAACAAGGTTTCTAATATGAAAACCAAATCATAATTGCAACTAGTTTACAAATTTTGAAGAAGTATACTCATTATCCATCTCTATACACACTAGCACACATTAAACACATACACATAGGTTGAGTTTTCATATATAGACTCCATGGTTTTACTTCAAATTTAACTATGTTGAAAAACATAATATGAGGATTAAGAATAATTAACATACCAATACGTTTCTTCACAAATTTATCAAGAATAAGCCTCCACTTTGTTTCTCTCACCTAGGATTTTTGCTAGCTTCTCTTGTGACTCTAAATTGGAAAGTTTTGTAAGTGTTGAATGGATGAGAAATTTTCATTCGGTTAAGGATTTCTAAAAAAATTCTTAACTATATAAGTCACAACCCAAATTTCTTAAATTAGACACGTTACCACATAACTTTTCTTTAGGAAATTACATATAGGCACTTTAACATTTCAAGCTAAATCATATAATCATAAAAATTAAATGGTAATCATAACAATTAATATAAATCATTGCAATTAACTAATTATTTAAGAAAAATAAATATAAAATGAAATACCTCAGGACGAGATGTCACACTAGACATGGTAAAAATAATTGCAAGGCAACAACATTAAATTATGCACATAAGCCCCTCTCCTTAGTGGAGCAATTTCGGGCATACAATTTTATAGTGGCGACTCCGTTAATAATATTTTTTCTATGTATTAAACCAAACTATCATTATTTGATTTATTATATCTATTTGTCGTTTTTTACTTTGTAAATTCTCAATTGTAGTATAGAGACTGGGTAAAAACCTTAGTTTTCAGGCCCCATATAACTTAGAAGTTTTCTCTAGTTCCCTTATTTATTTCATTTATAATTATTGACCTTTAAACCCATAGGTTTCTGCGAAGCACCTCACATAAAATTAGCATCAAAGTATGTAAATGCAAAGATTACCCATTTGAATCATGCATCGCATAGACTTGATTGTCATATTTTTGTAACCTTATACCGTTTAGGCCAAAAGGAGTCAGATGAAAGGCAGGTCATCGATGAATATTCTCACTTTTATTGTCCACCCATATGGTATATCCAGTAATTTCTCTATGGATTCCAAAGTCTCAGTGACACAAAATGTTTGAATCATATTCAGTATGAGGTTATATGTAATACTATTTCACAGTTACTCAGCACTAGGGAAACATTGTATCACATGTACCTCATTTTTTTCTCCATTTGAGTGCGCCCGATATATTACAAACCATGATGATAAAACGTGAACCACCCTTAATCGAGTCACATCGTCTTTTTTTCATATAGAAAATACTTTAGGTTCACACCCTTTTTTGCACAAAAGTATTGACACCTACAAGCCACATACTCTGATAAGTATTGTTTAATAATCGTCAGATGGTCGGAGGATGGCCCAATTCCCTCAGATTCTAGGTTAATTTTATCTCCCCTATTATTGAGTAATAAAATAATATGAACCCTCATGTATCGTCAAAATATAGCTTCCTTACGTTAGATTCCCATAAGTAATTTTGTTTTTTAGAGGATCAGGCCTTTGCCTAGGATTCCCTCTCTTCTTGGACTCAAGTCTAGAGCTCAGCCATTGCTCTTGAATCCAATGGGACTCTGTCAAAAATTTCTATCCTAAAAAAGTACAACAAAATAAAAAAATAATATTGTGTACCTATGGATAAATAATATAAAACACTTGCATAAAAAGAGAGAATGCATGCGTAAATTCTCCCCCCTTGTTCCATGTCCTTATGTTAGTCTTCCTATCATAATTCCTAACTGACGGTGTCCCATACCTTATAAGAGGGTACCTTTTCCATGTATAATCCTAAATTTGGGCGTCGTGCAATTGTTTGGTTTACCTTAGTGACCTCCTTACCCACGATTGTCAGATTTGTTCCACGACCTACTCCATGTCTATTGAAAAAAAACTAGACTTCTGCCATCATCGAACAAGTGTTACAACAACTATAAAAAAATCACCCCATCATTGAACACCGTGTAATCTGATATTCGGGCACTAGTCCAAGAGTAAACTCTCTTAAAAGAGGAATATTATACTCCTGAAATTGGAGAACTAAAGGCTCCCCCTCCTAACATTGGAATTTCACTTATAGTGGATGACAACGACCCCTATACCCATAGGATCCTCCTATCGTGTCCAAGATCCCCCTCTTCCCATCCCGATTGTTGGATCTCACATCTAAGATGCATATTCTTTGCATGGATACTTTAAGCCCTATAAGTGGTACCCCAAGTATCCTCATCTCGATAATCTAGTACACCCAGGGTTGAGTTAGTAATTCACCCTGTAGGAAAGTAGGTCATATCTTTGACTCCCTCAAATCCTGAGCTGACCCAATTGCAAAATGAGCTATGAATCCTTCAATAATACATCAGTAAGATGGAAACCTTCGACAAAATCAACAACATCAAGATGATGTCCCTCTACTTCATTGCCCTCCTGTTGTAAAAGTTTAAGATGTTGGTCTTCAAAACACACAAAGGTCTAGGATCTCTCTCCGCTCACCTATCCAATTACCACCTCTAGATGCAAGTCAAGGATGCTAACTTAAGTGTCTTGGAGAGAATTTTATCCTCTACACTGGGCAGTGGAGCCCCTATTTTGTACATAGTACCGAAGCGTTAAGGTATGATAAGGACTTAGGACATATTTGAAGACCCTTAATCTAATATTACAAATACAGTGCAGAGTTGGGTATCACCAGCAAAGATATCGAGATGTTGAAATATATTGTCAAAGAGATCATGGGAAAATTTGTCACTTATTGGAGAAGGGCCACTCAAATGTTCAACCTTCCTACCGAGAATGACCAAATCGATATCACAATTAGGAACCTCCACAAGGATTAACAAAACAAGTTGTGGCTTATGTATATACCTGACTTGAAGGCACTCAGCCACATATATTGCTGAATATAAGAGAGCATGTCCTCCAAGGTTTATAAATTCATTAAGGAATGTCACTGATGGCTAACCCATTCACTGCAGAGAAAAACTCACCCCAATCACACCAGTCTCCTCTACAAAGTCTTTTTTCGAGCAGAATTCTTAGCCAGATATATTTGGTGCCACTACTGTTACCAACCAAGAATCACCCCAAAATCCAACCAAGCAGTTCCTCTGACCGATAAACCCCGATCCATTAGAGATAACTAATGGAATTGCACCCCCCGGCTCAATTGGGTCTTCAGAGCAGTGAGGTTGGATGGGCGTCTTAATAAACTCAATACCAAACCCCCACTAACCAACCCGAATAGAAAATGGTATCCATATTCACACTTCAACTTCCATTAGGGAAAGACACATAATGAATAATTATTTGGGGGCTCCAATATGCCATCTAAGACCTCATTGACACCAAAAGTCGCATCCCCCTAAAAAATATTATGGATAACCCCCTTCCCTATCATCACAATCCAAAACCAACATTATCTTGGACCAAGCTCCCTCATAAACTAACTCCTCCTCACTAATAGTTCTGATCCATAATAAGTCAGGATACAAATGCACCTCAAAGATAATCAATATCTCGCCCTAGAAATCATACTAAGCACTAAGACTACCATTGACCATATGACCTTCTTCACACGGGTCATGTACTTCTTTAAGGGGTACCACTGCAATTATGGTCTACAACAGTAAAATGACTTCTTGATCTCCATGGAACATACATTAGTATACCCTTAAAATATAGAATCTGACTATATAAGGACACGAGTCTCCGATTGAGTCTTAATGTAGTGTTGGCTCAATTTCGGCCAAAAAAATTTGAGTCATCGGATAGTGTTCATGTGTATCCATCTAAGCCTATGACGTGTAGTTGAAGACGTAGGGGCCAAAAGTATAAAGATTCATCGTATGTCGGGTTTAGTGTGCCTCGTTTCTACGTCAATAACATTGTTCCATGATCCTTAGGTATGAATGCAATTTATATATATATATATATATATATATATATGTATATATATATATATATATATATATATAGGAGCTTGTAAATTTATTGGGTGTAATTTATAATTTTTATAAATAATTTTTAACAACTTTGTTTTACATAGAAAATATTTTTTACAACTTGTCATAAAAAGTTTTGGACTTAGAATGAATATTTTATTTTCTGATTTTCTGACACGTTGTTCGAGTCGTTCAAACAAGATTCCTATGTCGTTCGAACGAACTAGCATCTCGTTCGAACGAGATTGCCAGGTCGCTCGAACGAGACTTCTGACAAAATTCCTTTTTCACCTCTGGAACAATGTTAGTAAAGTCGTCCGAGCGAGAATGTCGTTCGAACGAAAATTCGATCGAACGAGATTTGGCGGGAACAAGTATTTTGGCAGTTTTTGACGGTTTTTCCACTTTTCCAACTTCTTTTCCCCACTATCTTTTGCCAGATTTAATAAGTGCGAGAACCAATATTTTGGAACTAACTTTTTCACATACTACAATCTCCAAGAGAGAGTTTGAGAGCTTAATTCCAAAAAATAAAGAGTTCAAGTGTTGAGTGTTTGTTTTTCAAGAAAAATCCTTAAACACTTTTGTTTCACCCAATTGTTTAGTTTATCCAAGTTCCTTAATATATATACTTTGCTTGGAGTTTTGGCACCGGTTTTTATCTCTACCATTGGAAGAGTGTTTGGGTTTACTTCTACATCCCACAAAGAAGAAGTTCGTTTGCTTTGACATACCCACTTGGAGAAAGGCTCCTTGTTTGGGTGGTGGTGACCGAAAAAGTCCGATCTGTGGATTTCGAGACCGCGATGGATCTCCGTGGTTATTCGCTAGGCAGAGATGTGTTCAAGAATGAGCATCAGGGCTTGGATGGAGTCAAGTCGAGTGTTGTAAGTCTTATTGTCTTGTAATTGTAAAAGCATAGTTAATGGATTTGAGGCTAGGTTAGTCCGAGGTTTTTTCCCATTGTGGGCTTTTCCTCGTACATCGCGGCGTAGTGGTTATTTGTTTATTTTATCTTTTGCAAAATTCACATTAGATGCATGCTTAGGTAAAAGAATAAAATTGGTTTAAATCACTACTCATACTTAAGTTGGTGCTAAAATTAATTTGGGTAATGTTTAATTAATTTAGTTCAAGTCATATACTTTAATTTGATAAAATTTGGTTTGGCCTAAAATTGTAAAAATGGATTAATTATATTGTTAGGCAAATTTCTAGGACTTGGATTGAATTATGTTGTTTAAGTGAATATTTTTTGTTTTCTAATTTAATTTCACTTTGAACTTGTTTAATTTTAATTTGAAAGAAATTAAAATTAGTTGTTTGTGTAAGTGTTAAGTTGAGCCATCTTTCTATTCCGCATCTTTAAAAGGAAATTATTTCTTTTGGTAAAATTTAAAAATTGGGGGTCCTCATTTCCAACAAGTAGTATCAGAGCATTGATTAGAAAAACTATCGGTTTTCAGACTACTTAACTTTATGGGAAGAATGTATATTGGGACACTCGAAGCTATAGAAAATGTCACCTCTCACACCCTTGATTAACCCATGAGGTGGGGAGAGGTGACTAATACCCATCTCTAGGCCATATCAGACTCTGAGATAAGTGAGCGAGAAGGATCATCCACCATATCGAAAACCTTTATTAATAAAACTCCTATAACGTAGATGTAACTTTATCCCAACCACCCTACTTGATTAAGACCCCTAAATATCCTAGTCCCCCATACTAAATGAGCAAAGAGAACAAACATCTACAGGCAGATAATAATTTTACATGGAAATATCGGCCTCTTCACACAAGATTGTATAATGAGGAAGAGCGGCAGAGAATCATTCCCAATGTAGGGATTCCACCTAGCTGGATGAAATGCTTGACAAACCAAGTTCAGCCGTATACTCAGTAGAATGCAATCCCACCCATGAATGATGGAAAATCCTCCCTAAAAGTCATTAGCATATGATTAGACAAATCCACTACAAGTAGACATATGACATGATCCATATAAATACTATTTTACTTCTAACAACAACATCTAGGGTAGGAAGGGACACCTCCCCTCCCAACATCGTTCATATGGATACATTCAATCTAGGTAATAATATTGATCCTTCCCTGATTATTGGATTAGACTAGGGGCTTTCCCATCCATTTCATATTCCAACTCTAATAACAAAGTCCAACTTCAATAACCTCCTCTATTAGTAGAATGAGAGGATGATAATGCAGGAGACCCTTATGGAGGCTCTCTCATAATCTATTTCGTTGAGATCTTAGTCATGAAAGCAGGATTGCCACCAAAAGATAGAGTTGAATTCAAATTTAACCCCTAAGTTTGAGCGATGATAACTTAATAGAACAACACTCATACAAATTAGGTATTGAGAAAACAAGTTTGAACTAGGTATTGGGCCTCTCCAGATGAACTTGACCACGTTAAACAATACAACACTAGGCATAAAGGAATTATGGTCTATGAAGAGAATCATCCTATGGGAGACTACCAATAAAATTTTCAACCGCACTGGGGAACTCTGGAACCCTGACGTTATCCAACTGTCAGAATGAGACAGCATGTCCCAAGAATTTCAAGATGACATATGTAGGGCTCTCTCCTCTTAGATTATCCTTCCTCACTTGAGGATGAGCACATAAAATACTTGGTTGACCCATACAATGAACTAGACTTGCCCATTCATCATATAACTTTTGATTTTTTGTCCTGAGAATATCCCCCTAAATCCATCATCACACTACCATATAACATAACTATGGAAATACGTACCTAAACACAACTCACATTTTTAGTGTCATTGAACAATAATAAGAATGACATACCGAGGGTACTCACCGTTTGAAGGTCTCCCAATTAGGCGATACTCATATACTTGTAAAGATAAAATAATCATCCCTTCCACTCATAGTGAGCATAAGGGCAAGTTAAATGGTCTCTGATTCTTAATATCCGTTTTGGAATTTTTAAAAAAATTTGGAAGCACCTCCCCTTGGGGAATAAAAAAATTGAGAATATCATAACCATTATGGGGACATCTATCATGAAGTTGTTAGCATTATGCGGGACATCGACCCAAACCAATCCGAACATTATTTAATTTAGAAGAACCTAAGGAGCCTATTGGTAATGATAAAATCTAGGATGGTGAACCACAATCTACCAAATCAATAGGATGTTCCTCTAGTAGAGGCTGCCATAGTGACAATTATGTACTAGCAGCAGTGGCTCATATTAGCATCCTAGCACTATAGCCGAACCCAATCTTTTGGTGAAATGATAATCCCACTATTAAATCCCTCTCC
This sequence comes from Sambucus nigra, assembly GCA_949130495.1. Lineage (NCBI taxonomy): Eukaryota > Viridiplantae > Streptophyta > Magnoliopsida > Dipsacales > Adoxaceae > Sambucus > Sambucus nigra. The sequence goes on along the minus strand of OX422211.1, from coordinate 154,411,558 downwards.
AAGGAACATACCATGATCGTAGACAATCTAGGTATTCTCCTAACCCTTGATTGGTCCAATTAAATATCTCATCTTCATCTTTGCCTTAAAAGAACCCAATTGCCTTATTGAACCTCCTCCTCCTACTATGGAAAGTAAAAAAATAGCTAGTCTCTCCAGAAGAGTAAGTGGACTTCTTGACCCGCTCTTGATGACAATCAAGAACCCCATCCCCCACGGACAAAAGGAAAGGACTCGATGAGGAGCTTATCCCAAATCCTATTAAGACAGAATAAAAGTACATGAATAACTTCGAAGAACATCGAACAACATCACTATCTGAGAGTTGTTGGCTACCTCTAATGAACAAAGAACATCTCTCATTTTAAACTGATCTCATGCATAATTACCCTAAAGCCTATCTACCGCGGATATGTCAGCCAGTATCGGCCCAATCACCATGTAGCGCCTCATCAGCTTCTCAAATGAGGTAAGTCGCCGATTCATATTGCATATAACTATTGGGGTACGGGGTCAGATAGACCCATTGGTCCTAGTGGAGAATGGGCCCACCATCAATGTGTGCCCATTATAAAACACCGCCAAGTTGATCTACTTGGTCATAAACCATTCCACCATGAACATCAAGGATTACGAAAACACACGTTGATAAGTTCTAGGGGCATTCACCCTTAATCTCTTCATAAGGACCATAAAATGGGATGTCGAGTTCAAGGTACTTAAAATCCTGGACAACTTCAACCTTTTACTTGGAAGATCTTGCATCCACACTATGGGGGATCTTTCATTCGACATAAAAGACATCACTGTACAAGGATATGATGGGTGGGATATGGTATAGAACACTATAATCATGCCAATACTAGCCACCAATCATGACAACAATGGCCTTTGCCTCAGTGGGTATTGAGTCCTCCTAGTAGTTCAAACCATCAAAAATAAGACTGTCATACATAACAATCCTACTTGGATCATCCAAAAGATAAGATATATGCCTGGAAACAGATTAGGAAAAGTCCATTAGGAAAACCCTAAGGCTTGCATTATTATTCAACACAAAGGCAAGGCAAGTCTAGGGTACTCCCCTAACACGAAACGCTAAGAGTGTTCTGTAGAATCGTGTTTTAAGATTGCCCACTATATCTTAGGGTGAGGGTTCCTCAAGGTCCTCCCCTCATCCTCCAGAAAATATAGGGCGTGAAACCCCCAAGTCCCTCAATTGTAGAGAAAATATTTGGGCGCGGAAGCCCAAATCTCCTTCAACTGTAAGAAAACATTTGGGTGAGGAACCCTCAAGGTTATCAACCTCCGGAAAATATTCGACGTGAAACCCTTAAGGCTCCCCTCCCTCAACTGCCAGAAAATATAAGGGACGTGCAACCCCCAAGGTTCCTCAACTGCCAAAAAATATTTAGGCGAAGAGCAGTCAAGGTCCTCTCCCTCAACTTCCAGAAAAATGTTTGGGCAAGGATCAGTTAAGATCCTCTCCCTCGACTTCTAGAAAATATTGAATGCGGAACCCTCAAGGTCCCCAAGCTTTTAGAAAAAAAAGGCCAACATGAGGAAGGGGCTTCCAGGAGAAACCCCTCATCATGAAAGATTATTTTTTTCAAGAATAAAAATACTAATATTTATTTTCTTATACATGTAGCCTAGTTGAGCAAGCAGGGCTCAAATAGTCCAGTTGGAATCTCTTGTTAGTTTTGGCTAGACGACTGAGGAACAAGGTTTTCTGAGAAATCTCAACCACTTAGCACTTTAATATTGAGAGAATACTAGTAGAATGACCTTAGGGTCACCCATCCCTCACATACCTCACAGTCAGACACAACCAAGGTGAGAAGCCAAAGGGTTGCTCATAAGAAATGAATATTTTGTAAAATGATTCTATATAAAAGAAGGTCCTCAAGGCCCACTCAAGTTTTCAAAGATTTTAGAGGAGGTGGTCTATAAGACCTTCCTCAAGTTCATAAATATTTTAGAGGAGGTGGCCCTCAAGGCTACCCTCTCAAACTTAAAAATTTTGTACCACAAGTTTTTGTTCTAAAAGATATTTACCAATTCAAATATTTTGTCATCTAGCGTAGACATATTTTCTTTTTGACTTTGTTTTGCACCAGGTGGCACCTGTCTGAGGGGACAAGCTGCGGTACACAGGTAGGGACAAATGGTACACTGGAGACCTTGTCCCTCACCCTCAAAGTTTTGTCTCCCAAAAGTTCCAACTCATCCATAGTGCACAAGTATAAATAGGACCCCAAGGCAAGGTTAGAGATATAGAAAAACTCAATAGCATCGTAACTCTGTCAAAATCATACCAGAAACTCCTAGTATTCTCTCCCTGCTCTCTTTCTCTCCAAGTGATGATTGCCTTGTTCTTTCACTCCCCACTAACAACCATCAGTCCCAGGAGTTCCTATTGAGTATTATTATTGTGAAGTTCATCTTCTTTTTAGGAGGGAGCTCTAGCTTGAGTTCCATTTTACCAAAAGAATACGGTTTTCTCGAAGCTACTCTAGAAGTTCTTGAGAACCTTGAAGGTAACGTCCATTAGAGTGGGTCACTCCTCACCCGATTCAGTATCTTATCAGACCCCAGTCTCACTACCCTCTTTCATTTGGCGACTCCACCGGGGAGTTATTCTTGCTTTAATGGAAAAAGAAGATTTCAACATTTCTAAGTAGCTATTTTTTAAATACATTCCATCTGGGAATGGAACTCAAAGTCACCAGACGATCTCGGAGGTGGTGGTAGTGATCGGAGCTAAGGCACCCTCTCCTCTGAGAGGGCAGACCAACTCACCGATAGCAGCTCCAATGGACGGTATGAGCCTTATGAGCATGTTTTTTGAGTTTTTAAAACAAAATAATATAGACTTAGCAAGTTTGGGCGAAGGCTATGTAACACAAGCAGCAGAGGCAGCTGCTGCAGCGATAATTCCGGTAGAAGTAGCTCCGCCATGGAGGGAGACGTCGGAGAAAGCTGTGACACCATTAAGTTCACCAGTAACAAAGGGTAGAAGTTTAGAGGAGTCAATCCCAAAGTTGTTACTATGGAGGAAGTAAGGAAACTTCTCTCCTCCTCCAAAGTTGTTACTATAGAGGAAGTAAGGACCCCTACCCACAGGAGGTGAATGAGAAGCCATACCTAGAGGGGTATATTCCACCAAAATTTATCAAGTACAGTGGAAAAGGGGAGAATCCAAGAGAGCACGTGAAAAGGTTCATTGAATATTTGGGAGTGCATGCGAATGACAAAGATCTAAGAGTGAGGGATTTCTCCAAGACCCTCACAGGGAAGGCTTATAAATGGTACTCCCATTTGGCACCCAGCAGTATCCCCACATGGGAAGAGATGCACCAGAAGTTTCTCCCAAAGTTCTTTGTAGCTGAGGATGAATTCACACTGAGACACTTGGCACAAGAGGTTCATAAGCCTTAAAGGAGCTAATACAGTATATCAAATGTTTTCGTGAAAAGGCACTAGATGTCCATGGGGATGTAGTAGAGTAAAGATTGTTGCAAATATGTGTCAAGGGATTCTTAGAGGAATAAAAGTTGCATTTTATCAATGAAACTAGAGACGAAAATTTTAGAGAGTTCACCAAGGTTGCTATCAATATAACCATGATAATCAAACCAAGGACCTCACAGTTAGAGGATGCAAGTGCCACTGGATCCTAGAAGGTTTCAAGTTTTTAGGAGATAAGGGGTGTAATTGATGTAGAGAAGACGAAATCCATAGAATTAAGCCACCCCCAAAGAGCCAGACCAAGCTCAAGAGATTCTTGGGAAAGGTATCTTACCTGAGAAGGTTCATACCTACTCTAGCAGAGGTAACTCACCCATTTACACCCTTACTGAAGGGAAAATCCAAATGGGTCTGAGGGGAGGAACAAAAGAAAGCTTTTGAGAAGATTAAAGAGACTTTATCTTCTCTATACACGATGATTCCACCCGAGGTCGGGGCACCACTGCTACTCTATCTCACCTCAATGGAAAGATCCATAGGGGCACTACTGGCCCCAGAAAGGGAAGGAGTAGAGAATCCAGTGTACTATTCGTCAAGAGTAATCTCAGGAACAGAATTTCGATATACTAATGTGGAGAGACACTATCTTGCCTTGGTCTTTGTGGCTCAAAAGTTAAGACACTATCTGCTATCTTTTAAAATTCATATAGTCACCAAGTGCGACCCTATCAAGGAAAATACTTGTAGGGTGAGAAGCAAGATGGTTATTAATCTTTTCAGAATATGATTTGAAGTGTATGCTGACCAAATCCATCAAAATTCAAGTGGTAGAAGATTTGTTGGCTCATTTTCTAAGTGAAAACTTTAAGCCCCCCGATGAAGAGTTGTTGAGGGAGAATTTCCAAGCATGAATGGTGGAAGAAATGGAAAAATGGGTAGTTGAGCTTGATGGCTCGTGCACCCAAGGCAAAGGAGGTGCGGGAGTCATACTCTCGACCGAAAAGGAGAAGATTACCCTCTTTTTCAAGTTAGAGTTCAAATAATCAAACAATGAGGCTGGGTATGAAGATCTCATTTTGGGTATGTTGGAAGCACTCCGAAGGGGCATCATAGTGTTATGCATCTGGGGGGGGGGGGGGGGGGACTCTAACCTGGTGGTGAAACAAGTTAATGGGGAGTTTGCTCTCAAGCATGCTAAGTTGGCACCCTATAAATACATCATCAAAAAGTTGATGGGGTAATTTATGGTCGTAATTATTGAGAGGCATGCAAGAACAATGAATAGGCATCCCGACGCACTAGTTACGATAGCATAGAATTTAGACATAGATGATACAGAGGCGACGATCACAGTGCAACAGATAACAGTGCCTACCATAGTAAAGTCTTTGTTCCCAAGTAATGAGCCGAAAGATTGGAGACACCTAGTGGTGAAGCAGCTAGAAATGAGAGAGGGGATAATAAAAATGTTGGAATTGGCTAACTACCGCCTGCTGTTAGGAACACTTTACTTCAAGAGCCCAGGAGGGTTCTTAGAAAGGTGTGTTGGAGAACAAGAAGATAAAGAGTGGTTGGCAGAGATGCATGAAAAGCATTGTGGTAATAATGGCATTCTTCTTTATCACCGGTTGTAGTGGGGGGGCTACTACTGGCCCACCATGAGAGCAGAGGATGCTCGTCTGTAGAAGGGTTTCTTAAAGTGCCATAGTCATTTTGACCAGCTAGCAGAAGCTAATTTTGTGGAGGACTTCGGAGATTGGAGGCAACCATATGTGCCGTACCTAAAAGATGATGAGTTGCCCATGGATAGAGAAGATGAAATTTATCTCTAAAAGAGGGTAACTCGTTTTTACCTTATGGAAGGAGAGCTATACAGGAAAGGCTATAATGAGAAGGCACTAAAGTGAATAGATTAGGAAGACATAGGGAGGGTGTTGAAGGAAGCTCATGAACCCTCCCACATGGGAGGTGCCAAACTGTATGATCAACTGATGACGTTGGGGTATTACTCGCCAATCATGGAGGCTAACTCCATTAGTTATGTGAAGAAGTGTAGAGCTTGCCCAATACATAGCAACATGGTGCATCCCCCTTCTGTTAGCCTGCAAAGTCTAGCATCTCCCTACCCCTTCCACACATGGGCGTTCGATCTGGTGGGAAAGATCAGTCGGACTCACAAGGAAAATCTTTTATCATTGTAACTACAAAATTTTATACCAAATGGGCGGAGGCCACCCCCCTAAGGAGGGTGACTATCCAAGTGGTAACCCACTTTATCAATGAGTATATCATATGCAGGTTTGGTATACCCAAGTTAATTCTCACAGATAATGGGAAACATTTCATTTACAAGGAGATGGGACTTCTCATGGACAAGTATAAGACTGTGAACAACAGCTCCACCATATCCTACCCAAAAGGAAATGGCCAAGCAGAGGCCACCAACAAAACCTTAATTAATATCCTGAAGAAGATTCTAGAAGACATGCCAGGGGAATGGGATGAGAAGTTACCCATGGTATTATGGGCCTACCGCACTTCTAAGTGAAAGATGATCGAGTTTACTTCATTTTCACTCATGTACGGGATCGAAGTTGTCCTGCCAGTGAAAATTACACTACCCTCAACTAGGGTCTCTCTAAGCAATGGACTCATTCCAGACCCATGATACGTGCAGTTGGAGGCGTTGGATGAGCATCGAGATAAGGCAAGGGAGAACTTTAAGTTCTACACCCAATAGCTATCCAGAGCTTATGAAAACCTGGTCAAACCCAGATAATTTCAAGTGGGAGACTTAGTCCTCCGGGCATCTACCCATCACCTCCGTAATATGTCAGCGTTAAAATTTAAACCCAACTGGGAAGGCCCCTTTATGGTGAGAGGGGTACGGAAGTCAGGGTACTTTGAGATCACAGAGCCGAAGAGTAACTATCTCCAATCCATCAATTGCAAGTGGCTGAAAAGGTACTTTGCATAGTTTTTGTTAAGTTTCTTTTCTGTGATAGATTCTGAGTGGTTTGCTCTCATAATAGAAAAAAATTCTTTTTTGTAAAAAAATGATAGAGAAATACCATCATGTAAACAATACACAATAGAAAAGAAATGAATAATAATACTTTTGATCATTCCGATGTTTATTTTGATTACCTACCTATTGTATGAGGTAGATACAACATAATGTTTACATTTCCTAAATGCTCTCTACCAGGCTAGAAGAAGGTGCATGAAAAAGAAGAAGAACTTTGCTCATTACACTTTTGGGGGTACATCCATCCTAAGAGAAAGTATATTGAGCAAAGTCCTTCCAGATATAACAGACAAGTAGTTTTATTTTTCCACTAGACCAGTAGGAGAACATCCTCCAAGTAATATATATATAATATTTTTTTTAAAGATTTAGCCCAGAGAACAAGTTTTAACCTCGGTTCTCAATGCAATGCTTTAGTTGAGCAATGAAATAAAAATGTAGAGAGGGAGGTTAAAACTCTCTAATATCTTTGAGACCATGAAAGACCTTAAGAAAACGTAGAACAAGGACCACCCCGCGTTCTGCAAGGGGATGTGTTGTTTTACAAAAGTAAAAAGAGAAGCATTTATTTACTTATTTTATTTGAAAAGATTCTTCTAAAAAAGGAAGAAGATGGAGTCATTCAGTCCCTTCAAGCTATTCCTTATTATAATGTAAAAGAGCACCCCCACGGACATCGTCGGAAGCTCAAGATTTAGTAACTCACCCAGATAATATGAAAATACCCTGCAGTCACAAGGGGTTGCGCTAAACAATGTGTATATATATATATATATATATATATATATATATATATATGACTTAATCAGATCAATCCAAGTACCCCACAATATAAGGGGCAACCTAAATTGACCAAATGCGCACAAAAATTAAAGTGGGCCTCAGTAAACAGACGCCAAAGTATAGATAGAGGCAAAGGACAAGAAAAAAGTGCAGGAAAAATCGAACAACATCTTTCTCATTCATAAATAACCAATTTCTATACATAAGGAACAAAAGTAATGTAAGACAAGAAATAGCCTATCCACTAGAAATAACAAAGAACATGTCGTCACGGGTGAGGGAACGATCATATAACAGACCAGCCTCTTGCAAGAAATCCTCCTCAAATATAACCAACTTGACCTCATCCAACTGGTCACCAGACTCAAGTCTGTCAAGTCAGACTGAAGAGATATAATTTGGGACTAAAGTGATGTAATCTAGCCCCGGATCCTCACAACCTCCACCTGTCGTTGATCGACCCTAGTCTGTCTAGTTGTGTGAAGTCTCACCATCTTTCAAAAATGAATACTCAGAAACTAACGAACCCCGGCATCAATCCCACCAAAATGAAAATGGTAGAATTGATGCAGGTCGTGAAGAGCCTCCAAGAACAACAGAGTGAAAGCACTGGTCAGCTCAACAGGAAAAGTAGTCACGAAATCATGAAGATGACTAGCAAGGGCCTTCAGGTTGCACAACGTAAGACTATCAATATGAAGTACACTCTGAGAGGTGAATATCTCAGGATAATGCTCCAAAATCAAATATAGAATCTGGTGCTCATGTGTCCTGAAGCGCCCTAGTAGCTCCTTAAGCCGTAATTTGCTCATAAAAATTACAGTTGCCTCCTCCTCAGTATCACTATTCAAATGATGATATTCTACCTTGGAAGGAGGAAAAGAGGACTCCCTGCCAGAATCGATATCACCAGCCGTAGGAGTGGCCTCAGAATTATGATCCCCCTCATCAGCTACTTCATTGGAACCACTAGTAGGATCCTAAAAATAAGTGTTCATGATAAGTCAAAAGAGAAAGAAGATAATGAGAGCTATATCCAAACTTTGAAAAGGGTTACAACATAAAGATTACCCCAAAGATTAAAGGGGTCAGTGTGCTATTGCGAATCGGAAGGAAGCTAGCTGAAGGGGAGATGTTGGGATAAGAATGAGAAATAGTAATGAGAAATATCATTACAACCCATGATTTAGCAAGAGGAAATAACAACTTATGTACGACAGTTAAGTACCTGGGACGGATACAACATAGCACTCTCTGCCTGCTCCACAGTCACTGGAGCAGCTGCCTCACTGACCTGGAAATAATGAAACAAAGGTGCAGTTAAGAGCACTTGCATAGTAGAAGCAAGAAGAAAAGGGAGAAACGGAAAAAGAGAGAAGGTATGACATTATAATACCTCTCTCGCATCCATCTCTCTAGCATGCTCCACAGTCACCGAAGCAATAATCTCACTCACCTGGAAATAATTAAACAAGGGTGAGAGTGAGAACACTTTCACAGTAAGAAATAAGGTATGCCAGTGTAATACCTCTCCCGCAGCCATCTCTCTAACATGCTCCATAGTCACCAGAGCAATGGACTCACTCACTTGGAAATAATGAAACAAGTGTGAGTGTGAGAGCACTTGCATTGTAAAAGCCAGAAGAGAAAGGAGAAACAAAAATAGAGAAGGTATGACAATATAATACCTCTCTCACTGCTATCTCTCCAGCATGCACCCCAGTTATTGGAGCATCTGCCTCACTATCCTAGAAATAAGGAAATAAGGGTGAAGGTAAGCATACTTGCACAGTAAAAGAAAGAATAAAAATGGAAAGTCAAAAAAATAAGGAAAGGTATGACAGCATAATACCTCTCCTGCAACCATTTCCCTAATATGTTCCATGGTCAATGGAACGATTGCAGCACTAACCTAATAATAGAGAAACGGGTAAGTGTTAGTAAGAATTGGAAAATTAATAAATAAAAAAAATTGAGAAGATAAGCAAACCAGTATTTACTTGGGTAGCTTCATCCGAAATCTGAGTCGGAATCCCCGCAGTTATGGGAGAACTAGTAACATATCCCCCACATAAAGGGACCTCAACTATGCTAACCTGATCACAAAAGTTAAAAAAATATGATTCTTAAGAGTGACACGTAATAGGTTACTCTCATGAAAATGTAAGAAATGATACCTGAGCAGTTACCCCCACAAAAGTTAAGAGGGCGTGGTGAATGGAGCCTGAGGGGATATCCCTGTGACACTCGTGGTAGGAAAGGAAGCTTCCACACAGCTAACATGTAAAAGAAGAAACATATTCAAAAATTAGCCACATGAAAACAAGAATGTAGAAAAGCCCAAAGTCCAATGACATAAATAGTTATCGGGAGAGGCAGTATGGCAGGACTCTCACTGGAACCAATAGGGCAAGGCGCCTCAACCGTAACAGGGGTTGCTGAAGAAATAGTAACGGTAGGCATTGATGCAGTGATGATGCGAACTAACTGAGAAAATAACAGAAAATGAATTATCAGTATAAGTAACACCAAAGGCAGAAAAGAAAATTTCTGGAGTACCTAAGCCCCCTCTAAAGAAGAAGAGCGAAAGGTGACCAGCAACACAGTAGGGGCTATGTTGAAGACCTGTTTATAATAATAGCATTAGAAGATGTCATCATCATCAGAATTATGGGTGAAGAGTCTACCAATACTTGAATAGACACCTGTGAAATAGGCTCAACAATGAAAGCTATAGTAAATGTGGGCTTATAAGGGATAGGCAAGAGCATAAATCTTCCATCCATAGAGACGTGGACCCAGGAAAAAGGAATCCTCCCTGAGGAAGACAACCCCAAAATAGTGGTCTCCAAGAAAGACAGAGTCCCCCTGCAGAAGAAAGGCTAAGAGATACAGGTTCCTGGGGAATGAAAGGTGACAAAGAATGTAAACACCAAATGCATGGTAATAGAAATAAGAAAAGGGCTAAGAAAATAGACAGACCTCTGAGAAGGAGGTAGCCAGGGGCTTAGCCGCAGAAATGCTTGCTGCTACAAGAGGAGAGGGCAAAGCAACAGGGTTAGAAGGTAACACCCTCTGCAATGATAAATAGATAGAGAACACAAAGGAACAGAGTTTTAAAAAACGAAAGAGAGAACAATGAGTACAACAACTAAAATGAACTCAGAAAGGTAAAAGAAGAATGTGCGATCACATAAGGGACCTTAATGCTAGTACAATGCACAGATGAGAGCTGCAGAGAAATAGTAATATATAGCACTCAATAAAAGAAATGTAAGTTGTGAATGCCAAAAGTCTTAAATAACCCCTAAGGGAGTGACAAACCTCTATGAAAATGGCCCCGAGAATAAATGAGCATAGAATACCTCTCACATTAGAAAGGATCACGATACATGGGGGAGGTGAAATACCACTTGCCTCCGCAGAAGTAACCTGTGGAAACATTACAAGAGAAAGAATTAGTAAACAAGTCAATCATGAAAAGAGAAGAAAAAAAATCATGTGTAAAATTCTTGAGTAAAGAAAGACTTATGACAGCATGGCGCATAACCTGACTATATGGAAGGGGATTGATGGCGGAGCTAACCCCTAAATGGGAATGTAATTTCTCATCATCACTGGAAGAGTCCCTCAAAACTAATAACAAAGCACAGGTGTCAGTAGCACTTTCACCATGGAGATCCAATCCATCCACATCATTCGAAGAAGAGCTATGATTATGGTAGGAAGGTGTGCTTCCATAGTCAACTACTTCATCTTCCAATGAGGTGGAGAGAGAACCAGTATGAAACTACGTAAGATCCAGTTTCACTAAGTAAAGAAGATTTAGGTGTAGTACCTTCTGCAATAGGAATAGATGTAATTAATGTCCCCCGAGAAGAAGATCCCAAATCTTCATAACATCTCTCCCTGATAGTCCTATAGGTCTCCTCCACCCCAAGGTCATCAGTATCTGCCCTTGATCTAGTGTGGAGGGAGCGGTAGCATTAGCAACAACCCCGTTTCTCCCTCTTGGCAGCTCGGGTCCTCACAGGAGAAGGGTGGAGAGGGAGCAGCAGTAGTGGCAACAATGAAGTTAGACACATCCATGTCTGGGTGTTTCCTTTTACCCACAGCAGGAGCCCTTACTTTTCCTTTACCCTTAGACTGGCCTTTAGACTTGGAAGAGGGCACTTCAGCTTACTGCGATTAGGTAAAGTCATCGAAGAGTGGCTTCACTAGGATGGGAGTAGCTTGCTGAAGAGGCAGATTGGGTTTGGTGCTAAGATGTCAACATCTTTCTGGGTTCGTCTGATTAGGAATTGGTCTTTAGCATACTTAGAGGGAGTAATCTCGTGTGGAGTCCTAACCACACAATTCTGAATAAGAAGAACATGCCGCTACCACAGTAAGAACCAAGAAGGGTGAATGAAGGCAAGTAATCATGCGCGGGGGGGGGGGGGTACATTCAGTCCTCCTAAGTGACGCACTTTATGAAACTTTACCTGAAAGGTAAAGTTCCTACACGTCTCCAAATATAACTCCGAATGATCCCTGATCGAAGGGTAGGAAGGGGTGTGAACACCCTGGTCATAACCAACATGCCTGCTCTCTCTCTCAGAATGATAGAACTCAGCACCACGACTCAGCCCTGTCAAAAAAAGCAGAAGACCTGGTAATAGTATTGCCACCACGTTAATATGGGGAAAGTAAAAATAGAGCCAGCATCAGCTGGACAATAATAGGTGACACCGTCATTGGGGAAAGAAAGCCAAATGAAAACACAGTTGGGGAATGTACTATAAGGGCAAAACTATAATTCCTCAATGCCATCAATTAGAGGCCCCAGGGGATTCTTAAGGGCATTTTTATGCCAACACAGAAGACGAACAGCATTACTGTGGTAAGCCTATAGCTCAAAACCGAATAGGGAAAATGCTCAAATAAAAAGGCCATCAAGAGAAGAGAATTTTCAAAGTTAACGGCATCGTAGCGGCGCAAGACCTCTCAACATCTACATGGGCACGATCCAACTAGGAATAAAGGAAGCTAAGAGCTAAAGTGGCAAGGGGTACTGACTTCCCAAACGAAAGTCTCACAACTAATATAAAAAGTAACTCATAAGGAGAGTCTTCAAATTTACCTAGGAAAAAGAACCGTCTTAGAAAAGTAATAAGAAAAGCAGTCAAGTGTGAGGAGGAGTGAAGTTTGGGACCATCCAGAACCCTTTTCAGGGGCTGATCAAAATCTCTAAACTAGTATCTCTGCCATTTGGTAAAGGAGTGTTTGGTAAGGCCGGTTTGGTTTATGGCCACATATTTTTGTAATACCCCGTACTTTTTGGCTATATTTATTTTTGGGATTAATTAATTAAATGCGTATTAATTGGAAATTAATCCGGGTTATAAATACTAATATGATGCAAATTGGTATTTGATTATGTACATATATGATTATATATGTATTTGGTATTATAAAATTTGTCGTGGGATTTATATACGGCGATTTGGAAATTTTGTTGAGACGCGTGGGACCGCCGCGTCACGGTATAATATTTTGTTTATAAAAGTGAGTTTAAAATCTATAATCTGTATGGTCGTTTTGAGTGCACCAACGCGTCCGGAAGGGTCGAGATAGTCAGAAAACACTAGCCGGGGGTATAGTTTGGGTCCCGGGGTATCTTTAGGCCATTCCGGCACCATAAAGGGTATTTTAGTAATTTGGTATTTTTGGGTAATTAAAAGTGACGAAAATTGAGAGTTGTAATCTGATAAGGAATTGACCCAACCAACCCTTTTTAACCCAACAAGCCACGGAGGTTTATTAAATTAGGTTTTCATAAGTTCCCCCAAAGCAAACCCTAGCCACCATAGCTTTTTAGAGAAGAAAGCTTGGAGAAGGAGAGAGAGAGAGGAATTCTGTAGAAATTCTACACCGAATCCACACCAAATTCAGAAATCAAACCAAGGCAAGTGACTTTATTTCATTTAAATTCGAAGAATGTCTTTTCCATGTTAGAAATTGAAGAATCTTGATTGTTCTTGAAAGATTAAAAGAAAACCCATGAAATTTGAAGTTATTATTGAATGTTGGGATAGGTTTGCATGTAGAAACATTGTTGGGAGATTTAATTTCGGAGATTTCATATCTAGGTGATGTATAAACGAATTAAAATCTGGGAATTTATGATGAGAAAAAGTTAGGGTTTATGTTCTTGAAGAAAATTGGGAATTAATGTAGAAATTGTGATTTAATGATGTTTAGAAGATATTAAACCCTTTAATGATGTTAGTATAGCCCCTTAACATGTTTGAGGGTGATTAGAGAACTCAATATATTGTGGGAACGAATTTTAGAAGAGGTTTGAGGAGTAAAAAATGGTGAAAAACGAATTGGGGAAAAATCTGGGCCGAAACTGGCCACTCGTTAGAAGCAGCCCCCAGGTCGTTCGAACGAGCTCGTTCGAACGAGCTTCTAACGAGTTGACCAGTCGTTATTAACGAGTAGGAATTTTCGTTCGATATCTCGTTCGAACGAGATATCGTTAGAAGGGTCAGTTCGTTCGAACGAACTGGGATCTCGTTCGAACAGCCTCGTTCGAACGAGACTTCTAACGACCTGACAGTCCAAACTCGTTCGAAGCCTCGTTCGAACGAGACTTCTAACGAGTTGACAGTTTGGTCCTTTTTGGACTGTTTTGACTTTTGGAGTCCCGGGAACAGGTTCAAGGGTAGTGTTAGTATTCCTTTGATGATATAGTGATTGATTTTGGACTTTTGGGTTATTGAGATGAGTAAATCATACACGAGAGTTATATTCAATGAACCGTTTGGGTTGAGACGTGAGTATCTACTACGATGTGAGGATAAATTATGACACGTATAATTATGAACCGGAATAAAATAAGTTTTGATAATTATAATTAGTACGAGAGTGCAATATGTACTACGAATATAATACGGTATTACTAAGATGTGTGTTTACTTAGTATTGATATATGGATTGTATGTATGACATACCTACCATACTTGCTATCACGGGAGGTTTCGTTCGCTTAGGACCCTCTAATCCTTGTGTGCCTACGGGGGGGATATAGACTGGTACCTTGATGAACATAGGTCATAGAAAGACTTATTGTGATATTAATAAGTCCGCTGACCATGGGAGCGTAGGTATGTGCGTGACCCATGTGATGGTGACTGTGTTCGCCTCCACTATTTGTGATTTGTGTTATCTGAACTATTCCTGAGAGATTCGGAATATGTGATCCTTATGTACGTGATGTACCGGGATGGATAGCAGAGTATGTGTGCACTACAGCTTAGATTGCGGGGTGCTTGTATTGTATATTTATGAGATGAATAATATACGTTATATTAATGGGAATCCTCATGTTAATGTTGTAAAAATATTACGGTATTGTTTCGAGTTATATAATGAGTTAGCTGATAGTTATATCAATGGCATATTTAGTAACTGAGTTTACGTTAAACCTCTATTAAATTACGAGCGTTGTTATGTTAAATTAACCGAGTAAATTGGGTAGAACCTTTGGTTGTCTAGCTAGTTTACGTTGTCACTTAGCTAGTGGAAAGGGTAGTTATAGATGGGTACTTACGTTAGGAGTGCACAGTTAGACGAGAGGTGAGAAGATCATGCGAGTGTACGTCCTAACATGTATTTTGCATTTAATGTTTTATATGTTTGTAAAGCACTTGCAGGTTTTTAAAATATAACACATTCGGGCTCTGACCCGTTTGCTTTTTCAAATCTTTTTCTTGTAAAACCCTTTTAGGTGCCCAGCCACAAGGACACCAAGCATAGGTACTCATTCAGGTGACGAGCTGTAGCTGTTTGTGGAAGCTACAGGGATTTGCTCATAGACACTTCTATCTTTTGGATTCCAGGGTCACGATCTATCTATCAGTCGTAGGGCATGTTGCCCATTCCTATTTAGAGCATCTTTTACATTTCAGTTTTCAGGCTTTAACATGTAGTATTTCAGTTTCAGTTATTTATTTCAGTATGGGATTGTAGTGAGGGGTTTCCTCCAGACTCTATTTATTTCTATTGTGATGGTTATTCATTTTACTTCAGTATGGTGAATGGTGTTATTTATTTCTTCATTTTTACTTGTTGCATGTTAATCAGACTTAAATTAAAATTTGGCACTTACTTTTTAAATACTAGGTGGATAGTAATAATAAAAATGTTTTCGACAGTGATGCTATTAACTGAGCCAACTTGGCATTTTGAATTAATTGTATAAAGGAGTAGCTACCCGGTATTTAATTAGTCGGGGTGTCACAATTTTGAACACTCAGTAAGTGATGCATGTAACTCTTCCATCATCTCCTGCTCAAGAGGGTCCTCGTAACCGTCAGTATAAACAAGCTCCCAAAATAATGGTAGGGCGTACACCTCGCATACATCCTCTATAGTAACAGTAAAAGCACCCCAACCCATCACAAAAGTGTGATATTCCCTAATCCATCGAGACAATAAAATATTGACAAAAGAATTATGTTTAGCCACAGTGCAAGACTTTAAACTATCAATGGCAGTAATAAGATCGGGTCCTTCAGGAATAGCCTTATAAGAAGGAATATCCAGAATATGGTTAACCTATGCAACCCACTCCTCTAGGGAACCCCCTGCAGCCTTGATCTCAATGTTGGAATAAGGGAAATCCCTATGATCAACTCTAACTCTGAGAATAGTGTCAGGAATAATAATAGGAGAATCATGAGACTCACCTAACCCCACATGAGGTCGCTCAATAACATTGGCGATGAACTTCTACTCAAATCGAGTAAGGGAAGCCATGAAATCATCAATGGGTCCAAAAAAGGGTGCACAACGGTAGAGGCCAAAATCCCTCCCCTGACGGGTGCGCATATAATCTTCCCAAGCCTAAGAAGAATAAGAAGTGGTCAAAGAACTAATGATAGCCACTGGTTCAAGCGAGTAACCCACCATTGCATAAAGCCTACGCGTGGAACCCTCACTGTATGAAAGACCAATTGAGAAACACAATCGCGAAGAACTAAACTGGGAGAAGCCCTCTCCAGTTTCTGAAAAATGTGAAACTCCCATCACACGTGAAATAGTGGGTGAGGAACCCTTATCAATCAAATTGGAGGTTAAGGAGCCCGTCATCACCGAAGCCTCTAGCAAGGAACCCTTTTCAGTCAGCTTCAAAAATGAGGAACTTAAAGTAGTAAGTGAGGAATCCACCTCGACCAATAGCGGGCGCGAGGAACCCTCGATGTTCGAGGAACCCCTCATGGGTGAAAAAAATTTCGAGGAACCCAAAGTGATCAAAGCCCCCAACGAGGAACCTTCCATAACAAAATCGACGGTCGAGGAACCCATAGGAAAAAAATCAGTCGAGGAACCCCTCTCCATCGGGTAAAACCCGAATGAGGAACCTATAGGCAAAAAATCAGTCGAGGAACCCCTCGCCATCGGGTAAAACCCGGATGAGGAACCCCTCATATTCTTAACCCCTGACAAGGAACCCAAAGCCATGAAAAAATTGGTTGAGGAACCCTCGATTGTGGAAGCAATAGATGAGGAACTCATTGTTGGTAAAACAGTAAACGTGAAACCCCTAATTATTGAAGAAACCATCGAGGAACCCTCGATTACGGAAGTAACAGATGAGGAACCCGTCGTTGACAGAACTATAAATGAGGAACCTTTGATTATTAAAGAAATGGGCGAGGAATCCAAGTCCACAGAAGAATTGATAGATTAACCCTCAATTGTGAAAGCAACAGGTGAGGAATCCTCTGTGGTCGAGAAACCCCCTTTGGCCGAAGAAATAGACAAGGAATCCATTGTAGTCAAGAAACCCATGGTGGATGGAGTGGTAAGCAAGGAACCCCTTATTTTTGAGGAACTCTTCGCTTCCTTGGAAACAGGTAAAAAATTCATGGTCATCCTCACAAAGCGCAACGGACCCTTAGAAATCAAGGCATAAGAGGAGGTACCCCCAAGTTCAAATCGTCAGATAAAAAATTCAGTCATAGTGCGTTCGGTCGAGGAATCCCTCGATTTCATAAGGTTAGATGAAGTATCCCCCAAATTAGAAGTCCTCGTCCCTGAACTTAGCCTACCAGACATTTTGGCCAAGTTACTTTCAGAAGTTAGTGATTCAAATAAAGAAATCGCCGGTCACAAATAACCCATAGCGACGGCGTCAGAAACGAATGCAACAGAACCGCCTTGAGCGGTGGTTATGGTGGTGGTGCTAGTGGTAACCATCGTGGATATGGAAATGGAGATGGTTAAAGAACCTAGCATGAGGGGAATGATGGTGGCATTAACATCTTAAGAAGTATGGGATGATGGAGAGGCCATTAATGTTTTGATGAAGCTTGAAAAAAAATCTATGGAGTTTTTGAAATTTTCTCTCACTAAAAAAAGATGTACTCTGTGAGTGCTTTGAGAAGAAGGTAACACTAAAATATTTTATTAAAAAAAAATAGCTTTTGTATAAAAATGGGAAAACTTACAGGAATGCCAAAAGGCTATAAGATTTTTTCCCCCAAATGATGAGATGTTAGTTACCACACTGACGCGTGGCTTCTCGAGAACCCAAAACCTATAATGAAGGGACAATACATTTAATGAACCTAGGGGTAATGTTGAGGAGCCTCTAGGGTCCCTTAAAAAAATTGATAAATGAATTTATGGCCTATAAAGCCTTTTGGTCTCCCCAATACAACAAACTTTGCATGAGGGGCTAATGTAGAAGGGTGTTTCAAGCTTGCCCACTATATTTTGGGGTAAGGGTTCCTCAAGGTCCTCCCCTCAGCCTCCAGAAAATATGGGCCATCAAACCCCCAGGTCCCTCAACTGCAGATAAAATATTTGGAAGCGAAACCCTCGAGATCCCTCAAGTGTAAGAAAACATTTGGGTGAGGAACCCTCAGGGTACCTCAACCTCTAGAAAATATTTGGGCGCGGAACCGTCAAGGCTCCCCTCCCTCAATTTCCAAAAAATATATGGGAGGCAGATCCCCTAAGGTCCCTCAACTCCAAGGAAAATATATGGGACACAGAACCCCCAAGGTCCCTCAACGACGAGAAAATGTTTGGGCGCGGAACCCTCAAGGCTCTGCTCCCTCATATGTAAGAAAATATATAGGACGCGAAATATCCAAGGTCCCTCAATTGCTCGAAAATCTTTGTGCGAGGAGCAGTCAAGGTCCTCTCCCTCAATTTATAGAAAAAGTTTGGGGTGAGGAGCAGTCAAGATCCTCTCCCATGACTTCCAGAAAATATTGAACGCGGAATCCCCAAGATCCCCCGACTTTTAGAAAATAGGCCAAGATGAGGAAGGGGCTTCCAAGAGCAGCCTCTTATCATGAAAGATTATTCTTTTCAAGAATAAAAATACTAATATTTATTTTCTTGTACATGTAGCATAGTTAAGCAAGCAGGACTCAAATAGGCCAGTTAGGATCTCTTGAGAGTTTTGGCTTGGCAGCTGAGTAACAAGATTTATTGAGAAATGTCAGCCACTTAGCACTTTAAGATTGACATAATACTACTAGAAAGATCCTAGGGTCACCCATCCCTCAGACACCCCCATAGTCAGACACAACCAAGGTGAGCAGCCAAAGGCTTGGTCACAAGAAATGAATATTTTGTAAAATGATTCGAGATAAAAGGAGGTCCTCAAGTCCCACTCAAGTTTTTAAAGATTTTAGAGGAGGTGGTCTTTGAGACCCCCCTCAAGTTCATAAATATTTTAGAGGAGGTGACCCTCAAGGCCACCTTCTCAAACTTACAAAGTTTGTACCACAAGATACCGTTCTAAAAGATATTTACCAAATCAAATATTTTGTCATCTAGCATAGACATATTTGCTTTCTGATTTTGGTTTGCACCAGGAGGCACCTATCTGAGGGGACAAGTTGCTACACACAGGTAGGGACACATGGTACACTGCAGACATTGTCCCTCACCAACCTTATAAGTTTTGGTGCCCAAAAGTGCCAACTCAGCCCTAGTTCCCAAGTATAAATATGACCCCAAGGCAAGGTCATAGATATAGAAAAATTCAATTGTACCATTACTCTGTCAAAATCACACTAGAACCTCCTAGTATTCTTGCCCTGCTATCTCTCCAAGTGCTGAGTGACTTGTTCTTTCACTCCCCACTGACAGACATCACTCTCAGGAGTTCCTCTTGAGAAAAGTTAATATTATTGTTGTGAAGTTCATCTTCTCACAGGGAGGGAGATCTAGCTTTAGTTCCAGTGTTACCAAAAGGAGAATGTTTTACCAGAAGTTCTTGAGAACCCTGAAGGCAGCGTTCATTGGAGTGGGTCTCACCTCACCAGATTCAGTATCTTACCAGACCCCAGTCTCACTACCCTCTTACATGTTCCCCTGAAGATCTAAAATAAGGGTAAAATAGACACTTCTATTCATAATAAGAAGCCCCACTACCATGGACTACTCAAACCCTAGTAGGATGAATAGAAAAATACTTTATATCTAGGAATGGAGATCTTCTACAAAGAATGGATATACATCTGTGGATAAATCGATCCGTCATCGGGGCTTGAGTCATTCTATCATTCGACATCCTAGAAATCCCAAGGAGTGACAATAGGAAACCACCTAAAATAAAGGGATTTAAAAACACCAATGAAAACGCCCTTACGTGTTTGTGCTTTAGGCAAAGACAATCTTTTTAAACTTATCTTAATTTTAGTATATACAAAATATGTGAACAAATTTAATTAACCCACACATCATCATCATCATCATCATCATCATCATCATCATCATCATCATTATTATTATTATTATTATTATTATTATTATTATTATTATTATTATTATTATTATTATTATTATTATTATTATTATTGTTGTTGTTGTTGTTGTTGTTGTTGTTGTTGTTGTTGTTGTTGTTGTCGTCGTCGTCGTCGTCGTCGTCGTCGTTGTTGTTGTTGTTGTTGTTGTTATTATTATCAATGGAACGTTTTTTTAACTTAGATTCTAACTTGAAGCTTGCCTTCTTCACCTTCAATACTTTCGCATACAATTTACGGAAGGCAACTTGTAACTCACTCTCCTCCACCTCTTCATCCTCACTCACATCACCCTCACTCTCTTGGGCTTCACTAACTATGGCCATAGAAGAGTCTTGTAAATAAGTATCTTCATAGGAAGATTTGTTGTTATCATTCACATTACTAGCCACGAATGTGGTAAGGTTCCTCTCATTTGAGGAATAGTTTCCCTCTTTTAGATCACTATCACTAAGGGTGGCATTATAAGTTATCGGTTTATTACCATCCTTCCTTAAATTAGTGGGGCACTCAGCTATCCTACAACCATACCCCTCACAAATAAGACTCCTCTTAGAGTCATCATTTTTAACTAAATCCTTAAGTGTAGACTTCATACGCATTTTCCAATTAGACCCTTTAAGAAAATGTGTTCTAAAATCATCAAACCCTCTGAAATTCATACCTAACGACACGGGATCACAAATACAGTAATTTAGTGTTCAAGCTCAGATACCGATTTGAGAATGCCACTACATGTATATGTTTTACTCAAAGATAATCTTTTTAATATATTCTCAAATTTAGTATGCACCAAATGCACCAAATATGTGAACAAATTTAATTAACCCAATTTTAACTTTTTAATCTTAAACATATATCCAGTGAGATTAAGTAGATAAAGTAAAGCAATTTCACAACACTAATGTACGAGGAAACCACTAACGGAAAAATCTCGGATGGGCCAGGCTAGACAATCATTATGATATGAAAAATTACAAAGAGAGAATTTAGTCTTACACAATAACTCGACTCCACAAGCTTTGATGCCTCATCTTTTCTTCTATCGCTACTTCACAGTGCAACGTAGGAGTCCACCTACGCCAGGTCCACAACACACGAGTCCATCATAACTTGGTATTCATTGATGTAGCCTCAGTAATTGTCTACGAATCGGAACATGGAGTCCACTGCACGAAAATAGTGGCTCAATAAGGAAGAACAAAACGAGGTGCCAAACTAAGATCTCTATGACATACGGATTATGAAAGCTCAGATCTTGAAACAGTTAGGATGTTTATGTTTTAGCTTTGGAAAACACTTGTAAACAAATTGCAAAAAACGCATATCTTTATTTTCAATTCTGCACACCTTTTTTCTGAGTAAAAGACGCCTTAAATAATAAAACACGTTTTTTGAGGTAATGCGTGTTGAACAAGAAATAACGACCGTTCCAACGATATAAGTATCTCGTTAGAACGAAAAACAAGTTTTGTTTGAACGAGAGTACAAACTCGTGTGAGCGAGGTTTAATTTCAATTGAATAAATAAAACACAAGCCTTTGTTCATATGACTCTAAACTCTATTTAACTGAGAAAAGATTTATAAAAATAGTTTTAAATAAGATAAGATCCTTATAAAAAAAATCAAAAATACATAAACCATTATACATTCATACCTAAGAGAATCTCAGAAAATCGTGTGAAGACTTAAAACGTGCACCTAAAATGCGGCATGATCTATCTTTAAATCTTAACTGCTACGTCTTCATCACAATGTCATAGGCTTTAATGGAATCGAAACACATAAAGACTATCCCATGACTTAAAGTGGTTTTTGTCTGAATAATGCCAAAACATACAAATCGACACTACTTGAAAAAATTTCCTTATAAATCTCCCCTTTTAGCTATTCCTAGACAAAACCAAAAACACTAAAATTCTAAGTCGATCCGTTAAGCCGAATGACCTATGTCCTATCCCATAAAACCAAAAATAAAAATACAAGATACGGATTAGAATATGTAGGACCAAAAAGAATGAGCTGTCTTAATGTGATGTAGCTGAAAAATCTGAATCTCTAAACAATCACTACACACACGAAATAAATAAATACCTAGTGAAGTACGAAGGAGTAAAAATAATATATAAACAATATGATCAAATCTCAAATCTCCCTCTACATCATATATCCATCTATCCCTTTTTTTCCTAGAATAAAAAACCAGTGGGATAAATAATCAATAAAATCAATATCTATCAAGAGTATAACATGTGAAGCATAACTAGATAAACATGAGTAATCAGCTAATAAGAGATCAGAATATGACAAAGTATAGCTAGTAAATAGTCACATGAATACATCATCTCTATAAAAATGATGTGACTAAACAGAATATCATCCATAATGTAGTATAATATGAAATATGTATAATCCAAGTTCATTACATATAAACTGTCCACAAATAATCCAGAACTATCATATGAGAATAACAGAAGAATATCTAGCTTAAAGGTACTGAAATTGAACCCGAAAAATATTTCAAAATTTTGCAGGTCATTCGAATGAAAACCAACGACGTTCGAATGAAAACCATATATCATTAGACCGAGCATCAAATGGACTTCTAACGACACAAAAAAGTGGACACTTGTTCAAAGCTCGTTTCAAAGGACCATTGAACGATCTTCTAATGACCCAACATTGTATGGACAAAAATCCTCATTTGAAGATCGGATGACTCAGGTTCAAATGAGATCTCAATCCCGTTCGAATGAAACAGGAAAATCGTTCATGCAAACCTAAAAACATTTCGAATCAGACCCTTAAAAAATTATAACACGATAATATAAGAAGCGCAAACATCAAATGCAAACATTTGCCAAAAACACAAAGAAAATATGACACAAAAAATAGTTTAACACGGTAATATAGTATTGATGTGCCTAAATATGAAATGGAGTGAATGGTCATGAACTAAACCAAATGCATCATGACCTAAACACTTAAATGCATTCAAGAAGTTCTAATTGACTGCAAAATATTATCAAACTATGGTTTAGCCATATGCGACAATTAAATCTTGAACTTAATGAACTAAACAAACACCGTGCACACAAGTCTATTATTTTGAGGATTCTACCAAACAATAGCGTCATGACACGACCTTTTAACCTAGGGCTCATTATGCAAACCCGTTGATCTTCAACTAAACTCCCTCAAAAGATAAACATATGTAACTATTCTTTCTAATGCAATATTCTTTTGAAGTTCTATTTTCTCTTCTAGAGATATCCTATTGGCCTTTTTTGGCAATTTATGATCTTTTCAATGCTTTAATTTTTTTTCTTGGGATCTTCTAAACGGTGGCTTTCATGTAGAGTCAACCTGTCTCTCGCAGCCCTTTCCCATGAACACTCATATTTTTTCAATTCTAAACAAAATCTCCCACGGGAAATAGTTCTTACATGCACAATTCCTTTTAAGTCAATAAAATGCATGGATGACAAGAATGATAGGAGGGCATATCCCTAAACTCAAGTACACATGAGAAGTTAAACATTCAATATAGCTCC
Organism: Sambucus nigra; assembly: GCA_949130495.1. NCBI lineage: Eukaryota > Viridiplantae > Streptophyta > Magnoliopsida > Dipsacales > Adoxaceae > Sambucus > Sambucus nigra. The sequence continues at coordinate 154,387,906 of OX422211.1, read as the reverse complement.
TGCATGTGTGTGTGAGGGCATATACACAGTCGAATCCATAATGCAAGTTAAGTTCGAAACAACTCCACTAAACATGGTTAAGAAAAATCTAAGCATCCAAAGTCATAACCAAATGTCCTAGACACATGGAAGTTGCAAAGTGAAAGGGATTCAAGCACACCAATATGCCATTAAGTGTAAAACTTAAGACACAAAAATCGTTCTTTTTGAGTTTTTTTAAAAAAATTGTCAAAAACAAAATCTTTTTGCATTTTATCAATAGGACTCAATAAAAGGAAAAAAATAAAATACAAATGATACACATGCCATAACACTTGAAAGCATATATCATGAAGCAAAACTAGAGCATGATAAAAATCTAACACGATCAACCAGATGATCTAACATGGGGAGCACACGTGTAAGCAAACAAGAGTCATGGAGTCTAATTCCTAAAGCCTTTAAGCCCGATTTCCTAACCCAAGTAGGTGTGTAAAGGAGCATGGGGGTTTTGGGAACCGAAGTGACTCTATTATTAAACTTCTTAGGTGAATTCTTAAGGTCGTAACAGAAACGCCTAAGGTGACCTTTCCTACCGCAATGAATGCAAGTACAGATATAGCGATGAATGTTACCTAAAGGGGGACCTCTCCTAATGTTCCTAGTCGTCTCTCATAAATGCGTGGTTTTGGATTTATTAGGTGGAGCAATGCGATAATCGAAGCCAATACCACACTTGTCAGTCTTGATTTGGATGTTGCCTAACTTTTTATCTAATTTTTTTTACCTAGACTCCAAATAAAACTTAACCTTACTCGAATATCTTAATCTCTCCTCAAGTTCACCAATTCTAGACTCGAGTTACTCCTAGAATCCTCAAACTCTATAATATCCATTTCATAGCCTCCATTAGCCCAAAGAACTCTCTCTCTCTCCCTCGACATACTTTAGCTTCTCTCAAAGAGTTCTCTCACATTCCCTAAGATCCTCAATCAAAGCATCATTATTATTATTATCTATGGCAGGTTATTTCAACTTAAATTCTAACTTCAAGTTTGCTTTCTTCACCTTTAATGTTTCCATATACAATTCACGAAAGGAAACTTGTTGTTCACTCTCCTTCACCACATCACCCTCACTCACATCACCCTCACTCTCTTGGGCTTCACTAACTATGTCTATGAAAGAGTCATGTAAAGAAGTATCTTCATGGGAAGATTTGTCATCATCACTCACATGACTATCCTCGAACGTGGTAAGGTTTTGCTCATTTGAGGAATAGTTTCCATTTTTCGAATCACTATCACTAAGGGTGGCATTATAAGTTATCAGTTTATTACCATCCTTCCTTAGATTAGTGGGGCACTCAGCTATCCTGTGACCATAACCCTCACAACTAAGTCACCTCTCAAAGTCATCCTTTTTAGCTAAAGTCTTAAGTGCAGACTTCATACGCATTTTCTAATTAGAACCTTCAAATAAATGCGTTTTAAAATCATCAAACCCTAGGAAATTCATACCTAAAGACACGGGATCACAGACACATTAATTACGTGTTTTATCTCTTAGACCAATTTGAGAATTCCCCTACGTATATGTGGTTTATGTAAAGATAATCTTTTTAAATTTTTCTCAATTTTAGTATGCACCAAATATGTGAACCAGTTTAACTAACCAAATTTTATCCTTTTAATCATAAACATGCATATAGTGAGATTAAGTAGATAAAGTAAAGCAAGTTCACAACACTGATGTACGAGGAAACCAATAAGGGAAAAAAACCTCGGATAGCCCAGGCCAGACAATCACTATGATATGAAAAATTACAGAGAGAGAATTTAGTCTTACATAACGACTCGACTCCACAAGCCTTGACGCCTCTTCTTCTCTTTTATCGCTACTTCACAGTGCAACGTAGGAGTCCACCTATGACAGGTCCATAACACACGAGTTCGTGCGTACCGCGGTATTAATCAATGCAGCCTCAGCAACCATCTACGAATCGAAACATGGAGTCCACCATTTTTCTTCGTAATCAGCACATACGGAGTCAACTGCACAAAAATAATTATTCAACAAAACCAGGTGCCAAACTAAGATCTCTATGACATACTAATTATGAAATCTCGGATCTTGAAATAAAAAAGATGTTTATGTTTTAGCTTTGGAAAACACATGAAAACAAATTACAAAAAACGTATATCTTTATTTTCTATTCTGCACACCTTTTTTCTGAGTCACCTTAAATAATATAACATATTTTTAGAGGCGATGCGTCTTTCGAACGAGAAACAACGATCGTTTAAATGAAATAAGTATCTCATTAGAAAAAAAAAGCAAGTTTTATTTTAATGCTCGTTTAAACGAGGTTTAAATTCATTTGAACAAACATAATGCAAGCCTAGTTCATACTTCAAGTTCCAGTCTAGAGGTCATCGGGAGAACCCGATCCCTAGTTTGACCCAAATAAACTTCCTCACCTGAGCGAAAGATCAATGAATCCTTAAATGTCTTTGAATCCCCTTTCCATTGGTCCGCCCCGTGCCTGAATCGGCCTCACGATTCGAACGAACGGACCATTTTCCCCCGAGAATGAACCGGAGGCCACCGGGCACTCCCGGACTCCGTATGACTCCCATCAAATCTTCATCTCAAATGAAACTGATTGAATCTTTGAAGGTCACTGAACCCCATTTTGTGCAAATCGGCCTTACGGTACGGATGAATGACCAATTTTACTCTGAAGGGTCACCGGGTGTTTTGGGCCCCATTTGACCAAAGTCAACTCTCCGAAGCAAATAAGACTGAATGAATCTTCGAAGGGTGCTAAATACCCTTTCCAAAATTCCATCTCATGCACGAAACAACCTTACGGTTCGGACGAATGATCTGTTTTACTCTAAGAATCTCCGATCAAAAAGACCGTTGGCAGCTTCTGAGCCTCGTTTGACCTAAAGTCAACTCCCAGACCCAGGAGAGGCCCAAGGATTCTTAAAGGTCTCTAAATAACCTTTCTAATGATATTTCCCATGCGCAATTTGGACTTATGGATTGTGTTTTATGACCATTTTCCAGGAAACTTTGCACGAGATTGCCAATTGGTAGGTCCATTTCTCTGCATATCGACAATGTGTCTAGTGTTACCTTCCGATAGGAAGGACAAGGACAATGTCGATTGGCAGTCCCCTGACCCTATATAAGGAGAGCATGAGATCACTTTTGAAGTCACCTCAAGAAACATCAACTTCAGTGATCTTAGCAATATTCTTCTAAAGTCAACAAAGTTTCCTTGTTTGAAACCTCTCCCCACCTTTCATTTCCATCACTTTCACACCCAATTTAGCAAAATTCCCTTCTATCTCATCCTAGATTCCTCATCCACTTGCAAGGAAGCCTTTTCAACAATCAAGATCAATCTTCAAGTCTCCAAATAAGGTTCAAACATATTCTCTCTCTTGTAAATTTCCTTATTTTCGCATTAGTTATCTAATCTTTACTTTAGCATGAATCCTTGTTAGTCCATACATATTAATAATCTATATTTTTTATTAGTATTATTGCATATAACATACTTTTTATAAAAAAACTTAAAAACAAGAAAAGTAGGGTTTTACTCATAAATTCCAAGCGGGATTATTCACCACATTTTCTCAAATCAAAACATCCTTTTACACAAACATCTAAATAACATCCTTGATTGGGTTTATGGAATAAACCCCACCCTCATATTGCATGCGAACTATGTAGACTTTAATGCCTTTTTAGGCTACATAGGCGTGTCGGGCCAAAACTCGAGACTCGAGTTCTCCTTGCATTTTGTATTCATATATTATTTTTGCATATTGTATTTGTGATTCATATCCACGCTTTATTTAACACATATCATCGCTTCACCATAGAGATTGATATCCTGATGGGCGCATATATTAGATTTTTCTTATTTTGGAACACTCCTAAGAATTATCTCACTCCACCCGTCTCCATTACGTGAGTTGAGAAATTCCATTCTCCATTTATGTACACACACACGCACACTTCATGGAGTTTTTAAAGAAGAAGAATAACACAAGCCCATGAAAGACATAAAGGGTGGGAAGCGTGCCTAACATCTTCCATTTCGTAACTTAGCCCCCGAACCTTTAAACTCTTGGTTTTTCAAGCATCAATATGTCTTTGATGTCGTTCTCTTAAGGTGACAACATTTCTTTTCCCTGTTTTGTGTAAAACAGGCTTGTGACTCTATACAGGCTTGCGACTCTATCTGTTTACCTCACCCCACATCGACGACAGTCGAAGAGTTCCTAGAAAGGGTGCATGACTTTTTTATCTCTCTCTTTACTGTGCGCACGAGCGAAGACACTAGGAGGAAAAAAATGGGGGATGGCCACAGTGGCAACTCTGTTAGGGAATTGTCTCATCATAAGAGGGCTAAACTCTATTTGAATGGGTTTTATCATTTTCTGCATGTGTGCATATGCGCCTACCTGTATGTTCCATTTTCCCTAAATTTACTCTTTCTGTATCTACCTCATGTTTCTATCACCTCTCACTCACTTTTCAATTCACACACTTGCAAACACTCTCTATGTACACTTCACACTACCTACACTTATATATAGGGTCACTTATATCCACATGTTCCACATACCACTTGAAACATCCATGTTTTGGTTTCACTAGCACACACTTCCACTTATCACACTTATATATATACAGTTTCACGTGCACTTATCACACACCACTTATAGTTCATCCATGCTTAGATTCACTACCACACACTCACTTATAGATATTCACACATCGGTCACTCTCACGTATCCATGCTTAGTGTAATCTTCAAGTTTCATGCTAGATTTACTTTTCATGATACTTATACATTCTTTGCTATAAAAATAGTGCTCATCATGCCAAATAAAAATACTCTCTCCATAATATACTAATCAAGAATGATGCATATTGCACACTACATCACCAAAAGCATGGCTATTGACCAAAATTTTGTCCCGTACTAGGGGTTCACTTTGTGATGGGTGCTGATCCGGTAGGTCGGTAGCAATTAGCCTAAGTAATATGGCTCTCACCTTCAATTATCCTAGTACCTTCGACGTATATAGAACGGTTCTCCCGCATCGTACCACTTGACGAAACTTGTGATGGGAGTTATATAGTGGGTAACTCCTTCACGTACGTCGAGTATATCGAATTCGCTCTCACATGTACTGTCTCCAAAAGGTATATAGTGAGCCAATTCACGTACTCTTAGGTATATCAAATGGCATGTCCACACGTACCAATTACCCTTAAAAGAAAGAAGTATATCGTGGAATTCATGCCAAGGGGGGAACCTTTCCACTAAACCAACAACTGCATACCCTCATATAGGTGTCAAACCTAGGGCACTCATATTTAGTTCGCCGCTTACTACAGAAACTCTATCGAAATGTTGGGTCGTCATACCGCCCAAATATTTGCACAATTTTGTCCTTTTTTTAAAACGGGACCCTGTCCATGAGCCTATTAACAAGTCAAACCATGTTTTAAATATTTTTCAAACCCAATTTTCGCAAGAGCGGGTCCCGTCTGACATTTATTTTTGCACTTAGATAAACCTAATACAAGTGAGAACATAATAATAATAATCATGCTGAGATTCTTCGCTCGCTCCTTTCTTTCCTCCTTTCTAAAAAAACTAACAAATCAAAAACATTTTTCTTCCTTTTATCATAAATTTCAAAAACATTTTTCCTTCCTTTTACCATAATACCAAAAACATTTTGTTCTCCCCCTGTACAAACAAAAATGTCAAAAAAAATTGCCCGCTTGTTCAATGAAAAAAATTCTTCCTTTTCTCTTTAAGAAATTAATTCGAATCATTTTTCTTCGCAGGTCGATCGCACACCCAATTCTTGGCTTGGCTCCCTATTAGGTTCGATCTTCCCTCGAACGGCCCTGAAACTCTCTCAGATCTCCTGTAACTTCCTCCTAGTTGGGAATCCACCTTCACCAGTCCTCCATGGAAAACGCCGATCAAGAACTGAACGCACAAAATAATTTATTAGCAGTCTTGGTCCAACTCGGTGCCAAGATTGACAACCTTCAAATCGAGGTTCATTAGATGTAGCAAAATCGAATCCCAATTCTCGAAGAGCTGTAGGTCCTCCTTCCTCGTGCTATGGGTCCACCCCTAATTAAGCTTGTTTGGGTCCCAGAATAATATCAGCATATTCCACATGTCCGTTCTACCAATGGGCCACCACCATCTCAACTCCGTATGTTGAATCTTACCCAACCAAAGGTTAATCTACCAGTACCTATCAATCCAAAAGAAGAAGAGTTAAAAAAGGTCAAGTATGACCTTAAGTTGTTCACTAAGAATTTTAACCAGGTCCAAATCTCTAGGAACTACATGGATTACTCCCACATATCTCCCTAACCTAAAGCAAGGCCACTAGAAAAGTTCAAGATGCCTAATATAGAGAAGTTAGGGGACTACGGACCCCCAATTATTCACCTTCGCAACTATCACCGAGCCATAACTCTCATAGGTGCCTCGGAGGAAATAATAGTTCATATGTTCCAACAGACTTTGAAGGACACCTCTCTTCGTTGGTCTTTATCCCTCGAGGTATCCAGACTTCGTAGTTGGGAGGATGTTACCCATGAATTTATGTCACAGTACAAATATAACGAGGAGTTGCAGGTCGCACACTGTGATCTAGAACTTCTCAAATAGAACACTAGAGAATTCGTCAGCAGAGATAAAGTTTTTGCTATGACCAATCAACCTTTTGAAGAGGAGCAGTTAGTATTATAAAGAAAAACTTCTTACCCAATGTTTGAAAAATGATGGGAGGATAATATTACCCACATCTCTGAGGCCTTCGGGAAGCAGGAGTGGAGATTAAAGAAAGTATTACCAAGATATAAGTTAAGCCAAAGAAAGTATCCGGATTGCTCACTCCAAGAAAATATGAGAAGTCTGCTATAGTCTCGACCATTAACAACATCTCTCAGCCCCTACCTCCTAGGCGCCAAAATGTTCTCCCTAACCCCGCCAAGTAAAAAGTACTCTGAGCTTCATGCTCCCCTCTCTAAAGTCTACCAAGATTTTTTGGGCTGAAATTTCATTAAACCTTTGGACTCTCGTCCACTACCAAACTCCCTTTCCAAAACTATTAAACCCATCGCCTGTTGTGATTTTCACCAAACTTTTGGTCATACCAATGATCAGTGCTTCCATCTCTGAAATGTAATGCAAGGTTTAATTGTGTGAGGTATGATCGTCCCACTAGCCAATCCTAAACCCAACACCACTCACAATCCATTTCCAAACTATACAAATGCCATCTTCCTATAGAATGACTCAAAATTCGATCCATCCACCCAAATTGTGCGCAGTAAAGAACCCATTATACCGGTATTTTCACCCAAAAAACTCAAAGTTTGCCCATATTTTCTCCTACACCCTACCTATTTTCCTGACCAAGCTCTGTCGCTTCTCAAAAGAAAATATATTTTCATTCGTACTCGGTCTAGAGGGAATGATATGGAATTTTCAGGATTACTGAACCAGCTTCTAAAGTTTGGGATGAAATTGCCCTCTGAAATGACCATTGACTTTTAGAAGTTCAGCATCCTGTTCATGGAATCCTGAAAGTGGTCTTGGGAGTTAGATAATTGGGTGGTACCCATTGATGAAGTCAGTTTGGACGATGCACTACGGATTATGGTAGACTTGTTCCAACAGACCAATGATATTTACGGTATATCCGAGCTACTGAATGCCTTAAAGCTACAACGGTGGTTGGTACCTTCACATCTGCACCTCCCAGTTAAGTGGGAGGATCTATATGAAGAAGCCACTGAGGTTATGGAATGCATTGACTTCTCATGGAATGACGACATCATTGCCATCTAATGTGGGGACAAGTTTGATATCTCAGACGAAGAACCAAGATAAGAAAATTTTATTCTGCTAATCATTATGTGTGCGATGATATTTGTTGAGGATCTGGTAGGGGAAGTCAATAAAGTGGTTGTACAATCCGAAATAGATGAAGAAATAGGGTTTCTATTATTCCCCTCCTATGTGAACCATATAATAAGATCTGGGAGACACGACTAGAGTTCGAATCCTCTGTAAGTAGAGATAGATAAAGAAAAGGGAGTTATTGAGGAACTCCCCATACTGAAAATGACCACCGAGGAAAGTAAGATCCTCGACCAAATGAAGAAAACACAGGCCAATATTACCTTGTGGGGACTTTTCATGTCTTCCCAATTACACCGAAATGCTCTGATAAAGTTGCTTACTTATCCCATAGTCCCTACTTCCACCAATCCAAAAGAAGTCGTGAACCTGGTTGGGTCTCTGACCACCACTAGGCTCCTTTCCTTCTCTGAAGAAGAAATCCCAAAGTTTAGTCCTAGTCATAAATATGCTTTCAATATCTCCGTTGAGGTGAGGGGGAAGATAGTCCCGCTCTCACTTATCGATAACGGATCAACACTCAATGTATGCCTGTTAAGAACCTTCAACAACCTGGGTTTGAAAGTAGGTGACCTTACTCTAACTTTCGTCATAGTTCATGCCTATGATGACACTCGGTGAGAGGTGATGGGATCTATAATACTCATAATAGGGGCTCGCCCTATCAATACCATTATCGAGTTCCAAGTTATTAACATACCTACTTATTTCAATCTATTGCGTGATCAATCGTGGCTTCAAAACATCAAGGGGTATCTTCTTCTCTCCTTCAAAAATTTAAATTCTTCATCAAGGGGCAGGTCATCACCATCTTAGGGGACGATGACAATACTAAAAATTCCAGCACCAGTAATCTGATACTAAAACTGCAGCATGGGACAAATGACATGCTTCTCTTTGGCTTCAAGGTTGAACAGCTTTCCCTTCAAATAGGGGATGAATTTAAAGATAGAATTTGTCCAGAGCATAGCCTTCACGATAATATCAAAATGATATAGATGTTCAAGAATATGCACTACATTCCCGAACTGGGGATGGAATGATGATAATAAGGGATACCGAAACCCATAGTCCTAAAGAAGTCCTTTCCTCCATGTGAGCTAGGTTATCAACCATTATCAGAGGAACTTAGAATGCTCCGTCAACCCCCATTGAAGAGAAGTTTAGAATATGCCAAGATTTTTTTGAGGGGTTATCTAAATGGGAGATTCATCAAAGAGGTTGAAGACTTCCACTTTTGTGGCTTTCCTGAACCATGGTAAGATCATGTGGATAAGAAGATGAAGCCAAGGATGCAAATATTTTTTCAGGACATTTACTCCTAGGCTAAATACTCCCATCATCATGTGCAACCAATCGTTGAGAAAACTATAGTTGTTGTCGAGGTTTTTGAGGGAAGTGACTCCAAGGACTCGTTCAACCTGTAAACACTAGGTTAACACTTTGCATGATCCATTTAGGCACTACATCATCGAATCCGTCCATACTGATCAAGGACGTTGATAAACCTCTATTAAACTGGAATGTTATATCATTTACACCTATAGAAATACAACCTAACCTTGTTGTTTACCCTTTCTCTTCCTCTGTTATTGTTCCTCCATTTTCTCATAACAATGTAATTGAGACCTTTCAAAGTTTTCCCACATTTTCTCTTACTACCTGCCTTCTTCACCGATCAAGCTTTATCACTCCTCACAAGGGCGGGGAAAGACGTGGAGTTACTAGCTGTATTAAACCAACTTCTTAAAGTTTGGGCTAAAATTGCCCACTGTGATGACATCGATTATCAAAAATTCAGTGGCTTATTCATAAAAGCTTGTAAATTGGCTCAAGAATCAGACAAATGGGTGGTACCTGCCGAAGAAATCAATTTAGATGATGTAGTACAGATCATGGTCCACATGTTTTGATAGATCAACGAGATCTACAACATTTTTGAACTACTCACTACTTTGAAGCTTCAAGGGCGACTAGTCCCTTCACTCCTGCACCTACCCATTGAGTGGAAAGATTTATATGAGTAATTTGATGAGGTTATTAAATGCATAGATTTCTCTTAGCAAGAAGACATCGTCGCCATGAAATGGGGGATAAAATGGTTTCAAAGCTTCGGTATACAACCACCCTCGGGTCTTGGGTTTTGGGTCTATTGCGTTTTTATGGCGCCTATTTGGAGATAGAATTTTAGATGATCGTTTCGTGTTAGGAATCTAGATTAGATGTGAGATATTGTAATTTTCGGAGACAAGATTATTTTTGGAGATAGTTGTAGTGGCCTGATTTTTTAGCATAGGCTTCCGGCGAATTTCGAGGGCGAAATTCCATTGTTAGTGGGGAAGTGTAACAACCCGCGTAATTTTTGGGGTCTTTTCAAAAAATAGAGGAGAAATAAAGTATTTGATAAAATTATTTTTCTTGCTCAAATATGTTATAGATTTTATTTTTAAAGACGAGAATTTCAAACAATTTCGAAATCGGAGTTAAAATGGAATTTTAATGGATTTTTGTAGTTTATCCCTTATAAAAAAAATTAAGCCGAACTATCAGCAGACCTGGGCAATCGATCGATCGATGCCAGAGGGTCGATCGATTGATCCCCTCAGGTTTCGTGAACAACAAGTATTTTCGAGGAGTTTTAGTTTGTTTCAACATCTATTCTTTTTACCTCATAAAAAGGGATCGTGGGAAATTATTTTGGTACACTCTTGTGGCACAAAAATACCCAGAAAATATATTTTCTTTTCCTCTCTTTTATACACAAACAGTACCCTTTAATTTATGCTTTCAACCTTAGGTTTTGAGGTGTTCTTGGGGCTGTTTTGGTGTTGGTTTTTGGAGGTGTTTTGATGATCTTAGAGAGTTGATCTTGATGTTTTGATGGTGATTTTTGGGCATATTTCTCGTTGGTTTCGCATCATGGTTTGAGGTATGGGGTTTTACACAATATGCTCATTAATCTCGCGAGTGTTATTCCCATTGTTCTCTTGTGATTATTGACTCATATTTGAATTGCTAAATTCAATTGGAAATCTGAAAATTATTTTTTTTGAATCTAATTTTGATTCATATGGTATTATATTTGTGTTGAGCATGTTGTCATGAGATTTTAATATGGCACTAACGTTGAGCACCAGCCAAGATTCCTGTTCTGTCTACTTGATAAAGTATGGCGCGGTATGGTGAGGCTTGGTGATTCTGATTAATGCGTTGTTGAGAAATTATATTAATAAAAATGCTATTGAGATTCACATTTGTTTTGAATATTCGTACTCGTATTGTTATGTTTTATTCAACGCTAATATTTATTGAGCATATTTCCTGTCGTATTGTGTACTTCCCCATATTTTCTTTTAGTGGCAAGTTAGCGCGGATTTGAGCGTTTTGGACTTATTGGGATGATTTTAGCTTGTAATATTTTGGAAAGAATATTCGAGAGTACAGATGAGAATAATTGTATTTATTTTGATGTATAGAGAATTTTATTTCGAGATAGATAGTTGTATTATTTCGAGAAACTATTGGTTGTATTTAATTTGAAGAATTGAGATTAGTAGATTTCTCTTTATTATGGGATTGTTTTAGATGCTCTATACCTTGTTATTTCTGTATTTGTTTAGTTTTATCGATAGTAGCGCTCCGTTCGCTCTCCCCGGGTGTGCGGGGTGTTACAAAGTTGTTCAAACGAGATTTGGGATATAAATATTTTTTTTCTCGTTAGTAGTCGTTCGAACACAGCCCTTCGAATAGCCTGAACGATTGAACAGTTTTTTTGTCAGTTTTTGTTTAACTTCCCATTTTCCCCACTTACTCCTTACCAGTGTTAAGCAGTTCGGGAATGAATTTTTTACAAGACTTTTGAAAGCCATTTTTTTACGCTTTGAGAGAGAAATCTTTTATCCAAAAGTCCCTTGCGTTTTCTTAATCTTTAATGCTTAATCTTTCAAACAAAACACAAGTGTTTTCACCCAATTATTTCATGATCCAATTTTCAATATATCATATGTTTTGAGATCATCATTTTTAGTCCCGATTTATTATTCTCTACCCCCAAAGAGTAAGTTATCTATGGAGGATTCCATTTTGTTGGTTCGCGGTGTGCATACGGAGGAGGGCTTCATGTGTTGTTAACGGTTGATTTTCCCCATCGGTGGATTTCGAGACGAAGGTGGATTCTATAGTTGTCGACTAGGCAGAGGTGGAGGGATGAATAAGCATCAAGTCTTGTGAGGGAGTTAGGTTGTTGAGTAATTCTTTCTTTCGTGTATTTTATAAAACCGTACTTAGTGGACTTGTGGTTGGGTTTTCCAAGGTTTTTCCCGTTATGGATTTTCCTCGTACATCGCGATATTATTATTGTGTTTATTTTATCTTGCAAAAATCACCTAAATGCATGCTTATGTTTAAAAAGATAAAATTTGGTTTAATCACAACTTTTGTGTAATTTGGTGCAAATTTTAGTATTGGGTAAAGTTTAGTTTATTTTAATTCAAGTTGGCTGCAATTAATTTAGCAAAATTCATATTTGGTTTGTTTGGCCTATTTTAGAACTTGAATTAATTTTTGTTTAAGTTGAAATTTAAATATTCGTTGAGTTTAATTTAATTTAAATTTTGAAGAAATTAAAATTTGAGGACTTTAATTGTTAATCTTGAAAGAATTTTAAATTTTGAAATGTATTGTAAACCATCCCATATTTGAATTTAAAAATTGTGGTATCAAAGGTATATCTTATAATTTAAAGGAAATTGGACATTTTCATCCAGCACTTACCCCCTCGACAATTTTACAATATGACTTCTTGTTGGTTTTTCTCTACCTGGGGAATTGGTATCATAGGGAAAGTTACTCCCAAAGCTTCTAATGGGAACGAGTTCATCCTAGTTAGCATTGATTACTTCACTAAATGGGTCAAAATCGAGTCATATGCAGTGCTAAATGCCAAACAGGCAGTCAAGTTCATGTGGAAAAACATCATCTGTCGATACGGAGTTCCTCATGAGTTAGTATCAGACAATGGGTTACATTTTGAGGCAGAGGTCACAGAATTGGTCGATGAGTACAGGATTTATAGACACAAATCTTCTCCCTACCAACTCCAAACCAATGATGCAATTCAAGCCACCAACAAGAACCTCAAAGCAATCATCAGCAAGATGACCGAGAGTTACCAAGATTGGGCCGATCGAATCCCATACACCCTCTGGGGGCTACCGTACTTCAGTTTGGACATCTACTAGGGCTACCCCTTACTCAATGGTATACATCATGGAAGTAATCCTACCCGTTGAGCTATAAATACCTTCCTTATGCGTCATGCTTGAGAGAAAAGTCAACGACGAAGACTGACATCAAAGTCGTTTTGACGATCTCTCACTCTTAGATAAAAGGAGGACAAAGTCTTTATATCATATACAAGGTTACCATCGCTGGATAGCGCAATCGTTCAACCAAAGATTCAAGCACCGCGGTGTCCAAGAATAAGACTTGGCCCTCAAAGAAATCATAGAACCCCTATGGGATCCTAGAGGGAAATTCAAACCAAACTGGAATGTCCCCAACATCGTGAAGAAGATCTTGTCTAGTGGCGCCACTATGCTCACTGACCTTGACGAAGAAGATATGGCGCATCCGATCAACTTGGACCATCTTAAGAAGTTCTACACCAAATCCTAAATCTCGACGCGTTATGACCCTTCTCATCCCCTTCTATTCTAAAATAATTCTTCATTTCCCTCTACTCAGAACTGCGTGGGGCCTGATCCTCTAAAAAAATTCTCTTTTAAGATGAAACTCAGAAAATTTTCAAAACCTCCATAAGTACGCAGGCAGCTCATACGTTTTACATGGGCACAGTCCCCTTCTTTTTCACAAGCTGTTGTTATTTCCTTACTTTCGGGAATGAACATTCGTTTTATCATTTACATAAATAAAAGGATTATATAAGACTTCGCAATAAGTATTTATAATTCAAATGTAAAAACCATCAAGAGTCACAACAATATGGTATAAATCTTTTTAATTTCAAATGGGGGAGTCGGTACAATTACACGAAGTATCAGCGAAGGGAGTCATAACAACCACCCTCCGCTAACCAAATTGTCCCTAAAATAAGCCTAAACAAACTTCATAAAATTATTCCCAAATCCCAGATACACAAAAAAAACACATTCTAGTCATACAAAAGTTTCACAAGAAATGAACACTAGCTTCACAAAGACCCTATTCGTAGCTGCTGGAAGACCCAGTCCCATCATCCTCTGCTCCTTGAGGCCCCCAAACTTTCCCTACCTAATTGGTGTTTCGAAGGCGCTAAGCCCTGACGAGCCTGGAGAAAATAACTATTCCCCCTCCATAGTAACAAAAATGGCAAACCATCTCTCATCGGTCTCCTTCGCCATGACTCGCTTCCACAGCCATTTTAGAAAGTCCTCAGACAAATGCCAGACTCTACCTATGGATTGAGCTGGACGGGTTGTTGGCTAATGATTCTCCCATAAAGAACCCAACCTCATACGCAGGCCTTTAGTCAAATCTTTTATGGGAAATAAATCTAGGGTACGGGGAGGCAAAAATTACTCACATCCGACTTGATGCAGAAGTAACCGGGGTAAATATAATGAGGTATGTCGAAGGCCAACTAACCAAATGTACCAATATTCTCCAAATTCTAGAATATGATGCAGCTCCCCCCACCATGGCACCGACCATCGCAGGCATCGAGCTCCGTGCTCCATGAACCAGTTTACCCAGTTCTCTATAGATGGGCCAAAGCTGAAGAAATAGTGAGTAAAGGAATTTAGCATAGCTGCCAAGGGATATTCAAGGGGGCCGCCAAAAAAATCTCTTAGCCAGCCACATGAACAGCATAATCGGTCTTCCTCTCAGAAAATCATAATGGCCTTCCCGCCAAGCATCTAGACATTTCAGGGTCTCTCCCAGTATAATTGCCGCAGGATTTCGATGATATGGCATATATGATGTGATAAAAACAAGTTGAGGGTCCACCATTAGGTCCCCAATAACCAGTAGTAGCTTCGAAGTTAGTCCTAGGGCAATAGCTCTAGCATAGCCCACATCGTTGAAATCCTGTAGACGTACATAATATATGACAACTGGTAGAGAAATCATTCCCCTAATGACCAATTGCGGAGTCGTCGAAGGATAGATGTGAAGAAATTCTGGTAACAATGCTTGAGAAGATCGAAAGAATTTAGGCATAGTTGTCACCACGTTGGGATTAATCCCCAACATGGCTGATAACTCCTCATAGGTCAAACAGACCTCATCCAAACCAAAGAAAAAAATGTGATCCTCGGGATACCAAAATTGTGCTGCCGCCGTGAGCATATTCAAATCAATAGCTCGGTTACTCCACAAGGAGACTCGGTGCAAATTGAAGGCTTCATAATCCACGTTATAAAGACACATGGCTTACAGGATCTCGAGATATAAAGCAAATTATGCACTCTTAGGAAGGGCCATTTGGGAAATAATAAGGCAGAAGGCAATAAATAATAAAAAGAGAAAATGTGAATGGGTGAAAAACTACAATCCTCCCCCCCCCCCCCCCCCCCCCCCCTTGCCCACTTTTATACCCAAATACCTTGGCTAAAGATAAGAAACCCAAAAGTCCCGAAATAAAACCTACCCTACCAATTACTTTGGTTTGCAAGAAAGTGCAATCAAAGCCTTGGAGTGATTAGGGAGGACAAAGGGTATGCCGATCAGCAACCCCCTTATTTTAGAAAATTCTATCTTTCCTTTTTTGTCAAAATCAAAATCTAAATAAATAAATCCTTATTTCAAAAAATTGTGGGTTATTTCTTCCTTATTATCCAATTTTACTCATCCTTCCTCACAATAAATCTCCTCTCGAGTTATTTAATAAAATATCCCATCCTTTTTACAGTCTCGTCAACAAAGTAAAAAGTGCATGTAGAATAAGTCATTTAAGCAAAGATAAATAAATAAAAATATCATTTATTTTATATGTTTCCATTTGCATCATTACGTTTTTTTAGGAAAGAAAAGAAGAAAAACATAGAAAGCAAAAACATCAAGACTCAGCTCGAAACCCCCAATCTCTCTCTCTCTCCCTCTCTCTCTCTCTCTAAACCCCCCATCCCTACGGCGAGCTGTGGAACCTCCACTCATGATTCCAATCCCTCCTCCGAGGAAGAAGATGACACCAGAAAAGAAGGAATCAGAACCGATTCCTTAATATAGGCAGTCGTATAGTCTACCTAGTCTCAGATGTCCTTCAGGCAAGTAGTCGACACCCGGACATGCTGCAGAAAAAGCAATAGAAGGAAAAAGCAAATCGGTCACTCTAAAGAAAAAAATTCAAACAAGAACAAATAATGAGAAAAGATATACCTCTGGCTGAAGAACACCCTTCATCTGCCCCAACACCCCAGATCCACCGCATTAGGCCGGTGCGACATACGCAACGATCCCCCTCCAGTCAATCAAAAATTATAGGAGGGAGGAGAAAGTTGAATGAATGGAACCTCCACTGCCGCCACCGATGATGACATACCACCTGTACTGGGAAGACCCCACCGATCTACTCGTACCCCTGCCTAAAGTTGTAATAGGTGAGGGCATGTTAACCATATCGTAGATACATGATGGCATCAGCCAGCTCATCACAAAGTCGAGGTAGTCATAGGTCTCCACCATATTTATATAAACGAGTAAGGCTCACCAACCATCATCACCACCCTAGCCTCCTTTGAATCTCCCGCACCCGCCTCATGTACATCGGGGGAATCATCGGTGAGACTTCCTCCTAATACTCCACAATCTGTCGAACCACTCTCTCCTCCAATTAGTAAGAATAACCGAGCTCGTGCACCAGCAGACAGTGCATCTACGCATGCATCCCAGTCACCCCCGTGTACTGGAAAATTGTCGACCAGGAGCAGAAAGTCACCTATAATTCCCAATAAATATCAATATTCTCACAAACAAAGAAAATGTCAAAAAAGGATTCAAATGAAAAAAGGAATAACATGGTCGCTCGTTAGGGTGTTCAAGGCCTGACGCAACGCCGATAAAGAAAGAGACTGCTTGGACCACCGGTTAGACTTCCTCTAACGGTACATCTGACAAAAGTCCCTTACTTCCTCATCATGCAAGCCTATCAAATGGACATTGAGATCGATCACCTCATAAAACCACGTCTGCATAAAGATAGGAATCAGTAGAAGAATAAAACTAGAGGGAAATGCAAGAAAATACATAAAGAGAAATGCGAGAATAACCTCCAGAAGGTATGTGGCCCTCATAAAGGTCTTCGGGTAACACCAACTGAAAGGGTCTAGAGAAAAATAAAGGGTCTCCAAGGTCCGGCTCCCCCAGTCATAAAGAGGGATATTTGAAAATACCCTCAAAAGTGGTAAAAAGCATATATGGATGACGTCGCCACTCAACGCCACCATGAAACCACCCAACAGGAGAATAATGAATAAACGGTCCATTTGTCATACCTGCAGCCCATCTATCTTGTCGATCCTAAATCTCAATTGCTCCCGAGAGAGAATAAATGTGGATCGAATCTCCTGAGACAATCCTCTGCGCATCTCCCAACGCAACCTCAACCGCCTCAGGTGTCACCCTCAAAAGTCGGTCCACCTCAATATGCAAGTGCTCATAGTTAATCCCCAGTAGCTTTGGACGTTGATGGGAGTCACCATCATCTCCCCAAATTCCAAATGAATGGTGTGGGTAGTGTCTTTCCATCTCTCCCCCAGTGCGCACAAAATAGTTATAGAGCGCGGTGTCTCGTCCAATGCAGATGCCCGATGACCGAAACTCGCAAGGGAAACTAACTAGCAAACCTTCGCTGGAAGGTTATCCCACACATACTTAAACCCCATCATCCCCTGGAAATGAAAGCTCGCAGAATCTATGTCAATCGACCAAAATAAATAAATAAAAAATTATCGACTCTAGGAAACAAAGAGAAAAAAAGAAGAAAAAATGCCAAAGGTCATTAATACTTACATTGTCACTAGTATTCCTCACCCTATACGATCGGTGATGTGAGGTCTCATGCAACAGAAAGCGATCCTCAATAACTGCCTCAAATAACTCGAAGTCATTCTCACTGCCCAATGCCAGGGGTACCCTAGCTCGCCACTCCAAGTTCGCCCAATCATTGCCATCCAACCACGCCATATGGGTCACGCTACTCAAAAAGTCTGCCATTTTCAAGTCTCGGATGAAGAAGAAGTTTAAAAATGGATCTTAGCAACAAAAGGCAAAAGATCTAAATGCTAGTGTAACACCCCGTGTTTTTATTAATTAATTTAATTAATTAATTGGAATATTCAAGAAAAATAAATTTTTGAATGTAATGATTTTTATTAAATAAATATGTTGGTTATGATTTTATAAGAATAAAACTTCAAGCGGAATCGAAATCGGATTTAAAATGAAGTTTTTGTGAGAGTTTTAAGTTTAGCCTTATAAAAAAAAGGAAAAACATTTGTCACGGATTTAGGTCGTGACTAATTAAAAAATTGATTTTTAGTTAAATGGCATTACCTGTTCGATCGACCAGGGAGTCGATCGATCGATATGCCATATTTGAGGTGGTGGGTCGATTTCTTTGTAGACTTTGAATGGGATTAGTACTACCAATTAGTATATAAGACTATTAATCCGTAGGGGGACTTCTCATAATCACTTTTTCCCAAGTTTTTCACCAAAGAACTTTTCCAAAAGTTTTTCCACTACACCATAATCATCAATCTCCAACAGAATCAAGTTTTTGTCACAAGTTTTGGGAGGCTTAATTGGGGTTTAATCAAGTTTGTTCAAGAACACTTCTTTAATAATGTTTCGAGAGGAATCGAACTGTGCTCCCGGTTTTTCTTCAACTTAATCTCAGGCATAAATACTTTATTCTTTTCCTTTAGTATTATGCTTTTTAAGTGTCTCTTAAACATTTAATTACATGTTTTCTTAAAAAAAATTAGTAACTTAATTAGAAAAAGTGGATACTAACTATGGGGCCATTTTTATAAAATCTTTTAATCTAAATAATATTCATAACCCTTTGGGTACGTAGAATTCATAAGTGGTTTTGGGTTTTATTGGTATAGGGTACATATAGAAAAACCCTAGTTTTGAAATAAATAAAGTTGGGTGCGTATAACTCATGTAATATATGTAAAGATAATGAAATTTGGTTTTTGATGTATATATGATGAAAACTTGGTATATTTAATTTAAAATAATTAAATGAGATTATTTGGGTACTTTTGACGTTGTGATAATTAAATTAAAGATTTAATTGAATTGGACTATCATGAGTAGTTTTATACGTTGATTAATTATTCTTGTTGGTGTGACTTGTTGGTATTATTATATTGCCTTTGTGACGACGGGCTGTTGGGTAATTTTTCTCTCCCTATATTTTAGGATGCCTTCTAGGTATGGGACTAGTGGGTAGGCCTCTTGATGATTTATGCCTTCTAGGTATGGGACTAATGAGGATAGTTTATCGTGTTTTTATCATCTTCGGGGTGGGCTGGATTTTGGTACTTTTTCATTGTTACGCTAGCCTAGGCACGAAACTAGGTCGAAGTTTAGGTTAGAAATTCTCCTATACATAGGGTAGGATGGATTAATAACTTTGGGACCATTAGTTATGGGAATAAGGGGTATTTTGAGCATCTCACATCAATTAAAAGGGTGGGGTAATTTATAAATTGAGAATTAATACCTAAGATAAAAACTGGTATTAAAATTTGTGGCGACATAATGTGTCGGGGCCGACAATTTAAACGGGTCAGAGAGCAATTTATGTCGTGTCGTGTGTGGAACCTTGTCATGTGTTGAGGCCGACAGTTTAAACGGGTCAGAGGGCGATTGACAAGGGGAAGTGTGACATTTTAATAAAAAGTGAGAACTCTAATAAAATTGGGTTAATTAAATAAAATTAACTCCGTGAGGCTTGGGAATTTAAAATCATATTGGTGTGTCATTCTAAAATGGGGATCTCTCGGATAGTTAGTGATTTATATTTATCGCCTGTTAATTATCCCGTTTAATTTAAAATATTATATTGTGATATTTATTGTGTATAATGCTACTGTCTCGATTCAAAGATTCTATTTGAAGGGAGTAGTGTGTATTCTTGCTCGGGCCTTTGGCTCTGACCCATGCGTTGACTAATCTTTTTCAGGATTAGAATTGGATAAGCTTCATAAGTTTATCAGAGTTATCATTTGGAGGTGTAGCATGAGCTGATTACTTTATTGCTTTGTTTTAGTTTAGAATTTCCTTTCAGTCGTATTTCATTTTGAGACTCAGTTAAGAGAGTTATTGGGCCATTCGGTTCCAAAGTTGTTTATGGGTTTTATTTCATTTATTCAGAGTTGAATATTTATTCAGTTTTATAATTATTGGAAATTGGATTTATTTGGAGTTCTAGAATATGATGGATCTTTTATCGTGTAGTTGGTTGTTATCATTTGAGATTGATTCAATTATTTATCTTATGGACTACTTTAATTATGTCTCATATATGTCTCATGCTAAGAATGGTATTTATTTAGTGCACACCCGGCTTAGTTCGGCGGCTGTGGTTGGCCACCCCGTCAGTCGGATTACATGGGGTGTGACAGCTAGGAGCTGTGAAAAATGAGGAGAATTCTCGCCTTTTTATAGCAGGCCATGGGGCATGTCGATCAGTAGTCCCCTCACACCCACTGATAGGCACCTGCCTCTTACCTTTCCCAAGTAAGCCTAGGAGACCGAGCCACTGCCAAACGGAAACCTCTACCAACCACCGATCAATAATTTTCCTTAAACTTTTGTACAAAAAAACACAGAAAGTGCAAGAAAACTCCAAAAATTCTCCGAAAATTCCTAAAATTTCTAAAGAAATATTTAAACATTTATTCACTAGGAAAGCCATTTTTCAAGATCTACAAATCCCCAATCGAATTAAAACTACATCCTTATCCCCAATTTAAACCCTAAAATGGCGCGCTCACGTCCCAGAGTCCACTACAATTCCCCAGCGGAATCCCAAAACCCCAAGTCATCCCCAGTAGAATCCCAAAACCTCAAAAATCAAATGTTTCCCAAGAAGGACCACATAATATCATACCCATTTCCCCAGGAAAATTCCAACTTCCTTTAGACAAACTATAAGCCCTAGTCAAATATCTCTCCCCAGCGGAACCAAAAGTGCATCCAAACTCCCAAATATAAATTAAAGACTCGCTAGAGAGAAAATCCCCATATTATAACATTAAGTCCTCAAAATTCACCTCGACCCACAGAATTGGTCGCCACAACTTTAGGTACTCATAATTGACCTCGACCCACAAAATTGGTCGCCCCAACTTACTCAGAATTGACCTCGACCCACAGAATTGGTCGCCCTAACTTCAGGTCCTCATAATTTACCTCGACCCACAAAATTGGTCGCCTCTACTTCATGTCCTCATAATAGACCTCGACCCGCTGAATTGGTCGCCAAAGATTTAGGTCCTCAGAATTGACCTCGATCCGTAGAATTGGTCTCCACAACTTTACTAACCTCAACCCGTACAATTCGTCGCCACAACTTTAGGTCCTCATAATTGACCTCAACCTGTAGAATTGGTCACCCTAACTTTAGTTCCTCATAATTGACCTCGATTCGCAGAATTCATCACCACAACTTTAATACTTGAGAATTGACCTCGACCTACAGAATTGGTCGCTCAAACTTTAGGTCCTCAGAATTGACCTTGACCCATAGATTGGGCCACCCTTACTTTAGTTCCTCAAAACTGACCTCGACCCACAGAATTGGTCGACACAACTTTAAGTCTTTAGAATTGATCTCGACCCGTAGAATCGGTCATCCTCATCCCTTCAGGTCCTCAGAATTAACCTATTTCACAAACAATCATGTGGTGTCTATTCAACGACTTTCGATTTTTCCAAAGCTCACCTATCGAGGGTCCCTAAAGACACCACATTCTAAGACTCTCCTTAGGTCCCTAACACTTCATCATTCACCATAAGACCCTAGATCATACTCCGAGTACCGATCTAGAGGCCATCGGGCATACTTGGGCCCCATTTTGACCCAAATCAACTTCCTCACCAAAGTGAAATCTAAATGAATCATAAGGGCTCTCAATCCCCTCTCTAAAGGTCTTCCCCATGTATAAATCGACCTTATGATTCGAATGAACGGACCATTTTCCCTCAAAAATAAAATCAAAATCCACTAGGCACTCTCGGAGCTCGTTTGACTCTCGTCAACTCTTTAGCTTGAACGATACTAAATTAATCTTCAAAGGTCACTGAATTCTCTTTCCAATGGTCCATCCTATGTGTGAATTGGCCTTACGGTATGGACGAATGACCTGCTTTACTCCGAAGGGTCACCGGTTGCTTTCGGTCCCCGTTTAACCAAAATCAACTCTCTAACCCAAACAAGACTGAGTGAATCTTCGAAGGGCTCGTAATACCCTTTCCAATAGTCCATCCTATTCGTGAATCGGCCTTCTGGTTCGGACGAACGATCTATTTTCCTCCAGGAATCTCTTGTCCAAAAAAACGTTCGATGCTTTCGAGTCCCATTTGAACCAAAGTCACCTCCCAGACTTGGGTGAAGCCCAAAGTATTCTCAAAGTTATCTAAATAACCTTTCCAATAGTATTCCCCATGTGCGATTTGGACTTACGAATTGCGTCTTATGACCATTTTTTTAGGAAAATCCGCACGAGACGGCCTATTGGCAGATCCATTTCCCTCTTCATCAGTAATGTGCCTAGGGTTAACTACCGATAGGTAGAACAAGGAGAATGCCAATCGACAGTATCCTGACCCTATATAAGGAGAGCATGAGCTCACTTTTTAAGGAACCTCAAGAAACATCCACTTTAGTGATCTCAACATCATTCTTCTAACGTGAGCGAAGTTTCCTTGTTTAAAACCTCTCCCCACCTTTCATTTCTATCACTTTCACACCCAATTTAGAAAAAATCCCTTCTCTCTCATCCTACATTTTTTATCCACTTGCAAGGAAGCCTTTTCAACAATTAAGATCAATATTCAAGTCTCCAAAAAAGGTCCAAATATATTCTCTCTCCTTTAAATTTCCTTATTTTCGCATTAGTTAACAAATATTTACTTTAACATTTTATCTTTGATAGTCCATACATATTAATAACCTCAATTTTTTATTTATATTATTGCACAACATATTTTCTATAAAAAATCAAAAATAAGAAAAAAAGGATTTTACTCATAAATTCCAAGCGGGATTATTCACCACATTTTCTCAAATCAAAATATCATTTAACACACACAAATCTAACTAAAATCCTCGATTGGATTTATGGAATAAACTCCACCCTCGTATTGCATGCGAACTACGTGGACTTTGATGCCTTTTTAAGCTACGTAGGCGTCTCATACCAAAACCCGAGACTGGAGTCCTCGTTACACTTTTTATTCATATATTATTTCTATATATTGTATTTTTGATTCATATCCGCACTTTATTTAACACATATCATCGTTTCACCATAACGATCGATATCCCAATGGGCACATATAATATGTTTTTTTTTATTTTGGAACACTCCTACTGATGATCTCACTTTGCCCTTCTCCATGACGTAAGTTGGGAAATTTCATTCTCCATTTATATATACACAAGCACACACATCACAGAGTTTTTAAAAGAGAATAATAACACAAGCCCGTGAGAGATCGAAAGGGTGGTATGGGTGCCTAACACCTTCCCCTTCCGTAACTTAGCCCCCGAACCTTTGAACTATTTATTTCGCAAGCATCAATATGTCTTCGATGTCATTCTCTCGAGGCGACAACATTTCTTTTGCCCGTTTGCTGCAAAATAGACTGGCAACTTTATCTCTTTACATCATCCCTCATCGATGACGAACGAAGCGTTCCTAGAAAGGGCGCATGACCTTTTTCTCTCTCTTTCCACCGCGCAGGCGAGCGTCGACCCCGGGAGGAGAAAAAGGGGGTATGGACACATTGGGCGCTTCCCAAAACCCCAAATAATTACAAATATGGTCCTCCCTAAATGAGAATGGACAAAATTAGTTCACGGGTCTCCATACTAGCTTTGTAGATGTATTCACTTGGTCTTACGCCAACATGCCCGGAATCTACCCAACCATCATTTTGCACGCGATACCCACTCTCCTTAATGCAAAGCCCATAAAAAAAGACTCTACCAACTAATACCCAAATGGTCCTTAATGGTCAAGAAGGCAGTGGATAAACAACTTAGTGCCAGGTTCATCCGAGTAATAGAATTTCCCACTTGTCTAGACAATATTGTACCCGTATCCAAAACCAATGGCAAAGTACGAATGTCCGTAGATTATAGACATCTCAATCAGGATTGTCCCAAGGATTATTTCCATCTACCACATATCGACTTATTGGTATATATCACGACCAACAACGCACTTAAGTCCTTTGAAGATGGGTTTTTCAGCTATAACTAGATAAAAATGCATCCTAATCACCAAGAAAAACAGGATTCATCACACTGTGGGGAATGTACTATTATACAATTATCCCATTCGATCTCAACAATACTAGTGCAACTTACCAATGAGAGGCCACAACCATCCTACATGATATCATACATAAGGAAGTAGAAATCTACGTAGATGACACGATCATTAAATCTAAGGATCATGAAGACACATTTGGGCACTCCAAAAATTCTTCCAAAGACTACACCTCTTCAAATGAGGCTAAACCCTAAAAAATGTGTCTTCAGAGTCACCAAGGGAAAATTCCTCGAATTCATTGTCACCAAAGATGTAATCTAAGTGGACCTCGTCATGGTCAAAGCCATATGGGAGATGACACACCCCCAAAATGGAGAAAGAAGCCAAAGGATTCTTAAGTGAGATCCAATTCATAAGTCCGTTCATCAACCAACTTACCACTATATGTGAGATCTACTTCAAATACTCAAAAATTACTCACCCTGTAGGAGGGTAGTGAGACTGGGGCCTATGAATAACTGTAAAGGGTGAGGCGTGCCCCACTCCAATGGATGCTGCCTGCAAGGTCTTCAAGGTCTCCTGGTGCATCTTCTCAAGAAACTTTCTTCTTCTGGTAACAATGGAACTCAAGCTTCAACTCACTCCCTGTAAGAAGATGAACTTTCACAGCAAAAAATTGTAATTTTCTCAAGAGAAACACTTGAGAATGATGGCTTTCAGTGGGGAGTGAAGGAACAAGGCACTCAGCACTAAGAGAATGAGCAGGGAGAGAATACTAGGTAGGTATGGTCATATTTTAGCAGAGTAACAGTGCAATTTCCATTGTATATATCTTTTGACCTTGCCCAGAGGTCTATTTATACTAGGGCATTAGGGATGAGTTGGCATTTTTGGGCGCCAAAATTGAGAGGGTTGGTGGGGAACAATGTCTGAAGTGTGCCATTTGTCCCTACCTACAGGCAGCCCTGCCTGTTCCCTCCTACAGGTGCCACCTGGCACCGACCAAAGTCAAAAAGCACATATGTCCCTTAATGAGGACAAAATATTAGATTTGGTAGTTATCTTTTGAAACGGTAACTTGTGGTGCAATTTTTCAAATCTTGAGAGAGGAGACCTTAAGGACTCCTTTCCTCTAAAAATGTTGTTTTTCTTGAGAGGGACCTTGAGGACCCCCTCTTCTGGAAAAGTCATTTTCTTGTAAAGAGTTTATTTCTTGTGAGTAGCCAGCTCTTTGGCTGCTCACTTCACTTGTGACCAAGTGTGAAGTGTGTGTAGTCTTGAGTGACTTCTGGGTCTTCCTTCTAGTATTCTCTTAATCCTATAGTGAAAAGTGGTTGAGCTTGCTCAACATACCTTGTCCCTCAGCCGCCAAGCCAAAACTCCCAGGAGGTCCCAACTAGCCTGTTCGAGCCCTGCTTTCTCAACTAGGCAACATGTACAAGAAAGTAAAGTGTTAATACTGTTGTTTCTTTTAAAGAATTACGTTTCATGATGAGGAGTTTCTCGTGGTAGCTACTCCCTCATCCTGGCCGCCCTGGGTGGGTTCCTTCTTGATATGAGCTTCTGCCAGAACCCTTACAGTGGCACTTCTCAGATAACATTTCTGTAGTGACCCTTGCAGTGGCGCTGACCCTTACAGTGGCATTTCTCAATCTTGGACTTCTGCGGTGACCTTTGCGAGGCACCTCTCGAATGTCATTGCTGCAGTGACCCATGCAGTGGCGCTGACCCTTGTAGTGGCACTTCTCAATCTTAAACTTCTGCGGTGACCCTTGCGAGGCACCTCTCGAATGTCATTGCTGCAGTGGCCCTTGTCGTGGCGCTGACCCTTGCAATGGCACTTCTCAATCTTGGACTTCTGAGGTGACCCTTGCGAGGCACCTCTCGAATGTCATTGCTGCAGTGACCCTTGCAGTGGCGCTGACCCTTGCAGTGGCACTTCTCAATCTTGGACTTCTGTAGTGACCCTTATGAGGCACCTCTCGAATGTCATTGCTGCAGTGACCCTTGTAGTGGCGCTGACCCTTGCAATGGCACTTCTCAATCTTGGACTTCTGCGGTGACCCTTGCGAGGAACCTCTCGAATGTCATTGCTGCAGTGACCCTTGTAGTGGCGCTGAGACTTGCAGTGGAACTTCTCAATCTTGGACTTCTACGGTGACCCTTGCAGTGGCGCTGACCCTTCCAGTGGCACTTCTCAATCTTGGACTTCTGCAGTGACCCTTGCAAGGCACCTCTCGAATGTCATTGCTGCAGTGACCCTTGCAGTGGCACTTCTCAATCTTGGACTTCTGCGGTGACCCTTGCGAGGCACCTCTCGAATGTCATTGTTACAGTGACCCTTGCAGTGGCGCTGACCCTTGCAGTGGCACTTCTCAATCTTGGACTTCTGCGGTGACCCTTGCAAGGCACCTCTCGAATGTCATTACTGTAGTGACCCTTGCAGTGGCGCTGACCCTTGCAGTGGTACTTCTCAATCTTGGACTTCTGCGGTGACCCTTGCGAGGCGCCTCTCGAATGTCATTGCTGCAGTGACCCTTGCAGTGGCGCTGACCCTTGCAGTGGCGCTTCTCAATCTTGGTCTTCTACGGTGACCCTTGCGAGTCACCTCTCGAATGTCATTGCTGCAGTGACCCTTGCAGTGGCACTGACCCTTGCAATGGCACTTATCCATCTTGGACTTCTGCGGTGACCCTTGTGAGGGACCTCTCGGATGTCTTTAATAAAAAAAAGCATTTTTATTTTATTTATTTTTTTAATTGCTAGACACCCTTCTACACACCCAATAAGTGGCAAGCTCAAATCCAGGAAGCATTCGAGAAAATACAAGAGTACCTTACTCACCCACCTATATTCGTGCCTCCCCAACAAGGACAACCTCTTATACTCAACACGACCACAACTAACATGATTGTGAGAGCTATGTTTGCCCAATACATTAAGATATCTAGGAAAGAACATGCCATCTACTATGTCGGTAAAAAGTTAGTATACTATGAGCTCAAATAAACCTCCTTAGAAAAGGCTTGTGTGTCTCTCGTATGGATCACTCGCAAACTTAACCATTACATGATATCCTTTAGCATATGACTCATCTCCAGGATGGATCCCCAGAAATACCTATACGAGAAACCCACTTTATCTAGCCGAATGGACAAATGGATACTTATTCTATCCAAATTTGAGATCACATACATGTACATGACATTAAATTCCACCAAAGTGGGAGCCATCTCTGACCTTCTCGCAGGGCAACCCCTGTCAGATGAAGAATGAGAAAATGAGGTAGAATTGCCTAATAGGACCTATTCTCCTTATATGAAAGAAAACTGGGGAACTCTACTTCAATGGATCATCCAACAAAAGAAGGTTAGATATGGGAATGCTATTGATATCTCTCAATTCACGTCGACTCCCTAAAGCCATAAAACTCACTAATGAATGCACCGATAATATAGCCAAATATGAAATAGATACAGGCTTTGAAATTGCCTTGAAAATGGGAATAACTAACCTAAAAGCTTACGGAGACTCAAGCCTAGTCATCAGTCAGATACTAGGCAAATGGATAATTCGAGTAGATAAACTACAACCTTACCATGCCTACTTAGAAGAGGTATCTTTGTGATTCGAGCATCTCGAATTTAAATTTCTCCCAAGGGCTAAAAAACATTTACATATGCACTTGCCACTCTAGCCTCTATTAGGGATGACAATTTAACCCAAACTGTAGAAGCCCGACCCACCCCGTTTAACTTATACCTACATAAATACCCTTTATATGTAAGTTAATCACAATTAAACCACTTATATACACACACAAACACACTAAAAAACCTGTATATGTATGTTAATTTTGTAAAATATTTATTTGGAAACTTGGAATGACAATTGGGGGACTATCTCATATATTGGAATACGAATCATGGTAGACCTCTAAGACTATAATGTAATATTTTCAATTTTACTATTTTTAAAATTGACCTGACCCGTAGGAGCCCCACCCCACTCCATTTATTAAATGGGGAGGGTTAGGATTTTTCAAAACCCTCCCCATTGTCATACCTAGCCTCTAAGGTAGATATGCTACAAGGAACCACAATAATCTCATTTATCGTGACTACCTGGAACACCTTTTCCTATTGTTTTAAAATCGACGCCATTAAATAAATGGAATTAGGACCCATGATATGGTACTACGGCATCTGAAACTTGTTGGACAAGGATCACTACCCACTAGACTCATCTCCAAATGACCGATTCACCCTAAGATGGTTGGCAACTCATTCAACATTTGTGGGGGCTAACTATACAAAAGGGGATTTAATGGAATACACATGAGATGCATCACAGAGGATGAAACACTTGAGATCATGGGAAAATTCATAGTGGCTAATATGGCCCACACATGATTGTATACGCCCTCTCTAGAAAAGTACTCCAACAGTCGTACTACTAGACTACCATGCAAAAGGATTGCACATGCTACATTATGAGGTGCCTCAAATGTCAATTTTATGCCCCATGGAAATATCTTCCTCCCTGAAAGCTATATTGCATGAACTCGCCATGGGCTTTCTCCACAAAGGAGATAGACATCATAGAGAAAGTAACCACAAAGCCTCTACAGTGCATGAGTTCATCAGAATCTCCATCAACTACTTCACCAAGAGGTTCCAAGTTGAATCCTACTCAGTTCTAAACACCAAAAGGGTAGTAAAATTCATACATTGAAATATCATCAGCCTCTTCTGTATACCCTAAGAATTAATGTCAGATAATGGTTCTCACTTTGATAAAGAGGTCTCAACCCTGTTACATGAATATATGATCACTCGACATAAGTATTCCCCATATAGACCTTAAACCAATAAAGCGATCGAAGTTGTTAAAAAATTGTCAAAAACATCACTACTAAGATGACAGAAACCTATAGCGATTGGTCAGACAATCTCCCATACTCCTATTGGGTTTACTACACTACAAAGAGAAACTCAATAGTGGCTACCCTTACTCGTTAGTTTATGGCATGGAGATAGTCCTCCCCAAATAACTCGAGATAAGTTCATCAAGGGTCATTCTCAAAAGCAAGTGGCCAAAATTGATTGGGTCTAATCCTACTACGACAAAATAGCTCTCCTCTATGAGAGGAGGCTAAAGGACACTTATCACAATCAGGGATACCAACAACATATTATCTGAGCATTCAATAAGAGGGCCAATAAGAAAAACATACAAAAAGGGGACTTGGTTCTAAAAGAGAATCTCAAATCTTCTCGAACTCTCAGAGGAAAGTTCGCACCCAACTAGGGAGGTCCTTACCTCGTCATTAAAATAAACTCTAGCGTGGAAGCTACCTTATATGATCTCGATGGAGTCACATTTTCCCAACCTTTAAATCTTGACTGATTGAAAAAAAATCCTTAAACTTGTTTATAGTAAAAAGGAAGAAACCAATTTAATAAAAAAATAATCGGTCATAACGGGAAAGGAAAACATTACAGGACATTACTAGACCTACATCAAAACTCCCACTTGATCCACCAACCACTCATTTAAAGTCAGCTAAAAACTTTGGGCCCCCAACTTTTTCATATTTAAGATAACTAAGTAGACCTGATTCTCCGCTATATTATTGTCGTAAACATTGAAATATAAACACGTCATTGTCTTTGAATCGTAGATACGTAGGCAACCAATGGTATCACTTTGGGCCTAGTATAAACAAACACCAAAATAACTTTTTATGATGAAATCCTATTTATGGTCATTGTGTCCTTACGCCAAAATATTTGGCGTAATTTAAATAAACTAAACGTCAAGTAATAAAACAGTGCCTTAAGACATTTTGGAATCCATGGAGTTATCCTTATTTAATAAAAACACTCAAAGGATGAAGCTATGAAAGATATAGTAAAAAGAATCCTAACAGTAAAGAACACAACCCCTATGACCTTCTTCCAAATAAATAAACACCAAGTAAAAACACTCTCCCCAAAACACCCCGCGTCCATGGACAAAATCAACAAATAGCCAGACTCACGAAGGGCTCCCCACAAGTGGCACCCTATATTGGCTAAAGGACGACACTCTGATTCCAAAACAACAACAAAAGGCTCTGCCAGTCTACAAATTGATAAAGTGAACTTTCTTCCCTCACCCTCCATGTCAACACAACAGACAACGCACCAAAAACTGGATAAAATTGCCTCTGTCCAAAACGAAAAGTCTCAAAAAGAAGGCCACTTTTTTCGTGTATATTTGTATCCTTTTTCTTTTATTTTGTATCAAGGTATATATATGTGTTGCCATAATTTTAATTAAAAAAACACTTAGGCTCACTCTATTCATACGCATAATTGGTGATATTTATCATGTAAATAAGAGTAACATTGAACCTTCTATATCAAAACATCACCAATGAACTTCCCCATGGAAATTATAAAAATATATGCATGAGAGAAATCAAAATAATGTCATAAAAATGAAAAGAATATCAAATATCGGGCACCAAACCCTTATAAATAAACAAAGAATAATATATGTGCATCAATGAAAGAATGAAAGAAATGGAGTCAAATATATGAATTAGTGGAGACAGGACCTCCATGTAGACAACGAGAAAACACCTGCTAATTATGACAGACCTTCTTGTCCCACTCAGTATCATCACCCTGGTTACCTCCTGCATCTGCATCCTCCTGTGGCTTAGAAGTGAGCTAAGTCGAGGGAGGGTCATATGGACATCTGGATGGCGATTCACTAACACCGTAAAAAAATCTAAAACCACCTCAAGACATGTGGATGCATGAAAATGAAAGCGAGAATAGGACACCTGAGTTGTTGTCCACTCCTCAAAAGCCTCTGTGGGACCAAAAATCTTCATCGAATAGGTTAACTCCTAATATAGTGATGACCAAAGGGTTCGTACCCTCGGGAGGTTTGGCGCCGAAATTCTCACCTCCTGAAAAACACAAGACCAAGGAAATAATCAGTATGGAAATACAGGAAGGGAAGCTGAGACAATATAAGAAAATAGGGATAAGAAGGATGGTATACCCCCTTCGCTCTCAAAGACTCCTGGAACCTGACAACAAAATGTTCCAAATCCAAAGTAGAAGAAGGAATGGAAAATCTAATCAGTACGTCATACTGATAAGTCTCCACCACTTCAACTAAAGTGGGGAAGTCCATCCTCCTAAAAAGAGCACCACCCTCGGAGGTACCTCCATCTAGACCCCATCTCGGGGCTTCATCCTCCAACTCCCTCAGCCTAGACTCAATGTAAGAAATACGAGCAGTGGTAACCTCCTCCACCTAGACTGGATATTGTGTTATACCCTCCTCCTTTACCTCTGCCACCAACTCCTCAACCTTTATTTGTATACGTCAAGTCTCCGTATCATCTTGCCACATACTAGGAAAAGGGTGGGACTCTTATCCTACCCTAGAACCTGTTGCTCGACCCAACTCCTTAAAATCTTAAAACCTCATGAAGAAAGAACTCTCCAATAAATCCTCAGGATAAGACCTCCCTAGAGCATGCCCCCCAAAGACCCGCCACATCAGACCCTGAGTGAAAATTCGTCCCATCTCGCCTTAACCCTCGCTGACCCCACATAGTCCAAAGAAAATCATCAAGCACCTCAGGTAAAAGCCTCACCAAACCATCACTATCC
The DNA here is from genome assembly GCA_949130495.1 of Sambucus nigra. NCBI lineage: Eukaryota > Viridiplantae > Streptophyta > Magnoliopsida > Dipsacales > Adoxaceae > Sambucus > Sambucus nigra. Next base: position 154,355,738 of record OX422211.1, on the reverse strand, counting down.
CTCCCAGCCTCATCGCTCCCGTCCATTCTTCCCAAGTGCATCGTTAACCCCTTCCCAAACATCTCGGGTACAACCTCCAGTGGCATTTGTTTGCCATCCGTGACCCCCTGACCACCCTCAAGAGCCACCCTATCGTTATCCATTGTCTCTTGCTCACCCTCGAGAGCCATCTTCTCATAACCTGCTGCCAGAACTATCCCAGCTCGCACCAACAAAACCTCTTGGGGTACAAGAATCGACATAGTCCAACCTCCTATCCAAAAAACCTGATAATCACGATCTTCCCTAAAGAGGTCGATAACAAGTACTCCATCCAAAAAATCTAACTATCAACTATACTCAAACCCTCAATGTTCCTTATACGATAAGGGGGAAATAACACTCGTATAGGGAGGTCCCATATATACTAGTGGGTCACCCTTTGTCCCTGTAGCTGCCTCCAACGTCATAGATGCGCTTGCCCTCAAATTCCCCTGCACATATTGAGTAAATAGGGGTAATATTCCATCCCTTGACTCCTGAATTCACGACCTCTCAACAATCGGAGTAACATACTCAAAAACGATAACTGCACAATATGTGAAAAAGATATAACGTAAGTAAAATAAGAAGACAATATCTGAATAAAATAAATAATAAGAATAAAGTTGACTAAAACATACCTCTTATAAATACAAAAAACCTAAAAAACTATTAGTAACAAATCTCAAAAAGAGAGACATGGACCCTTACATCTCCACTAGCCCCATCCTCCCCCATCCATACCCTAAAATCTGAGAAAATCCATTAGAAATGGCAACCATCATAAATGGATCCAACCCGAGGTCTCGGTGCCAAAATCTCCCACACAACCATTAATAACAAACACCTTTCAGACTGCCTCACTCCTGCCACGTCAAACCCAGGGTCGTCCACATGCTCCAAATGAGTATTCAAATCTCTAACATTAAAAAAATCCCCACGAGAAGGAATGATGTGTATCCCCAAAGCCGCACACAGTCCCTCAATAGTAATAGTCATGGTTCGATCCACCACTAGGAACACTCTATTAAAAGGGAGACCCATAAAAGAAAATAAATCCAAGGAGGTCATATTCATCTCCCCCACGAGCAGGTGGAAGGTTTTTGTGGTATCCCACCAACACTCCCCCAACTGGTCGGAATCGACAGAATCCTCCTAAAAAGCACCATGGGAAGGCAATAAAGTATCAAACAAAACCCCAAAGCATACACAAAGCCACGTACAAAAATATGCACCCTCACCCAAACTCTTTCCAACAGAACAATGGAGCCTCTGACCCAAGCATAACCACCAGGATACAAAAATAACATAATACAAATCAATAACAAGGAAAATATCTTTCTCTTATAGTGTTTTAACTACTGTATTTTAATGCTTAGTCTACCTATCTTTGGTTCCCACTAACTAAAAAGGTTAATCGGTCGTGAGGTAAACCTTAACCCCCAGAGCTTTCTCCCTCTTAGTTTTTGAATTTTTTTATGTTCACACTTTAACTACCTATCTCCGATTCCCGCTAACTAATAAGGTTAATTAGTTGTGAGGTAATCCTAGACTCCCCGGAGCTTTCTCCCTTTCGATGTTTGAATTTATATATGTTCACACTTAAGCTACCTATCTTTTATTCTCGCTAACTAAGAAGGTTAATTGGTCGTGATGTAATACTAAACCAACCTGAATCTTTGTCCCTCTCGGTGTTTGAATTATTATATGTTCACGCTTAAAATACCTATCTTCAGTTCCCACTAACTAAGAAGGTTAATTATTTGTGAGGTAATACTACCCTCCCCCGGATATTTCTCCCTCTCGGTATTTAAATTGTCATATCTTCACACTAAATTACTTATATTTGGTTCCCACTAAATAAGAAGGTTAATCAGTTGTGAGGTAATCATAAACCCCTCAGAGCTTTCTCCATCTCGATGTTTGAATTATATTATATTCATACTTAAGCTAACTATCTTCGATTTGTGCTAATTAATAAGATTAAATAGTCATAAGGTAATCCTAACCCCCCCCCCCCCCCCAGAGCTTTCCCCCTCTCAATGTTTGAATTGTAGTATGTTCACACTTAAGCTACTAATATTCGGTTCTCGCTAACTAAGAAGGTTAATCACTTGTGAGGTAATCTCAACCCCCCGCCCCCGAGAACTCTCTCCCATATTATTATTACTATTGGAAGGGAACACATAGGACACATGGGTCGTTTGGCTAGTTCGGCGTCATCATACCCCCGTCACGAGTTATTTCCCTATTTTAAGTTGTTTTCCTTTTTTTACTTTTTTATTCTTATTTTATTACCATATTTCCTTTTATATTTTATGTTAGTTCGATCTCTCTTTATCTTTGTCCTACGATTTTCCCATTTTATTTATATTTCTTTATTATTTATATTTCCATCACTTTCTATCCATCCATAATTTCTTATCATCATTATTATTTATTATCATACTTACTTCTTATTTTAAAAGGAATGGCAGGCATTAATTCATCACATTTTGTCTCAAACCCACAATAATCTCATTTTTTTCCTTACGAAGTCAAGTATTTTAAATGTGGGGAAATTACTATAAAACACAAAAAACTAAGCATCCGATGAAACATAAAAACACAACAATAAAAAATGAGGAAACATACATGTGGAACACCCGCGGGGCATATCTCCACCACCAAATGGAGATCATACTTTCGTAGAAAGATATCAGTATCTGCCTCATCTGCAAGCATTACAACATCTTAAGTCACCCGTGCCCCTGGAACTACGGGCTTGCCCTTCCAGAAAACGCCCTCCTAGTCATCCTAATGAGGATTCACACCCTGGTTCCCCTTAGTCTCCATTATAAACATTGGGGGCCATTTTCTACCCTCGTTAGTCCAGCCTTCCCCACACCAACCACCCCTCCCTCCTGATTTAAATATCCTGAATCTCGATATCATCGACCATGGTAGGATCTTGATGGTCCATAGTATCTCGATACACAAAATAATTCTAAATAAACAATCCTAACCAGGTGTCAAAATAGACTTTTGATAGAAGAAAATGAGAGATAAGGAGAGTAACAGTTGAGAAGAATAAACATACTGCCTAAGAACTACCTTCTTATATGTTTTGGATTGGGGCATGCTTAACCGAACAGTTAAATAATTCTAAACATTTAACCACATGTTTAAACCTTTCGAAACCTTTAACCTAATGGTAAAACAATTGGAGTCCTTTAACTAAATGGTTAAAGGACCCTTTTAACACAATGGTTAAAGGACCCATTTAACCGAACGGTTAAAGACCCTAAGCATTTCCAAAATCCTTTCCCCCCAGATTTTATATGAGTCCATTTTTCATCCACATCCACGCTCATATCAAAATAAGCAAACCATTTTTTCAATCCTAGTTTTGATGAAGAGTGTCTACACATGCACCCTCTTAGTCGACCGCCACTATGGACACCCTGATCTGTGATCAGGACTTCAGCCCTTCTCCCATTTGACACCCTAGAAATCATAAGGGGTGAAAATAGTAAACTACCTAAAATAAAGAGGGTGAAACTACCAATATAGAGTTTGTAAGGGAAAAAGTGAAAAATCCTCAAAACCTGCCAAAGACACAAATTCTGTGAAAGAGGTCCTTTAACCAAATAGTTAAAGGCCCCAAATTCCCTTCAACTGAATGGTTAAAGAGCCAACTGAAATGATTGACAAATCTTCCTATCTTCTCCCCAGCCCTACACCTGATCTCAATCCCCCCCATCCACCCTACACGTGTCACATTCTTTAACCGCTCGATTAAAGGACCCCAATCGAGTACTATAAATATAGGTCCCCACCACCATTAAAAAGCACCCAAAACCCCAATGTTGATTCATTTTTCAGAATTTGTTCAACCCCAAGCATTTCCGAATATCGAGTTCTGTAAAAAAATTGAGTGAAGTTCGTACTTCAGAAAATTCGCTTCCTCTAAGATACAGAGGTAAACCTCCATACGCACCCTGAGAAAGTTAATTCTTCCAAACGAAGCTCCGCCCGACTGAACGGTGCCACCCTATAAGGGACACTCCCCCGGAAAAATTCATCTTACACTACAAGGGTACAAAAATTACACAAAAATTTTGGGTTATTACCACAAATATATATTATGATATAAATTATCCATATCTTCTTAAATCACTTAACCCTACCCCCATTAGGGCACCGATATGCACTTTACAGCGTTTATATTTTAAAGCTTGGTTTTTAACCCAACACCTCTGTTTGTTGAGCATAAATGAAAAACTACGATTTTAAATGCTAATAAAATGCTACGAATAAATATAACATGAAAACATAATTTTTAAAACCATTTTCAGGAAAGTGTTCGTGAGCCGAGTCATTTCAAAACTTTGATAAAACCAAAGTCTAAAATTAGAATACTCCCACTACTTATCTGAGAAAATAAACCCAATCTCAATGTCGATGTCTTAAAATATGTGCAGACACCACATTCTAAGACCCCCCACCAAGCCTCTCTTTAGGTCCCTAGTACTTCCCCATTCACCATGAACCCTAGGTCATACTCCAAGTACCAATCTAGAGGCCATCGGGGTCTCTCAAGCCCTGTTTGACTCCGATCAACTTCATCGTCAGAGTAAAATCTCAATGAATCTTCTAAGGGCTCTAAATACCCTTTCCAATGGTCCGCCCCGTGCGTAAATCGGCATTACGATTCAGAAGAACGATCCATTTTGCTATGAAAAATCGATTTAGAGGCCACTGAGCGCTCTCGAGCCCCGATTTGACCCCAATAAACTTCTTCATTATAGAAAAATCTTAATGAATCTTCGTAGAGCTCTGAATTACCTTTCCAACAGTCCACCTCATTCGCGAATTGGAATAACGGTTCGGACGAACGGTCCTTTTTCCCCGTAATCTTAATCGGAGGCCACAAGGCACTCCCGGACTCTATTTGACTCTCGTCAACTCTTTATCTCGATTGAGACTAAGTGAATTTTCAAAGGACTCTGAAAACCATTTCCATTGGTCCACCCTGTGCGCAAATCAGCCTTACGATACGAACAAACGACCCATCGTATTTCGAAGGGTCACTGGGCACTTTCAAGCCCCATTTTACCTAGGTCAACTCTCCGAACCGAACGAGACTGAAATAACTTCAAAGGGATCTGAATACCCTTTCCAACAGTCCATCTCGTGCACAAATCGACCTTACGATTCGGACGAATGATCCATTTTCCTACGAGAATATCCTATCCAAAAGACCCTCGGGCGCTTCTGTGCCCCATTTGACAACAGTCAACTCCCGAACCTGGGAGAATCCCAACGTATTCTTAAAGGGATCTAAATACCATTTCCAAGTGTATGCCTCGTGCACAATTTGAACTTACAGTTTTTGTTTTACAACCATTTTTTTTAGAAATCAATATGAGATTGTCGGATGGCAAACCCATTTCCCTGCCAATAAGCATTGCATCTAGGGTTTCCAGTCGATAGGCAAGTCAAGTACAATGCCGATCGGCACCCCCTTAACCCTATATAAGGAGATCATGATATCACTTTCAAAGTCACCTCAGAACCATCCCTTTCAATGATCTCAGCAACATTCTCTTAAACTCTACGTGATTTCCTCATTTGAAACCTCTCTGAACCTTCCATTTCCATCCCTTTCACACTTAATTTATCAAAATCACTTCACTCTTCTCCGACAACCTTCACTACTTGTAAGGGAAGCCCTTCAACTATCAAGATCAACCTCCAAGTCTCCAAAGAAGGTCCAAACATTCTTTTCTCTCTTTAAATTTCTTTATTTTTGCATTAGCTATTTATTTCTTATTCTTACACTTCATCTTTGTTAGTTCACACATATTAATATCCCATTTTTTTATTATTACTATTGCACATACTATATTTTCTATAAAAAAAAATGAAAACAAGAAAAAGAGAGTTTGCTCATAAATTCCAAATGGGATTTCTCACCACATTTTCTCAAACCAAAAACACCCTTTTTCTACACGCACACATATAATAAGATCCCCAGTTGGATTTATGGGATAAATCCCACCCTCGTATTACATGAGAACTATGTGGACTTTGATGCCTTTTTAGGCTACGTCGGTGTCTCGGGTCAAAACCCGAGACTTGAGTCCTCTTTTCCCAATTTATTCATATATTATTTATATATATTATATTTGTGACTCATGTTCACGTTTTATCTAACATATATCATCGTTTCATTATAACGATAGATGTCTCGATAAGCACACACATTATATATTTTAATTATTATCTTGGGAACACTCCTATGCATGACCTCACTTTGTCTTTGTCCATGACGCGAGTCGAGTGATTCTGCTCTCCATGTATATATACACGCACACACTTCACGAAGTTATTAAGGAGAATAATAACACATGCCCATGAGAGACTGAAAGGGTCGTATGGGTTCCTAACACCTTACCACTCCGTAACTTAGCCCCTAAACCTCTGAACTAATTGTTTTCGTAAGCATCAGTATGTCTTTGATGTCGTTTTCTCAAGGCAAAAACATTTCTTTTGCCTATTTTTTTACAAAATTAGTTGGCGACTCTATCTCTTCACATTACCCCAAATTGACAACGGTCAACACGTCATGATGAAGGGAATGATACCTTAGTTTTTTCTCTCCACCTCATGCCCAAGCACCGACCCTGATGAGGAAGCAGCGAGATGGTCATAGTGGCAACTCCGCTAGGGACTTACTTGTCATAAGAGGGCTAGACTTTATTTGTATGGGCGTTATCATTTTTCGTATGTGTGCATATGCACCTACCAGTATGTTTCCTTTTTCCTCTATTACTTATTGTATATATTTATCTCTTGTATATATCACTTCTCACTCATACACTCGTAAATACCCTCTATGTACACCTCACACTACTTACACTTGTACGTAGGATCACTTATATCCACATATTTCACACACCACTTAGAATATCCATTCTTAGGTCGCACTAGCACACACCTCCACTTATCACACCTGTATATATCAATGCTCACTTGCATATATCATAGGGCACTTGTATTTGATCCATGCTTAGGTTCACTACCACACACTCACTTATAGATATAATCACTCACTCACTCACATGTATCCATGCTTACTGTAGTCTTCACACTCCATGATAGATTTACTAGTACTTGTACTTTTTTTTCATAGTATTTCTCTTATTCGTCATAAAAAAGACTCTATCCATAATATACTAATCAAGAATCATGCATTTTTCACACTATATCACCAAGAGCATGGCTATTGACCAAAAATGTGTCCCGTACTTGGGGGGTCACTTTGTAATGGGCGTTGGTCCGACAGATCGCAGTTGGCCTAAGAAATATGACTCTCACCTTCCATTGTCCTAGTACCTTTGACGTATATTGAATGATTCCCCCCGCATCATATCGCTTAACCGAACTCACAACGGGAGGTATATAGTAAGGAACTCATTCAAACACGTCAAGTATATCGAATTTACTCTCACGATTACTGCCCCCACAAGGTATATAGTAAGGCAATTCATGTACTCCCGGGTATATCAAATAGCTTGTCCACACCTACCGATTACCCTCAAAATCAATAAGTATATCTTGGAAGTCATGCCAAAGGGAGGAACCTTTCCACTAACCCAACAACTGTATAAACCTCACATAGGCGTCAAACCTAGGGCACTCATATTTTATTTATCGATTACTATATGAAACTCTAAAAAAATTTTGGGTTGGCATGCCACCCAAATTTTTGCGCAATTTCGTCTTTTCAAAATAGGACCCTGTCCAAGAGCTTGGCAACAAGTCAAACCCTATCTTACCTATTTTTAAAACCCAATTTTCTTTGGCTCAGGTCCTGCTCGACATTTCTTTTGCATTTAGGTAAACCTAATACAAGTGAGAAAATAAACATAATAATAATCATGCTGAGACTTTTTCTTTCGTTTTTTCCTCTACCTTCTTAAAAAACAAAAATATCAAAAATATTTTTCCTCCTTTTCATCAAAGATACCAAAAACATTTTTTCTCCTTTTCATCAAAAATACCAAAAACATTTTCCCTCCTTTTTACGAAAATAAGGTCAACAACATATTCGAAAAAAACAATCCTTTCCTCCCTTCTTTCAAAAATAAATTCGAATCATTTTTCTTCTCAGGTCGATCGCATACCCGATTCTTGGTCTAGCTCCCTATTGGCTTCGGTCTTCTGTCAAACTGCCCTGAAGCTTCTCCAGTTCCCCAGCTACTTCTCCAACTCCGGAATCTCCCTTCACCAGTCCTTCATGGAAAACTTCGATCAAGTAAAGAACGTACAGCCTGATTTGATGGAAGTCCTGGTCTAACTCAGTGCCAAGATTGACAATCTTCAAATTAAGGTTCATAAAATTCAACGAAATTAAGTCCAAGTTTCAGAGGAACTCGAGTTTCTCTTTCCTCGTGCCACGAGTCCACCCATTCTCGAGTTTTTTTAGGTCCCAAAGAATATCAACATGCTCTGCGTGCCCTGCCTGCCAATGGGCCACCGCCAGCTCAACTCACTATATTGAACCTAGAAACTTACCTGTACCCGTTGATCCAAAGGAATAGGAACTAAACACGGTCAAGGAAGACCTCAAGATGTTGTCGAAGAAGTTTGACCAAGTCAAAATATTCGAGAACTGTATGGATTACACCCACATGTCTCCTTACCTTAAAGCAAGACTTCCAGAGAAGTTCAAGATGGCAACCATCTATAAGTTTGAAGGCAACGGGCACCCAATTGTTCACCTTCACAGTTATCACCGAGCCATGACCCTTCTTGGTGACTTTGAAGAGATAATGCCCTAGATGTTTCAATATACTTTGAATGACAATGCCCTACGATGGTTCTTATCCCTTGAAGAGTCCATAATCCGTAGTTAGGAAGATGTCACCTGGGAATCTATGTCACAGTAAAAGTACAACAAAGAACTAGAGGTGATGTGATCTAGAAATTATCAAGCAGAACCCTGGAGAAATCATTAGTAGTGGATAGAGAAAGCTGCTACCATGACCAACCTTCCCTCCAAATAAGAACAAGTCAGCATCATGAAGAAGAATTCCCTTCCCCATATCTGAGAAACTATGTGAGGTCAGTATTATCCACACTTTTAAGCTCTCCGAGAAGCTGGTGTAAAGATTGAAGAAAGTGTTACGAAGACAGAAATCGAGTCAAATAAAGTGTTCGGACAGTTCATTCCTAAAAATTACGAAAAGCCTGGCAATACTACAGTCTCATCCATTAATGATATCTCCCAGCCTGCTACCTCTTCGACATCAGAAAGTATCCATAATCCCACCTCAAAGGAATACACCGAGCTTCATGCTCCCCTGTCTAAAGTATACCAATCCTTGTTAAGTTAGAACCTCATCAAACCCTTGGACCTCCGTCCATTACCAAAACCACTTCCCAAGAACTTCAAGATCGATGCCCACTGTGATTTCCACTAGTCTGCGACCATACTACTGATCATTGCTTCCATGTAATCCAAGGTTTAATTGATCGGGTTATCATCACCCCACCAGTAAATCCTAGACCCAACACCACGCATAACCCACTTCCAACCCATAAAAACACCATCTTCCTAGAGAATGACCTGGAATTCTCCCCATCTACCCAGATTGTGCCTAATAAAGCACCCATCATACCTATATTTTTGCCCAAACTGCTCATAGTTTGCCCATATTTTCTCCTACACTCGATCTGTTTCACTAACCAAGCTCTGTCACTCCTCACGAGGGCTTGTACTATTATTCGTACCCCATGGAAGGCCATCTTTGATTACCTTACTGACTACCCCATGGAAGAAGTTGATGTTTTGGTCTCTGAATTCCCGCACGAATATATTCTCTCCACCTCTCGGGAGGAACTCCGATGGTAAATATTCTTCGAATGAGCTGCCAATAAGAAATGATGCCGTATTAGAATACTCCTGATTTCCCCTAATGACTCTCACTAACCCATTGCCATCAAGATGGATTTCCCATGCACCAATAATATAACCGAATACACGGCATGCACCATAGACCTCAAAGTCGCCCTCAAGAAATTTATCGAATACCTAAATGTCTACGGGTACTCTTCCCTTATCATCATCCAAGTTCTTAGAAGATGGAAAGTTAAAGACGAAAAGAACTTACCCTTCCACGCCCACCTAGAAGAAATGGCCTCCCAGTTCCAAGATATCACCTTCCAATACCTGCCTTGAGCAAATAACAGATTAGTCGATGCCCTTGCTACCCTAGCCTCTATGATCGACATGACCGAGGGAATAATAATAGCTTATTTCCTAGTTTAAAAACAATCTATTCCAATCCATTGCTACCACATTGAGCTCATCACAGAATAAGACTTCGATATGTCCAAGTTCTAGTATTATGACATTTAGCGCCTTCTCAAGCACGATAGGTATCCCCAAAATGGCAACAAGAAATACTATACAACAAGAAATACTAACACTTAGCAAGTGTGCTACTCGCTTTACCGGCTTTGCTCCAAAACAAAAATTGCCAATAAACAATTCGGCTAACTGAACAAAGGTTGAAATCTTACCCCGAGGAAGATTATTGTACCATATCTGTGCAGATCCGGTAAGAGTTCCTGAGAATGCTCTACACCTCATCTCGTCAGGGACAGCGTAGATATCTGCAGCAGCTTGGTATTGTTCTATATGAAGTACGGGATCTGTCTTTCCATCGTACTTGGGGGTCACTACGGGTGCTTTGAATTTTGACGGTGTAGGGAAATCCACAATGGCTTGCACAAAAGGTGTTCCTTGAACAAAAGTTCTCTGTAAGGGGTTCCTTGCCTTAGCCATTTCTCCCAATCTATCTTCCAACCGTTGAATGGAACCTTTCCATGCTTCATTCCCTTCCTCGGGCCGCTTAGTCCGAGAAACTGATTGCTCTGACGTAGCTTCCTGAGATTTATCTCGACGAGTAGTTGGTCGCGATTGTGAAGATCCTTCTCTCAAACCTGGTGGTGGTCGAAAACTTCTTGATGGAGCCCTAGGTGGACTCATGTTCCTCCTTGGTCCTAACCGACTGAAAGGAGACACCCTGCTTAATCTTTCCAAAGCGCTAGTTCTCTCCGGAGAAAGAGTGATACATTGATCTGTATCCGTAGCCCGTATCGATGAAGTTCGCCCAGGTTGATAAGAAGAATCATTAGACTCCTCATTGCGATATGACCCGGTACGTCTAGATTGCGATTGCCTATGATCACTCCTTTGCCCTGAATAGGTAGGTGCACCTATCTTCCAACCGTTGAATGGAACCTTTCCATGCTTCATTCCCTTCCTCGGGCCGCTTAGTCCGAGCAACTGATTGCTCTGACGTAGCTTCCTGAGATTTATCTCGACGAGTAGTTGGTCGCGATTGTGAAGATCCTTCTCTCAAACCTGGTGGTGGTCGAAAACTTCTTGATGGAGCCCTAGGTGGACTCATGTTCCTCCTTGGTCCTAACCGACTGAAAGGAGACACCCTGCTTAATCTTTCCAAAGCGCTAGTTCTCTCCGGAGAAAGAGTGATACGTTGATCTGTATCCGTAGCCCGTATCGATGAAGTTCGCCCAGGTTGATAAGAAGAATCATTAGACTCCTCATTGCGATATGACCCGGTACGTCTAGATTGCGATTGCCTATGATCACTCCTTTGCCCTGAATAGGTAGGTGCACCTATCTTCCAACCGTTGAATGGAACCTTTCCATGCTTCATTCCCTTCCTCGGGCCGCTTAGTCCGAGCAACTGATTGCTCTGACGTAGCTTCCTGAGATTTATCTCGACGAGTAGTTGGTCGCGATTGTGCAGATCCTTCTCTCAAACCTGGTGGTGGTCGAAAACTTCTTGATGGAGCCCTAGGTGGACTCATGTTCCTCCTTGGTCCTAACCGACTGAAAGGAGACACCCTGCTTAATCTTTCTAAAGCGCTAGTTCTCTCCGGAGAAAGAGTGATACGTTGATCTGTATCCGTAGCCCGTATCGATGAAGTTCGCCCAGGTTGATAAGAAGAATCATTAGACTCCTCATTGCGATATGACCCGGTACGTCTAGATTGCGATTGCCTATGATCACTCCTTTGCCCTGAATAGGTAGGTGCACCGCCCTGAAGAGTTTGAATGAGTTGCCTCATAGATTCTTGCATGGCGGTTTGTCCTTGAGCCAGATTCGTCATAATTCCAGCCAGATCTGGGGATGCAGATGGATTTGGAAGATTTCCAGTATTTCCAACATTTCGATTACTGGATTCTGGATTATCTGCCATTGGTGATAAATGATTTTTATGAAAAACGATAATAACAGTCGTTTCCCACAGACGGCGCCAATCTGTTGATGTAAAAAAACTAGATCGCTCTAATTTTTCAATCACAGATAAATAAATAAGACAAAGATTTTTAAAGTGGTTCGGCTAGGAATAAAGCCTACGTCCACTGTTATGTTATTGCTGAGTGTTTGTGGAATTCTTGATTACAAGTTCTCTCAAGAAATTCCGGTCCCCTTGAATGAGGATGATACAAGGTATTTATAGCCTTGAGGCTGTACATGAAAGGTTCGATACATTAAATGACATACATATGAAAGGGTAATACATTTAATGCAGAATGCGTGCCAAGAATATAAGCATTCAATGAATATCTGAACTGTTGATTATCTGGCAATTAATGATACGACCGAGATGCAGCTCGGACCGCCATAGTTGTTCGCTGATCAGGAGTTCCTCGGAACATTAGAGTACCTCGGTGCTATAGAGTTCCTCGGTGTGTTAGAGTTCCTCGGTGTGATAGAGTTCCTCGGCGTATTCTCGTTGCTCGGAAAGAAGCATGGTTGGTCGGGAAATGATCTTCCTCGATGCTATTGTGCCACGTAGATTGACACGTGTCTTCGTCTTATTCGTCCACATCAGCATATTAATTTTGGTATCAACAACTAATAAATCACACAACACATAATTTATATGAGCAACATAGCAGTTCAAACGTAAAGTCCCCCGATTGATTTAAATTCCAATAATAATATCGTCGTCGATTTTCAACATAATTAGTTCCAATAAATAATGTTAAATTAATCAACATGCCAAAAAAATATTCAGCTCGTCATAATTGTCCTTTTTATAAGTCACATAATTTTTATAGGTGTATACGCGTCCCGCATATCATATAAATAAACCCATAAGAATCTTACATGAGAACCTATACCCAAAACCATAAAAATCCAAAAATCTAACCTACGCACCCAAGGTTTTCAAACATTAAATCATATTTCAAATTTTCATAAAAACAGTCCACCTCCAGCATAAGATAAAAAAAACAAGGTGTTTGACATTTCTCTCTTTCTCACCTCCATCATATGTAAAGAAGGGTATAACTAATATGATACTAAAATTTACAAGGAGTCCAGTTTTTAATATGCCAAAGAATTAATGTTTGGGTTTATAAGATTTATAAAATAAAAGGGTTTGTCAATACATATTTAAAATAAATAAATAAAATCCGAATCCCCATAAAAATACTTTATTTTTTTTTAATAAAAAAATATTTTAATTTAAATAGTCCACCTTCCAATTGTCAAAAATTTAATTTCACCAAAAATAAATAAATGAATAATACATTTTTTACTTTTAATTTAAAACGCACTATTAACGTTTTAAAATTACGGGGTGTTACATACTTCCCCACTAGCAAAAGAATTTCGTCCTCGAAATTAGACAAAGCATACACATCAACGCGTAAATTCACGCAACGTAAAATAAGGCTCACATATGCCTACCCGTAGAGTATCATGATTAGGCGCCCATATACCCAATCTTATATGTACAAAAACCCAAGTTCCCAAAATACAATATATATGCACCTACACATATAAGTATCTAGAAAATAGTCGAGGGTCTCTGTAGATACCACATTCTAAGACACCTTAAGCCTCTCTTTAGGTCCCTAGTACTTCCCCATTCACCATGAACCCTAGGTCATACTTCGAGTACCGATCTTGAGGCCACCGGGCACTCCTGGGGCCCATTTGACTCCGATCATCTTAATTATTAGAGTGAAAGATTAATGAATATTCTAATGGCTCTGAATCCCTCTTCCAATGGTCCACTCCGTGCTTAAATCAGCATTACGATTCGAACAAATGATCAGTTTTATCATCGAAAATCGATTTGGAGGCCACCGAGCATTCTCAGACCCCGATTTGACCCAATCAACTTCTTCGTCCAGCGAAAGATGGATGAATATTTTAATGGATATAAATTCCCTTTCCAACAGTCTACCCCATGCACAAATTGGGATAACGATCTGGAAAAACGATTTATTTTCTCCCGAAAACTGAACCTAAGGCCCCTAGGTGCTCCCGGACTCTATTTGACTCCCATCAACTCTTCAGCTCGAGCGGGACTAAATGAGTTCTCAAAGGGATCTGAAAACCCTTTTCAATGATCCACCCTGTGTGCGAATCAGCCTTACAATACGGATGAAAGACCCATTTTACTTCAAAGGGTCACCGGGCACTTTTGAGCCCCATTTGACCAAGGTCAACTCTCCAAACAGAATGAGACTCAATGAATCTTCCAAGGGATCTGAATAACCTTTCCAATGGTCCATCCATTGTGCAAATCAGCCTTATGGTTAGGATAAACGATCCATTTTTCTTTGGGAATCTCTTGTCCAAAAGAACAGCAGGCGCTTCCGAGCCCTATTTGACCACAGTCAACTCCCGAACCTAGGAGTGGTCCATGGATTCTTAAAGGGATCTGAATAACCTTTCCTACGATATGCCCCGTGCACAATTTATACTTATGGTTTGCATTTTATGATCATTTTTCTGAGAAATCTGCATGAGATTACCGAATGACAAACCCATTTCCCTCCCTGTCGAGAGTGTGTCTGGGGTTAACTACAAACAGGGAGGTCAAGTACAATGTTGATAGGAACCCCCTTGACCTTCTATAAGAAAATCATGAGATCATTTTGAAAGGCACTTTAGAAACATCCTCTCAGTGATCTCAGCAACATTCTCTCAAAGTCAGCATGGTTTCCTCATTTGAAACCCCCTCCCCACCTTCCATTTCCATCTCTTTCACACTCAATTTAGCAAAATCCCTTTGCTCTCCTCCTACCACCTTCACCTACTTGCAAGGGCAGCCCTTTAATAGTCACGATCAACCTCCAAGTTTCCAAAGAAGATCCAAACATTCTTCTCTATTTAAATTTCCTTATTTTTCATGAGTTATTTAATTCTTATCCTAGCATTTCCTCTTTGTTATTTCACACGTATTAGTATCCCACTTTTTTATTAGTAGTATTGAACATACTATATTTTCTATAAAAAAATGAAAACAAGAAAAGGAGGGTTTACTCATAAATTTCAAACGGGATTTCTCACCACATTTTCTCAAACCAAAAACACCCTTTTTCTACACACGTATATAAATAATAAAGTCCCCGACTGGATTTATGGGATAAAACCCACCGACGTGTTGCATACAAAATATGTGGACTTTGATGCCTTTTTAGGATACGTAGGCGTCTCTGGTCAAAATCTGAGACTCGAGTCCTCTTTTTCCAATTTATTCATATATTATTTCTATATATTATATTTGTGACTCATGTTCGCTTTTTATCTAACATATATCATCATTTCATTATAACGATCGATGTATCGATAAGTGCACACATTACATATTTTTAATTATTATCTTGGGAACACTCCTATGGATGACCTCATTTTTTCTTTGTCCATGACGCAAGTCGAGTGATTTCGCTCTCTATGTATATATACACGCACACACTTCACGGAGTTATTAAGGAGAATAGTAACACATGCCCATGAGAGCCCAGAAGAGTGAGATGGGTTCCTAACACTTTACCATTCCATAACTTATCCCCCGAACCTCTGAACTAATTGGTTTTGGAAGCATCAATATGTCTTTCTTGTCGTTCTCTCGAGGCGGCAACATTTCTTTTGCCTGTTTTGTGCAAAATAGGATGGCAACTATATCTCTTTACATCACCCCAAATTGATGACGGTTGAAGTGCCCCGGGGATGGGCATGAGACCTTATCTTCTCTCTCCAGCGTGCGCGCGAGAACCGACCCCGAGGAGGAAGAAATGTGATGGCCAAAATATATCTTTCTTGGAATACTTTTCAAACGTCTGCCTTTGATTAATGTATTTTTGACATTTGAATATGACGTTCCAACTTATAACGAAAGAATTATATTAAGTACCAGGCTCCCTAAATACCGTAATGTCATATATTATATACCGGGTATCCTATCACTGACACCCATAAATATATCCCATTTATTGAAACTACGTTGGATTTGATCCCAAGTCCTCTTGGGTGTGTAGAAGCAATACTAAGATAAACATGTGAGCACAAGACTTATAATACGTCTAAAGGCATATTATCTATTAGGGATGCCATCATCTCTAGTCTGATCCCCTTTCATATAAAATGATCATCTCAATCACTTCGGACCAGTCCTAGGTCCTACGATAACTCCAAAATTTTAACCATATCGATAAGTGATACACAGATCTCTATTGGTGACTTTTGGTTCACTTCAACCCCAAATACATCCCTCCTCCTTCTACACTCGTGGGCAGTGAAGGATGTCTAGAACAATACATCCTTAGCACTACACCCTCAAACTAGACCGAAGGATAACACCTTCCTGTTATTGATTGATCAACTATCAAAATATGGTATGTCAATATCGACGATCTTCAGGTCCACTCTTATTATGGACCTCCACAGAAGCTACCTTATGGTTCACATATAGCTTTTTTGCCTCGTAAGCCAAATCCTAACACTAACACACATCACATTTGAACATATGTACAAACAAACTAAATTTGCATCGATCTCTTGGCTACACGGGTATTTGGGCACAATATCAAGTCCTTCTCGTGAGCATAAGCCTTGATAATGTATCTCTTGATATGTTTTCATGACAGAGATGCACCCATCTCTAATAATTACCTTTAAACCCTCTCTAACACCTCGAACGAGATATCAAACTATCTCAAGACGTAATTTCTCTCACATATATATACTTTTAACAGCCTCTCGCACCAATTTATATATGCATAATAAGGGCCGCCCTTTATCCGAACAGACATACTCACCCAAGCACTCTTGTGTACCCACATTGGTTTAATTTCATACACATCTCACTAATAGCATTTTTTATACCTAAGAATATATCTATGTTTTAATTGATTCTCAAACTAAGGTCTCTTAACGTACTCTAAAATAAACTAAAAAATAATCACATAATGTAAAGAGTGATAATAAGCATATAGATAAGGAAGCATAATGAACAAGTGGGGTGACTAATACCTTCCCCACTCGTAACCCGTTTCTCTAACCCCACAATAAGAATCTCTTTATCAATTACATACTTAAACTAACCCTAGGATTATCCTGAAAGGGCTAACCCGAATCTTTTGTTTATTTTATATAAAATAAACTGTGACTCTAAACAACTGACACCCCTTGAATGGAATATCTAGGCTTAGGCCTAAACAGGGATGTGTAACAAAAATTGGATATGGTGCTGAACAACTTCGAGGGGAAATCATCAATCACTGAATCAATAACCCGACCTCGGGGAAAATGGCGAACCGACAGACAATCACTCCCACATCCCCATAAGGATCACAACCAACTGACAAAGACACTGCCCGAACGCGGTGCATCCTGTTGATCCCCTTAATCCCATCTGAGGCCCATAACAACACAGTAGTGACTCTGTTGGGATACATCAAGCGAATCAAACTATCCCTATGCTCTCTTTCTACTATGGTTAATATCTCTCCCCCGCGTGACTACATTACGCACATTTTAGAACTTTTTAGATGCCTTAGTTTTAGATTCCCTCGAAATATAAATACGTCCTTAGGTCCCCATGTGCAACATTTTAAATTCATCTAAACATATAGGTACGTGCGAAGGATCTCTTGATAAATGAACATCAAATTATGTAAAAATAAAGCTTACATGTTTGCATCACGCATGGCATAGTCATAATTCTCATATTTTTTAAACTTTATACCCTCGAGGCCAATAGTAGTTAGCCAAAAGGCTAGTCGCCGATGAATATTCTCACTCTTTTCACCCACATGTCTAGTATATTAGGCAATTTATCCCTCGATACCAAAGTCTCGATAATGGGGAATGTTTGAAATTTGTCTAGTAACGAGGTATATCGAATAGGCTTTGACAGCTATTCAATACCTGGGTAAAGGGGTTTCACACGTAACTTACGGGTTATTCATCCCAAATAACTCGTTGTATAGTGATATACGGTAATTACAAGAAATCCACATGGTATAAAATATGAAAATGAAAAGTGATCCACGTGAATATTATGGAACATTAATTAGGGATCGATGCCAAGGATATCATACAGTTGTTGGGCGAATACATCCCGGTACTCTTTGATGAAAGATACCAATTCTTCCTCTTTATGGTCCACGAGCGAACTGCCGATGAGAAACTTTTTATGTAGGTGAGAGTCGTCGAACATAAATTCTTTCAATAGTTCCATGAATTTATTGATGGTGGACACCCTTTTGTTTTCTACCCCCGGTCTCTCATACTTTAGTTATTATTTTGAGGAAGTACACCCTTTTGTGTTCTCCATATTTCCCTTCTTTTTTTCTTACTTAGGTTTGATGGCTGTGATAAAGCATTACCGAGCAGAGGCTTGATTTCCACGTATCTTTTTTCTCCCCGGTCAATAATGCATTTGAGCTTCTGATGATAAGTCGATGGAACTGCCTTCATCATATGGAGACATCCTCTCCCTAGGACCGTATTTTATGGCGATTCGATATCCATAATTAGGAATTCTATCATCTTTTACATACTCCCAATTTGTATTGGGAGCACAACTTTTCTTAGTGGTATTGTCATTCTCCTAGTGAATCCAACTAAAGATATGGTCACTTTACTTTAGATCCTTCGTCTTCAAGATAAGAAGGTTAAATATATATTGAGATACATCACTTTGGAGGAGCAACTTTCCTGGTCCACTAGTAGCTTATCCACGTCCTAGTTAGCTATCTTGAGTGTGGTTATGTCACACCCTTTCCCCACTAGCATAAAGATAACTAAATAGTTCAAATTTAAACTAATGCAAACCAAGATAACTTTAAGGTTTAACTATGAAACACTAGACACCCAGTCGTTTTAAAGAGACATAATTTAAACAAAACTACAAAACAAGAAAACTTAATTACAACAATTACATTATTCAAAAACTAACAAACCCTATTACTAGTCACCCAACACCCTGAAACTAGAAGTGGAAGCTCCAAAATATGAAAACGTAAACATACAAAACCATGAGTTTAAAAATTCGATGAATGTACTACATCTCTATATACTAAAAATACTATATTAATATCTCAAATATATAAACATCTCCATCTCTGTGCCAATTTAGGCCATACACATATCCGTAGTTTAATAAACCCCACAACTCTCGCCTGCAGGTAATAAGCATATCAAAAGGTTTCAATAACCCAAAATCTCTTGCATAAAAACCCAACATATCTTGACCTTTATAAAGACATAACATCCCAACATCTATTAACTTTAATAAGCCATAACAACTCAACATCTCTTGACTTTTAATAAGCCATAACATCTCCATATAATAAATAAATATATATTATCAATAATCAACTAAATAAGTACACTCACCTTGGATGTGTGTTACTTATTCTTTTCCTTGTCATCCTCAGTCGTAGTCACCAATGGCATGAACAAACCTAATAAATCAACACAACTATTATCCTATAAAATATTATTAACTTTCATAAACTTACTAATTTAACTAAAACATATCACCCATTCATATGTTTCCCCATATTTATAGTAAACTATAGTGCTCACAATTAATTCATTTAAGCATTATTAGATAATAACACTTTAAATACTACAATAATACTAATACATGCTAACAAGAGGTTAGTATGTCATTAATTAATTTAAATCTTACATTAATCATGATTAAATAATCATTAACGAAATTAATACGAAAAGTCATACCAACATACTCTATAAATTAAGTACAACAACTTTAATTCTTGCCAACATACCAAATTCTAAATAGATATTCCCTTAAAATCAATATTTGGTTAATATGGGTCTTAACGAGTGACATATCAAATATTTAAAAAAGTATTAAATTATATAATCGTGTTCCTCTCATATAATAACACAATTTTTATTTTAGGAGTCACGTTTAATCTTACTTAGATAGTCTTATAAAGAATGCACAAGTTATTAGGGGACCTAAAATGCTCAAACCCAAAATAACAATCTAAACTGGTAGAAATTATCTACAACTCAATAAACAACTTAAATTAAGGAAAAATTACCTTCTGAATTATTCTGAATTTGGTAGAATTTTTTTCATGTGTAAAACCTAACTTTTTAAACTTTATCTCATTTTTATATTCTTTTCTCTTAAAACTTTCCTTTCCTTCCTTTCAAAGGATTCTAACCGTAAGACTTAACATATATTCATCCTAACTTGGAATAAATTGCAGTTTTCATCTTTTTTCTTATCTTGTGCACAAATACACATCACCACCCCCACATTATGTTAGTATTGATAACATATCAACATTAATTATTTCAACAACCTCTCACGTGTATTTAATTAAGTAAATAAAACTACATAATCAACTGTAATAATATATAAAATATATAGAACTATCGAGTGCCAAACTCCCTAATTATGCAACAAATCACCTAATTCAATCAATACGAATATTAAATAATTTAAAAGAGACATGTTAATATTTGGGATCTCACAACTCTCCCCCCTTAGAAAAATTATCCCCGAAATTAATTATGCATGTTTACTTACTGAAAAGATGAGGATTTTGCTTCTTCATATTCTCTTCTCCTTCCCAAGTCACTTCCTCAATTGTGTGACTTCTCCATAATACTTTAACAAAAGAAATTGCTTTATTTCTCAACACGTGTTCCTTGGAATCTAAAATTTGCACCTGTTCTTCAACATATGACAAGTTATCCTTCAATTGAATAGGTTGGGATATCAATACGTGAGACAAATCTGAAATGTATTTTCTAAGCATAGATACTTGAAATACACCATGTAATCGAGATAATTCTGGAGGTAACACTAATCTGTAAGATATTTATACCACTCTTTATTTGATCTTATATGGTCCGATATACCTAGGACTTAGCTTCCTTTCCTTTTTAAGCCTCATAATCCCTCTCCAAGGTGAGGCATGAAATACCACCAAATCTTTAACCTGGAATTTCACGTCCTTCTCACCCTTATCTGCATATTACTTTTATCTTTTACGTCCTTCTCACCCTTATCCATCTCCACTAATTCTGGACCCAATAACTTCCTTTCTCCCGCCTCACTCCAATATAACGGAGTTCTACACTTTCTACCATACAATGCTTCATAAGGATCCATACTAATAGAAGACTGAAAGTTGTTATTATAAGCAAATTATAACAATGGCAAGTAATCATCCCAACTGCCTTTAAAGTCAGTACACATGCACGCAACATATCTTCAAATATTTGGATAGCTCTATTTGATTTCCCATCTATTTGTGGATGAAATGCAGTGTTAAATTTCAAACTAGCCACCATAGCATATTGCAAGCTAGGCCAAAATCTTGAATTAAATGAACTATCTCTATCAAATACAATAGACACTAGTGCATATAATCTCATCAACAAATATATGTTCATACCTATTAATCATGTAAATAGTTTTGACTCGCAAAAAATGTGTTGACTTCATTAATCTATCAACTACCACCCAAATAGAATCATGCCACTTTTGAGAGCGAGGAAGTCTCGCCATAAAATCCATGGTAATATTCTCCCATTTCCACTCTAGAATAGGCAATGGATGTAATAACCCTCTCAGTTTTTTATGTTCCGCCTTAACCTATTGGCATGTCAAACACTTGGCAACAAAATCTGCAATCTCACATTCTATATTATACCATCAGTACAATTATTTCCAATCTATATATATTTTAGTGCTCCCTGGGTGCATAGAATAAATAGAATTATGAGCTTCATCAAGAATATGAAATTTTAATATTGAATCGTTAGGAACACAAATCTTATTATTATAATAAAGAATCCCACCCTTGATAATAATAAAATCAGTTGGATTAACTCTTTGGGCCTCTAGTCATTTTTTCTCTACAAATGTATCTTAGTCTTATAATTCTCGTATGCGTTCTGCTAATAAAAGTCTCACTGTAACGTGTGCAAATAATGCCCCTGCTTATGTCAAGTTCAACTCTACCCCATCATTCTTAATTCCATAATATTGTGAACTTGTGCGCAATGAATACAAAACAATATCCCCGATGATTTTTGACTTAGAGCATATATAATAAAATTTGCCTTCCCAGGATGATGGTGAATGGTACAATCATAGTTTTTAATTAACTCCATCCAACGTCTTTGTTTCAAATTCAACTATTCCTATGTAAATTACTACTTCAAACTTTGATGGTCAGTAAAAATTTCAAAAGTCTCTCCATATAAATAATGTCTCCAGAAACAATAACCATAAGTTCTAAATCATGTGTAGCATAATTACATCGATGTATCTTTAACTGTCTAGATGCATACGAAATTACCTTTCCACGTTGCATGGAAACATAACCCAATCCTTGATGTGAAGCATTAGTATAAATCATAAAACCTTCACCACTGGATATAAAAGTAAGAACAGGAGTTGATACTAACCTGACTTTCAAATCTTCAAAGCTGCATTGATATTTCACTTCGTACAAATTTCACCTCATTTTGGGTTAATTTAGTCAACGGTGAAGTTGTAGAGGAACACCCTTTATGAATCTTCTATAATATCCAGCCAACCCTAGGAAACTTCTTATCTCCGTTACATTATTTGGTATTTACCATTGCATAATTTCTTCTATCTTCTTAAGATCAACATTAATTATATTTCCCGAAATGACATGCCTCAAAAATACTACCTGATAAAAACAAAATTCACATTTGCTAAACTTAGCAAACAATTAACTATCTCGCAAGACTTGCAATATAACTCTTAGGTGTTTCACATATTCCTCTTGGATAAGTCAGTATATCAAAACATCATCAATAAAGACAATCACAAATGAATTTATAAAAGGCTAGAATACTCGATTCATCAGATCCATACACACCGCAGGAGCATTTGTTAACCCGAATAGCATCACCAAAAATTCATAATGACCATAATGAGAACGAAAAGATGTCTTCAAAATGTCACAATCTATCACCCTTAATTGATGATAACCTGATCTCAAATAAATTTTAGAAAACACTTTGGCACCCTCTTATTGATTAAACAAATCACCAATACAAGGCAACAAATATTTATTTGGTTACCTTGTTCAACTATTGATAATCAATGCAAAGTCGCATGGTGCTGTCTTTTTTCTTCACAAAATATACCGAAGCACCCATAGTGATATACTGGTTTGAATAAAACCCTTATCTAGCAAATCTTGCAGTTGAATCTTTAACTCATTCAGTTCTACAGGTATCATTCTATATGGAGAAATAGAAACTGGAGTTGTACCAGACACCAAATCAATAATAAACTCTACCTCTCTATTAGGTGGTAACCCTGACAATTCATCTAGGAACACATCTACAAAATAATTAACTACTGGTATATCTTCTAA
This sequence comes from Sambucus nigra, assembly GCA_949130495.1. Classification (NCBI taxonomy): domain Eukaryota; kingdom Viridiplantae; phylum Streptophyta; class Magnoliopsida; order Dipsacales; family Adoxaceae; genus Sambucus; species Sambucus nigra. The sequence goes on along the minus strand of OX422211.1, from coordinate 154,331,974 downwards.
TTTTTAAAATTTCCTATTTGTATCCACAATATATGCTAAAAAGCCCCGACAAACCTTATTCAATAATTTTCTAGCCTAAAGGGCGAAAATAAGGTAATTTGGAACCACATTCCTCTCCCAAATAAATTTGAATTCTGCCTCCCTGGTATTTTAAATGTTACTTCCTTGCAAAAATAGTTAATCGATGCATGGTAGGAGGATAACCAGTCCATACCCTAGATAATATCAAAATCTAGTGGAATTAAATCAACAGTCAACTCTCTCTCCCCCACATACACTACATAATATTTACAGATAAAATCAACTAATATTACACCCCCATAGGTGTAGAAATATATAAACCATAATTTAAATAAGAACATGGGTCTACCCAAATGCATGGTAAATGACAATGCTACAAATGAATGAGTAGAACCGAGATTAATAAGCAGATAAGCATGTTTATCCCTAAAAAAAATTTACCTATCACCACCTCTCGAGTATCCTGAGCATCTTGTAGAGTCATAGAAAATACACTTCTCAGAGCTCTAGAACTGTGAGATTATCCGCTACCTCCTCCTCTCCCTATGCGTCCAGGTGATGGCTCTCTACCGGTAGTTATTTGAGTCCCTCCAATTAGCATAGGATAGTTCCTTTTGGTTTGCCCAATTTGATGACACTGATAACACTCTATGCATAAGGATGAAAATTTTCTCCGAAAATTTGGGTCCCCACGGATATTTGAAAAAAAATCATTAAAAAATCCAAAAAAATTTGAGGATCGGGTCGGGTTAGGGGAGTTAAAAAAATCTCTAAAAAATTTTGGATCGATTTCAGGTATAGGCTCGGGTCCCCACGGGGATACCCGAATTATTAATATATAACGAAATATATATGTGTATATTATAATAGGGACATAACCCAAACCTTCGTTTATTTTCTTCATCCGCCTCCTTCCTTCCTCATCTCAAACAACCCTCATGTTCCTGCCTTATCTCAAAACTCTAGCCGCCCCTCATCCTCATACTCATCTCATGCCCCTCATATCCTCGATATGCTGCAACATCCATTAGAGAAACACCTTCAAGAATAAAACCCACCCCCAAGCTGCATAATCTCTGACAAGTGCCACTCCTAGGCAAACATCACAACACCATATCCGAGAAAACTCAGACCACACCTATCTTCCTCTATTCTGCAAGCATCCAAAATATCCAGTCACTTCCTCAATAACCTCTGGCGAAAATTAAACTCGGCATTCCACCTTTAACCCACTACATCCCACCCACCGAAAAACCAACTCCGAACCAAGAAACCCCAATGAACTCAACTCCGACCAACTTTAACCCGTGACCTCAAACTCGAAGCTAAAATCATGACGAAATGAATTTTTTTATATTGAAAAAAAGAAACGATTTGGCCACTAGCATAAAGATAAATAAATAGGTCACAAAACTCATCCATTTTTTTTCAAATTCAAACTAATACAAATTAAGATAACTTTAAGGTTTAAGTGAGGAATATTAAAAACCCAATCATTTTAAATAGACATATTTCAAACAAAACTCCAAAACAAACTGACTTAATTACAATTATTACATTATTAAAATTTGACAAAACCCTGCTACTATTCACCCAACACTTTAGACCTGGTAGTGGCATCTTCAAAATCTAAAAACGTAAACATATAAAACCATGAGTTTAAAAACTTAGTGGATGTAATACATCTCTATATAGTAAAAATACTATATTAGCATCTCAAATATATAAACATCTCTTTCTCTGTGCCAATTTAGGCCATACACATATTCGGAGTTTAATAAACCCCACATCTCTTGTCTGTAGGTAATAAACATATCCATATAACTCAATAACCCAACATCTCTTGAATTGCAAATCAATCCAACATGTCTTGACTTTTATAAAGCCATTACATCCCAACATCTCTTGACTTTTAATAAGCTATAACAACCCAACATCTCTTGATTTTTAATAATCCATAACATCTCCATATAATATATACATATCATATGAATAATCAACTCAGTAAAAACACTCACCTCATATGTGTGTTACCTATTCTTTCCCTTGTCGTAATCACCAACGGTGTTTTCGAACCTAAAAATCCAACACAATAAGTATCCTATAAAATATGATTAACTTTCATAAACTTACTAATTTAACTCAAACATATCACCCATTCATATGTTTTCTTACATTTATAGTCAACTATAATGCTCATAATCATTTCATTTAAAAATTACTAAATAATAACACTTTAAGTTCTATAATAATACTAATATATGCGAACAAGAGCTTAATATGTCACTAATTAACTTAAATCTTACACTAATCAATATTAAATAATAATTAATAAAATTAATACAGAAAGTCATACCAACATACTCTATAAATTGAGTATAACTTTAGTTCTTGCCAGCATATCAAATTCTAAATAGATAGCCCAATATAAATCAATATTGGTTATAACAAGTCTTAACGAGTGACATATCAATATATATATATATATATATATATAAAGTTATATAATCGTGTTCTTCTCGTATGATAACACAATTTTTGTTAAAGAAGTCATGTTTAAAATTACTTAGATAGTCCTATAAAGTATACAC